>OX387924.1:6898050-8277661 GCA_947578465.1 Thera obeliscata
TAAAGGAATCATTGGTGCCTGACCTATTTTGACCTTTGATCCGCGCCCGCGCGCCGTGAGTGACACTCTGCGTTCAGTCACCGCCTGGGTGGGTCATCGTCCTGTTCTCCATGGCAATCATTATGCAATAGCCGTAAAGAAATTAATAAAAATAAAATTTTGATAAAAAACTAAAAAAAAATTTTTGATCAAAATTTTAAAAAATAATTTCATAAATATTTTTTATTTTATTTGTTGAACCTAATTCCTGAGTATTTGCAGCTAATAATGAATAACCCTGTATAATAGGTCGTGATACCTGCCTTATTTTGAGTTCTGATTTTTTAACAATATAAGTATCATCGCATAAAATATCGAATTTAAAGAAGCGTCCCCATCGATCAAATAAATTTACCAAAATACACCCCTTTTTATTCCGGTCCTATGATTAGACAAATCAAATATCGCAAATAAACTTCGTTCCAAATAGTTGAATGTTCTGGTTGAGTTTTTCACAACCGTCGTTTGTTACCGTGTTCATTCATTTAATAGTACAATTTCTCGTACCAGGGGGCTAATTCTCGGGCCGATCTCGATCATTTTGAAATTTTATTTTATTGCTTCTTTTCAAAGGGGGAATGGATAATTGCCTTGACTAATTCATAAACGACCTCTTCGTAAAAGCCTCGACAGCTACGATATACGGAAAACGTACAAAAAGTGCGGGGTTGTGAAAAGAAGCAATAAAATGAAATTTCAAAATGATCGAGATCGGCCCGAGAATTAGCCCCCTGATCGATCAAAAATAGAAGAGGTAAGTTTGTTAGTTTGTGAAGTTACATTACCGCCTGGATCTACTGAATCTATTTTGAGAACTTTTTCATCAATAGAAAACAAAGCTATTTGTGTGTGTCATAGGTTATGTGTGTGTTAGGTTATATAGGTGGCACGGATCAGCTAGTATATATGATATAAAGGTTTCCGGTTTTGAGTGATAAACGTGGTTCGGAATCTCAGCAGTGCAAGCACGTAATCACTTGATGTTACATATTTCAAGCTCAATCTACGGTTCATTTACATTGATGCAGTGTGCAAAGCAAGCAATTAGAATCATGTAAGGTATTCATCACCATCATTAGATTTAGCTTTGATGACTGGCCTCGCTCAGATGGTAGTTGCTCTGCCTTCTGCGCCGTAGGTCGTGGGTTCGGTCCCCATGGAGAACAAATATTTGTGTGGTGAACACAGATATTTGTTCTCTGCCTGGGTATTATATTGTAACGCATATTGGTATTTATAAAAAAAATATACTGATTTAATACTTATATCAGCTGTCTAATTCCCATAGTACAAGCTCTGCTTAATTTAGGGTTAGATAATGTTGTGTGTATTGTCCACAATATTTATTTATATATATTTATTATTAGAATGAAGATGTTTTCAACTATAGTAACGGAAATCGCCCATAAAATTCCAGGAAGAACGGTTTTAAACTTTCGGTCCACCGAATTTCCACGGTCTTCAAAATCTCGTCAGTTCATCGAGTAGAAGACGGCCTCGCTTCAAAAACCTTAAGGCCTGGTTGCCAGTTCGATGAGCTCCAGGCTCGTTCATTAATATGCTTTTTGAAAACAAATGAAAATACAACATTAATAGAAACGCAAAGATCACTCTGAATCTTTCTATTTACTAGATGGTTCTAAACCAGCTTAGAAAACTTCGGCATTAAAACTTAGCTTAGCAACCAAGCTTATAGAAAATGTCAGAACCATGATTATGTTTTAAGTAAATATTTGGATTTAATATGCGTAGCAAATCCTGAAAGCTGGTGGAGCTGGTTCTATTTAAATTTTAAGCTATATAATTATTTTTCTACATTGAGTTTACTTCAGTGTGAAAAAAACTACTCAAGAATCCAGGTCATCGATCGTATCAAATAATCATGAATAAATCGTCTGCGGGATAAAAGCTATTCAAAATGCGAACTTTATCCAAGGAAAATATGGGACATCTTAGAAATAAAGTACCAACTAAAGTTGGGACAGCCGGGGCTCCTAGGAACCAATGTGGCCGCACTCATTACAGGTAGAAGTTACTTTTTGCGGGTTCACCGGAATTGCCTCACTTCGACCGAGACGGTTTTATTCGATAAATATAAGTTAGTCTGTTGAGGTCGACTTTATTCCAATAGAAATGCGATTCAGAGTGTTGATTACTCAATGTATAAAAGTGCCAATTTGTACCACTGGTAAATAAAAATAAGAAGCTCTAGAAAACAGATACTTTAATTTTGTGTGAGCTAAGAATCTAAACCGAGTCCCGCCCTACAAATTTTCATTAACCATTTAATGTATACTTTGATATATAGTTAAAACAAAATCAGAAACCCAATCATTTTTTAAATAACATGGAAGTTCATACTTCCTCCAGAAAGAGTTGAGAAACGATCGAAAACATGACTCCCTAAAAGTGAAAAGCACTAAAATATAAAGTTATCGTTTTATTTCTTGTCGATAAACATTGTAGAAGCAAAATACAGGGTTGTGGTTAAAGGTATAAAATAAAATAACCATCCGACCAAAAATCCACCGTAAAAACGAAAAGTTTTGTTATGTGAGAGGACGTTATCTTTGTGTCAGATAGAGTACCGCAATTGGGGTTTCACGGCTGTTGCCGGAATGTTGACTCAAACTCATTGTCGTGGAATTGACCGACGTCGGTCTCCATTATTTGCGAGTAACAGAGTTGACCGTCCTTATCTAGCAATGAAAGCTGGTCTGGGAGGCAAGTGGGCGATACGCGAGGACAAAAGCTCACCAATCACTCGCGTCACGGCGAATTAGCGAGACAATCACTCAGGATGATGTTATGGCCAGCTCAAGCTATCCGGTGGATGCAAATCGAGGACAACACTTCAGACGAGTGATGCTCGAACCGAGGTTGACCTAAATGTGTGTTGACCGGCACGCATGCATCTAACAACCGAACTGATTAGAAAATGTATATAAACTGTGAAATTGTCTGGTAGCAAGACAAACTAGGTAAAAGCTTTGCGAAAGTTGTGACGCTTGTGGTTTCTCTTTGTTTCCTTGTTCAGATCTCAGGCGCAAACTAATGTTTGCCCTAAATATCGTTGTAAAGATAAGTAAAGAAAGTTTCCGTGTTATATGTCTTAAGGGGAGGAGCTTTAACGTATGACGTAATTAAACGTATGATACGCAATATAATTATCGCGTTAATATAGCTCTAAGCGTAATTTAAACACAAGGAGATGCGTCGCAATTTATCAAGAATTTCAGTGGGTTTTCCTAATTTATTCTGTTGTAGCGCGTTGACGTTGGTTTTATATCATCCATTAAAAGGGTTCGGTCGGAGCGCCACACATGACTCACATTAGATACCCTACTTACCAAGTTCTAGCGAATCCTTTGCGTAACACTCTTTTCACACGAAAGCTTGTTATTTTTCTTTCAAAGTTAAGTTGTTATAAGTGCCAAGGAAGCTAGTTTGCGTGGCTTGAAACTAGGATATTTGAAAATATTGATAGTATTTTTGGCATAAAACTGATGATTGCGAATATAATACGTAAACACGAATACCTATCCATGTAAAGTGCCACTGTCAGATATTTTGCCTATACTTTTGACAAACTCTTCTTGTATTTGTTATGTTATAAAAAAAGCAAAAATTTAGCCCGCTCGGTTGCCCCGATGCGCTCCCCGCGCACCCCCACATTGTCCCGCCATTTTTTATACCTGCCGCCGCACCGCTCCGTGCGGCTCGGGTTTCACAGAACCATTCATTGTGCCCAAAGTTGTTTATAGAACGCTCACGAGTGTTTTGTTTTTTGCGTTGACTATGAATGAAGCTATTGAGATAAGTGTTTTGTTTATTATTATTCAACTACGGTGTAGACTTAAGCGCATCACACACGGTGAAGATAATATAATATTTTATCTTAAGATGCCCTAATATAAAATATTATAGTATCTTAGGTTATCACACACGGCTAAGATACGATAATATTAAAAAACCTGTTCATTTCCTTACGAGTCTGCGTTGGTGCCACACGTATTCCTTGTTAGAGTTCTATATACAGGGTGATTGACTATGAGTGATACTGCCTTACTTCTTGATTTGTTAGACAGCTCCTCAGACGATGATTCTGATATAGAATGTGAAATGCAGATTGCAATAGCACATTCCAAAAGGAGAAAAATTTGGATAGAGCCTCACATAAAAAAGAGAAAAACCTGCGGCGAATTTAACCTTTATGAAGATCTGTCAACGAAGAAATTTCAAGAGTATTTTAGAAAGTCAAGAGAAACATTCATTTCAATTCATGATTTGATTAGGGAAGATATAAAAAAGCAAAATACGAACATGCGACAGAGCATTTCCACTGAAGAGCGTCTTTCAGTTTGCCTAAGGTAAGTGCCAAATTAAATAAATGGTATTTTTATTTTAATGATTTATTACACAACATTACAGAAAACACATTAGGTATTTTTTAAACAAATCAGACAAAGTCCTGTATATAATTGCGAACATTATTTGACACTTCCTCGTCTACGGCGCTGGATTGCGGCGGCGCTGGCGGCGCCGGCGCCGATATTAGCGGAACATTGTATGTAGCCTGTGGGTTAGATTGCGGCGGCGGCGTTGTATATGTTTGCTGAATACTGTATCTAGCTTGGTTATCCTGTGGGCTGGATTGCGGCGGTGGTGATATTAGCTGAAAATTGTATGTAGCTTGTGGGTTGGATTGCGGCGGCGGTGATGTATATGGTTGCTCAATATTATATGTAGCTTGGTTATCCTGTGGGCTGAATTGCGGCGGTGGTGATGTATATGTTTGGGAATAGTTGGATGACGACGAAGCGGAACGTAGAGAATGGGTCATGGCATCTTTATTGATCGGCAAGAGAAATGGCGATCCGCCTCTAAATTGATGTATAGCTGAATTGGCAGTTGATGTTAAAGTCAAATGTTCCTCTTTAGCCTCCATGACAATGTTAAATATTTGTCTTTGAACCTTGAGTTGTAGTCTTTCAGGTAGTGCATTAGTTGTTAATTGCATGCTCTTAAAAAACGTGTCCATGGCACTATTCTGAGTAGTACCTATAGAGGCACATTGTAATATCTGGTTTCTTAATTCGGTCCTTGCTACTGATCTTTCCTCTCTTCTTTTGTGCTCCTTTTCTAGTAGTGATACTATCGTTGTCTTTTTGTTGGGAGGAACGAGTTCACCGTATGGCGGCTCTACTGCGTTATTGGGAGACTCCGCATTTTGTTGTGTTTCAATTTCATCACCATCTCGAGAGTTATCGTGGCTGCTACGTGGTACTGGATCTATATTTGTGCTTCTTTTACGATTTTGCATGGTAGGCAATAGGAACTCCATTTGATTTTCATATTTCCAAGGAGCCTTTGTAGAAGCTGCTTGCCCAGTTACCGTTTTCTTCCTTGCAATTGCTTGCCGATGGCCATCCCTTAGCTTTTTCCATATAGTTCGAGTCTCTTTAACTGAAACAATAAATAATGATAAATTTAAATATATAAAATTGCAAAAGTGCTTTGGTGTATTGTACATTTTTAGGGTTCCGTAGCCAAATGGCAAAAACGGAACCCTTATAGATTCGCCATGTCTGTCTGTCTGTCTGTCTGTCTGTCTGTCTGTCTGTCTGTCTGTCTGTCTGTCCGTTTTTTTCACAGCCATTTTTCTGCGAAACCGTAAGAGCTAGACTGATGAAACTTGGTGAGTAGATGTATTCTGTAAACCGCATTAAGATTTTTACACAAAAATAGAAAAAAAACTATAAATTTTGGGGGTCTTGAAACTGAAACTCAAAAAATTTTTTTTCATCGAACCCATGCGTGTGGGGTATCTATGAATAGGTCTTCAAAAATGATGTTGACGTTTCTAATATCGTTTTTTTCTAAACTGAATAGTTTGCGCGAGAGACACTTCCAAAGTCGAAAAAAGTTGGTCCCCCCCCCTCTAACTTCTAAAATAAGAGAATGATAAAACTAAAAAAAATATATGTTGTACATTACTATGCAAACTTTCAACGATATTTGGTTTGAACGAGATCTAGTCAGTAGTTTTTTTTTTATACGTCATATATCGTAAACCGCAATTTACCTTTCGCCGAACTACTAGAACTTCTATATTATATTACTTTTTGCTACGGAACCCTTCATGGGCGAGTCCGACTCGCACTTGGCCGCTTTTTATTTTCTATCTTTTTGTGGTGGTTAAAAAAGTATTTGGTGCCATTTCACGTAATTACTTAAGATAGATAGATAGATTAACTCTTTATTTTACACAAAGAAAAAAAGCATTACAGAAACATTAAATATACTGAGTATAACGGGCGGCCTTATCGCTAAGAGCGACCTCTTCCAGACAACCTTTGGATGGAAAGGATAGACGAGAACGGACAAACGGCGGTGTACAAAAAGTTGAAGTAGTTGTAGTATAGGTATGTAATATTACTCAAGATGTAGTATAAGTATGTAATATTAAAATACTTTCAAATTGTTACAGATATTTATCAACTGGGGATTCCTTTCGAAGTATTGCATTCAGTTATAGAATTGGCGAGTCAACTGTCTCAAATATTGTGGAGGAAGTATGTGACGCTTTGTGGAAACATTTAAAACCAATAGTATTAGCTGAACCGCTTCAACAAGAATGGAAGCAAATCGCCACACAATTCAAAAAAGATTGTCAGTTTGACCATTGTTGCGGGGCGATCGATGGTAAACACGTTTTAGTCCAATGTCCACCAAACTCGGGGTCCAGCTTTTTTAACTACAAAAAAACATTTTCAATAATTTTGTTGGCCGTAAGTGATGCACAACGGAGGTTTGTTATGGTGGACGTTGGATCCATGGGTCGATTCAGCGATGGCGGCATACTGGATGATAGTGAATTCGGAAAGAAATTGAAAAGCGGCAATTTGCGATTACCCGAAGAAGAGGCATTAATTTCTGGTGGCATAAATATGCCTTACGTCTTCGTTGGAGATGAAGCTTTCCCATTAATGAAAAATTTAATGCGTGCCTATCCAAAGGGCAGATTGACAGAAACCCGCAGAATATTTAATTATAGACTATGCAGGGCCCGTAGAGTAATTGAAAATGCATTTGGAGTATTATCTACTCGGTGGAGGATATATAAAAGACCAATCGAGTGTAAAATAGAACTAGCTGAGAAAATCGTGAAGGCAACGTGTGTTTTGCACAATTTTCTTATACAAAATTCAAACAGATACTTCAGTGCCAATGATGTGAATCTCCAAGTTCAAGAAGAAAATCAACTTTTACCGCTACGGCACAGTGGATATCGTCATTCTGACAATAGCTTCATTATTCGGGAAGAGTTTTGTAATTACTTTAATACTGTTGGCAGTGTACCGTGGCAGGCAAATCGAATTCAGCGTAGACTGTTTACAACAAGACGATAAAACTACGTGTAAACTGTATGAAAAAAAAATGGTTATAAAACATTTTCAGGAATATTTTATATGATAGCTGATAAATGTTTTCAAATTAAATATACCTACTTAGATTTTTCAAATATTTATATTTCACGTTGTATTCATTAAGGAGGAACAATTTCTGCATTATTGCCGAGTTGTTTATAAAATAAGTAAACAATTAAATAACTATTTGTCATTAATTGTAATGTAAGTAGTTTATTAATTAAAACAGTTAAATAAACATTGCTATTTAATGAATGTGTTTAATACGCCTGAGCTTATGAAATTCAATTTATGTCATTTTATTTATTGGTATACACAACCGGTAACAACGAAATGAAAAATTGAATGAGTCGGTACATGGCATGGCCAAAGCTTAGATTGAAACCCTTAAGCCATACAATGTGACACGGGGCCAATCGAAAATTAATTAATTGAACAGATACTTAATTAGGCTAGTTGGCTGATACATTTAGACAGATGATACATTTCTAATTTAATGCTATTACTATAATAAAATAGGTTAATTACAATAAAAAAGGGAACTTACCGTCAGGCAATTCACATTCCTTAGTCACCTCTATCCATGCTGCTTCTTTCAAATCATTTAGTTTGTATTCCTCCGAGTTAACTTTCCACAAACAAGGGTATTTGCGGACGCTTTCTATTAAACGCTCCATTGTTAACGAGCACGGACGATACGAACGACCGTATGGCGGGCGACAGCGTAGTAACTAGCTTAGGTAGACAGAGAAGGCAACAGCTTTCTTGCGAAGTTACCCCTCTCCTCTCCCTTCCCGGAGCACCAAGCGCTGCGTCCGCACATAGCCCGACACAAAAACACCATGTATTTATATTAAGATGTGTATATTTCGTATCTTAAGATAACATATTAAGATACGAAATATATATTTCCATATTTGCGTATTCGCTCGGTATCTTAAGATACTGAAGATAAAATATAAATTAACTTCGTCGTGTGTGATGGTTCATAGGATTTCTATGGTGAGCGATATTCTAAAATATGCTCTAAGATAATATATATTCTATATTATCTTCACCGTGTGTGATGCGCTTTATGATATGCTGATCTAGCTGAACACAGCGATAGCGCGGCTATAAACACGGCTTGTGTTTAAACGATAATATTTCAAAAATGAAAGCGATGACACAGGGTTTTTTCTTTTAAATTACAATATTAAATATATCTAAATTACGATAAAACATAAAACCATACACCTGTCCGTATGACAAAACAGCCAAAAAACATCAAAAAATGAAAGTAAACAAATGACACTCGCGATTTGACACCACCGTCAAGCAATCTCGATTGTCTTTTTTTGTTCCATGGCATAAATTGCCAGTTGGAGCTTGATTTGGTTGAAAATTTTACGAAGAGCAGGATAGACCTATACAAATAATCCGTAGACAAACAGGGACAGGCCTATATCAATAAAAATCGACGAGGGTAGAGCGAGATATTTGTGTCAAGTGGTAGTTGACAGGGCAATTTGAAGGTAAAAAATATGTCAAGTAGTAGTTGACAGGGCAAGCGAGCGGTTAAACAAAGTTATGCAGATTTAATCTCGTAGTATCCAAAATGCACCCGGCCATGATAATTTAGCCCGTGGCTTCTAAGTCAGAAGCTAAGGCAAAGACGTATACGATGAAAACTGGTTATTAATATGCCGGGAGCAGAATTAATTAGAGTTGGCGATAGTGCACAAACTTGATTTATAACTTCCTATAGACTACCTGCAAAACTTTAAATTCGCTTTGCTATCTGTAAAACGAATGAATGTTCTAATTGGAAAGATCTCAAGCTTTCTGTTACAGTTTTGGTAGTACAAACAAAATTTAAAGGAATTACCTAATAATTACGTAAAGATAAAAAGATAAAAGATATTTATCGTCTCTGAACCTAGGTACAAAAGCGTGGCGTAAGTAAATATAATTGTATGTTGTACGTATATGTATTGTTTATATGCCTTTAGTCATATAAACAATACATATAACGGCAACGTACCTTATAATTGGACTCTTAAATTTGGGATGTAGTTAACAGTAATTTTAAATTGTGTATGAGTGTATGACTCGCATAAAAAAAGACTAATAGCAAACAGACTAACAGGCTCTTTCAAAAACAAATACTAAAAGCCACGATAGACAACACCACAAAGTCTTATTCACCTATGGGAGGATGGCGTGTTTTCTGTTAAAAATGAATGTAAAAAAATAAATATTCATCGACGTATAGTTATTCCCTCAGATCCAAATTGTAAGGATGTGATATAATAATTTTATTTTTGTTCCTGCATAATGTAAGCCGTATTTTGTAAGAGCATTCAATCGTTTAGTACTAACTCATTCCCCGAAGAGAAAATTTTACACTCTGTTTTTATTATTTTCAGTGAGAATTCTAGTTCACGTGTAAATTTTACCTCCCATTACAAGCGAATTTCTACAAGCAGAACCAGATTGCCTATAAATTTTATAACGTACGATTCTAAACCGTATCGTTACGTAACCTTAAGTTGATTATGTTGTAAGCGGTAGGTTATGAGCCAAGCCTAAGCACCTCAAGCAGGAAACTCGAATGTGCTTCTACAGTTTGTAGGTTCGTAAACCGAAACCTTATTGTCTTGTGTGTAAAGCATAAAAGGCTTAAACTTCCACCGTAAAACGGCTTCAAAACTCACGTTGTAAGTGATAATGGTAAAAGTATCAATTTCATAAATCAGGATTTAAAAACAAATCCTTGAAGTGTTGAAAACTTAATGAGCTTTACTTCGTCATCACTTTCTCCGTGAAAAAATATCTGAAAATGAATATTCTTTGTCATATTTTTTGTATTAGTTTAGATACTAAAAAATGATAAAAGCCAAGCTTTTGAAAAGGTAAACAACAGGCAGTCGACGTTAATCCAAATTGGCATAAAATACCAACTCCCTTTCCAAATACGAATGGCTTTATACGAAATGAAAAGTTAATTTGTTTTTGATACCCTCGATATTCCCGTATAAGATAAACATACTTTTGTGTGTTAGCAAACTCCGAGGAACAGGAGTTGTTTTTCTAATGAAAATAATTTTAGAATCGTTTGTCATTTTAGTTTAATCAGTGTTATTCCTGAATGTTTTAAGGTTTACGTCCGTGCGAGTTTGCCAACACACATTTGGGAGTTTTGATTGGACTGAGCAAAGCACCGACAAAGATGGTGGAAAAGTATGCTATGCGCTTTAAAAATTGTCAATTTACGAATTTGTATGCGCCAGTGATCTACATATTTGTGACATAGAAAGACCTCTGATTTTTGAACTACATGTTAATAACGTCATAAAGGCAGAATGCCTTAAGAGCGGGTCGTGCGAAAATTTGAGATGCGTTTTTAAAAATTCGTAACTAAATAACTAAGTGACATTTTAAAAATCGCAAAAGGACTAATTGTAGACTATACATTTGAGATTAATTCGAATTTAAGTGTGTTAAAAAATATACTATTTAACATGACATTCTATTTAACGCTAATGAAAATCGTATGTCAGCGTTAAATAGAATGTCATGTTAAATAGTATATTTTTTTAACACACTTAAATTCGAATTAATCTCAAATGTATAGTCTACAATTAGTCCTTTTGCGATTTTTAAAATAACACTTAGTTATTTAGTTATGAATTTTTTTAAAACGCATCTCAAATTTTCGCACGACCCGCTCCTAATCTATTAATAAGTCAAATCACCTTTTTATAACATCACTAGATAGGTTCATATTTCAACAAACTACTACTAACATCAGTAAATTAGTACAACACGTCTTGCGCAACACAAGCGCAATTTTAATTCTCAAACCTAACGACTGGTAGTTTGGTCTCATGGGATCTGTTTCATTCTAGACAGGCACTTACAAGCAGACTTGTGGTAAATGGCGTGGATCATTGCCACTGTGCGGCTGGTGTTAGCTGATTATTCGGAGGCATCTGTTGCTTACACCCCGTCATTGACGAAAAGGATCCATAAGCGGTTTCAGTTACGGCCAATTGACGTCAGGCTTCAAGTTAAAATATACATAGCTACAAAAACAACGCACAATTTATCGAGAATAATTTTATGTAACTCGGCGTTACTGACAGTTGTGGTGACGTTAAATTTGGCTTCCGAGAGTTTTTCGAATCATCATTTTGCTGTTTATTGTAGGCGGCACGTTTTTGGCTAAATATGGAAAGCATCATTCTTCATAACATTTATTTTGCCATGGTAACTCACAACATAGTTATCTACCAATACAGTTTATTTGTTCTGAAAACGAGTGGGTATGAACAAAAACTGGCTGAATCAAAATTTTTAGGGTTTTATTCTTTTTTCTATTACCAGAAGAATAAAAGCAGGAGTTTCAATTAGTCTGTTTGAATACGAACACTGAATGTACAACACCACGAAATGGTTGAACAGGGCAGAAACAGAGGCAGTTTAGTTTAATTTGTATAGTTTCGTACAAATAGTTAAAAAAGGATGCTATAACAACTACCGAAGTTTTACCTACTAACAAGCAAAAGGGAATTTTGTGTGGTTGATTTTTATGTTATAGATGAAACCACTACTTTTTATCAAAATGTGTAAAATCAAGTTTTAAGAACAGTGTAGTATAACATAAATTGCATGTGCTACTATGACAAAAAAATAACAAAAAAAATTGGCAGTAATCTCATGTACTTTTAAGTATTTCAGAAACATTTTGCTGTGTCACAAGAAAATGCAATACGCGCTGTTGTTAGATTTGTACAGAATCGAAGCTCGGACGTGTTCTTACACAGCATGTTTCGAGATTAAATTTTGCAAGAGAAACGGAGGCAGTTTAAATCTGGATTGGGTCGGGACGTCACAGCGACATCTGCTGGAGACGTTTTTGTCGGATAGTTTATAATACGTAAGAATGCAGTGAAACCCAAGAGCGCTGACGGGCAGCGCTGCGTTTTTTGTTTTTTGTACCGCCATTGTATATGTATTGTTATCCAATTACAGCTTTATTTTATGTACACTTTGTAACGATAGGCTGGAAGTGTGCAAATAATTCGTATAAACATCCATGACTTTCTTTTATAATTGCAGCAAAAATGAATAGTTCTGAATTCACTTGGCGTGGTGTAATTTGGTTGATAACTCCTAATCGATTGACTAAGTTTTTTGCGTCTACCGTGACTGCCGATACAGTTTCATTCTATGAAAAGCATTATATGCACAACATATCGATTCTCGTTAAAACGACTACTATAGTTATTACTCCACTTAAATTTATTCGGCTTCTAAATTCGTGGTTCAGTTAGATGTAATAAACTACAAATATAGGTAGCTAAAGTGTTTTACCCTAGAAGTAATTGTCAAACAGTAAGGCGTAACTCTAATGACGAATGCTTCATGTGGTCCCAGCGCCGTTTATCCTCAGTAATTGCTCGGTTTGTGGTTCAAACTTATGCTTAAGTCTGGTCGTAGTACAAGACTGAACAGTACGTTACAAATTAGCGGATAAGCAGCGTACCCGACTACCATCTATGGCGCTGAACATAAATTAATTAAACATGTTTATCTAGTTATTTGCTCAAAGGCTTTGTGTATCTAAATAACAGTTACCCATCTTAAACCAGGACTAAAATAGAGTTCGGCATAATTTATTTGCACAAAACTCTGATAAAACGATGGGGTTTATAAAGAGCAGGTTTTAATATTCGTGATTAAAGGTATGATATGTTTGCAAAGGTAAGGCTAGAGTTATAAAAAATGATTGAAAAATTCTGTTATCTGAGAATGTTGAGTGCTCGTAAGTTTTTGTAAGCCTTCAGACTTCCAGACCCAAATGGAATTTATAACTTCTTCTAAGTACTAAACAAGATTTTTCTTGCACACTCATCAATTACGTCCGCAGCGATTGCTAAGTCTCAAACGTGAGAACTAATGTATAAGCGACGCGAACTCCAGCATGGTTTTTTTATACATTACCAAAATGAAATATTTATTTATAAATAAAATGAAAAGGTTACTTTTTGCATCGCTATAAGTCAATTCCATTATTGAGGCCTACCTGACTTATGTCGAGAACAAACGACTGGACAGCGACCACTGTTCACCTTCAAAAGATTTACGATCCAGTAAAAGAACATTTTATTATACTTTCAATTTCTTTACTGGTTTCTGTGCAAAAGTCTACGGTCGAAATAAAATAGCGGGTGACTCCGAGGAGCGGAATTCGCCTGAGATTTTCTTCATCATGCCAAATCGTCGGACACTTTGCAACGTAGACAATTCAAAGTATTATACCAGTCTTAAGTTAATTACATTAGCAAGACAGAAAATTTGCGACTGTAACGTCATTATGAAAAGGCACGGAAAGGTTGGAGCTTATTAGGGCCAGGTCGAGGGCAAAGTGGGTATCAAGAGTGCCAACGAAGCGAAAGGAAAAATTTCCGATGTAATCTATCGTGGCGACAGAACTCATCGATCAAATATATGCGACGGCACTTAGTAAGCAACATGCTTGTGTGGCTTCCGAACACTTTTGACGTAGAACTTTCCGAGGTAACTCTACTGTGCATGTGCCAAACTTGCTTGCAAGCAATCCTTGCTCTACCAATATTCACAGAGCATAACTAGGACAGCTTATGACTGTTTGTTTTCTCTGAATCCATGTCACAGAATAGAAAGTTGAGGGGTGCACTGAATTTACAAAACTGTACTGGAGAGGTGCAGCGGGGGTTGGTTGCAATTGAAATAAGTCGCACGATCTTACGCGTCACCTAAAATTTGAATAATTGTGTAGTATTTTTAAATTAAATTAGACGGATACCTCCTCTAAATCTTTTTATCAGCATTGTTACAGTTTCAGAACTCCAACCACACGACTAAGTAATAATGTATTTTGACACGATCCAAAACTTCGATGTGTGTACGTAAGATAGGCCAGATTAGAACGCGTGAGTCTCAATCCAATTACTGAGTAACGTTGGTTACTTTTCAACAGCAGTTTGAATTCAAAATGTGTTTATAATACTACATTTTGTAATACAAAAACCGAATACGGTGAATTGGAAACAGTCCTTGGACGTGGGGAGAATTCGTGAAGTAAAATAAAACGCGTTAGATATTTGAAAAATGTAGTTTCGATTCAACCGTTTTGGTAAGTAATGGACACTCCAACAAATCAAGAGTGAACAAGTAAATTAAAGCTAAGCTTGCTCCACCTTAGGCTTTCCACTTCACTTTCACTTTCCATCAGGTGTGATAGCAGTCAAAAGTTTAGCTATCAGCAATAAAAAGTAAAAAAGACGCGCCTTCATTATTTTTATCAATGAAGTTCAACAACAAATCACTCGTTTTACTTTATTTTTCAATTACAACTAACTGCATAAATTTTTTTAGCTGCCTGAATTTCTGCTGAAAAATGTATTTACACATACCTACCGTTTCTGTCGGGAAATAAATCTGAACAGATTTATTTACACTGAAATAAAACTGTGTTTACATTCTCAGTATCAGTGCACATTTGTGATTCACTGCAAACTTTGTCTAGTACGTGAAACCGCACTGACCTCAGTTTGTAGGAAAATTTGGATGGAAAAACTACATGCCACAAAGTTTACATGTCCTATTCGGAAGCTTTTGAAAAGTTGTTCGACACAGTAGTTTAATTAATGTAGTTGATGACCAACATTCGTAACAACTCTTGCAGACTTTTTAGTCTAACTATAGACTTTTACCGGTTACCCAGTTAGTGATCCAGTGAGAAGTAAGCATCTATTGAAGCATGAATACAACATACCAATAGTTATATTTGTATTGTGTAAGTAATAATTGTCATTGCCATTTACTAAACATTAGTTTTTTACTGTGTGCTACTAACGAATTGTATCTAATCTGAAATAAAAATATTGAATTAAATATAAAGAGGTGTGCAAACAAGTTGGCAATCTCAACAGGCGGCATTCACACGCAATTAGTCAATAACGGTTCGACTTTGAATAACTACGGCAGCTGTTGTTTGTTGAACTTTAGCATGCATAGGTACGAACAAGTTTTGCACTGACTATAAGTAGGCTAGCCAAAGTGGCGAAACGGTAAGCTTACTTATACGCTTAGCTCAAATGTTTTATTCAAATATGGGTGTACTTATTCGTGGTCTATTTGTGAGAATAAACTTCGTTAATCTGAGCTGTCCACTGTCCATCGTGCCGTGCTGTGGTTTTACGCAGAGCTCTGAGTCAGTGCGGTTGCGGCGGTATATTACATTATTAATTTTACGACGATACTAACAAGACAGCTAGAAATAACAGTAACTATTTTTTGGCAAATAATAAGTGCTAGAGTGAAAATGCTGAACTGGTGGTTTTGTTGTTATTCGTTGAGTCTACAAAGGACCTCAAAAGGTGGTCCACTTGGTCCAGTCCAGTCAGTCTGTGCTCGTGGCCCGAATTTGAAAGACGTGTCGTGCCTAATTAAATCATATTTAAAACAATTGTGCTTTTATTGAGCTTTCATTCGATATAGTTAATAAATGAATCAAAAGTCAAAGACCACATGTGGCGTAAATCATCAAAAAAAAACATGATGATTATGCATTCTTCTCGCTATATTCTATTTTGGCTTTTACTTACCACATAGTGGCAACATAAACACCACTTTTGCATTAAACATATTTTAACAAAATCTTTCCACATTCGTATAACTTTCAAATGTAAAAATAAAAGTACTTACATTCATCGTGGTCTTTGGCGGTGACAGTGAGGACTGTGTGCTGTATATCTTCATTCTCGTCGACTTCCGCCTCGTACAATTCCTTGTCGAAGTACGGGGGGTTGTCATTCTTGTCGGCGATGCCAATGCGGATGAACTTTGTCACTGCAAATAATGGAATTGGGTCAGACCAGGAAATATTACAGGTTCATATTGGCTTCCTTCTCGATTGGTTTCAAAGTGTGGCTTTCTCTCAACAGTTGTCTAGCGCTGAGTTCATATAATTTAAGCTAACGTAATTTATACATTTGAGCAAGTATCAGTTGCGATGGACACCGTGCATATTTAGATGGATAACCATGTTAATTTTGGAGAGCACTGGTGGTCTAGTGGTAACGGCCCCGCCTTCCGATCCGAAGGTCGTGGGTTCAAATCCACTCGTGTACCAATGAGTTT
Organism: Thera obeliscata; assembly: GCA_947578465.1. NCBI lineage: Eukaryota > Metazoa > Arthropoda > Insecta > Lepidoptera > Geometridae > Thera > Thera obeliscata. The sequence continues at coordinate 6,914,691 of OX387924.1, forward strand.
TTCTGTCAAAAAATGTATGTGCACTATGCCAGTACTCTCAAAACGGTGAAGGAAAACATCGTGAGGAAACCGGCGTGTTGTAGAACCTAAAAAAAATTCGAGCAACACGTGTCAAGGGTCACGCAAAAAGGGCCCACCAGCGGCCTACGTGCGGATAAACCTGCCCGCACATCAAGTGCGCATGATTAACTTGCCATGTTAATTTTGTTTCGTCCTAAGGTTGCCTGGAAGAAACTGCTTTCAGCGATAAGGCCGCCCATCGTACTTTATTTAGTTACGTTTAGTTACGTATAGGTATTTGTGTACAATAAAGTAACCATCTATCTTTGATGGAACTGGTGTGCGTAGTAGGATAAGATCGCTAATATTAAAAATCTCGTCATAGTACTAAATAAAAGCTTACTTTTTCGAATCACTGTATAAATATTACCCAAGAGAAATCTGAGCCTAGCTGATAATTGGTTTACAAGAGAAAACCTTTTTCTCGAGGTTCTATCGTTCGGTGGTAGTTTGGACTATAGTATTTGTAGTGTACATGAAACGTATCAATACGTAAAGGCCTGCGCACACCTAGTTCGCTGGCGGTAGCGATCAGTGAAACGCTGTCAAATATTCGCTGTCAAATCTCAAATCTGACAGCGATATTTGACAGCGTTTCACTGATCGCTACCGCCAGCGAACTAGGTGTGTTCGAGCCTAAGCGTAGCCATATTACGTCTAAATAATGCATTTAGCACATTCTCCATATAAAATGAATTTGAAAATACCACTTTTATAGGCATACATCCTCAAGCGTGTGACGGGATTTGAGAGCGTGGGTGGGGGAGTTTTTTGCCCCTAAAGCTCAAACAAACTTTTTTGATGACTGATTGTTTTAATTTTCATACTTTTATGGACAAGAGTAGCCAAAGCTTGTTTATTAAACGTTGAAAGAGCTGTTTTTTAGTTCGGAACAGAGTTACAATTAGGCACGTTACTGCAGACAGAAAAGATTAAGTTCTACAAAGGAACTGCTGAGTGGAGCATTCAGAAGCTGTGTTGCATTTTCAAAAAGTAAATTAACTCAGTTTTTTACTAGCAAAAGGTTTATGCTCATCTCAAAAGTTGCTCGTACCTGACAAATTATGGACACAAGCCCGGGGTGAAAATTACATTAAAAAAAGCGTTTTAACGTAGTTTCGTTTTGTTTAAATTTTGGTTGCTTATTTTTCCGACACTGTAGATTAGAAAATGAATAAGTTACTACACATTTTATGAGTACTAGCATGTTCTCGTTAGCTTCGTGGTACCCGAACATACTCGAACAAAAAGAAACTTAGTAAAATTTTACTTATTTTAATCTATACTAGTCTATACAAATATTATAGAGAGGAAAGATTTTTGTATTTTTGTGAACTCAAAAACTACGTAGTGCCGATTTCAAAAATTATTTCACCATTGGTTGGAAAGCTACATTCACCCTGAGTAACACAGGCTATATTTATGTGTTAAAAAAAATTCGCACCAGTGCGAAGCCGGATAAGGCCGCTAAAATATGAAAAGGATATTCAAAGTTTCATCTAATTGCGTTTAGGCATTAGAGATGAGAAAAAAACAAACATACAACTCACTTTTACTAGCTTAACTTACTGTTGAAATGCTCATCCATAGATTTTCACATTTTGTAAATAAGTAATATTTGTGTCTTTGATTTCATGAGTATTAATGGGTACACCATACATTATTAAACTATAAATAACCTGGAATATGAGAATGTAGATCTATATGTAGTGAAAACTGTTACAACCAGGCAGCAATACCAGATTGCGTATCTTTTGTTGCAATCAAAACCTAGTCGCATCTGTAATTTTTGACATGATTTTGAGCTTCGATTGAAACAAAACGTATCTTTGACAAGGAACGATTGCAACCAGACTGAATGTTAATGTAATAAACATGAGATAGCGAATAGAAACATCGCTTTGTAAAAAAAGTCAACCAACAGATAGATTGTGGTAGGGAAATGATGGCAACAAGATCGCTGTTCCTTGTTAGTATCATTTATTTCTATCAAACTTTTGATTGCAACAGAAATACACAATCGCCCAACTGTTAAAAGCATTGGTATTCGACTGTGAAAATTTTATTAATTTCACCAAAAACGTAATTTTATTTCAGACTTCCATACCATAAGGCTTTAAATTACAATAATATTTTGTTATATCACAAAAAAAAAACAGATCATCTGGTATCGTTAGTAACAGCTAAAAAACTCATGACTCCGAAATAATGTGAAACCCATTGTCGAGAGCGAACACAAAAAAGCTTTTAATATTAACCGTTTGTTATACGATAGCAAAACGGGCAAACAACGCCTTCAGAAGTTAAACCAACTCATTCATCACTTTTAGTGTAAATTTCCATACACACATCATTGTGCATTTACCTTTTGCCTTAGATCAGCAGCGCGACACAACAATCACATATTATAAAACAAAGTAGGGAGTTCCTTTTTCACCAAATTACTAACCCCATGACTGGCCTATCAGCTCAGTTGGCAGTAGCTCTGCCTTCTGCGCCGTAGATCGTGGGTTCGATCCCAGCCGAGAACAAATATTTGTGGTGAACACAGATTTTTGTTCTCTAGACAGAGAATATAACACACATACACACACAGACAGAGAATAGAATATAACACCCAGACGGCTGTTATATTCTATTCTATATATATAACAAAAGTATTTCAGAAATATTATATCAGCTATCTGGTTCCCATAGTACAAGCTCTGCTTAGTTTGGGGCATTATAGTGTTGGGTTGTAATTTTTAACGGCTCGCTATAAGTCTCTTCTCACTGAAACTTTTATTTCAACGAAAAGAGAAGGAAACAGACTTATTAGTCTGCTAAGCTAAATGACTACTATATGACTATTATGATAATATGAATATATACTGAGTAAATATTATATGAAACGGTAAATCATTTTACCACACTAGTTCGAATGAGTCAGTTAACGATAAGTGAGAAATGAAAGGCGGCAGGCTGCGATAAATATTTTTAGTAAATGAAGTGACTCTAGAAATCAAATAACTCTCTTTGAATAAGATTGTCTGTCAAAGGTTAATGTTTGTTCTTTCAGAAGCTTATGCGATTCATGGCTTTGATCATAATTTACTTCTAAATTCTTTCACATTGATGCGTTTCCATTTAAATCAATTTAATAACGAAACGATAAACTGAAAAATAGCAAAAACATCGAAAGAAGAGCTACAAAATCAACCAAGTTTTGATCGTATAACGTTCTAGATTTAGTACATTTACAAAAAATCACAAATTCTAAATCCCTAGATGTTTTTTTAACCCTGCCTCTCTGATTCAAAGAACGATTTGAAACACAATAGAAAAATGTATTGTGTCTTCGAAAAGGAAAGGTTCGAATATATTTCAAACTAACAAACGGTGGCTAATGAAACGCATGATTATCCAAGAAAGTTCAAAGCGACGGTTTCATAAAAGGAATACAGTAAACATAAGATTAAGCCTGTCTTACACGAATGGATTTTAGAAACAGCTTTTCTAGCAGCGGCGGCCTAATTGGACGATACCAAATGAGCTTTAATCCGAATCCATCGAGGGAGCCTTATCGAGATAAAAAAGAATTCTAGATGGAAATTGCTTTCGTTTGAGGTACCCCCTAACAATGATAAATTAGGGCACTGCTGCCGGAATGTCCAGCAGCTTTATACAGAGGAAATGTGGTTGGCGTTGAGTCCATACAAACGCACGCCTCTGTTTCCGTTTTGGATACTAGAGAAAATATTTTAAATTATTATTGTTATTTTATTATAAGAGCGCCCTTATCAGATGTCCAGTAAACAAATTTGACAAATATAAACAATATATGGAAAACATAGCTAAAGTTCTTCCTTTCAAATCAGGCTCAGCTGTAGTTATCTCTATCGCCCTCTAATCGGGCGGCGTGAAAGCTAATGTCTGTTAATTTTATATCATAAACCTATTTTAAAATTTCTTGCAGTCCGCGTTTTTTCTTAACACGCTTTTAAAAAGAATAATCTTTAATATATCGGTTCACATGTTATATATATTATTTGACAGGGTCAAAATGTGCGTGCATCGACGGTTGTCTTCGCCTTAAGCTCGGCCCCGCCCGTTAAATTACTATATCCTTGAAAGGAGGTACACTGAACGGCATTTAATACAAAGCTGGGGTCGGTTAACCGATAGGCACTCATTTCATAGTCTCTCGGCCGCCACGAATTTAATAATTTGACGACACTCAGCCAAATTTCTCAGAACTTTGTTTTTGAAATGGCAAATATTGGAATGCAAAACTACGACTCAATTTGTATTTTTGTTGACAACAAGGACATTGAGAACAGTAGAGGCCAAAGCCGTTATCAATAATTTAACTACTCACTCAATTACCATTAAAACTTTTAGCTGTGATTGTAGCCTAAGGAAAATAATTAGATATGTTGAAAATATAGACTTTGTTCGCCCAACGATGGAATCACTTTCTTGGTTTGATTTAACGAGGATACATGAACGTAGCCTTAATATATGTATTATTATGATTGTGCAAGTAAGGAAGAGATGTCAACCGGATATCTGGTATCGTTACGGGACGGAGATTGGAGAATTTACCCGAGCTAGGGGTAAATGATTACGCAGCGATTTGTTCCGACGAACGCATATTAAACGCTTATGGAGCATGTGGTATGTTTTTCTGGAAGCAATATTAATTTCTGCTACAAGAAATTCATCATTCAACTATGTAAAGAGCACCCTAACGACACCGAGGGTGACTTTTTGACAAACACGCAAGAAGCGGTCGTCCTAAACTTTGTGACAATTTCGTTACCAAACTTTAGTATCGAGGCGTGAATAAAATAAACCCGCGCCATTCCGCACTCATAATTGAATAGCTCATCGACGATAACATCAACTTATGGATGAACTATCGTAAGTTAAATATTTTTCTCAAAAATGCTTGGGATACATTATTTTAAAGGTAAACTGATCAAAGTCAATCTTTCCGCGCTACTCGAACAGGCGACAAAAAACGTAGGTGTAGATTTCCATTGCTGGTTAGATTTAGCTAACAACAATTTCCCTTGAATATCCATTGTTATCAAATTTTGTTTCAAATATATAGGCTGGTGCAAAAAGATTAAATTCAGAATCTGTCTGTACCTAAATGTCATTGTTAATTAACAAAAAACAAAAGCGTGAAAAGGAGGCAAGGGAATGCCGGTGAAAGTTTTTGCCATTGTTTTCTATCAATTTTTGTGATATTTATGATACAATTGTGAAATAAACCTTTTCAGGCGACGAATCCTTCAATAGTATTTCTATACGGAGCTAGTTTTCTTTACATTACTTTCACAGCTGAAGAAATCAACAATGAACATAAGCCTTGGAACAATGAACATAATTACTGCACTGCTGGCCAAACTATGATGGCTTCAAGGTAAGCTTTTGGCCTTTATTTCATTTCTCAAAAACAGGCTTCTAAATTCATCCTACACGAAGCACTACCAGAAAAATATGTGCTACAGGACTTGTACCTAATATAAAGTTTTTATGATAGCTTGAATGTGCGTAGTTAGTTTGAAATGAATTTAATAAATGTTGAATGTAAAACTTGTAATTTTAGACTAGTAAAAACAAAATCAAAAAGCTGAAAGTTTTGAAAAAGTGTTTCCACTAAACAGTTACAGATTGCAGGCAAACGTGCTGCATTAGTGACAAAGTAACACTGACACGAGTATACCCGTTGGAGTATATAGCAACTTTACTGGAACCGTGAAACGCATGTTTGTTTCGCAATCGTATTTTAGAAGTATACTTAGTAGTAATTATGTTACCTACCATATGATGGATAATAATGATATACCAACACAAAGGAAAACATCGCGTGGTAACTGACTGACATATAAATAAAGAAAAGAAATAACATAGTGGTTGCCTAATGAGTTATTTCCCTACAAACATTTTATTATCATTGATGACGGGAAAAAAATGTGGCTATTTGCAAAATGTTATATTTATTCAATTCTCTTCTACGACGAAAATACACTGGGCTACACTCTACGTGTCTAGTTAACCAATCACACGCAGCATTAGCATTCCCTTTGCCGAGTAATCAAACAGATCAGTAATGAGCTGCTAGCCAGCTCTTTCCTCCGAGTGTAATCGCTGTTTCAAATAAACGCTCAAAGTCATAGTTAAAAATCATTTGTATCGCAAGAATCTCATCACCAACGCAACCAGATTTGCACACGTGCCTACGATATGTGCGATACTAGTGATTTTAGCATCATTTACAAAATGGTCTCGATGAAATCAGGTAAAACCCCCCGCCGCTGATTAGAAAAGTCTTAATCTATCACGACCAAAGTGCGGAAAGTTTCCAGCTGGGGCTATTCTTCTAGCTAGGTATGTAATATCAATTGACGTATGGTTCATTTTTTATGACATAACAACGTAAATATTAGAATTTCTATAAATATTTGTAATTTCCAATGCTCGGTATGCACAGGTACCAGCGCGGTTTGTGGTAGTAAAATAACAAACCCGTGGCAGAGTCAAGTGCTAACTGCTAATGCGTCGCCGGATGAAACCTCTGATGGAGAGTAGTTTGATGACGTATTGCGGAAAAATGGTTTTAGTCTGCATTTTGTCGTCTACCTCTTCGGTGGTTTGAAAAAGCGCAGTGGCTCTTTTCAATTTGAGGAAGAATGCTTAAATGCGTGCATGCATCGGTAAAAAAAGTGTGGAAGATAAATAATGTTCGCGTAAGCTATTGTTTTCGGTTCCTCACGCTTTTGTACCCGATGCCTTAACTTAAAGCTTCAGCAGCATAATACAAACTTTATTTCTTTGATAACTTCAAAGGATCTGACAGGGAGGTTAAGCAAACAAAACAGAAAGCTATTTGCGAGACTCGAGATTTAGCAATTGGGAATACCAAACTTTAATTTACAACGAAATTAAAATAGAAACAGAAAATCTTCTGACTCAAAGAAAAAATGTCTTAGGCACGTTTTCATGGATTTGTATTCGACAAATCAAATACTTAATTAACAGTTAACAGTCAAATTTGTTGGTGCAAAAATTAGAGTTACACATCGGTTGTAAATTTGATTAATACCTAATCTATTTATCTACCTAAACCTTTATAGATTTAGGTAGAATTTAATGAATCCTTTGTTTTTTGAAAATTCACGCGACCAACACCTCTTCTACTATAAGGGTATCACGTGTCTTTGAAGACACCGTATAACAATAACCGTTGGTGTGATTTCAAAGTTATAAAATCGGACGGAATATAGCTGAGCTATCAAAATGAAGTTTATCAAACAATGACGGTAGTTCAAATTTATCCGGACATCATAACGCTTCGGTTTGATAATGGAATTCTTTATCAAGAGGTGCAGAGTGGCGGTACGTGCCTTTGCGTCGGCGCCGACCCCAACAGAAGGTCGCACTCGAGAGCTTGGAATAACCTCCTGTAGACGACAAGAAAGACACGACGCGGTTACTTGCAACTCGATGCGACAAGTTTGATTCCACTTACTGTAAGTGATTTTTGTACCAAACTGCCGTAACTTTTGCTGTTCCTTTTTCACTTTAACTTTAATACAATTAAAGTTAAAGTGGGTTGAGTTTTTCGTGCGAGAAACAAATTGCATTTCTTGTCGCTTTCAACACTGACCTAAACAACAAGAAAATAGCGACTGAAATAAAATTGCGTGCTGTTTTAGGCGTGTTTCTGCCGAACATTTGTCAACTTGCTTGAACACTTGGGAATAGCGGAATCTCTAATATGCTAATATGTAGGGTCATCCAACTTAGCATTGCTTTGCAGATTTCGCTGACATGGATTATTCATACAATTGAACAAAAATGTTTTATCTCTACAGTGAATCCTGCTTTTCGGACGTTCGTTACAGACAAGCTCGTGTTTCAAGCTAAAGTTTAAATGAGCGTTGTTAGGCCAACCCGTTTTCCTGATTTTATTTTACAGCAAAAAAGAGATACATGTAGTTTTAATTGCGTTTTCATCCAAAGTAAATTGTCGGAAGAAAAAGTCATAGTTTACTGTTATTTTTTTGGTTACTTATTGCGTTTTAGGCTCATTATTAGACGAGTTTCTAGGTATTTTTGATTGTGCAATGTATAAATAAATTCATAATTTAAGGAGCTAGGTATATCGCCTTATACGACATTTTATCTCATAGACTGCGATCCGTCTGCGATAAATTGCTTAGGCTCAGACAGGGACTTCGCGCCTCAATAGAATCAGTAAAAATCCAACGTCCTCAGATCGTCTTATCAGATCTCGAACTACTTCACAAAATAAATGGGGATTGTTCTCCTTCAGAAGATGATTGAAAAATCGACGATAAAAATAAGCTTTATTCAACATCGATTGGCGTATAAATCAATATTGTATCCAACGAAAAATATTAAACTCATAAATTGTTTAGTATTTTCTCGTTAGATCTACGGAACGTTTTATTGATAAAGGCAGTTTTTTTCCAGTTTGCTCGCTTTTATAGCGTACTAGAGCTTTGTGCAGGGTTCGTCCGGGGATGTGCTACCCACTATGCCTATTTTTGTCGTGAAGCAGCATTGCTGTGTTTCGGTTTGAAGTGTGTGGGTGAAGTTACTGGCACGTGAGGTTGACAATCCGTATGCCTCAAGAAGAGATAGACGCAGGGCACGTTCCTGACGTGCGTGACCTACGAAGCAATGCTTTGTCATAGGCAATGGTTACCACTTAACAGCAGGTGGGCCCATATGCTTGTTTAATCTGCTAGTTGCATTAAAAAAATTGCATACTTAGGTATCAAAAACAAAACACAAGCGTATAACAAAAACGCCATTAAAACAAAACCCCAGCCTCCATTGGAATACCAACGCGCATTCATAAAACTAACTACATACCTATATACATATGCACTCTTTTATTTCCTTCGCGGGAATACCATTCATGACATCTCGTTTCGTCACAAGGAATTTTCAGAGGCATTTATAGACTTCTACAATAGTGTGCTCACTTTGGAGGAGAGGGCGCCACCTTGCTAGTGTTGACATCGGCTCAGTGATATTTTGTGACTAAAAAATATAGAAAAGCTTCTGCAGTTAGTGGAAGTGGTATTCCTGTGTGAAGAAAACTGTGAAACAGCAGGAATATTGTTATTAGCCCATAGACTTCTCTGTTGGACGAGCAATTTTCAATAAACTCCCCGTAACGGATTCACCGGCAAAGTGAAGAAACTCGAATTATAGACCAAAGGACTCAATAAAAACAAGCGGGAAAGAAGGTCAGTCGAGTGTAGTACAAGTGCAAAATTGTTATCACATCCCTGAGAACATCTTGGAAAAAAATAACCTCCGAGATTAAAATTGACTTATCATTCAGCTCAATAAAATTAAAATCAGCGCCACCTACCGGCGAGTAGCAAGCACCTCCATTGTTTAGGACTAGAAAAATAACAAAACCACCGTATCGGGGGCCATTATTTCTAGTTCCATAGTCCAGCTCACAGAGGTCGCTAGTAGAATCGAATATGGAAGAAATAATGAAAGCCTTACAAGGCATACAGAGCGAAATAGCGCAACAGAAATACGACATGAAAATTATGGAAGAAAGTATTAAAGAAGCTATAATAAAAAATATGGACGAAAAATTTAATTTGATTGAGAACAGAACAAATATGTTGGAGAAGAAAATTGAAAGTCAACAGAGGTCAATAGATTTTTTAGACAAACAAATAAGAAAGAAAAATTTGGTTTTTTTCGGGATAGAGGAAACTGAAAGAAACTACGAGGATTTGCTAAATTTAGTGATCGACGTCATAAACTTAAAAATGGGAATAGTATGCGGAAAGCTGGAGATAGAAACGGTAGTAAGGATTGGAAAAAACAACGGAAGCCCCAGACCTATTGTCGTAACGACCTCAACTACACTAAGAAAAATAGAGCTGCTACGCCACAAAAAAACTTTACATAACTCTGGAATCTACATAAAAGAGGATTACTCTCCCGCCATACTCCAGAGACGCAAAGAACTCCAAGAAGAGCTGAAACGAGAAAAAGAGGCTGGAAATAAAGTAGCTTTACGATACGACAAGATAATCCGGTTTGACCAGCATGAGCACCCAAAAAACCGAACTTTTAACAACAAAAGATTTCTTTCAGAGTCACCAGAGGGATCCGGAGGCTATGCTGAGGCCAAGGTGAGCCGAGAGAATGCGAAACAGGTACCAAAAAAAACGAAAACTCAGAGCATAACGGTCTACCTTCGTCCATCACAACTGAACCCCTCCCAAGCAACGGTATCCAACGAAATCCCGGATAGCCAAGAAAACCAAAAAAACTAAGTGACGTCCCTCCCCCTCTTCCAAGCCGGCCGGTCACCGTGGAAGAGATAGACCAAAACCCCCCAAATCATATAAAAATTAAATCAAAAACAAATACGGATTTAAAGAAAGATTTACATAATTATCTCTATATAACAAGTATGAACGTGAAAACTTTATTAGAAGATACGAGAATTATAGAGCTAAACCAAGCAATCAAAAATATCAAGTGGGACATTTGTGGCTTGTGTGAAACAAGAAGAGAAAAAGAGACTATAGAAGAATACGATGAGTTTATTCTCTACCATACCGCTACACTCAACGGGAGAAATGGTGTCGGTTTCTTAGTGAAGAAACACCTGAAAAATCAGAGCACAAGTTTTAGGTCGTTCTCAGACCGAGTAGCAACTTTGGAAATACAAGTATCAGAAAGCTGTACTTGGTCTTTTGTGCAAGCATATGCCCCCACAGAAGCTTACTCAGATGATGACATGGACGAATTCTACCAGGCCGTCGAAAATGCTCTCGACTCATTGCATCCAAAAAATATAATGCTGCTAGGAGATTTTAATGCAAGAGTGGGAAAAATGCAACAATTTGAAGAGAATATTTATGGTAAATTTTCACATGGAGAGAGAAGTAAACACGGACAAAGGCTAGTAGAGTTTGCGTCAGAAAAAAAATTTAAAATAATAAATAGCATGTTTAAGTTAAGAACAAATAAAAAATGGACCTGGCGGCACCCAAATGGAAGAAATTTCAACGAAATTGATTACATGCTCACAAATCAACCAATCCATGTTCATCAGTTCGACATCATCAACCATTTGAACTTTAATACAGACCACAGAATGATTCGATGCAAGCTATCAGTACAAGCGAACCGAGCTAGAAACCACATCAAACAAAATACCAACTACACAAGAGATCTACCAATAGTTACAGGGGAAGAAGCTAAGTACTGGGAAAATAAATTCATTGAATCGATAAAATCATCAAATGAAGTCCAACAACAATATAACAACCTGGAGCACGAACTTAAAATCTTGCTAAAACAACTACCGGCAAATAAAAATGAAGAAAAAGGGTGTATAGACCAAGAAACAAAAGAGCTTTTACAAGAAAGAAAAACATTGTACACAGAAAAAAGAACAAAAGATATACAAATAAAAATAACAAACATAAGTAAACAGATAAATAGGAATTTAAAATATGAAAAAAAAAGGAAAAGACAAGAAACGTTCGAAAAATTTATAAATAAGACAGGAGCTCTACAAAAAGCTTACAAAATCCTTAACGATAAGTCTGAATGGGCAGCGAATCTGAAAAACAAACGAGGTAGAGTACTATTTAAACGCCCAGATATAATAAGAGAGGCAACACATTTCTACAAGGAGCTTTACTCTACAAACGTAGACGTAAGGCAACAAGATTTGGCTAAACTTTATACGAACATATCGGACTCTACCACGGAAATAGAGCCACAAGGAATACTAACTTCAGAAATCGAATTTGCTATAAAGACACAAAAGAATGATAAGACCCCAGGAAACGATAACATCGCAAACGAAGTGCTGAAATCTCTTTGTATTTCGTTACAAAAACCCCTTCAGTTATTATTTAATAACATCTTAGATAAAGAGATAACTCCAGAACAATGGTCAAAATCAACCATTACTCTTATTCACAAGAAAGGTGAACGATCTGACTTAGGTAACTATAGACCGATTAGCCTCATGACAAACATGTACAAAATATTTTCAAAAATCATGCTCCATAGAATAACAAAAGCTCTAGACGAACATCAACCGCGTGAGCAAGCTGGTTTTCGGAAAAAATTCTCAACCATGGACCATATTCAGGTCGTTACGCAAGTAATAGAAAAGGTAAACGAATACAGGAGTACCCTTTACATATGTTTTATTGACTACAAAAAAGCCTTCGACTCTTTGAACCATGAAGCAATATGGACCGCACTCTACGAACAAGGTATCAATCAAAAGTACATCAGACTGGTTAAAAGCATTTATTCGAGATGCCAGGCTAAAGTGCGACTAGAACGCGAGGGCATCGAGTTCCCAGTACAAAGAGGCGTTCGGCAAGGGGACCCGCTGTCTCCGAAAATATTCTCAGCAGTACTCGAATCTGTCTTTAGGGAACTTAAATGGGAGAGGAAGGGAATAAGAATAGATGGCGAGATGCTAAGCCACCTCCGTTTCGCAGACGACATTGTGGTCTTTGCCAAGAGCGCTCCAGATCTAGAAAAGATGGTCAACGAACTTGCGGAAGAGAGTAAAAAAGTTGGGTTGGCATTAAATGGATCTAAGACAAAAATAATAACAAACGGAGATATCGAAGATGTAATTGTGGAGGGTGAAAAAATAGAGTATGTTGAGGAGTATGTATACCTCGGACAACTAGTGTCTTTCAAAAGCTCTACAGAAAAAGACATACAACGGCGAATTGCCCTGGCGTGGAAGAAGTACTGGAGTCTGAAGGAAATAATGAAGAGTAAAGATATCCAAATAAAAGTAAAGAAAAAGGTGTTTGATATTGCAATACTTCCATGTTTGACGTACGGGTGCCAAAGCTGGGCTCTAAGGAAAGAAGATGAAGAAAAACTAGCCGTGTGTCAAAGAAAAATGGAGAGAAGCATGTTAGGACTCAGAATATCCGACCAAATTAGGAATATAAATATAAGGAAAAGAACAAAAGTAATAGATTTAAAGAAAAGAATAAGACAGCTAAAATGGAAGTGGGCAGGTCATATCTGCAGATTAAAAAACAATAGGTGGACAAAACGGGTGACGGAATGGATCCCACTAGAAGGTAAACGAAAACAGGGGAGACCAAAAAAGAGATGGAGGGATATCTTCACTCAGCGACACGGACCAGAATGGATGAGAAAAGCAAGAGAGAGGGACGAATGGAGAGATTTAGGGGAGGCCTACGCCGTAGAGGCGACTGCTGCGGAGTTGCTAGATACTGAGCAATTTAGTATTGTATAAATAGTTTTTAGATTTATAGTACCTAAGTAAGTTTTTTATATTAGTTTAAGTGTATCAACAGTAGAATAAAGGCTTTTTATTTTATCTATTTTATTTTACAATAGTGTGCTCACAACTTGTCGACATTTCCGTGCTAGTTACAGGCACGTTATTAAGGAAGGCAATTAAATAATGTAAACAAATCTTGGCTTACCTAAAATACTGCATGTAGCATAGGTAGGTTACTGAGTTGGACATTATCGCATAGAACGCCAGTGTAAACAACGGAACGGCTTTTATACAGGTAAGTATACCATTATGTTTGTGTTCGTGCGTTCATACCCGTGTTTCAGTTCATCCAACCGAAATGTATTTACCCACTAAACTTTATTGACTGAACATAAAGTCGGAGATTGTTGAGAAAGTATCGTTAGCTTCAGAGTACGAACTTTTATGTCGATTTGCAATTTCATTTTCCAATCGACCATGTTGTTTGTTGTCAGAATTTTGTTTAAAAAAAATATATTATGGCATTCGAGCGTGTAAATGAATTTAACTCGGATGAATAATTGCTGGTATTCAAGTAATTTTTCAGAGCATCCTTTTTATAGATATCGATTTGCATTTTTATCAAATTATTATTTCGATGGCACCCCCGAATTCAGCGTATATTCGATTTGCTTGTTATTCTACGAAGCGCTTTTTGTGTTAAATGGTGTGCATCGCAATAATGGTTTCAAAAACAATAAAACTGTACCAACCGCACTAACAACTATTTTACAGATTTTTTTAGAGAATCTATAATCATTTTTTAAATATTTCTTCGAAAATAGCTAATGTAAAGTTTACATGCCTGGAAGAAATCGCTCTCAGCGATAAGATTGCCCATTTTTTGCCGAATATCTGCATAAATTCTGTAGTATCTATGTGGTGAGCAATAAACAGTTATCTATCTAGGTATCTATGAAACGAACTTTATTTGCAAGAAAAAAAGTACGTATTTTTTGATTCGTTTGTTCAGTTCTCAAAAAGTTTATGAAATGAACAGGTTATAAACATTTAAGTGGTCGTACCCAAATGTTTGAACAATGTTTTGAACAACAGTTAAATGTTTTTATTTCATCAATTGGTACATCGTTAGAAAGCTATTTATTGAGACCCTCGAACGCACTGTTCGTCATTGAACGCTTTACAACTTCCAAAACGGGTCAGCAAAGTTTTAATGGCTCAGTGTAAAATTCCTTAATTGGATTGATTGAAGGTGTACCCAGGCTGTTTGTCAGTCTTCAAAAAACATTAGAACTAGTAACTTAGCAAACTTTGTAAGCGCAAAGCAGCAATAGCGGTCTCTAATTCCCAACAAGATAACAGAAAGCTTTTAAAGGACCTGACTTACCCTGTCGAAGTACAAAGTAAAGTAGATGAGATTAATAAAAATAAAGCACACTTTATGATTGGTATCAACATACAAGTAATGGATATGGATAGATAATGGAGGGTATTAGAAGTCGCATATTGATTTCCCTCAGGAGGTTGTATGTTATGTATGATCGCGGTCATTTCTCGACGTGCTGCGGTGTTGCGTTGGGACCTTGTGTACGATATGATACAAAAAGGGTTAACCCAACATTGCAGTGAAGTAGGCCTTTCTGTAGATTATCTGATAAAAAGTAAAAAAAAAAAGAAAAATAACGTTAAACATTTTTCGCAACACCAAACATATTCCACTTTAATATTCAATTCTTTGCAATATAACTTTGTAAAAACAACGCAAGTTCATGGAAGTTATATGAAAGACAAATTATGCAGAATCTAAAAATATTTAAAAAAGCCAGGACCCATTGCTTCGTATAAATTCGATAAAATAATAGCATTTCTTTGTAGGATAAAACATTTTTTCCAATGTGCCTCGAGGAACGAGACGCAATCAAATAATATTCAGATGAGGAGCGAAGGATAAGAACAAAAACTAGGAATATTGTTTTTATCAGGAACGCCTTTTTCAAAAAGGTGCAAAGTTATTGAATACTGAAAAATAAGAGGCAATATTAAAAAAAAACAAATTTGTTGTTATTACCAAACCAAGTGTAATACTTCTAAGAAAACTTATTTTTTCAGAACCAAAATAGATAAAATAAAAAATAGTAGACAATTCAACATTCAAACCGCATTATGATATTTGTTATTACACTTGTATTCTCTTGACGATCAAGATAAAAAAGTGTGACTGTTTCAGGCCTTAACCAGTCCCGCGGGCGAAATTTTTGGCGGCGCGAATTGATGTCTTTGCCCAAACAGTTATGGATGTCGGTCTCTTCAATTTATTGTTGGCGTGCAAAAAGGATCGTTGTGGCCCTTTTGATAAATACATAATTCAAGATCGACGACAACACCTGAGAGAAGAAGACATACTAGTATCGATCGTGACCAATACGTAAGACTAACGTTTTTGCACACTGTGCGTTGTTTCAACCTGTGTGTACCGATTAGTAGCAAGTAGAAGTTTACAATCAGACACAATACGTCCCACTTGATCCTGCCTGCGTGAGTAAGTTCAACGCTACGTAACCCTGCAAGCAGGAAACTACTAAATCCAATTACAACGATGTGAGAGAAATCAGAACGTAGGAACGCGTGTTGGCTATAAGCAGATGAAATATATGTTCCACCGAAGTAGATGAAGGTAAATGATTTGCTGGGATAACAGAGGAAACCTCACACTGTGTGAACGGACGCCAGTAAAAAAGTCTCGGGAGTGTAGTGCGCGTGCTTCCGACGGCCTCTTGACACGTTTTCATAATGATGATTCACTATATTGCAGTTATTAGAGCATTTATACGAATTAATAGCGAGAGAGCCTATTGTAATAATTTATTACGACGATAATAGGATTACCCAGAGCGCAATTTACTTTTATCGGTGGCTACTTTAATACACACCTATAGTCTATAAAACTAGATGGCATGGGAAAATATCATTGATATTTATTTGGGTGTGATAAGTACCAAATCAAAACTAATTGCTCAGATAGAAAAGCTATTCGATGAAAAAAATAATAAAATATCAGAAAAAGAGGGAGAGATAGATGAAATCTATGCAATGTGTGCTTGAAATATTCGTAGGGTTAGGTACATTGTCCGTGATGATAAGTGTGGCATGTAACTGAACGCAATATCGGGTTATTGGCAATATTCTCACACGTTTTATGGTGACGTACTTATGTATCTATTCTAAGGGCACATTTGAACTCGGCTGAAAGAAAACTAATTTCAAATGTCTGTGTGCCACGCCACCTGGAGGGTTGCATCTTACGAGTTATACAAACTTGTATAACATGGAATCACAAGGGGAATTTTCGCTGAAACAAAAATATTTCTACGGGAGGCACAAATCGTAACGGTGGCAATGGTGATAATATGTAAAACGGTGGTATGTACGTACGTACTAAAACTTTTAGCGGAAAAGCTTCACAACAAGTTCAACCTGGTTCTACGAATAGACAGCAGCTTTTATGAACAGATGTTAAAGTCTAGTTTGTGCTGCATACAATTTCTTTACCTAGATTATACAAAAGAGGGAGAAAGTAGTCAACGACCGCAATTAAACGGCTGAGCAACATAGAATTGACGTGATCTATTTTACCTGATTTTACTTCTAGAATATAACATTTCTCATATGAATATGAACAATGCTTAAAACAATAGCCACGAAACCTTAACAGGGTAAATGTTAAGAAACTTTAAGTTCTTTTTCGTTTGATAAATATATCTGAAAAAAAACGATCACGAAATCGCAATAAAATAAGGACGCAATGCTTAGAACAATAACAGTTCAGTTTCCGCTGCGTAGTCTGGCTTGAGTGACAGTTTAGAGCCGTTTAAGCTGAAATAGGCAGGTACTTTATAAATAAAACACCCTCGTTAGTAAGGAGTAAAACGCGGTCGTTTTGGACGCATTAGTATAAAAGTGGGTTTGCCTGGTTGTGGATCGGTCGATTGTGTTGGAATTGCGTCGATTACATTTGCGTACACTTGGCTGCACACAACCCGTTCAGGGTGTCGATTCAGAAAACACAAATCACTCAAGCGATCGCGTAAATCGATGTGAGTTGTCAATTTTTGTTTGAAAAATTTGAAAATGGAACGCGGATTCAGCGATCACTCGACGATCACTCAATCGAACCGTGTTGCTGGAATTGACGCCCAGACAGAGCTTCGCACTCATTGCGTTTGTCTCAACAGAAGCCTGCCTTACTGTCGTCTCTATTCTGGACGCAGGTGCTTGCTTTCCATCCAATTATTTTTATACAATGAATAAATCTTCACGCTATCCACTGCTAGCTTAAGTTCTAAAATCGGATCTTCCTTCATACACTTAGTTGCCGTTATCTATTTTTGGCTCGTGCAAACTTGTGAATTTCGTGGCTAGAATAATATAGATATACGCTAGAGGAAAAGTTTATTAGATAATTGGTTTAAATTTGAGTAACGTTGAGAGCAAATTAAATTTGAAATAGAAACCTTTTCCAAGAACCTGCCTAAACGCATTCTTGGAAGGTCATTGACAAATTGAAGCAGTATCTCGAAGATGTGTACGTAACTCTTCATTTTCTAACTACCTAACCATTTCAACCTGTAATTACCTTCCTACTACTGTAGGTAAATCTGAAGGTTTCTTAGTAATTTTAATCTAACCTTCTGAAATCTGTAAAGATATTGGAGAAGTTTTCAAAAGATTTAATTAAACTTGTTCTAAACCAAATTAATAGATCAACTTTTCGCCAAGTCGTTGTGTATACTAAGACATTGTTGTTGGTACCTGTAGATTGAGCTGCATGTACTCGTATATTAATGTTTGCATGCCTAAAGTTTGAAGTTAACGAGCGTGTAGAAACGCTATTAACATGTCCGAAAGTTTGGATAAAGCAGTCTCTAACAGGATTTCCTGCAGAGAAAACTTAAAATATGCTTTTTATTTATGTTTACACTTTATTCACAGTTTTCTCTAATAAAAATAAGGAAGAGTACCTAATTATAACTTCAAAGATTTTTCACTAACGGCATTATGTAACTTTATGTAATTAGCTAATGAATTTCCCCAAAACCCTTGTCACGCCACCAGCCCTTAGTAGTAAATCCAAGCCACATTTAAACTTCAAAAGTAACTTGGATACCCACATATTTTTAAGGCGTGATCATTTAAATTATTCAGGGCCTTCTCCGAAAAAATGAAGAAGAGAGCGCAGCTTTAGTCTAATAATTTACAAAATAAATCTTGAATATTCTTTTATTAAATTGTGCCAAACGCAGAAGATTATGGAGCTTGACATTAATAAAGCTGGCAGAGTGGATGTAAAACCGACAAAAAGCTTATCGACTCAATCGAGATGCCTTTTAAAAACGTTTTGCGATCGCGTCGAACAATTAGTAGGTACTAGTATCCATTATGTATATTGTTCCAACATAACGAAACGTTGGAATCCACAAAGTAATTCTTTGTAATTTATATTCAAAAGCAAATGCAATTGAAAATGCAAATGACAAGTAAAATATTGAAAATGAACCACCAATATTATCACTTTTCCGTTACGATACGGCTATGTATTTGTAACGTAAAACAATTTACGAATATGCTCTAGAGTTGATGACCCCGCCCTTCCGATCTTAAAAATGTGAGTTCCGATCCAGTCAGTGTATTTCAGAATTTTTCTTTTCGAAAAAACGGCGAAGAAAACCTCTTATCTAAAAACCCGCGGCTTAGTCAACTCTGCACGTATTGACCATGTCTTTCCTTGGGATTAAGCCGACTAAGCCGTATGGTAGGTGCTGGACAAGCCTACTCTATCAAAAATCCTTTTCTAGGCACTGAAAGAAAAGTTATCTAAAAGTTTTCCTAAAGCTATATAAAAAATCACCTACAAAATATGTTAAAGAGATAACTTTAGAATTGTTTGCACTACTGTTCGATAAAGTAAAAGTCTAGCTGAGCTTAGATTATACCACTATAAATCGAGTCAAGACGGTATTAGTATTCAGAGTCAGGTGCTATCGTCGATCGAATGTGGAACGAAACATTAAAATCGGTCGTAAAACGGACTTCCGAGTATATGGTTTGACTAGTGGAGTGCCCACGTTTTCGTTATCGCTGTATTTTTTAGTTGCAACCTAATAGTGTGCTAAAAACTTCCTGCTGAACCATTTACAAGTCGAATTTCAGGATTTATTACCACTTGCTCATGGAACAGGCAAATGACCTAACTGTGTGTAATGGTAGCCAACATAAATTTAATACACAGGCCTCTCAGTAATTTTATGCATATTATGTAGGACTCGATTTAGGCTGTGCGTAAGCTACACGTCTGTCTGTAACGTAAGAGTTATATCACAATCATATACATAAAAGAGCTTGGTGAGTGACTGACATACAACGCCTAAACCGTTAGTCGTAGCCACTTCAAATCTGAAGGGTGTGTTCTTTAATCTAAGAAAGGTTAGTACTTAATAATTTTTGAATAGTCAACCCCTAAAAGGGTGCCACGCTGCCCCTTTTTGTTTGAAGTTTGAATGGAAGAACCTAAACGTGAACAAAGTCGCACCAGATTTCACTAGTAATAATCATAACTCTTTGACTGGCCTCTCAGCTCAGTTGGTAGTAGCTCTGCCTTCTGCGCCGTAGGTCGTGGGTTCGATCCCCACCGAGAACTAATATTTGTGTGGTGAATGCAGATGTTTGTTCTCTGTCTGGGTGTTAAATTATATTCTAAGTATGTATTTACAAAAAAAAATAAAAGTATATGTGTATTATATCAGCTATCTGGTTCCCATAGCACAAGCTCTGCTTAATTTGGGGCTAGATAGTGTTGTGTGGGTTGTCTACAATATCTACATATCTACATAATACAAAGCAATAGTAAATGAGATTCACCCAAGCCGTTTCTTGGGTTTTATTTGACAACTATTTACAATAAATCATAGCGACATTACATAGTAAAG
The DNA here is from genome assembly GCA_947578465.1 of Thera obeliscata. Taxonomy (NCBI): domain Eukaryota; kingdom Metazoa; phylum Arthropoda; class Insecta; order Lepidoptera; family Geometridae; genus Thera; species Thera obeliscata. The sequence goes on from OX387924.1 coordinate 6,935,040, forward strand.
TAACAATAAATACTTAATTTCTTATGGACTCTCTCTTTTACGATTGGTTGAAAATCCCAGTATTGATGATACGGTTTTTTATTGTGTTTGGAGTCACACATGAAAATATCATCGTTGCTTAACCTAGTTCAAAACTAATACAAGCGTAATCACGACAGCGATGAAACTATCTAAACAAACTACAGCAAGAATCGAGATTTCGTAGCACCTACTTTAAAGTAAATTCTGAACAAGCACGACCAGTGTCTTGTTAACAAGCAAAACATTTATGCAGAGTTTACTGTACAGTGTATTCAAGAGCTTTAATTAAAACTTTTCAGCCTTATTGTAAGCATCATGAAAGAAAAACATAAGGCCGCGTTTTCCTACTTTTTCTTTCATTGTTATTGTACATAATGTCATTAGAATGTAACAATGGAGTGTATTATGAGCGTAAATAAAGTAGGTCCCATACCTAAGTAAGTGCTGTTAGTCAACACCCAAAATATTTTCAGCGGGTCTACCATATCCGAGATGCACCGAAGGCGCTCACCGCATGGCGCACAAGTATCAACGATTGTTATTACCACAAACACACACAGCTTTTAATATACTAATGGGGCGATAATTCATTTTAATGTGTCACATAGCATATGCCATTCACGCTCGTATTGCACTGGTCTTGGGGAAATAATGATCATAGTCTGTGATCTGAAGCGGGGCGCGAGACGGGCGGCCGACGAGGCGCCCAAGTTGAACTGGCAGTACCGCCACTGTGCCCGCCCCAACGATTACCCCACTAGCTCGCAGCTCACGGAATCCCATACATTAGCACGCAAAATTAATAAGTGCTTGGATTTATTTTGACTAATTAAATGATAATTTTCAAAATTTAAATGTTTTATAAAACGCGTTTGCTGTGTAAGCTCGTTGGCTTTGAATGTATCGGTTTACGTGGTTGAATTACTAATTCATTCGAATGTGCACGGCAATATGATTGAAAAATACATCGGTGCTAATATTTATATTTAGTGCTACGAATTTTTATAAACACTTATGCGGCGGAAGCTACGGTAACGGAAGATTTTGGGAAGTTGATTGATGGTGCAGGATCAAAATCTTCTTCGTTCTTGCTGTCAACGTGTAGGGAGAGCCAATGTTCAGCACTGAAGTTTCTCAGGCTAATGATGATGATGATGAAATATAAAAGGCATAAATTACAATCAATGTATCGTTTTCTGAAAATGAATCCTTAAAAAGAAAATTAAAACCTTTAAAGTTAAAATCAAACCAATCACTTATTCACCAACTTCAAACTTGATTGAAAAGGTTGATGTTATTACCAGGAATATAAATAACTATTTTAATATACTTTTTGACGTTCACTCCAGTGTTTAACTTCTCGTTGGAGTGCACAAGTTTAAAGTGATCGAAGTCATAAACTCATTTTACAAATAGTTACGAGTATTTCCTGTCCGATATCGGCAAAGCTTTTGTAAAATAAAGTAGCTGTCTTGCCAGCCGTGAACTTAGTGCCTTAGATATAGTGTTAATATTTCCAGCACACATTGTACACTTGTGGCTGCATTTGTTATAAATGTTATGGCGTTTTAAATGAGTGGATTCGAACTCCTTTTAAACCCCGGACCGGTAAGAAGGCTGTTATAAGTTTGAGGCTAAGCGTGGTATTTGTTTGTCTGTCTTTGTTCTCGTAGTTCCAGAACGAATGCTCCAATATGTTTTTTTTTTTGAGAAAGCTTTTTCAAAAATGTTTGGTGGAAACCCATGCAGCAGTTTCCATGTTCTAAGGATATTTACCACACCGATAAGGTTTTTTTTTTTAATTGGCTGTTACACAATGTGCCACATCAACAGTTTGAAGTTGTACGTATAACAAATTTATTGACCATTCTGTAATCGAGTATTTATACAGGCCTGTAAACATTTATCATCGGAATATTTACATTTTAATTAAGAGATCCAATAAATAAACATTTAATCATGTAATGTATTTGATTGTATCTCTGTAATTAATTCGCACCTTAGTCCGTCGATTAACGAGGATAGTACATAGTGCGGTGCGGAACAGTACCGCAATTTATTTTGACGCACCGCACGTCTCATTCAGTAGTGGTAACTCAATAGACAAACTGATTGCTGTAAGTGATTTGGACGGGGTATATTGTGATTAAAAACGCTTCAGAGCTGCCCGTAGTAAGTCCACTACACATGTATTTTGGTGCGATATAATTCAATCACAAATTCATTGCTATTCGATTAGCTAATTCGTTATACGGAATTTCTTAAAGTTCAAGTACGTGACTTCGTTTTTATTACATTTAATTCCAAGAGCCTATAAATTATACTGAATTAAGTACGAATTTTACAAGCAATACACGAATTTTAATTCATCATACCTACTTAAGTGCCGAGTAATTTAATTACAACGGAACTGTACTGTAACTTCTTATAGGGGTTGAATTTCGGAGATTCCTTGCGCCTTTTACCTCGAAATCCGTATTTGAGGTTTATGGTAGGAGTGTAGTAATAAAGTGGGTTCATTAATATTTATACTCAGAAGATTGCGTAAAGAGTACAAAAATAAAATTATACTAGCTCGAGGTTTTTTCCGATTAAATTACCAGGACGGAAATTTGAAAAACTTCGAAAGCTGTGATTGAAGAAATTTAAAGAAAAAAGAAAAGAAATAACATACATTTATTTGACTTAAAGGCACACGTATGACAACACAGAAGTGACAGCTGAAAATAGGCAGTACAACATTATGATAAAATAAAACCTGAATACGACGACATATTATAATGCTGACTATTATACTATTCGTATCGCACCGTGTCTCGCCTACCTGCCGAGATCCGCCCGTCCAATGTAGTGTTTGAATCTGATAAGATTGCTATTAATCATGAAACGAGTTCCGCCAACTTCCATTAAGGTAGGAGTAAATTACCGTGTGCTATAAACACAGGCGTCAGGCTCTTCCCCACTTCATCGCCACCCGGCGACCTCCAGGCGCCCGTGCGAGATGACGTACCACATACTCGTACATTATGTCACTGTGACTACTCTACCGAATATGATATACTGGAGTAATCGTTATTTTCTATAAAGCACTCCTTTTACTAAGTCAATAGTACTCGTATAAAGTACAAAGCGCCATTGTCTGCATACTAAACGATTAATTAACAGGGTCAACAAATTTCGCAAACGCAAAGACAACAGGCAACGAGCTTTGAGAGTAACCTTTAAACATAGCTGAGTCCGAAATTAAATTGTTTTCATTAATTGTGGCGCAAATTAAATATAATATTAGATGAATGCACAACTTTGCCACCCGCTGGCGCCCACCGTGGACTTGCGAAGTATTATTGCAGTACTGAAATTACTAGTCTTAAAATTGGTACCTTCATAATGGTTTCAGTTTAATATTAGCATAGTATTTTGCTCAACGATGAATAATGAAATAGCTGAACAACGTGCATAAAACAGTGATGTGGTAAAAAGTTAGGTCATGGCATTTTCAGCCAATGCAATTTCAGCTACTAAGTAATGCCGATTAAGTATTTTGTGCCAGATTTTATGAGCAGGGAGTAACTTCAAGAGGGTTTGAATAGCTCATAAATTGATACGATTTATACAGAAGGCACCACCCTTAACAAAACTCCGATAAACACAAACACATAAAATATTGAGCACAATTATTTAAGAAAGTCCATGGTTGCAAGGCTTTGGTTTTACTACGGAACGTTACGCCAGGTTAATTCAGCAAGAACAATTTACAAAACATTGTTTTTTGCGTTGACAACCGCTATTTAAAGTTGTAGTCGATTTACATACAAATTGGTAAAAGTGATTGAGAGTATAGCTGTGAAATAACTGTAGTTGGCTTTATCTTCATATCTATATGGTCCTTAATTACTGCAAATATATTAAGTTGAAGAAAAAGAGTATGGAAATCGAACCACCTCATCGAGTGATATTTCCTTCCATGGAACATCTTATGCATTCATTTGTATATTTGATCATAGACATTTTTAGAACAATATCTATTTTTAAAATCAGCACGTTTGCATTGGTTAATAAGGAAAGTCTATAATGCCCATTAGGTGAAAACCATTAGTTGTTTGAGTATTTATTTGCTTCAAGCAAATAAAAGTATTTCTGTATTGACTCAGACTTGCCATTGTGTGACGATGGAAGTGCTCTAATGTGTTCTTGTCATAAACGTTGTTTCCACAACAGTACCTATTTATAAGTTCGTCTGTAAATACAAGGTTGTGACAAGGTTTTTGCGAAAATTCTTGTGCTGTTTATTAAATTAAAGTAAACTACAAAGAAATGAAAGAATAAACGGGTTCTTTGTGCAAAGTTCATTAATAGGACGTACTACGCTTTTTGTGTTTTGATGTTGTTGAAATGCAAGCATTGCTTCTTTGTAGAACACCATAAAATATTCGAAGAATGCTTCAGACGCCACGACTATGGCCGTATCAAAAGGATTCGCGTGGGATATTTCGTTTGATTCCTAAAATACAATTTCAGTTCAAAACAAAAGGAAATCGTAAAAGATCGAGCCAAGTGGGGAGCTAGTAGTTCGTTAACTGAACAGGAAGTGGCTGTCCACCGACAACCGTCCTATATTATGCCTAGAAGCTCGCAGTCTAGTTCTATGGTGCTGGCACCTCGTTTACAAAAACATTTAAATTACATGTATTAATAGTTTATATTATACAAAAAACAAGATGTTTTTGGGTTAAGTTTATTACTAAAAATGAACTAAAAACCGTTTCATTTTTTTCAATATAGCATATAGCACATGTTTATGAACCTAAAAAGTTCGAAAACATGCGTCAAGTACACCAAATTACCCTCTTTGGGGTGCACTATAAATCCTTTCACCACACAGGTTTGAAAGAATCAGGACACTTTAAAAAGAAGAAGATTTTTTTGTTTGCTATTGTAGACAAAATTATGCTTATAAGTAATAGGCTGGAAGTTTGAGAGGGAAGTAAAACACTATTGAGTGTAATATAAGTCTGCAACAAAATGCCCATTTAAGTTATTATCTTTTTAGTAGACGTTTTATCTTTAACAAGTAATAAAATGACGAACGTGCGAACCCTCCATTATCCTTGAGGAAGAGTTTTAATGGCACCGCGCGGTTGTAGGTTTAACAGTGTGGGAGAGTTTGTTCATAATTGGTGTCTAGTTAAACCATAGTTTACAACCTCTTTTAATTAATTCTACTGTATTGTGTTCTCTCTTAAATTTCTTTGTTTCATAAATAATTGTTTACAAGTACTCCACAAGCCAATTAGTAGGGAATACGAACGCGCTGGTAAATTAATAATTTGCTTATATTTATTGTTAAGGAGCAAAAGTAATTAGATCTTGTGAAAATCCCTGCAACGCGCTTGCTACTTCGGCTGTTTGTAAGTAATTTTATGGTTTGAGAAGATATCACTTGAAGGTTGAGTGCTGCTGTTATGAGTACTTGTGAACTTTACTTAAATAAGAGGGAACTTTTCATGATACATTCTACCCGCACTTATTTTATTTTAGTTTGTCAACTTATTCATTAGCACATAACAATAACCATTCAAGTTTGGGGGAAAAACAAATTTCCTTACACGTACTATTTTTTTATTTCATACATTATATTGGATAGGTATACTAGTTTTTGTTTAATATTTTCTTAATTCAGCACTATCTAACACCCGAGCTTAGTCAGTACCTACCTAATAAAATGATCGAAACAGACCCAACTCGTTCTCTGACCCCACAGTAATAGTTATTCAGTCCGATGGGATGTCAATAGCTAATAGTCAATAGAGGAGTATATTCAGATCATGAAAGCAATGGTCTCGCGATGAGAATCGAACCTGCACATCTTACCTTTCAGTCGGTAACCAACATTATGTGACATAAACACTTTACCTCTATTTATGCGTAATACCTATACAAGTTTTACACATAAGAGTATAAGTTGTATAGGTAAAACTTATTCGCAGTCGAAGTAAGAGGTAAAATTCGAACTCATAATACGGCTGCTTTAGTATAACTATATTAAACTAGTAAATATTGGTCAGCAAAAATACATAATATAACCGATCGAACGTACTCAGCTCGTTCTAAGGAAATACTGAAGCTGTTTACTGAAGCCCCTTAGAAACGCTCAGAGGTATATCCGACAGAAGTCGTTGTGTTTACAGAAGCAGGCACTTTGTCGTACTACATTTTGGAATGACAGTATCTCAGATAACAAGTAACCTTTCAGTACGTAATTACGTAGGTACTGACTCAATTATGTAATATCAATAAAGATACGACTAAAACCTTCTTTGTACTACAATATCTATTCCTCATTCCCTTTTCAGCTTCGATGACAACAGCTAAGGAATGGAACTCATTGTCTTCTATTTCCGGAAATAGAATGTCGCTTTTCAAAAACGTGAAATTCAGTGTTTTAAAGACTTTTGTGTTCCTTTCGCGCATCAGTTATCATAAAAGTAAAACAGTTCTTAAACAGTCCAACATTATATTTCTCTTTGACTTATGTACCTACCAGAAAATACCCTATTTTTTAACCAATGTTAATTAAGTTAAAGTTTTTGAGCGTGGATCTGGTACCTAGACTTAGATAACTTTAAGACGTTTCTAAGTAGTTTTTTTTTGATATTTTTTTTTTATTATTTATTTACTGACACTTACAAAGTAATTTAGTTTACTTATTGTACCCCATAGAATAATAAATAATTACAGATTAAGTTCCCTTTTTTTTACCTTATAAATATAAACCAACGTAAGTGATGGATGATAGTCGTATGGTAGCGAATAAATTAAACTTGAATAGTGTAATATTTCACTAATAAAATGTGTTTCAGTTATAAAGTTTAGTCACCTTTAAGTGTAGCCTCAGTTGTCTCTGTTATTAAATAACCCCCAATACGATTTTCGCGAAAAATTACATTTTGCGGTGTTTTGACTACAAATACACCTCACGGTTACGTAAGTCTACGTCACTAATGTTTCGTATGAATGAATCGATGATGACCACATTGTTTGTTTATCCAACGTAAGCGTTATTCGGAATACTTACTTGATATGGACCGATGGCGCAGAGCGGTCAGAAATATCCCGGTATCAAGGAAACGCGATCATTGGTTCAATTAATATTCTAAAAATCTTTACCCCAAATACGTACTGGGTAACCTACAATTATTGTTACTGTTTTAGTTAAATTATGAAGTAAGCTTTATACGTAGATATTTGAAGTTATTTACCTACTTAGTTTACGCTCTGTATGCTTCGCTGTAAAGCACCTAAAATTAGTTATTAGTATTTTTCATTACGTGAAATTGTTAATTTCTTTTGAGAATAAAGTTCTTTAACCACAAAAATAGTAGTGCTTACCCGAAGTGAAAGTAAGTAAGAAATTAATAATAGGTAAGAATTAACAACAAAAAAAAAACCTTTTATTAACAATAGTTTTATCGGTATGAAAATCCAGTTGGTTACGTATAAAATACCTATTAGTTCATGTAAGTGTAATTAATTCAAGATGGCGTTAAAATGATAAAAGGTTTAGTTAACTTGAAAACACACAATTGAGCTACAACAAAGACGCAAGGATTTGGTAGGAATTCTACTATTGTTACAGTAATGAAATCCGTCAATCCTGACTGCGCATTGTTACCACTGTGTGAATTTTATTTGACAAGCTTTCAAAACTTATCAGATTTGTGGGTTTACGACGGTCAAATCAGCGATAAACTTTATTCACCACATGGGTTTATTTATTAGTAAACTTTGTGAGAGGTGATCAAGATTCAGAAAATAGTATACTTCTCATGGTTCAACTTTATAATAACATGTTTTCAATATAAATGCTAAGTGACACATATAATACGACTTGAACCAACGATGTTCAATAAATCGATATGATAAAATACACAATTTAAAACAGTGAAAACAACACGTGTAAAATATCTACTTTACATAATTTCGTGCTTATCAAGGCAGAGTCAATATTAACATTGCTATCGTAATTTACAAGATAATTGCGTAGTTGTGCTATGAATAATAATTTCACAGATACCTCACAACCTGAAGAGATTCACCACGCTACATTGCACCTGTCAGGCGAACCCTTATAATAATATCTTACAGCTTACTCCTACCTAATTAAACTTTTTATAACCTTTCAACTCCTCAAAGAAACAAATCACTCTATCGGTGTTGAAATGGTTTTGAAAATATCTCATTTATATTTCAAAGTTATACCAACTTGCTGAAAATTTTATAAGGGTTAATATAGAGGCCGGATTCTGGATCGTGTGAAAAATAACAACTTATCAAAAGGCAAAGGTTTGGATATACGGATAAAAAATATCACCCGCAGCTGGCTTTACGAATGCTGTGTACAGGCAGGCCTCTCTCTACGTTTGCCATTCCACACGATCGTGGGTAGGTAAGCCCTCATTCATATACCTACTACTACGGTCTACAATGCTTTAATGGTTCTTAAATATAAGCTTTGTACCTGCTATTTTTCTCTTTAATATGTTTAATAATTTTAAGGCTACTTAGTTAGCACTGTTTGGGTTTTTCAAAGTTTGTGTCAAAACACAAACTTTGAACAAGCTCAATTACAAATAATTGAGCTTGTTTTTAGTTTTTATGTTTGTATTTATTTCTATATTTAAGTTTCTATGTAACTTACTTGCCTAGTACCTACTTATTGTCTGTTTAGTTTAGTTGAGTTGATAATTTTGTGCATGCTGTGGCATCCTATAACTGGAGGGACACATAGTTTTAAGACGTTTTGTTTAATATTATTTGTTATTCAAGTGTTTCCTTTGTTGGATGTCCTAATAAATAAATAAATAAATAAATGCTGACAACGTCGTGGACTACCGACGAACCGAAAATCCGCCAGTCTTTGAGGTTTCCTTTCCAAAAGTAGGTACAGCTACCCACACTTCATAGTTTTCTAGATTAATTTGTGTTCACATGTCATTGTGGCATTACTTTTTAGCAGATCTACATTATATGACGTATTTTGGAAATTTTTGAATTTGCACGACCGACATCTCTCCATGTATAGCTATGTCTAACATTCAACTATTTTGAAAGCAGATTCAAATTATATTCTTGGAGTCTACTAATGAAATATTAAGTTATTAAATATTGTGCATTGAAGGAGTTTCAGTTCATATTGTTCAACGAGTAACAGTATACACTCAGCGACTAAGCCTCGTGCGTTGTCGAATACACAACAAAGATTCTATTGAGCTCAGAGGGTTGCTGTTGAGAACGATATAGGTATCCTATATAAATTGGACAAAAGCACAGAGTACTGCGCTACGTATATAGAATGCGACAACGGGCTACGATACAAGGCTACAATCTACGAGGAAAGCTGAGAACCGTTGCTCTAAATCTCTTAAAATATTTGTATTCAAACGAGATAAAAAAAATATCGTAGAACCTAAACAAGTTCGAAAACATGTATTGAGTGCACGCAAGGAGCCTCTTTGGGGTGTAAAATCCTTTCACCACACTGGTTCAAAAGAACCACGATGCGAAGTGGCACGATAAGAAGAATAAGTCATAAATATTTACTTGGAATAATCTCCAAGAAAACATACTCGACTGAATGTAATCATATAATTACAGTACATGTAACTGTCCGGTCTGTAACTAATGTCCGTATGTAGACTGACTACAGTCGCTACATGTCTTAGAGCAATGTTATTGTGCGTAAATTATTCTGTGAAGCATACATACAGCAAATTATAATAATAGATGAGTGTGCTATATCACAAGGTTGATGTACGCTTCATATCGTACATGAGATAATGCCTGTGATTGATGATTTTCCAGTGAAGTTTTAGAAGGGTGAGATATACGAAATCGCATGCTCACATACCACCATATAAAATACCGGAGATGCGAGAACCCTTTCGCTTATTCATGGTATTATTATAAGTAGGAATATATTGAGCCAAATGGATGCCTGCGTGTAAAACAGTAAACAATTAAACCACACTTAGGGCATTGTTTTCCATATACAGATAAATTTATCCGTTAGATTTTTATTTACACAAAGAAACTTACAACTAAACAAATATTTACAAAATGTACAAAATACATTAATGTCCGTTAGATAAAAATATATCAATCTCTTTTTGAGGCTTGTCAATAACAAGTACTTACTGGCTTTGGCCAAGCAAATAACTAAAACATAAATTATTAGTTTATGACTCCTCTTCATATCAGTAAAAAGGATTTGGATGGTTTGTATTATATTTATTTAACATACATTGTCACTTTGTCACACTGCTGGGCAAAGGTCTACTCCAAAACCTTTCACTCATCTCGGTACACGGTTACACAAACGTATTAAATTTTTCTTTTCTGAACCAAATTTACTTGAAAGAGCACATAAATAATATAAACGTTTGAAAAATTATTACTTATTGCTGCATTAAAACTACCAAGTGAGATTTATATGAAAAAGAAGATACAGATCTCTCAGTCAACAGATAAGTTTCGAAAGTCAGATACGAAGCACGGCTCGTTTAACTACATCCATGCTATTCCGATTCACAAGATCCGTGCAATGACATTTGTTCGTTTTATGGCAGCTTTTTAGTGTGATAGTTATATACTCTATCTATGTAATTTAAAAATAACAAAGAACGATACGCAATTTGCAAGGAAAATATACCCAGCGCGGACCCCATCCACTAATGTGTTGATAAAAAGCTGGCTCAGATTTTTTTAGTATACTGTTTGGATGAGACAACGCAGCATCGATCGTGGTAGCTAAATAAATACGTTCTTAAAAACTTGTACCTGAGGGCTTATTCCAAGAATTGACAAGCTTTTGGGTGTTAGCTTCACTTTTTACTTCGTGTTCGTGCTACCCTAGGCAAATTGACATGGTGATAAGACGCAAACATTTCGATGTTGGCCGCAATGAATCTAACACGAAGTCTTCTTTTTTAGCAAGTTGTCAACATGGATCGGGCATAGATTCCTCAAAATAAAGACCATAAAGATGACTGCTGGTTCAATTGACTGACAATTCACGATTGTTCAGTATGCCTACCATGAACTCTGTCTGGCTCTGGTTTTGAGTCTGTGTGAGTGCTCACCAGTGCATTATACTGTGTGTATGACGTTTTGAGCTAGGATTTATTTAGTCAACACTCACACAGACTCAAAACCAGAACCAGAGACAGAGCCTGACAGAGCTCATGGTAGGCCTACAGGAGAAGCATTTGAAGTTTTTTTCGTGCCAAATCGTAGGTAACTCTTGTTGTATTCGACTTTTTTAAGATCTGGTTTACCAAAAATCCTTAGAATTCTGCGGGCTTTCAGCATAATATGAATTGAGACGCTATATACTCTATATATATGTTCTGTTCTGATATCCAGAACTACGGATCCCTAAAGACATTTACACTGATGTTATGTAATACTTCACTATCCAGCACCATCACCTCGCCGGCGCTTTTCACCACGGCGTGGTCGCCGCCACCACCGCTCACCAGCACGACGCCGCGCACGAGCAAACTCAGGAGACTTATTTATTAAAACCGATCTGGAGTATAGGGCGTATTTAAATTAAAACTCAAATAAAAAAAAAGAATTTATTCTGCAGTATTACTAAGATCACTTTGAAACGTCTTAAAGCTAAGTGAGTCTAGGTGCCAGTTCCACGCGACCAAGCCTAGAAGAACAGGCAACAAACTACGGCTTCGTTCCTACTTTTTTTGTATGATCTTTTTACATAACACGCACACGCTACGCTTAGTAATAGTAAAGTACCTACACAGCATATAAAAATAAGATACGAAAATAGTAGGTAGGTACAGAAATTGCAAATAATTCACATGTTGGCTTTTGATAACTAGATCTTCTTCGGGATCTGAACAATCAAAATCAAGGCCTAAGTTGAGAAGTACACAACAAGCCTGTATGATCTGTGCACATTTGTTTGGCTTGTAGTGCAAGACCCTATCCTTGCCCAACGCCAACTGTTTTTAACCAGCCAAAAGTGTTTTCTATTGTGACCAAGGCTTTCATATGCTTCTGGTTGTACATTCTTTCTGGGGAGTTGCAGTAACATTTAAGAATGGTGTCATGAGCCAAGGCCACTGTGGGTATCCAGAGTCACCTGAAATGATGTTGATAATTTTTATTACGAAGCTCAAACAAAAATAGGTATCTTCTATGTAAAAATCTAAAGTACTTAAATAGTTACCATATAGTTAGGATGTTTTCCTGAGGGACACCTTTGTACGTACCTACATAAGCAGTAATACCGGGTTGGTAATCTTAGGTGGTAGGTACACATTAATGAAAATAACATAACTCACCTTTAATTCAAAGCTCACGCGCTGCGAAGACTTTAGGTCGTTATGCTGTCGCAACTCTTCGCATAAGAACGCGAAGGCAACCTTGGACAAACGATACCGACGACAAAATATGGTCTCCGGAAGATCTTCGATAGGATTGAAAGCTTTCCGTAAACCAGCCCGCAGTTCCCGTAATTTACGAACCCGGTTTTTCTCGACCATCCGCATTGCAAAATAACATCTTGCAGACATTCTCAAAAGCAATTATTGACTTCAAAAATGCACAAATAAATGTTTGTTTACTAATTCATTTTGATTGATCGATCGTGAAGCTGTCAAATACATTCCGAAACTAAGAATAGCATTTTACACAAAAACCGTCAGAATCGTGAAGCTAACGAAAAGATTTAGTACGATTTTGGTGTTGACGATAGACTATCACCGGTGTTAGCAATAGTAAGTGAAGATACGTAGCAATATTATTTCTCGCAAAGCCCGTCAGAGGCGCTCATCGTTTTTCATACAAAATCGGGATTGTAAAGAGGTTAAAACCTCTTTACAAAACGCTAACACGACACCTTATGTCTTACACGACACCAAAAATGGTGTTGCAAAAGTCAGAATAGCCCCTCTGTAAACATAACTATAATATTGGAATATAAGTATCGAGCTTATACATTACTTTGCCTACTTTTAAAATCTGTTTTCTTATAAAATGTAGAAAAGATACTTTGGCGTGAAATATATTACTTTATAAGCTATGGAATAAATATCTAGGTCAATGAACATCTGGACGTGTTTTTTATTTAAATGTACGTAAATAACTCGGTAAGACTTTAGCCGCAATTATTATAACGCCCAGCAATATTTCATGTTTATGAGCCATTGCATAGGGATTGCTAATACAGATTTTAATAAATAAGAACAAATAAAAGATCATTCAGACGATCTGAGAAAAGAGGCACATTCATATATATTAATGGGTTCATGGCCACAATAAAGGATAATATAAGTTATATATTATATCATATAATAATAGCGCGAAACTGAAGTGGAAATGGGATGGGCAGGGCACTTGGCAAGAAGAAACGACAGGAGATGGACGAAGGCAGCTACAGAATGGTGGTTAAGAGATGCTCAAAGACCTAAAGGCAGACCACCAGCTTGATGGTCGAACGACATTGTTGCGAGTGCTGAGAATGACTGGGTGAGACTCACGAGGGACCGGAAAGGCGCAATAAAGAGGGGGTCTATACTTAGCAGCGGGTGCAATCGGGCAGAGATGATGATGATGAACATAATAATACAAAATAAATATTAATTATCATTATAATCACCTACGCAACAGCATCTATGTTCAGAGTAATACCTACAATAAAAGGATACTGTTCTTTTATTTAAAGCGGTATCAAATTTTATTGAATGTCCCCGAACCTTTTTAGATTTAGTCCCGCATACCAATAAGGCAATAAATGTTGATCAGGACAACAAAAACAATTGACCGAAACCTATTAACAGCTTGTATTACTATAGCAGTATTACCAATAGTATAAATAAAACAACAAAGTAGGCACGGCACTGTCTGTTTTTATTTGGTGGTGAAACTTGAGGTCTCTTGCTATTTTTAAAAATGCTTTCACCATTGGATCGCGATCTTTTAGATCCATCAAAATCATATTGAGGACGGGACAATGAATGTTGAGTCCGTTTTGTGTTATGTTTTTTTGAGACGTTTGAGGGCCAAGGCACTTGAATAAAAGATTCGTATATTATCCCGCCGGGCTTCGAGTACAATGGAACAGAGACGACGCACCCTGTTATTCGTGAACAGCCTAGCGACCGCATTGTGCTATTCTTACCTAGCCCACTACAGCCTATCTCATTTAAAGGTGAACTAAGTAGCTTTTAGGATATTAGTTTAGGTTTGGAGCTATTCCAATTCTGAAAGAACTTTTTTCAGTTACTATTTCCGTACTTGGGAAGACCAATCGGCTTAGCTAGTGAATACTGAGTAGACTTCATCCACGTACTTAAAACTTTAACTAAACATAATTACATACATGTCTGTCAAACAAATTTGATAAGCATAGTTCAACAAACTGGCTGAGATAAATTCAAAATTCAGTTACGAAGACAATTTTAAGAATCTCAGAATTTAATAGAACTAAAAGTTTGATCCACAAAAACTTTTACCATATCTCAAAAGTTCAGTCACGGATATGAAAAAAATATTTTCCGCTCTAGTTTTTTAAGTAGACCGAGGGTATGGCAAATAATAAGGAAACGGACACATTCGCCATTCGCATACACAAAATGATATCCTTTCCCGAATCCAGGATCGGAGTGTAGGCAAATTGTGATCGTCTCCGAAACGAGTAAGGTCACGCGTCAGTGGCCAACATTATTTGTCAGAGTGGATCGGAAAGCAATTTCCCCTAACTGGAGACTATTTGTCACACATAAAACGTGATCTATGGGAGACTGCCGCTGATACAAACCTCGGTCTCCAGCCACACCGACGTGAACTGATTTTTAACGTATGACACTGCATAGACTACGTTAACCCTTCATTTTGACGTGATTTATGAACTAGCATTAAATACTTTGCGTAAACATGCATCCTACTATAATTATATTATATTCTGAAAAGTCTTTATTCATGTTGGTCGCCGAGGGTTCCATTAGCTAAGATGGCCGATAAATCTGCTGCCATTTCTTTTCGTTGACGTGAAAGTGATAATATTTGATGGCCGCCATAAATTGGCAGGCAATATGAATAAGGGGAAGGTTTAGATTTTTGGATTTTAGCGAGCCTAAGTATGACGTGGTATTGTATATACCTAGACTACTTTTAACATGATACCCTGAACCACTGGTTCGGTTTGAATCAGTGACATGATAAGTTGCACAGTAAGTTGAATAAAATAGATTAACCATTTTCTGTTGGGCAGCACGTCAGCCGGATGCCTTTCGGTGCCTCCACCCCGGCGACCATGAGGTTGCCCACCTGAAGCACCCCTTGGGATCATAATGGGCGGCGGTCAAGGGGTCGGCCGAGAAAGCATTGGCGGGACGATATCAACACCTCTGAGAGGAGATAGTAGGTGAAGGCTCGAGAGAGAGATAAGTGGAAGTCTTTGGGGGAGACCTCCGCCCAGTAGTGGGATAAAATAGGTTAAATAATAATCATCAATTTCACGACGCTTTATTACTCTGAATTTTGCAAGGAAATGCAACTTCGGTTTGCAGATATCTCAAGGCGGATTTCTTCAAATAAAGTTCGAAACTTTGAACTTTGAAGTAGCTGGCTTAAGAAATTTAGTTCTTTGTACAAACTAGAAATTTACAATATACAAGAAGTATATGGTTTTTACTCGTATATACTCATTAAGTCAATTCGTAAATTCTTTGGCCTATAATATAGACGCAACTTCCAATTGAATATGTTTTCATTATACATACCTCATAACTTTTATATAAATTGGCTGGTTTTTATTAATAGGTAATCTATCTATCTATCTCTTTCAAAAATATTAAGTCAGGCATAATATCCGGCAGTCTGCAAAATAAAGTTCAATAAGCTTTAATTAAGCTTTACACACAGCGTTGTGTGAAAAGCTGCAGCTAACTGAAATATTAATCCATACGCATCCCGCATTTCGTAGTAAATGTGGTGTATGACAGACGTGACAGTGTCATGCCAAACAAGAACGGCCGGTATACAATGGTCGTCGGACGTGTTCGCGTAGCCGCCAGCAAATGGAATGTTCTTGCATAGCACTCTACGGGATTTTAGGTCGCAAAATTGGATTGCCTCGTATCGGCCACACTGAAACAACGCCCAGAGTTTCCGATGAAAACTTATTCTACGCGACTAATGGCGCTGGCACGACTGCGCAGACATATTGCGCTCTACAGATAGTCCAACTTCTACCGGATACCACTTCACGACTTCGGCACCTTTTCGAGAGAAAATAGCATCCTTTGTCAGCTTGATTGTTGATAGAAGATAAACAAAAGTGACGAGCTAGATAGGTTCCTTAGTCAGAAAGATGAAGTAGTGGTTTCATTCTCTGTAGATAGAACAAAGAACTTTTTGTTATATGAAAAAACTTTCGAACTTGGGAGGCACACGCCTTAATTAAAACTTAAAACTAAGAAGACTAAGACGGATTGTGCGCTACGAAAAAGATAGCGCCTTCGGAATTGTTTGCATGGAGGTTACTGGAACTTTCACTGAAGGATCTCTTCGTTGTTGTCCTTATAATTATGGGATTAAGATTAGTTTGTACAACCTCTTTAATTCTAAATATTGTCAGCATCGTAGCAAGTGAAAACCTCAATCAAAATCAAAATCAAAATTTCTTTATTTGGATCTTATTACAAATGGAACAGAAACAAATGGAAAACGATGAAATTCGCAAGAGTTAAACTGTGTCGCGAACATGAACGCCCTCCTCCGCAATACCTATTAAATTTCAAGGTTTCAAATGCTTAGAATAAAAAGATAAATGGGTACATAAATGAGGTAAAATGAATATAGAAAAGTAATAATGTAACTTAACGATGACAAAAATAAAAAGTTAGCAACCTTAATAATAATGATCTGATCAATTATGAAAGTACACAAGGATACAGTTCAAGGTGTGTAGAAAACAAAGAAATATAACGCTTACTACGCGGGCATAAGAGTGAGCAGATTATATTCTGATACGTGTATCTTGTGCACAAAGAAAATTAAAAGTCTAGGTAAATAATTAAAAGTAGGTGTAGAAGTGAAGTGGTGTTTGTGAAGTGAGTATATGTGTGTGTGATGTTGGAGGGTGTGTGTATTTGAGAGTACTCCTGACAACGCAATTCTCTTAGGAGTCAGGATTTACAGGAGAACTCTTATAGTGTGTGTGTGTGTGTGTGTGAAAGTGGTGAGTAAGTGTGTGAGTAAATTTGTGTAGTGACAGAGTGAGAGCAAATTCAGCAAAGGACCCAGTCTCTTAAGAGTCTGGTTATTGCCAGATTTGCTCAAGTGTGGTGAGTGTGTGGTTGTGATTGTGCTAGTGTAAGTTGTGATTGTTATTCAGCGGAGGTAAAAAGACTTTCAGTGTCGTCATAAGATAGAGCCAGGAGCCATTCCAGACATTTTAATTTGCATTGGTAAAGGGGTAGTGGGAATATATTTAATTGAAGGTTAATTTTATTATATAAGGAGGGACTGCAAAAATGAAAGTGCCTACCTGCAGTTACCGTACGGCGACGTTCTATCTCACAGACCCTCCTAGATCTACGTTTGGAGCCAGCAGAACTCGAGTCAAAAACTAGTTGGGAGTGTTTGCGAAGAATGGTGTGTAAGATGAAAAGTTTTCGGACTGAGGGAACTTGACACTGTGAGTAAAGATCTATAGTAGGGAAAAGTATAGGCTTTCTGGCTAACACCTTCAACACAGCTCTCTGGGCTCTTTCAAGCCTCCCCAAGATGGAATACAATAAGAGAGTATGGATTGAGCTAGTGCAAAATAAACAATCTTCAAACTGCTGAAGTCCAGAACGGATCTTAAATACCTAAACACATATATCAGTCTTCTGACTCGAGAAATGGCCGACTCCAGTTGGGGTTCCCAAGACATTGTGCTGTCAATAAAGACCCCGAGGTATTTAAGAGAACATGTACGATCAATGAACGCACAGTCACAGATGAATGAAACAGAAGCAATGGGGCAAACGTGTGCGCGGATTGAGAAAGAGGGGGCAGGTTGCGAAGATGGGGAGAAAGAAAAAGGGATAAATTTAGTTTTCGCAACATTTAGTGTCAGTAAGTTATTTCGTAGCCAGGACATTACTACTCTCAGAGTGTCCTCAGCGAGCTGGTTCACTTCCTGCCGGCTCCGCCCATCCACAAGGAGAGCTGTGTCGTCAGCTTATGTGATAATTTTGCAATTAGGTATGGACAGGTTACACAGGTTACAATCTGACTACCCCCATGGGAATAAGGCGTGATTTGATGAATATATGTAATTCTACAAAAGTAGTGGCGTGTGTTAACTATTTTAGTTCCTCCTATGTTTCATCATGACCATGATATTACTAGACTAAAGCTTATCAAACGCGTTGAAATTGGATGCAACTAACTTCTGGTAGTCGTCGATTTGAGACGTACTTACAAACTTGTTTTAAACTAGTCTAAGTCACCAGAACGATTATTATTATGCAGGTTTGAAAGTCCCTATTGGTGCATTTTCTTCCAAGACGTGAGCACAAATTAGTAAATTTATAAATTTAATCTATAAAAATCAATACAACTCATAGCTAATTAGTTTACGTACCTACACCATTAACTACGACGATTAGTGATTTGACACAATCGTTATTAATTAATAGATTTATCAATCATTACACGAGACAGCTGAAAGCCGCTACCGTTTAACCTCTAATTACTAATTAATGAGGATTCAGTTTCAACTCGTATAAATGGTTGGTTCGTTTTATAGCTCTACTTATAATTATACACCTATTTAGTAACATCCCCACAAGCGTGGTAGAATGTTCGTTGAATTCATCTGGATAAGATATACCTACCTACGGGTTCTAAAAACAAGAATACAGCATCGTTCGTATGTAGCATCGTTCGTTTTCATAATATATCTTTCTCCTTCGTTGAGATAAATGATATTGCGTAAAAACAGCCTTTTTATAGCAACTTGTATCGATCGATATTAAATAAAAGTATCATCAAACTCGGAATACCGTAGTAAAATATGGTTTAAAAAGGTAAAAAGGTTTACATAAACAAAATAAACCTTTTACGCTTCCATATTCATCGGTAAAAACACGTAAGCTATGTGTATCCTTTATATAATATTCAAATGTGTGTTTATCGTATAAATTATATTCCATAATTACACACAAGTTATAAAATGGGATGAATATACACTGCTTGTAAACTTAGTGAAGAGAAACAAAACAACACAGGATAAAAGAAAAAATAAACAATGGTAAAGAAAACTCTTCGAGGGTGACGTTCCCAACAAATGTGCATAAAAATATAAGCAAGGAATTAAGTCGCTGAAAGCCGTGAAACAACTTCTCGCTCGCACACTTTGATCTTTAAAAAATATAAAAACACTGAAATAATCTTGATCCCGACACGTTTCCCTACCTAAAAGTTGGTTTGGATCAAAATATGCTGGCGAGAAATATTCCAACGTTTGCCTTCACCTTAATAGGTACTAATCGCCCTAAGTACTAACGCCCTTTACTCTGTAGAAACAATGACCAAAATGGATACCCCTTCACGGAATACACCATTAACCATTCAGATATGGTAATCGATCCAATTACAGGATAAACGACCCAACCATACGATTAACGAACCCATTCAAGACTGTTGTACAAACGCTGTACCACCTATTCATCAAACTAATCACATTATTGCATAGCAAACGGAGCAGACGATATTGCTCAACACGCAAAATTTACATATCTCCGTGGACCGAAAACGGTAATTTCGATTTTAGCACCTATAAAACTTGATTTAAGCCCTAACTTAGAAACAGATTACGAGGGCTCTAGTAGGATAACGTAATAAAACGTCAAGATAATTTGAGACTGTTTGGAGTTACCGAGTAACACATAGCCAAGTGGCTCTCATAAGCTCGAGTGATATAAATACTCGGGTACTCAACTACCGCACTCATTTGACAAGATCAAACGATATGCTCCTCTGAAAATACTCGTTCATTAATTTCCTTTGTAAGAACTTGAAATCAGATTAACTTATCCGCATGGTTTCTTCACGGCGTGTCATTATTACCATTTCTCATGTAAATTTAAGAGATAACACAGTAATGGTTCAAGCTTAGAGTTTATACTAGAATTTTAATAAATACTTATTTGATAGAAAAAAAATTGAAGCGCTTTTTTATGGAAACTAAATTCTTTTTAAATCACTAACACTTTCAGAGGCTTTAAACTCAACTCAGTAGCTTAGACCTCGTAGCTATGTTGAAAACACATTTGTATGGGAATGTAAAAACTTCTAAGCGAGAGCGTTGTACTTATCTGCACATATACTTTTATGATCGTAGGGATTACTCGAGAAATCTGAACATGGCTCATGTATATTATGAACAAAATAATGTATTAAACATTTTGAATCCAATCGCGAGAGTGGATAAACCTCAATGATGGTAACTGAACCAATATACATCAATGCTTAATTATGTTCTCTTCAGTGCTAGTGAGTTGAACTAATCCGAAACAGAACATTGTGGTGAAACACTGTCGAGTTGCACTGCTTGAGATTCAATTGAAGTTAAGAAAACCGCAATTAATTTAGTATGTCGTGACGCGCGCGTCTGTTTTCGGGTCCATGCATTTGACTCTCTAGTCACAATGGGATCTAAAGATGGGTACTAAAGACATTTGAAAAATAGCTGACTTCACGTCGGTGATAGGCAACTGGAATGGCAAATGTGCTCAGACGTAGGCATAAGCTTAAAGTTGTTCGATACAAACTGTTTTTACCATTTATGGGCGATGAAAATATAATTGTACACTGAAATAAATGTGGTTTGCTATCATATTATTACTCATTATTTACCGCATTTTTTTAAGTTTTAAGAAGACTGTAGATTGACGGTGAAAATATTAAAAGACTAAAATATACAATAATTTATTTACTATTATTAACGAAGAGTTTACCATATTATATAATGTATTTTGTAATAACTTTGTAAATGAAAATTAATGTTTATACAACCATGGTGTTTCATCTCGACAGCATATTACCACAAACACCATCTGATGGATGGTGGTAAGAGAATTAGGGACAAAATCGAGGACTCCCATTTTCAATTCTGACTGAAAGCCAAGAAAAGCTATTACACTTGCACACTCATATGTATAGTTAGGTATACCTAAAAAAGTCTCTTTTTACGGTACTCTTTATCCGTCACACCATAAAGTAGATTAACAGTTCCTCATTCCGTAACGTCAAGGACCTGTTTATAGATCTGAGCAAACCGCACATCGTTAATCTTCCCGTCTTCCCACTTAACGGAGTAATATTTTATATTTTCCTGAACACGGAGGGATTAACTGGAGTGGACATTGACAATCTTTAAATTACATGACACCGGCAGCCGGCGACAGAGCATTGTTTAAAGCTAGGTTATTATATAAGGCTTCATTCATCAGTTTTCCTGGAATTCACTTTAAGCCTGATGGGATTATTTTCATACAAATAGTTGACGGAACAAGCATATGGCCCACCTCATGTTAAGTAATAACCATCGCCTGTAACAAAGCAATGCCTCATAGGTATTATAAAGCACGTCAGGAGCGTGCCCTACGATGCACTGCAATGCGTCCATCAACTTGAGGCATACTACGCGAGTATGTTCATCCTCGCGTGCCAAGTAATTTCACCGGAAACCGAAACAGCAATGCTGCTTCACGGCATAAAAAATAAGTGGTAGTAGTTCCCCGGACGAACCCTTCACAAAGAGATCATTACTACAAAGTGGATTGTGGGATGGTTTTCATCAAATCTCAATTATTGCAAATTAAAATATTATTATACACAAAGTTTCTCACAAACTTCCCGTTTTCATACACTAAGAAAACGATTTTCGATAAACCTGTTTTCAACAATAACAAGATCACGACTTCAAGATTACGCCATTGAAATCATGGGTCAATATTTTAAATGGCGACGAATCGTTAGCAAACAATTTCCATTGGTCGATTCTTTAGGAACATCTCCTTTTGCTCATCTTTGGCGAGGCTTGTGTCTAAATTATTTTATTTGTGCTGATAAAGACGTCGTTAAGATTTTCTATAAATTGTTCAAGCTACATTGAACAGTATTAGGATTTAGTCAACTGAAAAAGTAACATTTTCGCGAACAGCAGCTGAAAATTATACGGACAGTGGCCTCGTGACTTTCAGAACTAAGATGTCAGACGATTTTCGACGCTATGTTTCAAGTCTACGAAATGGATATAGGTTAACGTTCACCGTCAGATTATTTGTTTGTCCATTAACCAAACACATATAATTTGTTTTTTACACTAAGTTACGAGTCAAGGTCAAATTAATATGAAAAGCATTAGGTATCACCATAACTCTCCTTGCTGCTATTCAAAGCAGCTCAAACAAATTAAGTTTAAAAATCTTCAAAAACCGACTTCATGGCCAAACTACTGAACCGATTTTGATGAATATATGAACCGATGTCGGTTCATATATGACGCAAGTAATGCGATAAAAGAATACAGTTAAATTGAGAAACTTCTTTTTTATTTGAAGTCGGTTGACACTACTGCTACTTACTACTACTTACTGGTTGTTTTACTGTACTATTTTCCACAATTGTTCAATAATTAATAAGTAAAGACGTTCATGCCCATTGTTTCTTGTAACTCAATCACCTCTTAAGTTTTTGAATTACAACTTAGTACTACATGACATAAACTTATTCATTCAGATGATAATAACTTATATTGTACCGAAATCAAAGAAAAATTTCAATAAAATAAAAATAAATGAATCTTAACTTTCAAGTCAGTTGAAGCCTGCGCACATCTAGATGGCGATGATCGTGAAACGCTGTCAAATATCGCTATCATATTTCACTGTGTTTCCACATTAAAATATGATAGCGATATTTGACAGCGTTACTATCGTTATCGCCTAGATGTGCGCAGGCCTTTGCTCCCAAACCACGACATCAAGTTACAATGTAATCGATTAGAAGCTAAGCTAGCAAATAATTTCCAAGCAGTTACGTCATTAGTGTGTGATGTAGAATGAGCAGTGTTCTGAACCTCTGATAGATGAATCCAACGATAGAAGGCATAGCTCGAACAAAAGTAACTGGCTTACTTTAAATAACACCCCGATTTGGTTGTCTGAACTTTGATGTGCAAATAAAGCAATATGAGCTAAATTAGCGTACCTACTATATGAAAATATTTATTATTTATACGCCTATTCATCTATTAGTGGTCTTTTTATCAGGGTTGTCCAAAATATTCTTGGATTTGGTAATTTCGAAAAATTCTAATCAAAAATTTTTCACTAGATTTTACACTGGATATAATGTTGCAGCTTGCACCTGAGTGGCGATCGAAACTAGGCTAAGATACTTTTAGCGAAAAGCTTCTAGGCAATACCCTAATGGTTTGTCTTCTATTTCTTACGAGCACGTGTCTGCCGTGAATGGCGTGATACGTGAGATCACTGCATGAAAGAGTTTATTGGATGAGACAGGTATAAGAAAAAAATGGAGACAGAGCGAGAGAGTAAGCTTTTCTTGTTGAACTGTGTAACTGTGGCAGTGGAGAAGCAAATGGCGCAATCTGTGTCTCATTACGATTGGTAAAGACGTATTAATCAATGTCAATGAAAGTAATAATGAGTATCATGTAACCGAACTTAGGCGAATCAAAGAAGATCTAAAACTATTCAAGCTCACGTTTATCTATAGAAAGTTATGTGGAAATTTTCATCAATTTAAAGCCGGTATCCCCAATGAGAGCACTGGTTTTGCCTTGGGAATAGAAGGAGACTTCGACAGTACCCGCTGAAATATTTTAATAGTATTAAGAAGTATTCATTTATTTTAGTCTTTTTCTACCTTTCTAGATCATCAATTGAGAACACTGGTGATCTTGTGGTATTAACCTTTCCTTCCAATCCTACGTCACTTGTCGAATCCAGTGTACCTATGGATTTTTTGTTCGCAAAATTGATGTAGGTACACAATGCTCTCAAACGGTGAAGGAAAACATCGTGAGCCGCACGTATAGACCAAGTCTTTCGGAATTAGGCCGACTAAGCTGTCAGTATGGTATAGGTGCTGGGCAAGCCTGTTTCATCTAAAATCCTGTCCCAGGCACTAAAGCGTCTCGTAAGTAGGGGCAGGAGTAAAACAGCAGTTGCCTCTGACACATACATTATCTACAATAGATGCAAAGGCCTGCTTTTTTTCTTAGACCATGAATTTAATTTACCCACTCAGGCTTGTTTAGATAGATAGATAGATAGATTAACACTTTATTGTACACAAAGAAATACATATAGAAACTATTACAAAAATATTCAGTACAATGGGCGGCCTTATCGCTAAGAGCGATCTCTTCCAGACAACATTTGGTTTAGAATTTTATTTTCAGCTCTCCGTTCAGTGACGGTCAGTTATCATAGAAATAATGCGCCTAGTCTGTATCGTGAAAATACCACATTATAAACGTATTATCGCACCCTGGTTTTTGTAAAATATTGTGAAACTATGCACCACCAGCCGCCATCTGACGTCGTTTCAAGCAATTTCCTTTACATTTTGTCGCTTAGTTTTTACAAGCGTGACGTCTACACTGGCTAGTACGATATTAGTGAGTTTAGAATATCGCGATTATTTTAGCTTTTAAACAAACGATATCAGGTTAGCAGATGTTTGTGACGCAACACGCTTCGTATTAAAGTTTGAAATATAATATTGTTTACGGTAAGCTTCGATTTTATCTTAGCGAACAAACAACTCCTATAGGTTAAGGCCTGCGCACATTTAGGCGAAGGCGATGGCTATCAGCTGAAACGCGGTCAAATATGACAGCGATATTTGACAACGTATCAGCTGAACGCCTTCGTCCAGATGTGCGCAGGCCTTCAGGGTTTTAATAAGAGTTACCTGTTCTTTGAAATGTAATAATTAAATAGAAAAGAACTATGATAATTATAAGAATTTTATATCTATTTTTCGAATTAAAATTACCAAAATATCAAAAATTTATTGATTCAATAGTATCACAAAGATCACTTTGAAACGTCTAACGTCGAGGTATGTACAACAGAAACCAATCATAATAAACCTGCAGTAGTAATTTTGGGCACCAACAATACTGTCAAGACAAATGAATGCATCATAATATTTTCATCTCAATTCGAAAACTGTGTAATTTTTGATATTTCAAAAGGGAAATACGCCATAAAAAAGACAAGTATTTTCACTTTCCACAAAAAAGGAAGCCCATTTTCATTATAAATGCCGAAAACTTTCGTGGAGTTTGCATTTTTTAACGAATTGTCTATATAGCGCTACTTTTTGTGACACATTAGCTGTTCTCACCATAGTCCCTATTCACGCCATTTTGTTTTATTTTGGTTCATCCTGAAAGGACGACAACAGTTGCAGAAAGTTTCAGCTGGAAAAGCCAGACGTTTCTATGAATTCCCGGCTTATTCAAATTAAGAGAAAAAGAAAGCAAACTGAATAGACTCTACTTCACTGAATTGACTCTCAACGTAATGAAAACACAGTTAAAAACTCTTGACACAAGTTTTTAAAATTCTATTGGTGTAACTTACGCTATTATAACCGCGTCATATTTTTCACCGAAGAGGGCTCAATAAAAACAAGGATTATGGTTCATACGTTTTTTATTGCGGTTATCTTTCTTATTCCCGTTTTATGGGGCGCTTCCGGAGCATTACTAGTTATAAATTAGGTTTGAAAGCACTTATAGGGGAATTTTCTGGCCTTACACTGACATCATATGTATTTAGTGGCCGCTACACTTTTTTACTGTTACTATTAATTTATAAAAGGTCAATGTACCTAGGTACAGCCAGTCTAGGAAAGATTTCACTAAGGTTTGCAATCTGTTACTATACTATATGGAAGGAGGTTTTCCTTCGAAAGCAATCTTCATAAAAGCGATCAAACTATTCTGCTACTCATAGTTTATGACCTGTATAGCAGCATGCTGCACATCTTAGCTCAGCTGAGAAAGTAAGATAACTTTTAGAAGTACAATAGCACCCACACTTCAATTTGTTTTAATGTTTCATACAATCTATTATTTTCTTTTGTTTCACACCATTTGTTCCATTGTAAAGTGTGGTTTGATATTTCTAGAACACTTTGCCAACAGCATTCGGGTAAATAAATGCAGCCATGTCCCATCGACGCATCAAAATGTTACAAATACCTAAGCAAAAGCTCGGCCGTGCTTTGAATTCGAGCTTAGCAACAAGACGTGCTCGAGTGAGCGACTTCTCAAACTAGATTCATCGCCTGAATCGTTATTTGGAACCAACTGGCCTAGCTGCGTTGTAAGATGCTTCATAATACCCCTCGAGGCGATCGGCTCGGCACTAATGGAACTATTATAAATAATGTGGCAAACTGCACCAGATAACAGCGATGCTTTATTTTCACAGAAAAAATTAAAAGATAAATCCGGCTGTTGGTATGCAAAGTGTCCCCACATTATATGGTATGTACGCGGGCAGACTTAAGCAGATGGTGACTGCTGTCAAACTTTATGAGCGCGTGTTATTTTCCAAGGCATCAAGGCGTTGACTGGTGGTACTTGACAGTTGGTAGTAGTTCTGCCTTCTGCGCCGTAGGTCGCGGGTTCGATCCCCACTGAGAAAAAATATTTGTGTGGTGAACACAGACAGGTTTGTTCTCTGTCTGGGTGTTATATTGTATTCTAAGTTTGCATTTACAAAAAAAAAATAAGTATTCTATCAGTCATCTGGTACCCATAGTATAGCTAAGCTCAATTTTGACTAGATACTGTGTGGACTGTCATTGCCACAATATTTATTTATTTAAAACCTTATATAGAAAAATAAAATGCAAATAAAGCACATCTAAATATGTTTGAATTCAAGAACAAGGAAATTTAAAAGCAAAAAAAGAATGCATCATGTAGTCTAGTGCCCATTGCAATGTCGAGGGCGCCTGTAGAAGCGCGAAACACAGCGACAAACGCGAGGAAATTGCTCTCAGCTGCCGGGAAATTGAGACGCTCCTCAAATCGAACTCTTTCCTAGATGCAATCATAGAGAGGATACGAAAAAGGCATTTTAATATTCAGTCCTGGTCTAGTTCGTCTGGATGCTTAAAACGACCCACCGTAACCGGTCTAGCAATCTTTGGCGCTGTTCTCATCCGATTTATTCGAATACGGAGACGTGTCATATTTATGTGATCGAAATCTGTGTTGAACGAAACACTTATCCCGGCTTTCACAAAACAATTTACGCTGCAGATTGATACCGACTTCTTTAGCTAAACTACTTTTAAGTTTCGGTTTATAACACTTCGGACTGAATGTTTTTCACTACAAATACCATTACCATGCAATGAATCTAATTTAAAAACAATATAATATAACAAAATGCATGCATAAAACAAAAAACAAAATGTTGCGAGACAAATGTCAGGGCAGAGTTTTAACGTTATTACAATGGCACAACACGAGGGTAAAATGTTTGAACAGGAAAATTGCAATGTTTCGTCGAGAAGCTCGATATTGCGGGGCAAGTGCCACACTAACAGCATCACCCCGACAACATTGCAATTGGATGAGCAGATGATATAATTCACACTTTTGCGCGATACACAATTTATTTTCTTTTTACTGTTTATGGGAGCTTCGAGTGCGAATTCGTGACTTAAGGTTTGTTTTCAACAACAATATTGGTGTTATTGATGTTTGTGATATTGCTTTTTTACATCATATTCGCAAGTATATTTCGAAATGCCGCAAATGTTTAATTGTACAATTTTCGAGTCCTACGAAATTCTTTAACAACAGTGTTGTTGAGCGAAGTTAAAACTTTGGCGATTGATTTGATTCAGTACTCCGCAATGGAAACATACTTGGACATTTTTAAGTAGCGAACAAGCATAGTTTTACTAGGAGTGAACAAGGAATGGACACACTGTAACTTTGGAATCTGTAAAGTTAGGTTGGTGATGACATTTAGACGACTAAATCACGGTCAGTTGCTCCTACATTGAACTTAATACAGACAGTTGAAGACATACTTATTATAGTTATGACAAGCTTATATAGAAGCTCGGAATAGTCATATCAATTTAACGCTGAATCGAACCACTTATCGTCTAGTTTGCCCAACCCTTATCCAATAAATAGCCATAAAACCATTCAAGAAGGCACAAATAATGGCAATAGTTTCTGATAGAAACATAAAAACTTTTATAGGTAGGTACGTCTAGAACGAGTGGGGCTGAAGATAGATGTTCATGGCTCTTCCTTTAAAGTCACAGCGTAGCTATATTAGTAAAAAGATCAAACTTTTGCTTCCATTTTAAAGAAATGAAAGAACAAGAAATTCCCATTGGAAAAATGATCGCGGCAAATGGACGCTTTTGAAGTAGAATCGTAACAGAAAAAGGTTAAGCATTGGAAATCACAAAAGAGAAGTCGTTTCTTACTTATTGATAAATAAATAAGTATTTTGTGTTCACTGGCAAAGCTGTAATGAGTTCCGTAGAATTCAAACAAAGACATGAAACACGAAAGACCTGCGCACACCTAGTTCGCTGGCGGTAGCGATCAGTGAAACGCTGTAAAATATCGCTGTTAAATTTGACAGCGTTTCACTTATCGCTACCGCCAGCGAACTAGGTGTGTGCAGGCCTGTAGTGTATCGTGTACTTTGTAGTGAAAATAGGGTGCGGATACCAAAACTAGGATATGCCCAAACTAGAATATCCCAATTTTATTTTATTTTTATTTTTTTTATTTTATTTATTTAGGGCATCCAACAGAGAAATCACATAGTATAAATGAACAATCTTAAATGTATAGTAATCAGTGCGTTGTGTCTCTCTAATTACAGGACGCCACAGCGCGCGCAAAATATACAACTAGACAAAGCAAAATAATTAGTGTAAGGTAGTAGGTATGTAATAAATACCTATAGAAAATACAAAAATAAAATAGTAACAAAGTTAAACACAAAATAAACAAATGAAAATACGAAATACTTACAACGAACTTAAATTGAGATCATGTTTTACATTAAAATATAATACTATAGTATAACACTAAATAACATTCGGTAAGCACAGGCACCTAGTTAAAAGCTTTTAAGAAAGAATTAGGGGGTAAAAACAGGAAAAAAAGAAAACTCTACTGTGTTTGAGGCAAAAGACATTTTCGGGTAAGCCTTTTGAATTTAAGAAGGGGGTCAGTGAGATCAATATCATCACTCTTTGATAGAGCATTGTAACGACTACAGAGCCTCGGCATCGATGCGTGTTTACCCAGATTAGTTCGAGCATACTGAGTGGTAAAAAGGTTATATGCAGTTTTTCTTGGCAGACGAGAAGGGGCATGAATCTGCAACATTTCGGTCAGCTCTGCGCAATCAATAGCTCCGTTAAATAACTTATGCAAAAATACGAGATCCAAGAAAGTTCTACGGTAAGATAGGGGGTTCATGTGGTAGTGCGAAAGTCTGCTATTGTAACTTGTCATTTTCTTGGCTAAGTTATCTCCGTAGGATACATGATAAAGAAAACGTCTTTGCACGCTTTCGATTCGCTTCGAATAAATTTCGTAATTGGGATTCCAAACAAGGCATCCGTATTCTAAGATGGGTCTTACCAGCGTCTGAAATAATTTTATTTTAGTAGATGAGCGTTTAAATTCTTTGCTGTTTCTTATAACGAAACCCAATGTTTTAAAGCTCTTAGTAGTGGTGGCTAATATATGTGAGATGATCCCAAGCTACGATGCTAAAGGCTAAGCTTTTCCCGGATATATGTTCATTTATTTTAACCGTGGATATGTTTATTTTTATATCCAACGCTGTGATGCGAATGACGGAGTTTCTACCGGATATATTCATTTAAATCGTTTGCTTGGTTTGCAGAAGGAGCAATTTTTCCACTGCTACATTAATTTCTACGTTACTATATTTTTTCATGAATTTTACTCTCACATTTCCCGTAAAAATACTTATACAAGTTTGTTTATTACAGTAAGGTACATTTCAGTTGGCAATGAGACAAATTTTAATTGTGTTTTATATTACACTGAAATACGAAAGACTGGAGGATAAAATTGGTTAGTTGTTTCATATGCATTCAGTCTACCTGGAAGAGATCTCTACTGAGCGATAAGGCCGCTTATTGTACTTTTCATTTTATACTCTTGCCATTTCACACGATCATGAATCTTAAAAAAAATGTTTTATTTATAATTCTAATAGAAGCAGCGATCATTCATACATCTAACTTTAAACAGCTTGAGAAACGTCACGTAAACGAGCAAAACTCTACAAAACTTGAATATACTCCACAGCAGGTACTCAGAGATAAAGTCACTCGCAAGAGAATCAACGAAACTTTGTTGTATTTGAGTTCCTTAAATGAACAACCTGGCTATCATAGAGTCTATGCAAAATTCAAAATAGTCAGTATAGTCATAGTAGAAAAGTATAATGTTTTACTTTAAAAATAATAAATAAGTATTTTTTGATTTTAAAATAGCGCTATCTAGCTCCAAAATAAGTAAAGCTTGTCTTATAGAAACCAGCTAGTAAAAATAATAAGTAGGTATATCTATTTAAATTTATCTGCACTTTTTTTCTTAAACCCTTATTTATACACCCAAACCCAGAAGTAAAACATCAATGGTTCATTAGAGAAATGTTTGGGTGGGTTCAAGCCACAATCCACAACGCAGAAAGAAAAATACTACCAAATGTGTGATGAGACTACCATAAAAACTCACTCATTTCTATAAAAAGTACCTAAAATACTGGAATATAAATAAAGAGCATGTTTCTTAAGAAATAAAGATGCGCTTTAAACCTCTCATGTTATAGAATGTTGACTAAGGAAGCAAAACGCAACTGCGAAAATGCGTGAGGCAATTTACAAAGGCATCTGACTACCTACGTTTAATTGGATTGCGACACAGGCTTAAGTAAAATCTGTGTGTCGATGACCTCCATGGGGATCAGAGCCCGACTCATAACTATAATATTTTTTAATTTATTTACGAGTATGAAGCTGTCAACAGAACAAATACGAGTATGTATATCAAATTCATATAAGTTTACTTAAATACCGTGAGGTTATTTATTTTTTTATGACATCAGCTGCGGCCTAGAATTTCGGGCCTAAACTGAATAAATAACCTACTTGGTATGAACAGCGGCAAGGATCACAGTCGTAAATATTGCGTTATTTACCGATTTGCATGAGAAAGAAGCGTGAATATGAGACAGCTATTGTGGTAATAAACAAGTGACAACTGGGGTTATTTGAGTCAAGGCAGACCCGCGTAAGCTCTGCAGGCATCCAATCGATACGGATTGCAAATCTATTTCTATTCGAATATAGCGATGATGAGATGTTTCGAAATAAAGCTATCGGACTGGCGAATTACCACGCAGTAACCCCGTTGGATGCAGTTGAAACCGAAGCGACATAGCACTGCAAAGCTTAGCATAAGCATAATTTATGGGAACAATGGTGTTATCCTTAAACTGGGAGACGAATTTTGAAACCACAAAAACGCACCAAACGTTTGAGTAATAACAAATATACCGCTGCTCCTAATTAAAGCCATGTTAATGGTGGAAAGGAGTCTTTCTTACGGTTTGCGTAATTTTATCTTTCCATCAAGAAGAGGCTTCAATTAAGGCACTGGTTTTTCCGAACCAAGTGTGGTGAAAGTATTTAAAGAGGCTCGTTTTGTGCGCTCGACATAATTATGTTTTCGAAATTTTTAGGTTCTACGACATGCCGGTTTCCTCACGGGTTTAACATGAACATGGGTAAGAAGAGGGTTCAACATGAAATGCTAAAATCCTACTGCATATGACAGACCGCAATATCATGCCGCGGGATGTCGGATTTTGTCATGCGGCTATTAGGCATGTAGCATTCGTTTTCGACCACACATTCAATTCCGTCGAATAATGCTGTATTTTCTCTCTACGCTTCAGTACTTTTCACCAATTCGAGGTAAACTGGCCACGTAGAGTGCCGGCCTCCCGCACAATGCTCGTTGGTAATTATGCGAGAAAGGCGAGTGCCGTAGCAAAGGCCACGGCTCGCTAGAAATGCACGTAGCAACGCAGCTGCAGGTTGACCGTAAAATTCAATGCATACTAGGTACCTACACCAACTACTCGTACGTTTGCCATTACCTATTTTAGTTAGAATTTTTAAGATCTTCAAACAACTTTTGGCAAACACTCAGGCTGTGATAATATTTTACGATGTTTTTCAAAATATACGGTAGTAAAAGTCTTTTTGGTACCGGAAGTAATATTATGTCCTGTCATTAAATTTCCCGGACAGCGACTCGCATGATGAGGATCCCACATCGTTTTCGCTTTGATCGAAAGCTTCTCATTAATTCTTCAGATGATGAAATGGAACATGGCATTAATGTCAGATGTAATTTACGTTTACCTATGAAAATAGCGTTGATATACGAGTATATTTTGTTAATTAACAGCACTACGTTGCCAGACGTTAAATTGGTTGAGGTTTTCCGCACACCACTTATTTGGTGCATTATTAGCTCTTGATTTATGCACCGCATAATAAGGGACTGCGAGTACAAAATTATACACAAACGTTTTCATTTAGCTTGGTTTGCGTGACAATGTTGGCGTGTTATTGACATGTCTATCGGCGTCGGTCGGCTCATCTGCATTTGACAATGCACTTTGCAGATATAAAGAATTATTATTTTCCAATTATGCTTAGTTTTTAAATGAAAAAATAATTTGTTTAGCAAACAAAATCAGAAATGAGGACCGCGGACTTAATCTGATTCAGCTTATAACCTTTAATTTATAATCCAGGTTAAAATTGAAAAATCCTTTTTCCTTAAATTGTTTGTCTTAGAATATGAAGTTACCATTATTATTCTAGTGCCATAACAAATAAACAGTATATCAACAGAATTGGCGACGGAATCCGTCGATAATGTCTCGCAAGCTTTGAAACAAACAAGCAAATAAAGGCTAAAACTTAAACCCACTAGCTTAAACTTTGCTCCGTCAATCCATCATGTATTAGTGCAGCGAAAACTGAACGATATAAACATAACTTTTTGAGAAAAACTTTGCAGTTGAAAGTATGTATTACCAAGTAGTGACGTGAGGTAACTTATTTTTGTCACTCAATTTAGCTTAGGGTGTCCGCAGGAGTAAGGTTTTAGCAGAATGTGGCACTTTTATACTCAAGTCGCATTCTTTACAAAACATTACCAATGCGTTCGAATCGGCTAAGTTTTGAAGCTGTCAAACAAATACAACAGCGAGCGTACAACCTCTAACACGAAATGCACCTCCATCCCGTTGGTAAAAATAAAACACATTTGCGGCCCAAAACATTTTGCACTAGAGCCGACAAGTGCACGAAAGTAAACGAAAACGTGGGTATACTCAGCTGTGGATTGCTGTCACATGTTTACAAATTGCTAAGGTTTCTTTTGAAGCATGAGACAAATGCAGACACACATTAATTCTTGAACTTTTTTATACAGAGTTCTGACGCTGACTCTCGTAGTCGGAACGTCTTGTATCTTTCGTTAGTTACTTTATGACATGAAACTTAAATTTGCAATGGATCAGAATGAGCTACTAACTAATAACTTACGTGCCGTTCTGTGAAACTATAGGCACTACGAACGCGAACAATACCTTTATTCAAAACTAGCGAGATTTATCTTAATAGGTACATCGATTTTTTTGGTTATCAGAATATTATTTAGTCTGTCGACGCAAAGTTATTTGATCAACTTGTAAAAGTAGATCCTCTTACAAGTCGATCGAATAAAACGTATTTTTAGTATAGGTAGGTACTCAGTGCTGATGGGAATGGCAATCAGTGGCAAAACTCAAAAACTATTGAGGTCATAAAGTTCAGCACCACTGCATAAATCCACATGTTATTTAGTCACAATCTCTGAATGCATCGTCTGCCCTAAAACTAAATACGCGCCAAAACGGACAGTTGAATGCGAGCATTTAGCTGCAGATAAATGGGAACACGGACGACGCCGCCCGGAGCTCCGCAAAAAATAATTATTCCAACCACAATTCTCACACAAAGCCAAAACTCATTTTTAACTATGGCGTCGTCGCACAAAATGTTGCAGACATTCGTGTTGTAACTCATTCGGTACCAACGGGATAAATAGTTTATATTGCTGAGCAAGACAAGTTCACAATAGGTGAGTGCGACTAAGATTTGTGCTGAGTATTTTTATATCGTAGCATGCTTGAGACCGTCGAGTGGTAAGATGAAGGCTGCTTGAAAGAAAGCTTCACCAAATTGTGAAAACTGGATCAAAGGAAAGATAAGACTCTTTTGTTCTTTACATACAACAACAATTGCCTGAAGGTCTTTGCTGGACCCTTCCAAAAATATACCAGGACACCAATTTTAATAGATGCAATTTGAATGTTTCGTCCATCAAACTTTTTTAATTATAATAATACCCTGGACATAAGAATATGCACTATCTAGACCTAGAGTATACCGCTGTAGTAATTATCGGCAGGAACTTGTTATAATTCTGACATGTTTTTCTAAAGTAAATCTCTCTGACCTGACAAAAAGGAATTTACTTTTAGCTGCCGTCTTTCATCATTGAATAAAAAAAAACTTTAGAATTGTTGATTCCGATTTTCAGTACAGCGTAGTCTAATATAAATAACAAAAGAAATGATTATGTGACATCCTCGATCTTAAATCTCTCTAAGATAAACGGAAGTCTTGATGGATTCCCTGTGAGACACCACAAACCAATAAGGAATCTTTATTGAACAAAGGAATCCATACCTTCCGTCCAGCAGTCCAGAGTCTGGACAACAATTACCTTTAGCCAGTGGTTCGATAACGAGGGTCGCGGGCACGTGAATGGCATGTAATGGACGAATTTCGATGTAGGAAATATTCGATGGAACACACCGTTTTAAATGGACTACATTGAATTCCAAAGTATACAGAGTCCAGAATGGATTTGCGGTTGTATAAATTCCATTCGTCTCAAAACGGATATCTAATACTCTCAATGATCTGTAAAACATTAACTGAATAGTAGTGGCATACGCTTGGCCATTTGGAATGATCGAAGAAGCTTAGAAACGTTCTACGTTGCCATCAGCTAGATGCGTGACAACTAGAAGCGTTTGGTAACCGAATGGGCAAACGGGTTTCATAAGTCGTGTTAACCTGTCAGCCGCTAACCATAACAGAGGATTTAGGGTAGTCTAAAAAGTTCGTCATTAGAGTTGGCCACTGCTTCACTGGCTCATAAGAATTTACCTATGTTTTAACTGAATATACATTTATGTTATTTGAGGAATAACGCTATTAGCCAAATCAAAAATGTTAGTAGGTACATACTTGTATTTGACAAGCCCTAAAAAAGAGATGGATATATTTTTACTTGACGAATAAATTTATCTGTAGATTGCTCTGAAAGTTTACTTATGTGCGAAAACCAGTTAGGCAAACTTTTAAGTGGGAAAACGTGCTAGGATCAAAATACATATTTTTAAACTGTGTGCAATAGCATTGCGCTCGCGATTTTCGATAAATATGCACAGTGATTTTCTATCTCTCAAAGGGTCAAAATGTGCGAGCGAAAAGTATTTCGACGATGTTCTTTGCCCTAATTTGAAAATTAAATAACTTTGTAGCAGATGTCACTCATGTCCGAACCAATGTCCGGGGGTAATTACAGTAGTTCGATAACGAGTGAGAGGGGCAGGTGAATAGCGCAATGGACACGGAAATGGCGCTGGCATCCGGCCGCACAATCGTCGCCCGCCAATGCACGACACGGCTAACAACGGTGTATTGACGAGCAAAATTTATTGCTGGCTCAGTTCTTTCAGTGAACGAGATTCGAATTGATAAATGATCGGGGGCCGACAAATATCCCGTATCCACAAAGAATACTAACTGTGCACCGTTCTAAACTTCGGGGAAACTTTGGGAAAAACACGTAGCTTTAAAATAATTTTGGCATTGATTTACGCAATTTTCATTCACCATGCAGAGAAATCTGAATAGTAACATTCAAATTGAATATTTTAGTATTCTAACTTGAACTCTAATGATTTTCCAGAACCATGAACAACGAAAAATAGTTACCGAAACACATTCATTTCAAAAACAAAGTTTTTTTGTCGGTATAGAAAACTTTCAAAAAATATTACATCTAGTAGGGCTGAAATATAGAGAAAATGGAAATATAAATTTACGTAGTAGGTACTTTGCTATTACAAGATGTAGTAAATTGGATAATGGAACTCAGGTAGAGTACATACTATGTTTAGCAAAATACATGTTTATGTAACCCAGTTTGCGCACAATGGCGACAGATATTCGAAGGAATATAATACGAGGAGTGTTCTCAAATATATTACAAAAAATTAAATTTTTGTTTGAATGAGTTAAGTGCGTACATTCTTACTAGGCAAGTTAACAAAGAAAATTCTTCAGAAAACTCTCTACCTTTTGTTACAAAGGCGACATAGCCAACTCATTCCTCTGAGTCTGAGAAAACAAAATCTCTTACGGAATGTAAAGAGTCACAGAAAAGATTGATATTATTGACTGTCTGGGTGTTATATTGTATTCAAAGTATGAATTTACAAAAAAAAAATGTATTCAAGTATTATATCAGCTATCCGGTTCTCATATTACAAGCTCTGCTTATTTTGGGGCTGGGTAGTGTTGTTTGAATTGTCCACAATATTTATTATTTATTTATTTTTAGAGCGGAGAAACATCCGGACCCTGAGAATTAGGAGAGCCTACGTGTCAAAAATGAAACAATAATAAACGCCCAAGGGTATGTTGGACATCTCATAATATAGAATTCCGTAACATATCAATTCCTTTAGTATTTTACCCGACCACGGTAAAGCCACAGTGCGACAAAATTGTATGCTTTCCAAGCTTTATTTTATCAAAAAACTATAAAGCTTTATTCTATAAAAAAATGTATGCTATAAACTTTTCAATAGGTTCTATACAAACTGAACATTTTTTGAACTACGGAAAGCTAATGAATGATTGAGAGTGAGTTTGTGCGAGGTAACTCCAATATCGTCCCGGATAGCGAAAAGTTATATCTTTCGTGACACAATTCAATGGTTGAGAGAAAATCCCGGCAAATCTTTTACCGAACAAAATAAAATGCGATACTAGACAAAGTGGCAAAAATCATGTTTTTGGCTCGAACAATCAAGTTTTCTATGACAGACGTTTTATTTTGATTGGTTACTCCACAACAGAGCTCTTTGTGCAAATAATAAACAAGTAGGTAATCTTCATAGTGACATTGGAGAAAGACAAAGAGAATAATTCTCCTTCATCTCTTGGTGTCACTGGTTCTTTCAAACCAGTGTGATGAAAGGATTTTAAGTGCGCATCAGGGAGGCTTCTTTCGTGCACACAAAGAGAATTAACAATGAATTACTAAGTGAGAGAACTGCACTTGCGATATTTCGTCTCCTCCATGAAGAATGGAAAAAATAGGGTGATACCTATGTAAACATTTTGGAGTGGCTATGCAGATTAAGTGGATGCAGATTAGTTTAAGCTCTTGTAGATTTATTTAGTTTTTAATTATTTTATATTATTTTAATAATCTTCTATAATAATTGCAATAAATTTGTTCAGTGTAATTTTCAATTGTAGGTTTGTTTTATCTGTGTGTGTCTGATTTCTGTGTAACTGTAATATGGATTAATATCTGAAATAAATGACATAATAATAATAATAATAATATGCTTATTCAGTAACGGCACGGGTTACAAACCTGATGTTAATATAGTGATAAGATTATTTTTTTGAAATCGGTACTTATTAAACCTGTTTTACATCCATCCTCTGAACTTAGGTAACATTTAGGGTTATTTTTAATGCTATTGTATATTTTATTATGTGGATAATTACAGTACTTAAGAAAAACAATGTTTTATCATTAGTTGTCTAGGCAAATTACTTCTGAGTAACACAGGTCTATAGCTATCCTCATCCCGCAGCAAGGTTTCAAATTGGGCTATCTCTGTCATAAGCACCCCCAATGGAAGATGATCTTGTGACCCCAGTTTAGTGCAATGCTTACGCCGCTAAAAAATACCACCTTAATTTCTTTGTCGTAAAAGTCTTTATCGTAGGTAGGCAATATAAATAATGTAATAATAGATTTAAGAGGTGCGCGTTGAAAATGGCTACACAGCTACATAACTTTTACAGTTTTATAATTTAGCTCGTATTTTTCACATTTTGCAATATTGTTTTGAATAAATATTAAAATACAACGGGAGGCGATCGGCTTTCATATGTCTGTGGTTTTTAACAATAAACATTCCTTGTAATAGGACTGCGATGGAAACTTCAGATACCGTTGCTGATCTCCTTGGCTTTATCCCGTTGCTCGTGACACTGAGCCATGTACTTTCTATCCAAAATGGAATGTTCCACTCAGCTGAGCTTCGCATGCTCCAGATAAATACATTCGGCACAAACATACATAAACACATTCGTGTACGAGTATCGATTTCAGTTTGTTATTGACGAAAGCATTATTGAACAAGTTAATATGTAATGGTTATTTTATTGAGGGGTTGACTACTGGATGATCAATCGTGATCTTATAATATCATTTTTTCATTTTTAATACCTCGAATCACGTTCTAAAATGTGTAGTGTATTGTATTGAATGAGAACTGTAGTCTTTATATATTTCCTATTCCAGAACAGTGCATTTGAAAAGTTAAACAAAAAGTATCTACTTAGAAAACGATCGAACACTTCTACCAACTGATAGGTAAACAGTTGAGCTTAATGTGTGAAGTTGAAAGAGAAAACGTTTAGAAACAGCGTTAAACGTAGCCAATCCTTCTCTCCATACCACGCACCGGGGCAATAAGGTGCCAGGTAAAAGTCTCGTCACGCTCCATTATTTTCAGTTACAAAAGAGATCACGAAAAGTAAGTTCTCGTAAACTTCCGGCAGTATATTGCGCGGCTGCCCCCATTTATACCAGTTCCATCTTACTCACGTAAATACGGATATGTTTCTTTTACTTATCTTATCGGAACCAGCGATAGGAGCCGAAGAAAGGTC
Source organism: Thera obeliscata (assembly GCA_947578465.1). Classification (NCBI taxonomy): domain Eukaryota; kingdom Metazoa; phylum Arthropoda; class Insecta; order Lepidoptera; family Geometridae; genus Thera; species Thera obeliscata. The sequence continues at coordinate 6,974,349 of OX387924.1, forward strand.
TGCTTACCTGAAACAAAGACAGTAATTGATGACTCACCTTAATAAATATTCGATACGGGGTATTTATGCCGTCTTGTCAACATGAACATTTTTACGAAATTATTACGAAAATCGCAGGTATTCGAAGTCGGAAACATGAAGTATCTGCATATTTGCGCTGTCACATCTGTATTATGAATATCGATGAATGTTACTATTGCGTGCGTGGCTAACAAATTTGTAGGCAAAACACAATAATGACTAGGAAAATAAAAAAGGGCATTACCTATTACTATATTGTAATATAGGGATTCACTATGTTATTTTAAAAGTTTTTCCAAAACTTCTGTTTAGAACGCTGTTTTTGGATAGAAATATTCTAAACTGGAGTAGTATTTCTGAATTCGTTGATAACAGACATTTTACCCTACAAATAATGAGATTCTTAGCCGATGGAAGTAATAGATGGGTCAATTTTGCACAACATGAAAGATAGGCATGATTTCGGGTAAGCGTAAAAGATAGATATCGGCTTTTTGGAGTCCTACTTGAGTTGATCCTCTTTCCAGGAAGGTTTTGTCCATCGATCTTTGTTGTACGAGTATTTATACAAATATGGACTCATTAATTGATAGTTAGTTTTTTACACTACTTCTTGTCGGGTCACAAGTTCTTTTGAACCAGTATGGTAAAAGGATTTTAAAGTGCGCCCGAAAGAGGACTTATGAGGTAATGGTACCGCCCCAGCAGATAAATTGATGGGACTGCAGTAAGCACAATAGTGTTACTAGTAAATAAGTTAAGCTCCAAATGCAAACAATAAAAAAGTCAATTTGAAATAAACAATAAAAACAAAAGAAGAACCTATACAGATCTTCAGCAAAATGCAAATGCAAACGTGATGCTTTTATGTAGGTTTATACATGCATTTGACTGCCTTTCGTTAAATCAAGACCAGGAACCACCGACGCATTACAGTCGCCTTTTTCATTGCTACAGCTTTTTTAGAGCCTCGATAAAGTTCATTACGAAAAAACCAGTTAGTTACCCGTACCGTATACATGCAAGATAGTTAAAATAACAAAATTGGACTGAAACAGCAATGGACCGCAACGCTGTGCTGGAAGGAACTGGAGGAGGCCTTCACCCGAGAGGGGTCCTAACAAAGAAATAAATACACTATAGAATATGTATTAAATAAATGAATAGATAAATAATTAATAATAAGATACAAATTTAAAATGTGAATATACAATTTCTAGAAATGCATGAGAATATGTATAATTTGAATAAATAGCCTTTTTTATTATTATTTTATTTTTTTACGTGCAAGATGAAGAGTGTTTAAGATAAAACGTTTCATTTAGTTAGTAATCTAATTAAGGATAAGTTATTGAGCAAGTTTTGAAACTTGTTTTCCTCAACTTGGAAAAGTTTAATCAAGGTTCCAGCTGACAATTCACGCTCGAGTTTAATCTCGAGACCCTGTAACGATTATTCAGGAAATCGTGCAACAAAACTTGGCAAGTATTTTGTTTACGACTAGTGGTTTGCCCACAACTTTGTTCACGTTTATTTTAACCGACAACCGCAATAAAAAATATATAAAAATAAATATTATGGACAATCCACACAACACTATCTAGCCCCAAATTAAGCAGACCTTGTACTATGTGAACCAGTTTTTTTTTTGTAAATACATACTTGGAATACAATATAACACCCAGACAGAGAACAAACATCTGCGTTCAACACACAAATATTTGTTCTCGGTTGGGATCGAACCCACGACCTACGGCGCAGAAGGCAGAGCTATTACCAACTGAGCTGAGAGGCTAGTCAAGGAATCAAGAAAAGTGTGTATGTCTGTGGTCTCGTAGCTCAAAAACTCCGATGAGATTGCGGTCTTTTGCTATAAAGCTTATCAGCTAAGTCCTGAGTTTTTCAGAGATGTTTGGTAAAAATCTATGAAACCGTTTTCATGATCTGAGAATATTCATCACCTGCTGATGATGGTAATTCCGTTAGTGAGTCACGACATATTAATTTATAATAACATATTTAACGCAATTTGGTTGGTAGTACATAATCTTTTTCTATAGTTTCAGTGAGTACGCCACCTTTAGCCGTCAATATCCAAATGTTATGATTTAATACAATTCATAGCTCTGAGTCAGTGCTGCCATCTATAAGCCGACGATGTAAAGCAGTCAGAACTTGTGAGGTTCCTAAAATGTACATGGTTTTAAAAACCCTAACCTATTTTCTGGGATCTGAAATCATACAGCAACCCGTCGTGAGATGGCGCTTTTTCAGAATAGGGGAACACTGCCATCTCTACTTGAGTTTAACATCTAGCTTCGTGACGGAGTGCCATCTAGTGAGAGGTTGAGCAAGTTCCAAGTTTCCAAACCAGACGTTTGGTACGCCATCTATTGAGGGGTTTGAAAATGTTAAAGTAGTGGCGCCATCTATGTGTACAGTTTTGTAGAAAACGAAGCCGAAAGTGTAAACGCTGTTTTAGTTACCATCCACCAGCTAGATGGCGCGTTCACTGTAACAATGACGCAAATGTTATAACGAGCCAAATTAGTTCTAATGTTCAAATGCAACGGTTTTAAAAAAAAAATATTTCTCCGTATACATATAAATAAATCTGTTAATGTTTGAACCCCAATGTTTATTATTAAGATTGAAAAAAAAAAAAATAGCTTTCATTATCACCGTCATCGACCTATGTTAGTCCACTGTTGGTCATCATAGGTATTTATCATACACAACACAAAAATGAGTTACATGCGTAAAATAAATTCAGTTTACGAAAATAAAGAGGCCAAGGAAAAATAGAATCACCATCGGCGCGGAAAGATGTACACCCAGTCAGTCAATATCCTGTTTCCGTTCGCCATACAATTTTCGGTAAGAAATTCCTTGCGTAAACAAACAGGGTAGGTTTACACCACGCCCATACTAAAAGCTTCATAAAAACAACACAACAGAGAGAAAATGCATGGCAGGATATTTTAGTTTACTTTTCATGTTTATTATCCCACTTATACAGATGTGGGTAATATTGGCGCTGAGACTGAATAATGGGTAAACAAGTTTTGTTGTCCGATATATTTTTGTTAGTAGTTCTTTATAAACAAAAGTTTCGTAACAAAATTATTCTGTTATACCTACTTGAGAAGACAACAGTTTTAATATGGCAGTACTTACAATTATGCTATGTGATTTCGTTAATTACGAGCTACACGATGAATTTAATGATCGTTAACTAAAATAAAAATAAACATTACTAATACACAAATCATTTCTTCGAGTTTTACAATTTCAACGAACTAGTGCATAAACGCAGCAAATTAAATATCTTTACGCTGGTGATTCTTTTGATGGTTTTAAAAAAGGTTAATTTCTGCGGGGGTAAATGCAGCGGACAAAGGAAAACGGGCCCGGGTTGCCAATTAGAGTTATTTTCTGTGTCAGAAACGAATGATAATCGGATTATGGTGAGCATGAAAGCTTGGCGCGGACAGGTGGACGGGGCGGGCCAGCGAGCTGACCGCAGTGCGCCGGACGACCACCGCTGCGGTTCCATCTTGTGCCCAGATTTGCTAATTAATTCTGAACGCATACCACTTTCCACAGCTATCCACCTCTCTCGAACTGTCAGATTACACTTTGTTTGTGATTCCGAGAGCGTTGTTTCAGTGCTGGAATGGACCGAGGGACGTAAACTTGAGAGGAAATTCCTGTAGCGTGACTTGATAATCCAGCGACATGGGAAATCTTATAGGTGTAATAACACTAAGAAGGGTCATGAATTTTCATATCTCCTAAAAATTATTGAGCACATTTAAGCTGGGTTATTTTAAAGTCTCCATAATTATTCCGGTGCTCTTATAGCTGTATGTACAAAGTAAATCCCGCTTTTAAGGTGAGAAACTCAAAACTAAGTAAGAAGGTAAATATAGACGTTTGTAAATTATTCATAGCATACGAAACTATCTCGAAGAGCCAGGTGTATGTCTGAGAAAGCGAATCAAAAGGTGATAAAATACAAATGGCATGGAATAAAGCTGTTACGAATACAACGTTATAAGGATTTCAGCAGAATTAAACAAAATATGCTGGAAATATTTAAACGATTCTCTTTTTGATACATTTATTTCAATCTATCAGTTTTATCAGGTTTAACGCGTGTCCTTTTATGTTATTCGTCGCATAACTGAAATGTTTTATGGTGTCGATGAACTGTGGGGATTAAATCACATTATAACATGTACCAGCTAGCCTTTACTACGTCGATGAAGATTCACATATAATATGCAAACAACAATTCTAAGCGCGCATATTTTTGGATTGCAATAACTGAAAACAGCTCGCACAAAAGGGATTGCATAGTCGGTGTTATTAGGACTTGGTAACCACGATTTGAAGTTATAATAAGAGCGTGGTGGTGGCACGTAACGACCTAAACTTTTCGAAGTGGACGTGATTTATAAAACAGTTGGTAGTTACGATTTCTTTCGCAATAACTGCGAATATTTCACAAAAAAAACAGAATGCATTTATAGTTAATGCTTTTACGCTTAATTATGTTTGAGTGTGCGTATCAGCTCATTGTGAGTAACTAAACATCTAACAGATATCTATGATTCTATTCTCAATTCACTCTGAAGTTTCCATGAATGGTCAGCTAGTTCTCTTGGGGCTGTGGTCTCGAGCTCACAAAGGGCCCGAATTACACCTACTCCGTTAGTCCTCTCTCGTACCCTTTGTATTACGCCAGAAATTGCGCTGATCTAGGGCCGTTGTCTCGGTTCGCCTTTGTAGTTACGTCTGCTTAATATTCTCACAGGTACACATCTTGTACCGTTTAATTTAGTATTTATCTGGCCTAGATCAAAGATATTCGAAACACCAGTGATCTTCTTTACTTCGTTGATTATAGCATAATAGATTCCATCACAATAGAATAGATCATTATTGAATTAGCTGGTTACACGAATAAACTACGAGTACCTACGAGTTTGATCCTATTTTACTCAAAGAGACTATTAGATACAGAAACCTATCAGAGATGAAGACTATATGTTTTGCGCCTTTTGACCCTGCCTTTTTGAGGCTGCTAAAACGAAATAGCATAATCAAAGCTGTTCAGCAACTTATAAATTAAAATGTAACAGACATACGCACTTTGCAATAATAGGAAGTACCTATTATTGCAAAGTGATGTGGATTTTCTAATACTTTGCTGAATTTCTCTTCATGAAATGAACCAACATAGAAACTTTGCTTTTATTAGAACTTGTTATATCTAGGTTAGCTACACAATTATATTGTAGTTAGATTATCTAAATTGTATACAAGATAATCTAGTAACCGTTGGCAGGTAAGCACAGGCGTATGAAGGCCTGCGCACATCTAGGCGATGGCCATGGCGATCAGTTGAAACACTGTCAAATTCGCTGTCATGTTTGACAGCGTTTCAGCTGATCGCCATCGCCTAGATGTGCGCAGGCCTTTATAAGTACTCCAAGCCTGGCAACACAGCCATGACACCACGGAACAATGTGTAATCAATCTGCGAGTATCCCGACGCTTCGCGTCTTAAATAATTAACACGTATTGAAAATAATTCTTTAATCTTTGATACCTACAGTTCAGTTTTAAGTATAGCTCAGATTTATAAGTTTCAGTTACGTTAAACCCTGAATAAACCTCTCTTTCTTCTTTTTAGATGGCAGAGCTCAACCAACATGCGCAGCAATACCAAGCAAAGGCAAGCTTCGTTGTCACAGTGTTTGAACTTCCCTAACGCACATACCTACATGGCAGCTATGTTCGTGTCGTAATGAACGCTAGTCTAGGATTTGTAAAAGTTTAAAGCCGCCACGAGACGTGGTGAGGTCGAGAGCACGTCATGGCCCTTGACCCGGCGTCGAGCGTCATCTTGACGTGTGCCGCCTAAATCTTTCAATTATTTTTAAAAAACGTGGAGAAGTTTGTAATTACTCGTTCGTAATTTTGCATAATTCTGTCACGTAGTAAATGTTGATGTAGATAACTTAGGCCCGTATTCAAAACAGTGCTTGAGTCTGATTCGAGTCTGAAGCACTTTTTGAAACTTTTCAGTGGAGAACTGTCAAGAAATCTGTGCTTGAGGCACGATTCAGACTCGAGCACTGTTTCTGCATACGGGCTTTAGAGTGTAAAACTCGACTCGATTGAATAAGTTAAGCAACGGTCTGTCCATTTGGATGTTAGTGGCATCTAAGCGCAACCGTGTTTCATAGGGCATGTGAAACTCGTTCCTGGCTTCTGGCTTTTTTTTAAACAATTTAGCTAATAGAAAAAGCATATGGCCCACCTGATATTAAATGGTGACCATCGTCTATATAAAAGCATTGCCTCGCAGGTCACACACGCCGAAGGAAGTCTAGAGATTGCCAGATTTGACGAGATCACTGTTTTGATGGATGACCTAGTGGTATCTAGTGGTATTTTCGTTGAACCACTTCCGTCGTTCGGAAGGTTTCAGCTAAAGCATTCGATAAGCCACGACGGAGGTCCAGAGCAGAGTTCACTTGCTCATAAGAATAAACTTTTTACGAACTACAATCAGGAATGAAATTCAATCCATCATCCAGCATTCATTCAGTTTTAAAGCGAACCTAAACTCCAAGGAAATAAAACGAACGATTTGAGAGCTCGCCGAAATACGAAGTTAAATAATATTCCACTTGAAAAATTGCTCCCGAAATTCTTTTACGGCTTTTATTATATTTCTTTCATTAGTAAAAAACGGTCTTGGCATTAGAATAATACGATTCGTACAGCTTTAGTGTTTCTTAGATAATTGTAAAATATACGGTGCTATGCAAATAGACGTAGATAAAATTAACATGCTTAGGACTGTTTTATTAAAATAAAAGCAGTCCTACAACAGTCAATCTACCCTTATTGATGATACTAGTTTTGGATCGTATTAAAAGTCCTAAAAACAATAAGTCTTATCTACCGATTTGGCCAAGGATTTAAGACGTCAGAAACTGGGGTCGTGAACACAAATTCCGATGAATGATAAGGATGCCCTAAGCCATTTTGAACAGCTACCAATCGATTTAGTGTTCCTATAAGACTATTCCGGTATTACTTCTCCGGGCGACAATGTCACGCATGTTTCTATGTAATTTATTTTTATTTATTTTATTTATTTATTTATTTATTTTTGGAAGACCAACAGCTTAAAGTAACTTATTAACTAATTAATCTAGGTTATCAGAGAAGCCAATTAGCGGTCTTCACGAATAGCTAACGGAGTAGTAAATAAGATACGCGCAAACAACATTTACAGCCCCACTTCTGCTATCTGCCAATAAGATAATATTGTGTTAACAAACAATAAGTATTGACTACCTACCTACTATCTATTCTTACATAAAGGCTAAGTTCAACAAATGTGAATAAGAAATATTTTCTAAGGGTTAACTAACCTACAGTTACTAATTACAAGTACCTAGGAATCTAATTTCAACTATAACATAAAGTTTACCTACCTACTCGCTACCACAGAATAATAACAGTAGTGCACCACTAGGTGCGTACACTATCTATACTTACCTACCTAATCGAAGAATGAACTGCTCAGCTGCCGGCGCGCCGAGCTCACACTCGTACAAAACAAGTCCATTGTCTCACTTTCTTTGCAGGTTTGTAGGTAATGTTCCTAAATGTGATTTATTTGGGTTTATCTGGGTAAGGGATAACAGCCAAATTATGCAGCTTTGTACGATCTTGTGTAGGAAATCACGTTTTACATTTATTGTCTTATGGTTATTTCGAAATTTCATACCCTTCCAACCTTATTCAGGAAAAAATTAAAAAAATAGCTGACTAAACCGCTGGTCATAGATATTTATTTTTTGACATGAAAAAGACAATGAAAAAAGACTTTTAGCGAGCCGCAAAAAAGTTTCAGTCAATAATGAATGAGAAAGTTAAAATTTTGAGGATAGGTATGTTTGTTTTATACTTACTTCAATTCCTGAAATTAAGCCACTTAAAGGGTGCATCGGGGGTTGAAGTTCGTACAAAAATGCCTTGACGGAAGCGAAGTCACGCGGTATTTTAGAGTATTGACATAATTTCTAAATATACCTATTTAGGGATTATATCAATACTCTAAAATAGCTAGTAATAGTTACAGACACAAACTAGCATTATCATAAATGTTGGCAAGTTTATGAGGGTTCCCTAAGGGTTCCCTGAACTTGGCATTTCACCTGAATGTTGAGATAATTTAATGTCGATTTCATAAGTACTAATAGTAATTCTGAATAGTAATGGAGGCTGGAAAGTTTGCTATCACTAGTTATGAACTCCGAAGACCGAAAGTCTTAAACTATTAAATCTATCTACCTAACGATCTTGTACTAAAAGTAAATTTGAATTCATTTTAATACATTAACGATTTCATTGTTCTTTTAATGTTTTTCCAAAAAGAAACGGTGCATGAAAAGATAATTACAAAATATTCCCAAATGTGAACCTTTTACTTAGGTAAAATAAAATGACCAAAGCTTATCGCACTATTCTGACGCACAAAAAAGGACAATGGAATTAAAACCAGCTCATTCTGTTGCAAAATTCCATCCGCTACGAGTTACGACAACATTTTAGCATGATGATATTAGGCCCGAAAAGGACAGGCACAGGCAAGCAGACTGACATGTTGAAACTAACTTTAACTTCGGACCCCTAAAATCAAGTTATAACTCTCCACAACCACACAAAAACATGCTCTCATTTCTTATCCGATAAAACTTTGATTGTAGCAAAAGAGCAAACTATCTACTTCACGACTACGGCCAAGTAAAATGACTTACGACCATCGTCTTGATTGCACGAGCCCAATACATTAGCGCTGAGCCAAACCCACAAAAATAGTTTTCTTTATTGCCCGCTGGGGTGTACACAATCTCCAAGAAAACATTCGTAATTCGCGTTGCGATGTAGAAACCAGAAAGAGTATTGCGCGGAAACAAAAGCTTCCAGTGGAGTGTAACGCTTGCTAAAGCACTGGGGTGTAAATGGAGTAAAGGCTTGAACACACCGCCAGCGAACTAGTTCGCTAGCGATGGCGAACTAGCCCCCAAATAATTTGAAGTCTCCGAAATGTACATTGCCATCACAATGGCGCTTTTGGCGCTAGGTCTAGCGCAATTTCAAAGCATTTAACTGCTATTATTTTGTAGGCTAATCTTGGATTAACCTTGGATTTTAAATACGTGTCGCAGTTTGTAGTTCATATAAATTGCCAAGTTAAAAAAAAATTACATTTCTATTGAGTTTTCAAAAAAAAAGATATTTATTGAGCACTGTGACATGCGCACCTATTTTATCGGACAACTTGTGTCTATTCAAAGTATCTAGAAGCATTTAAAGTGTCTAGGTTTATGACTACAATGCTTAATTTAAAAAAAATAAAAATACATTAGTAAAAATAGCCAAACCCTGGAATGGACCTGGCAGCACTGGCCGCAATTTAGACTGTCAAGATATGAAAGATATTTAGCCCAATCAAAACACTTAACTACTGCTAGGCATGGGAAATAATTACCTGCAGTTAATCGGCTCATTTACAACCTTGAGCTTGTTCAGCTCAAACAACTCAGCGGCTCAAACATCATGTAGTTGTTGTAGAAGTGTGGAAGTGCGAGTGCAGAAGTTAAGCCGCTTACAGACCTTCTGGCTTCACTTCGGAATCATTTAGTTAATATAGTTACCTACTTTAATTTTTTTCACTGAAATACCTAACCTACCTACCAAAGTAGCAAGCAGCAAATAAACTGAATAAATAAAGTCTGTTTAAACTATTATCGCCACTGTTTGTTTTGAGCCGTTATTTATTAAAATTAAACTGCTAGCTATGCTAAAGTATAAAATGCTATGATGTGCGGTTTTGGCCCTTACGTATTTATTGCAGAAGCAAATTTTCAACATAGTTTCTATTATTGGCTATGCATACCGTAAACCTTATATCTCTTTGTGCTTCTTCCAGAACGACTTCCAATTTGATCAGGGCGAGCAACGCCAGGCTCCATAGCTCGTCTTAATCTAGGTCTTTACCTATGAAATTGTACATTTGAATATTTTTTATGCCATTAAAATTAGATAGGCGTAAGGCTCCAAACCCCACAGCAAGCTCAGCCGTATAATTAGTTGGTCTAACTCCATCACGGCTAAGCTTGCCGCGGGGTTCCAATTCTTCGGTCCAACTTTTTCACCACTTCTACTATCGTCTTCAATTCAAGGCCTGCGCACACCTATGTGCTCTTTACCGTCGTCAGTATTTTCGAAGCATTACAACCTTGGAATTTTCAAGTCAAGAGTGAACAAGTGAATAATAGCTAAGCGTGCTCCACCTTAGGCTGCATTTTCACTTTCCATCAGGTTTGATGGCAGTCAAACGTTTAGCTATCAACAATAAAAAAAAATACCTATATATGTCGCTGGCCATGGCGATCAGTGAAACGCTGTCAAATTTGAAAGCGATATTTGACATCGTTTCATTGATAGCCATTGCCAGTGACCTAGGTGTACACAGGCCTTCATATCGTTGTTGACAACGGTTGCCAGCCGACCACAAGGCTCGTTTTTCAACTCATAATTTGCAGATTTAAATTTAAGGCTTTGCATGGGTGCAAAATACAAAAGCACATTTTGCCCTCCTTTTTTCTACACTAAGCCTGTGCAAAGCTAAGGCGATTGGCTAGTTATGTACATGGAATACATAGTGAGAGAACTGGCATGTCGTAGAACCTACATAAACCGTAAAACATTGTCAAGTGCACGAAAAGAGCCTCATTGAGGTGCGTTTATAATTCTTTCACCACATTACTTTTGAATAAACTTTTGTCACCATAGTATTAAGTATGTTAAGGCTGCAATGCTTTCTAATAGTATAGGATCCCTAGAAGAAGGACCTTCACCGAGCTGGTTATTTAATGAAACGTATTTTATATTTAATTAAACATGCCAATAAATATATTCTATATGGGTTGCCTATCAAATTTCAGTCCAGGATATGATTAATTAATAATTCAAAAAAAATTATGTTTTTTTAACTTTCCACCGGTTTGTTTATTAGACAAATTCTATACCAATCGAAAGTATAGACCCCATAGAATATGCAAACGTTAGGTTGCCTATTTTTTTCCGGTCACAACTCTCGGGTAGCCAGGTATAAACAGGAAAATCGATACTAGCATTTTGCACCGGTATGTTTATTGAATAAAAATACTGGGGTCTATACTTTCGATTGGTATAGAATTTGTTTAATAAACAAACCAGTGGAAAGTTTAATTTTTTTTTTTTAATTATTAATTAATCATAATTATCCTGGACTGAAATTTGATAGGCAACCCATATAGAATATATTTATTGGCATGTTTAATTATATATAAAATACGTTTCATTAAATAACCAGCTCGGTGAAGGTCCTTCTTCTAGGGATCTTAGACTATAAGTGAGAGCTGAAATAAAAAGTTTTGGTTTGATTCAATTTTGGTGTGAGCTACACTGAGCTGCACAAAACGTAGATAATAATGACTCCTTCTGTCTTCGACCATATCACTTTACCAAACTTTGACACAAGAGGTGGGCGTGGCTACGCCGCCGCCACGACCAAAGAAGTAGGAAATATAAAACTTGTTAAACCCATAGAGCAGCAGCATTGTTTTTGACAAAGTCAAACGGCTTCGTAGGTATTGCTTTTACCCAACATGCTGATGCAAACAGGAATGTTATGATATTGACCACTATGTGTGTGTATAAGTATTTTATGATTGCTCATCTGTTCCCCTATATCAAATAAATATAAAAATAGAACTAGTTTATTTTAATTATATGACAGCTGTCAGTTGAAAGCGATTCTATCTAGGACTGAAAAGTATTATTTTCAACCCACTCCTCAGGCAACTTCAGACCTTCTTTCTGAATATGAGTAATGAAAAATATAAAATAAAATGTCAGGAAATTAAAAACAAAAATAAAGTAGAAAATCACACGCAGTTATACATCACGCTCGCAGAATCCCAAGCATTCAGAAATAGTTTTCATCCAGCGATCCTCAAACATCTCACACCCAAGATTAAATGAAATGCGTGGAACAGACATGTTAACATACATAGCATAGGTACATAGCGGTGAAAATCATAACCTTTCCTTTTTTTATTTTCTTCGCCGCAGTCTATGTCTATATCTAGTCGAGTATAAATAGTATAAGGTCGGGCGCGATATAGATTAGATAGATCAGAAAACGTCGAATACAACAATTCAAATTCAATCAGTTTTCAATTTCTAATCCGCACAAGATTTTCGCCGAACACATTTTGTGCTAGACCTAAATGGTAAGAAAGTTGACAGACTGAACAGTATCCTTGGTTCATTAGAATTTTTCTATCAAACGTTTTCTTATGTACTTACTTAAGTACCTACCTATTAAACACCCGGCCTTATACTATTGAATTAGAGCACGGGTAGTCTAGTTTAGAGGGTTGCGAGCAATCCAATCCAAAGATTGACTGGACTCTCAGCTCAGTTGGCAGTAGCTCTGCCTTCTGCGCCGTAGGTCGTGGGTTCAATTCCCACCGAGAACAAATATTTATTTGGTGAATGCAGATGTTTGTTCTCTGTCTGAGTGTTATATTGTATTCTAACTATGTGTTAACAAAATGATGTGCAGTAAAATGTATGTACTATAGGAATGAGATAGTTGATTGTAATACATCAACTATCTGATTCCTATAGTACAAGACAAGCTCGGGGATAGACAGTGTTTTGTGGATTGTCTACATTATTAATTTATTTTATAAAGATCTTGGGTTAAAATTTGGTCGTGCACCACCAATGTATACTATTCTGTCAGTTCATCACCTATCTTATTATATAAATAGATATACTGTAGCTGTAGGTTTATCGACAAGATAAACCTAGCTCTAAGACTTCTCAAAGTGATCATTGATATTATGTAATTTTAAAGGTACAATGAATAAAATTAAACATTTTTACTTTACTTTGACTTTCACTTTGAATACTGCTACTCCATTGTAATCTCCATTTGATAACTCTTTGAATTGCTCGAAATCAATTGTCAATTTGAAAAAACGTCAAAACTATAGCGCTTGCAAAACAGGAAAGTATTAAAAACCGGATTATCTCCGGCTTCCGGCCAAAAACCGTTTCCAGGTTTGGTCAACGTAATATTTTTTCATATAGTAGAATTTTAACAAGAAAACAATTTTCTAAGATACCTACAAAATCAACTATTAAAAAATTGTACGAAATAGGAATTAGTATCTATGTGAAGTTTAATAATAGTTAATGAAGTTTATTAATAACAGTGGCTGCTATAGTGAACATGTCTATCAAGTCTTCGGTGTTTCCTGATGTCTGGAAACAGGCAATTGTGCGCCCTCTACCTAAAATTTCAAACCCTGTGGAACTTAAAGATCTCAGGCCTATAAGTATCTTGCCATGCTTATCAAAGATTATGGAAAAAGCTGTCTCTGTGCAACTTACCGACTACCTTGAGAAAAACTGTATCCTCCCTGAGGTACAGTCAGGTTTTAGAAAAGGGCGAAGCACGGTAACTGCTCTTCTTGATGTTACTGACAACATACTAAGTGCGCAGGACGAAGGTTTGTGTACATTGCTGGTTCTTTTAGATTTTTCAAGGGCTTTTGATTCAATAAATATCAAGCTCCTCATCGCCAAGTTAGAATACTATGGGTTTGATGATGGTGCATTACAATGGTTTAAAAGCTACCTGACGAATCGTAGTCAATATGTTAGTTTAACTTCGAATTCTTCTACTAAGTGTTCTAGTGAGTTGTCTGTTGACAGAGGTGTTCCCCAGGGCTCGATTTTGGGTCCGATACTTTTCATTTTATATTCAGCTGATTTAAGGCACCATATACGATACTGCCAGTTTCATATTTATGCAGATGATACACAAGTGTATATATCTTGCAAACCGTCTGAAGTTAATAACGCCATCGCTAAACTTAATGCTGACTTGGACAACATAGCTCTTTGGGCCAAAAATAACAATCTTTTATTGAATCCTACAAAGACTAAATATCTAATCTTTGGAAGTAAATATCATCTAGCTGGTCTTGGTCCCTTAGTTGACGTCATGGTTATGGGTGAGCCTATAGAACGTGTCTACAAAGCTCGTAATCTTGGTCTTCAAATGGACTGTGCCCTTCGATTTGAGGAGCACATTGCTGAAACTGTAGGAAACTGTTTTTATAGATTAAAAGTCTTATACAAGATAAGACCATTTATATCAGAAGATCTACGCATCAGGTTGGTAGAGTCATTAGTTTTATCTAAACTAAACTACACTGATGTTGTTTTCGGGCCGCGCCTATTAGCCAAGACGCAAAAACTTTTGCAACGAGTACAGAATGCTTGTGCGCGTTTTTGCTTTAATGTTCCTTTTAGGGGTCATGTAAGCCCATTTTTAAATGCTCACTCAATCTTGAAAATAAGGCATCGACACAAGCTTCACTTAGCATGCCTATTGTTTGGAGTGATGAAGCACAACGCGCCCAAGTATCTCTACGAGAAGATCGCGAAGTTATCATTTAACAGGTCCTGCGAACGTCGCCAATGCTCGATGCAGCTCTCAACACAGCGCCACAGAACGACTGCTTTTAGAGGTAGTTTCCGCTACGCTGCATCGAAGTGTTGGAACAACATTCCCCCACCGATCAGGAACCTGCAGAGTATATACGGGTTCAGAAAAAAACTTAAGTTATATTTATTAGACTGGCAAAAAAAGCAGGAAACTCTTTTACACGATACAAGCGCTATATAATTACGTATTTTTTATATAATTTTTTTTTTCTCTTACAGTTGGATTTTTATGATGTTTTTTGTTTTTACTGTTAATTTACTATTAGGTCTTATGTGAGTTATGTGGTGCATTTTGTTTGTTTTTAGTTGTAGAATGCCTTTTAAATTTTTCTTTTTTATTGTATTTACTTTTTGATTATTATGTGTATTTTATAGTAAGTATTTAGTTTTCACGTCCGCTTATGGTAGGTTTTTTAAATAGGACCTAGCGGAAGACCAGCGTAGGTTGTTGCCAGCCTGCATCATGCTGAGCTATGGTCCCATTTGCAGCACTTTTTGTAAATAATATTTCTACCTGCGACTTCCTTTTAATTTTGTTTTATTTTGTTTGATTTATTTTGTTGTTGCTAGTTATAGTTTGTAGGTGTGTATTTATTATGTTATGCTTAGGTAGTTATTAATATGAATGTTTTCACTGTTTTTTTATTATTGATGTGTTGCAAATAAATTCATTTTCATTTCATTTCATTTCATTTCATTTCATTCATTTCATTTTCAATATTACTTACTTTATTATTGAGTAGTTTATTGTTGAGTAGATTAGTAGTAGTAGTGGAGCTTTTTGTGAAGTGCTCATCCAGGGAAGTACTACCACCATACCTGTTTCTGCCGTGAAGCAGCATTGCTGTATTTCTGTTTGAAGGGTGTGGGTGCCGGTGAAATTACTGGCACTTGAGGCTGAACATCTGTACGCGTGAAGCTGATGGACGCAGGGCAGTGCATCGTAGGGCAAATTCCTGGCGTGTGTGACTTACGAGGCAATGCTTTGTTACAGGCTATAGGTACCACTGTTACCACTTACAGGCCTATACCCGAGTGGGATCCTAGCTAAAGAAAAATAAGAACACAAATGAACAAAAAGTAAAACTGAAAAAAAACTAATAAAAATAAATCTAACATCAAAATATATGTATTAAAAATAAAGTTTAAATTAAATTTAAACAAAATAATGACTATAATGTATGAATGTAAATAATAATGATGATATAATAATAATCGAAATAATAAGTAATAATATGCATGAAATGTAACTTAATGTAGATTATGGAATGAATGGGCTTTTTTAATTATTTTTTTTTATAGTTACCACTTAACATCAGGTGGACCATATGCTTGTTCCATCAGCTAGATGTATTAAAAAAAAAGACGCAGTGCAATAATAGAAAAACAAAGTATTGGTTTTATTATGTTTTATCGGTTTTTAGCTATGTATGCTTTTAGACAAAAAAAAATCCATTTATAAAAATAATGCATCTTTTTAGTAATGTTTCAATTACCTGGACATATTAGGGCTAAGAATAAAGTGATGGTGAACTGAACGCGCGAACCTTGTGCAAACAACACCCACACCATTGCCTCCATATTGCCACTGTTATGACTTTTGAGGAACAAGATTTAGCGCAGTTTCAAGACAGTATCTAACACTAATACTAGCTCGCTGCGTACAATGACAGTTCGCGGCGCTGTGTGGGGATGAATGCAAAACCCTACGCTTGAAACTGATCGCCATCGCCATCGCAGTTCGAAACTGTTCGCCGCAATCTTTTCTAAGCTTAATTCATTCACCCGCTAGTCCGGGGTACCTAGGTAGTTTTTGTTCACGGGGATTAAAAACAAAACAATATTTTTGAGGCTCAATCAGTAAGATTTATGTTTCTGATACTAAGGAAAATCGGAATACGTAAAACTTCCCTCACTGTATAGGCATACGCCTATCTATCATTGCGTCCTGAAGTGAGGGTAGTTATTATACCTCCACCTCTCAACGACGATAGCACTCATGTCAATGCTCCAGTCTGCCCACGACCACAGTTATTACAACATAGCCGAAGCGTCGGGGAAAATTATACGCGGTAAACACCCATCATCATCATTATCATCATCATCAACCTATATTAGTCCACTGCTGGATGTAGGTCTTTCGCAAGACGCGCCACTGAGACACCGCGCCGGTCTTCGGTTCTTCTTCTCCAGTGCTTGCCAGCTACATTTCGCAGATCGTCGCCCCACCTTGCCGGAGGGCGTCCTACACTACGCTTACCTAAACGCGGTAAAAATACCCGTGTAACAGTTTAATGTGTGTTATGATCGCAAAAGTTTAAAAAAGTACTATTGATAAATTTTGCTTAGCTGTCCGGCTTTTCGCAAAACCGGAAAACCGGGTTTGCACGCCCTAGTCAGGACGTAATGTCAGATAGGAAACTGATGGGTGGCTGAACTAATGGATGCCCGCGACTTCATCGACTGTCTCCACGGGTGGTGATTATACACTTCCTTGTTTCGATATTATATTTATGCATTCCATCTCTTATAAAAAAGTCCCCAAATATTATAAATACATTCACTTGTTCTGTTTTTTCTCCATCAATCAAAATATTACACGCTGTTAAACATTCATATCGAATACCATAAACTTAGTCTTATGATTGTATTTGTTTTTGTATTTATTGATTTACTTTGATTATGACGGTTCATTCTAGGTATGTAAATGCCCTTATTTTATTTTTTATTGATATTTGATCTTATTCTAAGCTTCTCTCCATCCAAAATTTGATTGGAAAATACTGATTTGCAGCGATATAACCGCCCATTATGCATTACTATATTTTTAAATAGTTTCAAATAAGATTCTATCCTATTATTATCTTACACAACATCTTTTTTGCTTTTAACGTAGTTAAACAAATATTTTTAGAAGTAATATATTTTTTTTCTATTAAAACTAATAGGAAAAACAATTTCCAGAGTTCAATAATATTAGAACGAATCCTCAATAGTTCTCTTTTTCCAAATTTTAGACTCTACGGGTCGTTTTCACCGATGACTAATCAGTAGATCAAATATTTGACGATTGTTTAATACACAAAATTAAGAAAAATTAAGTAGGGGGTAGTAAAACATTAAATAGGGGATGCTTTGTCTGTCACGATCTGGGAACTTTCGTTTTTATTAGTAGTGATCGCAGCGTGCAACTGTCAAAAGACGCGGCAGTGTGTGCGGATGTATACAATTCCCTATGTTGAAACTGAACGGTTCGCCATCGCGCCCGCCAGCGAACTAGGTGTGTTCGAGCCTTAAGCGATTGTTTTTGTCACCTAAAGGCAGAGCGCCACAATAGCAGTTGATGCCAGAGAATTAGTCACACCGGTAACAGCTGTAAAACTGCCACAGAACGACCGAACATCAAGCAAAACAAGAGTAACACCGACTTCAGATACCAGCCTGTGCCACGCTCGTTATTTTACTTTAATTTCAACTTTACTACAAATAAAAAGCAGGTTAAAAACTGGACCACAATTTGCTGAGCGTCAAATTGCGAGTTTTTATGAAGACACTGCGCTTTATGTTTGTTGTTTTAACGGTCCAGATGAGCGTTTCAAATAAATCTAAGAGAGTGGAAGAATTATCTTTAACATCCTAAGTTAAGCATTTTTTCTTTTAAATACATTTATTATTATTTTGAATTCATTTTTTTTTCTGATAGAACTAGCTCTTGTCGGTGTATTGCTACTGTTTATATTCATGTCCGCTGGTTGATCCCTTGATGGAGACTCTCCTAAGGTCCATGATGGAAAATACAACGTTTCACGCAAAGTTAGGCTGGGTTTAAAAACAATGGAACATACTCTAAAACTTGTACTAAACCTAGGAAAATACAATCCGCTACGGATATAATAGACATTAAATTATTTTTTTTATACTCGAAATATTACCAATGCATGAGAGGAGCTTAGCTTATGGCGTCTTTAACTTTAGTTGAAATAAATCGGGCTTTACACTTAAAACCCTAATCTGTTGTGTGGCTTTTCAGAATATTACGCTGAAAATACCATGAAGGAAATTACGCTCTAATGTGTTATTCTTATAAAAAGCCGTCGGGTGTAGATGACAACATTTACCCGAGCATTAGCGAAATAGCAGTTGAACCACAAAGAGTGTAAAGCTTGAACAATTTAAACATAAAACTAGCGCCGGTTACCATACGCGGATGCGAGCATTCTGTAAGGCGCGCACCAGGCACATTAGGAAGATTGAAACTTGTAAAAGCAAAGAAGCGGAGCAACTGTCTCAACAGTGCCACTAGTCGCGCACACGTATATGTACAGTCGCGGTATGAAAATGTTCGTCACTTTAGAGTCGGCTTTCGCTTGCACCAGAGCCTTGATCATGAACACATTTTGACATAATTTGTGACATTAACTTATCGGTGTATTCTGTCTATTCAGTTTCAAAAGGCAGTATGTGATCTTGATGCGTTGAACAAATCAAGTTGAAAATCGACGAACATTTTCATTCCGCCACTATACATAAAAACAGCACGAAGTAATATTAGGGCTCTTTTACAAGACAGCGACATGCCACAGCTCTTGGGACTTTTGTAGAAGCTTATTGCAATTTATGCGCGCTTTTACACGACAGACTGGCAGCAGGTAAAACAATGTACGTAAGTGGATTCATAAAAAAAAATGGAGAACTGTCTTGGAGACATATTAAGAGTCACATCGCCGAATACCGGCCACGGGCAGTTACGGCCAAAAGTAACCTTTACAAGTAATTTAATCAAGATATGTTAAGCTGTGAAATAGTTAAACTTTAGGCTTATTTTCGTATATTTAAATATTTTTTTACTCATATAATTAGACCACGAGTATGAATAGACAAACGGAAATAATCATTTTTTCCCTATCCCTTGTCTGGGTAGTTGCAGTTCTACTACTTAGTATTCATAGCTACTCATCCTTTACAGGTTTTATTCTACGTGTAACGAACGAAAAATTATTGTGCAACTTAAAAAAAAAATACATACAACCACACAGTTTGTGTGAAGACTTTGTTTTAATGCAAGACAAAACTCTTGCACTTTTTACAACATCATTTACAAAAAGTCCACTTTGTACTTATTTGTTCGCAGCTCTACTGCAGCAAGAATATTTCCTGAAAACGCGGTCAGAGGAAAAATTATGAATGCTCAACATCTCGCGCCTCGGTGAAACAAAATGTAGCACTTGTTTCCAGCATTTTTCTTTAAAAAGTAACGCTCGAAAATAGGCATATTATCGTGTAATCTTATAAACGTGATGTGAAAGAGATAAGACGCGTGACGTAAAAAGATAAGTAGCTGGTGGCTGCTACTGGCCCAGGGTAATTTCATTTATACGAACAGTATGTTTGTACATTTTATGTAAAACACTTATGGAGTCAATTTTACCATTTTATATTACCCTCTTTTTGTCTCAAATTGTTCTATACCAAAGCTCTTTATTCTCATCTGTTCTAATCACAATATTTGTTTATAAACTTATGTACGTATTTTTTGGTAAAAATTCAACTACTTGCAGATCTAAACAATTTTTAAATTAAGCGAGGTTCACCTAGGTAGACTATAATTATCAATGATGTATTTTCAACTGAAATGGGACAGCGTTGTATCATTATACTATCAATTTGACTAATGTGATTTATTTGTTCATACCTCGTTGTTAGGCAACCTGGTATAAATGTGTTGTGAGATAGAAATGTGATTTATTTGTTCATACCTCGTTTATAGGCAACCTGGTATAAATGTGTAGTGAGATAGAAATGTGATTTATTTGTTCATACCTCGTTTATAAGCAACCTGGTATAAATGTGTAGTGAGATAGATTTAGTTATGTGGAGCAATAACAAGGTTACTCTGCTAATCCAGCTGAGTAGCTACACGCGTATATTAATTCAATTATACAGCTTGGGATTGGCCATGCACGCTCAAAGGTAGACTTTGGGAAGGTACGTCAAAGGTTCAGACGTTACTGAGAAGTCAATTCACCAATTAATTCATAAAGTGCGTCCGTGCTGGGGACTCGATTTTAAAAGGCTTGCCCAATACCTATACCATTCTCTCAGCCCTGTTGACTTTATCCACAGGAGACATGGTCAATATAATTTGATTCCTAGATACAGATAGACGACACAGATGCTTTACTAACGACGTAGAAGCTTTTCCGGAACGGAAGCTGGTTTTATCCCTCCAGATTAAAATAAAACACCGAGTGCGCTCTCACTCTCGGTCCGAATTTTACACGTATCCTTTCAAAACCTGCCGTGCTGAAAACAAAATTGTAAGGAATTTCCTCAGGGATCAAAGACAATGGCGTTTTAAATAATACTTCAAAATAGAACCTTGACACGGCGCCGCACGGCTGATTATTGTCAATCTTGTATTTATCCAATCCATCACGTAAAAAAAGCGTATAAAAGCGTAAATTTAGATGTTTAAAGGGTATGATATCCTATCCATGCAAATGGGTTTTTACCATTTGGGCTTCCTCTACAATTTTCCAGGAAGAACGAACCTGAGCCCTTTCTATCCACCAACTTCCCGCAATCTTTACAATATCGACGGCCTATCGAATAGGTGGGCGCCCTACGTTTCGTCTTAAGGTTCGTGGACGCCATTCGAGGATTATTCCCAAAAGTTGTCAGTTCTCCGAGCTATATGACCAGCCCATTGTTACTTTAACTTACTAATTCTACGAGCTATGTCGGTGACCTTGGTTTTTCTACGGAATACGGTAGTGTATGCAGGACTGCTTAAATCTGATGGGTAAAACACAGTTGGAAAAAAGAAGTAAATCTAAACTCACCTATAATAAGCCGAAGAAGGCTGGCCGCGAAGATGCCCAGGTCTGGAGAGTTAGCCATTGATCACTCCCGAGCACGCCTTGCCAGTACCAGCCATCACATTTACCCCCACCACAATCACATGAACAGCCACAAGTATACAGGGTGTAATCGTTAAGTGTGCACAGGCGATTATTCCGTAACTATTGCAGATATCAAAAAATTTTAAACTGATATCGAAAGTACTTTACCTAATGAGTAAAATGACATTACTAACTTTTTTAAAATAAAACGAGAAATATCCAAAAAAATTACATTAATCACTCCCATACATTTAGTATGAGATAGTAGAAAGGTTTTAGTTTCCTTATTTTAAGTGGAATAGTACCTACTCATTTTACCCTTGTCATTTTGTAATTATGTACGATATGAAGGTATTAATGAATTTCAAGTAGATACACGTGTAGATTAATTATCTTACCACTTCAAATTTATAATAAACCTTGTTTCAATATTGTATTGATTTGAACTAGCTGAAAAGCAACATAGGTACTAAATAAAAACAAAAAGAAAGATACTCTTTGGTGTTCGTTCTAAATTCAAATTCTTTATCGCGGGTTCTCGTTCCCGCCAATTTATTGTATTTTTCAATTTGAAAAACCTTTCTACTATCTCATACTAAATGTATGGGAGTGATTAATGTAATTTTTTTGGATATTTCTCGTTTTATTTTTAAAAAGTTATTAATGTCATTATACTCATTAGGTAAAGTACTTTCGATATCAGTTTAAAGTTTCTTGATATCTGCAATAGTTACGGAATAATCGCCTGTGCACACTTAACGATTACACCCTGTATGTCCATTTCTTCGTATATTCATCCGTCAGATAAGAATGTATACATTTCTTTTTCAGGAAAAAAAAGAACTATCTTTTTTATTCAATGAATAGCGTTATTCCGTAGATGGAAAAATCTGTCTTAAGTCAATTACCACATATAAAATGTCCGTTTAACATAGCCACAGCAGGTATACATTTTTTGCGTTGATTCAACGGACCACGGCTTCAATAATGAGAATGTTTTCCAAAGAGAGCTGTATTGCACAATAACTCATTCAAAATTGGTATAACTTTTTTAATTTGAGCTTCGGAATAAATGCAAGCTTTTCCGTGATTTATTCGAAACACTGTTGGTAATATCTTTGGGAAAGTAAATGGGTGTTATCATCTGAAATCGGGATATCGTTCCTTTTCCTGTCTTATTATCGTGTCACTGGTTCTTTAAAACCGTGTGTGGTGAAAGGATTTGAAGTGCGCCTCAAAGAGGCTCCTTTCGTTTGTTTCCAACCGTTTTAAGCTCTACGTCACGCCGGTTTCCTCATGATCTTTTCCTTCACCGTTTGAGAGTACTTACTGGGCTAGTGCACATATATTTTTGAACAATAAAACTCATTTGTATTATACGACTGGATTTGAATCCATGCCATTAGGATCGGAGGGTGGGGGGCCGCTTCCACTAGGCCACCAGTTTTCCAGTATGTACATCTTATAAAATGTAAGATCGGAATATTGTGTTCTCAAAATCGTAGGAGTACCTTTTAGTACTCCATAAAATACGAACCAGTGCAAAATATTGAGACATGCCTCTGTTTGCCCTCTTAAATCTTCAAGGATTTTGAGCACCTAGGCATTCGGTATCAAGACATCTGAGGGTTATTAACCATGGATCTCTGAAGTTAAAATAAAATCAATATAGATTATTATATTTTGTTGAATATGAAACACATATTATTATGGAAGACGTCGACGATTTATGATGTTGTGAAAAACATAATTATATACCTAAGCAAAGTTTTCAGCTGTTTTTTGTTAATAAGTAAACATTGAGATAAAAAAAGAAACACTCAGACTAAAAAAAATCTCAGAAAGTTAGGCTAAAAGGAGTTTTATCTTTTCGTCGTCATGGAAATGAATAGTACCTATTTCCTTATCCGTGAAAAGGGATTTTTGTCTACAACAAAGCCTGAAAAGGAAATTGAAGGGCATGACATCGCACTAGCAGAGTTATCAGTTGGTTAAGATGCAAATTGATCTTTTGTTTGTGGACACTGGTCGACGGCGTATCTAGAAAAAAACCGTAAATATCATCTATGGTACCACTACTCTTGTTAGCATAGGAATATAATAGCATTTGTTTATTTGCTTGAAATACGTGTGCCAGGTGGTAGCAAATTCCTAAAATATTTTTCGCTACATAAAACTGATAGCATGCAAACATATAATAAAAATTACCTATCACAAGAGTACGAGTACAAGCATATACGTGCTCAAACTAACTAGTTTAAAACTGTTATGGAGGCAGATGCACTTAGTGCTTAGTGACAAGACAATCTGCCATAAATTTCAAGTTAGTACTGAAGGATCCCAACTTTCCAAACTTTGGAAGGACCCACGAGACTTCATAGAATCGTAAATCCGATAGTGGTGGTGAGTTGCGTTGACTAGGTATACAAAATGCAATCTAAACATAAAAGTTGATGGTTATGGTGAAGAAGAAGTTCTTGATTTTTATTTATAAATCTGGTCACAATCTGATCTTCGCAAAATTAATTTAGGAGAACGTCTGTTTGTATTTTACCGAGGACGATACTGATAATCTCATTACCATAATACAAGTGAACTAGGTTTGGAGCTAGACCGACCGAGCATATTCGTTGCATTTTCTTATCTACTGATGAAACGCATCCTCGATAAGTCCGTGCATCTGCTACAATACTTGAATCGGAAAGCAGTGTCTCGTTTTCCTGCATTCATATTTTCCTCTTTTGTTCAATTTTATGTGAATTATCATGCAACATCCGCAGTATATTTTTCAACAGACACCTGGCCAGCAGTTCCAAAATATATTGTTCTTTATATCTTTGACAATGGCTGTATTGTATGAAAACAATATACATATATGAAAGTACACATTAAATAAGAGGATACTTTTGCAAGTAAAATTAAAGGACACGCAATAACGTGTCTAAAGGCTCGCGCAAAGAAAATATATGACAACAGTAATGACCTTAATAGAGCCACAGCTGGTTCTTATAAATCAGCTAAAAAGAACCTACTTTCTTTGTGTAAGCTTCTTGTTTGTAACACTGACTCTGAATAAAATAACCGGATACATACAAGTGTAGTAGGACACATTCCTGCAGAGCTCTTTTAGGAGCTGTTCAATAAGAACTCTTAAATCACTTTCCTCCACATATGTAAGTACCTACCCGTACAAAATAATACATTCGGCAAGTTCGTGAATGGAATAAAAACATACGGTCGTCTGGAGTACTTGCTTCACCATGAAGGGACTTCGAACAAATCCCGGTAGGTCGCGGGATATGAACTACCTACTATTCAGGACGCAATAAAAGTACTTTTGATTTCCTCCGACCGTTACACTATCCTAACATTTTACCTACAACATGTACATGTACACAACCACCAACTAAAATAGCAAAGTTCAATTGAAAAACATGGTACACACCAATTGCTAATTAATTCGGAAACGCGGGCATAACTGCGCATCGGGTATTAATGCGGTTTTAATAAAACAGAATAATTATGACCTATAACACGAAACTGATCTGAATTAAATACTGAATTTATCGGTTTTGCTTATACCGCAAAACAATCAAACCGAACACCGAAAACGAGCAATCAACGATCAAATAGGGTGAAAATATCCTTTTGAGATAGCCTGTGGTCTCTGGACTACTTGAACACTCGCCACAACAGAGTATCAGTATAATAAATCCACAAGGGATTAGGAGTGAGGATAATACTGTCACAAAATAAATCACGTTTTTAAAAAACGTTTAAAATGGGGGTGCCGTTGTGATTTGTGTGGTGAGCCGTATCGGGTGGCACGGTGCGACAGACAAGGCGACGTTCACGGGAGAGTGAGCAGTGGGGTTGTAGCCGGCAGTAACTCCACGCCTGTACCGTGAAGATAAAAACAAATATTGGCAAATTTTTCATCGAGCCAGAACCCCAGAACACTATAATACACACAACTTCCCAAAGGGTCAATAACGACTCCACCTTCAAAACGTTACCCTTAATGAAAAGGCGAACACTAGTTTGAATGAATTAGGGTCAGATATTATACTGCCCACAAGGAGTTATTATACATATACATAGTTGTTTTGTTGAGCCCGTTTTTACTACGGCAAATGGGATAAAACACATAGTACCTTGTATACACAGATAGAAACAATGCCAACAGAATAACTAAGAAGAGAAATTAAATTTGTATCTGAAACAGTAGCTGTTGTTTTTAACGTTGAAACAATTTGAAGCTTCCTCAGAAAACGTGGAACGATGAAGAGTTTGAAATATTAAAGCAAAAAATGTATAGCGTTTTTCATTTAGAAGCTAGGAGATCTCAAGACTGAGGAAAGAGAGCGCAAGGCTATATGAAGAACAGCTATAGGTATACAGATCTTGCAAGCCTGCAATCCCCAGATTATATAACACCACAAGCCTTTTGTTTCCAAACTTTTTACGAGCTCTACACACGCTATGCATGCTATTTGAAGCAAAATAGTCCACTCAAAAACTTTTATAAACAAGAGACAAAGCTCTCTGGATGTTTATCATAAACACTGTCCATGCATTCCACAAAAACAAGTCTCCTAACAAACGCGCAGTTTCAGTTTGAAAAATTAAAAGGAAGTAAAGCTATTTTTCATTACTCATACTCTGAAAGTAGGTCTGAAGTTGCCTGAGGGGCCTAATTGAAAGTAAAACTTTCAGCCCTAGGGAGAATCGCTTTCTACTGACAGCTGTCAAATTATAAAAAAAAACATGTTCTATTTTATTCAACCATGTTCCAACTTTCTAAAGTCTTTCTAACTGCAAGGAGGTTGTTCAACCAAATTCCAACTTTTTATTCAGCAAGTAGGTTGGAAACCCATTACAACGGTAAGAAGTTTTAAAAAGTCTAATTAGAGCGCAATGTAATATTTAAATTTAAATAACATAAAGATAGTATTAAATAAATAATATATCTTCTAAATTACTTGATTAGTGTATAGCTTCAACTATTTATTTAAAATAACATAGATTTAAATTATGAAAATGAAAATAATGGCTGAATAATGCTGGCGAGCCGAAGCCGAAGGCCCGCCAGAGAAAAAGAAAAAAAAAACCGGGAAGGCAGCAATTCAATCTTCATTTTCACTAATTTTTCTTTCATGTTTTTATTTTTACTTTCCTTGTATTCGTAATGAAAAGCACAGTGTTTACCTCGGGTGAAAGTCTTTTGAGTCCCTCAAGCTCCATTGGCGCCCTCGCTAACGCTCTGGCGCCAAACCCGTCTCGGGACTCAAAAAACGTGACTTTCAACACTCAGGTAACAATGTACTATTATACATATTCAGGACAGCATATAATCAGTAGTCACAATTTCACAAACTACACAAATTAGATTATGCTATGGGAACCAGAACCTGATTAAATATTTTTTTTTTGTAAATTCGCTAAATATACCAACCAGAAACAGAAGATATTGTGTTTGTCATAAAAATGGGATCGAGATACAACCAACAACGCAAAAAGCAATGCTGCTACCAACTGAGCTATGAGGCGTGTGTGGCCAGTGGAAACTCGAAAACTCTGTATTTCTGTTTGAAACCTTATACCAGACAATATGAATCAAGTGTCAGCAATCTTAGCAACTCATTTCAAATTACTCTTTAATTACAAGCCGCTTTTAATATACGGTACGCACGTACGTACAGATTTGCGCCATCACGGAGTTTAGAAACGGTGTTGGTCTTTTATTTCTTTTATTTTTTCTTCTACTCTTGAAAGTTTACGTTGAGCTTGAAGAAGTTTTTATTGAACTTTGCTTGTCTTTAAAATCTTTCTTTAAAATCGTGATTAAATTACGTTGAAACCGATTTTTGTTACGTTCTCTTTTTTCAGCCATCGTATTAATGAGTTTTGAGGAAAAGTTTTGCGTCATGCATCTGCTGGCGGAACCCAAATACATAACGATATTAATTGGGGTATTATAAACTAAGTAGGTATTCGCTCTCATTTGGCCTCAGCTAGTTGTCACAATTCCTAATAAAACGGTACAAGTACCTACTAATTTCGCTCAATCAATTATTCATTTATTAAGAAAATGTTTTCTACAAGCAATCATACAAAACCTTTTCGGCTTTTTCATACGGTATAAAAAAGCCGTATGACTGATAGTGATTGACAGGTCAATGAATATAGAATAGCTAGGGAAACTTTGTAAACGAATAAAGAAAAACTTACGCATTACACAACATAAATTGGAAGTTCCTTAAGGACATATAAATATAAAACAAACCAAAGTCAACTCCGTCTTCCCGCGGTATCAGATACGTGAGTCAATACTTTACTCTCAAGTAATACTGATTAATTTATATTTTAGTAGCACAATGTATAGGTATAACAATGCAAAAAACTAAAAAATGAGAAATACAAAATGAGGAATACGTTACAATTTGGGAACTTTTAATACTAGAGTGAACAGGTGGATTATGGCTAAGCATGCTCCATCTTAGGCTGCATCCTCACTTTCCATCAGGTGTGATGGCAGCCAAATGCTTAGCTATCTATATAATAAAAAAAAAAAAAAAAAAAAAAAAAACATCTGAATATCTGAGTTATCTCTGAGTTATCTTTGAGTTATCTCTGAGTTCTCTTTTAGTTCTCTTTGAGTCATCTTTGAGTTATCTTGAGTCATCGATGAGTCATATTTGAGTCATCTTTGAGTTTTAATTATTTGTTTTTTGTAGTCTTAAGGCTTGCGCACACCTAGGCCGCTGGCGTCGGCGATCAGTGAAACGCTGTCAAATTTGACAGCGATATTTGACAACGTTTTACTGATCGCTACCGCCAGCAAACTAGGTGTGCGCAGGCCTTTAGACAATTTGGTCAAAGGTTGTAGTGAATAAACTGTGTAAAATACAAACTTCTTTTAACTAACTTTAATGTGCGGTCCTAACTGAGATTGTACAATTTGTACATAGGCACCAATACAGTTTACTGCGTCCCAATGGGAGAACAGTTTAAATAATAATAATAAAATCTTTATTTCAGACATCTTAGGTCCATAGTTACACAATTACAATAATATACATTAGAAGAGATGACACAAAAACATACACATAATTTTTTTTAAATATGTACAAAAAACCTATTTCGTTAAAGTATTGGACGATACTATATATTAAAAATCTTCTATGTCGTGTCATTAGTTCTTTTGCCTGGTATTTGTCTGTAATAAATTTGATTTATTGTTATAAGTTTTTTTTTTTATTTGAATAAAACGAAAGAAAATTCCAACGAGTTCTTGCATGAATTTCACGAAATTCTTTCGATTTGTTCGACATAATAAGCGTTTTCAGAGACATCGGTAAGTAATATATTATATTGGTTAGATTTAGGTCATACGAACGGATTTAAGTATGCTACAGTGGTCTTACAAGTCATTGTCCCAGTTATAATAGGAGACTACGGTGGCTGATTGCAATAATTCCAAAGCGCGCTTTGCATATTAAAGACAGCAATCATGTCTCAAAGCCTTCATCACTGCAGACAGCCCCGGATCTTGAGGAGTCACATTAGTTACTCCTCGATTCACCATAATCTATGCTGGATTTGGAATAGCACTAAATCCTTATAGGTAAGCAGCTCTGGTAAACGGCCTAGACGGAATTACAAAGCATTTGCACAAATCTATCTTAGCTTATAAGACCTAGTGCTTTTTGCTGGTGAAAGGGTTTCTAGGCTCCATTCTCTGATTAGCTTGTAATAAGTTCATATGGTCTTTAATAATAATAAATAATATGGACAATCCACACAACACTATTTAGCGCCAAATTCAGAGCTTGGTACTATAGGAACCAGATAGTTGCCAAAATATTTTAGTTTGATTTAGATTCAAATTTTTTTTTAATACATATTTAGTATATAATATAGCACTCAAACGGAAAAAAATCTGCTATACGAGTAGAAAATTAAATGCACTATAGTTCGGCCGTTCAGAGAATGCGTTCCTGACACGTCGCGATTGAACTGACGACGTAACTTTGTAATGGCGTTGCAGTTACGATAAAAATATTTTTGCTGGTTGTTTACCGTTTTAACAATTGATGAGCATTAAAACAACATTGTTATATCAATAATCAATGATTTTTTTAATTTTGTGCCAAACTGAGTATCAAATAACTTGTTAAACAATATTTTTCTAAATCTATACTGCGCTATTACAACGTTATGTCAGCGCTTTATATTTGTAGTGCTGTACTAACTATGTGACTAACTGTGACTAACTGATCAAACTGTCAAACGCATTCTCTGAACGGCCGAACTATAAGAACGGAATTCACTAAATTAAAATTTCCGAAGGGGGTGCAGCAGGGGTTAAAATTTGTAAAAAAAAGCTACACGCGAACGAAATTGCACAGAACTCCACTAGTTGGAATCCAATGTAGACTTACTACTTTTAAGATGAGATGCTTTTTAGTGAAAATGTGGCATCCACTAATTAAAATGTTGCTCATCATAGAATAAATACACAAAGTCGCCACAGGGTACTTAAATATCAAATTCTTCTTCTCAGTCGGTTCATTCTGGTCAGAGCGGTCGTGGTCGTCATGAATATCCAATGATTTCTCTTTATCAGGGGCTGGTACGCCTCGCGATATCACACCACTTCTCTTTACTTTACTTTATCTGGGAGCATTATTGTTGGTTTCCGCCCACTGGCGTCTTGATCTGCCCAGCGCATTAGGAGATCATCCACGCGGTCTAGAGCCTTCCACTTGTCCTTGAACCACGAGAAGCTCTATCGAGTCGAGTCGAGTATAATAGAACGTAAATAGCATACTCATAATGTAAATTGCTATTAAACAATTAATGATTTATTACATTGCCATTTTCATTCAGTCTTATCAGCAAAATACTTCTTCGAGTAACATCGTCTAACTAACAGTGTTGTTTTACTGCATAATAAGATGTGTAATAATTAATTAATCAAATCGGGCTGCGAAAATACGTATTTCGACAGACTACTACAGCACTAATTAATGGGGCACGTAATCACACACGTACTGCTATATGTACGGATATATGGTTATTATAACGTGCACTAGTCAATTTAAACGAAGGTTTGTTATATGAGATCACCTAAAAGAAGAGGAAGAAAAGTTTGAAAAGACACCCTGTCTTTATTCTTTATTGTACACATACGAAAATACACACAAGATTAAGACGTGTACAAAGGCGAGCTTAACCCTTTGTAAAAAAGAGTTTTCTTACAGCAAACCTTGAGCACAGATGGATGTGATATTAGAGGTGGGTAAGTGGTGGACTTTTCAAAATTTTTCTTTCTCTTTTTTTCTTTTTGAGATTATCAAAGTAGGTTTATGCGTTAATTGTCGATCATTATATCAACGCTTTCATTCATTTAATTAAACATTATTATCTTCAGTAGAATATAAACTCAAGTCATAAGCAATTTGGCTTAAAATTTATTCGGTGATGGTCAATAAATCCAAGCAATACGTTGTAAGATAATAAATACTATAAAATATATTAACTTCACCTTCCTCATTCGCGTCTCCGAGCAACGAGAAATTCCCAAAAATATATCCAGGTAAGGTAGGTAAAAGAAAATCTCCCACCCGTCAACGCTGAAAGGTCATCAGTTCAGGAGCAAAATGATAGATGGGCTGCTGTTCACAAAAGTAACGAGAATGGAAGAAACGTGTGAGGTCAACTCACTGACATCCGTTTCGGTCATTCGTGGGCTCGGGCCCAGTACGAAATAGATTACGGTAACCGCTCTGGTACCTGCTTCGGTTAAAAAAACTGCTTTGATTTCAATCGGGACCGGGCGATTGATTGTGAACTCTTCGATCCTATCCGCTTTTGTGCGATTGCTTTGAGCGAACTTTCCTTAATCTTTCTTGTCCTGTAAAGAGTAGACTCTCAATGAAATGTATCAATTAAAAGTTTTACAATGAATGCTTTCAAAGTGCTAAACAAGTATACGTACGTGCCTACTTTATACCAATGTATAGGTCACTCGAACTGTTATAAGCTGCCATAACTTTCCAAACACTAATGCACCTACCCACCACAAATTCATATTGTTGGACTGGAACCTGGTAGAATTTTGCACCTGCAGCAATACATGGACCAAGTTTGCTACAATTTGAGAGACAGCATAAATCTTACAATACGTTGCCCAAACTGAAATTGCACCAGCTTTCGGCACTGAAAATCACATAAAGCGTATCCCAAAAATAGTGCTCTCCTAACGGGGCAAATTGTCCAATGAGAACAAACTAGCCGGAGCAAATGCTCTTTACTTCGCACATGTAGTGCCCATAAAAGCAGTTATTGAGTGCATTATTTTATGTCAAAACTCAAACTGTGAACCGACTTCGCTCTGACTTTGCTTCTTAATTCTAAACGAAAACATAGACTTATGACTTTGAAATTCAACATCTGTTACTAATAAAATATGGACGAGTGAAACATAATGCTCATTTTGTACGTACCATGTTTCTGGTGAAAATAGATCGAGAATATTGAGATTCCTCCCTCAGACACTTATCATTTAAGTTCTCTGATAATCGTAGGAACGTATTTAAATTCGATGGAGGAGGTAATAAATTTCCCATTGACGACGAGTCGAAGAATTGAACAAAAACGGTTCTTGTTGAATTCGGGGCCCAACAATGGATAATTTATCGTGGTTGGCTTGCCGCTTTGCATAAAATAAAAATGCACATAGCTAAGAAATATATGTTTTAAGCATACTACTTAAATCTAGCTATGTACAACCATGCCAGATTATTAAATGTTATAAGCCTGTTAGAATAATATGCGTTTCTAGCTCACCAGTTTTGTTAATACTGTGCGCAAATGTTTTACTTCTCTAGAAGTATTTAGCACTAACAGCTTTAAGTTCACAAACTCTTGTTCAGTGTTAGTAACTATTTTTGAAACTCTTTTCTCCCTAATAGATTGCAGTGTTACTTGCTACCGAGGCGAAAATTAAAGACATGGAACAATAAAATTGTACCGAGATGTTACATTTTTTCCTTTGAAATTAAATACATTCTAAGGTATACAATTCAGCGTCTCAAATTTGTCTCCCTTACAATTCCTTCATTCAGCTAAATTACCACTCACTTTATAGATGATTCCAGCCGTCCTGTACATCCTGACTTCTGACACATTTCTGCTCATTCATTTTTTCATAAAACGCTGATTTGTAGAGGCGACATGAATGCCTTTAGAAAAAGTAATATTAATATTTTTGCTAAGCGTTTAATTATACTATGAAACATCCGGTCATTTGAATGGAAGAAAATAATTTAAACGGCCTTTATTGGCTTTTGAGTTTTAAAGCGCCACTTTACTTCAAAATCAGAATTTTCAGCAGTAATCATTTCACATAAATGAAATGGCCATTTGACGTGTAATTTTGAGTAAAAGAAATTGAAAATGGTGTTATATCCAATAATAAGTATATACGCTCTTTGATTTATAGGATCGATTTGGAGTTGGTATCCTACGCCAATTTCAATTTCGTTACGTCTGTAATAGTAATAACTTTACAGCTTAAGCATTATTCAAGTCAAGATTACTGCAGTCATAGCCTTGATAATAACATGGTCCCCGAACTCGGCGACTTAGCCACTTTACGAGTTAGCTCCGTATTACCAAATCTCCTCTAAACTCTGAAATTACGAACGAGATTTCTTACTTTTATGGATTCTCGGAATTATAAATACTGTGTACAGAGAAAATTTCTTGGGGCGGAAGTTTATCTAACTTAGTTAGTCTAGCTAGATGTTCACACATAAATAAGTTCGCATAACTTCTTACATCATCTATCACCAAGTTAGATCGTTAAGAACTTAAGTAGATAGTAAGCCTCTACGAAATTGTGCAATAAACATTGGATCCAACACCTGAAGCGTGCGTGTACTGCCATCTATTCACCCCAAATAATTACTTTTTCCGATTAAATTGATACTGATCACTGTTCCCTTTGTTGTGTTAAGCAAGTCCATTCAGCGCGTCGTGTGCGGAATCCTAATAACCATTATTGTATGGGGAATTTTGTTTTTTATGGTCAAGAGAAGTCGAAATTTAAGTCACGTAGAATCCTGTCGACGTCAGTCGATTATAAAACTGGCAGGTAGCTTGCCTCCGTTTATGTTGTAACAAAAAATCGGAATAGGAAACCGGATGACTCAAAATACTCTAATCTTTTTCATGTAACTATTATAAATCAGCTACCTGGCCCCAAAGTACAAGCTCTGCTTAGTTTGGGGCTAGATAGTGGTGTGTGTATCTTTTTGATAACATCGTTTTTCTTAATGTCAAAATATTTATTTTTATTATTATCTATTAATAATGTTTGGTCATATTGATAAAATCTTTAACAATAAAAGTTACAGAATATGCTTTTGCCGATGAGAGATAATCAAACAGCGTACATAATTTGGAAGGTAATAAACACATAACACATAATGTGGTAGTGAATAACAGCGTCAGTGTTTTAATAATATACGAACTTGTATGCCAAAGGATAATGAGTAAAAGTTGTTTTAATCAAACTTCTCCCAAGCCCAATAATTTGTAAAAAGGTATGGGTAAAAACGATTTCGCAAACGAAATGTAGCTAATCCGACTAACAAAAGAGATCAAACGTAATTGATCATACCTACTAGGCACTCGTAATGCGCAAAGTAGCAAAATCAAACAAGTGAAGGTTTTGGATACCCAATAGCATTTACGTATGTATTTCCAATAAATACAAAACAGTTAAAACAGTAAAATCGTTTTGAATGCACACAACCGGCTCCTTGAAATTATCTCTTATTGAATCAGAACTAAAATATTTCAATTTAAATATTTTAAAAAAGTAGCTATAATAAATATATCGTTAGCACAAAAGAGCAATCTCGTTATTTTATATTATTTTCACCTTAATTTACGCAATTCAATTTAAATTAATGAAGCAATTACCCTGTCATGAGACAATGGTATTATTTTCCTGAAAGAATTAAATGTATTGTTCGTAAAAACAATGACATTATGACCAAAAGCAAATACATTATCTGTGCGAGTGTCATCCCGGGCTCAAGCATCGCGGAGGGATATTTCGGCTCGCATTTTTTACTGGGAGTGGGTTTTTCATTTTTTATTTAACCGAGTAACGCCGTCCTTATGAAACCACACCGGCTTACCGCATAATCGTCGAGAATTTTCCAACGATTTATCCATTGATAAATTAGTATCTTTGCCAAATTATTAACACGGAGCTCTAGAGATTGCTATCGCTTGCTGCGAGATCGCAAATAGACTTTCACTGCCTTCCTGTCTTTGACGTTCAGAAAATTTCGCGTCAAAGAAAAATTATGCTCGGCGACGGCGTCGTTTTATTAAGTTTTTCATGTTTGTGAAACATCAGTAGAATTACGGCTCTATGAAGTTTATTATAAACAAAACGGCTCTTATCCGATTAAAAATAGATTGCTATGTAAAATTATTTTGCTCTATTAGTAGGTTTTTTGTAAAATAACGACGATGACCTAGTTTTTTTGACAAATACGGTGTAAAAACAGAGAGCAAGTTTAACATAATTTAACGGAAGACTGGGCGCTTACTATGGAACTTGCTATACGAGGCGGGCATCCAATTCTCCTCGCTATAATACGCACGATAAAAGAGATTGAACTTAATTTGTCCGTAATACGCGTTTTGTTTCTTTACCGAGCAACGAGTGCATTATACTACAGCCACAGAATAAAAAATAGTAACAGTACAAAATTAGTTTAACATTGTTTTGTAACTGCAATATGCAATAATAGCATCGCGCTAACGTTAAATTGAGTTGTCCGTTAAACAGGTCGCCAACAGTGAAGGCCTGCGCACATCCAATGCGATGGCGATGTCAATCAGTGAAACGCTGGCATATGACAGCGTTTCATTGATCTCCATAGCCATCGCATCGCAAGACATAAGTGTGTGCTGGCGCAGCAGAATCAAGTAACTGGATCGAGAGACAGCTTTTTGGAGCCTGCACTTCCAATAAGGTAAAAAATCAGGATATTGGTTTCAACGTGTAAGATGTTCAATCTCGAAGCTTCCAACGAATAAAGTAATCTTTGCCGGCAATAAAAGCCTCTCTGTTTACAGATGAAAGGGAAGTCAAACCAATTTGGAAACTAGACGCCGGATTTCGGGTAACAAAAGCTAGCAATTTATTCGGTTTCCGGGTATAAAAATTAAAGAGAAATCTGTTCCTATTTCAGCTGCCGCAAATGTTTATTTGCACCATCTTGTTAACGCTTCACCATTATGCTTTTCATTCGTTTCTTGTGAGACGAACGAGGTGCTATCACCTCGCTATATAACTGTATAGCTTGTTAGTATCACTGAAAATAAAGTGGTTCAACTTAAAACATAAATATTTTGGTATACAGACTCATGGAACTCAACATAAAAACCTAGTAAAAAATAAGAAGCTTTCGAAAGCTTTTTGTCACAAAAACCTTCAACCCATTTTATCAAACTCCGAAAATGTTTTTGCATCGACGATTTACGGCATCAAAAGGCGAGCACTCTCATCCGTTAATTGTGTGACAAAAACAATAGTATCTCCTAAGATGTCGGAGGTCCATTAGCGGAAATGTGCGCCTGGCAAGAGAATGCGCAATGTGATCAATAGAAAGGTTCTAAGGCTTGGTCTAGTGGAGAATAGCTGGTTACATTACTCGTAAATAGTGGAAAATAGTAGTGAGACGACTTCATACTTGCATATCACGCTAGCACACATCAAAGTTATCAAGAGCATAGGATATGTGATCGATCAGCTGTAAAGTAACATATGCGTCAGTTGCCAGTGCTTCGGTTAGTTCCGTGTCACTGCTTCACTTTTAGAATTAGGGACAAACTCATAAAACAATAGAGCGGTTTACAGCCAGCCAAGCCAAGCTAAATCAGGCAAATCAAACATATTATAAAAGAGCTCATAAAACAACCTTCCGAATTTTATTTTATTGATGTTGAATAATTGAGAGCCAAGGTAAACGGTCGGTAAATACAAGTGTTTATTTTGAACTCTTCTGTTAAGTGAACTGGCCGCTTTCTTAGTATTTTCTGCGGTAAGGTCGACTCATCCGGGAAGGTACAAGGTTCGATTATTAATAGTCTTTCCGTGGCCGGGTCTAAGCGGCACTCGATTATGGCTACTAAGCTACTAAATATTGCATAAATATACCCTCCATATCTGACGCAGCAATCGAATAATGCCGGGTTACACCCAACCTATTATCGGCAGTTTGATAAATTAGATTAGTGATAATTAATTGATAGAGGATGCCCGCCAGTGATACAGCAATATATTGTATCATTGTGTTTAGTAGAATAATGAAACCCTATCAGCAATATAAAGTAAGTATCACCCAAAGTTAAGATAACAGTTAACTTATAATTTTGACTAGACTGTGTGTTAGAAAAAGTCAACCAAAATGTTCGTATTTTTTTATAAGAAAATTATATAAAAGCCACCTCCAAGTTTTTAAGTCTCGGAAAGACCGTTTATTATTATGACAGGGCACGAAGGAATAGGTTGGATTTAGTAGACAAACACACAGCGGCATAATAGGTTTTGTTGAGAGACCGAACCCCAATTCATTTGCCTGCGCAAACCCATAATGCTGTCAATAACGGCACTAGGTGCAACAAAGGACCAGAAAATTCTTTGTCACTTTGGCTGGTATTTCCATTTTAAAACGTTACGTTCACAGTGTTCGTCTGTTCGTCCCAAATCGAATTTGAAATGTCTGGAACGAAATGTATTTTAGAATTCGAACTGAAAGGATTAGTGAGGAATTTAATTTGCGAAGTATGATGTAAGTTCAGGTGCGGTGAGCGTCTTGGTCGTTATCGGCGTGCTTGTCACTTCGCGGAACTTGGCGATGTGTGCGCAGGCTGCGGGATCCAACTCTTTGCGAACTCGAACAACTAATAAACCACGTAGCCACCGGCGCGATGAGCGCATCGCTAAACGTTTAACTAAACGTAAAGTTATTTTGAATGAAGTTCTACAGAGCCCCATGTAAAGATATTTCCGTGGAGTTGCAACGATTCGTTTGTACCCGTTTCTGTGCTTATCCGATATTTCTTAACGCGATTGCAAGTTAAGATATTTGAAAACAGCTCTGAGTTTTTTATGAAGATTTGGGAAGTTAAGACTAATTTGCTCAATTTGAACGAAATCGACTCCTTTTGTTAGTAGAAACAATCTATAAGCCTTCTATTCAACTTTATCTACATCGGAATAGCGAGATATTTCTGCGGTCATCGCCAAGCCGTTGTTGCTAAACAAAGGCAAGGACTAAGCAAGGAGATGGAAAAAAGCGGATGTTGCACGATTCCCGTCTGTCTATTACAGTGAGTCGGAGCAGAACGCGCAACATCTAGCTGAAATATAAAAGTCCGGCTAGTTTTAGTGTTTATGTTTTTTAGACTTATTACGAGTCCGCTACTTTAGTTAAGATTGTCCGAAATTCTGAAAACGGTGAGCTTGTATTTATACGGTGTTTCGTGGTTGTCATTAATATTTTAAACATCCAAATTGTTTTCTGTTTCACCTTTACTTATTTGGTCTACTCAAATATAAAAGTAAAAAATGTAGAACAGGGTTTGGATTTCACGCTAAATTCGCGCTTCAACAAACCGATTGTCACGTGCAATCACCGACCGTGTAGTTTCATGGACCAATATCGTACAACTCACTGGTATAGTCACTACGAGGAACTTAGAGGAGAACAACTAGTAC
Source organism: Thera obeliscata (assembly GCA_947578465.1). Taxonomy (NCBI): domain Eukaryota; kingdom Metazoa; phylum Arthropoda; class Insecta; order Lepidoptera; family Geometridae; genus Thera; species Thera obeliscata. The sequence goes on from OX387924.1 coordinate 7,012,755, forward strand.
TACTAACTACCACCCATCGATCTTTTATGAGTTCAAATTTGAAGAATTTGCTCAGTCAGTGAGAGAGCTCTTTTCGACCTTATAACAACTCGTAGTAGACGCATGGCTTGGTAACGAACAAACCATTCGGTTTGGTTTCACCTTGAGCGTGCAAACCGCGAAGGCGCCAAACTCACTGCCGTCGTCTGTTTGTCCAAAATAAAACTAGTTGAATCTCTTTTAGCCAATGGACGGTCTATAAATTGTTTAAAATAAAAATGCAATATGAGAGAGCCGAGTTGATATAAGGATGCGTCGTCAATAGATCAGTGATAGGAACGCGACATCCAGGTCAAAATTCTGTTCTTTTATGTAACATCACTTGAACTCAGCTCTCAAGTAGGTACGAAGATGTAGAAAAGTTTCAAAGAGGTTCTATATGAAAAGTATGAAGAAAGGCAGATATCACTTTTCAAGTCGGTTCATTGTTCGTACTTTGCCTACACTTAAATGCTGATGCAGGTTCTAGACTTTCAAAGCTAGAATTTTACATTACTTTGGAATCAAATAATGTATCGTAGATTTTGTCTCACACGAGTGAATAGAAAAAAAACGTTTGTCCAATACAATCTATTATAATGAATGTTCTTACTTACCTTTAAACTAACCTTTTGTACTGACAATATAATTTATTGAGTATTTTGGTTACATGAAAAGCATTTTATTTCTAACGGAGAATTATTTCAAATAAATGGAGCTTCGATTCTAGTTTCAATATTTGAAACCGAGAGAGAAGCAAAGCAACAAAACATAAGTACTAAAACCGAGTTATTGACTACCACACGACAAAAAACCTTTCTCATACATATTTAAATTGAACTGAAAAGTGAGGCGTTCAGTGAGTAGAGTTCAATGTTGTCCGAAATAGATTTTTATATGAACGCGAAAAAAGAAAAACAAACATGGTTATAGGAGCGGGCAAAACAAAAGACTGGCACACTCGTAACATCTTGTCAAAGTTGCCTGATATCGGAGCTTTCCGGGATGCGATGGGATCAGAGTTTGGAGTCAGTTTTTGTCAAAATAACAAGTCCTTTACGAGGGAAATAAGCTTTCTCCGAGCTCTTAGAGTATACTAATGCCGGGCGATTTAGGTTGTAATAAATAAGATTATGTTTGAAAAACCTAATGTTGTTTTGTTTTTGTTATTAATATTATGATACCGAATATAATTTTGTTTTGAATTGTAGTAACAGGTGAATAGTTTAAGCTAAGCATCTTGAAATCTGAAACCACAGTAACATAATGTACAAAGTCAAGAAGTTCAAACTAGCAGATTGAAGACAAAGGTTACAAATACAGCTGTAATATCAGAATATGGTTTGTGATATTGAATTGCAATGTTAGATCGTACGTACAGGAATTCTACGTGAATAATTTACGTCCACCAATATTGGTTTTTATTACATTTTTGAACCACAAACCGCCAATATGCTTTAAAAAAAACATGCACATTTCAAACTATCTTTACAAAGTAATAAAACTTTTCATAAAAGTCCAAACTAAAAAAGAAATGACCGAGACAAAAGTTATGTAGCTTTTTTTGGAGATTCTTATTAAAGCGAGGCTTAATGAATATCTTCTTCTTGTCGTGATACTAGTTTTTTCAATCCATTAGTGTGGTAAAAAGATTTGAAGCGCGCAGAGAAAAGGCTCATTTCGTTCACTTGATGCAAGTTTCGAACTTCTTCGGGAAAAAAGGGGATTCTTATTGCAGGACCGTACGGGCTCTACGACATAGATGTACTGTGGCTGCGTTGTCCGTGACATCACCAAACCGACTATGACGGAAGACAAGCGTTGGTTGCAAACCAATCAACATATGCTAAGTCAGAGTCCGTTTTGCGACGCACAAAGCTCATCCTTGTAGTTTAGTATTAAAGAAAATACTAATTTAGTTTTGAATCGTTAGTGTGAGTTTTTTTTTGGTTCGTAAATAAATCTTCACTTCTCTTCATTACTCATATTTAACGCAACGATCATTTCCTTATAGCAAATTGCTAGACCGAAGAGAACAAACCCTTTCCCGGGAAATGAAAAACAAATACATGGCAGTCATATTTAGGGTAAAGTTGGGCTTTTCATAAATTTTATCAGGCTATTCGACGTGTTTCGTTGGTGCCTCAAACCTCAATGCTCTGATACCACCTGGTGCTGGGGGATGTCTAACGTGTTTTGGGGCAAATTTGTGAGCCATATTTTCTTTTATTATACACGGTTAAGCTAATATTAATAAAAAAAGAACTAGAAACCCAAATTAGGATTACTCATTTGATCATTGTCCTTATTTCAATAAAAAAAGAAAAAATATCTATTTAATAACCTTCTTCTGTTATGGTTTTCCACGTAATTTGACTCAAAATAAGCTAAGAACTCCTGGCCATACAACCACAGATATTACTATAGACACAATGAAACATTTTGGAGATTCATAGCAACATCAATATCAACAGCTTCAAGCGGAGGTCGGAGTCATGAATGCGACGTAATAATTCTACGTTCACACAATAGTACTGTTCGATTCGTTACGCAGAAGGGGATGTGTATACTATGGTTAAACAGAGTAGAGGCTCTAAACAAAGGCATAGTCATTCTCCAACGGAGTTGAACAAATTCGTCCCATTTGTTTTAGGAGCGGGCCGGAGTAACAGCTTAATACTAACCGACAACAGAAGGGCATAGAACTTGAACCGAGAAATATACAAACAAAACCGCTTTTTCGATTATTTAGATAATGTATGTATAACATAGTAATTATCAAACGCTTATACAACCATCAAATCAAAAACAATAAAATGTTCAAGGAAATCATTTCCCTTGTAAATTAATTGAATTAACTTCGGCATACAAATTGGACACCACAAAATATGATGATAATATGGACCGTTCAAGGATACAACTAAAGAAAAAAATATCTGACATCGAAAAATAAATATATTGTCAAAAAAAATTGTATAGATACTTATTAAACAATACCACGTAAATTTTCCTTTCGATTGGGACTTTTCAAGAAATATAGAGATAAGATTCCGAGCAAAATTGCGCAGCTATTCTAGTCTTTGTCTGGGATAAACAACAAAAAGATATTATCTCTGGGGAATCTCGATGATTATTTCATAAGGAACTTATCCGAATAATATACAAAAACTTTGAGGACAATTTCTGGCGGTTACTAGAAGATGAGCTTATTTAGCATGGACGTTGTCGGCTTGTAAAAGTTTGGTTATATCGCCAGAAAGTGTGTGGCGGCAAGTTTCATAGCAGGGAATGTCTCTCGTAGCTAATTAGATTGGTACAAACGAGTTACTCTGGGGAATGCAAGTTGTGTGTGAGCCATATGCACATCGCGCAACTCTCTAAAAGCGCTAAGGTAATCAAATCTAGTGCACGTAAGCGTTTTGTTTAACTACCTAGATGAGTATTCATCGCACGTTCCAAACGCATCGCAGTAACATCTGTTTTGAACGGTTTAGAAAATGATAGTTGACGGTTTCTAATTGAATTTAAGTAAATTTAATGACAGTTTGTATCCTTGCTAACAATAATATACGAAAAGAAAATCGTCATCATCATAATCAGCCTGGAGTCTACTTCTGAGCAGAAGCCTCAGAAGAATTCTAGAACGAAAACAAATCAATGCACAAATTCGCTATGTAGGGTCCATTCGGCCATCCCAAATCTTAGTCTTCCGGTTCGTAGACGCCATTCGAGAACCTCTTACTTTTTAGCAGTTGTCGGTTCTTCGAGCTAAATGGAAAATTGGCTATGAGAAATTAAAACAAATCTATAATAATATTATAAAGCTGAAGAGTTTGTTTGGTTGAACGCGCTCTCCTCGGGAACTACAGGTCCAAATTGCAAAAATCTTTTTGTGTTGGTTAGTCCATTTATCGAAGAAAGCTATATAACATCACGCTACGACTAATAGGAACAGCATCAATGCAAAATTTTGCAAGAATCAATGTCTATCCTTTTCTATCACTTAAGGAATTTTCAATAAAAACTAGATTTTGTTGAAATGTTCTAGAATAGAATGCTCCTAAACGTTCTAGGATGTTCTTTAACATTCTGGAATGCCCGGGCAACGCCGAGCGTCACTGCTAGTATAATATACCTACTTATATTTCTTACTAAGAACTTCCCGGGTAAGCTCTATAATCTTATTTAGCTCAAGCAAATATTTTTCTGAAGGCAAATTTCAACTTTAACTGACCTAAACATAAGCGCTGGATTATCTTGGTAAGTATAAGAGCTGTGGGTGTTATTCGGATTATCAACGATTGGAGGGCATAATATAAAATCTCTCTAGCTCGGAACCGTTTTTTTAGTTACTTATAATCGCTTTATAGCGATAAGACCGCCAAATGTACATTTTGATAATAGTATTTATGTGTTAAATTCTCTTTTTGTTAGTTTGTAAGGTGTACAATAAAGAATTTTCTATCTATCTTTCTATCTATAATCATAAATTAGAGCTACACGAGTACAGGATTCACCACATTTGGTTCGAAAGAATCAGTGACCCGATAAGAAGAAAAAGAACAGGATCCCCCACCTGAATGTTTTATCGAATACTAACAGGCTGTATCTTCGCGAGAAGTCGCTATTATATTGGTAGTGTAGGTCTGAAGAATTAGGCCAATAATTTTTATAGGCCAAACATTTTCGATACTCCACCAAATTAACATTGTAACCTCTGCGCACTACATTGGCTACCACTACTATAGATAGTGCAATTCACGAAGACGCGCCCCACCAATTGTTATTTCGAGATATATTATATCGAGAAGTGTACTACTACTTCTATTCCAAAAAAGGTGGGTTGACTTGTCAAAATAAAGCTACTCATGAAGGTGGATCCTGTACTAGACTGCTAATACTAGCTGTTTATTAATTACGTAATACTCTCCGCAAAACCAAGTTTAATTTATAGCAGAACAAATAGAAATTGCTCTCGTACCTTCCTGGTGTATGTCGAGGCTAGCTAACAAGATTATTACGAGAATCGCTTTCACGCCCTTCCTTGAATCTCCATACTAATAACCTGCTGTCCGGGTTAATATATTAGCATACCAACAAGCGCAGTACCCGCTAGCCAACTTACTCTACATTTCAATTGGAAAACAATCCGAAACTGGACCGTATAGCTTTAAAACAAATAGAGAAAAAAATCCTCTTTTCGCGTATTAAGCGTTTCCATTTAGGTACATTTACACACGTTGTAAAAATACGACGGGTGCGAGTGGCCGTGTGCCTGATAAAATATACAAACAAAAAATGACGCGTTTTAAATGCGAAATTCACGAACAAGTTCAGTGAGATGTGTCTTGATGCGAGTCTGGCAAACAGAGGCAACCGAAGCTGACAAATCTCGGAAAGTTAAATCCTTCCTAAAGATAACTAGGTTTACATCAAAAGACAGATCTTCCCGGCTTTATTTAGAGATATAAATATATTCTAAGACCGAAGAGGATAATCGGCAACTTGTCTTTCTATTTCAGTGCACGTTAAACTTCGGTAGACCTAATCGTAAGTTTAAAACTATTTTGGATGAAAATCCGAAGTATAATGGAAACATTGCCAAGTTCTCAATTCATGGCATTTTCATTTGCCTATTGACCGGATTAGGTGTACTGCAAGAAAAGTTAACTTTCACGAAACCTTCCCAAAAGGCCATTAAACCGCTCTACATAATGCGGGCTCTCATACTAGGATTACTACATTATGCGAGTAGCTTTGTTAAAATGGCAAAAGTCGCTGAAACTGTACGCCGCACCGGTCGCATCATGCTATTATTTTTAATTAAAACTTTAGACAGTAAGTTGGCGAAAATTATTTGGAACACAATTAAATAAATAGCGTGGTAGCTTGCATGTGCACGGCATGTGGGGATACAAAAGCCTAGGAGCATAAGCACTAGCGAACTTATTTCATTGTCATGACCCTGCATACAATAAACTGGCGTACTTGAGAGACCCACTGTAATTAGAAATGCCTCGTTGTTATTAATTGCCTCCCATTAATAGGTGCGGTGCACATTTAGTGGTTACACCGCAGAAGCCGCGTTCGACAGCAAGTGGTACACGATAAACTGCAACAACCGCCATATAAGCACGCTTGTCTCGCTTGAATGGATAAATAGGTAAAGGACACTTTGAACCGGTATTTATCGCGTATCACCTTTGGTATTTGCAACATGGTAAGTACCTATGTTATTTATGTTCATTAAAAAGCTGTTCAGATTGCCTGTGGGATATGCCTTATGTTGGTCACAGTTCTATCCGACCGTCACTACAGTAAATATGACGTGAGTGAGTTTGCGACAGTTCCCTACTTAATTAAACCAGAACAAATAAAGCTACGTATTCATAGTAAACATTTGTTGCGAAACTGTTGCTCAACATTACAGTTGCTGGCCAAACAACTGCCATACCTCCCGTCCACACTCATTTTTCATAATTCAAACTTCATTATTTTATACAGCTATGTTTAAAACTGTTTACAATTATTTCCACACCTGTCGACATTTGTTGCTAAACAGATAAATTTAGCTCGCCAAGCGTCAACTCTTCAACGTAGCACGAGCAACTTCGCAAGAAAAGTGTTGCCCGCATCAACGCGCGCATGTTGACAGCAACTCGGCAAAATGTTTATGCTATGTTCATAAACAAATGTTTCTAATGAATACGTAGCTTAACTTTTCGTTTCAGGCGGATTATTAAATTATCTACCATAAAATAGACTTCATAATAGTCATTAGGCTGAATTAATTGTGATGATTGAAAGGAAACGAGTATTTAATGGGGTCGGTTTACGTTTTATTGTATTTAGATAAAGTGCAATAGACATAGTAGGTACAGTACGTAGGTGAGAAAATTACAGAGGCTGTAAAATATCTCCAACAGCGTTTTATTGTGTATTTGGGTTCCGTTAAACCAAAAAACGTAAGCTTGTAAAGCCAATTTACTAATATATTTTTAAGACTAGGTATAACTCGCAATTTTTATTACGAAGCGCTGTGGGATTTTATCAATATTCGTACGTTACAATTTTGCTCAAAAAATTAGGTGATACACAGCTGCTTAAATTTATACCCACGGCATAATTACCCACGGCACCTAAAATCCTTTCACGACACTTGATTCGAAAGAACCAGTGACATGATAAGAAGAAAAAGAATAGGTACGGCACACTCACAACGCGTGGTCCGTCATGCATTTAGCGCAATTTAATGTACCTAACTGTTATAAGACAAAAGATAGCTACTTATGCCCTAAAGTAGGACTTGTTTTATTAAGCCCCACTGGCGTTTACGGCTACCCGAACTAAATAAACACCGAGATAAGCAATTCTCTTTAGGCAGTGTCAAGTTAGATTGGCGTTAATAATGCTAACCTTTGTAGACAGAAGTGGGACTATATTAAGCAACATTGTCTTATTGTCCACGCAATGAGAGACGACCCTTCCCGAGAAAACTTCATTGTCCCTCCATTTCATGAATATGGTGTCATCATTCTATTGTTTTTCACTTTTTCTCTCAGTATTTTCCTTATTTTTTCAATATGCCTTGTTACTGGTTGTGGTAAAATTTAAAACAGCTGCTCGACGCAACTTTAAGTGACGTCAACAGCCAAGTATATGGACACAGAGTTTGTATTCTATACATACATATATACACATACGTAGATACGTGCTTATGACCATAGATCCTCCATCACCAATCTATTCCACAAAAGCACTGTTCAAGAACAAACGACAACAATATTGTACATCTTAGATTATAATAGCTTTGCAAAACGTTTCAGCATGCTACACGCTCGATGAGCTACACAATATAGAACGTAGTATAAATATTGATTACAAATCTAGTTCAAAAAAGGTTTTATCCGATTTCTGAGAAAAGAGAGCAATTTAAATTAGACATTTATTTTTGTACGTTGTTTTATATGTATAACGTAAATCGATTACTCCAGAATTGCGAGTTTTATTTGTACTGATGCGTACGAGATTAAACTGAGGGATCCCATAAAAGTTTAATTCAAAAAGGGCCAATACTTTGCGATACTTAAGAACTGAACTAAAATATTTTCAAGAAGATGAGAATATGAAATGTTATTTCCAATTTAGAAGTTATTTCGAATAAAACTAAAAGTTGTTTTTTTTATCAAGTACTTTCAACGAAATAAGTTGATTGAGTTTATGTTTTTATCTAGGCCTGGTGGCGTGGAACTGGCACCTAGAATCACCTAGCTCTAGAAAGTAAGTACGGTAGAAATGAATAAATAAATTTTGGCTTTCGTTTGATTTTAAATCCCCAAGTAACAAATTTGACTGGCCTCTAGCTCAGTTGGTAGTAGCTCTGCCTTCTGCGCCGTAGGTCGTGGGTTCGATCCCCACCGAGAACAAATATTTGTGTGGTTAACATAAATGTTTGTTCTCTGTCTGGGTGTTATATTGTATTCTAAGTATGTATTTACAAAAAAAAAATGTATTCAAGTATTATATCAGCTATCCGGTTCCCATATTACAAGCTCTGCTTAGTTTGGGGCTGGGTAGTGTTGTGTGAATTGTCCACAATATTTATTTATTTATTTATTTATACATCAACACTATCTTATACTATATACTAATATTATAAAAGGGAAAGATTTGTATGTTTGTGTTTTTTCACCATTGGAAAGCTACATTCACCTTGAGTAACATTAGCTATATTTCTGTGTTTAAAAATAAATGTCCACCCGTGCGAAGCCGGGACATGCCACTAGTTACAAATAAGCTTCTCTAACATTTTTTTTTCAGATATTCAGCCTCACGTGCCAGTAATTACACCGGCACCCATACCCTTCAAACCGAAACACAGCAATGCTGCTTCACGACAGAAATAGGCATGGTTACTACCCCGGACGAGCCCTTCACAAAGAACTACTACGAAAATGAAATGACGCCTCTTTGTATGACACATAAAAATAGGCGAGAATATTTCAATGGTATTAACTTTTGTTGCACCTTGTTGTACAAAAGGATAAAGCTCCGAAGGATGTATAAGCCACGCCACGGTGTAGGTTATAGTAGGTAAGTAGGTACTACTTAAGCAGCTGTTACAATTTACGGTGAAACTTGTATTATGTTTCTAGCATCATTGTCAAGTTAACAAACAATCTCAATCAGAGCGTAGATTAATTCTTGACGCTATATTTTGGGGTCGTGGAAATGTGTTGCTTTTGATAAATAGGTTTTTACATCAAAAAAGTTATTTTACAAAACCAAAGCTCGAAAATACAGGTTGGAATTTTGTCATGCCACCTGGAGGGAAAGTACTCTTAATACTGCAGATAGAAAATTTTACTCAAAGGAAACATTCCTTTATTTTTGAATAGATAGCAAACTGCATTCAAAGATTTTCGAAAATTCTCTTCTCCCACACCCGGGAATCGAACTGACTAAAATCTGAAAAAAATATACCCTGTACTTTTATTGCATCGATCGTTAGGGTCAATTATAAGGATGAAATCTTTCTAAGAGTATGGAGCCATTTCGAGCAACTAATTAGTTAGTTTACCATTTTTAGTAAATAATTAAACTAATTTAAGATTTCCTGGTTTTTCTTTCATTTAATTTATCGTGTGTGTTAGAGAGATTTCATCCTTATAATTGACCCTAACGATCGATGCAATAAAAGTACAGGGTATAATTTTTTCAGATTTTAGCCGGTTCGATTCCCGGGTTTGGGAGAATAGAATTTTCGAAAATCTTTGAATGTAGTTTGCTTTCTATTCAAAAATAAAGGAATGTTTCCTTTGAGTAAAATTTTCTATCTGCAGTATTAAGAGTACTTTCCCGGTGGCATTACAAAATTCCACCCTGTATAGGTACTGCGTGATGAATTCAATTTTTTCCTTTTATGATTCAAGTAATTCGTTATTCATTCGGTAATTCGTTTATGTTGAAACTACACGTAAGTAAGTCTTATTTTAAGACGAGTTAAAAATGCTTATCCAGTAAATAAGCCCTTAACTTTAAGAGGCTTCTAAGAACCGTGTTCACCTTAAGGTTTAAGACCTGGCATAAATTACCGCTTGTTAGTATTATTTCAGCAGATCTGGTTATTCTATCCAACTAATATTATAAATGCGTTAGTTACGAACGATGGATGTTAGTGGCTCATTCACGCTACGACTACTGGAGCGATTTGAATGACATTTTGAGCAAAAATCGTTTGTCGTCTAGATTAGCATGTAAGCTACTTATAACTAAAAGGATCGAGAAGAAAAACCTCCCACGCGGGTGAAACCGCGGGTGGCCGCTAGTAAAAAAATCTCATTAACAAGATTGGGTTACATAAAATAATTGGTTGTTCTGGTTAGGCTATTCGGCATTAGGTATATCAATAAATTAAAATAATAGAAATTATTGTTTTCTTTTTTTTTCTGGATAAGATTATAAAGTAACTACATCTTCAACAATTTGATTACACATTTGATTTCCATTGCAAATACGTTGTTAAGAAAAATGTATTTATACATGACATACTTATCAATAACTTATATTATTTATTAATTTTAGTTTTCAATTTTAATTAATTGCATAATTATCAATTACTACATGATAAACCGCGAATTGGTTTCATGCGCCAAGGGAAAACCTATTAAAAAACATACGGAGCCAAAAAAAGACTAGGTAATTTGTTGTTACAGATTTTACGATTGAAATTTCCCCTGAGAACTGAACCGCACCAAAAACGGCCGGTTAATGTATGAGATTTTTAAAATCAGCAGATTGATCGTCACATCAGTCGTGGGTTTTACAAATATTTGTGTGATAAACACAGATGTTTATTTTCTGTCTGGGTGTTTTAGTGTATTCCAAGTATATGTATTTACAAAAAGTATTATATCAGTTATCTGGTTCCCATAGTAAAAGCTCTGTTTAATTTGATGCTGGTTGTGTGGATTGTCCACATTATTTATTTATTGGTAAAAAGTGAATTGGCAAAAGCTATTTTGTAAAGCGAGTGTAGAAAATTCTAAAGCACTTCTTATGGCGGTTTCACGGATGACTAATCGAATTGACGGATGACCATTCAAATATTTGAGTTATACAACTGTCAATTATTTGATTGGTCGATTACTCATCCATTAAAGCGGACCTTAGTCGATTACGCGTCCTGGTTTCTCCATTACCCACTCCAATCACTATCACAACGGAATGTGTGTAGTGTAGAAGAATTAGTTCGTGTATTTTTCCGTTGCGTGTTGGCCGTCAGCCGTGGCTTTTAGGTGAAACAAAGTAAGCTTTTAGGACATAAAACGGATAGAAACGGCAGTTATTTTTCATTTTCTTAATTATGATTGGCACGTGCTGTGTTGCCAACGAGGAAAATTTCTACATATAAAGCAACGCAATATTTTGCTTCACTATTTTATTCGACATTTTATTTATTATTTATGCGTTTATCTTAGATACTGTACGTAGTCTACAGATTTTTTTTTTGCCTAGGATAAACTTCGTATCATGTCGCTATGAATTCGACTGACAGTTTATCGTATGGCACAAGTAATGATAGTATTTTTATGACTGAACATATCGAACCAGTATTTTCGTACTCGAAATACGATCGTATGTTATTGAACGATTTTAACTTAGTAACTCGATCATGCTTGCCCAGTGAAACAAAGACAATTATTTACCAAGCTTAAATACACGAGATATTGTTCATTATCTACTCTTACAAAATGTTTAATAAACAAACACAACGAAATAACATAACATTACATTAATACATTAATGGTTCAAAGGGATTGAAGCAACTTAGAAATAAATCCATAGTTCGCTTATGATTGCTTCTTTATTTCCTATGCATGGTCATATTTATGCATAAACTAATATTTTGTGTGTTTGGATATTTAAGAATGAACGAGTATATGGCTAACTTTGAACTGATGGCGATGAAAGGCAAACTGCTCAGTTAGCATTTTTGAGACGGGTAAAACCTTATTTTTTTTATTTATAGTACAAATACAAAATCTTTATTTCAAACAATATTACATGATACTGTCATGTAATATTGTTTGAACTTAGTGTAGTACCACTGTTTCCTGCGTTAGTTTACACTGTGTTGCAGAAAAACAGGTAGTAGCTGTCCTAAAATTAGTCGACTTAATAACACAAGGAATAGATTATTTAAACAAAGAGTCCTGAACCTATACTCTTAGTGGCATCTTATTCTACGCTCCTCATGCGAGCTCGCTCTCCAGGATATCGCTCTTCAGCGATAAGACCGCCCATTGTATATTATTATATTTAAAAAATATTGTTTCTATATTGTTCGTTGTAAGGTGTGCAATTAAGAATTTCTTATTCTATTCTTAATAGTTTTATCCTATGCCTACATCGTATCGACCGTTGTTAAAGGGAACGCGGGCGAAGCCACAGGCAGCATTTTGTGTAAAATATGATTGACGCAGAGTCCCTTCGCACTCATCAGATCAACCGCATGCACGTGTGATCAAGTAATCACGTTCAGTGGCATGACGGCTGACAAATAGCTATTAATGTCGGGATCCTATTAACCGGCGCGTCACATTCGCCGAGAGAACGGCGTTAACGCGCCCTCAATACCTCATTTATAAGCGTACCAATCAATCAGTTTGCAAGTCAAACAAACTACGAAATGGAATTTGTTGTACGTGTGGACGGTATTTGCGTAATTCAATACGAAAAATGAATATGTATACATTAATTTGACATGTTTTAATGAGATCATGTAACGGACACGGCAAATAATTAAATATTATATTTAATACTAGCAGCCCGTCCCGGCTTCGCACGGGGTAGACAATATTGTTGTACATTATTTTGTTCTATCGCTAATAGTTTCGGCAGCGCATTCGACGAAAGACATTTTAAGACTCATTTTTCTACACCTTCGGTTACATTGTTCAAATTTTACCAAGGATCCCTATTTTTTTTCAAAATGAAATGTAGCCTATGTTAAATAGGAAGAATGTAGCATTCTATTGGTGAAAGAATTTTTTAAATCGGCCCAGTACTTTTTGAGCCTATTCATTACAAACATACAAAAATAGGTACAAATCTTTCCTCTTTATAATATTAGTATAGATTGGGGTTTCAATTTGACCAAGTACTGACTCAGAATGAGTGATCAGTTACCAACTCTAACTGGTCAGCTGAATTGTGTAATTCTGTTGCAATCAAAAGTTTGATCACATACCTTGTTGCCATAATCTTTCGACCTGTTGCCATATTTTTTTACAAAGCAGAATTTATTTTCGCCATCGCATGTTTATTACGTCAGTATTGATTGTCAAAGATAAGGTTTTTTCAATTATTGCAATCGAAGCCCAATGTATGACAAAACGACGTTACACCCTATTGCGGGACGTCAGTGCAGACCTTATTCCCCCAACTCAAATATATAAAATTAGAATATAAATTAGAGTTTTACTAGGTTTTGATTGCAACAAAAGATACGTTATCTTCCTACAGATGAGAAGAGCGCTACCCTCAAATAATTGTTTGGCAACATAATTAAATGACGATATTAGTTCCTCTATCTTTAGTCAATTGAACAGATAAGTTGGTGGCACGTACAAGTGTAAGTCTTTCAAAGTCAAATAATGATATGTCTGATATCGATAAAGTAAAACTCTTTCGGGAACTATAACAGAACCTGTCAAATAGTTTCACGAAGTGCTTCATCATATGCTAAGGCTGAGCTGAAATAAATGAATATGTGGAAAACTTTCACGTAATTCCAAGCATCAAATATTCGTTTCTTGTCACATGCTATGACAGTATTTCATCACACGTATGTTATTACTTTCTTAAAATAAGTCTAAGAGTAGCACATTGGCTACTATTATCGAGAATTTTCCAAAGGTGACTCGTCAAAAAGAAGTTACTAACGAAGGTTTAACCTGTTACTAATTAATAAAAAAATCAGATGAGGAATCCTGTACAACAAGTTCAACTCAAAATAAAAGATGTTGCTTACAGAAAAGTTGTCAAAAATAACAAACTCGTAGTACATGCTACGAAATCCGTAGCATGCTACGAGCGTAGCATGTTGTTCTAATATTGTCTCTGGAAAAAATGTTCATTCGCTAGTCTGCTTACAAAAAACACTATTTCAGGATACCTGAATATACCTTTGGAAAGGTTCGACTTCAGTGAAAAGTTTCAAGATTTTATTCGAAAGCATTGGAATCGTATATCTAGCCAATACCAATCCATTCATGTGAAACTTGTCTCCACCATCTCACCTCAGGAATGTCTACCTAAACTGAAATAATTCAGCTTCAAGATCCGCACGAGAATACTTCGCAAATTCACTTTCAGAAATGTATTTCTTCTTAGATTCAGCAAACGCAGGTTTAGTTATTTGGGTTATTGGTATAACAACGGAGCAAACTTGTACAACTTTGCACAGTCATTTGCAGTCGTTTCGTGGCCTTTCCTCTAAGAATTTAACTTGGAAATTGTAATTCCTTCCGAGAGTTTATTTAAATTAGCTGTTCACAAGACTTCAAGCAATTATTTTCTTGCAGTAAATAATATGACAAAACTTGAAAATCATTAAGATTTAATTTTGTTTCCTAACGAAGTCAAATAGAGTGTCTACTTTCGTACAGTCAACGTAAGTTAATTAACAGTTCAAGTTAATTAAAACACGTTTTTTTCGCTTTATGTAGATAAATGGTAGGTATATAAGGCCTTGAAGAATGTAATGAGCCAACGTAAGCCTATAAAAGCTTGCGCACATCTAGGTGATGGCGATGGCTATCAGTGAAACGCTGTCAAATATCGCTGTCATATTTGACAGCATTTCACTGATCGCAATCATAGATCGCTTAGGCAAGGTTTAAATACTTTCCAAAATGTACCAATATCTTGTTAACAAAGCACTAAACTAATCGGGCAGCAAAATTATATAATATTATTGGCCGCGTCCATTTTAATCACATACGATTAGATTTAACGGCTTGCTAATCCTTTGCTATTAACAAACAGAACATGGTTAAAACGCACCTAAGGGCCTGTTTTATAAACGGTTGTCAGTAAAATGTCAGACCAAATTTCAGTAAGTTAGATCAGTATGTTGGATTGTTTTTGAATTTATCGAAACTTAGCACGACATTTCATTTACGGACATTTATAAAACCGACCTTAAGGGTTCCGGAGTTATTCAATATTTTATATTATTTCATCAAACGTTTCTTTCGTTGCTGTAATACGTTTCGCCTCACTTTTTGTGGTGTTAATACGAGATCTTATTCATTTTCTGATAAATCCAGAAAGGTTGATTCCCAAATTTCAAAATGAAACAACCCTAACATAAGGTAAAGATTTTATAAATTAAATTTTAAGCCCAGGATAACAAAAAGGTTAAGCCATTATCACTGTTCATAATACAGGTATATAACGAGATTAATTACTGTTAGCGAAACAAATATATATTTCGTTTTTATTGGATATTTTTGGGACCTACCTTGGGATCTCGGGCTACCGGAGAATTGAAGTAAAAAAAAATTGTAAACATGTAAAAAAAATTGGTTAGGTTTTTCAGAATATTTTGTTTCATACAAGTAAGCCTTTGGTCTCCAAATAAAAAAATACTACTCGTACTAACTGACTCAATATACATGATAGACGTTTACCTTTTTGACTTCTCAAAGACTTTGGTTAAGAGGGTTCAGTAATGAGAATCCCTACTAGTAAATCGAATAACTTGGTAATAGAGAAAAAAAGCTGAGTAACAAAGAAACTTTTAGACGATGAATACAAATCTTGGAAATCACGAAACTTGGACCAGAAAAAAAAATGTTCAATGAGTTTGGTTAGTACATGCTTAAATAAATATTGGCAAACCTTTCACTCTACGTCACCTAGCCCCGAACTAAACAAACCCGTTCAAGGTTTTTAGGAACCAAATAAGTAATAGAAGAAATGTTAAAGACACAGAACAATCAGAAGTCATCTGACGGGCCTCTTAGCTTAGTTGGTAGTAGCTCTGCCTTCTGCGCCGTAAGTCGTGGGTTCGATCTCCACCGAGAACAAATATTTGTGTGGTGAACACAGATGTCTGTTTTCTGTTTGGATAATATATATTGTATGGTTATATTGTATTCTAAAAAAATATATAGTTGTCTGGTTCCCAAAGTACAAGCTTTGCTTAATTTGGGGCTAGATAGTGTTGTGTGGATTATCCACAATACCTATATTATTATCTGTGTTCATCACACAAATGTGTTCTTAATGGGGATCGAACTCTCAATCAACTGAGCATTACAGCAGAAGACAGAGCGGTGAAGGCTTATACGATTACGATTTTAGTACGATTTTTGAGATAAAATTTACTGTCGTCCGCTTTGTTTTTAAAGAGCGAGCTTAGTAGTACATCCTTTTAGAAATTAAATAGTTTGGCAAAAAGCGAGCTGCATAGAATCTTTAAACGTGTGCGTATCTAAACATTTTCTTAAACAAAGAATCAATATAAAAGTTTGCTTCTCAAAAAAGAGCCTTAATGACTTTGGAAAGTACCGTTTACAATCTCACTTTACAGCACCCAGCAGACCTACCATGAAACGGTCATTTAGCCGCTTTTGACGAGAAAACTTTATTTAGTACATGAATTTTCTGAGAATGTTATCAATATTTTATAAAGAAAAATTACAACTTGAGCTAAATCAAGCTGGAGCAAACATTTATTGTACCTTGAGTTCAGAGCATAATAGTACCTTGAGGCACTAGCTGCATTAATTTTAAAAACATTTTTTGGCAAAATATATCAATAGATAAACAGTGTTTATACTATTGTCATCTCTTACAATTGGGTAATGACAAACAGTAAAAGAGCTAACTTTAAGCAAAGATTAAAATTAATTGTGTTTTTAAGTAAAGCGGTTTTTTTAAGCATTTTTACACAGCTACATTTAGCTCTAAGCTCTATCCTAGGTCTGGTATCTTAGGTACCAGATAACCGATAAGATATTTTGTTTGTTTTATTTATTTATAGAAAAATTTAACATTTTTGACTTGGAAATGATTGCATTATCAGCATTACTAAGTTTTTGCATAAATGAGTCGAGCAGAAAGCATTTACAACTTAATTAAGATACGATTTTGACCTAGTTAGTTAATCAGATACTCCTTGAATATTTATAGCATTTCTTTTTCCTCAGAAAAAGTTAAATCGTATTTGTGTTTCTTTATTAAAGTAGCTTTGTTTCCTGAATGAGCACCAACGTGAATAATCTAATCGTACGATAAGATTCAACACTGGAAATAGCACACACAGCTCTCTTTTAAATCTAATTACATCCTAACAAAAGTTACTAAAGTAATTGGATTTTAACTTGAACTTTTTAGATACTAGAAATGAGGGAGGGTTCGAAAAAAAGATAGAAAAAGAATAAATGGAAATTGAATGCTTGACAACACGATAAGACATGATATCACAGTTGACAATCCAAGCCTGTATATATTATTCATCTTGTTGGAGGTAGAATCGTATATTTTACCAAACATAAAACAACTTTTTTGGAGGGTTCCACAAAAGTTTAAATGAAATTCCTTCCAAGTGATTTTATTCAAACCAATGACGTCAAATTAAAAAACACACTATTCCAGTTTGTCAACAAACACAGTCACAAATCACAGGCAATCCAAAATCGACACGAGTTACGAAATTCGCGGTAGGTGAGCACGCGCGTTTGCGGCGCGAGTCGTAGTTTCACTGCCGCCCGGCACCCAGCCGACATGCGCGACGCGCATACAACGCACGCAGTGTATAATAAAAAAAATATGTTTTATCTCTTTGAGGTCTTAAAACAGCATCTTTAAATCTGAGTTATTAAAACATAATTGAAGATCCGTAAACTATCTGAATGCGTTGGTGTTGTATGTTTGTTGGGCATTATTTTGGAATCGTTAAGCCAATCTGCTTACATACGAGTGTAATAGGTTCAAGTTATTAAGAAGGCTTGTCCCGGATTCGCACTGGTGGAAAATTATTTTTTAAACACATAAATATAGCCTATGTTATTTAGGGTGAATGTAACTTTCCAATGGTGAAAGAATTTTTGAAATCAGCACAGTGGTTTTTGTGTTTATTCATTACAAACATCCACAAGAAATACAATTCTTTGCTCTTTATAATATTAGTATAGAAGGAGAGGGAGGGGAAAGAAAGGGTCCGAAAGAGTACAGAAAAAAGTCACACTTAATAAAATTCATACTTCTAAATCACTTTTAGAGACATGATTTAAAAATACAAAATTATTTAAATAAAATTAACTTAAGCTCCCATTTGTAAGAGATTCAATGACTTCGTAGTTCAGACAGGTGCGATAGATTTCACGATTTTGAGGCAAACCTAGTGAATGGTGATAAATTATTGACAAGATTTCTACACTAACTATCTTAAGCCTCCACGCACACCAGAGTAAAACCAGAAATAATGTTAGTACATAGGTAGACAAAGAGATTCAGTGAGTTTATTACTGTACTGAAACTGCCAATGTATAAATAAATACTGTGGACAGCCCACACAACACTATCTAGCCCCAAATTAGGCAGAGCTTGTACTATAGGAACCAGATAGTTGATATATATTTACAAAAATAAAAACATACATCTGTGTTCACCACACAAATATTTGTTCGAACACACGACCTACGGCAAAATTCAACGCTGCGGTATTCAAGATTAAACGCATTTACTTCACGTGTATTTTTGAACGATTCTCAGAACTAATAGAATATTTCTAATATCACATAGCAAACAACCAAAACTACTCTCATTAGGGACTTCCCTGTTTAAGTTATATTCAATTTATGCGAATCAAATTGTTCTTGTTGTTGACTCTGAAGAGTATAACGACCCATCCGAATGAAGTTAACGACTCAGGTTTAATAAATAAACCAGCGATACGTAAATAACCTCGTTTGTGTGGGCACACAAATGTGGGGTTTACTTTTTGGGGTAAACATATTCTTAAGTAGAAAGACAACTTTATTGAATAGATTAGATTTATTATATTAATTGGAATAAAAAAAATGTCAGTAAACAAGTCTGTCAATATTCAGTTGATAATAGAAAATCAGTATTTTCATGACATAAGTACCTAGCAAACAATAGCAATCGTTGCTCGCTGTCAGAATTTCAGTATTTACTGCGATGAAATAGTAAATTTAGTTAGCGTTGGATGCAGCCCAAAAATTTATTTGAGACTATTGTTCGGAATCGAAATTCTTCTTGTTTGATATGATTTGATGTTTGTTTATCTATTATTTAATATTTTTGGAAAAAAAACACTATATTAAAAGATAGTATAGCAAATAGGAAATTTACAATGTTTTTGTAAGGAATTCATGAGATTTCCGTTATTTTTCCCAAACTTTTAACTCACCACTTGATACGAAAAAAATCAAATTCGTTTCGGTTTCGAAAGATTTATTTATAAGTATCTGGGGCATTTGTCTTCTCTCGAAGGCTACAAATGCGCTATTCGTTAGGCTTAGTGATGTATGCAGAGATAAGAGCACGAAGCTGTGTGGTGGAAATAAAGGCAGCATTGTGAACGACTGAATAACACACTTTATCATAAGTGTAATTCCAACGCTTCATGAAATTGACACATGCATTACAATATGTTAGGATTATCAATGATATCACTAACTCTCTAAATAAACTAGCATTGAACAAAACACTAATTTATAATGTATCGAAACAGTATCTGATTCTGATGACGTATATCCTTTCATTGTGTGAGTGCTCTGGTAAAACACACCACGTATAACAAAGAGAGAAAAAGAACACGTATCACGAGTAATTAAATGTTTTAACATGATAAAAGGGTAATCATAAAAGATGCTGTTTATGTAAGGAAAATTGAGTTACAGAACTTATTTCATTGTTCCTTGTTCTACTATGCCAAAAGATTTCTTCGTCGAAGATTTTAATAAAAATGAATCTTTAACACATTTTAATAACAAGCACGTAAAAACCAATATAGTCTCAGAATAGTCTGAATATTACTTTGATACTTTAGTTAGCCATATCCTATGTCCACATCTTTATTTAATTAAAGTGTAGTTTCTCGTGTTATTTCAATAAAAGCCTTCGGTCAAGGTAAATAGGGGCGAGTGGCGCTGGCTGTCAGCGCTGGCCGTTTCCTAGACCGTGAAAACAATGCGCTTTGCGCTTTTTGCAGCTGCCGGAAGCTCTTTGCCTCGCTTTCAAACGTAGAATGATTCGCTCTGATATGCTGTGTCCACTGCCCGAAGCGTTTATTTGTTTATCGTACACAATGGGATGGTCAATCCCTGGATTCATCTATAAGCTGAATGAAAACAAAAACTACCCTCTTTTCATAGACTTGCTCGCAGCATTTCATGATTAGTATTTCAGAGGATCTCATCGGGGACAGAGGTCTTTAAAAGAAATATTTTATCACATTTAACTTTTTAATTAGGTTATGTGTTCAAAGTTGAAATTTCTGACACGTATTTGAAAAGTCTGAACTTTCCAGTTTGAATAGCGCTTGGTTTTATGTACGTTAACCAATATTAATTTACGGATTTCGTTAGTTACTGATGGTGTTGTTTGGGACAGTAATATTGTCTTTACATTCAGTTAAAAACGTGCATAAGTATGTTTTCACGTTCAAATATAAATCGATTTATTTTTTGTTTGACGCTGTATTTTCCGAAACACAATACTTACAAAATAAGTTAATTCTGTTATATTTTCGACATGAGGTCAGAGAATTCGATTCCCTCTAACACCTTTATTGAATTTTTATGGTTATTCTGTACCATGAATCATTTTTTACGACGCGAACCCGTAACAAGTTAAAAGGTTCATAAGAAACTCCGCTATGTGAACATATTAGGAGTAAATTTTGTTACATGTCTTGGTGTTGGTATGCTTACGCGAACAAACGGCATCTCCAGAAATAGACTAAGATTTTTAAGATCAAAAGCTTTACTTACTGTAAGTAATTTGAACACACGACAAAAGTCGAAAGAACTAACAAACACGGTTTTATTGCAAACATACTGTATGTTTTAAAATGTGTTTAATTATTTACCAACCTCACTTGTACCTACCAGTATTTAGGTACTTACCTTTTCTGGTGAATTCTTCTCCATGACGGTCTGATATTTCAAAGAGTCACTTACCTGCAACAAACATGCTTATTGTTATTACCATGTTATGCCTCAATATCAATAATAAAGATAATAAAAGTTGCAAGACAGAATACTGTAATGTTTTTAATTGAAACGGCTGTCGTGCGTAACTCACGTCTATAGATAATTCGATCCAAAGGAATAAGGCGAAAATAATTTGCGCAGTAGCTGTGAAATTAGATACATATTATTTAGTAGGTATTGCAAAATAAATATAAATATTGTGGACAATCTAAAACCTAAAATCAAAACTAAGCTGAGCTATGGGAATCAGATAGCTGATATATTTTTTTTTTAAATACATACTTAGAAATACAATGTAACACCCAGACAGAGAACCAACATCTACGTTCACCACACATATATTTGTTCCCGGTGGGGATCGAACCCACGCCATCCGGAACAGAAGGCAGAGCTGCTACAAACTAAGCTGCGAGGGCTGTCAAATATGTCAGCTTGACATGTTGAAATCCATAAATACAATCAATTCGGTTTGTCGGTACATTATAATCTCAATTAAAATGGTTAACCACGGTTGGCAGGATTGGGTCCGATACCGCAAACACGAAGCCATGTTGGATATTATGATGGTTGTTGACAGCTCTGTTATTGCTCCTTTGTGAGTTTCAACTGATGTGCAATAATATCATTCATAAAAAATGCGTCTGGTGGACATGACATTTCTGTTGCATCACGCCTGGTAGATCTTTGGCCGTGAATACAAAAGCATTATACACCAGACGAGAATAATAAACAAGCTAACTTTATGTTGCTATAATTATTATGTACACTCGAAGATACCAAAAAAAAATGTTTTATTGCTACAATCGTGAATACAGAAATCAACTAAACACATTTTATTGAGGACCATAAAAAACAAAAAATACGTTGAGATAGTAAAAGCACGATAAAAATGAACACAAATCGGAAGGTGCATAGAATGGGCACCACGGAAGCGTCGAGACGTAGCGTCACCGGTCCGGGGCCCGGAGGCCAGCCGGAGAAAAATACGATGGCCAAACAATAGCCAGAGACGTCAAAATCATTATTTATTGTTTCGTTAACGAGCTCTAAAGAAATGGGCCGGATTCGTAGCTCGATGCGGGCTCGGAGCGCGGACCTGCCTGACTCATGCGATGCGACCGCCGTATTTTGGCTCACGGGCTGGGTCAACTATATGATTTTACTTTTATCGTTTAAAATGGGCATCGTTACGCCGAGCTAAGAAATGTTCTATTATTACCTGTGTGTATACAGAGGCTACAGAGCGTATACACACACATACTAATTTATACAGTATAAAATTGAATATTCCCAATTTCAAGTCTCAAGCTCTTATGTGACAGGTCTAATATTAAAATCCTCGTATAGTCTGTGCATGGTAGTAGGTGATGTATTCAATTAAATATATGTATAATTTCCTTTACTGATAATTAAATATATCAGTAAAGAAAATTAGATTAATAAAGATTTTATGCAACATTGTTGCACGATACGAACCACAAAAGTACGAGGATATATAATTATGCAGATACACGAACCTGTATTACCGTTATTACCTAGTATATCGATTGTCTCATAGCGGCTTAACTATGCGCAAACTACTCATCGACGCTTCACAAATTGTTTAGTTTCAGCGTCTAGTTTCGCAGGTTCTACGGTATGGTAAAACAGAAAATATAAGATTAGTACCTAATCCGCTTGCGAATCAGAATCTGCGAAATCACTTTGTAAATTGATTTATCAGGAAACGTTGATGAATTTACCGAGAATTTTTTTGTTTACAGGGTTTTACGACGAAAAGCATTTATATCGTGATTAACGTTAAATTCTGAGAAACCACGCAGGCGTTATTATTTGTTACTTTGTATTTTCCCTGCAGGTAACAGAAAATTTTACACTAGCTTTGGTTAATCAAGAAATGCACGATGTGCAAGTAAGATAGAGATGGGTTTTCCTGTGGGATTCTAAAACCAAATCACAAAGGGATCTGTTTGGTCGTGTTCCTCTTATTTATCTGCTCGTGTCACACTGAGATTACTCTCCAGAATTAAATTCTATCTGAACACGGAAAAGAGACTCATGGTTTATAGATATACTAGCGGAGTTCTGCGTAATTTCGCTTGCGTCAAGCTATTTAAAAAATGACCATCTCCACTTGTTTTTGCTGTTAGGATTTCACATACATCTATTTTAAATGTATAAGTGACCTTATACATTTAAAATAGATAGATAGTAGCGCAAACTTGGTCATTGACGCAACTTCAAAAGTCCAAACTCAAGGTTTGCCAACGTGCGATGGAGCGCAGTATTCTAGGTGTCAAACGACTAGATAGAATCCGTAACACAGAACTGCGCTCACAAACACAAATCGCAGATGTAGCTTTGAAAGCCGCAAAGCTGAAGTGGAACTGGGCTGGTCATGTTTGCCGTATGCCAGATGAGCTGTGGGCAAAGATAGCTACCGATTGGCATCCTGACCCAGCGAGAAGGCGACGCGGCAGACCAAAACGGAGATGGCGAGACGAGCTTGATGGTTTCCTGACGGATTGGGCAGGCGTAGCCCAGGATCGCGATGTCTGGAAGGAATGGGGGGAGGCCTTTGCCCAGCAGTGGGACCCGGAGGGCACATAATAATAATAATAAATAAGTGACCTTAGCCCTAGTGAAGGTGACAGACGGACAGAGACATCATGCATGAGTGAGGCCGCAAGTGTTCCGTTTTTCCAAAACTGGATCGGAACCATAATAACATTTTCTCTTTCGTAAATGAATAAACGCCAATACGACAGTCACGAATTCGTCCAATGGTAAAAACTGTAACAAAAAATTTTACTTTTAGAATCCACACAATTTTAGCACAAAGAGAATACCGTCTCATTTAGTAAGTACTTAATAAAGTTTTTCTATATTATTCTATGGTAGCGGCATCTTGTAATTAGTGAAGTTTTACCGTCCGGAACAAAGCAACTGGCGTGTACCGCTAGCCAGAGAAAGACTTCCATTTCTGTTTATATGCAAACTTGATTCCACCGCATTGTAAATAGAAAAATAGGAAGGCAGAATTACAGGAGCAACCTTATAATATAGGGCTTCGATAAAATAGAAGATAACTTTGTTAAAGACCTGTCGTCTGCCAGCCTACCTGGAGTAAATAAATATTCCCCAGCGACGACCTAAAGGACTTATTCGAGACTGATAGATAATTGACTATCATAAATAAAACTGATAAAATTGCAAGTCAGGTCGAGCATCATTTTCAAATGGCGTTCCTCGTGTACCCTATACACACACAAGTAAAATAGTTTTTTTTTATTCCTGTTATAAAAACGTATAGGTTTTCAATAAAAGCTTTTTAATTTTATTAAAAAGCTTTTATTGTTAAATAAAAGTTTTAATAAAAGCTTTTTAATTTTATTAAAAAGCTTTTATTGTTGTAATATTTTTCTTAGTATAGTGTGTTATCTCTGCTATACGTTCCAGGATTTACTAACTCAGGGTTGTCACTTATCTTGTGAAATTAATTCACAAGATAAGTGACAACCCTCTTCTTAAAGAAACGTAACTTTTTCCGCCTCCCAGGCCTTAACTCGTCTTTGCCATTAACTACAATCTTTAGTAAAATCATTTCTCCAATGGAAAATCTAAGGGCAATAGAGTTTTCAATAAGACCGTGACGTAACTTACTTGAACTCTGCCAAGTTACAGAGCTTTTGCACAACGCTGTAACTTTAAACTATTAATTCATTTGCGCATGATAATAGCACAATTTTAACACACAAGCGACAAACACCTTGTTTTTAGCTTTCAAGTAGGTCACCACGTTTTTCCTCAACCGGCAAACTTCCCATCCTTTGTACTCCAAGTTTTTCAATTAACAATTAGTTGATTAAAAAACGCGAAAGCGTTGAGTGCGGTAGAGTGACACACATCTCACGAACTAAGAGGATCGTAAAGACATTTTACACGCATCGGTGGCTGAGTGCCGAGTTCGTAATTCGTTGAGGCATCCGCCGCGGAGACAGGAATGAGCTAACTTTTAGGAAGCTGCGACCGAATGAGAAAACATTGGAGAAGTTCCTGCCAAGTGATAGACGAAACCGACTAAATTTATTTCGGGGCTTACTGAAACACATATTACAACAAGTTTCAAGATAATGCCCTGAATAACAATGGCAACGCGTACACTTGCAGAAGTCACTAGTTGTAAACGAAATTAAGATACGATTTATGCTCACGAGTAAAGTTAGTAATTTATTCGAGTTATGAATATGTACAGAACTGTAATTAGTCAACATGTTTGAAGATGAAATAATGATAGGTATAGTGACTTAAACTCGCGTTTTAGGAATATAAATAAAAGACGATCCATTGCGTAGATACCTATAACGTGCCTATTTGAGCTCACATCATTATTATTATATTAGTATAATACTGAACAAAGAAATGTGAAGGACGTGAAATTCTGAGCAAATAGCTCAATAAGCGTCAAGGGGAGTTAACGCAGGAACAAGGCCAGCATATGAAACATGTCCCGGCGGCGAACTCGTAATAAGTACCGCTCAACTCGATCATAAATAAAAGGAGAACCGTCATAATAGGCGTTTCAGAGACGTCAGTGGCAGCTGTCGCTCGGACGTATTCAGACGAGATTCCGTCACACGGATAAAAAATCTTGGTAGCCGCCCGGCCGACTTCATCTGACAAACATCCAGTACTTTCGAGCTACGGCTGTAACATGCAAAACAACATTAGCCAGCGTAACACAACCAACTTGGAGCGCTCCTCGAGCCATCAAGCAAACTTTTATTCGTAAACTTGAGTGCGCCATCCGTAAGACAAAATGGTGTTCCTTTCTCGGCCCGGAGATTATTTTATTTTAGAATTTCACCTCTTTCGCAGATTCTTTGCAATTTATCAAAGAGATATGTCAGGGGGAGGAAGCGGCTACGATGACGTCGCACGCGCCCCATCGAGCCCCGCTGCTACCCCTCAGATAAATAATCGCGTTCGAGATTAATTTATCTTATTGAAGTTGATATTTTATATTTGTCCTTGTCAATTTTATAAAAAAATAATTAAATCAGTAACAATTTCTCACAACATTTATCATTCATAATCATAATACTAAGTTCAGTCGTGAAGCGCTCATTCAATAAGAATATTTGTCCAAGCGAGCTTACGTTAGGGATATGATAATACTTGCCAAGTATTTATGAGTCATTGGACGCTTCACAAATATTTAAAGTTAGAGAACGCTACGAGAAAATTGATATGAAGCTGTAAAAAATTTAGGCTATTTTGATTATTCAGAACATGAATACCTACTCATCAAGATGAAAGTATAGATTTTGATTGCAGCTGAGAACTCTGTAAATATGCACACAAAACGATTTTAGAGAGGCTGATTAAGCTGAGACAAGACTCTTGTCAGTTGCGAGGGCGTTAAGCGAGGCCGCGTATGATTCGCATATTTTTTATTAATATACTAGAACATGTCTAAGTGTAAAGGTATCAACAAATACCATACGATCATTTAAAAGCAACAAAACGAATAGATGTTCACTACTATTACATGATAACGGTGTCACTGGCCTTTCCGTGTCGCTAAGTCACTGGCATTGTAGACATCGTGTAAAATGCATTACAACAAGCTGAGAGAACTCTTTGAAATCGGTTAATTTATCCTCTTCAGTTCACTATAAACTCCTTCAGTATTCCACAAAACCTCATCTATCGAAAGCAAACGGTTCTGGAGACGGACCAATATACACTGAGTACAGCAGGTTGTAGATAGCCGCTGGGTAGAATGATCGGTTTTAATTTGATCCGATTACAGGCTGAACAACCCATGCTATTTATAAGGGAGGCACTGAGCTAAACAAAGAATAATGATTCCAGAGAACCAACGACGTAATTACCATTATCATTAGACATTATTTCTGAACCAAATACGGTGGGAAAGCACAGGGACCCAAAGGGTTTTGAGGCGAAAATATCTGGAGGTACCTAATCTTAATTAATAAACAAGCAAACAGGTCGAGTTACACAGAGGGCTTTAGGTTCGGTAAGCACCTATTTAGGCAGTAGCACGTTTCATGTTTTGAAGTTTTGGTTCTCACGGTGGATCGAAGTTTGGGAGCCAGTCGCGTCGCATTGGGCGGCATATCGCAAGACGGGTTGGTCACGCACCTGGTATCTTTCACTGACACGTACAGCGACCTTAATTGATATTTCTAGTACTTTAATAAAGACACACTCATCTACAAATTCCATAGCACGCACTTCCGCTACGCTACAAACCAATTCACACGAAAATCTTTTTATCTAAAATACGTATTAAAAAAGAAACCGTAAAAAAAAAGTATCTAGATACGTGCAAAACGAGCACTTTCCGCAGAATTGATCAAGGAAATTGATTAAATTGCGGATGAGTTACGCGAAAAGATTACAAGGCGACTGTTTTACAGCGGTTTTAACGGCTCCACGAAAGAGACATTCCGACCCTGTGATCAAAGTCGTTTTAATTAAAAATCTTGCAATAGACGCTTGTCTAAATTCCGAGCAACGACCAGATTTTTTCTTATTTTGGTCGGAAAGTTAAATTAATCTCATTCTGTTTTACCTATACAGAAAAGATTTACAAAATCGAGAAAAAGCCTTGAGCTATAATTCGTAATAACATGGGTGGTTCGGATGAAAACAATAGTGATTTAGCTACCTACGAGAAAATGTTTATAGAAGAAAGTAATGAGTTGAGATACCTGCCCAGGCCTATACATAACAAAGCTACCTATACACACAGTAAGGTGTAAGAAATCCTTCTTTCAATACTTAGACACACGTATTCATGTGAGGATTTGGCAAATCAACATAATTTTTATACCATTCGACACGAATTCTCCAGTAAAATCTGATTTTATTCAAGGTAGAGTTAACAAATGAGAAAATATATTCTCGCAATTTCTTCTACGAGGCCGATATTAAATTAGAATGAAAGGAGTAAAATAAAAATGTAAAGCGGATCTCAGCGGAAGCGGAGACGAAAAAATGGGCAAGTTCGTCGCTTTTCGCTTCTTGAGAGTCCCGTAGCTACTCGTATTATTGCATTTTTATATTAATAGTGCCTAAGTTATGAAGCAGACTTCTTTTAAAAATATGAGCAACGAACTCCTATTATGCATATAAAATATTCCAGTCACCGTTTTTGTTTCTATCAATAGCCATTGGTAGGTACGTGAAGGCAATAGTTTCACTGTTTTTATAAAAACCATACCAACAGCGTCTACTATAAATATAAGTTACTAACTGTTTATGTAGGTCACATAATTTAACTCGGTTAAAAAGAAAAAGTACCTGTTGTAAGTGATACTTTTATGCATTGATCGGCTGTGAACACAAAACGGAGGAAATTCCCGTGCAAGTGCAGTCGAGGATCGATCGCTTTCAGAAAATGAAATTTACTGTCGAGTGTTCGTACTACGACAGCTACCGTGTTTCTGAGTGGCACATGCCCGTCTGCTTCACTGCTTCCACGTTCTATCTCCGGTACGGTATTTTATGTATCTATCAATCAAAACATTTGAACCCATTTTAAAAACCAATGCTGTATTGTACGAATACGTTTATCAGATTTCTGTCATTTTTTATTCTTTTGAACAATACTCACGCAAACACTTTTTAACACGCGTTTTTTGTGTTCCGTAGTTCTTTTTTCATAACAATAGTAGGTTTGTCATTTTCCAGCATGTCATCTGCAGTTCTCTCACAAGGTTTGTTTTTGCAAAAGCAGAAATCTGAACCCTAAAGTAAAGGTGTTGCATTTTAAGCCTTGAAAGAACGTTGTCATATTTGATTTATACATAACGTACTGGATGATTACCTTAGCAAAAATATATTACCCGCATGGGTTCACAAGGGACTACTTAAGCTGTGCGTAACCCTAGTTCAACAATGTGCGCACAAAGCAGCTGGAAATAATGTATGCATTGTTAAGAAAATATTATGAGTTCCCAGAAATAAATTATTACACATCTGTACCTATCTGTTGAAATTAATACAAAAACTTTAAATTTTATTATATCAGCAGTTTTTCCAGAAGCCGTACCATCTTTATAATGTAAACGTCTTCTTCAATGACACACTGCCTGCTTTATAATTTAGTTAATCAAATTTATTTAGATAAAGAAACTTACAATTAAACAAATATTTACAAAATGTACACAACAAACAGTTAAGCTATCTGCAGACCGTTACAAACGATCTAGAGATAGCTCAACTGATCTAAATCAGTACCAGACGGAAGCGTCTGGTAATATAATAATTAAGTTGATTCACAATACAACACTAACAGCTAGCTTTTTATTTATTTTTTCCAACTTCGGCTTGCTTCCACTCCAAATATTGGTCTCTAAACTGGGGGCCTGTTATGTAGACCTCACCATGTAACATAATAATTGCAATAAAGAGTATGAGTATCACGCCTTATTATGATCTAGATCGAGATCAACTGAACCCTTTCTGAGATTCATTGGATTCTACATTTATATCACGATATTTTTGGTTTATGTTAGATTTGTTTCATATTTAGTTGTATAACATCTAAAAACACGCGCTGCTATAAAATAATGGGTTCAAAGCCTTTTATTGCATTTTAAATAAAAAAACATTTTATGGCTCAAAGCGAATCTTCAAATTAAATTCAAACTTTCACCAAAAGTACGCGTGGTTAATGAAATATATAGTTAAACTTTAAAGGCTGGAAATATGCATCTACTTTTATCGCAGACTGTGCCCACAATATGCGGTTCTACCCGTATCTACGTTACGTAAAGAACTTGATTGTAGTTTGTGGTCTATCGCACTTACACGACTAAGACGAAATTCAACTATGCGTCTGCCTCTAATATAATTTTAATTTTATATATTATAATGTCTAATAATGTCTAATCTAGTGATATCTATTTAATAATAAATCTTTGCCGGGAAATATACCACTAAAACAACGGTGTGATGTACAACGAAAAATATCTGGGAAAGGGTGCTAGATAAATATTGTAAATATAAAGACTAAAAGCCTCAGCTTAGGCGTCCACATTTTCAGGAAAGGCAAGGTTGAAACGTGCGTAGCTGACTAAGCAACGGGTTTCCTTCGAGTCTTCCTCGTACCGTGTACTTTCCACATTTAAACCACACTTTCCACATAAATCGGGAGGCGGGCGGAGGCGGGTAGACCACCAGTCTCACAGAAACAAAGAAAATAGGATATAGTAGGATAAGTGCACAACATCCTTATGTCCTAGGCACCCTTATTTACGATCTGTCTTCCGACCACCATCAAACGGTTTACGACTGCACATCGAGAGGGGCGTTGCCAACGAAAATTTATCGATAGCCACACACCACACAGCTCGATAGTGTCCGAGTCATAAAACGCCATTTCAATGAATATACAGTAAAATAGTAATAGCCATCAGACGACCAACAGAAATAGTCATTTCGGAAAAAAACACTCAAAGACGACCATAAAGATGACACTTTTTAAATACGAACATCTGACTCAAAATAAAAATAAAGTAGGCTACTGAAAGATACGCTATTAAATGCTACTGGGTCAAATGCTGGTACTGCAGACACTGCTAAGTGATGGTTGCTCATTTTGCGTTCACCATTTGGATAAGTAATCCTATCTTTACTGTAAGCTCTAAACACGGTAAACAAAGAGAATAAATAAGTATTTGATCGGAGTTTCGGCTATTTTCTGAAACGCGTGCGGACAGTAACATTTCCCAAGTGATAATAACTACTCTAAAATTAATTAATGGTGCTCTTAAAAGTTTCAGATAATAACGTTCAAGCGGCGCCAGATGTTGACGAGTGTAATAGCTACGTTATGAATTTTAATGTCTGCCCGTCGAAAATCAGAATGAATATTGAGCGCTGTAAAAAAGGATATAATTAAAATGGGAAAGGATGTTTTTGCTCCGGGAACGGCTCAGCAACTCTTGGGAAGAAAAATTTACGAGGAACACTGAAAAATAATTAATATGGAATCTCATTAGGCACTGCCACTGGTATACTGCGGACCACGACTATATTTGCGCCCAACACTTTTTATTACTTATCTAGAAGTACAAAAAATCCCAGCAGCTTTTATAGACCCGCTTCAAAAATTGCTTTTAAGTTTATATTACTACCGCCTTATTTATCTAGTCGTGTAAATATTTCTTTCACCACATGCACTACATGTGGTGAAAGGATTTTAGGTGCGCCTCAGAGTGGCTCCGTACGTAGTGGTCACTACCGTGAGTGTTCATAAGGGGCAATGAACGCGATATGCAGCACATAGAATCGCGTTTATGTGGGAATCACTTGATTGATTTAGTACACAGTTTTAAATAGGTTTTTCTCTTGACAAAATAGTAAACGCGTCGGGCATATGTTATTTTCTGTAAAAACCAACCGGAACTTCTATTTGGACCGATTCCAAACAAAACAATAAAAAGAAGCCTCTGAGAGAGCATTACGCAAATCACGACCATCATTAATTGTTTTTTTTTTGAGTCAACGAACCTTGAAATTGAAGTGGATATAACCTAATCTGGGTCCAAATACATTTAAGCTTAAAGTGAATTTGTAAATTTTCAAATAGGTTAGACGGGTGTTATTGAGTGTGATGTTCGAATAAATCATTAAAAATAGGGATGCTGGATGAATTCGTTTAAGTATATGCATAAAATTTAAATATTGAACGAATTTAAAGCAAATGGCGTACACTTATGTAGAACCAACGTTTGTACCAAAGCAGGAATGTGGATGGGATACCTATCCCATCCACATCACATATTCTTTTTACCTATATTAACTCAGACAATTTGTAAGTCTACATGTAGGCACGCCTACGGGTCTAGCTGAGTCAGCACCACAGAGTGGAAACGTACGGAAATGGCAAGATCTCGCAAGCTTACCTAATTGTGGTAGGTGTAGCAAACCCAAATAAATAAATTGGAACCCTTATTAGTTTTGTTTGTGCGATGGTCACAACTTTGCTATAGTAATATAATGTGGCCTCCCTTAGACGTGGTTAGCATTATTCAATGATTTTTTTAATTCAGTCTTTCTGTCGTTGCAGAAGTTCATTTTGTTTTATAAAGAAAAAGAAAAACCTATCAATTAAGTAGGCTTTTCACCACACTTGGTTCGAAAGAATCAGTGACACGATAAGAAGACGAAGAAGTAGGCCTTATTTATATGAATCACGTAAAATCTTCCAAATTGTTGTGTGAATCAACGATTTGTTTGTACAAAACAAATTATTTTTGATTTGATTTGATAATTAAATATAACTTTTAATTAAAACGCGTCCAAATTCTTATCTGGTACCACAAACTAACCAGTCATAATTGCAACATTTGAAAGGGTTGCGTACTTAATTGGTACTCTTTGGAACTGATAAAAACGAGTTTACCTAAGCATGTTTTCCTTTTTTCGGAGAGCTGGCCGAAATTGTGGCACATGCAGCACATATGTCGCTTCAACTTATATTCTGTGGAACCACAAATTGAGCACCGGACCTTATTCTACACCACAGATAAGGTAACAGTATGCTTTGTCAAACTGTACGTATAATGGCGGTACAATATCTTGAAAAAAAGGCAGAGGCATGACCTCTGCCTTTCGAACTTAATGGTAATGAAAAACACCGTCTACCTTCAATTAAAATAATTGTACAGCGAGGTATGATTAGCGAAGCTTGTAAGAGTAAAATTTATGAGGGTAAATGTATATTCCGAGTACCTATTCATTTTTACCACACATGAGGATAATACATTTCTGTAAAAAAGCTACACATTGTTTTTTTAGGAAGCAAATTGTTTCTTTTAAAGAGGAATAAGGAAGATGATGATGATAACATTTTTTTCCGTTTGATTTTATCCTAGGCATGAATTTTATTGAAATACTACTGTATTTTTATGCAAGTTTTATTTTAGTGCGAAATATTGAACTATAATGCTTTACTTCTTAGCCCCTTTGAAACTTGAACAACTTCAAAAGGCAACGTGACTGACCTCGTTGCTATAGAAAATAAGGTGTTATGCAAATATTGAAGTGCAATAACATTAAGTTTTATGTACCTAACGGTTCATTTCGCTACAGGCAATTTGCCATATTTTCAAATGTCCCAAAGAAACGCAATAGAAAAGTTACTCAAAGTTGGTACAAGTCCAAAAACGGATGCAACAACACTGATTTATTAACTTGCACAATTCGGATAATTTAAATGTAGGTAAACTCAGAAATCAACAATAGCTTTAATTGAAATAAATATTGAAACCTATATTTCGCTACAGCTTACTGTAGTGTATATTTGCGATACCGTAAGTTTTCTTTAATTGTGTTTGAGTTCCAAAAAAAAAAAAAAAACGGATCACATGAGAATTAAAATGGCTAAAAAAAATATCCAGTTCTCAATCGAAATTAATTTTCAATTTAATTAAAATCCGTTTCGCCCTCGCGTGATTAAGTCACGAATTCGCCTTTTGAATTTATATTATTTTACGGGAAGCAATTTATGTACACGCAACGAGTGCTACCAGATAGCTCATTGATTTCTAGTTTGAATATAGGCAATCTATGCTACGAATGTTCCCACACGCGATTGCTATTCCAGATCCATCGATGGTAATTTAGAGGAACAAATTGATGATATTCATGTAACGAAGCTATCTCTAGCGGCTGGTGTGCTGCAATCATGCGGCCGACATTACCCATAGCCAGTACGCTGCGTTGTATAGAAATTAGTCTTTCTGATAGGGCTGAAGCGATCATGGCACAAAAATTATTTTGGTGCTTTAAAGTACCTCTTTTTTTGGCACTTTAAGGCAAACACCACTGTCGATGTACTTCTCGCGCGCACATTTTCATCTTTTGAAAGATATAAAAACACTGAACGTATTCATCGAAAATCGCGAGCAACTATCTTGTGTACAATCGGATAGCACACAGTTAAGTTAAACAATAATTTTGGTTGAAGCACGTTTTCCTACTAAAAAGTTTGTAAGTATATCTTATTTTCGTACATAAATAAACATTTAGGTAAGAAGGTGGTTTTTTCAACTAACACCGTGTTTTTGTTTGAGTAACCCTTTTTTTATCGAAAATCGCCTTTTCGACGCTGCGCTACCAAAGCAATACCCTTAACCTAGTACTTTTTATGAGTATGCAACAAGATTACATCTCGACAAACGAACTAAGAACGTGCTTTATAGAGAAACAATCTCATGAGTGCTCCTAGATAAAAAAGTTTTCGTGTCTCTATAGCTATAGTGTCTATATAATAAATCTATCTATCCTATGGTATTTTATTTTATTTCCCATACCTACTATGTTCGTTCGTATACGTTTATAGTATAGGTTTTAATTAAAATTCATGCATGTCATTCATAAGGCTATACCTATACTCTTCATGTATCTCTTTTCAGTTTCATATTATATTATTACAGTGGGTAGAGTATAGGTTCAGGACTCTTTGTTTAAATAATCTATTCCTTGTGTTATTAAGTCGACTAATTTTAGGTCAGCTACTACCTGTTTTTCTGCAACACAGTGTAAACTAACGCAGGAAACAGTGGTATACAGACTTAGTGTAGACTAAGTCTGTATGCCTCCAGTTGATGGACGCAGGGCAGTGCATCGTAGGGCACGTTCCTGACGTGCGTGACCTACGAGGCATTGCTTTGTTATAGGCGATGGTTACCACTTAACATCAGGTGGGTCATATGCTTGTTCCATCAGCTAGTTACATAAAAAAAAAAAAAAAAAAAAGTTACTGTCATGTATTATTGTTTGAAATAAAGATTTTGTATTTTGTATTTTGTATCATATTTTATTAAATAATTTAGTTTATTTTTTTATGTACTTTTTTATGTTTGCATGCTGGGTTTTTCTGGCGAAGTGTGTGATTCTATATTATTATTTGCCTATTAGGTATAAGATCTAAAATGTACTTAACATACTTCAAGCAAATAAATTATTTCATTTCATTTCATATATCTCTCATCCTCCTATAGCTTTATTTCAATAAAACATATTAATATCTTGAAGCATATACCCTAATGTTTGAACGGCTAGCTGCGCCTCTAGCAGCGTGCTCGGCCAGTTGCCTTGTGTACTCATTCGAATGCTGCTCATATGCCACGCCGCACTATCGCAATAGCGCGAACAACACTCCATATTAAAGCCTCCAAATTGCAGTTTAATTCATTCAGGACGTGTCTCGACAACGGAATCGCAATAACAGGCAAAACAATACCACCGTATATTGAGGGCTGTTTGATTGCACTTATAGACAGCAGTAAACCACAACTATGTCAATATGTATATAGCTTTGTGATGAAATAGCTTGTTCAGAAGTAGTTCTGGGTAAACCACTATACTGCAGACAGTTGTTTGCGAGACTGTAGCAAAATGTGAACAGGTCTGAGGAATAGTACTTTGTTACCCGAGTGTTGAAAGTCACGTTTTTTGAGTCCCGAGACGGGTTTGGCGCCAGAGCGTTAGCGAGGGCGCCAATGGAGCTTGAGGGACTTAAAAGACTTTCATCCGAGGTAAACACTGTGCTTTTCATTACGAATACAAGGAAAGTAAAAATAAAAACATGAAAGAAAAATTAGTGAAAATGAAGATTGAATTGCCGCCTTCCCGGTTTTTTTTTCTTTTTCTCTGGCGGGATTCGGCTTCGGTTCGCCAGCATTATTCAGCCATTATTTTCATTTTCATAATTTAAAAAATGGTAAATTGTTTGCTCAAATCTATATTATTTTAAAGAAATAGTTGAAGCTATATATAAATCAAGCAATTTAGAAGATATATTATTTATTTAATACTACCTATCATTATGTTATTTAAATTTAAAATTTACATTGCGCTCTAATTACTTTTTAAACTTCTTACCGTTGTAATGGGATTCCAACCTACTTGCTGAATAAAAAGTTGGAATTTGGTTCAACCTCCTTGCAGTTTAGAAAGTTGGAACATGGTTGAATAAAATAGAACTTGTTTTTTTTTATAATTTGACAGCTGTCAGTAGAAAGCGATTCTCCCTAGGGCTGAAAGTTTTACTTTCTATTAGGCCCCTCAGGCAACTTCAGACCTACTTTCAGAGTATGAGTAATGAAAACACTTTACTTACAAAGCACTGACTTCTGCTATCGAATTCTCACTATTTCAGCGTAAATTAGTTCTATGAAACTGTTGAAAACACGCCGATTTACTGTTCTTGTACGTAGATTAGAAAATAAAACCAATCCAATCTCTTTTATGTTAGAAGTAAATACCTAGAAATTTGTTTCTCAAAGCAATCAAACATTCTGCGACACATCAATTTTATTTTCGGATGTTAGCGGCGACCTGGCAGCCTTCCCATCCAATATACTAAACTATAACCTTTAGCCATTAAAATTGTCATCTCTAACTAATGGGGATCTGTAGACAGTGACTAAGCTAACTTAAAGCATTTTTATAAGTTGATTGAGAGATATTTAAGTATCTAAATAATATTGACATACATCACAAATACCCATTTTCCTTAAACAAGCAGAGTCACACCGCACCACCACATCAAATATAGGTCATTTTCTAGGCTGCTGCGTGTTCTGACGCTCCATAACATGCATCAGCTGCTTTATATGCCGTGCGACCCCTATGGAAAACTACTGATATGGAAGCTCATAGAATGCTAGTTTTCTACCATCTTAAATTCAGTATTAATGGCCGTTGTGGCTATAACGACGGGTAAAACTCACTTTTCTATCGTACTCGTACAATAGTGTTGGTAAACTGGTGTGATGGTAAGACGCGACGAAGGTGCTTTTTTTTCTCTATACCTATACCATATAATAAAAACGATAATAATAATTACTAGCCGTAGTTGTCTGTTCTTCTTGGCTTGGTCGCGTGGAACTGGAACTTAGTATCAACTAGCTTTAAGACGTTTCAAAGTGATCCTTGTGATACTATTGAATAAATACATATTTGACTTTGACTAGGTTTTGACTGTGCCAAACCTCAGCTTGGGTTGGCCTATATTTTGCACACCGCCCCCTATCTTGCTGAAGGGCGTCCTACACTACGCTATACTCGTAATATCTATGTTTTAATTAACACTGTAAACCTAACGTTATATATATCTACAGACTTCCGAGTAACATCTCTAATTGCATACGCATGTAGAGTCGTGCCGTCCCTGTTTCTATTTGGTCTTAGGTTGTACGGTTACGATACTAGAACGAACAGCTAACAAACCGATCGGAATCCTTGTTTGTTCCACAGAGACAACGATTGATTGTTTAAAACTAAATGAAACGTTGTTGTACTGCTTCTGGACTGGATGTTATATTAAAACAGAGGCTTTCGGTTAAAAGATTGGGAGGTTTAGGTTTTTTTCCTCCATATATCTTAATTATGATTATTTATAGAAGTCTATTCAAAACCAATTTGTTTAAAATATAATGCAGTTTTAGAAAATACTGTGTATAATAATAACACTGATGCTTTACGCAAGATTTTCAAAGAAATTCAGGGCCCGCCAGTCGTTACTATTATTCTGCAGTTCACCGCAAAGGAGCATTTGTATAGAAGATGCGCAAGGTGTGATTTACCCCTAAACGAACGACAATACATTTCTCATTCGGAAAGGCACCATAGTTGTTGGTGCGAGAATTATGCGAGTTTGCATAGCACGATGTAACACTGGGCATCGCCTGTATTAACGAACGGGAGTATAGAACCGAATGCGAGCGGTGAAGCGTACTCGTTTCGGTACCCAAGTTAAACTTGCCAGCTATTGTTTCGGAAACTATAGGTAAGGTATATCTACAAAAGTTTAGACCCGGGCGAACTGCACCTCGAAAACGCCTCGCACTATATAAATTTTGTCGCGGCAAAACTTAAATCGAAACTTGCACATTTTGTAATGCATATCCTCACTTAAACTGTTAATTTAAATAGTGCACTGGAGTTCTCCACCGTGACCCACTTCTCCCAACTTTAATAAATTTTCATTATTATGGTGAGAAAGTCCACAATGTGACGAAAGAAAAATAGTGGGGAAGCTTTTACTTAAACACTTTAAAAGGATTATGAGGTCTTGTGTAGTTCTCGATTTATCTTCTTAACGACTTCCGCAAAGTGACGGGTCCACGGGTTTGGAAAGAGCATGGAGTGACTCGCGAGGAGCGGCGGCGGCGGCGGCGGCGGGCGTGGCGCGTCGCGCGGGTTAGGCCGCGCGGTAAGCCAAGCACCTAGCCGCCCCTCACACGCTTTTTCGTCATTTTTCATCGCGACATGCATATTCAACGAAACGATAAATCATTCGGAGCCATTCCCCCGCAGCCAAACGGGATGACCTAACTGTTCCGTCGCTAAAACATTGCACACCACACACAAACTGTAAGAAAACAAACGAAACCGCCAGAATACGTTAATAATTACCTACCCTTGAGGCGTTGATAAATAGCGCCATTATTATCACCAGAGCGGGTTGAAAAATGTTTCCCTCCTGATATTCAAATAGCAAGCCTAAGAGAATATTCTTTTACAGACCTGATTTTGTATTTTCCCTCTTTTGATAATTTCTACGCTTGTATAATATAAACTGGGTTCATTAGAAAATCGAAATAGAAAATAATATTAATACGTAAGGATGTGGGTATGTATGACTCTTATTTCGTTATATCCTGGGTTGTTAGTAGAACTGACTATTTTCTTATAAGCTAGTTTAACGGATTGCTAATCGACCAATAAAATATTTGACAACAGTGTAAGTCACATATTTGCATGTCAAATTTGTGATAAACAGCTAAATAGACCCTAATATGATACTACTAAACATACTGATTTAATAGACGGTCGGTAACACTTCGGTGTGACTTGATAGCCATTTACGATATTACACCATTTGCAATATTTTTCATAAGAATGTACGAGCAGGTATTATGAAAAAATGCATATTCTTGCTACCTCAAGTTCGCTGCGATTCAAGTGAGAAAACGAGGCCTATCACAAAGGTGATCGATACGATCTTTTATATGGTACTTTCTCGGCACGAACGCTTATTAAATGGGGGAAAATGTATGATTTTACCACCGTATGTTACAATCTTGACAACCTGACATGGAAAATGATATCTTGTGCGTGTGTATCTTTATTGGGTTTCTACGGGTTCCTCTTCTCTCAGTTCTATTGTGGTCTCTATGCAATATTAGTAGGTAACTACAAGAACCTAGACTTCATTCCACTGTTGCTATTGTTTAGTGCCGCCCGCAAATTTCAAAAGTTGGATTCTTCTTCAAGACTCCTACTTCAGTGCTTACAATGGGGAAAATAACAACAATTCAATTCGAAGAGCAACATAATTACCTACACACTAAAGTATACATAAATATAGATGCATCAACTTAGGCGTAGTTTCTCAATAGTTGGTATTAATCAGAAACATGATGGACGTACAATACTCATAAACACAAACAGTGCTTCCGATGTGCAAAAGTTCGTCAATAATAAAAGTTGTGTGTGAGCCAGTCCACGGGGTTTGTTTAACTTGTGTATTCTGTTACTATTGTGCTGGCGTTTACAATTTTACAGGAATGTTATACTTTTGAATAGATATTCAAGGGGATAAAAATATCATTGGCATTAATCAAAATAAGCGCAGAAGAAAAGTATAGTAAAAAAATAGGGGATGGAATAATCGTTGGTGTTGGGTTAGGTTACTATTGTTCTGTCACGTCAATTCATACAGTTTACTATGGGCTATATAAAAAATATTTTTCGTATAGCCCTGCCGATGAATTTTCCGAGATAAAAAAATATCCATCTCTCTTTTAGGCTTTTCAAAACAAGAGCTGATTTTTTTTATTCGATGAATAACGTTATTTTGTAGGCTAAGTTAAAACCAAAACATCAGTGTAAACTGTAACTAAACCAATTAAATGAATCTGAAATTGTGCTGGTGCGCCACGACGACACAGAAATCAGAACCTGGCATCTCGATATTAATTTATTAACGAAACCCTATAAGAAATTGCCATTTGCTTATATTCGCCCGGCAACAGTTGATATTAATTAAGTCTACCTTACTAATAATAATTCTACTTGGTGTTTCTATGAAAATAATTTTTATTTGTGCTTGTATGGATCAAATATTACACAAAGTGTATCAAATTCTTGATACACTTTGTGTAATATTGCTACTCAAGATTTGAAGATTCTAATTACAGGGTAATATTGTGGTGCGCAAAATTTGTTATTGGTTACAGGAACTGCTGAAATCAATTTGACATGATCCAAGAATTCTGTACATAGATGATAATTACATATAATTAATATTATATAATACCAGTGAATTAATATTTTGGTTCTTGGACTGAACACAAAATAAAGGGAAAATCTATTAATTATGTACGCTCATGAGACCTGTCCTAATGTAGAGACCTGAGTGTTCGGCAACGAAAGGAACGGATGAAAGAACACATGCTGCAGAGACGCAAATGTTGAGATGCGATGTGTGAAGTAACAAGGATGGATAAGAAGACACAAAATGAAGTATATCAGAGGAAACTTGAAAGTAGAGTCAGAGACAGAAAGATTGAGGAGCAATAGGCTGGCGTGGTACGGGCATGTCATAAGGATGAATGAATCATGTGACCAAGAGAGTGATGAATAAATGTAGATGGATAATATGTTGGTAAAGGTAGGCCAAAGGAAAGATGGGATGAATTGTTTGAAAGACGACACGGACAAAAAATGAATACATACAGAAAATACAGCTGATAGAAGGGACTGGAAGAAATGAACATGTTATGCCGACCCTACATAAAGTGAGATAAAAGTAGGCGGAAGAAGAAAGACTTAACACAAACACAAAATCCAACAGCACTAATTTCAAACAAATACAAGAAACTAAAACAAGAACCTACCACATCAATTAGTAAACTGTTTATAGGATTCGTTGTGCAAGGTCCATAATCGGAATGTTCCGAAAACTTTGACTACTGCAGATAGTTTAAAGAGTACTGAACATGCTTATAATAATAATTTGTGTATCTAGAAGTCGTAGCATTGATAAAGTTAAACTTGCTGAATAATAATTGCTTTCCATTCTTCGCGAGCTGGCTCGATGTCAAAACTTTTAACCCCAGAAAGCGTCACCGCTAATAGAAGCGAAGTCCTAAGTATTCTAAAACAAAAAGCAAAAGATAACGGGGATCGCTTGTTTTGTTAAAGTTTTGCAGGAACGAAAAAATAATGCAGTATTATTGAAGTCCTGCAAAGTTTTTCATTTCCTAGACTTTACACAATGCGATGAGAATATAATATTTTTTATAGGGATTCCGTATCTGGACGAAAATATTCAATTGATAATAAGCTTATTTTGCTGTCGGCGCTTCATGACGGAGTGAAGGCCTGCGCACACCTAGACTGCTGGCGACCGCGGTCAGTGAAACGCTGTCAAATTTGACAGCGATATTTGAACGTTTCATTGATCGCGTTCGCCAACGGCCTAGGTGTGCGCAGGTCTTGAGTGATTTGGCTAATATATTGTTTGTGTGTATAAAGTTTGGGTAATTAGGCGTGCCAATATCTGTGCGTGGCTTAAGTCCGGAAATCGGTGCCAGCTTAAAGCTACCAGTAGCCAACAATTTAAAATATATGAAATCTCTTTACAAACCCATTTAAGTCAAAGATAACCGTCAATGTACTTGCTCGCGATTTTCGATAAATAAATTCAGCGCTTTCATATCTTTAAAACAAGTCAAAGTGTATAAGCGAGAACATCGATGGTTGTCTTCGCCTTTAGATTTCCTCCTTATTTATGCTTAGACACTGCGTTGCTGCTGCGCTTGACCAACACCTAGCGAAGCACCAACATTTGTAACTATATAAAGTGCGTTGATTATTCATGATTTCTTAAATACTACCTTTAAGAAACCAATATCAAAAAATATAAACGTACGGAAGTTTATCCCTTCAATTCGCGGCGCGGTTGCTGAACTGAGGACAATGACCTCAACAGCTGGTAGTTACTAGGTTGTCAACGACAATAAATTGGTAAGAATTAAGTACCGAGTGCGGTCTTATCGGCATCTTTGCCAATAGGCAGTAAATAAAAAAAAAAATACAGCCGGCTTATTTCGACCTAATGATTCCTTATTGTTTGTGTAAATAATAATTGATACCTAACCCTGTAATTACTTGTCTATGTAGCTCACGTATTTAGTGCCGTGTGGGTCTTGAGTTGACCCACCTTGTACTCTGTTACACCCTCTCTTTCCTGAGCTCCATACACGCATTACCCAACTCGAAGCTCAAACATTAAGTACGCTATAGACGATTAAGCAACTTAATACAGAATTACATAAGTAGACTCCGAATACTAAATGTCAAACCATGTAAGGAATAAGTGACACGATTATAACATGCAACATAAATAATTTGATCTTGTGGCATAATCTTCTTCAATAACATAAGATTAAGTCAAATCGACGTCGATTATAAAACGATTATAGCCGTTTGTCTATTTAACTAATAAGTTTAAAGTTTCCGCACGGGATAATTAATATAACAGTACCTTAAGTCAAACAATTTAACAATGTCAAACTATTTGACATTAAGGGTTAATCTCACAAAAGTTAAATCGGGAGTTCGACAGAATCCCTCGGATTCCAACTTGGTCGGATCGAAGGTAAAATATAATCTCCTTGTCTCGACCATAGCTTAATACCTCTAGCATTACCGATTGCTAGCACGTAAACAGTTCACGGATCGAAAATAGTTCTTGTATTTTTTTTAATCTTTCGTTTGAACGTCATCAAAGGCACAAAGTTCCTTTGAGCCTTTTGAGCTTTAGGTATACAGAGACTTAACAATTTCAATTTATCTCGGAATGTGCGGGTAGATTAGGTTGAATGTTTATTAAGAGTGAAATCTGTGTTGTAACTCTGTCGGATGGGTCGACACAACCATTTAAACAAACTTGAACAGTTTTAATTGAAGAGCCCTCGTCATGGACCGAGCTCTACTTCGTAGGTACACTTTATCTAAGTAAGCTTAAGCTCAACTATTCCGTAGGCACTCTTGGTAACCACGTTACAGACTATCCGGTCTTCTATTTTCACTAACTAAATTATATCCAGTTTACTAATTCGTTCATGGATTCATAAAGTGAGTTTATCGCCGGATCCCTTTTGGGGCTAATATCCGGTCGTTTAGTAAATTCTAATTTGATTGATGGAGGAACGTTTTCAATGTGCTTGATGGGCTTATGAGCTTCAAGTCAAGTTGAAGTAATAATAAAATATTACTTGAATTATATTTATTGATTTATTAGCGAAATAATGTAAGGGCCAAGAATTTACGGTGGACGGCTGGGGAGAGCATCAAGGAGGATCTTTTACCTACCAAAATTTTCTGATGAAGAAAGCTGGAAGCGCCCACCGGTGCACCACAGTCTCCGGCTGAAATCTGTCGTGATCGCCGCCACGCGCCGGATCTTTCCGGTGGATTCCAGCGTCCCTTGACCCAAGCGAGCGTGCTATGAGTATATAAATACATATATACAGGGGAAAATCCGCTTTGAGATCGGTCTCCGAGCATTGAAGTATTTATATAGTATACTTTAATCCCATTTCACAATCATAAAATATAACCCCTATAAAAAATAATTTGTGTATATGCCATCCCCTGGTGTGCGCTGGCCCTAAGGCTTACGTATTAGGTACGCTTTAGTATAGTAACTCTGAGAGTTGACTTTGCCTAACATAAATATGCCAAGTACGAACAAGTGACTATAACTTTATTGAGTTAATTGCACCAGTTCTGGTAGACACCAAATAAACTGATGCATACGTTTGAATTTAAAAAAAAAATTAAGAAGGTAAAACGCATTTTCGTAGGTATA
This sequence comes from Thera obeliscata, assembly GCA_947578465.1. NCBI lineage: Eukaryota > Metazoa > Arthropoda > Insecta > Lepidoptera > Geometridae > Thera > Thera obeliscata. The sequence continues at coordinate 7,056,963 of OX387924.1, forward strand.
CTTAGTATAAAAGAGCTTAACGCGGCTAAGCACGATTTCACCAAGTCATCATAAATCGTGTGTTTGAAACTCGGAAATTCGCTAATGGCTAATTAACGAAATCGCGTCATAGCACTGCCACAGACGTTGAAGCCAGATTCATTATGTAAATGAGAGGCCTGCAATCGACGATAGCCGAGGGATCGCTCAGAGAACAGACGCGAATCGAATAGCTTCGTGGCCGAGAGTACGACACCGCGGTATATAAGAACTTCCAAAATTACGTTATATATTCTCTGTTCGATCCCCCTCGACCATTGCCAGCCGGTATGATTCACATTATTTAAGGAACGGTGAAGAACACAGGCTCTAGACGGAGAGGAAGGCGTGAGTGGCGAGATGACAGATTACGAACAGAAGATTGAGTAGAAAATTGAAGCGATCGCAGTTTTGCTATAAAACAATATCGACTACATAACAAAATGGTGCAAAAAGATGAGTAAAAATAAGTTTCCTTTTTAGGTACGATATGTTCGAAGACAGAATTTCCGAAAGTATGAGTAAATAATAAGAAAAATTGCTTCCTAGTCTGACAAACCGCATAAAACAACATAGGGAAAAATACGACTCCCAAAGAAAAGTTTATTCGTCTAAAAAGAGATGTTGAAAATATCACATCTACATGGGAATTCTTTCTAAGTTTCAAAGATTGCACGTTACCAAACCATTTGTTTTGAAATACCTGAAACACCGAAGTACGCCAATATTTCCATTATTTTTTAGTAAAACATTTATTTGCAAAGATCGATCCTTATCAACAACAGAATTCATTGGTTCAATAATAAAGGGTGTAATTTTTTTTTTTCAGTCAGAGTAAAATAAAAATAAATAAGCAGTTATTGTTTTCTGATAAATTAAGGGCATTACTCCTTTTACGAGTTTTCCCTAACTCTCGTGGTTTTGGACTTGGCCATCACCACATTTCTCAAGAAACCATCCTGTATATAACATTGTGATCATCTATGATTTTAGTCTCAATTTACACAACATTTTATAATATGTACGTATTTATATTTGTATAGACTTTGCAAATGTACTCGCATAAAAAAATACCTTCACATTTAGTCATCTATTAGAACTTTTTAATTATATGATGAAATCTCGCGTCTATGCGTATATAATCGTTAAAAATTCAGGTTCCGTTCAACAGAGTTGACAAGCTTCGTAAACTCTATTGAAAGTTTGAAGGTTCGGACAAAACTTTTGACGTTATATTTTCTCGCGACCGAAAATACAAATAAAATCACAAGTTTTGGAGGGCTGTTTGATGAAACGACATAATTTTAGTCAATTTGTTTGTTGGCCCTGAAGACGCAATGAATAATGATCTGCTCAGTGACCCGATGACATAAAGAACGATCATGCTAGGTCGCAGACTGTGGATTTGAAGAACTCAAACCCATTCCAGTCAGCCAGTCATATCAGTCGAAGGCATTCCGCAAAATCCGCGGCAACTACATAAAAGAAAAGCGAGCTCGAGGTCGCAATAGGAGAGACGATCACGGCGCTTTTTAGAGAGAATGGAGAGAAAAGGCAAATTGTAAAAGGATTTTGTAGGATTTGAGTAAAACCTATGCCCAGAAGTGGAACATGATCAGTTTATTTTATTGATGTAGTTGTGTGTACTTGTCTGTTGTACGAGTATGTAGGTACTCTGGTGATAATGGAAGTAATAGTTATCTATGAAAAAAAATTACAGATTCGAACTTGAAAAACGATGAACTGAATTTTTCAAAGCCATATACCTAATCCCAAGGTGTGATATAAGCTTCACGTGGTAAGCAGGCATATTATGTTGATTACAGTAGTCATGTATAGGTACAGGTATGTGCTTTTGCATTCACAGAATGCACATAGCTTATGAACACGATGTCAGTTTAGGAACGAGAACTATTCCGAGAAGCCTGCGGTTAAACGCTGGAATGCCAACTCTGAATTCAGATGACCAATCTGCAGCGAATTGAATTTACCTCTACATGAGCTAAAATGATTCTTGAAACGGGTGAATAAATTGTCGTGTGACACCATAATATTATGCTATCAGCATAATCAGTCTGAATAAGTCTGCTGGTACAGCAGTGAACTTCTTCATTCTGGACCATACATTTTCCGAAAGAAAGATTTTAGGGACCGACTTCGGTTCTCGGTCGTCATTCGTAAACCATAACGAATCAGCTAGTTATTTAAAAGTAAATAAAAATAAAACATTACTCCTCAGCGAGCGGTGCCCCATTGTACGAGCTACACGGCGTGTCTGTTGCCACTTCAACTTCCAAATTCTGCGAGCTATACCTATCGATGACCTTGGGGTTGCCTAAGTATTTACACATTTCTAATTCCAAAGCGTAGTGAAAATACACTTACGTTATCACTACACTAAAGAAACATAAAATAACTCAATTTTACTCGTTTGCAAAAAATAGTTGAACCAACAAGATTGACCAACCAGTCAACTAGTGAGTCGTGTATTTACCAAGAATCGGCAGTCGGCAAATTCGAATGCCATGGAGTTCGAGATTCTTGGCCAGTTGAATTATTAATCGGATTAGCTAGCTTTAGAGTTCAATCAGAACTATTCCTATTCAAAGTGTACAACAGAAAACGACCCAACTTCAAAAATCAATTTGCAATATGCAACCTTTATTCGCTATTTATTTTTATAGCAAAATTCTATAGTTATTGTCATACGTGACCCAGTCGAGGGATCGACGCCGTTGTGGTTGGTAGAAGTTTGAAAGTAAACAAATCTAAACCGGTTTATCATGTGAAAAGTATTGGAGCAAATCCAACTGAGGTTGAGCGGTTACCTCGGCTATATGTATAATAATTGCACTGAGGGCGTAATGCATTTTGTCCGTACTCTATAAATAAATAAATAAATATTGTGGACAATTCACACAACACTACCCAGCCCCAAACTAAGCAGAGCTTGTAATATGGGAACCAGATAGCTGATATAATACTTAAATACATATTTTTTTTGTAAATACATACTTAGAATACAAACATGTAAAACATGTGAACATGTGTAGTTATTTATTTATAGTATAGTAACGAACTCTTTTACAAAGAGCTTTACTAAATACTAAAACAAGTACCCGTTCTGCTTTCTAAAGGAACTTCTCGTAGAATTCTTAAGAGGAAGCCAACACAGAGTGATCATGAAAGGTAAGAAACTTTGCCAATACAGCTTCAAAATGCATAATATTAAGTCAGTTTTAGAACCGACTTTAGAAATACCTCAATATTTCATTTAGTTTAAACCTGAACTCTCCAACTTGAATGGTTTAATATACTCTAAGTTTCCCAAATATATGATTCGGGATAGCACTACCCAGGTTATAGTCGCCGCCTACCGGTCTGCGACTATAAAAATAAAAAGTTAATGCTAGACCGGCCCCAACACTTATCACGTGCGTACTGCAAACATTCCACATACAGGTTATTCTCTGGGAAAACGAAAATATTACAAGGGCCCTTCCGCGGACACTCCAATTCCGAAAACAAATGACTCAATCAAAATAGATTAAGGAAGCTTAGTGAGAATTCTCAAAAGCATGGTAAATAAAAAATAAGAACTCGCTGCTGGCTCGTAACTTAATTGGTATTTTGTTGTACAGCTTTGAAAGCAAAAAACACCATCATATAAAAATAGATGGCGAAATCTTGCATGCATGTATCTCAATAGATTCCTGAAAACCTAACATTTCCTGGAATTAATTTCATTATATCAGTGCATATATTATAGTAGTATTTATTGCCAAAGAAAATGTAACTATCCAAATATTCATTTTGGACGTTTCAATGTCTAAAATTATCGAAAAAGTAGTGGGATAGACGATACTTAATAAAAAAAGTTATCGTTGCTACAAAGGGTCAAAGTCCAGTTTTTTTAAGGTGGTCTCATCTCATCCCCAACGTAAGCTCGACGGGCTAACAATATAGTTGTTAGACCACCTCAAACCTGCTTCACAATATCGACAACTTAACATCAATTTTCCGTTCAATATCGTGTTCACTAATTGATTATACCATGAAATACTATCGATCATCGGAACGCAACGCTCTAAGCAGGCTGCCGTCACTGGGTATACCTTATACTTACCTCGTTCATCACACTTCAAGCTCTCTTAGCACTCGTAAGTGCCTTAGTAAGCTCGAGTCAACTTTTGCACTGAAACATCGAAGGGGGCGGATCTAGCCATCGATTTTATAGGGGTCATAGACTCTCAGGGGATCACTTTACTTTCTTTCAGGGCCGCTCTAGGTACGTATTTTCTAAATAATCTTTGGTGCAGAGGCCATGACCTAAGTGACTTCCTTTTTAGTACTGTCCTCCACATATAGATATGTACGTACATGTGTAGGTATACTTAAATCGATACTTAGTTGCCATAGTAGCTTATTCATTGCCTTGTCTATCTGTTTCTCTGTTCGTGTCTTCACAATCATTTACTTTTGAAAAGCAGCTACTTATAATTCAGTCGATGTTACACATTTTCATACGTGAAAAATCATTTATACAGTCGGAAATTTGGAATGCGAAATTGTTATAGTATTTTCTATATAACAATGTATTAATATAAAATCAGCGTGCTTGCCAGTAACAAACTTATGAATAAATAGGGTTTATGCTCTCACGCATGAATTTTTATGATGTTTTTGGCTACGACCCCATGAGAAAACATCATTAACTTATATTTTATCCTTTACGATGAAACAAGGACGAATTCTGTTCATCCTTCCAATAGGAATAAAGATAGGTATTTTTACAGTGAAAGTGTTACCCTGAAAGGATATCGTACATACAAACGTTAAATGACATAGTTAGATAATATTCAAAGAAACCGATCAATTGATCTTTTTTTTTAGGTAAAAATACATGTCAACCAATTGCTTTACGTAGGTGTATAAATGCTTATTATTTATGGAATCGAATACCAGCAGGTATAGGGTACAAAATATAATAGGAGCATTTATTTTCATCGGTTTAGATCCATCGTGTACCTAGTGCTTGTAAAGCCGTAACACGTCTATTAAACACGAAACCGCATGGATTATTAAAATTAATGGGCTCGCAAATTATGTAAAACTAAGCAACACTATTCAATATCCATATGAATAGGGACGATGCGGTGGAAATATGACGGAGAGGCCATATCCCCGACAGAGGTCGACGTCTAAGGGCGCTTGTACACGCTAAGAAAATTTGCCGTTCCTGCGGCAGACAAGACAAATTCTTCGTGTAGACGACAAGAATTTTGTCTTTTCCACACACGAAAACGCAACAACGTTCGCCGCGTCGTGTCTTGCGCAGATAAGATTTTTTTCGTGCACCGCTGCGAGCAGTGTACACAGTTATTTTCTAGTTACGACACGAATTCTTGGGTAGACCCGGCGTTTTTTCTTAGCGTGTACAAGCGCCCTAAGACGGCTAGGGCGCTATTGAGATCCTCGAATTGATCCAACGGGTTTATCAAACGTTATTAAACTCACCACAGCTGTGCCACACGAAGGGTGCTGAATCTATTCGACTAAATTACCTTCGTGGATGTGGACAAACCTTATCACATTCTCGCATGTCATATTATTAATACAAGTTATAACATTTTTATCCCGCTGCCATTCAAAAGATCGAGCGTCAGAGCTGTGCATGAAAACGTAATATCTCATCTGCAGCCGGCTCGGCTTTCGAAAACTGTTTATAGATTTGCGAGAATATCTGACCTATTCTGCCGTTTTATATTTACGGTGAATTTAACAATAGCAAACAGTTCGTGCTGACTGGTGAAAGCGCAACTTTGTTTAATTGCAATTTAGAGTAAGCCCAGTCGCCACATAAGCCGGCGAGGTCGAGGGTCTGTGGGAAGACTACAGCCTTTAGACGAAGTGCACTTATCCATGCCTACGTATTGTTGAACTAAATATCAAAATACCTTTACGAACAAACTGAATAGGTACAAGAAGAATTCCCAAATGCCAGAGATCCCGTTGATGTTGGTGTCACAATGAACTTCTACTTGCACTGTTAAGTTGTTTGAATCATTTTCGTAGCCATTATTACAAAGTAAAAACCATTATCCCTCTTGAGAATGATTATTGACCTTGATTGAGTACCGCCACTAGGCAGACTTCCTTTCCCTATAATTTCTATCCTTGAGCATTCCGCAGTAACCTTCTAAAATCAATAATCTGCCTTATAGATTTTTGTTATGATGTACAAATTTATCTTGATTTGCATGTGAATAGAACGACATGAATGACAAAACACTATCACTTAACACACACACAAAATGTTGACATGATTGTTTGACCGGTTTGGTCGTGTTTAAGCCGAATTTCAGTAAAGGCTTCCGAAAGCATCACTCTCGGAAACAAACTGGAATAACCAATAAACGAGTGGGTGATTGCTGATGACAGGAGACACAGGGTATAATGATGGAACGCATTAGTTACCTACAGGAATTACGAAGCACAACCACACATCCATGCTTGTTGATATAAATGCACTAATGATTGCCCGAATCCATTTGCCGGTAACAACCTTTGGCATGTTAATTCGCTTCCAAACGATGCTACTCCTATTTCTACAGTAAAATTAGAAGTTTCCATAAAATCAGTATAGAATTCGATGCCATTTGATTTTGTCAGGGATTTTTTTACAGGCAACGTGATAATACGATTGCATTTTATACACTTTAGTATAACTTACTTGATAGAAAATAGAATGTACTGTATTTCTAAGCTTTAATATATATATAAATGTACTCTGAATATTATAATTCAAATACGTAATTTACTGTGCCTATAAACTTAATCTTCAATCTATTTATCCCTTTAAATTGCGATATAATTATTAATTCACAGAAGCCGGAAATTGCATTTTTAATGACGCCATTTTGTCATTTGAAAATTCAAATGAAATAATTTATTGTAATTTGTTTTATTTATACAATTTTGCGTGGGGGGAAACAACGTGATGTGACGATGGAACTCGTTTCTGTATTAATATTCCTTGTTTTATTTCAGGTTGTGTTTAACCATTCTGATGTCAACAATTATGTAAGTAAAAAGTTGAAAATGGCTCAATTCAAAAATGGCAAAAGCCGAATTTTAATTTACCTCAAAGTGCTCATTACAAGGAATCCGTCAAATTAAAATAGAAAATGGGATTTTCCTACCTATTCTTTCTTTCAACTGTCTTTCGAATATAATAACTCAAGTTATTAGGTCAATTAGGCTGAAATATCTTACCAGGAAAAGCCTTCTCATCATTATAAGGTTCTTATACGAATATCTTATATGAACAAACATGTATTATTTTATTCAACCGCCCCTGTGATACGTGGAAGACGGAAGATATTTGCATGGTTTTAGAAATTAAATATTTCAAGCGATGTAAATAAAATTTAACAAAGACTGGTAATGTATATTTTAAAAGTTATGTTGATAATAAATACATAGAAATTTGACAACATTGATCACTTATTTGTTTGTGGCCTGGTGTTGAAGATCCTGGTGGTTCATGACTGATATATTTGTGTTTAAGGGTCCATACAGATTTGAATGGCAACAGATAGATAAGTGCAAAAGCCCAAAAGCGGAAAACTGTGGAATATTTGGATTGGAGAACACTCAAGATCCAACCAATCTTATTTTTCACTTTGATATGCCGAAGGATTGTCCAGTGACAGCGGTAATATTTAAAATATATTTTATTCAACCGCAGTGGTGGCCTAACCAGTTCAGATGAAAAATAGCGAGTTCGATTCTAGGCGACACAGTTTTTTCTTGTTTGGCTGACATGTTGGTATACAAACATAATATGAACGGATTTTTTCAATTCAATGTTTATTATTTTATAGGTATTCATCTCTCTGTGTTTGGTGTTTGTAAATCATAATTTATTTTCAGGCCAAAATCGTCGTGGGAAATAAACATGATAACATGTCAAAAATATTGTGGAACTACGTCGTAAACAAACCGTGCCAACATTTCGTCCTAGGACCGTTACTAACAGAGTCTTTCAACTTAACAAACTCTTGTAAAATCAATAAGGTATGGTACGTACAATATCTTATTCATTTATTTACAAAATACCCAAGTAGACTAGCAGACAACTCCAAAACAGTCCAAATCTTCAATTTTCTTTTTTTTCATACTATCCGATATGACTGACTGATTTTTGTATGTCATTTAACAGGGAGTATTCAACATACGAATAAATTTAGTGGAAAAGTCGAAAGTATTCCTGGGACCAAACTTCTTCTACGGATCGTACACTTTTAAAGTGATGGTTTTTAATAGGGTAAACAACTTATTCTGCGTTTTATCATGGCTTAATATCGTTAAGACATAGCAAATCAATTCACAGAAAGCAAATATTTTTTTTTTAAGTCAATTCCTTATGGTAACTAATGAGTTGTATAATTAAAAAAAAATAAGTACCTACACTACATGGTGCTTTAAAAAATATATACCTGAAAATAATAGTTAATTTTAAACCTATTCAAAAGTGTTTGTTTTACGGTATTTGGAGTGATTAAACTAGGTAATATACGCACGTGAGTGTACATAGTATCTTATATACCTTTAAACGAGAAAATCTTGTATATAATATATATATGTATCTATATATATATTTAGGATCTCGGAAACTGAGCCAACGATTTTCATGAAATTAAGTATACAGGGGTTTTCGGGGACGATAAAACGATCTAGCTAGGATTCATTTTAAGAAAATGTCCCCCTAATCGTAAAGTAAATAATCAACTTTATCATAAAATCATAACTCCTAGCGCCATCTGTTGATTAAGTCATGAGTTAGTGGGACAGAGAACGCCATCTATTGACGAGTAGTGCGTTTATTATTATGTCGGTAAGATCGAAAAATATTAATATTTAATCAGTATGTAAGTAATTCGTATTTAAATATAATTCACAACAACAGTTTACCAAAAAAAAAATACCGAGCGAAGCTCGGGCACCAACTGCTAGTGTTTTCTTAATGTAAGAAAGTAAATTCAATTAGTCAACATTAAAATCATGTAGGTAATAGAAAAAAAAATGCTTTAAGATTGTCAGTCTAAAGTGGTAGGTATATAATATAATCTAACTTGGACTTAAAACTAAACAAATTAGTGTGAACTTTTATATTTTACACAATTTTAGATAGTATACTGTTCCAACAGCATAATATATAGCTACCAAAAAAATTGCCAGCGTGTAATAATTGAAAATCAATGGACAGTAAATTTCTATGGTCGCGTGTAGATAGAAATACTAACTCGGTTGCTCACTGGCCCGACTCGTAGGAACTGGAAATTCGATAGAAAAATCCTATTGGAATCCAAAACGTGATTTGTTGCCGCTAGGTACTGTTCAAACGCCGCTTTAAATTTATACCAGTTTTAGGACCAGTGCGAAGTGGATGGCAAGAGAGTAGAGGATTCAAAAAGTATCTTATTTAATTGAAATAAAGCATAGATTCAGTACTCATAAATTGACCTCAAGAGTATCTCGCAAAAAAGCTGAGGATTGTGCTCCAAATAATTACATACCTACATTTTCAAATAATCTTAAAGGGCCTACGCAAGGCCCTTACAGACGCCTTCCAAACAGAAACCGTATAAGATTTATTAATTGGAAGGAACGTGCTTTCCGCATCATTTTGTTCAAAGTGGAATTACGATCTTTCATTTAACTCGCGGTCTCATCCAATCTCCGGACTCGTTGGAATTAATAGCCATATAATATAGTAGTCGAGCCGGATGGGTGCTTAATATAACTAATTTCCGTGTCACGATTAAAAGTCGTTGTAAACGGTCGCCAGGGCGTGCTCGGAAGCTATCAGCATTACCCGCAGAGAAAAAAAGAGACGCGCAATTAGCTGCGTGGAAACGTTGATAGGCGGATGCATTACAGAGAGAACGCGTAAACTTTTAGGGCGCTTGTACACGCTAAGAAAATTTGCCGTCCTGCGGCAGACAAGACAAATTCTTCGTGTAGACGACAAGAATTTTGTCTTTTCCACACACGAAAACGCAACAACGTTCGCCGCGTCGTGTCTTGCGCAGATAAGATTTTTTTCGTGCACCGCTGCGAGCAGTGTACACAGTTATTTTCTAGTTACGACACGAATTCTTGGGTAGACCCGGCGTTTTTTCTTAGCGTGTACAAGCGCCCTTAAGATACTGAATTCCGTGAAAAAAATTCTCGCTCCCACACTTTTACATCCTGAAAGATACAAAAGCACTGGACTTATTTATAGAAAACAGCGAGCAACTATCTTGGGTGCAATCTGATTGCTCACAGTTTAACAAAAAAAAAACGCAATAAACGTAGTACTCCGGAAATACCGACAGAAGTAAAAACTTGAACGATAAACTCCGCCCGGACGCGTGACGATGACGAGTTTATTGGTATTTTCCTCCATCTCAAAAATGCTCAAGCCAGCCTTAAGAAGTTCTCATCATCATCATCATCATCATCCACAGCCCGATTTCACCCACTGCTGGGTATAGGCCTCCCTTAGTTTGTGCCATCTACCTCGATCCGTGCCAGTCTAAACCATTGCCGCCCTGCGACCCTGTCTTAGAAATTATTTTAGAAGTTCTCACTTCTAAGATAATTTTGACCCTATCATGTTATTTTACATAAAAGTTTGCTCATGCACAAACAATAATTATAAACTTTTAATAACAAGCAATGTTTTTTATTTTCCTATCCTAAAACGTCTAGACCTCCGAGATATCTAGCTCTTCCTATCTAGAGCCTCCTTCAACCGTATGTTCATATTCGTTCAGATTTTCCCGCCAAGAGGGAGAAGTCCCGTCAGATATAATATTTATTTTCTAAAAATATTGTTATTATCGTCCCCCCACAAAGGTCCAACCACGCTGGTAAAATATATATAAAATAATTTTCCCGAAAATCGCCCCTGTTTTCTCTCGTATGCCTTGAATGTTTACTTATAATTTACATTCGCTGTTAATTGAAATCAAATAATTAACACATAGTTTAAACACACAGCCAGTCAGATTAATTAATTAATACCTACGTTGTTCATAGCAGAGGATGGTTTTATACAAAGTTTCGCCAATTCGGCAAACGAATAAAATTCATTTGAAGAGGAAAGTAAACGTGAAATCGGCACTCAACTTTGTTTGTGCACCAAATTAAAATATAGAGGTCTTTGGTTTTTACGAATCTGGACGCAACACACGATTTATATTTTCTACGAATTTATTGAAAGAAAGAAAGAAAAGAAAGAAAAAATATTTATTTGCGAAGCAAAACTCACACTTACAATATAAACTTAACAACTTATCAATAGACTACAGAAGTGAGCTTTGTGCGTCGCAAAACGGACTCTGGCTCAGCATGTGTTGGTTGGCTAGCAACCAACGCTGGTCTTCCGACAGAGCCGGTTTGACGATGTCACGGACTCTGCCACTAGGTACAAAGACTAGACAAAAATGCAACGAACAAAGATGCAAGTACTTACTTTCTAAAATAATTAAAATTCGACACAAGAAAAATGCTAATAAAATGCTAATTAGTATAAAATAAATTACTATAAATACGGCGATAAAGATGGATTCAAGAGCTAATAATTGATTTACGTGCACAACCGCAACACTATACCTGCCTACACTATAAACGGCAGAACATTATAGAACCAAGGTAGGTAAAAACATTGAATTTAGTACTATAATGTACAATAGGAGGTACTATATGATGCTTATGTCGTTTCTGTAACCTTCTTGCTTCTTCTGATTTTCAAACAAGTAACATTTTAGTTTATATTTAAAGCCATGTAAATGTTGCAGGTTCCTTATTGGCGGAGGAATATTATTCCAGCACTTGGATGCAGCGTAGCGGAAGCTACCCCTAAAGGAAGCAGAGCTGTGACGCTGTGTCGACAACTGCATCGAGCACTGGCGGGAACCACAAGTTCTAGAGCTAGACACCCACGTTAGCTTCATATAAAGATAGAAAGGTGCTTGGTGCTTCAATACACCAAAGAGAAGGCACGCTAGATGAAGTTTACGACGGTGCTTCATTTTCAGAGTTAAGTGTTTGTTTAGAAATGGTGAAACATGACCTCTCAACGGTACATCAAAGCAAAAGCGGGCACAGGCGTTTTGAACTCGCTGAATGAGTCTTTGCGTTCTGGCCAGAAGTCGAGGACCAAAAACCACATCAGTGTAATTTAATTTCGATAGCACGAGTGACTCCACAAGCTGGATACGCAAATCTACCTTTATGTAGGGCCTCACTCTGTACAGTATCTTCAGCCTATAGAAGCAGTTCCTGACAGCGTCAGCAATATGCTTTTCAAACCGAAGATCTGTGTCCATGTGGAGGCCGAGGTTTCGCGCTTCGTAAACACGTTCCACGGGTTCACCCATAAGCGTAACATCCAGCGTAGGACAAAGAACAGATAACTGGTGTTTGCTGCCAAAAATCAAGTACTTGGTTTTATTAAGGTTCAGTAATAGGCTATTGTTTTTGGACCATATAGCTATATTTGAAAGATCTTCATTTAGTTTTCCTATAGCTAAATCAGCTTCAGAAGGCCTACACGAAATATAGACCTGGATGTCATCTGCATATATATGAAATTGACAGTACTTGATACACGATTGGACATCAGCCGTGTAAAGTATAAAAAGAAGTGGCCCCAAGATAGATCCCTGCGGGACTCCTCGACTCACGGGTACCATATCTGAAAACAGGACTGAACCATCGTTACGAGATAACTTGGTATGCTGCTGACGACCGCCAAGATAGCTGTCGAACCATTTCAAGGCACTATAGTCACACCCATAATAATTTAATTTAGATAATAAAAGATTTATATTTATAGAGTCAAAGGCTCTGGAGAAATCTAGCAGCACAAGCAGAGTACACATCCCCTTGTCCTGCGCACTGAGGATGTTATCGGTAACATCCAGCAAAGCAGTTGCAGTGCTGCGGCCTTTTCTAAAACCTGACTGGACCTATTGCATCAAATGCTTTTTTGTGCTTATAGTATTCGATAAATTCAAAACATGTAATACTCGTATTTAGATAGATTAATACTTTATTGTACACAAAAGAATACATTTAAAAGAAACACTACAAATAAAGGTACAATGGGCGGCCTTATCACTTTAGCAGGTTTTTCTATTCCAGATTTTTATGCATAACTAGTTCAGGTGTTTTTGTGCGTAAATTATTTTCTTGTGCCACCTTCTCCTTGCATCCTGTTTTTAAAAGAGGCTTCAACTATGACATTTTCCGAGCAGAATGAAGCGTATACCTAATACGGTAACACATTCCCAAAAATCTGTTGAAACTCTAGAAATAGCCTGTCCAAATAGCATATTTGTTGAGTAAATCGCGGTAATAGCGCGAGGTAGTTCCACCTGAGCTTGCGGACGCTAATTTCCTAAAGCACAATATAAATTACCGAAAACAATGAAGCCAGTGGAAGCTCGCCGCAGACTTGTACACTCCAAATTATAATGCACAAGCTAAAAGGCTTTCTGGTTTAAAATATGCTGAGACGAGGGATTTAAAACTAGACCAGAGCGGAACGTGATTCAGCGTGAGTAACTATGGCGTGTTATGTATTTAGCGTTTGCAAAAACCATTTCTTATAAGCTGGTATTATGACGGGTAAAAATTTTGAAGATTAAATTGACTGGTGACAAGCGATTTTTTCCCAATTTTCAAAGCCGGTCATTATTCACAGATTGTCTTCTATTCAAAGAACCTAATCTTTTAAACAAACATTTCGGTATTATCATTCTATAAATTGAGAAACTTGAGTCAAAATATGCCGCGGGTTCTAAGAAATTCGGAACAATAACAGAATGTTTCAAGTTATTCCATAGCCTTTAAAGTTTTACTTGGTTTGAGTTCGTCGAGTCAGCCGGTTAATTATGTTCCATGGACTATGTCGTAGTAGCCGATGCCGATCCACTTCAGATATGAGTCAACCACTTGAGGTTTTATGGTGATCTTGATAAAAGGTCGATAAGATCACGAACTCGTCACGACCATGCGCTAAGCCGTCTTCGTCAAGACAAGCTTTGTCTTTTTCAATAATGAAAACTGAATAAAAGCTTGAACTTGTTAATGAAAAAATATATCAATGACTATTTGTGACTGACCGTAGAACTAAATGAAACACCTATCAAAACTTAACTGAGATAAAATCAATGCTTATTCATCCTTCTGCACGTCAGCATATTAATATTAATATTTAAGTATACAACAAGAAATCTCGGATAGAAAGAAGACTATTTTTCATAAAACTTACACATATTTTGTTACCAAGATTAATATGACTGTTACACCGTTTCAAGAGCTGTAAAGTAAAAAGTTTGCAACCAATGCACTTTTCTCTGAACTTACCGCACTATGAGAACAAGTATCGTTTTCTGTTACCATTTTGGCAACACGCCTGTTCCACTTACAAGACGTATTAAACATCCGAACTAGACAGTAACAAATAGCTCATAATGTGCTGAGCACCAAGAAAAGAACAATTTTTATAAATAAAATGCCTCAAGCTCGGTTTGAATAAACCCGGTGTTCCCTATATTTGTAAGTTATTATATATAATATAGATTCCTAATTGGATCCTCAAATAGGAAATAAAAGCAAGAGCCCTGACAGCAAGGTGCAAACGGTGAGTTCAACGTAAAAGGTAAACCGTAAAGTAGGTAATACATTTACTTATTCACCTCACCTACAATTGGAAATGGGAATAAGTAAGATCGACATAAACACTACGAAGAGGCAAACAGTTGCTTTGCGGGCAGTAGAAAGGCAATTTATGGTTAGAAAATACTAGAGGATGCTAAAACTTCTTTGCAATTTTATGTTAGCTGGTGGGTTTTAAAACGGGAAATTAAAAGCCAGTTTTAACATCGACTTCAGTCGTAATTGAGACAGTAACCTAAATTTCAATGATACTCTCTTATCGGGTCCCGATTACCGGTTTGGACTAAAATGCAGGAAACAAGCTCCATGTGAATATTTTGAACCAATTGGTGCGGAAACAGGCTATTTAAATGCGTAACCCGTCATTAGGCAGGCGTCGCTGAAGGCCGAAGAGATCCCAGAGAGTAGGTACTTCTCTAGATGGCATCGCATAATCGACCTGTTAACGTTTCGTCCTGCCACGTATTCCTGCCCACGTCACCCGACCCTGTTTGGCGTCGTTTATTTTTACAGCCTAGTAAGCGAAATTCGGTTCCTGACGGCCGGAACGCAACCCATACGCAATGATCGATCGTTGCTACTTAGGATTAAAAGAAACTGGGGTTTTTCCGGAGATCCTGAAATACAAATGTCTATGCTAAATATTCATGAAAATTTCTTTTCATTCAGTCTTTGTCGTGAAAGATTTAGCTCTGTTGTTAACTTTACTTAGAAATGTAAAATTATAGTCACGTAGCAGTGTTAACTTTGCAATTTCGGACTCCAAAGCCATTTGCTGTCTCCCAGCGTCCGATAAGACGGTCTCAGGCTGCGGTCTACCGTCGCGGTTACACGATAGAAATCCGAATCACCAAGGCTTAGCCAAGGTCAGGCTTATTTGAGTTATCTTGCAGAAATAGGCAACAGAGCACAAAATACCTATTCGTAGTAAATCAACCATACCATGAATGGAGTAAGACAGTTATTCATCTTACTTACCTCGGTTTTTGCTGCCAAGTTAATTTTGAACTTACCTGAAAACAAAGAAAATACTTTTTTATTAAAACATCTTCAGACATCGTTTGCTTTGTTTTGGAACAAAATTTGCGAGTATTTTTGTAGATTTAATCACAGCGTTGAGGGAAAACACATTTAACATTTCTTTATAAAGCATTTTTACTTTAATTTTATTCTCTACATACTAATGGTGAAACTTCCACGGCTATCTTTAAGGTGCACCTAAATAACTAATTAGAAACTATATACTTAAATTATATACTTTTCTTTGTACCTTAACTGATATATTAAAATAGCTGAACTTTTGTAAACCTTTTTGTGGAAAATAAAATGTTATTGTATTGTATCTCATGCATGACTAAATTTTCCTAGCTATTATATCGCTCAAACAGAACACAGCAATGTACTCATTACTAGCTCCCTGTATACCTATTACTTGCCACACACAAATAGTTCCTTAGCTAATAATGGTTACTAAAGTTTATAATGAAATTTCGCTGTAGTGCAACATTTCGGAAGCTAGGAAATTGAGAAGTGAACTCATTTTTTTATCCCTGTTAGGTTCTTAATGGGCCATTAGCCAGTGAGATCAAACAAGGATAACTTTTTAAAATTACTCCAGGAAAAAAGGTGAATCTATTGGTGATAAAATTTTAAATTCTCCTAATTAAACAGCCCTTCAAAATTGGTATAGCCTCAAACGAAAACGGACCAGATTTCTATTTATTTTCATTGTTAAGGTATCTTTTAAATAAGAAACGGGAAGTTCATAAGAGAAAGCTTTTATAAAAATTAGATAAAGTGAATAAAATTTTGTTCAAGAATAACAAACAACGTTGAGTGCCAGTTAATTAATGAAACCCAACTAAAAAGAATTAAAAAAAGTACTTGTTACTTAAATCATATAAGTTTCTCATCTAATAATATGACAAAATATACAAAATTCACAAAAAACAGTTGAGCTATCTGCAGACCGTTAGAAACGATGTAAAGATAGCTCAAGTGAAATTATTTGTTTAATTGTAAGTTTCTTTATAATTATGTTTTAAATAATGTACAGTTCTATAACTTCAAATATAGGAAATCATTGTAATAGTCTGGAAGATACTCTTAAACGTCCAAGATTTTAGTAACTAGAAAAAAATAGTGTGCATCGACTAATTGATGTCAATTTTTACAAACACAACACTCTGTTGTAAATCCATAATTAATCCACGTCAGGTGTAGACTGTGTGACCTATAAAGGCAGATGTTTTAATTCACGGAATAACGCAAAAAATAACAGTCCTTGTTTTTTAAAAACCTTAAAAAAAGCCTTGCGCACACTTAAACTTTCTGCGATGGCGATCAGTGAAACGCTATCAAATATTGGGGTATAAATCGAAAACGGTCGATCCTTTCGATGAGAGACAGAGACAAGGCTAACATTGCGCAGTGTGTCACACCTAAGTACATAGGCATTGCGTACCTACATCTAAGCGATTTACGATAGCGATCAGTGAAACGCTGTCAGTTATGACAGCGATATTTGACAGCGTTTCACTGATCTTGTACTTGTAATGCTTGTAAGTAAGAACAACAGAGTAGATGTTACACCCCGTATGTTCTAATATCATTTGCAACTTTGATATGATGAAATTGCTGTAATTGCGGTCCAAACATGGATTCAATAAATCTTCAAACTCATTCCACATCGTTTGTTTCGGGCTCGAAAGTTTGTGGGATACTCCTCCTATTTTGCGACAACCATAATGTAGGGCGTTTTAGGGATCCGGATTACAGTGATCATCGGATTAATGCTAAATCCTTGTCTACCTCATACTTACTAAACTTTCAAATTCAGCAAACCCGTTGAATTTGAATGTTTAATAATAAAATAAAAAAATATTGTTGACAATTTACACAACACTAACTCTAACTCTACACAACACAAACTCTAGCCCCAAATTAAGCAGAGCTTGTACGATGGGAACCAGATGGCTGATATAATACTTGAATATTTATTTTTTGTAAATATAAACTTAGAATACAATATAACACCCAGAGAGAGAACAACATTTGTGTTCAGCACACAAATATTTGCTCTCGGCGGGGATCGAATCCACGACCTACGGCGCAGACGTCAGAGCTACTATACGCTGAAATATGATTATTAAACTTTATTACAAGACTTGAAGCTTCCATAGCCGTTATATAGTAATTTAACATGAAACTAGATATTTCATGTTAACTGAAAATAAAATTTCATAAGCAGACTACTGCACACGAAACACTCATAAAGTTGCTGCTCGAATTTCTAATGGGGTGCACCAGATTTTCTGTTTCAGTATAATAATAAAATATACAGCAGCCTTTACTTACCCGTTACTCTTATAATAAGTACAAGTTCACCACCGACCACGACCCGGAGGGCAAAGTGGAGGATGTCCCCCACCCTATGAACCGACGACAATATCAGATCGAGGAAAGTAGGTGGGACAGTGTAGGCTCACTATGTCTAGCTGTGAACTTTTTCAGGCTGATGATAATGACTTTGGTCAACGAACTGGTTTCCGCAATATCTTTTAAAGTAGGATAATCGTTTTAAGTTTTAATTAATTGAGTGTACGACTAAGCTCTTTAGTCGTCCAGTGCGCCACAAAGATAAACAAGTAACACAAAAAATAAAAAATCGCAAAAAACATATCTTTTCAGTTCCGTCCATTAGTAAGACATCTCAAAATCCAAATCAAAAGTGGAATCTTAAGGATCAAACTTAAATCTTATTACCCGGGCCCAAACTTACGATTACCCCCATTTAAGTCTCGAGGTTAAAAATGCAATTTGTTACAAAACCCAGAATGCATTAAAAAAGCAATCACGGAATGAAGTCAATTGGCTGCGAGTCCCATGGAATCGCCGTAATCCCGCGCCGAAAGGGTTATTTTCTTTAGGCGATTCCGATTATCCTGCAGTCATTAGGGAGCATCTGCAGCTCGGCGTCTCCAGGATTATACTGCCATTTAGCTGCTGGTTTTCAGCTTACTATGGATAGTTCTGCCGTTATTACTGGTTACTTGCAAATCTAAAGCCACTGCCTTTTATTAAATGTTTTCTACAGATTTTCAAATTATATGGTTTCGAAGATTGCATGTGATTTAATTGAATTCATAATGATAATAAAAAAAACTCACACAAAGGTAACAGTACATTATTTCGCATTAATTAGACCTGACATATTACGAGTTTTATACCGACTCGTTTCCGACAGATCAGCGTCGCGTTACGCAACATCAACCTGAGTCAGTAACCCTTTTGTTGACGTCTTTCACTTGGCTTGAGAGACACTTCAATGTTATGTTTAGTATATTATAGGTTCATCTTTACGTTCATAATAATATATACTTACGTCATTTCTTTTTAATTATTTTAGTCTATGTCCTTATCTGAAATACCTACTTATGTGTATCGCTTTGTATACGAATAAGTATCTTTTTTTCACTTCTAAAGTGATCTTTGTGATTCTACAGACTAATAATCGTTTTGATTCCGAATTCTTACCAACTCGTTACAAATGATTGTGACTAAAACGTTTGTGTGAGTTTCCTTTGAACAGCAATTCAAATAATGCCCCATAAATCTCGATGAAAATAAATTATCGCCGTAATAAAACATTAACGAAGTACGGAAAAAATGTCAAGCACAGGAATCAGATGAGATAATGCGCTCATTAAGCTTCCATATTTCATGCAGCTAAAGAGTACCATATTTCACAGTTGCCGTGAAAATCTCGCTACTTTTTAAAACAAGAGTATGAGTTTGGATCCGAAAAGTTTGCTCTATTTTACCCGGCTCGGGAATGTAGGTTTATAGGAGAGTATGTATGTTTGTTCTTTTGGCTCACTAAGCTTAAGGGTTATAGTTTTCGTAGCAAGCTGTCGTTGGACTCGTGATCACAACAATGATAGGGTGATGGTCTCGTCTTGTAAAACTCTGTTTAGAAAATATCAGTGCTTTAGCTAGCAATACGAAAACGTTACTTGACATACCAGTTCCACAGAATTAGTTACTATCCCTGATCAACTGCAAATAATACAATAAGTTAAAAAAAACTCTATTTTAAATAAAACTATCTGCAAAAAACTACTGCTTATATTGGCACGTGAAGAAACAAGAAATGTATTTGAAGTAACAAGGGGAAATAAAACCCTTTACAAGATATAAATTTTCTACGCTAAGTATCACTTGTAAGAATACAGGTAATACAGGTAATACAAAAAGACGTAAGTGGTTACACAAAGAACAGCGATAACCATCCTATAGAGAAAACAAACGGGCACACCCACCAGTACTGTAAAATATATGTAAATCCGGAAAGACTACTAACTGTACACTCGACTGTTTTACCAAACTACATTTAGCGTAACAAAAAATGCATACATACACTCTACGAAAGTTTTTTTTTTATAATTATAATACCAATCTACGTGTCAAATATAACATTAAACGCCCTAAAAGTAGGAGTCCAGGAAATTTATAAAACGTGCGGTAACGATGCAGAAGCAGATCTGATAATGAAAACATAAATAATACTGCAGTTTTACCATACCACTATGAATAACCATTTTAACGTTGAGAAACCGACATATAAAGGGTCAACATGGAATATTCCATGAAGATTATCATACCTTTATACTAACCGACCTACATATCTTCTAAGAGCTCTATTTTAACGTTGAGGTTGATCACAACGTTTTTCTTACTCAAACTGACTTCAAAAGGAAGACGACCCTTAGCGGCTTCAGCCCTTATGAATTTACTTTGGCGAGCTTTATTTTGGGAATGCTGTGATGTTTGTTGACGCGTATTTTTTTTTGAAACAAAATATTAACCGCAGGATGGTGCCATATTTTATTCAGTTACATTTGAACATGAGGCAAATCCCACTTCATTTCGTTTCGCCTATTACTTTACGCTCAGGTGTATTTACCGACCTTAATTGAAAAGTATCGAGAGAGAGAGAGAGATAGAGAGTAAGTGACTCGACAGCATTCAGAAGGGCAAGTCCTAATTCATTACAATTCATACAACATGTCGTCGTTGTTGTTGTTTTCGTGTTGTATTTATCTCTCTGTATTGTATGAAAAAAAGATGAGACAGCATAACTACGTGATAAGCTACGTAGAAACGATCGAAAGAGTTTTTGACTCATGAATTTTCCAAACAAAAGAGAGAGCCACGTGCTCACACAAAAACAACATTTCATAGACGACATGTTATAAATGAAGTGGCCCTTCGGAATGCTGCCGAGTCACTCTCTATCTCTCTCTCTCACTCGATACTTTTCAATTAAGGTTGGTAAATACACCTGAGCGTAAAGTTTTGCAAATAAATCGCGGTCCCACATAAACACGGTGAAACCTCGAAATAAACCCTGACATACCCCTGCGTTGAATTGCCTAACACCGCGAAACGAAAGGAGAGAAAGCATAGACATAACCATACGTTGTAGCTACTATTCTTCGGTATATACGAGGATGTGAGTGAGAACCTGAGAACTGTCTTAGTGGAATCGTACCTTATGCGTGAGAATCTTGCGGCCTGGAAACACAATACCATTCCCGGTTATTACAAATCACGGATTTGATTTTTCTCGTATACACAAAATGTGTTAAGCGTGAAGAGAGTAAAAGCACCAATAATACAGAAAGATTTATTTATTCAAATCAAAATGTGTTTTGTCATTGTCATTGTTTTTGCGCTTTTTAAGATAACAGTTATTATAAACGCAATTTAAAGTTAGCACGCACTGTCACTGTTTGTCATTACCCACTGATAAAAGATGGACATAGTTTTAGCATATTTTTATAAGTAAAGCCTTTCGCACATCTAGTGAAACACTGTCAAATATCGCTGACATATTTGACAGCGTTTCATTGATCGCCATCGCCATCGCCTAGATGTGCGCAGACCTAAAGGTCATTAATGTTGAGCTAAACGTATTGCTAAGCTAAATAACTAAAACCCAGATCAAAGAGACAAGAAACGAAAACGAACGGTCAACACCGTATCTGGGGAAAAAAGATATTACTTATGCTCAGGACATTCGACCCTAATAGCATTTAAGTATCCTTTACACCGGGGAGGCACGTTTGACCTTAGTTTGTATTTAGACGCGTTTTCATTTAATTCAGTAAAAATCTCGCTCCACATGAAGATAACACTGTTAAAAATAATATTTCATACTCAGGATCTTCGTTGTGTTAGACATATACTTATAGCTCAATTACTTCAGCCGATTAGGTTATTCTAAACAGACTTAAATCAGCAACCGTGGGTATCACTTAAAAAATAATCGCCGTATTTTTCGCATAACATGTTTACATCTTATTTTACTATCACACGCTAAGATAGTGAACAAGTACTAAAACAAAATACTATACTACATAAAAAAAAATACGGGTTGCACTCCGGGAGTGCCGGCAGAAGTGAAAACTTGATTATTAACGTAGGAACCCTAAAAGTTGTTTATTTTATCAAGTTCCTCAATGTAGTAAAACCCCAATCAAAGTCCTAAGGAACCCTAAAAATTTTAGCATTATCAAGCTCCTAAGTGTAGTTGAAATTCCAATCAAAGTGCTAAGGAACCCTAAAATTGTTTACATAATCAAGGTCCTAAGTGTAGTTGAAAGTCCAATTAAAGGCCTAAGGAACCCTAAAAGTTGTTTATTTTATCAAGTTCCTCAATGTAGTAAAACCCCAATCAAAGTCCTAAGGAACCCTAAAAATTTTAGCATTATCAAGCTCCTAAGTGTAGTTGAAATTCCAATCAAAGTCCTAAGGAACCCTAAAAATGTTAACATTATCAAGCTCCTAAGTGTAGTTGAAACTCCAATCAAAGTCCTAAGGAACCCTAAAAGTTGACCACTTAATCAAATTCCTCAATGTAGTAAAACCCCAATCAAAGTCCTAAGGAACACTAAAAATTTTAACATTATCAAGCTTCTAAGTGTAGTTGAAACTCCAATCAAAGTCCTAAGGAACCCTAAAAGTCGACCATTTAATCAAATTCCTCAATATAGTATAACCCCAATCAAAACCCTATACGGAACCCTAAATTTTACGTAAAGCCAAATCCTCAACGGGTCGGAACCGCTAGAAGGGACCTTGTCGCGCGACCTACAAGTAGGTCCTAAATGAAGTAAAACGGCAGACATAGGAGGAGGGGGTTCTGGGGGGCTAAGGGGGGTCACAGCACGGCTCGCTTCGCTCGCCGCGCTGTTCCCCGTGGTCGCGTGGCGGCTCGCTTCGCTCGCCGCGACGCTCCCCCCGGGTTCAGGAAGAGGGGGTTCTGGGGGGCTTAGGGGGGTAACAGCACGGCTCGCTTCACTCGCCACGCTGTTCCCCGTGATCGCGTGGCGGCTCGCTTCGCTCGCCGCGACGCTCCCCCCGGGTTTCGGAGGAGGGGGTTCTGGAGGGCTTAGGTTAGAACTCTACGTTGTAGTCTTAGGGTACATTTCTACAAAAACATCCGTCTTACGCTTTTTCGATCAGGTTCACGTGATCCTGACGCGAGTTTAAGATTTTATACCCATTACAGAAAGTGCTCAACGCCGCTAAAGAAGTTTTCACTTCAAAAAACAGAATTTTTCTCAAACAATATTTTTCGGGCGCAAATAAGTGGTACGCGTATAAAAACAAATTGAAAACCGTTGCGATAGCTGTAACAAAAGCCACAAACGAAATTATTCTTGCACTACAAAAACTGTGCTAATGGCCACGCGTTCTATCCCTTACATTCTGCAAGGGTACGATGAGACAATACAATTCTATAATTTCCCCCAAGTCATTGTTGTGAAGTCACGCGCAGGGGCGCTCGGCACCTGTCTCCCGCATTTGTCGTGACTCGAGGGACCTCACTCCTAACTATTCCATTGTATGTGCACCGCTCACAACTACATTCTATTTTTTCCATTTACCCCCGCCGGAGAACGAGCGAGCGGTTTGTGATGACACGCGGGAAAAATTCTGATACTGCAACTTGCTAAACCGTTTAACGTGTTTACAGTCACTCGGTATATTTACGTGTTTTTCATTAAAAATGTTCTGGTTTACGTTGCTGGGATAAATTTTAATTCTCATTATCGAATTCCAACTCGTTAGCCAAACTTAGACGAAGTATCTGACTAAACCTTGAGCTAGCGAAGCATAAAACGAGAAAAGTTTTATTTAAAATAACATCGGATTTTCTATATTGGCGATCTGCTCGTCGTCAAAAACTTCAATTCCCTGTACACGTTTCGTATAAATCCTTTATTTACTAGTGTTTTTGGAAGCTGATCTTTAAATTTTACAAAAAAAGATAAATCGGGATAAAAGCCATGGCTGTAAGGCCCTGTTCCTAGCTAAGATTATTTATAATTTATAAGTGTCAGATCTTAGGACTAGTTTTGAATCAATACATAAATTACCCTTCATGGGTGTTGCAATATAGTAGAAGCAGGCCCATATGATATAATCATGCAGACGTAAGCAGGTTAATATAAAATGATGGTTTTCATGTCTTGCCACATTTCAACAACATAAATGTACAATTTATGCAAACTTCTTCAAAAGACGTCCTATTAATCCTGATTTACGAGCAGGTGACGCGGCACCTTATATGAATATTATCATTTCGGCAAACAGCATGCATAACTTAATATGATTGATTCGTTCAACCGTACCTCGGTGCCCCAGAGATTCACACTGATTTATCACGTCGATGTAAATTACCACTTAGGTAATTTGCGTTTGTCATTGAGCCAATAGGCAGGCTGTTAGAATATTATTTAGTGTTATAATAGCTTACGGTAGTAATACCATGGTAAATTTAGCTTGCTTCTCCAAGTTCTTCTGTGGAAATAAGTTAATTTGTGACATCATATTCCTGAGTATTTTTACCAAGAACCTTGTTTGTTTATGGAAACCCAGTGTGCCTCTTTTATGCTTCCAATTCATAGAAATGCGAGGAGATCGCTAATTTCGATATCAAACTCAGAAACCGTAATATAATGGTATGCTTCCTTGAAAGAAGCACCACGTTCAAAACGGTTTTAGTGTTGCTCAAGGTTCAAATTATCAGTAATATCGTATAATTAATAACCTGATATCTTCCAGCTACTCATTATATAAACAAATAAGGAATGCTAGTAAAGTAGGCTACTCAGCTCAGTTGATTTTAGCCCTGCCTTCTGCTCCGTAGGTCGTGGGTTCGAAGCACACCAAGAACAAGTATTTTTGTATACAAATTTTAAGTATATATTTAAAAAGAGGTATATAAGTATTATATCAGCTATCTGGTACCCTTAATAGGCAACCTTTGTTTAATTTGGGGCTGTATAGTGTTGTGTGGATTGTCCACAATATTTATTTATTTTTATTATTTAAGTAAACTCGAAAAAATAAATAGGTACTAAATAGTATCTGAATGCTGCTCTGGCAGAACATTAACATTTCAAAAATGTTTTACCAATTCAAATACCATTTAAGGCTTGAACACACCGCCAGCGAACTAGTTCGCTAGCGATGGCGAACTAGCCCCCAAATAATTTGAAGTCTCCGAAATGTACATTGCCATCACAATGGCGCTTTTGGCGCTAGGTCTAGCGCAATTTCAAAGCATTTAACTGCTATTATTTTGTAGGCTAATCTTGGATTAACCTTGGATTTTAAATACGTGTCGCAGTTTGTAGTTCATATAAATTGCCAAGTTAATAAAAAATTACATTTCTATTGAGTTTTCAAAAAAAAAAAATATTTATTGAGCACTGTGACATGCGCACCTATTTTATCGGACAACTTGTGTCTATTCAAAGTATCTAGAAGCATTTAAAGTGTCTAGGTTTATGACTACAATGCTTAATTTAAAAAAAATAAAAATACATTAGTAAAAATAGCCAAACCCTGGAATGGACCTGGCAGCACTGGCCGCAATTTAGACTGTCAAGATATGAAAGATATTTAGCCCAATCAAAACACTTAACTACTGCTAGGCATGGGAAATAATTACCTGCAGTTAATCGGCTCATTTACAACCTTGAGCTTGTTCAGCTCAAACAACTCAGCGGCTCAAACATCATGTAGTTGTTGTAGAAGTGTGGAAGTGCGAGTGCAGAAGTTAAGCCGCTTACAGGCTTCACTTCGGAATCATTCAGTTAATATAGTTATCTACTTTAATTTTTTTCACTGAAATACCTAACCTACCTACCAAAGTAGCAAGCAGCAAATAAACTGAATAAATAAAGTCTGTTTAAACTATTATCGCCACTGTTTGTTTTGAGCCGTTATTTATTAAAATTAAACTGCTAGCTTGATCAGGGCGAGCAACGCCAGGCTCCATAGCTCGTCTTAATCTAGGTCTTTACCTATGAAATTGTACATTTGAATATTTTTTATGCCATTAAAATTAGATAGGCGTAAGGCTCCAAACCCCACAGCAAGCTCAGCCGTATAATTAGTTGGTCTAACTCCATCACGGCTAAGCTTGCCGCGGGGTTCCAATTCTTCGGTCCAACTTTTTCACCACTTCTACTATCGTCTTCAATTCAAGGCCTGCGCACACCTATGTGCTCTTTACCGTCGTCAGTATTTTCGAAGCATTACAACCTTGGAATTTTCAAGTCAAGAGTGAACAAGTGAATAATAGCTAAGCGTGCTCCACCTTAGGCTGCATTTTCACTTTCCATCAGGTTTGATGGCAGTCAAACGTTTAGCTATCAACAATAAAAAAAAATACCTATATATGTCGCTGGCCATGGCGATCAGTGAAACGCTGTCAAATTTTAAAGCGATATTTGACATCGTTTCATTGATAGCCATTGCCAGTGACCTAGGTGTACACAGGCTTTCATATCGTTGTTGACAACGGTTGCCAGCCGACCACAAGGCTCGTTTTTCAACTCATAATTTGCAGATTTAAATTTAAGGCTTTGCATGGGTGCAAAATACAAAAGCACATTTTGCCCTCCTTTTTTCTACACTAAGCCTGTGCAAAGCTAAGGCGATTGGCTAGTTATGTACATGGAATACATAGTGAGATAACTGGCATGTCGTAGAACCTACATAAACCGTAAAACATTGTCAAGTGCACGAAAAGAGCCTAATTGAGGTGCGTTTATAATTCTTTCACCACATTCCTTTGAATGAACTTTTGTCACTATAGTATTAAGTATGTTAAGGCTGCAATGCTTTCTAAGTGAGAGCTGAAATAAAAAGTTTTGGTTTGATTCAATTTTGGTGTGAGCTACACTGAGCTGCACAAAACGTAGATAATAATGACTCCTTCTGTCTTCGACCATATCACTTTACCAAACTTTGACACAAGAGGTGGGCGTGGCTACGCCGCCGCCACGACCAAAGAAGTAGGAAATATAAAACTTGTTAAACCCATAGAGCAGCAGCATTGTTTTTGGCTAAGTCAAACGGCTTCGTAGGTATTGCTTTTACCCAACATGCTGATGCAAACAGGAATGTTATGATATTGACCACTATGTGTGTGTATAAGTATTTTATGATTGCTCATCTGTTCCTCTATATCAAATAAATATAAAAATAGAACTAGTTTATTTTAATTATATGACAGCTGTCAGTTGAAAGCGATTCTATCTAGGACTGAAAAGTATTATTTTCAACCCACTCCTCAGGCAACTTCAGACCTTCTTTCTGAATATGAGTAATGAAAAATATAAAATAAAATGTCAGGAAATTAAAAACAAAAATTAAGTAGAAAATCACACGCAGTTATACATCACGCTCGCAGAATCCCAAGCATTCAGAAATAGTTTTCATCCAGCGATCCTCAAACATCTCACACCCAAGATTAAATGAAATGCGTGGAACAGACATGTTAACATACATAGCATAGGTACATAACGGTGAAAATCATAACCTTTCCTTTTTTTATTTTCTTCGCCGCAGTCTATGTCTATATCTAGTCGAGTATAAATAGTATAAGGTCGGGCGCGATATAGATTAGATAGATCAGAAAACGTCGAATACAACAATTCAAATTCAATCAGTTTTAAATTTCTAATCCGCACAAGATTTTTGCCGAACACATTTTGTGCTAGACCTAAATGGTAAGAAAATTGACAGACTGAATGAACAGTATCCTTGGTTCATTAGATTTTTTCTATCAAACGTTTTCTGATGTACTTACTTAAGTACCTACCTATTAAACACCCGGCCTTATACTATTGAATTAGAGCGCGGGTAGTCTAGTTTAGAGGGTAGCGAGCAATCCAATCCAAAGATTGACTGGACTCTCAGCTCAGTTGGCAGTAGCTCTGCCTTCTGCGCCGTAGGTCGTGGGTTCAATTCCCACCGAGAACAAATATTTCTTTGGTGAATGCAGATGTTTGTTCTCTGTCTGAGTGTTAATTGTATTCTAACTATGTGTTAACAAAATGATGTGCAGTAAAATGTATGTATGTACTATAGGAATGAGATAGTTGATTGTAATACATCAACTATCTGATTCCTATAGTACAAGACAAGCTCGGGGATAGATAGTGTTTTGTGGATTGTCGACATTATTAATTTATTTTATAAAGATCGTGGGTTAAAATTTGGTCGTGCACCACCAATGTATACTATTCTGTCAGTTCATCACCTATCTTATTATATAAATAGATATACTGTAGCTGTAGGTTTATCGACAAGATAAACCTAGCTCTAAGACTTCTCAAAGTGATCATTGATATTATGTAATTTTAAAGGTACAATGAATAAAATTAAACATTTTTACTTTACTTTGACTTTCACTTTGAATACTGCTACTCCATTGTAATCTCCATTTGATAACTCTTTGAATTGCTCGAAATCAATTGTCAATTTGAAAAAACGTCAAAACTATAGCGCTTGCAAAACA
This sequence comes from Thera obeliscata, assembly GCA_947578465.1. Taxonomy (NCBI): domain Eukaryota; kingdom Metazoa; phylum Arthropoda; class Insecta; order Lepidoptera; family Geometridae; genus Thera; species Thera obeliscata. The sequence continues at coordinate 7,085,605 of OX387924.1, forward strand.
GGAAAGTATTAAAAACCGGATTATCTCCGGCTTCCGGCCAAAAACCGTTTCCAGGTTTGGTCAACGTAATATTTTTTCATATAGTAGAATTTTAACAAGAAAACAATATTCTAAGATACCTACAAAATCAACTATTAAAAAATTGTACGAAATAGGAATTAGTATCTAGTGAAGTTTAATATTACTTACTTTATTATTGAGTAGTTTATTGTTGAGTAGATTAGTAGTAGTAGTGGAGCTTTTTGTGAAGTGCTCATCCAGGGAAGTACTACCACCCTACCTGTTTCTGCCGTGAAGCAGCATTGCTGTGTTTCTGTTTGAAGGGTGTGGGTGCCGGTGAAATTACTGGCACTTGAGGCTGAACATCTGTACGCGTGAAGCTGATGAACGCAGGGCAGTGCATCGTAGGGCAAATTCCTGGCGTGTGTGACTTACGAGGCAATGCTTTGTTACAGGCATAGGTACCACTGTTACCACTTACAGGCCTATACCCGAGTGGGATCGTAGCTAAAGAAAAATAAGAACACAAATGAACAAAAAGTAAAACTGAAGAAAAACTAATAAAAATAAATCTAACATCAAAATATATATATTAAAAATAAAGTTTAAAATTAAATTTAAACAAAATAATGACTATAATGTATGAATGTAAATAATAATGATAATATAATAATAATCGAAATAATAAGTAATAATATGCATGAAATGTAACTTAATGTAGTTATGGAATGAATGGGCTTTTTTTTTTTATAGTTACCACTTAACATCAGGTGGACCATATGCTTGTTCCATCAGCTAGATGTATTAAAAAAAAAGACGCAGTGCAATAATAGAACAACAAAGTATTGGTTTTATTATGTTTTATCGGTTTTTAGCTATGTATGCTTTTAGACAAAAAAAATCCATTTATAAAAATAATGCATCTTTTTAGTAATGTTTCAATTACCTGGACATATTAGGGCTAAGAATAAAGTGATGGTGAACTGAACGCGCGAACCTTGTGCAAACAACACCCACACCATTGCCTCCTTATTGCCACTGTTATGACTTTTGAGGAACAAGATTTAGCGCAGTTTCAAGACAGTATCTAACACTAATACTACCTCGCTGCGTACAATGACAGTTCGCGGCGCTGTGTGGGGATGAATGCAAAACCCTACGCTTAAAAATTGATCGCCATCGCCATCGCAGTTCGAAACTGTTCGCCGCAATCTTTTCTAAGCTTAATTCATTCACCCGCTAGTCCGGGGTACCTAGGTAGTTTTTGTTCACGGGGATTAAAAACAAAACAATATTTTTGAGGCTCAATCAGTAAGATTTATGTTTCTGATACTAAGGAAAATCGGAATACGTAAAACTTCCCTCACTGTATAGGCATACGCCTATCTATCATTGCGTCCTGAAGTGAGGGTAGTTATTATACCTCCACCTCTCAACGACGATAGCACTCATGTCAATGCTCCAGTCTGCCCACGACCACAGTTATTACAACATAGCCGAAGCGTCGGGGAAAATTATACGCGGTAAACACCCATCATCATCATTATCATCATCATCAACCTATATTAGGCCACTGCTGGACGTAGGTCTCTCGCAAGACGCGCCACTGAGCCCGGTCTTCGGCTCTTCTTCTCCAGTGCTTGCCAGCTACATTTCGCAGATCGTCGCCCCACCTTGCCGGAGGGCGTCCTACACTACGCTTACCTAAACGCGGTAAAAATACCCGTGTAACAGTTTAATGTGTGTTATGATCGCAAAAGTTTAAAAAAGTACTATTGATAAATTTTGCTTAGCTGTCCGGCTTTTCGCAAAACCGGAAAACCGGGTTTGCACGCCCTAGTCAGGACGTAATGTCAGATGGGAAACTGATGGGTGGCTGAACTAATTGATGCCCGCGACTTCATCGACTGTCTCCACGGGTGGTGATTATACACTTCCTTGTTTCGATATTATATTTATGCATTCCATCTCTTATAAAAAAGTCCCCAAATATTATAAATACATTCACTTGTTCTGTTTTTTCTCCATCAATCAAAATATTACACGCTGTTAAACATTCATATCGAATACCATAAACTTAGCCTTATGATTGTATTTGTTTTTGTATTTATTGATTTACTTTGATTATGACGGTTCATTCTAGGTATGTAAATGCCCTTATTTTATTTTTTATTGATATTTGATCTTATTCTAAGCTTCTCTCCATCCAAAATTTGATTGGAAAATACTGATTTGCAGCGATATAACCGCCCATTATGCATTACTATATTTTTAAATAGTTTCAAATAAGATTCTATCCTATTATTATCTTACACAACATCTTTTTTTGCTTTTAACGTAGTTAAACAAATATTTTTAGAAGTAATATATTTTTTTTCTATTAAAACTAATAGGAAAAACAATTTCCAGAGTTCAATGATATTAGAACGAATCCTCAATAGTTCTCTTTTTCCAAATTTTAGACTCTATGGGTCGTTTTCACCGATGACTAATCAGTAGATCAAATATTTGACGATTGTTTAATACACAAAATTAAGAAAAATTAAGTAGGGGGTAGTAAAACATTAAATAGGGGATGCTTTGTCTGTCACGATCTGGGAACTTTCGTTTTTATTAGTAGTGATCGCAGCGTGCAACTGTCAAAAGACGCGGCAGTGTGTGCGGATGTATACAAATCCCTATGTTGAAACTGAACGGTTCGCCACCGCGCCCGCCAGCGAACTAGGTGTGTTCGAGCCTTTAGGTAACCTACTTGCTAAATTACTTTTTGCCAGTATTAAGTACACAAAAACTCTACAGAGTGAACTAAATACAGAATTTGTAAGTATTTTTAATAAAATATTTTTTTATTTTTGTCTCGCAGTCTATATCTTTCATAGGTAAGATTAAAAAAAACTGTCCGACAAAGCATTTATACATTCCATATCGTCCTATTTGTTTGACAAAGAAAATTTATATACGGGTAAAATTTTAATAACAAATGAGTATTTATGGCACAGGTTTTTTCTTAGAAGTCAGATAAAACGAAGAACCTGTCAGTGTCAAGTCATATCTTGGAGTAAATAGAAAAAAGGACTTGTTAGATTATGCACGACCTTAGCACACTTCTGGGTAAGCGTGCGACATCTGACAGAGAGTGAAATGTTTGACCCACTAGCTTTTGTTTTCGTGCCAGTTTCCATTATCGGCCTTCACAACTTTTTCACAAAGGTGAACTAAACCTACCTATAATTGTGGCAAACTGAAAATAACACACACTTGTTTTGAGTGTCCTTTCATATTTTAATAACCTTCACTTTTTCAAAAGCTATAATAAATACTAAACTAAGACGTGAGTTTAAAATTAAATGACCCTATACATTTTGAGGACAGATTACGAATGATCAAGCTAATTGTAGGTACACGATTAGTTTATAGTCAGGGCACCTCTGTAAGTGCTTTGACTGCTGGAGAAGCTTAAAGTGTATCAGAGGCGTCGCCGAGTCACGCTCAGCACTAAGCTGGGCACAGACGGACTACGGAGCTCCGTTACATAGTGTATACACAAGCCCCATTTACTATGACAAGTTTGGATAGAGGAGGTGCATTTACTTATCGCATATAGTACCTATATTTTCAGGGGTCTTTTGCCGTCCACAGTTTTAAAAATATGCTCCAGTGACTGAGGTAAAATATAGCTTATAATTAGATTGAAGCTCAAAGTCATAATGCCAGGCTGTTTATTTTTATTATGTAAAAATCTAAAAGATAAAATCTTCTTTGTCAAAAATTCAATCCACGATAGCCAATAAAATCTGAAGTGGCATTACCTACGCATTTACTAGAGAACATTACACGCCTTACTACTATCTATAAATTTAATGTAATACCGCGATAAAACCCAAGTCGACACCGGGAAAACAAGAAAAAATACATAAACGCCCCGTATGGCGATCATATTCGTGGCAATAAGTAACCATAAAGCCGGTATTTCATATAAGCGAAGTGGCTTGCTGTTACGACTTGCCGAGAACGTGAGTGGAAAGATGGCTTGCTGAGACAACGTTTATTGGTACACCTGCTTACAAGAGCCGGTTAAAGACAGTCAACTAGGGTAGGTGGGAACTATTGTCGATATTTGCAAACGGTTGGAGCTCTCTCGGTTCGTTTCCGATAGTAGTTGAGGGCACATTTGGAGGCAATTTGACCCGGACACCTGCAAGACCCGTAATACCACAGCGATTGCTATAGAATGTTGCGACCTCTATTTTTACAAGCGCGGAATAATATTTATATTTTTTGCTCTAGGTAAAAACAAAAGACTTCGTGATTTCTCTTTCCGAGAAGGGAACACCATTTTTAGAGAACGTACTTCAAACGTTGTACGTTATTACAAAATGGTAAAGCTTTTTAATAATAATTTGTTTGAGCAGTTCATTCTCTTATAGCGGATCACTTTCATTAGATAATGTGTCAAGTCCCTACTACTCTAGTGATTCATTTACAGTATATCAAGCGCATACTTGTAGTTTACTACAGTTGCACGTGAGCAGAAAATCCCAACTGTTAAAGTGGGTAAATTGAAGACAGCGAAGCAGTATCCAATATTTTAACACCTGCCGCGGACGGTATAGGACCGAGTTTCCAACAAAATTAACTTAAATCTTCAAGAGATTGCGAACTGTAAAATGCTCCCTTTCGGGTAAAATTTATGGGCAATTTCCCGTACACAAACATTCCATTGAAAATTAATTCGAAACGCTTTTGAAGATAACATTCGTCGAATCTTGATCTTATATAAAACAGTGACTGAGCCCGAAGGATGCCAGAAGTCCTTTGTGAATCGTTGTCAACGTTTACCTCAAATTCGGTCATTCCGAATAAGGGACGGTTCGTATTGTCTGATGTTTCTTGATTCTCTTTGGGTATTATCTTAATATATCTCATAACCTGACAGCATTTAGTATTCATCACCAATATTTACATGAAACAGGTTTGCTTAATAGGTGCCTAGTCGTAGCTAAAGCGGAATTAATTCACGTACGGTTCGGAATATGGCATAATTTTAATTAAGGTGTGGTGGCTTTATGTACGGAGCTAAAGCCTTAGTACGAATCCGGATAGTAGTAGTAATTCCCAGCTGTATATTATATGCTTCTGAATATCGTCCATCCTTGGTACAGAGAGCCGTAATTGCTATGGCTGGACAATAATTCAAGTAATTAGTATTCTTGTTAAGACGCCGCAGACTACATTAATTTACGAAACTTCAACCACCCTCAATTTACTTTTCCGATGAAGAATTTTAACATCATTAAATTTTTACTCTTAATCACCTTAAACACCGACTTGAGAAAAAATTTGCCCGTCATTCTCATTAGGGAACTGGAGGGCTACCATAAAGGACATATGTCTCTGGACATATGTCTGGAGCTGGTGTGTGAGTGCTGACCACAGTGTATTACACTGTGTGTGTGACATTTTGACGTAGGATTTAACCTTTTCGTCGCGTCAGATGAATAAGAAAACCAGCGCCACAGTTGCCTTTTATTTTTATTTCATATTTGCATCACTATTTGCCTCAGATGATGATAAGGTTATAAGCAAATTGCATTAAGGGCTATATTCATTGCAGATATTGCTTGGCAAAGTTAGCTAGCTTGATGAAAAACATCTTTGTGACCTTGTTTGCCAGAGATTGAGGTCTTATGCTGACAATTTGATAATTTTAACAATGGTTTATGATTAATGTTACGCTGAAAACAGTTTTTATTATAGCTTACAACGATTTAGGGAGTCGAAACTCGCAAAATTATATCATGTTAAATATTCCGTTGTTCATAAAAATAGTACTAATAAATATTGTTTGCCATGAAGCACCGATGGTCTAGTAGAAGTGACCTTGCCTTCTCAACACACGCGGGTCAGTAGGCCTACCACAAGCTTTGTCCGGCTCTGTCTCTGGCTCTGGTTTTGAGTCAGTGTGATTGCTCACTAGTGTATTGTACCGTGTGTGTGACGTTTCGACGTAGGATTTATTTAGTTTACACTCACACAGTGTGGTGTCTTTTTAGTTGTGAAAATTACTCGATAACTAAACACGTGCTTGTACGAAAGTAAAGTTATACCTTTTATGAAGCTGAAAAAACTAGTTTAGAATGCAGCTAGAGTTATGTCCTTTTGGAATGTTATGAATCAAAATGGTATAACTTCACTTATGTTGTTTTTGGCAGAGGCACGTTCTTGGGTTAACAGTCTTGTTTTTGAATTTCGAACACAATATCTTATAGACACGTGTGTATGTGTGTGTTTTGTAAACCATATGTTTACATTCGGTGACGTCATGTAAACCATACCTACTGTGTTCACGTTTGTGACATCAAATCTTGCCACATTTTTCGCGAAATTGGACATTTTTTTATCAGATTTCTGGAAAATTACTAAAATTTTCAGGAATTTCATGCATATTTAGTTTATAGTTGGTTTTAACTGCATGTGCGTTACTGTGGTACCAAATGTTTGTTCGTCGTTAGTAATTGTTTTAGCTATTGTTAACTATAGTTTACTCTATTTTTCTGAACAACTATGTTTTTTAAATACTAGATGATGTTATTTTATCTTGGTGTCATTGAAAGTCAAGAGAACGCTTATTCATAAGTAAGAAATTAAACTTTCAAATGCGTTTAAAATTGACGAATGTTGTATACTAATATGCGATAGATTTATCGCAAAGCACTTACACGGCAGCACCGTTACTTGACAACCATAATTTTAACCTGGCGGAGATAAACTCGCAAAAAGGCACATCGGAATTGCGGTGGGTCATTATGATCCAACTGACGTAATCATATCCATATTTCTATATGGATGCAGTTGTGTCAGTAATTATGTGATTTACTTATTTAGTCACATGAGGTGAGGAATATTATGCGAGTGTGTTTTTGAGAGTTCTATTGATAGGCACTACTTATTTTATCAGCCACAAGCTAGGACCGCAAGGCAGGGTTTCACAGGAGAATCCTCAAATGTGCGTGAGTATGTGTATTTTGATAGGTATTATGCGAGTGCAGGTGCAGGCAGCAGCCAAATACTGCCCCGCTGAGTCATAAGGACCCTTGTAGATCTACGCCAGGTTAAAAAAAATTTACCAGGATGACATTCGAAAACCTCTTCTAGCATTATGCAGTTCGTGTCATCTTCAAATTATTAAAATACGAATTCTAGTGAAATGTACCAATATTTAAACTTAGGCAAATACCTTGCAACGTATTCAATTGCTGAATGAAGTAAAAACAATATTTTATGGATTCATTGATTATTATTTGTATAGAAACAAAAAACCGTAAGTTACCGTAAAATATGTGTTTATTAATATTACATAGTTTCTGAACGTCGCTTGAACTTGCAAATTGGGGAATAATATCACCATAGATAAGCAAGATTTTACAAATATCAGCAATTTGCTGTACTTTTGTATTGGCCCGTTTACGCATAGGGATTGCAATAATGTATTCAAATATACACAAATATACGGTCTTCTTCTTCTTCTTCAATTATTTCTAATGTTAGACTTATTTTAAGCTTGTATAAAATACTTTACTTTATTGAATGAACCTATATTGGAATTTTTCAAATATACTTATCTACCCCTTATAGGTGGTGAAAAAGAGTGATACAGCTTGTATGAGAAATAAAAACTATTATGAGGGCAGCCTCAAACCTCAGTACAGTATACTTGGTAACAGCCGCACCTTTTTAAGGTTCCGTAGCAAAATGGCAAAAACGGAACCCTTATAGATTCGTCATGTTTGTCTGTCTGCTGTCCGTCCGTATGTCACAGCCATTTTTCTCCGAAACTATAAGAGCTACACTGATGAAACTTGATAAGTAGATGTATTATGTGAACCGCATTAAGATTTTAATACAAACATAGAAAAAAAAACAATAAATTTTGGGGATGCCCATACTTAAAACTGAAATTCAAAAAATTTTTTTTCATCAAACCCATACGTGTGGGGTATTTTTGAATAGGTCTTCAAAAATGATGTTGATGTTTTATATATTGTTTTTTTCTAAACTTAATAGTTTTTGCGAGAGACACTTCCAAAGTGATAAAATGTTGGTCCTCTAACTTCTAAAATAAGAGAATGATAAAACAAAAAAAAATATATGATGTACAGTCGCGGAATGAAAATGTTCGTCACCTTAGAGTCGGTTTTCGCTTGCACCAGATTGCAAGAATGAATTTTTATTGTACCAACATATTAACACGTGACGTTGCACGTTGCTATAGAATAAGGTTTTTCTTGTTTTTACGTAAGCATGGACAACACTCTTACTCTTATTATAGATACTCTTTATTGAAAACTACGATAGAAACTATAATCTATACTAATATTATAAAGCTGAAGAGTTTGATTGTTTGTTTGTTTGGTTGAACGCACTAATCTCGGGAACTGCTGGTCCGAATTGACAATATATTTTTGTGTTGGATAGTCCATTTATCGAGGAATGCTATAGGCTATATAACATTACGCTATGATTAATAGAAACAGAGTATCAATGCAAAATGTTGCAAAAACGGGGAAAAAATATTCCTTTTGAGAGTTTACGCATAGCGCACGCGACGTCTACGCCGCTTTTTTTATAGGTAAAAAAAACTAACCTAGACATAGACATTCATTTATTTCCTGCTTCAGCACATGCATAAACACTATTAAAATAAGAAATGAAAACACCACAAACATAAACCTTAAAACCTTTCCGTCTGCTCAACCCGAGGATAGTTTTACTTTGAAGTTTATTTGATTATTATATACGCTTATATTTTTTTTGAATTTATATACATAATTGCACTTATAATAAATAAAGTATTCAATCATGTATATAAAAGTTGCAACTTTTACAACCCTACAACCCATTGTCAACTTGAAGTGTCACATTACGTCACTCATGTCCTTTAGTCAACCCGGTTAGTATTGTTTTGATTGTAGTAATTTTGATTTTACTAAAATTTTCAGAAAAACAGCCGCATTATAATGAAAAATTCCTTGTCCCTACAGCGTTGTTAATAGGTACCTACTAGAAAACGGCCTTCCTAAACCGAGCATCGCATCATTGTCCCATACAGGGGCGACGTGAAAATATTTTCTCGATAATCTTGAACTAGGACTGGGTTAGAAACCCTTTCCAGTCGACAACACCATCAACCCTGGAACCTTGGAAGAAGGACATTTTGTAAAGTTGTCCTGTGACTCCAGCCTAATTTTTCAACGGTTCATTTTACAATCTAATATTCAATCAAACCGTTTGTGTTTTGCTTAGTTTCTCATGAATATCGTTCCATCAGCAATGCAGGATTAAAGGTTTTATTACAATTTACGATTTCTTACTTGTGCGAAGCAGGCTTTTATGCAAGGACAGGTCAGGCAAGTATTAAGAAGAAGAGTAAGAGATTCAGTGCATTTACTGCCCATGGGACTTAGCAACTTTGCCTTATTAAAAAAAACTATTTTTTTCCTTTATGTACTTATGTGATTATAAAAATAATTGATTATTTATTTTCAGACATCACACCCCACATTAACAAGATAACTTACTAGGTACCTTTAGTAAAAACAATATTAGCTTATATCACAAGAGCACAGTTACTTCAATCTTGGGCGTGAAGTGGTCTCTAGCTAGTATAGATAGACAGATAGATAGATAACTCTTTATTGATTTCCATGACCAACTAGGTAAGTACGATATAGTATAGCACAAGCGCAGTATAGACGAAGATATAGCGAGGAATACAATATGCGCGAAGCCAGCTTTTAGAGTCGTATTTCCTTTTACTTTGCAATGAAAGCAGTAGTGATCTTGGCAGCACACAGAGGATCATCACCGGTTTAAATTCTGACATCTATGTGATTGATGAGGCATCGCATTATCTTCCTGAAAATTTAATAAACTGTTACGATACCCTCTGTCTATAGGCAGTGCATTGTTGACAATCCACACAACACCATCTGGCCCCAAACTAAGCAGAGCTTATACTATGGGAACCAAGTAACTGATATATAATACTTAAAATAGGTTTGCACATTTCTTTACTAATGGTGTCACCAAATCGTTGATGGTTATTTTTTTTGTTTAGGAATGCAAATGATGTATTGATTTAGTTGAGTTTGATGCTATTTAAATTTGTTGAAATATAAACAACACTGTGTCACCTGCAAGCTGTATCATGCGTAATTATGTCAACGTCAATAATGGATCATGACAGATGACAGCTCTCTGGACCCTGCCGCCAAAATGACTGTGATGTCTCTCGCCTTCTAAGGGTACATACGCACTATGCGGTTACCCGCAATGCGGCAGCCGCAGACTGAGCCACACAGTGCGTATAGCAACCATCCGGGTAGCCGTCACTCGGAGCGGTCTGCGGGACACCGGAGCGGTCTGCGGGTAGCCGCATCGCAGTGCGCATAGAAGCCGGCTAGCCATCCGGCTAGCCGCATTGCGGGTAACCGCATAGTGCGTATGTAGCCTCTCATCAATATATTGTGCCTTTGTGAATCTCTAATTATTAACTTAATATACGAAGTAAAGTGGTTCTCGGGTTTTATTTCATCAAAATTATTTAATTAATTTAAGCAATGTATTTTTCGGATTAACTAGTTTTTATAGGAAGATATTTTAATTTAAGGAATAATAAGTTGTGAACTGAAAAGGGTTCGGAGACCAGAAGTGTTGGGTATGACATGATTTTAAATTGACTTTTGTAAGAGTGGGATGGGCCGTACTTGTTAAATCAAGTTAGTACCAGGGCTTGCAAGTACGTATACTTTTTCTTTTTTTGAAGGTATTTAATACCTGGTCCAAAAACCAGGTATTAAATACCTTCAAAGTATTATAAGGAGAGACCTGATCGTACGTACTCGTACTCGGCCCGCACGCACACGGACTAAGGCGGGTTGTTCAGTTGTGTGTGACACAATTTTAAATACTTTCATAGAAAAAAGATCTGTGTTGATATAGACATAAGAAGCATAATTGCGTTTGCAGAAGAAACTTTCAACGTTGGAAGTATTTATTTCTTCTGCAAAAGCAAATAAGGATCGTAGTTGTATCAAAACACGTATCATTTCTCCCTAAAGGTACTTATTTGCACGCCCGAGCGAGCCCGGCATCGACACCTCGAAGAATTACTATGTTATGTACTAAAATACTTGCAAGTCTTGCGAGTATTTTGGCTTGCACCAAGTAAGCGTACTTGCAAGGAAATACCTGGTTTACAAACCTGGTCGCGTAAATACGCTCCATGAATTGAAGTTTGACATTTGAAGGTTTTATATAAGAAAATGTTTCTATTTGGCGTCAATACTACCTTTAATTCATTCAACTTTTAGTAAATTAAAAAAATATATATTATATCACGTGTTTTATTGATTTTATAGTGTTAACTACATTTTTAAAGAAGTTACAAAGATTTTTAAAATGTCTCAAAAGTTAAGAGCCGAGTGGGATTTGAACCCGCGACCTTCCCCTTGGTACAGGGCTGCGCTGATGCTGCGCAAATGAGCTGAAGAAATAACCGATTACAAAGCCAGGGAATCTTTTCTAAACAACTGTTTCAGATTATTCTTATGCAGCGAGGATGACTTCCTAATGTCCACTGGCAAAGTGTTTCACAGTAGCATAGCCTTGACACTGAAACACCTGTATTACTATATTCAGTTGTAAAGATATAATCGATAGCGATAGGATGCATCGACAATAGCATCATAGTAAACACAGTTTACGGCCGCAAATGACATTTCACGGGAGGGCTGAACTACATACAAACTATACATAATAAATATTGTGCTTATCTAAAGTTTTTCCAAGGCTTAGGATGGCAACAGAAGTCGGGTTTGGCCATTGGTATTCCGAATTTGGTTAGCTGATCCGGCGACTCGAAGGCGTCGAATCCATACAACACAGCAGTGCTGTCCTCTTACACGCACGATTGCTAGCCGTTGGGTTTTAAACATAATAGTAAGTAATAACACTAGGTACTAAAAAACTATATTTTGTAGTACTTTCGGGCAATTATTGTTTATGATTGATTCGAAATCAGAATCACTTTGGGATCCGGCTGCCATAGGTCTCATTTTTTAATCACGTCGATATGCCCTGACGATCGGCTCCTGTATTATTAGGTTTTGAAACCCGACAGCTAGAAATCGTGTGTGTGTTACTGGCCTAAAGGAGTGGACGCGGCATATCGAAAAAATCTTACATTTCCGAAAAAAAAGGTCCTAGAAGTAGAAAAAGTTTGGTACACATCCAAAGACAATCATCTATGTTAGTTAAATTACAAATGTGTGTGCAAGTCTGCTAACCCACACATTAATACCTTTCCTAGGTTTAAATGTGTGAGTCAAAGTATGAATGTGTGAGTCAGTTTGGTCTGGTTTACATAGCTCATGGTCAGGGCCCTGTATTCTGATGTAATAATGTACCTATAGCATTGTTTATATTCTCAATAGATGTTATCAGATCGAAACATAATATTTCACAGAGGCCTTGAAAATTCCGGGCAGCTCGGAAAAGTTCATAAAATTAAACCTATTGATGATATTCATTTTATATACTTATCTAATTAAGTATTTAATCTGTATTAGTAATACAGAATGTTCTAGACTGCTACTGCCATAACTAAGTCTAAGTTCAATGAACAAATTAAGACGTATAAATGTTTCAGTTTAACCCCAGTATGATATTCCAATGAACGCTACGTTGACCACAATTTGCGAAAGCTTTGACCGACTCTAGATTTAGTTCCGTCTATTGGGGCTTAGCCTGGGATTTCCGGTTGGTCGAGTACAGGCAGAAGTTTGCAAATGTTAAAACAATAACGTTCACCTTTCAACTTGACTCTTCAGTTAATTAGGGCCTGTTCACAGCAAGACGAAATTCGTTAAATACTGAGTCGTATTCCGCCAGTTATTTTTATGGAGAAATAGCTGGAGCGAAACCAGGTTGTCGGCATACCGCCCAGGTACCGCTGGTGATATTTACTTGCTTTGCAAAAACTTGCAACAGGACGCAAGTGACTGACTAAACGACTGAAAATTAAGAAAGCTTCGCTACCCAGTCTAAGCGATATCCGCTCAGGGTAAATTCATTCGGTTTTCTGTACCTACCCTTACCAGTAGCGAATATCGTTTATATCTAAATAGGTATTTAGTCGGCAAGTCGTCCCGCGGGCAAGCTGTGTTTCTTACAGTACATGGGTAGTAGGTAGGTACCTACCCTTCTTCACAAGCCATTACCTACCCACCCATTCATCGGAGCGACTCAACCCGCTTACAAGCTCGGTAATTAACTAAACCTTGAACTTTAAACATTAGCTAATTTACCCGCCGAGACTTGGATCCCGCTCACATACAATATACTGTGCAAAATTTGACCGAGGGCAAGATTTAGAAGAGAATAATAATTTTATTTTCGACCTCTATTAGTTACGCGTACCCTAAGTGAATCATTTGGCGAACGTTTCTTTAATAAAAGTCTTGATAGAATTTATTGTTTGACTAACGGCTAACCTTTGCGTATTAGATAAGAATTTATGAAGAAAAACAGTGATCGTGGAAGCAGGCGCCATTAGTTGTAGCTTTTAGGGGAGCATTAACATTAAAAGATTAGTAGTTTGTTTATCTAAACGGGCTGTGTTTTTATAAGCGGCATTATCAATCATACCATTTCGGGTGACATAAGTGGACCCTCCTCGTACGAGCTCAAACTTCCATTACTCACGAAGCCACGCCCGGTTCTGATACCCTCTCCTTCACTCACTATGACTATATCCCACTGATATCATATACCTACACATAAAAACTCAACAAAGAACGTCAATAGACGAGCGAACATACCAAATCGCCGCAATATATGAAGTGGGACCACAAATAAAGTCAGCTATTTCATATATGAAAAATACTTTACGAGCTATCTCGATTGTTTCGCCTCACACTTCTATTGTTCTCGGTGAAATAACAGACGGTTGTACTTGTAACCTACTTCGACTATTGTATTTAAACTGAGTTATCTATACGTCGTCGGTGCTCTTGCAAAACGTGTGGTTTGTTCGCGAACAAGTTACTTGCAGATAGCGCTTCAAAAGTAATAGCTTCAACTTAAAGGATTTAGAAACAGTCATTGGCAAGTTCGTTGCTGATTTCATCGGTAACAGCTGGTAGCTTACGTTACACGAAAATAGATGGAATGGAATTCTAATTTTGTCGGTATTTAAGAGCGGCAACGGTCCATAAAGATTTAAATGTAACAAAAAGGCTTCATCGTAAAGGTCGATGTTAAAACGTGATTATTACGAGTGTTCCTAATTGAAATTTTACACGGTACCTTTGTACAATTTCAGTAACGCAAATCTACTTAAGTACATATTACTAATTCCACGTTTAATAAAAACGTAAGGCATTGTAAGATGGAAACAGGTAACAAGTATCATCAATAATATGGTATGGGCCATACATCATATTATTTGATACCTATTGGAGTCATATAAGGCAGAGTATACCAAGGACCATCAAGTGGGCAATCTTCCAGATCGTCACGTCCATAAAAACTTCACTAGACTGATAGATAATAAAAATTTAAATTATAATTTCAAATAGAGCCAGTATAGCCAGAGCGACGTGAAGAGGTTTTACGAGGGGCGAGGAGAGTGATTCCTGGAACTTATGGAGCCTATAAACCCGCTCGTGTTGGGAAGACGAGTAGTCGATTTAGCAAATTTCTGTTTTCCTCGCACCGTCTACAGAAATCTTTCGAATTACCGAGATTGGGTGTGAAAAGCTGTCGTAATGACGTTGGGAAATTCTGTGTAACGTCCCGATACCAAAAAATAAAATGATTTATTCGACGCTACAATATCTGCGCTTCACAATTGTTCTTTTAACGGTTTGTTTGCATTGTTACCCGGAAATATATGATGCTATTTTGCTTTATTATTCGTGCTCGTAAACCTTTATGTGTCACTGATAATAGATCATTAAAATTTAAATTCCGTAAAGTATATCGATAATAATTTCCGATTTCTCGCAAAGTTACCTATAGTAGTAGTACGAGTACCATTATGCATACACAAAAGATTCCATATTCACCTGTAAAAAAATAAAAAATCTGCCAAAATCACGAACATAAATTCATGAAGAGCAATAGTAAATAGTCGACAGTAATACTCGACGGGAGTGCATCGAGGCGAGATCTCATCATGAATTCCCGAGGGCGCACCGTTAAATGTAGGCCACGAAGTTTCAACCGGCCGCCAGGCAGAATATTGCTTTGTCACTTGGCGACGTCGCACAGCTTCCCTAAGCCCAAGTAATTGGAAATACTTGAAATAGACGACTTAAAGCAACATCGCACCGATCCCGGCCCAGCCCCGACCGGTCCCGTTCGACATCCCGCCGACCTAACAATATTCACGTAAATCTAGCTGTCGAGTTACAGAATTACAATTAATTTCGACAGATTTATTTGAACAGTCTCTATAAACACACACCTACCAATTTCCTAGAAGTGAACAAATACATCAGGTAGGTAAGGTATTCTTACTGGAAATTGAATAACGAATTGTAAACAAACGGCTTCTGGAATTGTAAATAACGCATAAATAAACGATAACTGCTATCTTGGGATGGAAAAGGGTCGTAAAAATAATCACAAGCACGAGATACGAAGACGATAAATAATGCAATGAATGTTTTTACTAAACAACCTATACGTAATTACAGCACACATGAAATTATTGCACAATAACATTACAGCTCGTATTCGCAGGTAATATACGTGTGCGGGTAACTCTGTAAGATTCTTATTCAGTGGAAATTTCATGTTTCGCTTCAGCAGTCAGCATTCCTTATGCAACAGATTACAAGTCCGCGTTCCTTGGCGTTTTATTCATCTTTTCCATTTCAAATAAACCTATAGTCAGATAATATTACTTTCTATAGGGCATTCCACAAGTGCATTTATCTATATATATAAATCTTTCGTGTCACAATTTGGAACGCGATAAACTCCGAAACTACTGAACGGATTTCGATAAAATTTTGCAACTGCCTAAAATATGGTCGGACTTAAAATATAGGATAGTTTATATTCAATATTTAGGTGTTATTAATTTATAAAGGGCAAAAGTTTCGAAATCTATGTCTATCCCTTTCTATCACGTAGGGACTTATATATGTCTATCCCTTTCTATCGCTTAGGGATTTTTCAGAAAATTCTCGACTTTGACGAGAACTGAATGCACATAGACGCTCTAGAATGATCTGGAATAATCAAATTTAAAGTCGGTTAGCGTCCGGAATGCTCCCACCCAAACGTTGGTAATCCAGAATTATCTAGAATACTCAAATATACCCATGCAAACGGTTCTGAATTCTAGATTTGGACAAAATGTTCTAGAAAATAGTGCTCCTAAACGTTATAGAATGTTCTTTCATCATCCATCATCATCAATTGATATCAGTCCACTGCTGGACGTAGGTTCACCTTGAGTAACATAGGCTATATTTATGTGTTTAAAAAATAAATGTCCACCCGTGCGAAGCCGGGACAGGCAGCTAGTTATTTTATAAAAACTAGTGATCGAAATTACGTTTCATAGATAATTAAGAACATAAAGCTCATTGATTTCCGAAAGATATCTTCCTCGTTATAAGATTCTTGAATAATTTACCATCCGTAATGAGGGAGGAAATTTAAAAAGTTTCGGGACATTTTTCATTCGGCATTCTCTTTTTTAGTAGAATCATCTTATATTTTCCTAAGTAAGCTCCAATAAATCTGCCTATAAGGATAGAGATAAGTAGGCAGTGGCCGTAGCCAGATAAATATCGGGTTACATCATAATCGTAACTTACAATTTAGACTAGGAGGCACTGAGGATAGAGACAACAGTATACCTTCTCATATTATCTCAGTGTGGTTATTACAGATAAACAATTTACTCGGAAGGATTCGTAGGTAATAGAGAAAACACAGTGGTTTATTTGTAACTAGTGGCCGCCCGCGTCTTCGCTCGCCCGTTCCCGTAACACCCCGTTCCCGTTGCTTTTTCGGGATAAAAAGTATCCTCTGTCCTTCTCTCGGTTCTAAGCTACCTCCCCACTAATTTTCTGCCAAATCGGTTCCGCCGTTCTCTTGAGTTATAAATAGTGTAACTAACACGACTTTCTTTTATAAATATAGATTTCTGTTCCAATTGAAGAAACTTTTTATTGGTATCTATTGGTTACTGTGCTACAAGGATAAAATAAGGACGAATGGTCACGTAAAGGTGAGGTAAATGGATATTTTTTATCGTCTTTAAAAGTTGATCTTTATTAGAATATCTAGGTGCTATAAAGCTCAAGTTATTGGTCCTAATTTCGACATTTCAATGCAAACCTCAGCAAAATATTTTTTTTCGCAGACAAAATATATGGAGCGACTTCTTACTTAATTATGTTGTACAAACAAATTGATTTACGATCGAAATATAGAGGTGGCACTCGGTCTATGAAACAGGACCGAGGAGAATAATAATTGTTAGTTATGTTCTGCAATATTTCTTCGTAACGTCTCAAATATTGAACATTCTAAAAAGCTAAAACGAATACTTCGCATTTATCAAGGAAAATATTTTATGTGAGTTAGGAGTTATCAAAGTAGTACGTAGGTACATTATTTATATAAAAATTTAAATTAAAAAAACAATTATATTCTACTTATAATATTTTTATAAATCAGATGATAGCCAATCAGCTATCTGGTTCCCATAGCTCAGCTTAATTTGGGGCTAGATAGTGTTGTGTGGGTTGTCTACAATATTATTTAATAAAGGTAACAAAATAGCAATATTATTCCATTCAAATACATACAAAACAAACACCCTGATTGAATTGCGGCGTCTCCGGGCCGGATTAATTTGGGCACTGTTTAACCTAAGGGTTATGACATGACACGGAGACCTTGTCGTGAGAGCGGGTACCAACAGAGTATAGGATTAGATCTACCTACGCATCTGTGACCGAGCACAACCAAAGCTCCTGTTTATCCAACAACAGGCTCGCCCAATTGCTATTGTCAATAGAACATGTATAAGCGTATAGCAGCTTCAGCTCACGTTAACCTAATAACAACAAATGTTTATTAGTCGATCGACACTACATGGATTACAACGGCTACGATAGAAATCCATGGCAGCTGATATCTACAACACTGCAAACTAACATGATTTGGACAGTAATTAAAAGTAAAGTTCTTTCATTCGAGCTACGTCTCTTTATTCAAGGTACTAAATGCTGGTGATCGTCTGTTTATTCTTACAGCGCTACTGAACAAATAACGAGCTCCGTTACAAATCCGTCCGCTATATTTTATACGGGACGCAACAAACTAAGCTTCGTTTTTTTTATTGTGGTGGCCAGTGATCGATAGCGGTTGCAACTCTATATTCCCAGCTTAGACACGAACTCTATTTTTGGTATCAACTTTACAAGCAAATAATGTTTCAGTTATCCATTTTCCAGGAAACTGTTCCAATTAAAAGTTTAATCCGATGCAGGTGCTTTGCTGACAAAAAATAAATAATCGGATTATGTCCCACCACAAACTCTTATTAGGAAGCGAGTTCATATGTTTAGTAGGTTAGTAGGTAGTTAATTGTCGCAAATCTTGCTAGAAATGGAAAACCGCTAGGCTGGCGAGACGTGACCGCGCGCCTGGCAATCAGTATGCGCGCCGCAACACACACCGCTCGCCTCGTCTACACACCACCACCGGCTGCAATATGCTGAAATTGGTACGTGGCCAGGAGACACAATATTCACATTGAATCCACCGTTTATCTCGAAATAATATCACCTACATACTCATACTATTAAACATTTATCGGTAGAACTACTGCATAAAGCTTTTATTCAAGTCACGAGCGTGGTATAAGTATTTCCAGACCATAATGACAAAATCCAGTATTCCTTATGAAAAGTACGCGAGAAAAATCCTGCAATTTCACAGAACTCCGAACGCTTTATAAATTATATTCAAATTACACTAAGGAAATTCACTGCGGCGCACTAAGATCCTCTGCTCGACGTCATTGTAAACGTGAGACAGATATCGGGATGAGTGGCTTAACCGGATTAGGGTCTAGGAGGCTGATTATTCCGCCGGTTGATTTACGATGACGCGATACTCCCGCGCCGACCTGCTTACCTAATAGAGAACTACACGAAAACGGACAATTTATAGTGTCGCACATGCCGATAGGATCGTTTACCGCAACGAGAAACTGTGAAATATGAGACCCCATGTCAACGTGTGCTTACGAACGAGGGTGAACATAATCCCGACTTGCTCCGCCTCGAATGGAGGTCAAATACAAAAGTTTCCGACGTTAGGTATATTTACAAGAGAGAAATAGTACATTGTTACCCGAGTGTTGAAAGTCACGTTTTTTGAGTCCCGAGACGGGTTTGGCGCCAGAGCGTAGCGAGGGCGCCAATGGAGCTTGAGGGACTTAAAAGACTTTCATCCGAGGTAAACACTGTGCTTTTCATTACGAATACAAGGAAAGTAAAAATAAAAACATGAAAGAAAAATTTGTGAAAATGAAGATTGAATTGCCGCCTTCCCGGTTTTTTTTTTCTTTTTCTCTGGCGGGCCTTCGGCCACGGCTCGCCAGCATTATTCAGCCATTATTTTCATTTTCATAATTTAAAAAATGGTAAATTGTTTGCTCAAATTTATGTTATTTTAAATAAATAGTTGAAGCTATATATTAATCAAGTTATTTAGAAGATATATTATTTATTTAATACTATCTTTATGTTATTAAAATTTAAATTTTACATTGCGCTCTAATTAGACTTTTTAAACTTCTTACCGTTGTAATGGGTTTCCAACCTACTTGCTGAATAAAAAGTTGGGATTTGGTTCAACGACCTCCTTGCAGTTAGAAAGACTTTAGAAAGTTGGAACATGGTTGAATAAAATAGAACTTGTTTTTTTTTATAATTTGACAGCTGTCAGTAGAAAGCGATTCTCCCTAGGGCTGAAAGTTTTACTTTCTATTAGGCCCCTCAGGCAACTTCAGACCTACTTTCAGAGTATGAGTAATGAAAAAGACATTTAAATGCGCACCGCGGCAGTGATTAGCTAGGACGGGCTGCCTTTCGACCCGACCTTACATCGCACGTGAATTGACACGAAACCTAGGGACTGACATTTTCTTAAATACTTTTTTCCGAAGCCATTTGAATGAGAATCTGCTACAGAATTACAAAATTAGCTTCATGGAAGTCAAATACGATGCTGTTGAGATTTTTGTATTCTCATTTTCTACACCAAGTTTCATAAAATGGTAGCGCAAATGCTCACTAGTGAAGTAAATACGTTATTGGAAGATAAACAAACGATCACGTCACACGATATCACTAACATAGGATTTATTTACCGTTCGTAACGAATAAACATTTTACTCCGTGGGTGTTTTGGTGAAAAATACCTGTTATTTATTTAGGACTGGGACCTCAAAACTGGTTTCTGTTATGTCTTATCTGTTAAGTTTCAGCTTAATTTCGTGGAATGGAATAATAACTTGACTAAAATAGAAGCGAAATAAATATGTACATTAATTAATTAATAATAAATATTTGTAGGCACAGAAGTACAGATGCAGACAGAGACATACCTGAGTTGGGTTGGTTGTCGGAGTTGGGCCGTGCGGATGGAGCTCCATCGCGTGCCTCCACCTCCAGAGCGTAGGCTCCCTGCTTCTCTCTGTCGAACACCACCTTCGTGAAGATCTCTCCCGTCTGCATGCTAATCTCGAAGAAGTCTTTTCCCTCGTTCCTCGGCGAATCCACGATATAGTAGTACACCTACGATCAAAACAAATGCTCGATTTAATCTTAAGGGACCGACAAAATAAGATCACGGCCCAGGGATTTTCATCCCTTTGTTTGCTTTATTGTACGGTTTATGTTACGGTTACAATTGTCGGACAATTTTTGGGAAAAATTGTTGGTGTAGTGGTAATGGTAAACCCAGCTTTATTCGATCCGAGTTATCCTAATCCTTTAAGGATATAACATAATACGACGGTGATAACATCCTTTCTCTTTCAACTCAATAACCCGTAATATTAAGTTATGCTGCCGAGCTACTGGGGTTACTAGGGAAAATTGTTTCAACGAATGCAGCATTATATCCTGTAGCAAGATGGGACGATGTGACCGACATCGTGGGCAAAACCTGGGTAAGCCAAGCAGGACGCAGGACCGTCAACAGTGGCATATACACAGAAGCATATAACCAGTAGTAAAAAAAATCGGACTACAGATGATTATGATAATCCTTTAGAAGCGGAAGAGCGTAGTGACAGCCATCAAAATTCAGGAATCTCAGGAATCATTCGGGCGGGCGCCGTGCCTGACGCTGTCACATCTGACATACGTCCAATTAGATTCGTATCTTTTTTCCGGAAAATCGTGACGAAAATTATGTCAAAACGATAAAATTTACGCGGTTATTTTAACCCGCGCCGAGAGGTGAATATAATATATGTTTTCGGGTGAGATTTACATATCGTTTAATGATGAATGAGAAAAAATTGAGTGGGAGCACCGTTCGAATGCAATAATATTATGGCTGTGCTATATCCAAGTTCTTCATCATCATTATCATCAGCCTGAAGAAGTCCACTGCTGGACATAGGCCTCCCCTTCACATTTCCAGGAAGAACGATTCTGAGCTATTTCCATCCACCGACTTCCCGCGATCTTAACAATGTCGTCGGTCCATCTGGTGGGTGGGCACTGGACACCCTTTTTTTCGTCTTCCGGTTCAACCAATCCAAGTTCTTGTACATATTTTATTAACTGGTGGCAAAAGTACAAACAAACAAAGCAAGTTATTTCGACAAGCTCGTCATGAAACTAGAACTAAGTATTTGTACGTGAGATCTCATCTTAGATCTTCAAACTTGAACTTCTCCAACTCCTAAGAAATGACTTCGTCTTGTGCATGTGTAAAATCTAGCTCTTGGTTTTAGTTAAGAAAATTCCTTTTTGAAATACCGTTAGTTGCGCAGAGAAGTAGAAAACTTCGTATGTAAGCCGGGAGGATACGGGAACCATACTATGTATGTAGTTGTTAGGTATATATAATTCAGCGTTGGAGCCAAGAAGTTAAATACTACCTTTGTATAGCCACAGTCAGAATTTGAGAATTATTCGTTATTTAGAAAAAAAACAAGAACGCGCGTCAACTAGCCGTAAAGCTGACTAATAAAACGCTGTGTTAGAGATATGTCAGTTCCCCAAATTCAAAGCTACGTCTTCGCAGTGTCTTACAATCAATAGGCACAGAGCACCACTTAAGAGTCCATGACAATTTTAGTTAATTGGTTAAGGGACCGCGATGGAAATGGAAATCGAAATGAGATAAACTGTATTCTCAGAAATAGTTTATGATAAAGTCTTAACAGGAACATAGTACCCGATAGTAATTTCAAATACCTCATCTAAGATTCTAAGAAATAGAATCTCAATGCAACGGCAAGCGGCAAATCCATCTTGATTTATACGCTAGTATAACGAATTCAGAGATGCTAACCAAATGGAAATTCTACTTCTTTTAATCTTAGATAGAAAAGTTGAAATTATTTTTTAAATTTTAATAAATTATTTATTTTATATATTTTATGTATTTAATTTATTTTATTTTTTGTCTATTCTAACTAGGAGAAAGCTAATATATTTTTAACCCTAATCTATTTTAAATTATAGTCCAAGAATTAATGAACAAACTAGTGGGAACATGGGAGTAATAAACACGAAGCTAATTAGCAAAATAGCAAATTTTGAAATGTTACATCTCTGGGACGGCGCGGCACTGAATAAATTTTAATGACTTGTTTTAAAATAACTTTTAATACCTAGAAATTTACCTTTATAATGTGGGCCTTAGAGTAACAGGCTCAACGAAAACCCGTTCGGTTTTATAATTTTATCATTTCTGGAAGGAAATAGCTCTTTATGAAACTGTAGATAGCGTACAAAATTAGCGTTGGCTCTTCAGCGTCATTTTCATCTCTTCTAGTTAGCACGACCTACAAAAAGGGTAACCGCAACCCAGCCTCATTTTTAAATCCCTCGTAGATTAAAACCAGATTTCACTCCTAATTATGTTAAGGTAATTGAATCCCTCGTTAAAGAAATGATTCTATTAGAACCTCTCCCTGGCGCTCGGAATTCAAACTACACTGTTTTATTGAAGTTATCCTTTTGCAAAATAAAACATTAAAATTACGCAAGTATATTCTGCGCACAAGAGTTTTAACTATACCTGTATCTATGTATGCAATGCGGAAGCCATAGTGTTGAATTATTTAAAAAATACACCTGCACGGCAGAAGCGCAATCACTACTGAAAATTGCATTTTTATAACCCCAGCTTGCAAAAATTATAAGCACGTAAAACAAAACGTGAGCTTGCAACATCCGATCTGATTGTAGATTCGTGTCCGGCTAAAATGGATACACACTCCGACTTTTCTGTGAAATTTTAAAGTCAGTTTCTTAAAAAAAAACAAAAAAGTCCAAGTTCCCAAGCTTTAAGTCAAGAATATTAAGTACCTAAAAACCTAGAGATCTTAGGGCCATTTTGAGTTTTTATTTGGCAAATTACACAAGTGGATGTTAGTGTAATACACACTGGCATGAAAACACCGATAGAGAGAGCATCACTGAGATTTCGTTTCTTTCAATTTATATCAAAAAAAAATTCCGTCTTTTTATTACTTTTTTTACGACACCCTATCTAGTCCATAACACATATTTTGTTTCAGTTTATACCACGTATGCGTGTGTGATCGTGCATAAAATATGAGTGAGTTGTTTATTACTTGCGATTACGAAACAAGTGTTTGCCTTGTCCTGAGTAATATTGTACATAATAACTCGAGTAGAGGATTACAATATAAACAGAAACAACATCACAACTTTCATCCCCCAAGCACGATAGAAATCCCCTCAGATCACTTAGTGCTAAGTAGGTAAAAACTAAAGATTCTTTATGGACAAGAGGAGCTTATTTGAGGCGCACTTAAAATCCTTTCACACACTACATTGGCCCGAAAGAACCAGTCACACGATGAGAAGAAGGATGTCATACATGACAGATTGCAATCCGTTTGTCCCTGTTAGGGGACTAATTGGTTTCCTCTCGATGTTTTCCTTCACCGATTAAGACTACACCACATTGCGCACATAAGTTGCGCGACCAGTTTCGATCCCACGGCTTTAACATGAGGGCTGTTTTACTGTAGCTGAACTTGAGTAGAACTAGTTAGTTACAAATTCATACCCTCCGTGCTATTTAACTTTGTGTTATGGCAGAGAAATTACTATGACGTGATTCAATAAGTTCTTAAGGTTGTTCGATTTCCACACAAACCGACTTCTACTACTACTTCCATTTATGGGTGATAAGTGTACAATTGATCAGAAGGCGGGGTAACCACCACTAGTCTCATCGATGCTCTAACTAAACAATATAAACTTTAAGAAAGCCAGGATTTTGGACACAAAGGACTCAAAAGAACTTCTATTATTCGTCACTTGTATTGAGCTGTTGGGTTTCAAGGGCTTAAAAGTTTTATAAGCTAGTAACCAACTCTGTAGACGGAATTCTGGCTTCGCTAAGACCTTTGCTTATTTATATAGAATAGACGTACTTCGATTTTTTTGTGGCTGGTTGCAACGTAGCACGCAAACCCAAAACAAAAATTTGCAGACCATGCAAACATAATTATATACCCAGTACCTACGTACTGCTACTCTATATTTTGAGTGTTTATTATGGTGGCTAAATAAATGTTTCTATCTATACAGCAAAGAGGAAACAATATCCACTAGCTTGACGATTCAACAAAAAATTGCAAAACCAATGGAATTCATGTCTATTGAAGTACTATATCACAATTTAATATTTACTGAATACGAAAATTGTATTTTGTGTGCATTTGTTTATTGTGCACATTTTTATTATAACTGTACCTATGACATACACTGGGAGGCTAAAAATATTGTTTTCGGATTTTTTGTTGTGCTTCACTTATTGTTATGCTTTATAGTTTTTGAATTTTCGTTTTGCTTTACTTTTTATTATGCTTTACTATGACAATGTACGGTCAAAAAAATGTTACCAAAAGACAATTTTTTGTGCAGTTGTCTTTATATTTTGACTCTTTTTAGGGTTCCGTAGTCAAATGGCAAAAACGGAACCCTTAGGGCGCTTGTACACGCTAAGAAAAAACGCCGGGCCTACCCAAGAATTCGTGTCGTAACAAGAAAATTACTGTGTACACGGCTCGCAGCGGTGCACGAAAAAAATCTTATCTGCGCAAGACAAGAATTTTGTCTTTTCCACACACGAAAACGCAACAACGTTCGCCGCGTCGTGTCTTGCGCAGATAAGATTTTTTTCGTGCACCGCTGCGAGCAGTGTACACAGTTATTTTCTAGTTACGACAAGAATTCTTGGGTAGACCCGGCATTTTTTCTTAGCGTGTACAAGCGCCCTTATAGATTCGTCATGTCTGTCTGTCTGTCCGTCCGTATGTCACAGCCATTTTTCTCCTATACCGTAAGAGCTAGACTGATGAAACTTGGCGAGTAGATGTATTCTGTGAACCACATTAAGATTTTTTTACAAAACATAAACAAAATAGTAGAAAAAAAACAAAAAAATGGGGTGTTCCCATAATTGAAACTGAAACTCAATTTTTTTTTTTCATCGAACCCATACGTGTGCAGTACCTATATGAATAGGTCTTCAAAAATGATGTTGAGATTTCTAATATCGTTTTTTATTAAACTGAATAGTTTGCGTGAGAGACACTTCCAAAGTGGTAAAAAGTTGGTGCCCCCCCTCTAACTTCTAAAATAAGAGAATGATAAATCTAAAAGAAATATATGTTGTACATTATTATGTAAACTTTCAACGATATTTACTTTGAACGAGATCTAGTCAGTAGTTTTTTTTTATACGTCATAAATCGTAAACTGCAATGTACCTTTCGACGAACTACAACCTTTAATTATTATGTTACTTGTTGCTACGGAACCCTTCATGGGCGAGTCCGACTCGCACTTGGCCGCTTTTTAATTTTCAAGATATTTCTGGCGGTTTATTACTTAGCGAAACATAATTCTATTATTATCTTAGAAAATACTAAAATGAGAGACTTTTTCGCCGTTGAATATTCGTATTATATAATGTTTTAGTATAAAGAAAAACATCATAAAATAATTGGGTAAGAAAAAACAAATAAAAAGCTGAAATTGTAAGCTTGTAAGGATGATGTAATGTAGCAAAAAATAGGTACAGTAATCTGGTTTTACAGCACAAGTATTGTTTAATTTGGGTGTAAGTAGCGCTGTAGTGAGAAAAATTACCATATCAAAATTAATTTATTTTTATTCCGTCGAAAAATATTTATGCGAACAATGTAATGCGCTTGAACCCGAAGTATAGTTTTAAATATAATCTACGAGATCAAAACTACTTCGCAAAACCAAGAGCATCGTTTTGAAAGCATTGTCTTATCTGTCATGGTTAGCTTCAAGCACCGATTTTGGCATCCTGCCAGGGCTAGTGACATAACTGAGCCACAACTGTGTTTTATGAACCTACCCACCTATTTTATCAGATTTAGTAGTACAGAATTAGTGCATGAATTTTACTTATTTATGTTTCACTAAGCCTGTAAAAAGTAATTTTGGAGTTATTTTGCAATCTAAAACTCAATTTGTTTTAAAGTAAAGCAGCTTTGTAAAGTGTACTGAACTTGTCACTGTCACATTCATGAAAATGAAAAGAGATAGCAATAGTCATATCGACCATTTAAGCCAGTAGTGGAGCTCTCAGCGACAAAACAACATTTCTGCACCCAAAGGCAGATATAGATGGAGTCAGTAAAGGAGGTCACTCCATTGGGAAGTTAGGGCTGACTAGGTACCAATTTCGTGTATTCATCAAGTCAGTACTGTGTTGCCAGGTCAATATGAGTTAGCTCTCGGTATCAGTACTGACCTCTTTTAGTGACTCAATGTCAATTCAGCTTTTAGTGTCCATTCAGAGTTAGTTTTATGCAAAAAAATATACTAACACTGCACATTGTCAGTCAACGTAGTAAATCGACAACTTTAAACGAATAGATCAATTTATTGTTCAGTTATACACGTTTACATTTTGTATACCCTTTAAAAACAACAACAAGGATTTTCTCGGAAACGTTTTAATTGTTCTACGAAGTTACCTACGTAGAAAAATAAAGCGACGGCGTTCGTAGCATCCCGGTTGGAAAAACTCGTACAGCTTAACTGCTACGAAAATCATAGACCTCGTAGCAAATAGCTACGTAACGTTTCGAAATAAGAAATACTATGCGGAATGCTTCAGTAGAGTACGCAAAAAACCGAATACAGAACATCAAAAGACATCTGTTCTTTTTTTTGTATATTCAGTTTCTCCATGAAAAACAATAATAGCTGGCATCCCTAATGGTGACTGATTTTCTTAAGGAATTAATCAAATGAATAACGGTTTCAGCGAATAATCTAGGTTAAGCTACTGAGTAAGTGATTACTTAGCGGAGATGTTTTTCCGGGAAGGAAATCAGAAAGGGTATTAAATATTTTCTTTATTCAGTTAGGAAATCTTTATTTTATAAACATCGCTGTTGCGTACCCTTTGGTATTTTTTCTTCTCGTGCTTGTTAATGAACAAAGATTTAAAATTAAAGAATGATACTAATATTAAAAACGAGAAAGTTTTCGAGTGAGTGTTCGGCAAGTTCGGCAAGTTTATCATGCGCACTTGATGTGTGGGCAGGTTTTCCGCAAGTAGGCCGCTGGTGGGCTCTTTTTGCGTGACCCTTGACACGTGTTGCTCGAACTTTTTTAGGTTCTACAACACGCCGGTTATGACAGACGCCTCGGACAAATGTATGGGAGCCGTACTGCATCAGAAACAAGAAGACGCGTGGAAACCAATAGCATTATATTCGAAGACGCTCAGCGAGGCACAACAGAAGTACAGCGTGTACGACCGCGAACTTTTAGCGATCTACACCGCGGTGAAGCATTTTCGACGCTACATCGAAGGACTCGAGGTCGTTATCTACACCGATGTGTCGCAACAGCGACACACCGAGACGCGAGCGACAACTCCAATTTATTAGCCAGTTCTGCACTGCCATGAAGTGCATCAAGGGAGAAGAAAACACAGTTGCCACAGGTAGGGAATACATAATATAGCTAGGTAGATTAGGCAAGTTAGTAAAATTAAGTTTAGATGAAGTTAATAGAAGAGCGGCCGGCCAATCAGAGGCCGAGAAATATTATTGCTTCGCCGGAAAGGCATGTCACGCGGGATAGCCGCTAGTACTAATATAAGACCGAACGCAAAATAAACAGAGCATTACAACCACTCACTCGCCTTTCAATCATCTCCACCACTAGAAGACAGAAGCTCCACCACATCCCTACATGCACATACATTTTTCTACAGAAAAACTCATTGGTACACGAGTGGATTTGAACCCACGACCTTCGGATCGGAAGGCCGGTGCCACTAACGCTAGACCACCAGTGCTCTTTTGAGAGAGTGTTGTATGTTTGTAAAAAAACTACTCACTAGATCTCGTTCAAACCAAATATCGTTGGAAGTGTGCATAGTAATGTACATCATATATTTTTTTTTAGTTTTATCATTCTCTTAGAAGTTAGAGAGGGGACCAACATTTTACAACTTTAGAAGTGTCTCTCGCGCAAACTATTCAGTTTAGAAAAAAACTATATTAGAAACCTCAACATCATTTTTGAAGACCTATTCATAGATACAACACGTATGGGTTTGGTAAAAAAAACATTTTTGAGTTTCAGTTTCAATTATGGGGACCCCCCATTTTTTGTTTTTTTTTTCTACTTTTTTGTCTATGTTTATGTTTTGTAAAAAAATCTTAATGCGGTTCACAGAATACATCTACTCGCCAAGTTTCATCAGTCTAGCTCTTACAGTTTTGGAGAAAAATGGCTGTGACATACGGATGGACAGACAGACAGACATTACGAATCTATAAGGCTTCGGTTTTCGCCATTTGGCTACGGAACCCTAAAAATCTATTCGAAATGAAATATCCCTAGACAATGTTGATGTGTGTATATGCCTCAAGTCACTGGACACACAGCAATACATCGTAGGCCACGATTCTAAGGTGCGTGACCTACGAAGCAATGTGTTATTATAAGCGATAGTTACCACTAAGTATTATGTGGGCCATATGTTTGTTCCGTCAGCTATTTAAAATTAAAACCTGTAATTTAATTTCGCTACGATTTCTTACCTGATTGTTCGGAAACGTGCCGTCCTTGTCTATCGCGTTGACCTGCGTCACCTTGGTCCCGATGGGCTCTCCCTCTAGCACCGTCTCCTGTTCGCGTTCAGTGAAGAGAGGTATCTCGTCGTTGACATCTTCTAACATAATGTAGACTGTAGCTTCTGACGCTAGTTGCTGGGCTCCGTTGTTCTAAACAAAAAACACCAGTGTTAACTTAATTAGACTAGCAAACAAAGAAAAAAACACAGTTCTCAGCGTTCTCGCCGAACTTGGAACAAATCCCAACCTGATGTGCAGTGGTAACGGCGCAGTGTACCTATACTAAAGAGTCGCCACGTAGGCCACGCCAATTTGGAACAGAGACATCTGTTGGCTCGTACATATCAGCAGAAAAATATATAAAAAATCAATTATTCTAGAACCTTTGAAACCAATCTTCCAGACTCCATAATGAAAGTCCTTTAGGATTTTTCAGTTGAATCTGTACTTTTTACTTAGACATAAGCGTAGATAGATAGATAACGCTTTATTGTACACAAAGATACATCACAAGTAACAGCGTAATAAAATAAATACAATGGGCGGCCTTATCGCTGAAAGCGATTTCTTCCAGGCAACCTTAGGTAGGCCAGGCGTAGGTACCTGAATAAAAAGTAGAGTAGTTAGTACCTTACTAAGCGTGCTCCACCTTAGGCTGAATTTTCATCTCATCTGGTGTAATGGCAGTTAAACGTTTAGCTATCGGCAATAAAAAAAACCTTACCTACACCACAGTAAAGCTGCAGGCGGATGCTAGTAGTTTAGAGATAAACAAAAGAAAACTAAACAAATATAAACATTTTACTTACTTCCACTCTGATTGTCAAGTTGTATTCTTTTATGCTTTCGTAGTCGAGAGGATGATTAACTTTTATATCCGCCCAAGTAAATCCATTGTCGGCTCTCTGTTGTAAATAAAATGTGTGAAACTTGTTCGTTTGAGCAGTCGAGCCGGGCATCAGTCGATAGAACACGGTCGGGTTATTTTCAATGCCGGAGCTGAAACACAACAATACATTATAGAAATATATCAACAGCAAAAAACACAAAGCTACGATAGGCACATGACAACACAGAATGTAGCTGGTTTTATTTTCTAAGTAGCGAACTTTACTGGGGGCGACAACAATGCCTACTTTCAAGACACATTTCTGTTATAAATGATAAGGTCGACTCGGTCACAATTCTTTACGGATCGTTACGTCTTTAGAGCAACTTTTCGTTTTTCCTTCGAAAGTTATTTAATTTCAACATAGTTAACAATGATCTACTAATCTACCACTAGAAGTTATTACTCAATATCAGCTCTGGAAAATTCTAGCAAGGCTACTTCATGAAATTAGGGATGGATAATTAGAGGGATTATAAATTATGGGAAAATCTTTTAAGTACTTCTACAGTTGCGTGGATTGATGATTTTAATACTTAGAAGAATTTAGCTAAAAACTAACCGGAAACTCGTAAAACCCATAAAAGTTTGAACGTGAAAACAAATATAGTTTTGCTTAGAGTTTGTAAGCCCCGATTTTTTTACCAGTTTAAAGCAACGCAAACGCGCCAATCACATGAATAGCATAACCCTTATCGTATACATAAAAAATCAGACAAATTACAGATCAGTGCGGTCAATGACCGCAAATTTTAAGACCTGTATCTGGGGTTTACCCCAGAGAACAGAGGCGGTTGCTGTAAGTCAACTCCTTTGACACATTTTATTGATGATTTGGTAGATATCAAAAACTACACAGAGACTTACACATTATTTTTGACTTTACGAGGGCGTTAGCTTTGAACTGGTAAAAAACGTACTGAATTATTTGTGATCGAGTCGTAACTAAATAGTTGTCTTATAAATAGCGTTAGTACAGTGAGTTAGTAATGGTTTCGTTTCCACATTGCAATGTGTGGGTGAGTTTGAAAGTGTTGTTTAGGACGAACAGATATAGACAAATAGTTGTGAACCAAACTTTTCGATGGCCGGCACTCGGTGTGGCTGATGCACTATGAAATAAAATGCAGTACTTGAGTCAGCGGCCTAAATAGAGAAAAACTAACTATTATTTTCGTGTAAGTATAACAATATTTTATACACATTTCTTTCATAAAACAATGTGAGCAAACGATTTTATTTATTTTCATAGTGATCTGACAATTTATATGGTTTTAACCAACTCTAAATAAGGAAGAAATACTCAATTCGATGTTAGTGTGAAATTTTAAAGACAACATTTT
The DNA here is from genome assembly GCA_947578465.1 of Thera obeliscata. NCBI lineage: Eukaryota > Metazoa > Arthropoda > Insecta > Lepidoptera > Geometridae > Thera > Thera obeliscata. Next base: position 7,117,298 of record OX387924.1, read on the forward strand.
TCGCCTCAAATTCTCCATTTATCTCTGCCTACCCCCATGGGAACGAGGCATGAGTTTATGTATGTATTTATTTAATTCTCCATTGCTTTGAGGGAAACCCCCCATGTATTAAAAAACTGCCGAAGTGACTTTTTGTGTTTCCAAATCACTTATTTAATGATGGTATCATCAAGTATTAGAACTAGGCACTATAGTAAGGAATATCTATGCAGTAAGTATTTCAACTATTATGTCACTGACTCAGTTGTAAATATTAGTGGTGGTCCGTTACACATTCTTTCCCATGGTGCCGTTATTTCTTACCAACTGAAACTTCTTAGAAATAACTCTAATATTATGACGCTTGTGGTTAGGTAAGTATTGTTTTAATAGTCTAGACTAGAATAAATGATGAATGAAAAACATTTAAAGCATTTCACGCCCCAGTTACCTATTTACGGAAAAAAATATCCTTTTATTTTAATCGATTATTTGTTAATTAATTAAAAAGCTCCCCAAACAAAAACTAAACGGTAAACAACAGAATTGCCAACTAAAAATAATGGCAAGCAGAATTTTTAAAGAAAAATCTTTGAATTTAGGCTTTTAAAACTACTGTCTAAACATCGAAGCATGCTTTTACCCGACATTTGAAATTTTGAAAAATGATAGGTTCAGTATGCACTGATGACTCATGCAATACAATGAACACATATTTTAAATACCGATTTTATTAACTTTCACAATCAGCCCAAAAATATCTATGACATGCCAAGTAACTACTCTACAGTATAGATATTTTTGAACGGTTAAAGCAAGTTATGGTGATTCCCGTTCCACGAAAGCAGTGAACCGTCTAAATGCACGCTGTGATCATCCCGTGTGTTCGTAACGATGCTCATGACACGATCGTAATCAATCACCAAGTGAGTCAGACCAGTACACGACACACGCGTCGGAGCGCTGCGACCATCTCTCTACGCCACTCCACAAATCACATCAGAATGTACCTTCAGTTACTAAAGATACAATTAGGTATGATCCATGATAGGAGTACAGGAGAACACAGGTATCAATTGCAAACGCTCTATCCCAACGGTAATCAAGTTTGGAACCATAAAAATTAATCACACTAGCAATTTGTACCTTGAGCCTTCAGCGAAATGGAAACTAAACACGCAGCTTCTCATACCAGTTTCGATGCGAGAGTAAAGGCAAACTGTAAATGAATGTAAATCATCGAAGCCAGTATGAAAGAAACTATGTGGTTGTGTTCCAGGCCAGAACAGGCGCAGCGCCACGGCGGCGTGCCGTGTCGTGACGTGCTGGTGACGGGGCTGCGTGCGGAGCCCGCGGAGCCCGAGACACGGATACCTACGCACCTTGCTTTCACGGACACCACTTTGGCACCGACGGGCAAATTCTCTCGAATGTAGATCGGGCCGTACACCGTGTGATCCCACACGGGGGGATTGTTCGCGCGATCCACTACGTCTATCTGGACCTCCACGGTACGCGACAAGGGCGGGAAACCCTTGTCTTGAGCCATAGCCTCCAACTTGTACGTTTCTTTCTAGCGGGGAAAGAGGCGACGGAAACAGACAAAACCACGTCGTTAGTAGTGTTAAGGAGTGGAGGAGCGGCGGGCCCTCGGGCCCGCGGCGCCTTATACCAACCTTGCTTTCACACTGGTCACTACGGTACCCACTGTGACATTCTCTTTGATGTGAACGGGGCCATACGTGGTCATGTCCCAGATGGGGGGCTTATTGTTCCTGTCTACCACGTCTAAGTCAACGTCCACGTCTGCGGAGGAGGGCGGGTCGCCTCTGTCGGAGGCACGCACGCGCAGTCGGTACCTGTCCCGCTACAGATACACGGGTCAGAGGGCAGCGGGCGGGGGGAAACAAAACATAACACAACTCAAATAAACACATAAATACTCATCGCTAAAAACAATCAAAATAATTCAACAAAATAATATCAATCAAGTAAGAATATCTCTTACGCTTCCTCTTTATAGGTAATTATTTGTATTGGCTGTTACACATAGGTGTACGTATGTAAGTACAAAAGTATTGAGCTCCCATCCATCACCTGTCATTCAATAAGCAAAATGAAATCAAAAGAAGAGATTACAGAAAGGTTCTACAGATAGATTACGGTAGTAGTTAGATAGATAGATACAGTACAGGCACTCACGTCATCGCTCGCACGCTGTCTCCTTCCGCACGTACTCGTACTTACAGTAGCATTCCATGTAGCCAATATTAGTGGTGCAATAAATAAATTGGAAACAAATGTTTATCGTATTTTACAGGTTTTGTCTGTACAATGAGGAAAGATAAACTGTACATTAGGTATTATTAAGTACTTTATACAGTTTTAAACTAAACTAATAAAAAAATCAAAGAACTGAACAGAAAGCAGGCAAATGCATGCGGCACTGCATACAAGACATGGCAGAAGGTCGGGTTGTCGTAAGAAGGTTTGGCGACCTCGCAAGAATCACTACAACGAAACGACACTCATTGAAATGGATATATTACAAACGATGGACGTTACGGGTTAGCTGTACTGTACAAGTTTGGATTGAGAACGTTGCCCCTTTCACAGAAGGAATATGTCACAACTGGCCTGATGGCCAAACTGCCTTGGGGGGCAATCTGACCATCACAATTTAAAACTAATTATTATACAAGTTATATCAATATTGTGGCGCCCTGTAAAAAATTTCAAAATTATCAAGTGATTATATGACATGAGTAGTCGTCTACACAGCGGCACCGGACGGCCGGAATCGAACCGGCCGGACGTTGCACCGCAAACAAAATCAAAGATTAGTAAAAAAACATGTACTTAAATACTGAAAGGTATGTTCATAAGCGTAAGCTCTCCAAAATCAATTTAATCGGTTAGTACAATAAAATAAACTCGAAACTAGTTAGTGCGGAATATACAAAAGTGCTGTTACGGAAACTGTACATGTTTTAGAACTAAACATAGTTTTCAACGGTGAGTTATATACAGCAGTATTATCTGTTGTAGTAGGTAAGTATTATACACAAGTTATTTATCGTAAGATAGTCAATGCAAGAGTGCTGCGGAAATGAATATTTTACACCCCGATACACTGCGGCGAGAGCGAACCGAACCGAATAACTATACTTTGTAACGACCGAATGAACTGAATATGTAAGTAATATCCACTTCTAAATTTATTATAATATGTTTCCTATAGATCGCATACCCCAGCATGGTAAGTGTAATCTAATTTAACAAACATACAAACATGAGTGATAAAATTGTATACTAAAAAGTGCATGGAGACGTTTATATTATTTATTTAAACTTCGCACTATTCTTACCAGGACTCTTAGCTTTGTTGGTATGATACTAGTAATGCCTTCTATAATGTAGGTAGGTGGTGGTCAAATGTATGATATACAATGGATAATTATGTACAACTTGTTATTGTAAGTATAGATGTATGTACATTGCATAGTGGCAAAGGAAGTTGTATGGACATATATTATGTACAACTTATGCTATTGTAAGTATAGATCCATACGTATTTTATTAATAATGTTTCCCACAATACAAGTGTAATAATGCAAAGTTGCGAGCACTGATAGTTAGTATACATAAGTACAAAGTACAGTATAGTTCGGTTCTTTTCGGTTCTGGCTGCAGAGCTTGGTGCAGTCGAAGGTAGTGCGGAGCGCTCGCCGGGCGCCTGCGGCAACTCAAACTAATAGTGCTGCAAGAAGAACAAGCCCATCGGCGCCCACGCCCGTTCAATGGACAACCACTCCTCCAGCCAGGATTGACGGATTCACGGCTTCACGCCTCTCCACAGCAATTTACAGCAGCGCTCAATTTGGAATTATTTACATTTAAAACTTAAATTAAGTGCCAATTGAATCCTAAGGCCTGTAGGTAGCCATCATCCACCAAACTTTGTAGTAAAGTTTCCTTTCATTCATCCCTCTTAGCATTAACCTTTGAAACTGTCAGTCTTGGTATTCACTTGAGTGCTTGCGAGTATTCTATATCCAATGTCCCAAGGCGATTGACTTATTTTGTAACCACCTTCATCACATTTTTTGTGGTTGAACTGGCAAAGCCAAATTTTCTCTTGAAGCTTGACAGAAGCCAGCCAGAGTGATTTACGATATGGGACATAAATAACACCGCGAAAGTTATAATTATTTATGATTCAATTACAATAAATTAGAAACATAAATTTAATTTTTGGTGTTTCCTAATTTCAAAAAATAATTTCATGTAGACTTGTTGTTCTTTCTGCTCAGCGCTCGACAAGGCAACACGTCCTAATAGTGCACAGAGAGTCGATTTTCCTGAGGATGCTTCGTAGAGAGGCGAAACACGTGTCGAATCTTATTAAGTTTTTTATTTCTTGTGGTATTATTGTTGTGTTCAAAAAATAAATCTTTGGTAAAAAGAGTTTTAATTTAGAATTGATTAAGACAAGAGTGAATAGGTGGATAATGACTAAGCCTGCTCCATCATAGGCTGCATCTTCACTTTCCATCAGGTGTAATGGCAGCCAAATGCTTATACATAAAAAAAACGTGATAAAAAAAGGTCAAATACCACAGACTGGACAACACAGTCTTCATATCACTATGCACAATAATATTTCCCATACAGCGGATAATAAGCTGGCACTGTTTCAAAGTTCAGAGAAAAGCTCAATAACCACAGCAAGACTCGCAAACACCCACAGTGCTCTAGTTTTGTTGATGTGTGTGGTTTCATAACAAACGTGCCAATACTTACGTCCAGGGGCTTCTTTAGTACAATCCAGCCCGATTCGGGTTGGATCTCAAAGTATTCGATATCTCCTAGTTGATACGGAGCGCTTAGCGTGTAAACTATAGCTCCATTATTGTCTGCATCCTCATCAGATGCAGACACTCTCAAAATATTCGTGCCTATACTGGCATCTTGTTTTACATTCTCCACGTATTTCTGCAATACAATACGTCAGTGAAAAACTCCTTCATAACCTCTATCATGCTAATTATGATTTCATGCAACTATGTGCAGCTAGCTATATTCACAGCAGATCTTTAGTGCTTCTTAGTTCTCTGTCGCATCGTAGTATCCCGCTCTAGCGCCTTATATCTATTAAAGAGTGGCAGGGACGCAGACTCTCAGAGCACCAAAGATCTGTTGAGACTAATGTACATTGTGCTTACTTGTCTGTCGAACAGAGGTGGGTTGTCGTTCACGTCAGTAATTTCAACGGTAAATGAGCATACACCTTCCAGTGACGGCTCTCCCTGATCGGTGGCCTTTACCGTTACCGATACAAACTTTCCATCGTCTCCCTCTCGATCGAACACTTTGTTCGTCGATACCTCACCGGTCTCTTCGTCGACGGTGAATTTCGTTCCTTTTTGATTCGGCTGTTGTACTATTGAGTATTTTACTTGACCGTTTACTCCTTTATCTTCGTCTGTAGCATGTACTTTTATGACTGGGCTTCCGTTTGGTGCGCCTTCTTCAACTTTCGGGAAGTAGGTCGTACAGTCTTTGAAAATCGGTTTGTTGTCGTTTACGTCTGTTATGAACACAACTACGACGGCCGTCGATGTATGAATAGTAGCGTCTCCGTTGACGCAGCAAGCACCATCATCCAAAGCGGTAACGTTTAGCTCGTATTTGTCTCTGTCTAGAGAAATAGCTTTGTTGTGAAGTCGGATGACGCCGGTTATTTCTTCAATAACGAACTGCCCAGAGCTTGTGGTGCCACCGACAAATCCAAACCTCACATTATCTCCGTCTTTGTCTGAGGCAACGACTGTGGTAACTAGCGTGTTCGGTCCAGCGTTTTCGTCTACATTTGGCGTGTATACTTGCTGAGAGAACTTGGGTTCTTCGTCGTTTTTATTTTTGGTATAAACTCGGACGGTAGCAGTACCTGTTTTGGAAGGTTCGCCTTTATCTTTGGCGGTGACCGAGAATTCGTAGTAAGCGTTGTTGTTATCGGCGTCCAGTTGTTTGTTGTTCGTTATTATGCCATTTGAGTCCACGCTGAAGTGGTCATCTGAAATCGGAAAATGATAGCATTACTATACCTACCATAGATAGAGTTTTCAATTTTGTTATAACTTGTAGTTTGATTCCGTGCATGGACTTTATCAGGCATGCGGTAACGTAGACTATTGAAGTGTCAGTACCACTTACGGTACAATACTTTTTAAAACAAGTTACAGCAAGTTACTGTATGACTGGGTAGGTACGCAGAATAAAATATTTTTTTATGATATAAAATAGGTTCATGATCATTACTAGAGTCTGCACCACGACTGAGGTCTTACGGTAAAAGCGGGAATCAAACTAAACCTCTCATCATCATCATCATCATCATCCACAGCCCGACTTCACCCACTGCTGGGTATAGGCCTCCCTTAGTTTGTGCCATCTACCTCGATCCTGTGCCAGTCTAAACCATTGCCGCCCCGCGACCCTGTCTATGTCGTCCGTCCATCTTGCTGCAGGGCGCCCTACGCTTCTGTAGCCGGTTCTTGGCCACCATTCGGTTGTTGTTCTACTCCACCTGTCATCACCACGCCTAGCAATGTGTCCTGCCCAACTCCATTTGAGCTCCGTAATCCGATCTCCGACGTCTTGGACCTTCGTTCGTCTTCGGATTTCGGAGTTCGGAACTCGATCTATAAGTTTGATGCCGAGCATGGCGCGCTCCATGGCTCTCTGTGCAACTCTCATTCTATACACAGCCTCCTGCGTGAGCGTCCATGTCTCGGCACCATAAGTCATGGTGGGAACGACACATTGATTAAATAAGCGGGTCTTCAAACACTGTGGAGTAGCAACCGATTTTAGAATATCATCCAGCTTACCGAATGCAGCCCATCCTAATTGTATGCGTTTTGTGATCTCCTTCTGTTGATGCTCTTTACCAAAGGAGAGAATATGTCCAAGATAAGTATACTGGTCAACTATCTCCAGTCTCCCATTTCCTACTGTGATCGTAGGATTTGGGATGTTGGAGACATTCGACATAACCTTGGTCTTAGACATATTCATCCTTAGTCCCACACTCAAAGAAGCATCGTAAAGGTGTTTTAACATTATTTGGAGATCATCAAAGCTTTCAGCGAAGAGTACAAGATCGTCTGCAAAACGCAAGTGAGACAAATTGACACCATTGATGTTTATGCCGTATTCTTCCCAGTCTATTGTTTTTATGACGTCCTCAAGAACTGCCGTAAACAACTTGGGGGAAATGGTGTCTCCTTGTCTCACACCTCGCTGGATAGGTACAGGATTCGTGAGTGCATGAATTCGCACCTGTAGGGTAGCGTAAACCTCTCAACGTACAAAAATAGTGTAGATTAAACATACTCGTAGTATACCATAAAAAATCTGCGACAGCAGCGCCGCATTTATCGGATTTCAGTGTTGGCGCGGACTCTTCAGGAACGGTATGTAGGTAGTCAGTATCAGTAATGGTTATATCTTTTATTTCTGGTCTAGGTAAAGAGACGTACGAGTACCTACACCTGGGTTTAGGTAGGTACATACGGTACCTTTAAAATGTAAATTAAGCTTATGTTCTTGTAACTATACTTGTTAATTTCATATTATGTTAATTAATATAAATAAATCGCGTAAATAAATTAGCACAAATCAATTTTTTTTCGAAAAAAAATATCTAGGTTCTTGATCAAAACGGAGCCCAACTGAACCGCCATCTTAAGTTTGTTTACACAATGCGTCAACAGATGGCGCTAGCAGTATCACACTCACCCGAAACGAGGTATTCAATCTCAGCGTTCTTCCCCGAATCTGCGTCCATTGCCTTCACTTTGAGAATGCTGGTGCCCAAAGGGATGTCTTCGTCGACGTTGTGTGCTTGGTAGTCCGGTAGCTCGAACTTCGGTGCGTTGTCATTCACGTCTGTCACTCGGATTGTCAACTGGAAATAGAAAAAAAAATATAAAGATAGTTAAATAATTATAAGTTTAAAAAACTTGAGAAACCGACTTCATTGCCAAACGGCTAAGCCGATTTTAATGAAATTTGTTTGGGACAGTCTGGACGTAAAAATAACCTTCCAAATAAAAAAATAATTGTCTAAATCGGTTCATAAATGACGAAGGCATGCAGTTACAAACATTAAAAAAATTATTAAAAAAAAAATGGCAACACCGATTTTAATAAAATTAAAATGGGACCAATCTGGAAGCAGTACCTTTCAGATAAAAAAATAATTTTTCAAATTGGCTCACAAATGACGAAGTTATGCGGTAACAAACATTAAAAAAAAAAAAAAAAAAAAAAAAAAAAAAACATACAACCGAATTGAGAACCTCCTCCTTTTTGATTGGAAGTCGGTTAAAAAGACTTTTATCGTAGATTTGTTTCAAAATACTCCTGATTATATGTATGACTACACTTGATAGTGTCCTGGTTTTATCTGATTGCCCACTCTAAGGTGCAAACTATCGGATGTCATCACAATAAAAAGCACAAACGTAACTCGGTCGTAGAGTGATCCGAACTCCAAATTGTTTTAACTTTTCTTGTAAATCTGCTATAAAATTCACCTATTTTGATGCATGGTCAGACTTGATAGTGTTCTGGTTTTATCCGTCAGCCCAGGAGGGAAATGTTTTAAACTGTTATAAAAAATATTGTCAGTGCAACAAGACTGAAGCGAGTAAAGAAAACAAACCTCAACGGAAGTAGAAAATCCTCCCGAGTCTTCCGTAGCAGTGACCACGAGTGAGTACACGTGAGGTTGCCGCAAATCCTCGAAGTCTAGTTCTTTAGCCAGTTTCACTATCCCAGAGGTGGGGCCTATGTTGAACGTCCCTGCGCCTTGACCTTGGGCCTTCAGGGTGTAGCGGATCTCTCGGTCAGCGAACGATTTGGCTTTCACTGATATGATGCTGGAATGAGAAAGTTATAGTTAACACCCAACTATTACTTACTTCACTGATATATTCCTGACCTCCCTAGACTTGAGCGATTGATTGATCGTTCTGATAGATAAACTATTTACAAATTGGAAACCGATACAAAGTAGCAACAACAAATTAAAGGTTCCTAGGAATTTAATAGTTTCAGGTAGAACGGTTTCCATATTAAATTACCGAGTGTTCGATGGGTAACAATTCTAGGCAACCAATAACTTATTCATTTGATGGAAAAGGTTAGATACCAATAGCCTTTATTAGCATTAGCCTCGCATTCGGTAGCTTGTGAAATCGAACCCTTCACTCACATTGTTAATGCTTAGTTTCTATCGAATCTTGAAAAATCTGTCTAGCGCGAAAGATGCTACCGTATTTTTATCAGGCCAGTTTTCATGGCGATTTCTCTTTTTTGAAAGGTTATCTTCAGCTAGAGACAATCCTATACTTATACTTAATCATTAGCTGATGATGATGATGAGTTCTAGTTAAGAACTAGAACAATTATTTTATAAGAAAAAGCTACAAATTGTACACACACATCTGCTGTACATTCGCCTCTCTAAATCAAACAGTGCTCCGCAACGCCTGATAAAATCTTTCGGATTGCACTGTGTCGCCATCAATTGTGCAGTGTTCCAGACTTCCAGGAATCAATTGCCTCAGTCCAGTACCACGTACCAATGGGTATAGTGCAGTGGCTGTCTATTTCACTGTCAATTTGTTAGCTTCCGCGTTAGACTGAACGAGTAAACTACACGATAGATTTGCCATGCAGCAGTTTTGTATTAGAATGAATGGTGCTTTCGAGCTTTTTGCTTTTTTAATTTAAACGTGAGTTACGACGCCTGCACAATTACATATTTTTTTACTTTGGCCCGTAGTCGAGCCTCAAGCATAAATTTTATGACAGTTCTCCATTGAAAAGCTGTCAAAAAATCTGTGCTTGAGGCTCGACTCGGACACGAGCACTGTTTCTCAATACGGGCCTTAGACTTAAAAGTGCACCTCATTGAAGACTTTGTATAGGCAACACTGGAACTAGAGCTAAAGTTGGACCAGGAAAAACTGAGGCATTTTTCATACCTTTTTACTTGCTACAAATACGAAAGTTATGGAAAAACTTACTCCGAGTCTTTTTTCTGGTTCTCAGCAATTTCTGCTTCGTAGCTGGGCAGATAGAACTGTGGGGCTCGCTTGCCGCCCACGATGCTCAGCCGCTCTTCAGGAGTTGACTGGAATCTTCTCTCATCGACTCTACCACTCTGGAAAACGTACAAATATACAATGTTTAGAAAAGAGATCATGTGAGTGTGCACATTGTTATTGATATATGTGCAATAAAATGTATAGGTGATGGATCCGTGACGGAATTTCCGTAAAGTGTGGCAAGGTACATACATACATGCTACACCACATAATTGGCCTTACATAAATGTGAAACATTGCTTATAGTCTTGTCACTGTCAAGACCTATTGGTGATGATATGACAGTTATTAAACATGATTATGTTTTAAGAAATGCTTGTACGTAAGGCGAAATATGATTTTGAAAATGTCCTAAAAGTTAAGAACCGACCGAAATTTGAACGCGACCTTCCCCTTGGTACAGGGCTGCGCTGACCGCTGCGCCATCTGATCCTAATCACGCTCGACGAATAACTCATAAAGCAGTGCCCGTAGATACTACCGCACCAACGTATACAGGGTGTCCCATAAGTCAACGTCCAGCCGAAAACGGGTGATGCGCCAAGTCATGACAGTTATCAGAAAAATATAAAAAAAAATATTTGCTAAGTAACTTTCGAGTTATGAGTATTTTAAAAAAACAGGAAAAACTGACATCCTGTGATGATCTTTTAAGTTCTGTGACGACAAATATTAACTTTTCATAAAACTTTTTTCTGCAACGTAAGCATGAATAACCCTTCTGTAAATAACAATTCAAAATTAAGCCATAACTGCCTCAGTTTTCAATGAAATCGTGGAGTTTTGGCCAACGTTTCATTTCAGATAATTACATCACCCAACTTTAACCGCCTGTACCGCAAAAAAAATGTACTACACTATCATGGCATGTAACTTTAAAAATTGGCGCATTTATCCAGGATTCCAAAATGGTATAATACTTGCTAGAGTACTCCTTAGTTTAGGAAATAAAAAATTTTTTTTCAACTAAACCGGATTTCCAATCAATTTTATTTCAATAGATAAAATGTTTGTACCCTTTAAATGATGGACTTAAAATGCCTACGCTGTGTTTTTAAGTGACTCACAATTCACAGGTACAAGTAAATACCATTTCGACAATGCAAGTAAACAGATAGATCCACCATCTTGTCGAAAGAGTAATAACCATGGGTTTTCTAGTAATTTGTTAGTTTTAGGTAAAAGTTTGAAAGAAAACTCCACGATTTCATTGAAAACTGAGGCAGTTATGGCTTAATTTTGAATTGTAATTTACAGAAGGGTTATTCATGCTTACGTTGCAGAAAAAAGTTTCATGAAAAGTTAATATTTGTAGTCACAGGACTTAAAAGATCATCACAGGGTGTCAGTTTTTTCTGTTTTTTTTAAATACTCATAACTCGAAAGTTACATAACAAATAAATTTTTTTATATTTTTCTGTTAACTGTCATGACTTGGCGCATCGCCAGTTTTCGGTTGGACGTTGACTTATGGGACACCCTGTATAACCGTGGCCTATATAGATATAATTAATTTTAGGGAAATTTATTATCTTTGTGATTTACAGCACTATAAAATTCATAAAAGGCGAAATATGCTTACGTACAAATGAACTTTTAACGTTCCCGAATTAATACTGGTCTACACTTAGGAAAAAGTAATAAGTCAGACCGCATTGTACAACTAAATCAATCGGACTGTAAAACGAGAAGTCCGAGACACTGGTTCCAGTTACTAGGTTCGTATAAACATACTGTAAGACTGTCGAGATTCAGGCACTATCGGTTTTCTCTTTTGGGACGGACTTAATAAACAAACCAGGCGAGAGGCAAAAGGTAAATGTGTACTCGCTTCGTTCGTTAGAATTTTATTTATCAAATTCATCAACCAGTAAATCCTGATTTATCTGATTAAAACTAACGTTGAATTCCAAATTGACGTTGCTGCAAAAGCTTTCCCAATTGCGTAAATGGCTTTGGCGAATACAAACATTCAAGTTGCTGGTACTCTATACGGACATCCGATTTCATATTCATGCTCCCACACCGAACAAAAGCGAGCGAATACAGATATCATTCGAAAAACATGAAATTAAATGAGGCAAGTTAAAGTGATGTAAATAGCAAAGTATTATACAGGGTGGTTTTTGAGAAGGGCGGTGATGGCCAAGTCCGAAACCACGAGAGTTAGGGAAAGTCGTAAAATGAGTTATGCCCCCGATTTATAAGAAAACAATAACTGCATATTTATTTATTTTTAAAATCTTTTACTTTTGACGGACATTACATAATTAGACCTAAATGATTAAAAAAAATACACCTGTATTATTGAACCAATGGATTATGTTGCCGATAAGGATCAATCTTTGCAAGTGAATATTTTACTAAAAATGAATGGAAATAGCAAATTTCGAAGACCTACCTAATATGCCATAATATGAAATTCACCTAATACTTTAAATTACCTGATCTTCAGCCTTCACGTAAAGCACGTATTCCATATCCAGCTGGAAGGGGTCCGTTCCTCGTGTCCTGACGACTCCTGACCGTTCATCCACCTCGAACCTGCCTCCAGTTCTGTCTCTCACGATGAAATAATGGATGTTGTGGTCAGTATCGGGATCTCTCGCTTGGAGGGTGAAGACTGGTGTGTTTGGAGCCGCATTGAGCTGGACCACAGTCTGCATTGGAAGCGGTCGGTTGATGAAGTAGGGGGGCTCATCGTTGACATCCTTCACGTGGATGATGACGCGCTGATTGTCAGTGTCTGAAACGTATAAAATAATTGCAATTGTTTAAAAATATCGTCTAAAGTTCATAGCCTATGCATGAGTCAATCATGCTCTTCCGATCGTTTAGTTGTCATCTTTGAAGGTACACATTGTAGTCACATCCAAATAATATATTATTTTAGCACCAACCCCACTGTTCCCTAGTTGGACAGTTAGGCACCTTTTTGCATTAGTTACACTGAGAAAAATGTAAGGCTGAAAAGTTCGTAATTAAGATGGATTTATTCGTAATGAAGGCGAAAAAACGACCAAGCGTACTTGGACGAAAAACGCCTTCCTAGGTTGGAGGCGTTTTACGCCTTAAGCGTGAGGCGCAACAAATAACCAGCATTATACTCTCTAATGTGTGTTTTAGACGTATTTTTTTACAGATTAGCCTTAAATAAAAAGCTATTAACGTGGTAAGTGAGATAGGATCGACGAACTGACGATGGGATTTAACTTCCGGTAAGGCGATATAAAAGGTAAAGAAGGTGCTCGGGTCACACACGTAAATCTTTCCTAGAGTAATATCCGACGTATCATTACGCCTCAATTAACTTCTAGTAAGGCGTTTTACGCCTTTTCCTACTGAGGTTTAATTTGTTCACAAAGTGTTTTGAATATTTATTGACTGCTTCCTAAGTCATAATAGACTTTTAGTAAGGTGTTTTATACCTTTATTCGCTGCGATTTAACTGATCCGCTAAAAGTTTTGAACGTTTCATAAATCGTAATTCGCTTCTAGAAAGGCGTTTTAAGTCTTTACTTACTGTGGGTTTAACCTGTCCACTAAGCGTTGTCAACGTTTACTAAGTCGTAATCGACTTCTAGCAAGGCGTTGTACGTCTTATCTTACTGTAGTTTAATCTGTTCATTAAGCGATTTCAAAGGTTACTAAGTCGTAATCGACTTTTTGTAAGGCGTCGTACGTCTTACCTTACTGTAGTTCAAGCTGTTTACTAAGGCATAATAGACTTCTAGTAAGACGTCGTACGTCTTACCTTACTGTAGTTTAACCTGTTCATTAACCGATATTGATGTTTTTTTAAGTCGTAATTTTCGTCTAGTAAGGTGTTTTACGTCTTTACTTACTATGGGTTTAACCTAAGCATAAAGCGTTTTCAACATTTACTTAGTCGTATTTGCCTTCAAAAAGTTATTTTTGAATGTTTCATACGATTAGGCTAGCCGTATCGTATGGTAATTTTTGCTTTCTTTACGAGCAGAAACGTTTTATGAAGACCGGAAAAAAGCCTTTTAACGGCTAGTAACGCTGTTCCCTATGGGCATGATTGACTTGCTTTACTATCATTTAGTTCATATTAAGGGCATTGGGCCGCTCAAAGTTCACTCTTAGGTAACGCGGGCCAATATCCTTCACATGAACTTTATGATAATAGATCAGCCAAACATGCCTTCAGTGAACAGCGTAGCCTGCTGCCTCAGAAAGCTGTTCTCCCAGTCTTTGTAAGCTTCTGAAATTAATAGAACAAAAATTTATAAAGCACTTCAATAATAACTGATTATCTTTGGTTACCAAAGATATGTACTAGATAGACTAGTATTTTCTCAACCCAACAGTTTAACCTCAACCTAGCCTAATAAATAAGCCTATAGCTTTTGCATCTTATATAAATAATAGTGGTATTGCAATAAAACCATTCAATAAAAATCTATAAATCTGTATTAAAAAATCAATTTAGATAAGTAATTAACTTTTTAAATACTTAAAACAAGATAAAATCGTCTTGGAGAATGCCCTTTTCGTTGTAAAGCTTTTGTAGGCACGCATTTGCTGTTATTGCCCACAGGCTAGCTCCTCTCATGGCGTAGCTCCTTCCTCGGCAACCGTTATTGCAAGTGAAGCCTCCTCAACTGGATTACAATACCTGAAATAAAATAATGTATTTTTTAGGAAATAGTTATCGCAAACAAAGTAGAGCATTCTATGATGGTAATTAGTACAAGTAGGTATTATGTTTATCTAACCAAACTATGACCACAGGTTTATTAGAGGACAGGTTGGCCTGGCATTGCAGGTTCTAAGTCAGAGAGATCGTTTGAATCACTGATAGCAAATGACAAGTACTTACAGCTATAATCCTTTTTAAATGGTTCTCCAATACCGCGTGGCCATGTTGAAATCACTCCAATGATGTTTGGTGTTTGGATTTACTTCTAGCCCAGAGTCCAATAACAAATGCGCCAATTATTTTCTTTGTTTGGAATCCAGGAAGCCAAAGCCAGCCAACCTGTTAAGTAGCCCGTCCTCTTTGCGTATTATGTAAAGTACACCTTATCTGAAAAAAATAAACAATTAATTTTCCTAAGTTTAAAAATTCCTTTGTACCAATATACAAAATTAAATGCAAAAGTTCAAAACTGAAAACATGAATATGTACTTAGACATATTTTTATAAATCATATTTCGTTCATGTTTCCAACACAACCAGAATCTAGGGAGTAGGTACCTAAACTTATCAAATACAAAACATGATTAGGTTCAAAAACATTATGGAATAACTGAGTTTGATACAGGTACTCTACTTACATTGAAATGACGTATCAATCAGGTGTGTGCCCCATTTTGTTAATAAATCTGTGGGATTCAGATTCAGAGTCTGCCACGTTCAAAGCACGAAGATTTTTGACTGGTTGGTTGCTGCTTATAGGTCTGTCTTGAACCTCTCTACATCTGTTTGTCTGTGCTTCCATACACTGACACAGCCAGCAGCGTTCAGAAAATGAGGGATAATAAAAAAAACCTGCAAAATAAACTTTGAATGACTTAGAATTAAACCAAACACTCCGTCCAAAGTCAAACCAAACTGACGAATGAAACAAGTCGTTACGTACGTGCTCGTGGCCTCGTGGGCAGTGCTGCCAACTCGACTACTGCAGATTATGCTAGTGGTGGGTGTTAAAAATAACAAAATAAAAATAAATAGATATTCAAGACAATCTACTCAACACTATCTAGTCCCAAACTAAGCAGAGCTTGTACTATGGGAACCAGATGGCTGATATAATACTTACACACATATTTTTTATGTAAATACATAGAATACAATATAATGCCCCAACAGAGAAAAAACAACTGTGTTCACCACAAATATTTGTTCTCGGTGGGGATCGAACCCACGACCTACAGCGCAGAAGACAGAGATCCTACCAACTGAGCTGAGAGGCCAACCAAAAATATGCTATACGTAGTCTTTAAGTCAAAACTGTACTGCATTACTAACTGCCTGTGTCATGTGTGTGTCGATTGGCCTATGCTCCAAGCATAGTTCGTGTAGTTAGCACACAGCACAAAGCAAAAGTAGGTAGGTATTGAATCTCGTTCGTCAGGGTTCCAACCAAAAAGTGAGTAAACTCAGGGAAAGATTCTAAATGGGTGTTTTCACGGATATTTGATTTGTTTGTTTTTTTTTTGTTACCACATAACTCGTAAACTAATTTGAAAAATTATATCTTAACTTTACTTTCAGATTAGTCCCATAGAAATTTAATCATAATCGGTTCAGCAGTTTTGACGTTGGGTTTTCAAGTTTATATACTCTCTCTCATACAGTTATACGAACCAAGGTTATTTGCCTTGTAGCTGGCAGCATTATTGAGATTTTCGTTGTACCTACGACAAGTGCCTTACAAAGGTGTATCTCGCAGTAACTAGAGAGTTTTTTTAAACTTAACCCACCAATTGACTGAAAGTCGTTAAAATAATAAAACAGAGTAAAATAGACTTTTCTTCCACCAAATTATCTACAAATATTTGCGGACATTCCACGCAACACAATCTAGCCGTAAACTAAGCAAAGCTTGGTAATATGGGAAACAGGTAGCTGAGACCTATATTACCTAAATAGGTATCAAATTTTTGTAGACACTGGTTTGGGTTCTTCGCTTGATCTAAGTAGATACCTACCTACAGGAGAACAGGGCTTATGTGTAGAAGCAAGGGTTCTGCCTTTGAATAGGAACAAGGGGTCATAGAGCGTAGCAAATTTTTTTCAATGGAACAGCTATTAATAGGAATGGTTTATTAAACAGCACTATGATTCAATAGAAACCTCCCTAGTAAAACACAATGAAACACATAAGTGGGTAGAGTACCTACTTAAGTATTTAGGTAGGTAATGTACAAATCTGCCTACCTACCTTCTCAACTAAAATGTGCCCCCATTTGAGATCCATTTGACCCACGGCCAGGGTTGCTCAGAGAAATAAATCGGCAGCACTAACTATCCTGCCACTTCTATGTACCTACCTATATATATGCTTGCTTATGCTTATTAGGTACCTTGTATGGGTTGGGTAGATATTTAGCTAGGCAGGTTTAGGGTTAGATTTGTAAATGCTTTGTTTATTTACTGTGTGCTGTACAGATACGTCGTCTGTTTGTGCGTCAATAAAAATATACTCATTCTATTTTACCTACCGATACAATACCTAATATTATTATGGTAGGATAACTAAGAAGTTGAACCGCCAAATTACCTAGGATCGTACTTATGTAGGTTTTAAACGTTTGTATAAATATTTACGAAAGTATTATCCGTCGAACATTGCCATATCTACGGTTTCGTTCACAGAATAAGTAAGTCGCTAGATGACGTTATTTCACCATTTGATCAGTCATAACTTGAGCATTATTGAGCGTTTATGTTAAGGCAAATATTGCTAAATTTACGGTTATATTAGCCAAATATGTATGCCGTTATTAGGCTTTTTAAAGTTTGACTATATAATATGTCAAGTATCATCCACCCTATCTTAAGGTGAATATTGTTATATCTACGGTTTCATTTACTGAATATGAAAGTCGTTAGATGAAGTTATTTCACCGTTTGGTTAGTCTTAACTCGATCGTATTTCGCCTTATGATACGGTAAATATTGCCAAATTTACGGTTAAATTGGCCAAATATGTATGGCGTTATTAGACTTTTTAAACGTTTGATTAAATAGTAACTAAAGTATCATCCGCCCTACCATAAGGTGATTGTTGTCTTATCTACGATTTAATTAACCGAATAAGTAAATAGTTTTATGACGTTATTCACCGTTTGATTAGTCGTAACTTGATCGTATTTCGCCTGATGATAAGACTAATATCACCAAATTTACGGTTATATTGACCAAGTATGCACGTCGTTCTATGACGTAATGTTACCGTTCAATCAGTTGATACTTGAGCATTATATCGCCTTATGATAAGGTAAATATTGCTAAATTTACGGTTAAATTGGTCAAATATGTATGCCGTTATATGACCTTATGTTACCATTTAATTCGTCGTACCCTGAGAATATTTCGCCTTATAAAAGGGCAAATGTGGCCACATTATACCTTCATGTTGCCGAATTCATACGCCGCTGAAAGACTTTGAGTTTACGTTCAATTTTTTCTGACTAAAGTATATTCTGCCTTATTGTAAGGTGAATATTGTCATGCTTAAGATTATTTATGCCACTTTCGAAAGTTTGTTTTATGACTTAGGTTTAAGTTTGTTTTGTTTTTATTAAAGCATATATCACCTTAACTTAAGTCAAATTTTGCCTTAATTACGGTGATATTCACCACATATTCAACGTCGTAAATTTAAAACGCTTTCAATAGTCCATTACTGCTGTATTAACAGTGTTAAGTTGAATTCCAAGACTACCTTACGGTAAGTCATTTGCGACGGTTCGTGTTTATCATATGAGACGTACCAGTTTATCGCAAACGAATAGTAAAGTCAAATTAACCGTAAAGGCTCGAACACACCTAGTTCGCTGGCGGGCGCGATGGCGAACCGTTCAGTTTCAACATAGGGAATTGTATACATCCGCACACACTGCCGCGTCTTTTGACAGTTGCACGCTGCGATCACTACTAATAAAAACGAAAGTTCCCAGATCGTGACAGACAAAGCATCCCCTATTTAATGTTTTACTACCCCCTACTTAATTTTTCTTAATTTTGTGTATTAAACAATCGTCAAATATTTGATCTACTGATTAGTCATCGGTGAAAACGACCCGTAGAGTCTAAAATTTGGAAAAAGAGAACTATTGAGGATTCGTTCTAATATTATTGAACTCTGGAAATTGTTTTTCCTATTAGTTTTAATAGAAAAAAAATATATTACTTCTAAAAATATTTGTTTAACTACGTTAAAAGAAAAAAAAGATGTTGTGTAAGATAATAATAGGATAGAATCTTATTTGAAACTATTTAAAAATATAGTAATGCATAATGGGCGGTTATATCGCTGCAAATCAGTATTTTCCAATCAAATTTTGGATGGAGAGAAGCTTAGAATAAGATCAAATATCAATAAAAAATAAAATAAGGGCATTTACATACCTAGAATGAACCGTCATAATCAAAGTAAATCAATAAATACAAAAACAAATACAATCATAAGGCTAAGTTTATGGTATTCGATATGAATGTTTAACAGCGTGTAATATTTTGATTGATGGAGAAAAAACAGAACAAGTGAATGTATTTATAATATTTGGGGACTTTTTTATAAGAGATGGAATGCATAAATATAATATCGAAACAAGGAAGTGTATAATCACCACCCGTGGAGACAGTCGATGAAGTCGCGGGCATCAATTAGTTCAGCCACCCATCAGTTTCCTATCTGACATTACGTCCTGACTAGGGCGTGCAAACCCGGTTTTCCGGTTTTGCGAAAAGCCGGACAGCTAAGCAAAATTTATCAATAGTACTTTTTTAAACTTTTGCGATCATAACACACATTAAACTGTTACACGGGTATTTTTACCGCGTTTAGGTAAGCGTAGTGTAGGACGCCCTCCGGCAAGGTGGGGCGACGATCTGCGAAATGTAGCTGGCAAGCACTGGAGAAAAAGAGCCGAAGACCGGGCTCAGTGGCGCGTCTTGCGAGAGACCTACGTCCAGCAGTGGACTAATATAGGTTGATGATGATGATAATGATGATGATGGGTGTTTACCGCGTATAATTTTCCCCGACGCTTCGGCTATGTTGTAATAACTGTGGTCGTGGGCAGACTGGAGCATTGACATGAGTGCTATCGTCGTTGAGAGGTGGAGGTATAATAACTACCCTCACTTCAGGACGCAATGATAGATAGGCGTATGCCTATACAGTGAGGGAAGTTTTACGTATTCCGATTTTCCTTAGTATCAGAAACATAAATCTTACTGATTGAGCCTCAAAAATATTGTTTTGTTTTTAATCCCCGTGAACAAAAACTACCTAGGTACCCCGGACTAGCGGGTGAATGAATTAAGCTTAGAAAAGATTGCGGCGAACAGTTTCGAACTGCGATGGCGATGGCGATCAGTTTCAAGCGTAGGGTTTTGCATTCATCCCCACACAGCGCCGCGAACTGTCATTGTACGCAGCGAGCTAGTATTAGTGTTAGATACTGTCTTGAAACTGCGCTAAATCTTGTTCCTCAAAAGTCATAACAGTGGCAATAATATATGGAGGCAATGGTGTGGGTGTTGTTTGCACAAGGTTCGCGCGTTCAGTTCACCATCACTTTATTCTTAGCCCTAATATGTCCAGGTAATTGAAACATTACTAAAAAGATGCATTATTTTTATAAATGGATTTTTTTTGTCTAAAAGCATACATAGCTAAAAACCGATAAAACATAATAAAACCAATACTTTGTTTTTCTATTATTGCACTGCGTCTTTTTTTTTAATACATCTAGCTGATGGAACAAGTATATGGTCCACCTGATGTTAAGTGGTAACTATAAAAAAAAAAAAAAGCCCATTCATTCCATAACTACATTAAGTTACATTTCATGCATATTATTACTTATTATTTCGATTATTATTATATCATCATTATTATTTACATTAGATAGATAGATAGATAGATAACTCTTTATTGTTCACCACACAGAAACATAATACAGGATTCATGAAGATTTTTGGCAAAACAATGGGCGACCTTATCGCTTTGAGCGATCTCTTCCAGGCAACCTTTGCATGGAAAAGAAAACAAAACATCAATTGACGGCAGTGTAGTACATTCATACATTATAGTCATTATTTTGTTTAAATTTAATTTTAAACTTTATTTTTAATACATATATTTTGATGTTAGATTTATTTTTATTAGTTTTTTTTTCAGTTTTACTTTTTGTTCATTTGTGTTCTTATTTTTCTTTAGCTAGGATCCCACTCGGGTATAGGCCTGTAAGTGGTAACAGTGGTACCTATAGCCTGTAACAAAGCATTGCCTCGTAAGTCACACACGCCAGGAATTTGCCCTACGATGCACTGCCCTGCGTCCATCAGCTTCACGCGTACAGATGTTCAGCCTCAAGTGCCAGTAATTTCACCGGCACCCACACCCTTCAAACAGAAACACAGCAATGCTGCTTCACGGCAGAAACAGGTATGGTGGTAGTACTTCCCTGGATGAGCACTTCACAAAAAGCTCCACTACTACTACTAATCTACTCAACAATAAACTACTCAATAATAAAGTAAGTAATATTAAACTTCACTAGATACTAATTCCTATTTCGTACAATTTTTTAATAGTTGATTTTGTAGGTATCTTAGAATATTGTTTTCTTGTTAAAATTCTACTATATGAAAAAATATTACGTTGACCAAACCTGGAAACGGTTTTTGGCCGGAAGCCGGAGATAATCCGGTTTTTAATACTTTCCTGTTTTGCAAGCGCTATAGTTTTGACGTTTTTTCAAATTGACAATTGATTTCGAGCAATTCAAAGAGTTATCAAATGGAGATTACAATAGAGTAGCAGTATTCAAAGTGAAAGTCAAAGTAAAGTAAAAATGTTTAATTTTATTCATTGTACCTTTAAAATAACATAATATCAATGATCACTTTGAGAAGTCTTAGAGCTAGGTTTATCTTTTCGATAAACCTACAGCTACAGTATATCTATTTATATAATAAGAGAGGTGATGAACTGACAGAATAGTATACATTGGTGGTGCACGACCAAATTTTAACCCACGATCTTTATAAAATAAATTAATAATGTAGACAATCCACAAAACACTGTCTATCCCCGAGCTTGTCTTGTACTATAGGAATCAGATAGTTGATGTATTACAATCAACTATCTCATTCCTATAGTACATACATTTTACTGCACATCATTTTGTTAACACATAGTTAGAATACAATATAACACTCAGACAGAGAACAAACATCTGCATTCACCAAAGAAATATTTGTTCTCGGTGGGAATTGAACCCACGACCTAAATACTTTTCAGTCCTAGATAGAATCGCTTTCAACTGACAGCTGTCATATAATTAAAATAAACTAGTTCTATTTTTATATTTATTTGATATAGGGGAACAGATGAGCAATCATAAAATACTTTACACACATAGTGGTCAATATCATAACATTCCTGTTTGCATCAGCATGTTGGGTAAAAGCAATACCTACGAAGCCGTTTGACTTTGTCAAAAACAATGCTGCTGCTCTATGGGTTTAACAAGTTTTATATTTCCTACTTCTTTGGTCGTGGCGGCGGCGTAGCCACGCCCACCTCTTGTGTCAAAGTTTGGTAAAGTGATATGGTCGAAGACAGAAGGAGTCATTATTATCTACGTTTTGTGCAGCTCAGTGTAGCTCACACCAAAATTGAATCAAACCAAAACTTTTTATTTCAGCTCTCACTTAGAAAGCATTGCAGCCTTAACATACTTAATACTATGGTGACAAAAGTTTATTCAAAAGTAATGTGGTGAAAGAATTATAAACGCACCTCAATGAGGCTCTTTTCGTGCACTTGACAATGTTTTACGGTTTATGTAGGTTCTACGACATGCCATTTCTCTCACTATGTATTCCATGTACATAACTAGCCAATCGCCTTAGCTTTGCACAGGTGTGTAGAAAAAAGGAGGGCAAAATGTGCTTTTGTATTTTTCACCCATGCAAAGCCTTAAATTTAAATCTGCAAATTATGAGTTGAAAAACGAGCCTTGTGGTCGGCTGGCAACCGTTGTCAACAACGATATGAAGGCCTGTGTACACCTAGGTCACTGGCAATGGCTATCAATGAAACGATGTCAAATATCGCTTTCAAATTTGACAGCGTTTCACTGATCGCCATGGCCAGCGACATATATAGGTATAGGTATTTTTTTTTATTGTTGATAGCTAAACGTTTGACTGCCATCAAACCTGATGGAAAGTGAAAATGCAGCCTAAGGTGGAGCACGCTTAGCTATTATTCACTTGTTCACTCTTGACTTGAAAATTCCAAGGTTGTAATGCTTCGAAAATACTGACGACGGTAAAGAGCACATAGGTGTGCGCAGGCCTTGAATTGAAGACGATAGTAGAAGTGGTGAAAAAGTTGGACCGAAGAATTGGAACCCCGCGGCAAGCTTAGCCGTGATGGAGTTAGACCAACTAATTATACGGCTGAGCTTGCTGTGGGGTTTGGAGCCTTACGCCTATCTAATTTAAATGGCATAAAAAATATTCAAATGTACAATTTCATAGGTAAAGACCTAGATTAAGACGAGCTATGGAGCCTGGCGTTGCTCGCCCTGATCAAATTGGAAGTCGTTCTGGAAGAAGCACAAAGAGATATAAGGTTTACGGTATGCATAGCCAATAATAGAAACTATGTTGAAAATTTGCTTCTGCAATAAATACGTAAGGGCCAAAACCGCACATCATAGCATTTTATACTTTAGCATAGCTAGCAGTTTAATTTTAATAAATAACGGCTCAAAACAAACAGTGGCGATAATAGTTTAAACAGACTTTATTTATTCAGTTTATTTGCTGCTTGCTACTTTGGTAGGTAGGTTAGGTATTTCAGTGAAAAAAATTAAAGTAGGTAACTATATTAACTGAATGATTCCGAAGTGAAGCCAGAAGGTCTGTAAGCGGCTTAACTTCTGCACTCGCACTTCCACACTTCTACAACAACTACATGATGTTTGAGCCGCTGAGTTGTTTGAGCTGAACAAGCTCAAGGTTGTAAATGAGCCGATTAACTGCAGGTAATTATTTCCCATGCCTAGCAGTAGTTAAGTGTTTTGATTGGGCTAAATATCTTTCATATCTTGACAGTCTAAATTGCGGCCAGTGCTGCCAGGTCCATTCCAGGGTTTGGCTATTTTTACTAATGTATTTTTATTTTTTTTAAATTAAGCATTGTAGTCATAAACCTAGACACTTTAAATGCTTCTAGATACTTTGAATAGACACAAGTTGTCCGATAAAATAGGTGCGCATGTCACAGTGCTCAATAAATATCTTTTTTTTTTGAAAACTCAATAGAAATGTAATTTTTTTTTAACTTGGCAATTTATATGAACTACAAACTGCGACACGTATTTAAAATCCAAGGTTAATCCAAGATTAGCCTACAAAATAATAGCAGTTAAATGCTTTGAAATTGCGCTAGACCTAGCGCCAAAAGCGCCATTGTGATGGCAATGTACATTTCGGAGACTTCAAATTATTTGGGGGCTAGTTCGCCATCGCTAGCGAACTAGTTCGCTGGCGGTGTGTTCAAGCCTTAAGCGTTTCAAAATCGCCTCGCGTCATTACAATTCAGCCGTCAAAGGTGGAATTCATCTTAGGCCAGAAATCCATTTTTCTCAGTGTAGTATTCTATACATAACAGCTAGCTCTGCTCGATGTTCTAGAATACAAACTGATTTCCTTACGGTATTTTTTCCTTATATAATACACCTTATATAATACCTTTCGGTCAGAACCACTATGAAGGCAGATCAAGAACATAGGTCTAGAGATTCAATTCGTTGAATATATTGATATCGCACGTTCCATTCTTAACCCTGTCAATCGTTTGAGCATCACAAGTTCTGTATCTAACAAGTTACAAACTCGTAAAGCTTTGGAATATTGATTTTGGACGAGTTCAACCGAAATTTACCTGTTTCAAAACATTTTATATTTAATTCTCAAAAAATAAAATATGAATAAGATTTTGCGTCCGTTCCCTTCAACAAATAATATGATTTACGTAGGTAGCTAGTACGAGCACTTAACTAACCATGTTAGGTTTGGTTTTTGCATAAATTCGTACGTATTCCAAAGAATACCTGTGTCCAAAGGTTCAATGTTTCCTTTGTAGATCTAAATGATGTCAGGAAATGTTAAAACGAGCTCCGAAAGAGGCTAAAAGACACTATGTAAATGTTATCCAGTTTGTAGTTATGTCAGTGCTCGCTAGTTTGCAGTTTCAGAGTTTCCGCTTTTGGGGACAAAGCTCCTGCGTACACTCGGTGACAATAGCAATAATAAAATATATTATACGATTTTTTGAATTATTAAACCATTACAAGGCATGTTCTTAAGCTCCTTTTTATTTACACTGTGGTAAGAACGTTCTACATAATACTACGTACACGTAGAACTAATATTATTTTACAATAACGAAAACAGTATATTTTAGTTTTGTCTCTGATTGTACTTAACAAATATTCGTGCAATGAGAAGATTTATGCATATTTCATGCCGATTCCTGTTAGTTCAGGATTATGCAATTACTGGATTCATATAGCTCCCACGTCCTGACCGTCTTACCGTGAAACAGATATGAGAATGCTGAAAGCTTTCCGCATCATGTTAGTATTTTATAGTCCCAAATCTTAAAAAAAATACATTTTAAAAATTACCACCATAGTTTTCATTCCCATTTCGGTTTTGGGCTGATCCGGGGAGTCAATAATTGCAACAATACTTACATTTCAAGGCCACTGTTTCCGTTAGCATGAAAAGAAAATAGAAACAAATTTGTTAGTTATGTGTCTTTACCAAACACCATTAACAGGTTAGTAGTATTTTTATTACACACAGGCACTACAAAATCGTCACATTTCAAATCGAAAGAGTTTCCTTCGAATAGATACGAGCAAGGCTATCAAACACTTTAACATTTAGGACATAAAGTTTAGGTCACAAATGGTGCAGATGCGTCATTATTATAAAACATAGCCT
This sequence comes from Thera obeliscata, assembly GCA_947578465.1. Lineage (NCBI taxonomy): Eukaryota > Metazoa > Arthropoda > Insecta > Lepidoptera > Geometridae > Thera > Thera obeliscata. The sequence continues at coordinate 7,143,194 of OX387924.1, forward strand.
TAATTTTTTTGTAACCAAGCGGTGTCTCTCTCATCCGGGAATCCACAAAATCCTCAGTATAAATCCGCCGTTTGGTGTAATCCCATTTCCAACGATCCGGTTTCGTGTATAGTTTTACACGCAGCTGAACACTTTCCACATTACAATACATTGACCCTTAGGTAGGGACGGAGCTAGGGTTACGACATTGACCAGAACAAATCTCAAGCAATAAAAAAATACAGTGGACATTTCAAATAGGCACGTGAGATGTTCATAAAACATTCAAATCGAAACCTTCATAAAGTCTTCGTAAACTTGCACGTTTGGACGCACCTTCATTAAGTTACTGCTCAGTAAAACCGTCCACGAATAGTAAGACAAGTATTCCTCGCTACAGCTCTGAACCCTCCCTCAACCACATCTTAGAATTTTATTCGGTCGATGTGTGTTGGTAATAGGTAGTAGCGTTATCTACTTAATGAACATCTAAATGGTTATTGCACATCCCAGGGAGCGAGGCCCTTTATAGCTTTCAATATCGGTCTGAAAACCTATCTTTACACTCATCTCTTTATATTAAAACTTCTAGATAGTATTGAGTTTAGTGACGCTGGCAGAGATACGTTATAGTTTTATTACTTTCGAAATCGTCGCCATAAGTACCACTTATATTCAGTAAAAAACCAATACAATATTATATTTCTTGTTCAATGTCGAAAGATTATTGCAAAGAAAAAACCACGTCTTATAAACATAGGCACAATCCGTAGCGCTCGTAGCAGCAGGTCTACGACGACCGATGGTCAGTAGCTTTAATTTATCTATTTCTATGTATACAGGGTTATTCATTATTAGCTGCAAATATTCAGGAATTAGGTTCAACAAATAAAAAAATATATTTATTAAATGATTTTTTTAAGTTTTGTTATGAAAATCCCGAGAAAATCGATAAAAAATATCCTTTTGAATCATTGGCGCCTGACCTATTTTGACCTTTGATCCACGCCCGCGCGCCGTGAGCGACACTCTACGTTCAGTCACCGCCTGGGTGGGTCATCGTCCTCCTGTTCTCCGTGGCAGTCATTTCATTATGCAATAGCCGTAAATAAATTATTAAAAATAAAATTTTGATACAAAAACTTAAATCAGTTTAGGAATTCAATTGATTCGGCCAAACCAATATTCACGACCCAAAAATTAGGCCCTGTCAGTTTGTGTAGCTAATAATGAATAACCCTGTATATTATGTCGGTATAAAACATACCTACATATATTATGTATACAACATAGTAGAATTACGAATAAACGAATTCGGTTCAAAACTTGATTAATTCAACAACTACAGTAAAATACTCGTTTCAAAAAGTACCACTACGACCGAACATAGCTGCGATCGAATTCCTATGGAAGATGGTGACATTAGCTAAAGGAACCACCTAATGCAAAGTCAAAGCTAAAGATGACCTCAAATAAAAGGAAATGGGACACAATGCAGCTTCCGAATAAAAGGGAGTAAACCATTTATCTCAATTTCGTATGATGATAAGCTACGACGTAAAAACGGCATCCCATAACTCAAGGTACTCTGACAACAACAAAGGCGAATGCCCGCCTAGGGGTAGTCCGTAGTATGTGGGGAAGCTACCAAATCTCTGGACTAGCGCCAAAAATCTCAACATATGTATGTACATACAATCCATCCGCACGCGAGTTCGTTTGGATATTTGTATGTTATGTGGGCAGTATTTGTTTTGGGCCTGTGGGACTACAAATCTTTCCGTCTTTGTTAACCCCTCTCAGCTATGCATCTTGAATACTGGATTCCCTAAGGGTTAAGCTTTGTGTCTTCGCATTCTGATTTTTACATGTTCCTTGCGGTTGCTCCAAGCAGTTATAAAGATGATTGTCATGAGCTAATCCATGCCATGAATTAATAATCTGTGAGATTTAAGCCAAAACTAAACTGAAAGTTGAACCCAGGACATGAACTCCTACGCTCATCACTTGGCCACAAGCCAGCCATTGATAATATCTGGCCGTGCCAAGACAAAAACCTCCTCTTAAAAGACGGTTGTGTTAACTCAGGAACATTTTACCCGCACTGCAAAGCGAAGTTGCGAAATGGAAACTGCAAGATAAGGGAAACACCCTAGATTACTTTTTGAATTTACATAGTTCGGACTTTTGATTGAGCCAATATTGGATATTGAATTTTCAGTGCTTGATTGTTTGAATAACAGAGTCGCAAATGACACTGGTGTCCGTGAACTAAGGCAGATTTCAGCATCGTGTGGAATGAGGGTAGAGTGGCAGCCAGCAGGTGCGAGGGGGGCTCCCATTAACCTCCCTGAAGCACGCTGTCATGTAATGCGCATGCGTACTATACTCCTCTACAACCTCGTGTTTTCCTCGTGACTTGCAACGTATCGTCACGTCAGTGCTGTATGCCGAATGAAAAACAAACTTAATAGTTAATCTGTGGGATCTGCTACTATAAACGTACGACGATCGATACCAAATCTCTGCCGCAATGAATGAGTAGCTACTATTTTATGGATGAACAAAAGCTACCTTGCAGCGTATAAATAAACGTGCCTTTGCATATTAAAGTGCACTGCGCGAACTCGAATTCATGATTGGATCTTGAGCAAGGTGTTATAGTCATCCTAAAAATACATAAATAATAAGCTTCCTGAACTATGAAATGTATTTAAACTAGCCGGACGGAGAGGCGCATGCAAAGTGGATATTACTCGCGAAACGCTCGATATGGGCATGGGTGACGCGGTGCCGACAACGAGCCGGTGAAACTTTAATAAGTAGACTGTCTGCGGACTATGCGGTGCGATGGTAATGGCCATTTCGGAACAGGGTGAATGACGCAATCGACACTTGAAACTAGTTGAAACTTTGATACTACCCTTGCCAATTTGTCTATTCTGAAACATACGCGCCAGCATAATTCACAATGCTCAAATAATTACATTAACTTTATGCTCGATCGAGCAATAATGAATTTTACTTTATTTATAGAGATAAGAACTATTTTTTTTCTCGTCAAACGTTTAGTTTCTCAAACCTTTCAATATTTATTTTCCAAAAGCCGTTAACATTCGCTAAGTTCGATCAATTTATAGATGTTCCCAGAGATAAAGTTAACATCATTGAGGAGGGTTTGGTACAGAAAACCCACACCACTTACAACAGTTGAAATTGGCTCCAAGCACGATTGTCTTGTCTCGGATTCGAGTGAACGATTCTATCTATTTCAGCAGACACTTTGAACTCTCCTCATTGAATCGGCGGGAAAATGAAATACTTTAATTTAAAGGTTTTTTGAGGCTTATTTTTTTTGTCAGGAGTTATTTGCTTTGTCAGTTTGACAATAACATTACTAGACCACTGCAATTCAACAATTCTGTAACTACATTTAGGTAACAATATCCGCCTTACAGCAGCGCTGCAGAATGAAACTTTGTAAATCCCAAACTTACAACTCGCGGTCTGCAATTTCGAATCCAATAAATCCTCAGATTTGAAAGTGTAATTCACGGAACAATCCATTTTCTGGCTACTTAAAATTATGAGAATTTTATTTCAGAATAAGATGAATTATTGTTGCTTAATGTTTGTAAAGTGAATGGTAATGATTGTTTTTGAGCGATTTTCCATGGTTTTCCGGTTTATAAGGAGGATTTTGCGATGCCTTCGTTATTTTTGGATGGTCACGAACAGTTTTATTTTGTTCAATCAACACTCTTTTTCAGTTCTCCGCAGCCGAATTAAACGTAAAAGACTTAAACATCTAAATCAAACTTCCGCGTCCATGATCATCGCACCTACATCAATCACTGAATGGCGTCACCTTTGAAAATGCTAGCTTTACTAGCAATAAATCCCAAACTCTTTGAAACAAAGTTATTTGCAGATTGATCTGCCATTTATTGTAAAAGAACTTGGGATGTGTAAAACTTTGAATGATATTATCAATCATGTTAAAACATAAATTGATTGCTGGCTTTCCATTGGTTGTGTTTATTTAACCTTATACTTTTTACATTATACGAACGTTGATATTGTGCTTTTTAAAATCTCTCTGGCCATTTTATACACCTTCTGTTGGAGACTGTGACTAAAATTAATAAAATAGCTTCTTCGTTAGTGCCAGAGTGCCAAAAGCAATTTTGCCAGAGCGTAAATGCGTCAGGCTTCAATTTTGTTTTATTGTCTTTGACGATAAACCGTTTTTAGGAAACTTAATGGAGACTTTCTACCAATCATATTTTCTTCAACCCTGCACTAAAACGATTCTCATATCTAGAAATGTGACGATTTCATTTTTTTCTTTTTATACAACTTGCTGATGGAACAAGTAGGTATAATAATTATGTTACCCTACAGCTACAGGAAACCCAAATTACACCGCATTTACCTGCAAAAAAAGAAAACCACATTTTAGACAATACGAATACACTTCCACCACATTAAACCGGCACATTTTTCAACAGAGGCTTCATAATATTTTAACTAAAGCAACAATTTCTTGGCATTTACGTAATAAATCAGTATTATTACCATAATTCAAATCAGCATTTTCCGTGACAAGCGTGGCTGGGCTACCTTTAGCAACTTTTACTTTTTGAACAATTAAATATTATTTCAGTTTTAACTCTTTTACTAATGCTGTTACGAGTACCCATAACACTTACTAATAAAATATAAGTTATTTGAACCAAATAAAGAACACAAGAAACAAGCCCCAGTTCATTTTGGCTCAATGTAAACCTAAATACAAATTTCAAAACAACAAATTGTAGTTAGTTACCTATTTCACTGTGCAATCAGGAATCTGTCAAAAACACCCGTCATGTTTTGACCGAAACGAGTTTCATTGTGAGTCGAAACGATGCAGTTTAGCCACAACTGATGGGAAACTATATTATTGCTCGTACATAGATATCATATAGCTCGTACCCAAAGGCTTTCTTTTTTTAAGTTACCCAATAAGCGCCCTAGCTCCTTGCCTGTTTCATTAATCCCGCCAAATTGTGTGCAGCAGACCTCTTTCCTCTGTAGCCTGAGGCAACAATCTCAGCTATTTCCTTACATTTTCAATAAACTTTTATTTTATCTGCTTGTCTTTCATAGCCGAGCACTCTTACTTGATTACCAACCTACCTACCAAAATGCATATACCTATTAGGTGTGGAGACAAAATCTCTTAAATAAAAATGTATTTTTGAAACCTTTTAAATTAATTCAATAGATATCCACGCACATTTTTAACTAAAAAGTTACTTTTTCAACGAGTTATCTAACATAATTAAATTTAACATATACATAATCAATCAATCAATCAATCATAATTAAATTTAACATATACATAAAAGTGTGAATCAAATAAAGTGAGACCCCATACGCACATTTATTCTGTGAAACACATGCATGTACCTTATGTGATGTACCTTACCTATCTAACCAATACCTACACACAAAAGAAATTATAGGTTATTTTGAGTAAATAAATCGTCACGTTTCTCCGGGGAAATTGATTCATTTTATGAACAGTCACCTCAACAGATAAAACGGTTGAACAATCAGGCATTTGCCTGAGCTGTAAACAGAGGATAAAGGATTTCCCAAAATCAAAGTACCACAGATTACGAGGTAGTAGCAAATTACGCATGTGACGTGGGTTCCCGGAATTTAATTTTGTATGTACTTGTATTAGAAGCAGCTGTTTTTAGTTTATGAAAACCGTTCAAAGGTTCCCATCCCAATAAACTTTCCAATGCAAAGCTTTGTCCAAAATTGTTTTTGTGAACTGAAGGGTGGCCAACAATATCCAACAAAACTATTGTTTCCACAAAATAATGCAATTTGTAGTCGAAACGAAGTTTATAGAATTTCGTTGTTCCGTGTTCGCTATACTTACCTACCCCGAAACATTTTTATAAAATATAGTTTTATTTATTTATGAGTTGCTATACTGTTGTGCCTTGCATTCATTTCACCTACTAATGGAATCTATATTTTTAACTAAGAAGACACTAACTCACTAGCCTTCACCGACCAATCTATGAAACTACAAGGCTTTAAATTTGCCAGAGACAATCTTTGAAGAGTGTAGGCGCACATATACATACAATTTTGTAAACACGTCAAAGTAAAATCAAAGGAAAAAATGTATTTATTCAGTAGTATCACACACACAGGATCACCTTAAAATGTCTTAAAGCTAGGTGAGTCTAGGTGCCAGTTCGAGCTAGGTTTAAAAGAGGTTAGCTAGGTTGTCAAAGTTAAAAGCGAAAAAGTCGCGCGAGACTCTACTAGTCGTGATACAACAAAGTTGAGCCGTTGACCGTGTTGGTAACATGGCGAACGAAGCCCTACAACTCTGGTTTAATTGCCCTCATGGCGGCCGTATTGCACTACAGCCCCAAATGACCCAACAAATTGACCGGATCACGCGATTCCTTGCTTAGTATATAAATTGTATGTATTTCCTATTCCCGCGGTTGTAAGGCTTTGGTGGGATCGAAATTAATTTGTGGGCAAATACTCCGAATTTGTAATCAATTGCATCACCTCGAATTAGTGAAAGCAAAGTGATTATTTAGCTGTGTCCTTTAGGCCTACCACAAGCTCTGTCTGGCTCTGTCTCTGGCTCTGGTTTTGAGTCTGTGTGAGTGTTATACCAGTGTATTATACTGTGTGTGACGTTTCGACGTAGGATTTATTTAGTCAACACTTGGTTAGTGTTTGGTGTTTCTGGGAATAATTAATAAATAAATAAATAAATAAATAAATATTTTTGGACAATTCACACAACACTATCTAGCCCCAAACTAAGCAGAGCTTGTAATTATGGGAACTAGATAGCTGATATAATACTTGAATACATTTTTTTTTTGTAAATACATACTTAGAATACAATACAACACCCAGACAGAGAACAAACATTTATGTTTACCACACAAATATTTGTTCTCGGTGGGGATCGAACCCACGACCTACGGCGCAGAAGGCAGAGCTACTACCAACTGAGCTAGAGGCCAGTCAATAAAATAAGAAGCTGATTAGCTGCTGAAGCTTGATAACCACTACAATGTATATAAATACACAGTTTTATATCTAAAAAAAACTACTCCATTATTATAATTAAAATTTTAGTATAGTTACGAAAGAAGCCTCTTTGAGGTGCACTAAATGTCCTTTCACCACACTGGTTTAAAAGAGCTAGTGTCACGCCAATATGAAGTTTTTACCTATGAGGTTAAATTTTCTGAATAAATGTTTGTAGGTAAGGTAGATGCTATTATTACCTAACGTCAGTTTTAGGAAGCTATAATTTGTACCCTGTAGTATATGCTAATATTCTAAAATGTGTCGCAACCAGGCCGTAATGTAGGTAATGCAAACATTAATTAGGCACGTCGACAGTTCCAATTTTAACAACAAATTAGAGTTGCCACACGGAAAGGAAAACTAGAAAGCCGGAATAAATTAAATCTTGAATTCCAATGAAAATAACATAGTTAGTTTGTTTAAATGGCAGAGGGGGAGCCTAACGGAAAAAGATTCTAGAGTTGTGATCACGCATCAGGAAGCACCGCAAGAACCACACTACGATGCACTGTCCTGCGTCCATCAACTTCAGGCACACATATTTTCAGCCTCACGTGCCAGTAATTTCTCCAGCGTAAGGGCGGTAAGGGTGTGAGTCCTTCAAACCGAAACACAGCAAAGCTGCTACACGGCAGAAATAGGCATGGTGGTAGTACTTCCCCGGACGAGCCCTTCACAAAGAGCTCTACTACTAAGATGACCTAGTGAAGGATATAAAGAGCGGTCGGGTGCCACATAAAACCTTTTGCTGAGGAAATCTGAGGCGAGGCTCGTTTTCATCATGGGCTGCGGCGGAAACGATGATGAGTTCAGGAGTTTGAGTACTCTCGTGAATATTGTATTTGTACGGACTTTTAGGAGGTAGCGATCGTTGCTACCCTTAAGAAAGATCTTCATCAGGGTAAATGTTGTCATAAAGCAAAACGACAGCCAATATTATATTATATTATTGTGCGCACAACACTATCTAGCCACAAATTAAGCAGAGCTCGTACTATGGGAACCAGCCAGTTGATATAATACTTATTTTCATTTTTTACATACATACTCAGAATACAATAGAACATCCAGACAGATAACAAACATCTGCGTTCACCACACAAATATTTGTTCTCAGTGGGAATTGAACCCACGACCTACGGCACAGAAGGCAGAGTTACTACCAACTGAGCTAAGAGCTATTTCTGCCTTTCTATTTGGCAAAGTAGCAGACGGAAATATTTTTAACCGACTGACTAAAAAGGACGAGGTTCTTAAGTTGGATGTATTTGTTTCGCTTATCTTCGTCATTCATGAACTGATTTGGAAAAAAAAAAGGTTTTTATCTGAACGGTCATACTTCAAGATGAATCCCATAGAAATTTTATCAAAGTTAGTTCTTCAGTTTGACCATGAAGTCAGTTTCTAAAGTTTTTTTTATTAGATAGCGTTACTCGGAGATGGTACCGAAACCAAGTTTCTCACATTTTTATGCCCCGGTTTAAATCAAAGCTTGACTAGATATTGATTGAAGCCACGATCGTCTATTCGGAAGCTCCAATTTCAAACTAATTTGTCGAACTCTAATTATTTTATAACGAGGTGTTCTATACAGCCCTAAAGTACAGTGTAACAAAACAATGATGTTCCCTGCGTTCCTGCGTTCCTAAAGTTGAATGAATGATTATGATTATGACAGGTCTCACATCTCAGTTCTTCTTCTTCTTATTTATGGCATCTGTCCATTTCGGATCAATTCTGCCAGTGTCGAGTGAGGATATATTATTACTTAAATAAAATAGTTTTTAGTCAAGTCAAGTCAGCCAATAGACAAATCGGCCCTAATTGGCTTTGAAAACAAAACGATCACCATTTAGGTGATCGTTTTTTGAACTTCAGAAACATTTTCGATCAAATCAGAATATCACATAATACACTTTCATTCCAACTGCTAACACTTTGAGCTAAGACCTCAAGTAATATTTGTTAAAATACCACCGAAATTACACAACAGAACTTAAAATAACACCAGAAAAACAATCAAAATGAAAAAGCTATGTTACTTCCCAAAATGACAGAAAACGAATCTCCTGCAGGTTATTAGTTAGTTCCCCATTGTTGATGATCCACAATATCCACATGATTGTTTTGTTTGCTAGCTGTGTGCAATTTCCATCATAATTATTTGTAGCATGGCCGGATAAACCACCGGGGGTCTCAAAAGCTGGTTATCAGGCAACCCTAGCATTTAAGACACCTGTGAACATGGCGGCATAGCATGTGCCGTATTTATAACCATGTGCCCGCGGTCCTGCATTATCAACGACAATGTTTCAGTCCGGTAACCGTGCAGTATGCAATTTTACACTGGTGTGGATGCACTTCCCCATTTAGAAACCGTAATAACGTAAAGTAGGCGCACACAAGCATTCTACGTTATTTTTAGTTCCGTACCGTGCACTCACGACTGTAATTCTGATGCATGGGGAACTTCCATAAATTTCTTGGTGCTTCAATCCTTATAGAAATGAAAGAGGGTAGTCAGAGCCAACAGAGGTTCACCGATACGTGGTAGGTAAGGAACCTACATGATTACTTTTTTACTTGACTGCAGAAGAAGAAGGTCCCCTTCACAGAACAAAGTAGAACGGCCATGTGACCGGAAAAGTGTCGCCAAAATGCTTGAGCATCCATGCATGAGCTCCTTTCTCCATACAAATTCAACAGTTTTTTCGGGAGTTGTAAAGTGAAAAATGCCGCGCAGCAGCGCAAGAATTACTTTCCGAACAAGTTAAACGACAAGATAAAACATGGAAATACTTTCTTAACATCTTCCCTCCTTCATTTTTCTTAGAATCCTCATATTAAGTGATATTTTAATTTAAATAAGTGGAAATGTAAAACTGGCGACATCGGTTCCCATACAAACAGTGCATGATCGTGTTTCTGCTGTATTCTGTGGTCCCGTTCGTCCCTTTACTGCTAATTTAGTCACAAAATCGTAAGATGCCACTGGATTCGTGTCTACTTTGAACCCTGATCATTCTATCGTACCTACTCTATCACTATTAAACATCTCAATCCACCCAATTATCACAGACACGTCTAAAAACTTTTCAGACAGCGTCAGACTCGTTTTGTTAATTTAATTTCGCTTTACAACTAGGTATAATTATATTTTCCCGAAACCTTTTCTTTTATTTATGTATTTTATATCTTAGCTCTAAGTGTTCGTTACATAATTAGATTTACCTACAATGGTACCTACCGCACACGGTGTAGTACATACCTACGAGATCAATAGAGACCTAGGTATTAAAATTATTTATGAACCTTATGGTTTGTCGTATCCTGAGGTGAAAGAAAGAACGAAATGTGAATACAGATATATGTACACAAATAAATACCTATAAAGAAAGGTATTTATTTATTATTACGTGCTTGTTACAAAATATTCATCATGAATTTTACATTGCTCGAGATTTCAATTATTTCCATCATCCCAGGACTTTATAAAGGCCTAAATAAAATATGAATGACAATAAATGTAAACATGAAGGACGAATGTAAACATGAATACAAAGCGTATGATTAGCTATCACAGGTACCGGAGGGACACAAAACAATTCGTACAATGGTCAACCGTGGGCAGGTCCCAGATATTGCTGTGGCAGATTCGGAACCACAGACCATCATTTTCAGAAAATTTGTATAGTGTTTTTTACTATACTACAGGTTAGGACTGGCCTCTTAGCTCAGTTGGCAGTAGCTCTGCCTTCTGCGCCGCAGGTGGTGGGTTCGATCCCCACCGAGAACAAATATTTGTGTGGTGAACGCAGATGTTTGTTCTCTGTCTGGGTGTTATATTTATTATATTGTATTCTATGTATGTATTTACAAAAAAAAGTATTTCAGTATTATATCAGCTATCTGGTTCCCATAGTACAAGCTCTGCTTAGTTTGGGGCTAGATAGTATTGTGTGCATTGTCCGCATTATTTATTTACTATCAGTTACACAAACTGATATATTTTTTTATTGATTTTATAACGTTCACTTATATCGAAAGAGGTGTGTCAGGATCGTAGCAAGTGGAAATACGTGAGCTCTGACTACCCCCATAGGAATGAGGCGTGATTTTATGTATGTATGTACTTAAAGAAATCACAAATATTTTTATAATGTAAGTCCCATAAGTTAAGAGCCGAGCGGGATTTGAACCCGCGACCTTCTTCTTGGTATAGGGCTGCGCAGTCCGCTGCGCCATGCGCCATCGGTTCCTAATCACCAGTGATCGGAATAGGCAGAGTATATTTACCTAAAGTTTAAAGAACAGAGACGGAAATCGGAGACTTCCTTACGACTACATTTTTTTGTACCGGTAAATTTACCGGAACTTTAATTTTGTAACTTCCAATATCTTGTTTTATCATTAAAATTATAAATGCTTTAATAAATCATAACCAATGCTTAGACAAATAAAATAACCAATATTAAAAATATTTTTTTTTTTATATTTTTATGTTGGTTCAAAAAATATATGCAAAATGTTCTAAGGAAGAATGTTTAGCTTTAATTGTAATAATTTGATGTTAAAACTTACATAGTATAGTTCCGGTAAATTTACCGGTACAAAAAAATTTTGTCGTAAGGAAGTCTCCGATTTCCGTCTCTGTTCTTTAAACTTTAGGTAAATATACTCTGCCTATTCCGATCACTGCTAATCACACTCGACGAATACGGGACGGGACTGTGTCTCCACCTCGTGGTTTGACATTAGTTTTTGCTACTAACTTGGCAATTATATCTTGCCTACCAATTACTTACCAACTTAGTTGCTACCAGCTGTTAGCTGTTGAGGTGATTGACCTTAGTTCAGCCGCCGCGCTGCGAATTGAGCGGATTAACTTTATGGATTTTCTCGGGATTTTCATAACAACATTTTAGTTTGAATCACCAGTGATGTGACAAAGCAACTTCCGCAAGCTAGTACTACGACATAATCTGTAGCACAAACAAAGAGTATCCCCTGCAGGCCACAAGCTCTGTCTGGCTCTGGTTTCGAGTCTGTGTAAGTGCTCACCAGTGTATTATACTGTGCGTTTTGACGTAGGATTTATTTAGACAGCACTCACACAGACTCAAAACCAGAGCCAGAGACAGAGCCAGACAGAGCTTGTGGTAGGCCTACTGGAGGATGTTTATTGAAGTGCTACAAGGCGGATTGCGATACCACTATCACGCAACAAAGAGCGCATTACTTCGAGATGAGCTATCGTAAACATAGTGGATGAGGTGACGGAATCAACAATTTGATGTGGAACTTTCAAATTGCGAGTGAAACCTTTCAATAAAAATCTGTGCTTTCTTCCAGGAAAAACCTTTCGTAACCTACTTTTAAAAAGACCAAATAAAAAAGAAGGTCGCTGTCATGGCGTACAAAGAGGTCAAGGACGCAGCCCTAAAAATATTTAACTGGAGAGTAGTGCATTTACCAGTAGGGCTTGAGTAATCTAAGCACCAGTTGCCCCTGACGCTATATAGGTAAATCATCTACAAAAGATGCGATGGCCCTCTTCTTTTTACTCTCTTCAACTAGAAGAGCCTCTTCAAATAGAAAGCTCCTAAATTATAATCCTCGTAGCACACACCGATTATTTTGTTCTTCTTTTTTCGTGGAACCACAATTGCTTTATCTGTTATTGTTAAGTTTGGCCTTTATACAGATGGTTGGGATAACAGAAATTTCCCAAAGAACAGTTTAGCATGTAAGCCGTTAACTGAAGCCTGAAGGCTCCGCAGTCACAGTCAGTCATGGTCCCTCGACCTGGTAACAGCCAGACACGTAACTATGTCTAGACAAGCTAATCTTTCAAGTGTGATGAACTTGTGGAAGAAAATACCTGGCATTTGCCAGGTATTTTCTTCCACAGTGCCAAGAACGAAACTACAGCTATCGTGAACTAAAATATTAACTTATGCAAGAGACATCAAAAAACATTGACCTACTTCAACTTCTACCAAAAAAGCATGCACTGAGTAAAGAAATGCACGTGGTTGTAAACGTAAGCGCCACCATTTGGATGGATGATCGATACTTTTTTATCAGAGCGCTTCTGTTACGGATCTCTCGGTCCCAGTTATAAGAATGATTTAGCTGATGCAGACTCATTAATACATTCTCACGTCTCGCTGGAGGTGCTATGTGGAGTAATGCAGATATTAGCCCATTGGGTTATTGGCAGACGTGCGTCATCACCTTTTTTTTCACAACAAAAAAATCTCATTCTGAAAATTCTAGAACATAGTACGCTGTGAGTGCCGACTACCTACAAAGAGCATTCACTGTGTAAAGAGTACCGTGAATGACGATGAACTACTGGACATTATAAGCACCTGCCGGCACGTGCCAACTAATGATATAGCGCTGCGTCGCTGCTGGCTGCCGTAATGCCGGTCTACGAACCAACTGCCTAGGATATATAGGTATACTTATCTATCTACCCACTTCGTACTTTAAACGTGCAATTACATTGTGGACACATTAAAGGTATGCTAATGTCACACACATAAAAGTGCTTGGAATACTGCAGATATCATCTAACATTTTGATGTTTATTAGATGCCTGGTGGCATGTTTGAAAAACGGTGAAGGATAACATCGTGAGGAAATCCGCGGCTTAGTCAGCTCCACACGTATTGACCATGTATTTTCTGTGGATTAGGCCGACTAAGCTGTCAGGATGGTATAGGTCCCCACACACCCCAACTGCGCTCCCTCAAGCGTAGTTGGATGGTCTGTTTGCAGATTTTCCACACGTCAAAAAAAAAAAAAAGGATCTGGGCAGGCCTATTCCATCTAAAATACTGTCCCAGGCACTATAGCGTCCCGCAATTAGGGCTTGTGTAATCACCTGTTGCCTCTGACGCTATATAAGTCATCTACAATAGATGCAGAAGGCCTGTGGCATGTTTACTAACTAAAATTAAGTTTTTGCTATAAGTCCCGGCATGGTCCCGTCTCTAGCAGTCGCTAAGCCATGACGGAGGCCTAGAGGCGGCTTTAAAACAAGAGCAGAGTCGACCACTAGCTGACATAAAAACTTAGCTGACCTCTAAGAAGAAGGATGCTGACCTAGTTTAGTGTTAGGCTTCGTTCACACGGCATTGTCCTGCACGTTTTTTTCGTATTCGTTTTTTTAACGTACAATCATCCGGGTCTTCACACGGTAAATTATCATTCGTGTAAAAGACGAATAGCCGCAGTCTTCACATAGTTGTCACAGCGAGTAGACGTCACTGATGGATCCACGCGTTAAAGTTCATTCGATTTGCTTGACAAGTCCGTTGAGTATGCGTTTAAACGTATAAGCGGTACACGTTTTTTTGCAGTACAATCGACGTGTGAATGGATATATGTACGTTGTATGGTCACTATTTATACGTTAAGACGTATACTGCAAAAAAACGTGCAGGACAATGCCGTGTGAACGAAGCCTTACGTTTACATTAAACAGTGAAATGTGACATATTATGTCAGAGTTAAAACTTTACGTAAGTGACTTTACATTATTCTGTGACGGTATGTTGCGCACGGGACATCGGCATCGCTATTAGTTCTGCAGCAATAAGTTAAATAATTGTTTAACAAGCTATTGGTACGCAAAATGGGGACAAAGTAAAACTTATACGAGTAGTGCTGATGTAAATTCATACCAGAATGCAGCTTCTGTGGTACAGACAAACAGACAATCCATAACTTGATCTGGAAGAGTTTTACTCTCTGAGAGTATTCATCAGATAAAAATATTTCCAACTCTATTTGGTAAAACCTAGACGAAAATATTTATGTCTAACAGATAGCGTCACTTGGTAATACGAGTAAAACTCGCTTGAATTTTCGTAACTCTCATTTCCATAAACGAAGAACAAGAAAACCCCACGAACTCGTTTTCGTTATTGAAATTCACCAGTGACTTCAATATCCTGACCCGAGGCATTTCATTATTTCGAGAATAAAATTTAAGGTCGCGAATGAAAGCCCCATGCACAGTCATTGAGGTATCGATGAGTAAAGCAAATATCCTTTCAGATCTCTTGGTAGTTAGTTACGTACCCTTAAAGATGGTTAAGGTTCCTTCATTTAGTAAGTACTACCTACGCATTAATAACCATAACCACTCAATATCATCTTCAAAGAGTAGGTACCTTACTGAAGCATGATTCAATTTAATCTAAAACGCGGCAAGAGACATCTCAAATCATAAATAACTCGATGATGGTTACTAAAAGACAGTTAAGGTTACTAAATAAAAAGTTATTTTAGCCTAAACGTCAGTACGCATTAGCGACCACTCAATATCATCTTCGGAGAATAGCTGAAGCATGATTCAATTAATCTAAAACGCTGCTAGGGACATCTCAAATCATAAATAACTCGATTGCGCTAGAAATTCGCAAGAACCGGGAAATTGGTTGAATCGCGAAAACTCGAATGGAACGCGATGGGACACTTTCATTACTGCGATGTCCGGACCAATGGCACCGGTTCAATGTCCGGTCCTCTCTATTTTTAACACACCATGCTGGACTTTAGACACAGACTATAATGAACAGCTAGCTCACACTGTCAACACACTACTGAATTACAAAATGTATATTGGAAAATGTAACACACTATTTCTCAATGTCTAGTGCTTAGTTACAACACTGTGAAATAAGTACTTGAGTGACGCTGCCCCTGACGCTATATAAATCATCTATGTACAATTCATCATCATCATCAACCTATACCAGTCTACTGCTGGACGTAGGTCTCTCCCAAGACGCTCCACTGAGCCTGGTTTTCGGCTCTTCTCCAGTGCTTGCCAGCTATATTTCGCAGATCTTCGCCCCATCTTGCCGGGGGGCGTCCTACACTGCAAAATACAATTACAAATTACAAAGGCCAAATAAGATAAGATGTGCATGTGCAGATGATAACAGCCAAAAATTGCGCACCTTATACCACCGTAATTACTAAAAGGTACAAATGTAGACTGGCCTCTCAGCTCAGTTGGTAGTAGCTCTGCCTTCTGCGTCGTTGCTCGTGGGTTTGATCCCCACCGAAAACAAATATTTGTGTGGTGAACGCAGATGACCTCTGTATGGGTGATGTTATATTGTATTCCAAGTATGTATGTATTTACACAAAAAAATATTTAAGTAGTATATTAGCTATCTGGTTCCTTAGTACAAGCTCTGCTTAGTTTGGGCCAGATAGTGTTGTGTGGATTGTCTAAAATATATTTATTTATATTTATGTAAAGCTGTTCGCACGACAACAAAGTGATGGCATCACTGACTAGGAAATATACCATAGCAGCACAGAAGGAGTAGGTATAATTAAGCTCTATAAGCCTCAGTATTCTGTAGTTGCGGCAACAACAAAATTAAATTCAAAAAGTTGTGATACTTCAGCTTTAGTTTAAGACAAACGTGCAGAGCGCTTTTAAATCCCACGGATCGCCAAGTTTCTAAGTGGCACGTTTTTATAAGAAACTTCTTTAGAAGCTTCAATTTTGAGAAAATTATTTGGCAATTAATTACAGTCCATAATAGCCAGCTTTCATTTTCTCTAATAAATTACTTCCTCATTTTTTTTACATCTGCGTTCAGTAGTGTTAAATTCATGGGAAACTATTATAGTTATACAACTAGCTGATGGAACAACACCTGATGCTAAGTGGTAACCATCGCCTATAAGTGCCTTGTAGGTCACGCACGTCAGGAACGCGCCCTGCGTCCATCAACTTGAGGCATACAGATGTTCAGCCTCACGTGCCAGTAACTTTACCGGCACCCACACCCTTCAAATCGAAACAGCAATGATATACGTGATTCTACGTAGATCTACAAGATCGTAAACGCAAGTGAATGATAAATGTTTTGTAAAACCACGAGTTATATATATAGACAAGCTGTATCTCAGTGCCTGTGTATAGCACGAGTGAACAACAACAATGCGCCTATTTCGTACACACAGTAGGGAGTAGGGACCAACAAATACTCATCTAATGTAGATGCTCACCCGATCAAATCGGATTCCATATCGAAAAATGCAAAAAAATAAGCCGATTACGAAATCAGAGATAGGTTAGTTCTGCTATCCTAGTACTTTTCTATCAGAATCATACTGAATCCATATTTTCTCTTTTTATTTAATAGTTGTAAATAGACATAGAAAAACATAACAAGCTAATATTAAACCAACACCATCTCTGGAATTAGACACTAAACTAATTAACACCGAGTCACGTATAAAAGTGGCTGTTAATGAAGCCATTAGCAAGAAGCAAGAAAGCTGACATTTTGTACTACCCCATCTTCTACTTAGCTACAGAAAAAATACTTATCAAAAATGTAAAGAGCTTTTTAATAAAAATGCACCTAGCTAAAAAAGCTATACGTAAGTAGGTACTTTTTTGTAGCATTTTTAATACTGTGCAGTGCTGTGTTTGTGTGCTGTGTTTCGGTTTGAAGGGTGTTGGGTGCCGGAGAAATTACTGGCACGTGAGGCTGAACATCTGTATGCAAGGGCATGAATCGGGCACGTTCCTGACTTGCGTGACCTACGAGGCAATGCTCTGTTATAGGCTCTGTTATATGGTTACCACTTATCATCAGGTGGGCTATATGATTGTTCCATCAGCTAGGTGCATAAAAAAAGAAAAAAACTATGGACAGATTAACGAACAATAACTTGTTAGACGAGAGCTTTTATACTTAGCAGTTTTATAAATCTTAAAGTAAAAGATGGCAAATAATAGGTCGAAGATAAGCAATTTGTCTGGCAAGGAAGGAAAATGCAAAAGTTTGCGGCACGCTGCGCTAAAATCAATATTTTTGTCTCGACTCGCGGCTTCGCTCGCTCGACTGTACGATGACGCGCCACAGTAATAATTTTAACAAAAAATATAATAAGGATTCGATTTGATTCATTGCATAACACTTTAGGACTAATTTCAAGAAATGGGCCTAAACTAGATTCAGATAGTGAGTTTTGTTTGCTATGTGTTTTCAATCGGCCACTAGTTTTCTGACCTCAGTCACTCTTCAAGTCTGGTGAAGTCACAAAATTAGATAAGCTATAAAATATGTGTAGAGTGTATCATTAAACAACTTTGGAATTTGAGTATATTTTGCTGATTTTAAGACTTTTTTTACCTATAATCGGTTTTCTTATATTATTTTAGAACTCCGACAAGAAAATTGTGTTTTATTCGCGAATTTACCGAACTCCACTCATGTGATGTGTTCATTTCAATTCTTTCGTTTTTACGATCCATTTAACATTAATATTTTCCGTTCTTCAGAGAGGATTCCTTATCCATAATCACCTCCAAAAAGTAAGACCAAACATTGAAAACCTTTCATCAAAATATCCGAGAGTATCGGAAAGAAAACTATTCGGTTAGATCATGAATCCAGCTCCAATGAGAGAATACTACCCACTGTGGCTAAAGCTCAGTTTATCGTAATATTGAGAGCCAAGTTGGCACCGTCACACGTACCATTTAACGTTCGGAACACGCCCGCAACTTGAGCAAAACATACGGGGCTAGAGAAACTTCCTAAACTCATCAGTTGGCCTCTGAGCACGCTCGGTAGCCTTCACTCGCGACCAAACTTCCTTATATTACACAAAGTTATATCATAGCAACGCGTAATCGCTTCAGAATAACCGACGCACTATTTAAATCCCGCATTATGAGAGACAAGTACAAAAATATATTATTTATTTTTTATTTATTTATTTATTTATTGGTGAACTTAAACATGTGAATAAAATATTAAAGTGAACGCTGAAAACTACAAAAGTAAAAACTGTGTCGCAGCTTTCAGCACCCAACCTTCGGCTAAAGGGAGACAGGCGTTCACAATGTTAATAAAGTGCAGGTAATTATTACAAAAGAAAAAACTTAAAACTAAAATAAAAACTAAGCAAACATACCAGTGGGAAACAGAAACTAGACAAAATTGCTATTGATACCTTATTTGATACTTTATCTAAAGAACGCCTATGTTTTCACTAGTGTTACCTACCGATGAGTGTGTAGATACATTGTATAGCTAGAAGCTCTCGACGACGACACGCTTGTCTCAAAAGGGCGCTTTAGAAAGAATGCGTGCACTGACGCCGCGCCGCGCCGGGGGACGCGATTCCAACATTTCAAAACTTTTCTTCCATTGAAAAATCACTCCCCATTTACATACACGTCGCCCTTCCCCGGAAATATTTCAGGATAGGACCGCAACGAAAGGAAAATTGTCTTTTACAATCTCGTCGTAATAACAAGACGGTAAAATAAAGACACCAAAATAAAGAGTGCATTCTCGCCTACTTTAGCGAGAAGGCGGAAAGCAATTTACTTGAAGAGCATTTTACGTGGGCACAGAGCAGGCGACTACAAAGCGGAGGTAATAAACCCTGATCCAGGGGAACGAAAATATAAGCCAGGGTGTATCGGCGTAAAAATTGGAGCAAACCAACTAGGAAACAATATAATATACCCTATCACAAGTTCGAGAACCTTCTTCTATAGTAGTAAATTTACGGGTTTCTGACATCATACCATAAAAGCTTTTAATTTAATATCTGTTAAAATAGAAATAACAATAAATCTCTCATAAAGCAACGCTGTAAAAAATACGAGGGGGTTATCGCCCAGTAACACATAAAGCATCTTCTTGCATTCTTTTTATGACAACGTAAAACGTTAGAGAACAATATTGACTATTTTTATCCGACCAGCATGGAGCTACTAGAGACAGGTTCTTATTTTAATGTTCAATAATGATGTGTCACTTCTCTCACTTCGGTCAAATACTTTTATTCGTATACATTTTACAATGCTAGCCAAATCGAGCAGCAGAAAAAATAGATCCTTTTATTACTGATACAATACAACGACCTATTTCATATCTTAGTACATGGGTGAAGTAGGGCTTTACAGTATTACATCACTGTCGATATTTCAGCAGTTACCCGGAATCCACCAGGTACGAAGGTAAGTAGAACAAGTTAGAACTTACTAGTAACTTTGGGATAGGTATAGCTCTCAAAGTTTACAGCAGCATAAAGCTATATAAGCAACCTTATAGCTGGCAAACCCAGTTTCGAAAGTAGGTAGTACATAGTAGGTACTTTAATATCACTTGCATGTTTTGTCACAATTTCACGGAATCGTGTGAGGGTTTCAGATTGTTTTACAATCGTGATGTACACGTCCATATTTAATCCAGGTCATGTGTTTTTGCCTATCAAATTCACTCTAAAGTAATGAATCCGGGTCATTATCCTTGATTGTAGGCTAGAAAACACCCTCCGTTTCAATTATGTCAGAAGATCTAATTGAAATAAAAGGTGTTTCGTACCTTTCACTAAGTTTTATTGATTTTATTTGGGTGATGTGAAAGTGGATTTGAAGCACTTTTTATTTCGTTCTTCTACGTTCTTATTTTCGGGGATATTGGGGTTTCTGTTGGTGAACCGGATTCATTGTTTTCGGGTGTATATTGTCTATAAGAGCTAAAAGCGAATTCACGAATTTACTGAAGCTTTCATGGATGATTCAAAAGGCTTTAGGCTTCTCGAAAAATTACTTTTTATAACTTTTTCTGTTCATATCGCGAAAACTTTTTCTAAAAGACAATTTACGTTTAAATTAAAAACAGTTTTCCGCTACGGAGCCTGAACAGTTGTAAGATACAGATGGAAATTTTACACGCCTGATCGAGAGTGATCGGATTTCTGAAAGGACCTGCCTATTGCCATTACGGGGCAGGTACGCGGCGCTTATAAAAGATTTTTTTTTATGAAAGCTGATCTACTAACAAACAATAATAATTCAAATTACAACCAGTTACCAAGTAAAAGCGGATACTTGCTTTCAAATATTGGTATTTTATCGTACTTTATTTGTATATTGAAAATATGTCTTTCGAGTACAATTTGGACAGCAAAATCGGGGTCATTCAAACTATAGCTAAGCCAGTCTAGTCAGGCTGGCCTGAATGTCTCGCATGCAGAATTCAGATGTGTCACTGGAATTCGACAAATTTTAGGTGATATAAATAAAACGATTGCATACTGAATTTGTTCTATTTGCCAGACGAGAAAATTTTAACGATGTCGATTTGTTTGTCGTTTTTATCTCGTATCCAAGTGTTTGCGCGAAACTGAGAGAAACCTAACCAGCAAGTAACAATATCTAATAAGAACTTCTCCACTTTGCACCACAAACAAGCTTATCAACCTCCTATGTTGTATGATAAATATGATTCATGGTAAAATTATTTGAGCTTTGTCTAATATAGTTGGTAGTAGCTCTGCCTTCTGCGCCGAGAATAAATATTTGTGTGGTGAACACAGATGTTTGCTCTCTGTCTGGGTGCTATATTGTATTGTATGTATTTACAAAAAAAAAACAATTTAATATTTTAGTATTAGGTTTATAGATACCCAGATAGCTAATCTGGGTTTCATAGTACAAGCTCTGGCTAATTTGAGAATAAGATAGTATAGTGTGGATTGTCTACAATAGTTGTTTATTTATATTCCAGCGTTGAGTGTACTACCGTGAAGTACCAAAACATCTTAGCAGTTCATGATCTCATAGTCATAGGCCACAGCTAAATATTGAATTCGAGCACTTTACTTTATTGAACTACTTCATTCATTTCATTTATTTATTTCATTAACAATTATACATTTGTGTCTGAAAAATAGTACATAATAAGCAAAAATAATATAAGTCATAACATAAATTAAATAATACTAGCAATGTCACTACATATTTATAAAATCATCAGTAGAATAAAAACACCCTTTCAACAAAAGCTGTTTTAGTTTAGTTTTAAATAAATGTAGACTGTCTATTATTTTAATGTCAATAGGTAAAGAATTGTATAATTTAATGGCCTTTGCGATATTGAGCTTTGGACAGAAAGGCATTTCAATATTTTTCCTTACTTGCTTCCTCCTGTAGCTTATCGCCCGGCACTCTGATAAAGTTAAAGGAAGGAAACATATTTTTTTTAAAACCATACTATAAGTACATTAAATAATACATTGTTTGTAAGTTTATATTCGAAATATCATCTAAATCAGTCCAGCCGTTACCGCGTTATTGAGTCACAAACTTCCAAACAACAAAACTTTTGCATAAAGAATATTACAAATTCCTACATTTCTAATCTCTAGAAACCAATATCACCCAGACTTACCCCCACTATTACCCCCACTATTTCAGATTATATGGATTCCTGTTCGGAGATGAGGATAAAATAAAAGAGGAAACAAATCAGCGCAAATACTCGTAACCCAGATACGAGAGATCAATGGGCATTGGCAAAGCCTGTTATCCAACTCGAACCACTAAGATGGTGCCCATTATTCGAATTAGTACTCCACCATCGCTTCAGCTAGTAGTACCACAGAAAACAGTAATCCAGAATAACAAAACCTAAGCACATACTTAATTGGAATTTGGCCTGGAAGATTCAAAATGTTGGAAACTCAATCTGATTATGATGTGATCCTTGTTATTGATCCACGTGGACCAAGCCCTCAAGATCTTAGCTGCTACTCTAGCTCATAAGTGTTTAAATAGTAACAAGTGCCCTGAGATGAGAAAGAATAATCGATCAGTATGTGCCTTTTGTCTAATCAGGGCAGTGAGAGAAAGGAAAAGAGCCAGAGGTAGACCATTCTGAAAATGGGAAGACGACTTCAAGGAGACAGCTGGCAACGTTGGAGTACGAAAGCGCGTGATAGCCTATTATAGAAGAGTTTATGAGAGCAAAATTACCTTACTACCGAATCACATAGTATTAGTACATATTATTTTGTAATACTTCTGGACCATCCGTTTAATTGTTTACTTACAATTGAATGAATGGTCTACTAAATTTGTGCCAATCATTACTTCTTTTTCCTCTACAGCAAAACAAATAAGCGGACAATAACCTGACCGTAGCACATGAAAACAGGCAATCGAAGAGCGGCTGGATAACAATACGAGGGTCGCGCCGCCAATAATAAAACCCTTATTGATTTTAGCATGGAGAAACATCAATCCGTGGTTGTGTCGTCGTGAGTCAAATTGGCGACATCCGCCCTGCTTTTCGGGTGGAGGTTATTATTTGCAATGATAATGTAATCTGAGTAACAAAAAAGCCAGGGATTTTTTTCTATTCCAGCTGTTGCCAATGATCGTTGTGATATTTAGGGAGATTTAACCGACAGGACTCAAAACGTAACCAAATGGATGTAAGCAGTTGAATCAATTTACACGGTCTATAGTCCATGCATTAAAACTAACATCAAAAAAGCTGCTGTATTTTTTGGGCTTCGTTTTGAAACAAGGTTTTGTACAATAATCTTTCTATTTTGCCGGAATAAAGATGCATGTCCAACTAAATTCTGATAACTGGAAACCCTCCTCAGAATCTATCCATTACAATGATGTAAACTTGTTTGTTGACCAGTATTTTTTGTGGATGACACGGGTTATGTATCTTGCAGGAGGAAAATACGAATTTCATAGGCTTGGCTTATAAAGATGCTTTTCGGGAAAACAAACTAATATTTCAAGTGAATAAAAGCATTGGTATTAAATCAGTTTATAACAGCGATTACTTTGGCTTTGTTGCAATTCTTGCGTCACGAAGAATATTGACTGTGGAGAACAATCACTAGCGACAATGGCTTTATCCTCGGAGCTTCATTGATTATGTACATCCGCCCTTAGAATCAATAGAATCAATTCAAGAAAAACAGAAACCAAATGTGTCTTGTTTAAAGTACCAAACATAACAAACGAAGGTAGGTTCGTCTTCAGTGAATAAGTAAAACAAACACAGCATAAATAGGAGCTGTTACAAGCCGCAAACGAGGCACGCACACCCATATCCTTTTACCGCGGCGCTATTTTACTTCCCCTTCTAACTTTGCACCAACTACGTATTGTACTATCTGTGGCTGTGCTTTAGCCATACTACCCCATGCACTGCATTGCGGAACCAAAACTATAACTCATTTTTAGAACGCGAAACCGCCGTTTCATATCGTTTCTATTGTTGAAATTTTATGACGGGATTAACGAAGCGTGATGTCGTCTGCTGAAGTTAAATTGATAATGCAAAGCGACGATAGGGCTGGTTAGTCTTAATCCAATTGCCGTTTAGAAACTGTTTGCTTTAGTGAATTAATTTTACCGCCATTTTAAAGTCCAATTTTCAAGCTTCCTGAGAGCAAATGAGGTATTCCCACGTCATTTGTTTTAATAATGTTCAGTGTTTTAGAGACTTGTGTACCTAGGTATATACATTTCTTTTTCTTGCCTTTATCATGTCGTCCACGAAGGACTTCACACGCTACTTGTCCTTGCTTAAGATTTGGTCCAGACCATACCGTCTAGGTTGCATTGATTTTGACTTTTATATTCTTTAATTTGTTCTTCTTCTTCTTATCGTGTCACTGGTTCTTTCGAACTAAGTGTGGTGAAAGGATTTTAAGTGCGCCTCAAAGAGGCTCCTTTCGTGCACTTGACACATATTTTCGAACTTTTAAGGTTTTACTTATACAAATTATTTATGTAAAACATCTACCGTACCCATACATGAAATCGCAAGACCGCTGTCCACTAAAGTAACCACCTGCCATACGCATTTAAAATAAGGTATAGATAGACTGTCAATGTAGAAAAATTAATTGATGATATGCTTTATTTACAAGTGAACTTAGCAGAAACATTGTGTTGAAATGCCTTCTATGAAGATTCTATAATATTTGTCGAGTATTATGTAAGCGTATAGCAGCGCTGGCAAATGTTACATTTATTTGACCTTTTGGGATGGTTTTACGTCGAAAGCTTTGCCCATTCGTATATGAGATCTACAACTTATATGGCAGCAATAATTCTTAGGAATACTCCGATATATCACATCAAGGCCCCTCGATAACTTTCTTCCATGTTTCCGGTTACTGTGGGGGGAGGATATCAATGAATCTTGTTCTCTATGTCCTCTTTAAGTATTAATCTAAAGAGGGTCCCCTGAGTATGATGTGCAATGCAATAAAGCAAATTTATTCAATAATTTACGCTATATACTGGGGATAAAGTATCACATTATCAGTACCGTCCTTGTACCATCATACTAGTCTGCTTCACAATTCATTTCGGAATGATAGAATTTATGGCTTGAACTCAAGAATTTAAGAGAACAACATAAGACCTGCATAGTATATTCAAATATTAATATTTTGAGCCCAAAATCACGTTACGTAAATCCCAACATGTAAATAATCTCATTGCTTTCATATTTAGATGTAAAGCATGGTTGAATATGTAATCCGTACCAGCCGGAATCCCATGAATGAATTATTTAGGTAGGCCAGATAATCACGGAAAACAGAGTCAAAGATCAACGTATTTCAAAAGCTCAACCTCCGGGCTGTGGCTCACATCTCCGCATTCGCGTCACGACCAAGGATTCGCCGCGAGATAAACCTATAGTAGCATCACACACCAGCTCCTTCGTTTTGATATTTAGACATAGAGACTGCAGACCATCAACTATCTAGTCGACAATCAACCTTTGCGATCAATACATCGGTTTACAAGACTACCGATCGAGAAGTTATAACAAAATGTTAAGCAAACGGATCTTTAAAATAACAAAAAGCTAAATTACACTTTCTGAAGAGATAACGATGAAATTGCAAAAGTTCGTCAAACCGCAGGTCTAAATAAAACATCAAAGATCAAGTAACTCATGTAGACGGTACGGCTCTTTTGTTTGATATTGAATATGACCACCTACCATATCTCTATGTCTTGTCTAGTCTACACAATCTGAAGTTCAGAATACATTTGTCTCTCGAAAGACAGAATCAATCAACCAAATTAAGCCATGTGAGTAATGAAGGTGCGACACGATATGCGTGATAAAATATATTAACGTCGATGTGTCTCAACGGCTTATCGGTGCGGGAGGAATTGATGCCGGCCAAGCCACCCTTGAAATCGCTTCCCCGTTGCTTTGAGGGCGCGTAGGGTGCAGGGTTGCGGGGGCTGGGTACAAAGCCGCGGCCGTTGACACGAATCTCCCGCGCTATGTTTACGCATCCCTATTGGGATTTTTCCTACGCGTGTACCTACGCGGGAACGGCTGCTCACGGATGGACCAATTTGTTTAGATTCGATCGAGAAATTGTTGAGGATAGATCAGAAATGTTACGAATGGTAAATCTAAAGGGACATAGAGACAATGAATTTTTTATATTGTCCATATTTTTTAATTTGGTTAAATTGAGAACTTTGCAAGAACTAGTAAAAACAGCTTAGCATTACACTGTGGAATTCGACGACCAATTTTCGTCATATAAAACATTTCGTTCGTTAGATATACGTCTGGAATACGTAACTAAACTCCAACGTAGAGATCACAGTCATAACTCCGAGACGTAAGACGTCATCGTTTATATTTAAAACCGCAACTTTAGCGCCACCAGCGTCGTCGCTTCTATGTTTTATTATCATGCGGAATGTCCCACAGGAAGAGGTGTTAATTTTATACATATTCACACAAGTTGAGTTACTAGGTACGCGAGTGCTCTACGTCTTTCAAAATTACGAGTGTTTCACAATTGAGTGAAGACTGGAGACAGATTATAGATGGTTTTCCTAGGCCCTTATTAAAAAAAAGATGAAAGATAAAACGGAGGAACTGGAACTGGTATACTCACCTAGCTTTAAGATGTTTCAAGTTATTTTTGTCCAACTGAATAAACATATTTTTGACTTTGATAAGAGAGAGAAAGACTTGTACAATACACACCTAGTAACATTAAAAAATATCCTTAGTATGCATTTAAATGAATAAACTTACATTGGTTTGATTTGATGAAACGACATCGATAAATAATCATCATTGCGCACTTTTTATTAGTAGGTATAGGTAATAACAACTGTTGAAATATAAAACGAGGACAATGATCAATTTAGATTTGGGTCAGCTAAAATATGCCATCAATGCCGTCCCGCACGCTTTCGTTTTGTCAGTACTTCTAGGTGACAATCTGCATACTACATACCCAAATTTACATGCGAGAGTATAAAACGCTCATTTTATTAAAAGAAAACCTAGAGTGGAAAGTAGAGTTTGCCGGCGCAATTTTTATCCCTACGCGGCCGAACGAGCAATAAAAGAATATACTCAAAAGAATTGAAACAAGACAGACTTAACCAAAATTGTATTTCTAACCCAGTTGTCATTCCATTAACGAACTCTTCAATATGCAGTGTGAAAGAGCTAACCGCTTTAGAATGTTTGTTTAAGTCTTCGTTGAATGCCATGTGGACAAAATGTGCTTCGAAGAATCATGAATCAGCACGTTTTGCTCATCGGCCGAGATCAATTTTAGGACAATGAAAGCTTTATGAAATATTCATAAGAAAAGTTGGTCGGCTGTATATTTTTCTTGCGTCTTTGATTTACATTAGAATATTTTGACTGCCTACTTAAGTTACATGTCAATAAAAATTGTTTCATATACTTAAATAACTTTTTAGTGTACGAATGCCAGTGCAAAATAAACACGTATTACTGATCTGGAAGGGTTCATCAGTTTATTTCAGCACAATTATCCCAAATTAAACAATTAAACTGGAAACGGGGTATGATAGTCGCTGCCGCTTCGAGCCCGGAGTGTGTGATAAATGTGAGCTATTTTGTTATTGCGATAAATCTATCGTAATAACAAAATAGCTATATTAACTAGCTCTATTAATCAATGACAGTATTTTGTTGTTTGTATTAACTTTTGAAAAGAGCAAAATTATATACTATTTTTCTCCAAAATCAAAGTAATTAAACTCGAAAAGACCATGAATCGCATTTCTGCAATAGCTTAAGTCACAGGTTTAATGAGGTTTTAAAGTACAAAATAATTGTACCATATTCTCAACTTTATTGTAAAACTTCTGTGTATATTTCGTAGACTCTACCCTCTAACTTTCCACGCAATCCTGGTTAACTTTCCCCCTATTAGATGAGATGACACGCAAATAATTATGTTGGGATGTTGGTACGTACCGTACGGTTCCAAACTTTATTCGGCAAAATCTAATTTAATTAAAAGTGAGTTTTCAGCGAGAGCGATTCGTCAAAAGTTAAACTCATGAAAACGAAGTACAATGGTTAATAAGTAATCTAAATGCGAAGCTTCCCTTGGCATTACTTTTATTTTGTCTGGAAAAAAAAACATTATATAAACGCTTTGTAGGAACTTGTGATTTTGAAGTCTATTCTTTGAGAAAAAAGTTTGGATCATGAAGTGAAGAGACAAATTTTGTCTCTTCACACCATAATATTTGTACTCCTACTATGCAAACAAAACAACTGTAAACGAAGCCGGAGGAGCGGAAGATAATTTCCTCATTCATAAACATGAGCAGATAGAACATACAGGTGCCCGTCCAATACGAGGGATTACTCAAGGTGTGAAACAGTTAAGATGTATGCAACTAACGAAGCCTTTGTTATACTGTATTGTAATCTTCACCAGTGCCGCTTGCATTGATAACATCGTCATGACTATGGAGAATGGAGATGTGCTTAAACAAACAGAGCACACTGCCGTCACAGAAATAATAGTTCCACGTACTACCGTGTAAGTTGCAGTACTGAGTAAGTAGTTTACTATCGTGCAAGTGAGTAGAGATCAGTAGAAAGATGATATCAGTCACAATTTACAATTAAATGCCCTCACGACGTAAGTTTATGTTTAGAAGTGAGTGCCGAGTGAGGAGTTATCTTAGCTACATCTCATAGAAGCGGTCACGATATTCTATTGTGAGAACAAGGGAACTGGTGTTGCAACAGGATGAAAATTACCGACCTGTTGTAACACATTCGTGTACCATGGAATACTTGAAGAGAATATCCTAGCATAGGTGTCGAAGTTTAGTTATAGACCAATATTACGGTTAGAATTATCATGGTCAAAAGTAGTATAGAAAGTATCTATAGAATATAGAGTGGGTACTTGGCCTTCCAAAGAGCCTAATCTACTCTTAAATTTTGCATTTCTGAAAATAAATCTTAATTTTACAAAGGAGTAAGCTCAAGAAACACATACATGAAACTCTGAACAATTATTCCACTGTCTCTCGGAGCCTTATTCAGAGAGCAGAAAAGCTACGTGTGCATCTGAAGAATTCAATTTACGCTCGCATAAAGCAAATTAGATTTGCAATCAGTGTCTGGAATCGCAAGTACAAGGTGTACAAAGTGTATCGATCGAGGCATGTTTACATCTGACCACACTGTTCCTCGGGCGGTAATTGAGCTCACACTTCCTTCCGGAGCTATGTTGTCCAGTCCACTCAAGAAAATGCCGGCATTAAATCAACATTAGCATTGTTTTTACAACCAACGGCTTGTAATGGATTTAACGGAGTGTCGAAGACCACGTGTCTTTTAAAAATACATTATTCACGGAGTAAAAACGTTAGCGAAGAAAACAGTGCGTGACCTTCCAGCAACATTCGTCGGCCTATACAGCTACCTGTCGTTTTCGTGAATAAATGGCGGCAAATTGATCCTCGCACTTCCTTCAGGAGCCCTAATGTTCATTCACTTAAGAACATTCCGGCTCTTTTATAGCTTGCAATTCAAAATTAGTAAGATCCTGGTCTGGTGTTTCTGGTGAACGCTGGAAACACACAGACACAGGCCGAAAATAATGGGAAAAATGGGCAATGTTTAATTGAAAACTGTACTTGATGAGAAGAAAGAAAATAAAAGCAAGTTATAAAAACTTTCTGCTGTGTAGAGACCGCTTCGTTTAGTTTAGATGTGTGACATCTATCATTCATGGACAGAGAGATAACACTATGCTAGTGTCAAATCATAAATACAAAAATGCACTCGCGTTTACATCACCAACATATGCAAATGTGGAAAAAAACATTAGCAGCTTCTGCACCAATTCTGACGTATTTTTCTGCTCCAGTTCATAATGTTTCCAACACGCAGCGAGCTGTTGATTAAGCAAATTACTGGGCCATTGTGGCGATATATAATTTTATATGAGCACTGCGAACGTGGCTAGGGATTTGCAGCTGCATAATTTTCGAACTTTGTTTGCAAAATTAAATTAAAGACCACAATTTGATCGGAATTCTATGCTGAGTAGGGTAACTGTATTTGCATAAACATAAATACCCTTTTGTCAACGAATAAACTTAAGTTTTAGAATGTTTTGTCCTCCAATCCAGTTTTCGGAAATAATGAACAGTTATCCACACTACTACTGGTTCATATGCTCGGAACTTTACTTATGCAAGTTTAAGATTTACATATTTTTGCCAAACATACAATTCCTTGTAAAGTTTCCTTCCACATCTTTCTCTAAGAGCTCTATTGAGCTCTACTCCGTCGTATTATAAGCAGTCAACCCTTCTCATTTGTTCTAGACGAGATGATTACAAGAATCGCGAGCTGTTGAGCACGTTTCTAGGAGAGTTTCATATCGTCGAGGTGTCGGGTTCTTGCAATTGTTCTCCCGACAGCCTTACATGTGCCGCGCCCCTCGCCGATCGATGTCTGACCCTGTGCAATGTCGCCCTCGCCTTTTAACGCCGTCTCTTTGACTGGGCATGAGATAATCACATCAAAAATATAACCAAGCTTCACTGTAATATTTCTCGTAACAATAGCTTCATGCCAGACGATTTATCTTAGAACGTGTTTGAGTTACAAATCTTCCGCTCCCATACAGGCTGAAACTTATTTGAAATAGCAATGTTACCATTTGAATAGCGCGGTACATTACCATATCGAAGCAATCATAGTAACAATTCAATTTATTCTATTTCATTTCCGTCTCACGCCCACTACACCAGCCGCTCATCCATCTACACCGAATGCACTTGTTTAAAAAGCAAATGAAAGCTTGTATTTGTAACAAGATGAATTCGTAATAAGATCGTACGTAAGATCCTACTCTTCTCTCACGGTATTGTTCGCTCGATACGAGGGCCAATAACTTATTGTTACATCTCGCCGCGCGCCGTGGAAAATGATTCGGTATCAATAGGATTCCTTATCATAATTTGTTCATTACTTCTTATTGTGGGATACTTTATTAGGACAGATGGATCTATTTGAATCGATGCTCACATATTTCTTACAGTTGCAACAATTTAAAAAAAAATCGATAGAAAATCTATCGATGCTACTAAATTAACTATCATATTTTAAGCACATTAAAAAGTTGCACATAAAGCGTGACCGACCATTCTGTTCCCCCATTCATAGATCTGTGGCGCGCACGTGTGGCACAGTGTGCGTACGCGCCGACCGCCCGGTGGCGATCGTATTGTTGGAAATTTCACGATCAATATGGGACGTAAATATTTCGACAATGCTCGAAAAGGGAGTGCCCGCCTGTCCAACGGAACCCGTTTTTTGTTGGCTTGTAAGATTATTGATTTAGAATGCAGATCCCTTTCAATTGAGCAATCAATGTCTTGAGAAATGTGCATACTATGATTCGTACATATTTATGTGGGCTGTTATCTAAATGATTTTTATTAAATTAAATTTTACTCATTTATTCATGTTGATTCAAGTTTGCCTTTTCATTTGGAATTCTATTTTCATCATGAAGCTCATGTTTTTTAGATTTTTAGATCATCGGTTGTTGATAACCGATCAATATTTCAAACAGGTGTTACGAGAAATATCATTGAAAACGTAAAAACCGACTTATATATTTTAAATTAACAAAAAATGTAATTACTTAAATGTATATTAAGTATATGCTTGTTCTATTCGCTAGATGTCTAAAAATAATGATAATATTTTTTGCCCCGAAAATATTGTTAAAAGTAGGTATATTATATTGTACTTAACCAAAAAAAGTAAAAAACGAACCGGTAGCAAACAGCATTCAGCGCTGTAAAACTCAATAAACGTCTTTATTATAAGCAAAGAACAAAGCTGGTTAAAGCTCAGATTGGAATCTAGATAGCAAATTGCATGGGACATGTGCTTTATTCAAAGGGACCGTCTACACTACACTGACGGCATCGATTTAGACAAAGGCAAATTGCTGAATGTGTTTTTTGTACTCATTAAGTTGACGGAATCTGCGGGTGCAGGGTCTTTCTAGAGCGGGCGATAATAGGGTTGTCAGTGTCATGCAAACGGATTAGACGCAAGAACGAATCCGAAATATCCTACCGTATACAAAAGAATATAATGTTTACTTACAGTTCAGCTCAATTTATTATAGTTAGAATATCACTGAAAATAAATGAACTAACAAAAAATAAAATTACTGACGCTGGGGAAACTATTTTGTTACAGCACACTCTTCAAACATTTACTGCAAAATTGTTGCTTCAAAAAATATCTAACAATAATTTGTTTATAAGCTATTTTGTTAAAATTGTAATGCAATTTACACCAAGCTAGGTATCATTGAATATTTGCGAGATGGCGATGAAAAAATGATATTTTATGCATTGATTATATTAGTGCCAGCCCTACATCGATGCAGGCATGTACCCTAATAAAAAGTGGGCAAAGACGAAGCGGGAACAGAGCAGTGTCGCACACGTGCATCCGCTCTGCGCAAAGCTATTTTAGTGCAGCGCTAATGTCACGGCCTTCAACCTTTCCTACAGCCTAACTTTAGGAAACCAAGCTAAAGCTTGAGACTTTGTAGCGTGCAAACAGCTCAGTAGGCCTACCATGAGCTCGGTCTCTGGGTTTGAGTCTGTGTGAGTGCTCACCAGTGCATTATACTGAGTGTGTGACGTTTTGACGTCGGATTTATTTAGTCAACACTCACACAGACTCAAAACTAGAACTAGAGACAAAACGCATGGTAGGGACCTGCTGATTCACCTATAGGTTTTCAATAGATATTCACAAGATCATTGAGGGTAATCACTTTAAAATAGCTTTAAAGCTATAAATGCAGATATAATCCGGCATTCTGAAGTCATCAACATCGTAACTTCAAACTTAAGCTTCTAAAACCATGAGTAAAGAGCCTAAAGCTTATCCGTTGACTTTACAGAGTCTACAGAGGAGGAGCTCAAATAAAACGTGTGTGCATCCGTTTATCGCCAAGTTATTTTAGTACAGGCGAAATGCCATGACCTCTCTCCTAAAGCAAGCATAAGCATATTAATGGCATAATATGAGCAAGTTGATTATGTGTAACTGGTGCAAGTCATATCGGAAGCCGCAAACCTCTCTTCTTTCGGCATTCGGGTTCTTATTTTTGGAGACGGCTGTCCTTAATACTAGATTGTTATAAAAGGACCTAAAATGACCCATTAGATACGAGGAGCGAGGGAGTAAATAGAAACCAAGTTTTAAAGGGTTTTTAGCGCCGTGTGTTACACTCTACTCTTCACTACGAATGCGAGAAAATAAATTCATCAATATGAAACTATGAAACAGTTGAGAAAAATTCTAAAGATATCTTTAGTCTAGTATTTTTTTTTTATTTCTTCTGCAACACATTGCATGCATTCTACCAAAGAGATCGCCGAATTGAGTTACATTTTCAAAAATAAAATGTTGGTCTCTTTTTATTTAACAGTAAAGACGAGTCTGTATTCATGATTATTCTAATGACTAAAGACTGTTTCGTATTATGTAGGCTCATTGTTATTTGACAGTCAAAAATATAAAAAATATTATGATCTCATACAATAAAATTCATACTACGAGTATTTAGTAACTTAAGTGTATGCGCCCTATTAAATTGAGTCCACTGTGACTCAAGATGACTTGTCATGTCGAAGGTTCAATGTGATGAAAAGAAAGCTTAATTACAACCAATTGACATCTCCGTAGTTCTACAATTAACAAATACATTCGAAAGTGCGCACCATGCCGTTTAAAGTATAGAATACGAATATAAAGCTTGTCAATGACTAAAGCCCCCAACACCATCACACCTTGATTTAATGACCGAACGTGTTGAGGTATTATATCATCTCAATTTGGGCTCATAAGATAAACATTTTTTTATTTGCCTTCCGCTGCTGCCCTCTTTGTGTAGTCGTCCCAGCAGGCTTAATTATGATATCAAAAGCTGCATCTTTAGTCTTTCTGTCTCACGCAGCACATACTGCGTATATCGCTATCCTTTTCAAACTGCAGGATGAGCCGATCCACGCTGCATCGCCGATTAAACACGTTCCTATGCGGGGTCTCGTATTTTTATGAAAGCTTTGGTTGATCCACTTCGTCGGACCCTCCGGAGAACAACAGACAACTATTGAACGATCACAATCCCATTTCTATTCCATCTCGGACCGTGAGACATTAGTAGCAGCGGGGTGACGCGGCAAAACGGCTTCGATTATCATTTTAATGATTGGTATTCAATTACATTCTAACTACAGATAGATTAATAAATGATAGGAACGTGTCGACGGTTTGGATTCGATAACGGTCCGTAGAGATGATGCGTTTCCGATATCTCGAAAGGTACGGCCACGGTGAGAGGGCGTGAGAACGCAGCGCCGAGTTCGGGAGCGCTCGTGCACGCAAATGAAGTGCAATTTAGCCTGAGGCTGGATTGTGGCTTTGCCAGGCCCGTAGGAAGGTTTCGCTTGGGGGTAATAATAAATCTTACACGACATCGATTGAATATTGTTGTGATCTCACGAGCTTTGATATGTGATACCATTGTGCTATCTCGGCTATTGCAAATGTATAGGAATAGCTAAGATGGCACAACATACAGTCGCATGCTACGCTACAATGTAGCAAAATCTAACTTGGTAGGTAAGGTAGTATTTAGTTTATGCTTAACGCTTCAATATTCAATACTCAATATATTTATTGCATACACATGGTTTAGTTTAGGTACATTCAGTTCTTAGATGTAAGTCAGTATCACATGGACCCTGTATGGTGAAGCAAAATGGAGGTTACCTTCCTAGAACAATTTAAACAATTTATAAGAAGCTTTGAACTCTTATTTTTGCCTACATACAGACCTGGACAAATCCTAAGATGCTCACGGAGTCAGAGTGGGCTGAATAGCAGGGCGCGGAGTCACGAATTGCATTGTTGCAGGTAATTTCATTAGATGAGAACCTACTAGCCAGTGTATTGTTGAATGCAATTTTAAGTAATCTTATAGCTTTGGCCTTTTTAGTTGTAAAATGTGTCTCTCGTGGGAACTTGAAAACTTTGGCTTTTACGGTGTTCGTATAATATGAAATACTAAATTATTTTTTATTTTGTTGGTTTTAAGCAATAATTTTTTATACAACTAGCGGATGGAACAAGCTAATATATGTATATTATATGTCCCACCTAATATCAAGAGGTAACCATTGCCAAAGGGTAAGAGGTAACTAATAACAAAGCATCTCGTAACGCACGGTAATATCAAGGTTATAAAAAAATAGTTCCACTACAGAAGTTGCACTACCATTGCATCAAGCGTTTTATTTCCTAATAGTTAACACATTCCATCTGCGATAAGAGCGCTTAGAAAGTTACGGAGCATCTCCACATCGCGTGCATTATCTTATAGATAATCATCATCAAACCGAGAATTCTTTACGTGTCGGGTTAAAAGGTTATGATTGCTCTTCTTGCTTAAGACGTTCTTATAAACCGTACTTTTAAACACGAGGCATGAGCTATCAAAGATAACTTAAAAAGATCCGTAGCACAACAACATAATGTTTTTTTAACAAATTATCGTCGTTCCTCTAAATTTATCAGTGTTTCTCTACAATATTATGCATGTATTAAACATATAAACAATTCTCTTGAATCACTTTATCTATAAAAAAAATCGCTTCAAAATCCGTTGCGTAGTTATAAAGATTGAAGCATACATTAGGGACCGACAGAGGGAAGGGACTATGTTTTATACTATGTAGTGAAGCATACTAGTATGGTCCACCTGATGTTAACTGGTAACATCACTTATAACAAAGCATTGCCTCACAGATCACGCACATCAAGAACGTACCCTACGGTCGGTAAGGAGTTGGGCTGGCTGGGGTAAGGCTTAGCAGGGGGACAATGCACAATACACCCCATCGCGGGACGTCAGTGCAGATCTTATTCCCCCAACACAATTAGAATAAGAGTTAGAATTAGAACGTACCCTACGATGCACTGCCGCGTCCATCAACTTGAGGCATACAGATGTTAAGCCTCACGAACCTACCAGTAATTACACCAGAACCCATACCCTTCAAACCAAAACAGCGACACTACCTAGCGGCAGAAATAAGGGACAGTGGTAGTGCTTCCCCGGACGAGACCTTTACAGAAACCTGTACTACTATTAAATAATCCATATTATGCTCTTAAATATTATTAGGGAGACCTATGTCCAGTAGGGGACGCGATAGAGGCTGGTGATGACGATAATGAAGATAAACAAACTAAAATCAAGTCATCAGGTTCGTTCTTATTTTATATCATCTTCTCCTTCCTGCTCTTATCCCCATTTATGTGGGAACGGCACACCATGTCTTCCTCCTCCATTCCTTTTCGACGGCCATCCGATTTGTTCTTATTTTTATTAAACATATTTAAAACGTCGCGTTCAGAGAATTTATAGGCTAAACGTAAAACATTATTACCATAATTATTAGAGCAGATACTTATTATGTTCGGAAATATATTATGATTACCCAATAACAGTGGGACATCACAGACTCTTATTAATATTAATAACAAATAATAATCTGATAAAGTTTTAAAAGTAAATAATCGTGTACTTTGGAATTGGTGCCAGCATGTGGTAAACACGTGATTTACCCCCACCGGTTCGATTCTAATAAACAGGTGAGAATAATATTAAAACAATTCGAAAGCTATAAATAACTAGTTCTAGGCTGATTTGATCACCGAGGGTTCCGCTTTTATCAATAGGGATTATTTATATTAAGAAAAAAAGTGTTGACTTGGTCATAATTTTAGAAATCAATTCATTATAATGTACTTTTTTATTGTGTCTAATATTTTGTTCTTATAAAAGAGTGAGCAAGTTCTTAAAACTGTGGACATACGCATAATTATGTACCTACTGTATGTTCAATAAAATGTAAGTACCTTTCTTACTAAACCCCACTTAGCACAATTCTAGTGCACTCAACAGCATCACAAAGTTTATAAATGATTAAATAGTGGCTTATACTGGCAGAACAAAAAATATGTATTTTGAACCCAAAAACCAAATTCAATAATGTTTACATAAAACAGATGAAAAAATAGATTGACCACTTGAGACTTGAATAGCAGTTGGACAAAATGATTAATAATCTGTAGCCTACGAACTATCAATAAGGCTTTTAGCAACCCGGCTCTTTCTAACTAACTATTATAGTATAAGGTAGGTAGGTACTTGTAAAAGAGCAGACTTGACCATTATCTGGCCTCTACCCGAGGCGAACTTTGTCGAACTACACGAAACATTGCTCTTTGGCAAAATAAGAAGTGGTCATAGAAATGGGAACACGCAAATATCCAAAACAAATTTTTGAATTTAGAACGTGGACCATCGGCCGTGACAGCCACAGGCCGTGTCTAACGTCAGCTTACCAACCTGTCATAATCATCGGGGACGAATCAAGTAAATAGTCTTCGCACGACACACAAAACCGTTATCCAAACGACACGCTAAACTAAGAATTATACTACCAGAGTCCGCGCAAGATAACTCTGCGCGTGACAGATGGCAGAAAATTACAAAAACTGACTTGAAAAATGTAATCTACCAATCACCAATCAGAACTTGCGTGAAACGCAATGCTATTTCGATTTCCCCATCCATGTAGAAAGATAGGATCCGAAAGATATTTTCTTGTCAATTTTTTTCCGCCATCTGTCACGTGCATAGTTATCATGCGCGTACTCTACTACAGTTCGCGTCTCGTAAAAAGGACGCTGGAAAAATGTGGAGTGTGTTGTGGTTTGCGCATGCAAACCCGCACTTTACCCCACCAAATAGGTGCAGGGTTTTCATGTGCAAACTCACCCCCTCCACCTTTTTCCAGTGCTATTCTTACGTGACGCGAACTAAGTATGCCTATAAATTCTAATGCAGAATATAGTAGGTACTTATAGCGTTGCTTAATAGTTTTAACAATGAACACCTACCTTCCTAATTAATTGTACCATTTAAAAGCTCAAATCTAAATGATAAAGACCTATATTGTGGAAATAAATACTCGTTCAATAAATCACTGGCTCTAGCGATGCGAAATTTAAACACAGGAATTACGAAACTCGCGCTCTATAATTCGCATTGACGGATGGACCATCTGTGTCAGATATTGTATGATTCACCGATTGTAAACTGATGTTTAGAATGGTTGATGGTTGGATTTTGCGACCAATCGTTAAAGGCCTGCGCACACCTAGGCCGCTGGCGTCGGCGATCAGTGAAACGTTGTCAAATTTGACAGCGTTTCACTGATCGCCGACGCCAGCGACCTAGGTGTGCGCAGGCCTTAAAGCTTGTGCAAAAAACAACTTCATTTTTAAATAGATATTAATATTAGGTAGGCAAGGTACATTACTGCAGCGGCCAGCAAAAATGGCATTTATAAGCCGAGGCCTACATACCTAAATCCATCAATGCCTCTTTCTGGCCAAGGCTTGTATATCAAATTGTAGGTAGTACTAGTCGAGCTCATTTTGTTAAATACAAATTCGACAAACAACGATTGTTTTTTTTTCATTAAATAGTATTGTTGCAAGCTACTTGAAATTTAAATAAAACCTTTGATAAAGTTATCTCCTTGGTTGCAATGTTTCGGGAGTAAAAATCGTTCCATTTTTAAATTACACGACAGATATGAGTTTACTATGTAATTTATCTGACCCGGTAAACACGAAAGTAATGGATTCTCGTGCAACTTTTGCTCCGGTCCCTGCTCGGCATGTATTTGGCCAGTACAACTATTTTGATTTATGTCGTAGTTGTCAAAATAATGGTCAAACTTCCGAGCATGTTTGAGAAAATAATTTATTTTACTCAGGACTCGACTATTGCATACCATGTTAATTTCACTATAAACTGCTCTAATTAGTAATAAAGAGTTTCAGTAATACGTAACAATTCCGGTCATTATATCATAATGACTGTAATCATTTAGGACCACACAGGATATTCTTCTAGCTTTTTACGAACTGGTATTTGAAACATTATTTCTCTTTCTCACGGTTAACGTGAACAAATAATTCAAAAGCTTGGGTAAATAGTGGTCGGTAACGGCTGTGCTATTTCTTGTCAGGGGTCAGAATCACATTATGTTCCGTATATTCCCTCAGGCATCACACACGCTGCTGATAATTGTACCTCAATCTCTGAGGTACAATAAATCTCAATAAAGCACCATAGTACGAACGTCCCTAATCTTCTATCTAACGTTAATAAATTAAGCACATGGTTGAATATACACCTAGGTGCCTAGTCTATTAGAATTTATGGTTTGCTTGCATAATTTCACCTTCACGTAGATCTACGTCAATATAACCCATTGGTCAAATGCTATGGTCTAAGGTCAAATGGTAAAGTTTAAGCTTAGACCATTTGTTATTTTTCATACGATGTAGGTAAGGTATTGTTCAAGTAGGTCAACTATGTACACAAACTTCTAAAACATTTCCCAGAAACAGAGCAGACGATTTCAGACAAAGAAGAAATAAAAGGGGAACTCGACGCTTGGGTACAATACAACACGTATGGGTATGGGCAACAACTGTCTATAATTAGAAACTGAATGTGTTTTGGTCGTAATTCTCGGGGCAGGCGATGAACTCGCCTATGACCCTGCGCACCATAGAATTCATCTGAGGTGTCCTACTTGACGCTTCTCTACACAATCTGGGTATTTGTTGAAAAGCTAAGTTAATACGAGTATTTCACCTTGGAGGTATTCGAAGTATAAACATAAAATAAGTAGATTTGTTTTGTGCCCACACACATTTCACCTTTAGTATAAAATAAAGCTCGTATTTCTGATATTTCTCAAAATAACCAACACCAGGCACTAGATTTCGGGAACTAAGAACACTTACGTTATATTTCTCTGCAAAATTCCAACACTCCAAGCAAAAATAATAAACAGTTTATGGTAAAATACTTGTTCCCGTCTATTACATCCAGATTTCCCAGTACCAACAACAGTTGTTTACAAGGGTTTGAGTTTGCGCGAACAATAAACATGCCAAATGCTGAATCTAGCGTTCTTGCGTTGTTTTTGCAGCCCCTATTTATTCCACCTAGGGTTGTAAGCCGTCTGGTAGGCTTGTGAATGTCAATCATGGATGCGGTGAGGGCTCTCTGCGAGGCTTGCGAAACCGAACAATGCGGAATGAAGTGGTGGGCCGACCGCAGTTGCACGCCGCTCATGAGTAGCAGCTTCTTGACACCCCATCCGAGATGATATGCATACTTTCTCGTAGCACTTTGCAACCTTTATAATAAAGACAATCGAAAAGTGGAACTCGTTGCCGGCGTCTGCTTCTCCCAATACCTATAATTTTGATGTTTTCAAGAGTGATCCTCTAGATAAGCGCGCTACACCGTCGACAGCATCATTACCTAACATCAGGTTAGATTGCAATTAAGTGTTTGTCTTTAAAATGTAAAAAACAGCTACTTATTATAAAAAATAAAATTGACTCTTATGCAGAAACAATGCTACAAACTCTGCGGTAACTGACTTAATTTTAAAAGAACTTTGTAGGTTTCTTTCACATTTTTCACAATCTTGTATTTGTAATGAGTAATTATATTATGTAACAAATTTCAAGATTCCAGATATGATTTATATATTCGACACAAAAATAAACAATAAGAAAGGTGTTATCGGTATACTCGGGTCGAGAGAGAGGTCAGCTTGTTATAGCCATAGTTCTGTCAGTAACATTGGAGTGTACCTACCGGAGAACATATTGATTGCAGTCATCAACGAGCCGCGATTCGATTGACTGAGATCTATTGCTTCATTAATCTACCATAACCATAGTAAGTGCGGAACTATCATCACATCAACTTTACGAGACCGGATTAAACGCGTATCAAATAGCCTTGTTAAAGCTCATGGGACACATTTTATGACGGTTAAGCTCTACATGAGTTGAGGGAGTCTGTAATCACAGGCATGTTCTATTCTTCGATTGCAATCAAAGTTGATAGCAAATACAGGTAGATAGACTGTTGTTTAATTACAAGAAACGGTTGGAATGTTCCGCAAACCTATATTATTTAGTATAGGATGACAATAAATGAATGACTAAGAGATGATCACATGGATAACAAATCACATTTCGGTGATGTAGGCGTAGCATGATCAGTCTGCGCACTTTATGAAGAGTGAAAGACCGCAATCAAATCACAATTAAGTGAAAGCCCATAAATGGGCTATTTTTCTGACTATGACCTGATCTGTGGTTCCAGCCTCCAACGCACCGGTCGGCGGCTTCCACTCACTAGAAGTGTTTACAATGCGTTAAAAGTAATAATAGGCGAGGCACACGTGTGATGTGAACGAACGACCACGGACGATCTCGAGATCTTTGTTCTGATAGAGCTAAGTGTTTCACTAAACATCGATCCAGTTCACTCTTACTGTAAGTTACATTGATTCTTATAACATAACTCTACAACTCCACCCTGATCACTGCAGTCCGAAACTCCGTTGGATTTAGCTAATATTTTAATAATTGGATTGAGTAGAACGTCTCCGGTACATTTAAATATTTTATGAATCTCGGTAAATAATAAAAAAATACGAAAAATGCCTAGTATTATAAAACTAGTCTGACCCCTTGTGTCTCAAGCATAGCCCCCAGCCTCATTATTCTAAATCTATGGCACTTACAACTTTACCCCAACAACAATCTCCCAACCCAACTCATTTCTTAGCTCTTCAATATACTATCGAACCCCAGCAGTAACCAGAATCAGGGTTCACTATGACCACAACATTGAGATTAAAATTAACGAGAGGGGGAACTCTATTGAATTA
Source organism: Thera obeliscata (assembly GCA_947578465.1). Lineage (NCBI taxonomy): Eukaryota > Metazoa > Arthropoda > Insecta > Lepidoptera > Geometridae > Thera > Thera obeliscata. The sequence continues at coordinate 7,185,378 of OX387924.1, forward strand.
ACAGTTACCCCTAGACTTTGAAAGCTATTTCTTAGAAAACATTTTTACTATACTTTATGAGAAAATTAGACGCAGTCCCTTGATAATTCAGAGCCCGACTGACTACTTACAGCAGAGTAAAGAAGCTAAGAGAATAAAAAGTAATTTTCTCCCATGCAACAGTTGAACCGTTTGTGTTGAAATTGTTTTTTTCGTAATTAAAAACGAGACTCATCTTCATAAAGAGTAAAAAAGCGGGGCAGATGTGGTTGCGGTCTGTGCGTTATGACGCGGCGACTGACGCGGGGTCAGCGATAGGAAGTGCGCATACGTAATTGCGTTCACTGGACACAATGAGGGGAATTGGCCAGTGCGCCGATTGTTGTGCGACCAACGCCCGCACCCATTGCCATTGATTGAATGAACGAATGAATTCAACAAACGACGCAAACGGTCCGTAACCGGTAGGGACCACGCTTACCAATTTCATTCATAGCAATCAAAACATCATGTAGTTAAATGAAACATGACTTTAATCTATATACGTTCAATAAATGCAGGAATTTGAATCATTCGTCAAGCTGATTTGAAGCTTAAATAGGTTGTCATGCCGATATTGTTTCTTTTCCGATGAAATCTGCAATGCTAGGTCAGTCTAAAATGGTTTCCCGCCGCTCGGACCCCTCGTCCGGAAATGCCAATTTCTAGCCAACCGACGGCATAGGCCGCAGATGAATGGCACGCCACACCAGCTATCGCATTCAATTATCGATTCGACTTGACACTGCAGTAACACATTTCCCAATATCGATCTGATTACAAATTCTATCAATGGCATCCCTTATCAACTAGGTATTGGATGGAACTTGGTACCTAATAATACGTTCATAGTTTTAGTTCTATATCACTTTGGACCAGCTCTATAGTGTTTTTGATTTTGACTGCCTTGCTTGTTTTTGACGTTTTCTCTGACGACGATTGGTTTGTATTTTTTTATGTCTAACCATTCTGAGTAGTTTTCATTCTAATTTGCCATATCAGTTAAAATATTTTTTGTACATTATTAAAAGTTCGCTGGCGAAATGAGCTGGACGCTTTCGAAAGGAGATGGCGAGAGAAGGCTCGGGATAGAGAAAAAAAACCATACAATACCAGGTACGATACATAGATATATATTAAACACTGGTTCGAAAGAACATGTAACACGACAAGAAGAAGAAGTAAATAGTATTTTGCCCACAACAGGTAGGTATAACGTACAAAAATGTCTTTGTTCCAGTTGCAAGTTGTAATTGATAACTCCGGGGATCCGGTGGAAGCTCTCCTTTAGTTGCGTTGTGCCATCATTTTTGCAGGATTAAAATGCCACCTCGTGACTCGTTGTGCACCTGCACCGCTTTATTACAGTCAGGAAAATATTATGACAAAGCATAATTTTATTCACGAAAGTTAGCTGCTCAGACTGCTCATAAAATGTTAATGCAAGAAAACCGGGAAAGCAAAAAGAAGATAAAAGCCACATCGTTTGAGATGAAGTCACTGCAACGTTAACTACTAAAAGTTAAAGCGTATGAAGGTTTTGTAAACACTTGAAAGCGTTTGTCCGCCCAGCTCAAAGCTCAAAGAGAAGCGTTCATGTTGAAGCGGAATTAATTTGCCAATAGAGTACGCTTTCACACAAAAGGTGCCTTGACGAGGTTCCCGAGTGGAACTTTATACTTTCGTTTTGATATGCCTTGTTTTTTCGAAATCCATTCGTATATTGATGGACACCTTTATGGCACAACGGTTGCGAACCGTCTCAGATGTAAGAAATCGCTTGTCCGATTTGCATTATTGATAATGAGCCTAGGTTTTGTGATATCATGGTGATGGTACTTTCTGACCCTCGAATGCGAATGCAGGCCCAGGGTGAGGACAGGCTAATTTTTAATCTTTATTTTGATTTACTTATGAACTTTTATGTTTTGCCACGTCACGGTGTTTCTAAAAAAAGTTCTATCAACACAGTAATGATGATTATATGATACTAGAGATTTGGGGTGCTGGTGCTACGCCTTGGGCCGGCCACCCACTATGGAGCTTACCCAGAATGTTGTAATTAAAACCGTTCTTGATTTATTTTGATAATGCTGATAACACCCAACTGGATCATGATTCGGTGTTTTAGATGTTATTCATAGATTTAATGCTTTTAGTAGTTTTTGAGTTGTAACTGTTTCAAACGGTTTATTTTATGCAGATAAATCTTCATTTTGTCACTATATCTCGAGGCTAGATTTACTTAGTTAGTTTTTTAGGGTTCCGTAGCCAAATGGCAAAAACGGAACCCTTATAGATTCGTCATGTCTGTCTGTCTGTCTGTCTGTCCGGCCGTGTCACAGCCATTTTTCTCCGAAACCATAAAAGCTAGACTGATGAAAGTTGGTGAGTAGATGTATTCTGTGAACCGCATTAAGGTTTTTACACAAAAATAGGAAAAAAACTATAAATTTTGGGGGTCCCCATACTTGAAACTGAAACTCAAAAATTTTTTTTTCATCGAACCCATACGTGTGGGGTATCTATGAATAGGTCTTTAAAAATGATGTTGAGGTTTCTAATATAGTTTTTTTCTAAACTGAATAGTTTGCGCGAGAGACACTTCCAAAGCGGAAAAAAGTTGGTCCCCCCCCCTCTAACTTCTAAAGTAAGAGAATGATAATACAAAAAAAAATATATGTTGTACATTACTATGTAAACTTTTAACGATATTTGGTTTGAACGAGATCTAGTCAGTAGTTTTTTTTTTATACGTCATAAACGGAAACTCAAAAATTTTTTTTTCATCGAACCCATACGTGTGGGGTATCTATGAATAGGTCTTCAAAAATGATGTTGAGGTTTCCAATATAGTTTTTTTCTAAACTGAATAGTTTGCGCGAGAGACACTTCCAAAGTGGAAAAAAGTTGGTCCCCCCCGCTCTAACTTCTAAAGTAAGAGAATGATAATACTAAAAAAAATATATGTTGTACATTACTATGTAAACTTTCAACGATATTTGGTTTGAACGAGATCTAGTCAGTAGTTTTTTTTTTTTACGTCATAAACCGTAAACCGCAATTTACCTTTCAACGAACTACAGGAACCTTATTATGTTACATCAAGTAACATAATATAAAGGTTCTTGTAGTTCGTCGTGCTACGGAACCCTTCATGGGCGAGTCCGACTCGCACTTGGCTGCTTTTTTTTTTCATTTGGAAAACAAACAGTGTTACAATCTATTATAATAAAAAACTTTAAAAAAACTAATCACCAGTTGATGTTATCACATATTATAATGTTTGAGGTTATAGAAAAAAGATAAAAAGTACATTAAAATAGTAAAATTGAGTAAAAAAAATAATATAGTAGGTATAGAGATTTAGAAGTGGAGCCTCTATCATCTCATAAACAAAATATTAAATAACTAGCTGCCTGTACCGGCTTCGCACGGGTGGACATTTATTTTTTAAACACATAAATATAGCCTATAATATTACTCAAGGTGAACCTACGTCCAGCAGTGGACTGATATCAATTGATGATGATGATGAAAGAACATTCTATAACGTTTAGGAGCACTATTTTCTAAAACATTTTGTCCAAATCTAGAATTCAGAACCGTTTGCATGGGTATATTTGAGTATTCTAGATAATTCTGGATTACTAACGTTTGGGTGGGAGCATTCCGGATGCTAACCGACTTTAAATTTGATTATTCCAGACCATTCAAGAACCTTATAGAACATTGTAGAGCGTCTATGAGCATTCTATTCTCGTCAAAGCCAAGAATTTTCAGAAAAAGCGGCCAAGTGCGAGTCGGACTCGCCCATGAAGGGTTCCGTAGCAATAAGTAATATAACATAGAGTTCTAGAAGTTCTAATAGTTCGTCGAAAGGTAAATTGCGGTTTACGATTTATGACGTATAAAAAAAAAACTACTAACTAGATCTCGTTCAAACCAAATATCGTTGGAAGTTTCCATAGTAATGTACAACATATATTTTTTTTAGCTTTATCAGTCACTTATTTTAGAAGTTAGAGGGGGGGACCAACTTTTTTCCACTTTGGAAGTGTCTCTCGCGCAAACTATTCAGTTTAGAAAAAAACAATATTAGAAACCTCAACATCATTTTTAAAGACCTATTCATAGATACCCCACACGTATGGGTTTGATGAAAAAAAATTTTTTGAGTTTCAGTTTCATGTATGGGGACCCCCAAAATTTATAGTTTTTTTTCTATTTTTGTGTAAAAATCTTAATGCGGTTCACAGAATACATCTACTCGCCAAGTTTCATCAGTCTAGCTCTTACGGTTTCGGAGAAAAATGGCTGTGACATACGGACGGACGGACAGACAGACAGACAGATAGACAGACAGACAGACATGACGAATCTATAAGGGTTCCGTTTTTGCCATTTGGCTACGGAACCCTAAAAATCCATAAGTGATAGAAAAGGATAGACATAGAGAAGTCCCTACGTGTTAGAAAAAGATAGACATAGATTTCGAAACTTTTGCCCCTTAATTTACGATAACACTAAAATATTGAATATAAACTATCCTATCTTTTAAGTTGGACCATATTATAGACGGTTACAAAATTTTATCAAAATCCGTTCAGTTGTTTCGGAGTTTATCGCGTTCCAAATTAGGACAGGAATTTTTTATATACATAGACTAGCTGCCTGTCCCGGCTTCGCACGGGTGGACATTTATTTTTTAAACACACAAATATAGCCTTTGTTACTCAAGGTGAACCTACGTCCAGCAGTGGACTGATATCAATTGATGATGATGATGAAAGAACATTCTACAACGTTTAGGGGCACTATTTTCTAGAACATTTTGTCCAAATCTAGAATTCAAAACCGTTTGCATGGGTATATTTGAGTATTCTAGATAATTCTGGATTACTAACGTTTGGATGCATTCCGGATGCTAGCCGAATAATTTCAGTCTTCGAATTAAATTTGATCATTCCAGAACCTCAAAGACATTCTAGAGCGTTCTTTCCTCGTCAAAGTCGAGAATTTTCTGAAAAATCCCTAAGCGATAGAAAGGGATAGACCTATATAAGTCCCTACGTGATAGAAAGGGATAGACATAGATTTCGAAACTTTTGCCCCTTATAAATTAATGACACCTAAATATTGAATATAAACTATCCTATCTTTTAAGTTGGACCATATTATAGACGGTACAAAATTTTATCAAAATCCGTTCAGTAGTTTCGGAGTTTATCGCGTTCCAAATTAGGACAGGAGTTTTTTATAGATATAGATAGATTAGCGAAAGTGGTTTGCTAGGGAATTAAAAGAGATCAAACTTAGTAGCATTCCACATCGATTTCGTGTCGTGATTGTCACGGCATATTACCATGTTATTCTGTGGTCACGCCGACTTTTTCCAAGATAGGACGGACCGTGCGACAGGTCTCCGATTATCAACGCATTCTGCACGGTAGCAACCAACCTGCTGCTTCTTGACTCGACAACTGTGTCTATTGAAAATTCCAATCGCAGTAATGATGATGTCGCTCGTGCAGGCTAGGCCGGATCTTTGACAGGTTATATGCGACGCGTGTCGTATGATTGATGGTGTGAATCGGATTTAATGAAGCCCTCTGTTAATGCAGTTTGCAATACTGTGCCCATTGAAAACGTCAACTCAATAACGCAAATGAGATGCGATGAGTGTAAATAGAATCTGAATCTGATTGATTCTATTTCGAATTCGAATTAGTATTCGACAGAAATCATAATGTAGTGGAATACCGCACAAATTTTACGCTTGATGTTTTCTCCATACAGCTTTTACAAGCCACAACAGCATTTTTCAAACATTTGCAAACTTTAAACATTTCTTAGTTTCCCCTCAAAAAGTCTAAATAGTATCTTAGATTTCGTGATAAGTCACTTCTTTACATCGTACTGGTATTATCCGATCTATAGTTTGTCTATAGTAGTTTTTATGGTGTCGCATTGATTGCTTCAGAGGTTCCCTTTGACTAGTGACCGGGAAACCTGTCGACGTCATGTCATGCTCCAACGAGCCATTCGATGCGACAGGTGTTCTGTACACGGCATATAAGCATTACTATAGCGAGGTCGTAAGCAGTTGTCGCCGTAATAATGCAGACGAGGATGGCGGCAACTGTTTTTGACTGATTTTAAACTTTATTTGCCACACTGCCTACGCTACGACAACATTGCGAGACTACAATAGCATGATTACGATATGAAAACACTGACTTTTACCTACTCATAAAATAGCGCTTGCCAATCTTTTTTCGAATAACGAAACCTTCCTAGTAACTAAATTAAACCAATCACTCGCTCAAGATTCTTACATGATCTCTTGTTTATCCCTTTAAAAACCTAGATTTTGCATTAGAAAAGAAATGCGACGTTAAATACATGGTAAATCTATAATAAACAGTACCTACTTATTCGTTATCCATCATAACAGAACTCAAGGGGTGGCCTCTTGGCATGTTCCAAACTAAAACAAAACAACTGCCTCCGCCATCAGTCCAAACTTCCCAATCGTTACCTGTCATGTCATTATCTCAATTTATTCCACCCTCTATTAAGACGTTAGGGGCATTATGATGATGTCATAATACCATGCTGAGAATTATGAAAGGAATGTTAGCTTAGTGATTATCCCTTTGTTAGACAGAGGGTCATCAACATGATCGTTTGGTTGAAATACCCACTTTCGTAGTACCTAGCTATCGAAGATACCTAAACATTCTTGTCTTCGGAGACTTTTCCTGTGCGTCGTACGAAATGAGCTTCGCCAATTTAATGGTAGTAGATAAACTGCTGATTAATTACGAATGCCTCAATATTGTGCTGAATGAGTAAAACAAGTTTAAACTTAAACTTACCTCCGTTTCCAGCATTGGTGATGGTCACCCAGAAGTCGATGGTCTTCTCAGGCCCCAACTCTTCATAGTCCCACTTCTTTTTAACTTTCACTACACCAGTTGCTTCAACGGTAACCCACGGGTTTTCGTCCCTGATTTTAAAAGTCTCGCGGTCAGTTTCCTTTTCAAGGGTAAAAACATTACGTCCTTCACTTTCACCATCAGCTTCGGTAAACTCGATACGTTTGGTCGGTCGCACCGCGCGGGTCACGCGGCGCTTCTCGCGGCGAAGCGTTGGTAGGTCTTTGCGGTCGCGAACTACGAATTCCAAGAACACTTGGGCAGGCTTACTCTCCTTAGGTGGAGCTCCGGTGTCATGTGCTATTACTTTTATTTGGGTTTCATGGCTGTCTGGCTCACCAGCCAGTATCAGCTCTCCTGTTTGAGGCACTATCACAGCTAAGTTACTGGGTGACATCAGGGAATAGTAAACTCTGTCGTAATCAGCATCGTCAGCTTTAACTTTGCCAATATTCGAAAATCGCTGCCAGCGAACTGTACCATTTCGCCCATTTACATCTTGGGTACCATTGACAGTAAAATAGTAAACTTCTTGTTCGAAATAGGGAGCATTATCATTTTCATTAGTTACATCGACCCGAACGAGAAGGTTCGCCTTGCTGACTCCGTGCACATCGGTCGCCTGAATGACTAATTTGTACTTGCTCTCAAGTTCAGTATCTAATGGTACAGTCGTTACTATTTGAATTTCTCCATTGGTCACGACAGATCTCACGTTTGGGTCGAAAACTCCCTTTAGCTTTTCCACTAGAGCGAAAACACCCTCTTCGTTTCCTTTGACGATTTTGTAGGCTATAGGGCCGACGTCAACTAACGCCGCGGCTTTGATGAGGGGAAGGTCTACAGTGGTTCCAGGCGGTGAGTTCTCTGCTATGCCGCCGATCAAGAGGCCTGTGGGGGCGAAGTGCAGCATCCGCCGTCGATCGACCACGTAAAGCTGCAGCGAATGGGCAGAACTGCTATAGGGTGTTTGTTCCAAAATGGCAAGACTGACAGGTTGATCGAGCAGCGGTGTGAGGTCCGCTGTGGTCATGAGGAGGCCATTGTCGAGTAGGGTGAAGAAGGAGTTGAGCTCGGGGTCGAGTAGCGTATAGCGGGAGTGGTTGCCGACGAAGTGCTGCACCTCGTGTCCGGGCCGCACGTCATGGGGCAGCAGCGTGAACGCGTGCGCCGCGCCGAGCGCACAGAGCAGCGCTGCGCCCGCTAGCACTCTGCGAGCCATTCTTGGCTGTTGGTGGCGACAGTTGGGTTAGTCCAACATCTCACACCTATAAAATTTAGATATCATGTTAGACCAGGTGCGTTAATTGACCTAATAATTTAATTTACCTACTAGGTAATAAGAAAATAAACTAGGTATAGGTAAGGTACATCATGTACAAACGAGCTGTTATGACCGAGCTCGGTATTTTATTTTTTGTTAGAAATTATATACTTAAAAACGAATTACCTACATACCTCCCTACCTACAGATGAAATATGAATAATATTTTTCGATCTTACTTACAACGTCATCTGCGGGAATACCTAGCTAAAATAAGTTTACCTAGGTGCATAATATTAATTTATATTAGTTTTATAAAATGTAATTTAATCTTGATTTTATCTCAAACCCCCTTCGATCAAGCGTAATTCTCTTAGGTAGGTACCTACCACCAACAACGCATTGAGCGTTAGGTGAGAGAACTCGAACCTCTCGGCACGTGAGTTTCACACTTGTCTTCGCGAATTAACTTATATTTGCCATGTCTAGTTTAGGTTTATCGTAAAGTGGCAATAGGTATTTAGGTAGTGGGGATGTATGATTTCTAACAGCTAATATGTGCCATAATAGGTATCTATCTGCTTGATGCCGTTTCAGGATGCCTACAAGCCTCGCCTATACCTCATTGCACGGAGCAGCAAATACGGATTACAGAATCTGTGATGGTTGGTAGGTGCTACCACGTTGCTGTTTGATATCGCGCGATGGTACGGCGCGTCGCGCGTGGAAATACGACGTCGAGCAGTGACGATGGTGGTAGCGTCGTCGTCGTCTTGGGCCACTCGCTCGGGTCTACGTAGGGCGGCGCGGGCGGGACACACATGCGATGCTTTATTTAGGCGGCAGCCGAACGCCGGCGTCTAGCGACCCGCCCGCGCCGTCGCCGATCAATACCCTCGCTGCGCCGTCGCGCCAGCCACCGCGCGCGATTTTAGCCTCTAAATACACCATCGTTCACGACACCATCAAATATTCACACTCTCATTTCGCCTGAATAAAAGCGTACCAGAAAACGCTCACAAATCTAGCACCTAGCTAATCACGGTTCAAAATTTAGCACTGCGCCAACGGATTTAAGTTTTTCAAATCTTTTTGGCAGTAGGTTGGCACAGCCTGCTTTTAGCCGTTTGAACGAAATCCAACTGGATTAAAAAACGAAATTGCTAATTAAGGATTTTGGCCACTGGAATGACCAAATCTTTTCTTACATTTCCTTTATATTTACCATAGCGCTACGTAAACATGTGGTCCAAAACGTAAACAATTAGTAAAATATAGGAACTAATTAAAATAAACACATCTCACTCGGCGTACCTGCACAGCTTGCACAATATTTTATTTTAGAGAATAAAGATACGTACTTGCTAAAGTCGTAGTGGTTTTGTATGTTTATCGAAACGTATGACAGTTGCGCGCGACAACGACACACACCCGTACGTGATCGCGTCAAAATACGACTGAAGGAATCAACGAATCGCGGACGGAGCTCGCTTGGCGCGCGCGCGTATCGAACGCAACCCCGCTGCCCGGCCCGCCACCCCCGCAGTTCAACCCCTGCACACCCTGTCCCCGTCTACTGAAGCTTTCACCCTGCTGCGCTACGTTACTATCTAATGATAAATGCTACTTAAAGTCGCAGACACGACACCTACGCAAGTCTTCCATTTCTTCAAAGTCAGACTGAATAGTCTATCTTTAAGTAAGTTTACCTAGGCCACGTACTTAGATCCCTCTACCTTGGTTAGGTATGTACCGATGCGATGGTGATGTCCATTTCTACGATGGTTTTGCTGTCGTCTTAGGGGTTAAATAAACCATGCCGAACTAGGTAAATATCTACCTAGATACCTACCTAGGTAGGTTAGAGCCGAGAGTAGGATAAGAGTTAGGTAGTATATTACATACCTAGTAGCTTTGCCTTTTGCGCTGGAGAGCGTGGGTTCGATCCCCACCGTATCCTACCTAGATTTCTTAGATATAACTTACTATCTCATAAACTATTATAGAAATGATAAGATTGGAATAAGAAAAGTTGATTTGGAGAAAAATATGCTTAGTATAAAACGCCATCTATTGGCGAGTAGCACAGTGAACCACAAACTCCGTTGTGGAACGCTCCGGTCTATCAATGGAAGATCTATGGTGGTTGGTCCCTACCTCCCTACGTCTGGGAAGGCCCTAAGTAATGCAAAATCGAAAACGAATCAGTAAAATCTCCCTTCTCTTGCAGTAGTTATAGAATCTGAGGACAAAATGGATCTACCGCTAAAGCAAAAGCGTTTGTGCTGCTCTGTGACCGCTACGTTGTTAGTTGACAGTTGAAACCAACAGATGGCGCTTGTTAGAGAAATGTGTAAATAAAATCTTAAAATAATAGAAACATCATTATATTAGAACAGTAATCATAGACTAGTATAAAAATAGCGAAAGCTAAAGCACTGAGCAATTTTGTGACTTTATAAACAGTATACATAAAATATATTTTTTTACCAATAACTTACATGCTATAATTTATACAAAATATAATTTTATTTTGATTTTACAATATCTTGCACTGTGTGCTGTACAGTAAACTTTAGTAAATGTGACCTACTACTAAATATTGTGTGTAAATTGTTTAGGATTTGCAGTATCAGTCGAGTTCTTATATCTGATCTCCTTGATAGTCAGTTGTTTTCCTTGATGTATTCTTTGCAGATGGCTTCTCATATCGTAAGATCTTGAAAAGGATCGATGACAAACTGGACATTGAGTTTTGCCGGCGTGCGAGTCTTTGTGGAGAGTCAATGATGTAGGGTGCTTGAACCCTTTTGGACACAATTGACAACGGAACTTAGCTAGTTCAGAATCTGTAACAAAAAATATAACATTAAGGGTGATGTACTGTACTGTGGAGTGGTTGTGTATCTTTTGTTGCAATCAAAATCTTGTCTCATCTGTCAGCATTGATTGCAATAAAAACGAATACAAACAAAACTTTTTTTAGACAAGGAATGATGCAACAAGACTGAATGTTAACCTTATAAACATGACATAGAAAATAGGAACTTTTTTCTAAACCAAATATGGCAACAGATAGATAGCGGTGAACAAAATATGTGATTGCTGTTTCTTATTAGTATTCAGCATTTTCACCAGTTACTAAAATCTTCTGCTTTAAGTTGCCAGTCCCTCTCATAAGCATCCAGCTCGTCTCGCTATCTCGTGCGAGGTCTGCCGCGACGCCGCCAATTAATGATTATTATTAATGATTTTTTTAGTTGTTTTATCTTCTTTGTATCCTATAATCAGCCACAGCTTCACAATTATTCTGCTATGGATTATAATTTTTCCAAAGATAAAATGTAGCAGATACAATATAATCAACTAAACATTGATAACAATAATGACATAATCAAAACTTAGAGAAACATTATTCACCAGTGCTATTTTTCTCTGTCAAGTCTTCTGCTGATGTTGACTGTACATCAATTTGCATGTCCTCACTCGGAGGAACTTTTGGCTGGGAGCTTGTACTTTCTTCAACTCTTGCAGGTACCGGAATTACATTAACAGCATCATTTTCAGGCTCAACAACAAGTTTAATAGGGCTCACTATCGGAATGTATTCTTCCCTTTCGGTAGGCATTGTGGCCAAATTAATAGGTTCATCAGAGAAAACAGGTACAATATCCTCACTAAATCTACTCGACTTGCTCAAATCCAGGGATGTTGTGTCATTTATTATTAGAGGGGTCTTAGATGATTCATCTTCCATGTTGTCAGTCAACCCTTTCACTTCCAGGAGCTCAGCCGTGTTTAGAAATGATTCTAACTGCTCTTGAAAGATATTCACTTCGCCATGGTACATGAAATTGATGATTGCATTCAGATCTTCATACTTAAAGTTTCTGAATATGATAACAGGGTGTTGGCAGGGGTTTTCCTTGAATATCTGTTTGAAGTAGCTGCTGCATGCAGATAGCAGCATTTTATGGGCTCTTATTTTCCCACCATCGCAGCACAAAGTCACGTCCACAAGATCATTCTCAGATCGAAGAACATTGAAAGCCTCCGTTACGTGGGACACGTAATTATTCCATCGTAGGGAAAACTGCGACGCATTATTCATAGTAACAACTTAATAACCGAACACCTGGAGGTATTCGTGAATCTGCAAATCTAAAACTTACTAATGTATAACAAACAGGTGATGGAATCGAAAACAGTTCACTTCGTGGGTGGGTTTTGGACTTTTGGTTTACTACTTTCATTTCACAATTCACATACACACATACAGTCACACGCACAAAGAGTATATTATGTAGTGGGGAGCACACGCAGCTGCTTGTCGTTTTTTCTTCTTCTTCTTAATTAATGGCATCTGTTCATTTTGGATTCCTTTTGCCAGTGTCGATAATTATTACCTATGCAAAATAGTTTTTAGTCAAGTCAGTCAATAGACGTGTCGGCCCTAATTGGCTTTGAAAACAAATAGTGCCCGTTTTTTTTTTCAAAACCATCGGAACATTGTAAGGTTTTTTGTTTATGTTGTGTTTAACTTTGTTACCATTTTATTTTTGTATTTTCTATAGGTATATAATAAAGTAATCAGTGCGTTGTGTCTCTCGATCTAATTACAGGACGCCACAGCGCGCGCAAATTAAACAACTAGACAAAGCAAAATAATTAGTGTAAGGTAAATAATAATTAGATCGAGAGACACAACGCACTGATTACTATACAATTTTACGATTGTTTATTAATATTATGTGATTTCTCTGTTGGATGGGCTAAATATAAAATAAAACATTTTCGATCAAATCAAAATATCACTTGCACTTTCATTTCAACTGCTAACACTTTGAGCTAAGACCTCAAGTAATGTTGGTTAAATACCAATGAAAATCTCAAAATAACACCAAAAACACAATTAATTTTATTTTATTTATTTTCTTTTATTTATTAACAAAATCCACAGCTCTTAAGGTTTAAATAACATATCTTACAATATAACTTACAGCCAATAATGGATTTACATTTTTAAAATGAAAAAGCTTCCCAAAATTACAGAAAACGATTTCCCCCTTCTTTGCTACTCCGTCCTAGCTTCGATGACGGTGAGCATAAGTGTCAATGACAACTTGAAAAGTCTGACAGTGACATCTGCCACTTCTGTCAAACTTTGGTATGTTTTGTTTGTGCGGATTTTTGTCATGGATTCGTTTTTTGTCATTTCGGGAAGTCGCATAGCTTTTTGATTTTAATTGTTTTTCTGGTGTTATTTTGAGTTCTGTTGTGTAATTTCGGTGGTATTTTAAACAACATTACTTGAGGTCTTAGCTCAAAGTGTTGGCAGTTGGAATTAAAGTGTATTACGTGATATTCTGATTTGATCGAAAAAGTTTCAGATGGATTTGGAAGAAACGGCCATCTTTCTTCCAAAGACAATTAGGGTAGGGCCGACTCGACTTTGACTGACTCGACGGAAAAGTATTTTATCTATGTAATTTATTATCATTCTCATGAAACTACTCGACACTGGCAAAATTGATTAGAAAAGGACAGATTCCATTCATTAAAAAGAAGAAGAAAAAGATTTGGTAAAAATTTAGAGATTTGCTACGGGAAAACACGGGAGGGGTGGGGGGGGGGGAGGAGGGGGGGGGGTCCCCCTGCCCCCTGGTACCACCGGCATTACTTGCTGATGCACCATTCCTGAGAAAAACCGATTAATGTAACCTAACCTCAAAACACTTTACAGTCACTTGAAAGGCGTAGTAAAGTTAAAATTTAGGTTGGCTTTAGTATTGTTAGAGAGGAAGAGGGACGGGGGAGGGGTCCTCTCTGCACTGCCATGCACCATTCTTGAAATTAAGTAGGTATGAAAAAAAAAAAAAAAAAACCTAACAACCTACTGTTACTTTTGTGACTTAAATCGGGGTGCCCCGAGTTTGAATCTGCAATGGCTCAGCCAGAACACTCGCGAGGAGCCCTGAGCGTCGCTTCACCCGCTCAACCTTCGCTCCACTTAGGAGGTCGCCGGCTCGCTTCGCTCGCCACCTCCCCCCTTCGCTCCACTCGGCATCGCGGGCTAGCTCAACTCAGGACCTCCTCGCGAGCGTCTGGCTTCACGATTTGTATATACACTCTAGGGGTAGGGACCTCAAGACTACGTGGAGTCGGGGTGCTCTGTGTCGGTTTTGTCACACATTTCCAACCTAACTGACTCAAGTCGAGGTGCTCTGTGTAGAAAAACCACGAAACACGGAACACGGGAGCACATTCACGCAACTCGAAGAGAAACGGAATGCACAGAACAAACGAATGACACTGACACTTTTTTTTTTTACGTTCCGTTTTGCCATTGCTGTTCGTCATTTTGCACCATAGACTATTATGTGGAACAGATTTGGTTGTCAATCAGCCATTTTAACGTTCCGTTTTCGCTATAAAACTGTTTTAATGTTAGAAAATTATTTCACGAATTTCTCGAAAAATATGCAATTCCAAGTAATATTAATGATAGCGTTATAATCAGGGACCCAAACCAATTCAACATTGACCCTTTTTCCCCTCCTCCGCGCGTAGCAAATCGCTAAAGCCAACCCAAAGATTTTTGTCATGGACAGGACAGATGTCAATGTCAAGCAAATAAAAAAAAAAGATCACAAAATTAAAAAAAAAAAAGCAAATAAAAAAAAAAGCCAAGTTCGTAATTCGTATCTCTGAATTAAATCTTTGAATTTGAAGCTCTAATATATTATAATTAATCATTTTAAACACAATCATAACGTTGTTCGTATTGATTGAGCAGAAGTATACAGAAGTTGGGAAACAAAAAATAAGTATTGTTGAAAATTTGTTAAAGTGCTTCTATTGTTTTGAAGTTTTCACAAAAAATGGTAAGTATAATAATATAATGTTTCCTGTAACTTGCTTTAATTGAGACTCCCTCTTCAGCTCCACCACAATATTAGATAGGTATTCACATAAATAATCATTCAATGTTTAAAAAACTGTATCAGCATTATTTTTTATTCTCTTGATTACGCTATGTATTACAAGTGAATTGAGTGTTTTTATTGCCATTAACTCATATTTCAGCACGGCAGAGTGAAAGTAAGAACATCAGAAGAAGAAAAAGCAAGAAAAGAAAAAGAGAGACAAGAAAAACTTAAAGTTTTCAAACATGCTATGCAGAAAATTCTTCAAAAAGTAAGTGGCATACCCATGCCTAGCAGTAAAAGAAGTAGTCATTTATTTTTCCAATCAATGACGTTGTTGCATACTATTTTAATATTAGAAAACTCTTGGATTTTCATTCTTACAAGTTTTTGCTGTTGGTCAATATTTGAATTAACTTTTTTTTTCTTACCTCTTCCAGAGAAAAGAATCTGAACTAGATAAGGAGTTGTTAGAGCTCACGGGAAAAGTTTTATCATCTAATCCAGACATTTACACACTGTGGAACATCCGCAGAGAAATTCTAGAAATTTTTATGTAAGTTTTAATAATCATGATTATTTATGCTATTTTTATCCTTACTAGACTAGAGTTATGATTTATATACTTATGGCCTTACTTATAAAAATATATCAAAAGATAAACAGTGCTTAAACTATTGCCATCTCTTACCACTGGTTAATGACAAACAGTGACAGGGCTAGCTCTAAGCAATGATTAAATTTAAATAATGTTTATAAGGTATATCATTTTAAATGAATATTTTTCAGGAAAAATGAAAGTTCCGAAGAGCTCTGTCAACTATTTGATGCAGAGTTGCATTTGACTGAATACTGTTTGAAGCAAAATCAAAAATCCTACTGTGCCTGGCATCAGAGGGAATGGGTGCTCACTACGAGAGAAGATCCAAATTGGGACAAAGAACTAGCTTTGTGTAACACCTATCTGCATTTAGATGAAAGGAACTGTAAGTATATGGGTATGTGCCAAATGTAGTATTTGGAAATACCTCCTGTTAGACATTCACAAAGAGCTTACTTAAACAATTCAGCTAAACTACTAAACTGAAATATACCCACTACTTTATTTACATATGTTTTGAAGAACTTGAGAAACAGCAGACTTGATGGCCGAACTGCCCAACCTATTTAGATGAAATTTCTATGGTTCCTTATGAAAAAAGAAAAATGCAATAATTTTTCAAATTGGTTCATAAATGATGAAGTTATGCGAAAAAAAATAAGCTACTTGAGAATCTCCTTTTTATTTGAATAGGGTTTAAAATAATAGGCTATCAAGAAAACATCCTATGTGTGCCTACATTTTGTATCTATAATAATATTAAAATATTTAATTTAAATATATTGAAATTAAAATTAAACCAATTATATTACTTATTTTCAGTTCATACATGGGATTACCGACGATTTGTAGTGAGCCAATGCAAGCCACCATTGAAGGATGAATTTAATTACACGACAGAAAAACTGTACGATAATTTTTCAAATTATTCTGCATGGCATTACAGAAGTAAAATGTTGGTTGAATTGTATCCTGATTTGAAAGGTAATATTGTAAACCGAAAAATAGTTAGTTCCGTAGTTATTAATTTAATATCAGCGCCATCTTTTTATTTTATTCAGCTTGTAGCTACTCCCCGGGAGATGGCGCTATATTCATACATACTTATTCCACATATAGCTTCATTATAGTACTAATAGATGGCGCTATATAAAATTTATTATGGATCTATTATAGCTACATTTTATTTTCAAATCTTATATTAATAAAAGAAAGTCGTGTTAGTTGCACTATTTATAACTCGAGAACGGCTGAACCGATTTGGCAGAAAATTAGTGGGGAGGTAGCTTAGAACCGGGAGAAGGACATAGGATACTTTTTATCCCGAAAAAGCAACGGGAACGGGGGGGGGGCGTTATGCGAACGGGCGAGCGAAGCCGCGGGCGGCCACTAGTGACAATTATATTTGAATTTCAAATATTGCTTTCATGTTTCAGGAGGCAGACCCATAGAAGACAGTCATCATAAGCATGAACTGAAAATGGTTCAAAGTGCTGCGTTTACTGATCCAGATGACACCAGCGCTTGGTTTTACCAGAAGTGGCTTCTTGGTAATAAATAACAGTACCTTTTAAAATATTATGCAGATTTTTTTTCCCTGAAAAATAATACTATCGCCTTTATTATATTATGGATTACAAAAAGTTTAACAGGCCTTAATTTCAATCATTTTCAGATGCAGTAAAAACCACTACAAGCCTTGTAGTCTACACTATGACCCCATCGAAAACCACTTTCGCATTTAGTAGAGCAGTGAGCAAGGAGTTTCTAACTAGAATAAGTTTATTTATCAACAATGATATTGTGCAAGGGGAATGGGTCTCCTGCACTGGAAATGTGCATGATGTTCTGTGGATTTTGAAGCATCAGAGAAGTGTTGAAAATGACTTAGATGTAAAGGTATGTTACCAAACCCTTTAGTATAATGTACTTAATCATTGTCTGCTTGAAGAATTCCGGACAAAGGCATCCTCTATTTTTCAGGCAGAACGATTTTGGGCCTTCTCGCTGCATATATTTTGAATAACTTCGATAGTCATTTTTTTAGGTCGATCTATATTTTGTATGTTTCAGGTTGAAATTGAATCGGAAAACGATGGCAAGGAAGTTATCACTAGCGTGAAACACAACGAAGCAACCTACGTCGGGAAAAATGAAATTAGTTTTCAAAGGAAATACGCTGATCCTGTTTTAGATGAGTTGAAAACGCAGCTGGACTCATGCCGCCAACTGCTGGCTTTAGAACCAGACAGTAAATGTGAGGAACAACGTTTTTTATTCAATATCAACGCGGTATTAGTGGGTCTGGTACATGGTGCCAGTCAAAAAAATTTTTTTAGGCTCCTGTGGTGTCCGAGATAGAACCCAGTTCCGCCTGTCCATCTGCGATTTTCTTTTTTTTAATACAACTAGCTGATAGAACAACCATATGACTTACCTGATGCCTAGTGCCTAGTGATGGTCACGCACGTCAGTAACGTGCCCTACGATGCACCCAATAACTAATTTGAATGATAATTACTGTTTTTAGTTTCGATGCTGACCACCACTGTCTTCCTACACTGCATAGACGCAAAACTTTACCACAAAGAAGTAATATCAAATCTTGAAACTTTGAAGACTATTGACAAACTGAGAGCTGGTTATTACGCTGACTTGATCACTAAATGGAGCATCGAAGAACAGTTGCCTGCTGACTTTGCGAAGAACACTTTGCAGATGAAAGTAAACTTTGTTGAGAAGTTGATAAGCCTACCACATCTGCAGTACTACAGCTATTGCGAGCATGTGGATCTGTCTGACCAGGATTTGACGTCAGTAGTGTTGCCATCTTTGATTTTACTTCAGAACTGTAAGGTAAGTCTACTCTTTCCCAGAAATCAAACGTGTCAATTATGTTTCGATAAGGCGACCCTGAAAATATGCCACTTTAGCTCCTGCTTGAATCGCTTATTTTCGGGTCGGGGATTTATCTAGATAAGTACCTACCATAAAAATATAATTTTTTTAAAAAATTGTTTCAGAAACTGGTTTTGAGAAATAACAAACTGAAATCACTGAAGAATTTTCCAGCACTTGCATTAGAAGAATTGAATTTAAAAGGGAATGATTTACAAGAAAGTGAAATAGAAAAATTCAAAAAAGATTCAGGTTATCTTATTATTTATTAGAACACTTGTATGCAATTATAAAACTTAACATACTTAGCAACAGTATCACTTAATGTAATTTATTAGAATTTCTATGCTATTATCGCCACGGAAAGACAGCATGAAATTTATTGATGTGTTACGGTTGTAGGCAATAAATATTGCACATCGGCTTTTCTGGTTTCGTAGAGCGCTATCTTATTCTGACGCACACTACGCTCTATGAAACCAAAATTAGTCGATGTGCAATATTTAAAACGAGTCAAATTATATGCAATGAGTTAGGGCGCTTGTACACGCTAAGAAAAAACGCCGGGTCTACCCAAGAATTCGTGTCGTAACTAGAAAATAACTGTGTACACTGCTCGCAGCGGTGCACGAAAAAAATCTTATCTGCGCAAGACACGACGCGGCGAACGTTGTTGCGTTTTCGTGTGTGGAAAAGACAAAATTCTTGTCGTCTACACGAAAAATTTGTCTTGTCTGCCGCAGGAACGGCAAATTTTCTTAGCTTATGCTACAAGCGCCCTTATGACGCGCGGGTGTGGCGTGGGTTACTGGCGTCCTAACGCATTCCACTAAGGCATTGTCGACTGGCCAAACTTTATATAAAAACTACACAAAGGCTGGCAAGAAGATAATCTTAATGTGTATGCAAATAATTATTCTACATATATAGTTATTATGAAAGCTAAATGAAATTTTGTCTTTGAAAAGCAATAAATGTGCGGACCAAAATGTAATTATTTGTTAGAATACGAATAGGTAATGGTACCGAAAATTAAGAAACCTAACTTAAAATCAAGAACATCTTTATCATAGAGTCAAGAAAGATGAGAAGAAAAAACAATGTATCTACTATATGTAACTATACTTTATATAGTTTTGATTATTTAGTTATTATATTAATATTTCTTTAACTTATTGGGTTTCAAGCTTTTTAGTGTAAGTTCTATTATAATGTTTTTCATCTTTATTGAATACAATTCTATTACAAATTATAACCATTATTTTATGTTATAGGATTTACCTATCTATATCAGTAAAGTTAAGATTACTATGTCAATACAATTTAATTATCAGTATAAGTATCAGTGCTAAGATTACTTGTAGTGATATACAAAAAGAAATGGTTTTATACACTTCATTCTGATTGCTATTAAAGTCAAGTACAGCCGTACAATAAATACAAAATTAAAATATAAGAAAATAAAAAACTAAACATATTACCATACAATATTTAAAAATAGCTTAATTTTATAATCAGGATTTGGAATTTTTAAGTATAATTGTATCACATTAAACTAAGCGTTTTTTAATAATATTCCCAACTACCTCACAGTTCAAATGTTGTTTTTTTTAATATATTTAGTTTTGTTAAGTAAGTCAAGTTGGTTGTGCCAGCTTTGTAACTTTCAATACTACTTCACTGACCATTTTCAACAGTTTATCATCAACAGAACACATTGTACCACAATCTTCACATAATATTGTTGGTTTCTTTGATAAACATAACTTTGATACATCATCTACAACAATCTGAATTCCCTTACTGGTTTTGCAAAATTCACTTTCAGTAACAGCATTTTTTGGTTGATATTGGGGATGGTCATCATCACCTTCAGAATCACTTAAAAAGTTTCCAAAATCAACATCTTCGTCTTCATAACATACATATTTAACACTAAGTCTTTCTTTTGCTGCAGCTTCATTTGCCTTGCATATTTTTTGTACCTCGTCAAAACTAAGTTTTTTCAGATCTTTACTATTACAGTACAGACAGACAGTCAAGAGATCTTTTTGTTGTATGTTTATGTTATATGTATGTATTATTTGATGCAACTGATCTGCTATGGAGCCTTTTCCAACGCATAGAATAGAACTTTGTGGGAAGCTTTTGTCTGGTGTTTGTTTATGCTTTGAAACAAGAATAAGTCTATCACTTTCAATGGCTAAATTTATCATATTATACCAAAGCAATGAAGCTGGCCTACTGATAGTGTCGATTCCACAATATCTTAAGTAAGGCATTATATTTGTTACCTTCATGTCAACCAGAAATTTAGTATCAACTGGAGATTTCGGTTCCACAGTAGGTGCGGATGGTTTGGGCTTTTTACCAGTTTTCTTAGCACCTTCATCCATAACACTGTTACATATTTCTTCAAAGTTTAATCCTTGCTGTTGACTCTTACTTTGTAGGTAATAATATATCCTGATCAAAACATCAGCATCTATGGCAGCATATCTGATCTGTGTTTCTCTCAATGGTCTTAGTTCCCAGTTGGAGCATTGTTCAGACTTTTCCAAAGGATTTCCAAAACATGTTTGTACAAGTGCACTGAGGCTAGCTCCTTTATCACTGCAATCTGGTAATGATAGTTCACTTTCCACCAGGATTCTCCACAAGATACTTAGATCAAGAAATCCCTCACCTTTGACTTTGATGTTACTCAAACCAACTATTGATGTTTTCATTTCTCGCAAGTCCTGTTCTAAGCCAAAGCCTAGTTTTATTATTTCAGCGTTTTCCAAGAAAGATTTATAAAAAGATAACCAAAAACTTGCATACTCAGTCTTATTTAACAAAATAGTGTCAATCAAATAAACCATGTTACTTGTACCAAGTTGTATAAGTGCAACTTGACACTGTTTTGCTCCAAATGAAGGTTTCCATTCACAGTCCAAGCTAACAATATCTGTTTGTTTTAAAACTGAGATGAGGTCATAAAATTGTTCTCCTGTCTCAATGATAGTTATTTGTTCTCTTGTCAAAGGAGATTCATAAAAGTCTTGACTGTTTGCTTGTGGTGGTACATCCCAGTTCTCTTTGGGCACCTCTTCTTCAACCGCTCCTCTCAAAGCTAGTGGCAGCTGTCTCTGAGGTACATTTAAATATTTAGCCCATTTCAATGCTTCAGCTCTATCATGATCAACTAATAGATCTAAAAATGAAGAAACTGAATCAGCATTTTGCCTCAGTGAGTCTTTCACTAAGTCTTCCCAGACAGACATAGTAATATTATGCTCAACATATTTTCTGTACACCAAATATCTCAGTCCACTGGCTGTTCTATTATTGCTTAGGTTCTTGCAAGTTTCAATAGGAAAATTGAACTTGTTACATAGACGGGCTACAAACTTTCCAAGAGGTTTGTGATGTAATTTTTCATATTTTATGTGCCCCAGATTGTTTTTTTCTACATATTCTTGAACAAAGTCAAGCATATTGAAGTTTCTATCTAGTAACTTGTCTAAAAACAATAAAAATGATGGGACATGACAAGGAGCTTCTTGTAGATATTCATCAATCATGTTCGGTTTGTCTAGCAGAACTAGTGGGAACAGTAGATCCTCCACAGGTATGTCATCAAATAACTCCATAGCGATCACTATTTGTGAAGCTTGCTTGCTGTTTACATTTTTTATCATATCTTTTACAATAGGGATGATGAGCTCTTTAACTGTAACAATTTGATACGCTTTCACCATGATGCTTAAGAATTGGTGGCTTCTTTGATATACTGCAATATGAAACGCTGGCATTTTCAGTGAATCTTCCGCAACTACATTACATGTCTGAGAATATTTTAGGAGAACTTCAATGATGAAAAACGGCAAAGACTTGGGTTTGCTATCCTTGTACTCCTCGCACTTTATGACAAATATAAGGGCCAGCCTGAAAGCATCAGTTCTACAACGGAATAAATCTTCAATGCTGCTTTCCATTTTAGCACTTCTTCTCCAAGTTTTCCAAATCACTTTCAGCTGATCAAGCCATGCTTGAGCATTATCATCCAACTCTGTATTCAGACCCATTGACCTCAAGGTATCTTCTAGCGATGGAATAATTTTGATGGTTTGACATTTTGAAACTAATGTATCCATTTGGGCCTTTTCCATAGCGCATCTGTAATATAGCCAATAACTTCAATTAAATTATCGAAGTGACTATTTGTACGGGTGTTGGATGAATAAATTATATTTATTCGTACATTTATTCGGATGATTAGCTTGTCTTTTAAGACAGTGACTGTTTGTACGGGGTGCTGTCTATTCGGATGATTAGCTTGTCGAATGAGTATATTCATACGGATATTATTATTTTTAGGGTTCCGTAGCCAAATGGCAAAAACGGAACCCTTATAGATTCGTCATGTCTGTCTGTCTGTCTGTCTGTCCGTATGTCACAGCCATTTATCTCCGAAACCGTAAGAGTTAGACTGATGAAACTTGGCGAGTAGATGTATTCTGTAAACCTCATTAAGATTTTTACACAAAAATAGAAAAAAGACTATTTATTTTGGGGGTCCCCATACTTGAAACTGAAACTCAAAATTTTTTTTCATCGAACCCATACGTGTGGGGTATCTATGAATAGGTCTTCAAAAAAAGAGCCGAATTCGATCGGTAGAGCCGTTTAAAAGTTTAAAAAAAAAAAAAAAAAAAAAAAAATTAAAAAAAAAAAATAATAATAATTAGTTACACCAAAAAAATATATATATATATAATATATAAAATTAAAAAAATAATAATAATAATAATAATTCGTCCCGACTTATGTACGAATAATAATAAATTGTTTGTCCAGTACCCGTATTAATAATTATAAATTGTTCGTACGGTAACCGTATTAATAATTATAAATTGTTCGTACAGTACCTGTATTAATAGACTCAGCCTTAAATTATAGATGTTTTGGCTTTTCCTTAAACTTGCACCAGTTAACTTTATTCTAGAATTTTAGTCAAATATTTCTAAAATTCAACCAATGTTCAACCATCTTCCGTTTGGGAAGGCAAAAGCAAATGCAATGCAAGCAAGAAGCAAGACAGACAGAACAGACAATCAGACAAGAGAAAGAGTTGAAGTCCTATGCAATCAATGTCATGTCATTAGGATGTCAAAAACTTTCTAATATTTTGTTTTGGCGCTGGATTTTTGCTTTTTTGCCAAGTTCTTGGGTAATGCCAATGTCCATAATAATCAATGTGTATTGCCGGCCTTACAATAAGAAGAAGAGAAAAAAAAATTTGAATGACGATACAAAAATTTGGATTTGCATTCTTTGTTTCTTGGTCTTGTTCGATTTCGCGAAAGTATATTGTGATCCTGGTTTTCTGACTTATTTCCAGCCGTATCATTGAAAATTATAATAATCCGTCGCTAAGAACTAGTAACAAAACAGTTAAAAATCATGGAGTTATCTGCTGAAGGAAAAACACCCGAGTACATGGCGCTTGCGGGAATAAAATTCAAGTTATCTCTACCTCAGCTCAAAGGTAACCAGCAGCTAAAAGATGAACTGTTTCAAGGAATAAAAGCCGGGAATATGGCTCCGTATTACAAAGAAGTATGCACAGACCTGGACTGGCCGTTTGACCAGAAGTTATTTGATGATATGGCTAGAGAAAATCAGGACAGGCTATCTAAGTTCAAAGAGGATGATTCGGAAACTCCTGTGTGGCAAGATCGGTAAGTCATCATCTATGAGCTTGTATTTTCAAAGGATGTTACCTACATATGCTGCAACACTGGTGTGTAGTTGTCGATATGACCCACAAGATGGAATTGAAGTAGGTACATCCTGAGAGTATTTCTCTGTCAAACTAATTTAAGGTTTTGTTCTCTTTAGTCTAACCATACACTGTCAACTACCTATGTAAAACATGTCTTGTGATGATTGCAGATTGGACTACCTCTGCTCAATTGGTGACAAGGAAGTGGCCACTACCCTGGCCACCTCAAAATATGAAGACTCCACACTCACCACCAACAGGAGGCTGGATGCTATTTTTGCATTGTTCAGAATTTCCTATTTCCATGGCTGTAATGTTAAAGAGATGGGAAAGACTATAAACAAGGTATTTTTGTAGCATTGCTTAAATTTACTCTCACTATCACAACACTTACATTTACTTTTAAAGAAATATCTGAATCAGAATGTTTGGTTTTTACGGGAAAAAGAACTAACTAGATGAAAGGAAAGTTACTTACAACCTTCTAATTAAGTATGTGTTACAATATTTTCAGGCACATGAACTTGTAGACAAAGGCGGGGACTGGCGTTCAAGGAATAAACTAAAAGCTTACGAAGCCATCTACTGCCTCGCTGTCAGAGACTACAGCCGTGCTGCTGATCTATTTATTGATTGCGTATCAACATTTGAATCTTATGAATTGGTTGATTTTGGTATGTATTTGTATTTTGCTTTGGTGCTGGTTTTAAAAATGAATATTGAGGTAATGAATATTCCAATTATGAAACATAGTTGAAACTTTAAAAATGAGGTTCTATAAACAGTATGATGGAGTCTACTGGTAAGACATAGGCAGCACTAGTGGCAGAATGAACAGTCTTATGACTTGAATTCTGGACAGTCTGAACTTCGTAATCTGGCTAAATACTCATGAACGAATTTATCCCCAAATGTAGATTTGACATGAGTTGGACAATCAGCATTCCCTGATATGCAAAGTTTTTAAAATTGAGTCATTGCGCTCCCATATATTAACTTATTACTCAATTGGTTTTGTTGAAAATAAACTGATAGTGAAAGACAGAGGCCTGTAACCTAATGTCCTTCAAACCCAGTTATGATGTTATGAACCAATGAGTTTTTGGTCCAAAAATGTATGTGCACTATTCAGTTTGCTCAAACAGAGCAGGAAAACATTGTGAGAAAACAAGCTTCTAAACTGGCCTTAAGAATTCTAAACCATGTGTAGAGTTGCATGTAAACCTAAACCCACACCCTTCAAACCGAATCACAGCAATGCTGCTTCACGGCGGCAATATCTATAGCTGATATACTACTTTTTTTTATAAAGAAGATTTGCTTATTGATTACCTTGACTTCAGGAACTATAATCCAGTACTGCGTGCTAGCCTGTGCGTTGGCTCTGGAGCGCCACGCCTTGCAGTCGGCGCTGCGTCGTCAAGGCGCCGCGGTGCAAGCGCTGCGTTCGCGCTTCCCCGAGCTGAGGGAGTTAGTCGAGTCATTGCACGAGTGCAGATACGCAGATTTCATGAAGAGCCTTGCTTGGGTATGTGAACGTTTTATAATCCCGAATTGCGTGCTACCACGTGCGTTTTCTCTAGAGTGCCACGTCTTCAAGGCGGCGCTGCGTCGTCAAGGTGCCACGAAGAGTCTGGCCTTGGTATATTTGTAATACTTGGCTTTCACGTGAATATGGTATTCTTTTACAAGTACTTAATTATGTACCCATTATCTTACCTCATGTAAAAAAGACGGTCGATGGCGTAGCACGCTTACTTAGTAGATACTCATTCACTTTTCACGTTCTTCTTCTATACTTATACTTTTCACGTAAAAACATACAAGTTATAGGTATGAAAATGTGTGTACAATTATTGTTTGAAAGTACCCATACATAGTACAATAATGTTTAGGATGGTCAAAGCTGATTTTATGATGAGTCTGTATGTTTAATTTTTGTTTACTCATGCTTTTGGCACCATGCCATCAGGACATAAAACAATGATAGTAACAATTATTTCCAGGTCGAGACCCAGATCTGTGTGGATCCAGTGTTCCGGCCGCACTACCAGCATTACATCCGCGAGGCGCGCATCAAGGCGTATGTTCAGCTGCTTCGCGCGTACCGCTCGCTCAGTCTCGACAACATTGCAGACACCTTCGGAGTCACTAGGGAATTCGTTGAAGAGGAGATCTCTAAGTAAGGATTATCACAACCTAATTTTGCAAAACACAATAGCACTGAATTTTAGAAATTCATATCTACTATCTACTTCTTTCTTTCTCTGACCTGGATAATCATTGAATGGAGGCACCTCTGGGAAATTTTTCATTCAATGTGTGTCAGACGTCAGACGTGCTCTGGCTTTTATGTCGTAGGTTGTGGGTTCGATTCGCTGCAAAAAATGATTTTTTCGACTATATTTAAAGTAGTCACTTCACCATTGTTTATAGCTGTTGACCGTATTGTAAGAACATTTCAGCATTTTATTGATTAAGCTAACAAAGTATCTCTGCACCATAGTAATTATTGCAATAAATAGTATGAGTGCCAACTTCTAACAGAATTTGCTTTCATTTGAGAGGAATTGAAATTTTACAAACATGAGGAATGCGTCACAATTTTTTGGCTGATATTGATGATGATGATTTGACAAAAATACTAGTTGGCAGGTTAGCAGCCGTGCCTTTCGATTCTAAGCTTGTAGATTCAAATACGGCCGTGCACCAATATGTTTCTCTATCCAAAAATCATGTACATTTTGTCAGTACTCCGTACTCTGAAACGGCAAAGGAAAACATCGTGAGGAAACCAGAACCAGAATATCTAAAATGTTTGAAAACGGGTTTGGGTGTTAATATACAAAAGAAACCTTTTTGAAGCTCATTTATAATCCGGTTAACACACTAGTTCGAAAAAACTAGTGACATGAAAAGAACTATTTTTTTTACAATTTATGCGTAAAAGTCTGACCGCAATCTCACCGTATGTTAAATGATGATGCGGTCTACGGTGTAGCACTATCACTCTTCTCTTGAAGATATCCAAACTGTAGATACATATTTGGAAAAACTAAAACCGGCAATGAGTTCCACTCTTTTGCTGTCGTATTACAAAGGTGGAAGCGAAGCGCTTGGTCCTTTGCTTGGTTTTGTGGTTGGTATTACCAGTATTATTTAATCACTCTGCCGCTACTTTAGTTTCACAGCGGCGGGCCGGCTGCAATGCCGTATCGACGCGGTCGCCGGCTGCGTGGTGACCGGTTCGGGTCGCGGCGCTGACGCCGATCGGTCGCAGCTCTATCAGGCGACCATCCGTGAGGGTGATCTGCTACTCAACCGCGTCAAGAAACTGGCCAGTGTCATCAACTTCTAATGCGGTTAATACTCGCCCTTATTCATATTATTATTCTGTTCTACGTGAGAACCTCTAATTGGCTCTCTAAATCTAATTTGTTATGTATTCTTTAGTTGTTTGTTCTATAGGTTCTCCTATAAATATAAATAAATAAAATAAATATTCCCCAAGGAGATTGGAAACATAATATGACAATGGAGACGAAATGTCAATTGTTTGTCTGGTATTATCGCGTGCCGAATTAAATGTGGTGTCGGTAAAAATGAATTGAGATTTTGTTACTGAAACTTTCTGTCAAATCCCATAGGTTTTAACAGAAAGTTCCAGCATGCGCGGGACGCCCGTAACTGCTATACTGCGCATCGAGGAGTGTTCCAAGTCTGTGAAATTCTATGTAATTTTTTAGCAGCTCTATAAAGCATGCTTGCCACTGAAACTTACAACTTTTAAGCTACGGTATCTTCTAAATGAAGGCCATTTTCCAAAAGTGTATTTGATGATGATATTACCATGGTATTGAGTAGTGTTTTTTTTGTAAGAGTTTGTTTTAGAAATAAGAGAACAACTGACTTATATGGCATTTAGTTAAAATTAATTTTCTTTTTCTTGTTCAACAGGCCGCCGTTTTCGAGAGTACTACTGCAACTGCCCGTAGAAAATAACCAGCGCGGTCATAACTTCTAACGCTAAGTAGGTACATAAATTGAGTAATTTTCATTGTACTTAGGTTTAATCTTGATTGTAATTAAAGTATTATATATAAAACTGTAGTGTTAATTGTAGCTAATATACAAAAACTGATATAATTTGTTGGAAAAGGCTCTGGATTACCTGTTCGATTTTCAAGGATTCGAATAAGATCGGTTGATGCACCCTTTTTCCTTGCCCTTTCCTTTTGTAAAAAAAAAATAAAGCCACTTTCCTTCTTTACTTATCGTTGTCTGTACTTCCCTTTTAGGTTTTTATTATTACGCTTAATATCAATTTAGTAGGTATGTTCTCCATTTATGTTTTCGGGAGTATGTTTATACTCAATACTATTTCAAGTTTCTTATCGTCGTCGTCTTACACCCACAACTTTGTTTCATTATAATTACCACTTAATAGTTACGCCACTATTTCCTAATGTCCCTTGCGATGTCCAAAGACCATTTGATATCTAATGTAGTGTTTGTATTAACGCCGACCTTTACATCATAATAAAATTGTCGTAAAACAGTTGTCAACTAACAACGGTCAGATTTAGTACCTTGTATGCTTTATCGATCGTAAACGCTTTCGGCTTATGAATTATAGCCCAATTAATGTTACTAAAATATAAATTCCGGTTTCACAAGATTTATTATTTAAATATTTATATCTCTTAACGTTAATGTGGTCTCTGATTAGGTGTGTTCGTTATTATGGTCATTATAATCAAGGTAAGTAATAATTTATTTTTTATTGTTTCTTGTAGGTAGTTTGTAGAGTAGGGTAGTATAAGTAGTATGAAAACAAAAAGGATCGAAAGGTTAGGAGAACATAAAAGAAAAGAGTGTATTAGTATAATTGTTTTTTCTTTTAAATAATTTGAATACTTTTTGGACATTTACATAAACATTTAATAATTTACAATGATTATTTATACTGACAATATGACTCGACACATCATATTCATGACTAAACACTACTCTCTAATATCTATTTGCAACTTGAATATGTAATAATAAGATGTAGGTGCTATGAGAATTTTATCTAAACAACTAAATTGTTGTACAGTACACGGCATATCACCTTACAAGCTTTTTAATACTAAGAGTGTATGCATGATTTATAATTTATAAATAATTTATTAGGACATTTTTACACAGATAACTAGTAAACGCGAACGTATAAAATACATAAATGTTTAAGAAAAATAATTATTAGTAGCAACTGGACTAACGTGTCTACTAAAAAGCATCGAGACAAATGCATATTTGGAAATATGTATATCTTTTCCTAAGGTGTAGACCCTTTACGTCGTCAGTCTGTATAAGGTGCCGGTTTAACTACTCACATACGCTACACATATTAAAGTTGCTATTATCTTTTTTTTTGACAAAATACCAGTCGCTCATAATTTATAAAGATATGTAAGTATTTCTAAAGCAATAATAGCTATGACTCTAAACACTTATAACTATGTAGACCTCAAATGCAAATACTTTTAAAATTTACATGATATGAATATGTCATTAACCTCTGTTACCATTAACTAGTATATTGATTAATTAGTGACAATAGATTTCTAAGTGCTTTATGCTACCAAACTGTTAATTGGTAAAATTTTGAATGATGACAATTAATAATGCAGCCGAAACAATGAAATTAACCGTTTGGAATGTGGACACAGAAATCATGCATAGAGCACTCCAGCCAGCATTCAGTACAATATATTTATGTCTCTAATAGATATTTCAATTTCAAGTTTATAACTATAATTTTATTAGAGTAATACTATGATACAATTTATTTACAATAGCTTTATGAAATTATTTAATTTTTGGGATATAATTTATATTTAATTTTTGATGTCAAAGCACAATGGACTGCGTCAACAGGCGACTCTGCGACACGCCAGATAGTGTTCGGTGAACCGTCTCCGGATGCGAGACACAGCCTCTAAAATGTGCACTATCACAGAGTATGACATAAACTGGAGCCCACAACTACACCGGGCTCCTGATTGCCCCAGGCCCGTACTCGTGCATAACTTACTTACAACTACTCTAGGCAATAACACGTGGAATAACAATATTACATAGCGCTACACTTTGCATCGTTATCATTATTCTAGAACGGACGTGCGTTTCGTCGTCTATCAGTCCCTTAAATTCAAGTAACTAAGTCTTTGTACAGTATTAACACGACACTGCTGCTGAGATTCGAAGCTCGGAAGGTCCGCAGTGCTGGAGTTCCGCCTCCGCTGCAACATTCGGTCCGTGGTGGTTCTGGAATGTAGTTGGTGGTGTTCGATCGATCGGCTCAGACGGTGAGGCCCTCGGTGCGTGCGGGCGGGGGCAGCGAGGAGAGGGGGTGCGGCAGCTGGTGGTGCGGCGCGGGGGGGGAGGGCTGCGCGGAGGGGGGCTGGTGCGGGGGGTGCGCGGGGGGCGAGCGGTACTCTGCCTCCTCGCGCATGTGTCGGCTGCGCTCGGCGAGCTCCCGTCCACGCTCGGCGAGCTCTCTCATGGCGGCTTGCCTCTCGTCGCCGCCGTCCAGCGAGGGAGGCCGCTCAAGGGGGGACCCGGCGCCGGGACGCCCGCCGCCGAACGCTCCGAAGCCGAGCAGTCCCGGAAATTTTCCCACTCCGTTCTGACCCGCGCTTTGCTGGATCACTGATATTTCATTCAACTGTTGAACAGAGTTTCACTTTACAATCCGGAAACGTTTCTATCAAAGCTTAAGGCTATACAAAGTTAGCATCAGAACAATCCTACAGCCTTACAAGCCTCTCTTAGTTGAATCGACTGCTCTTAATACTTTCCTTACGTTGCATAATGTCTTTTGACCACCATACTTCATTTAGAGGCTTGGGCCCGTATTCAGAAACAGTGCATGTCTGAGTCGAGCCTCAAGTAAGTATAGGTTTTATGACAGTTCTCCATTGAAAAGTGTCAAAAATCTGTGCTTGAGTTATGACTCCGATTGAGTCTGAGTCGAACCTCAAGCAGAGCAAGCTGGAGAACTGTCATAAAACCTATAATTGAGGCTCGACTCAGACATGCATAGAGTTTTTGACTGCTCTCCATTGAAAACTGTCAAAGACTCGAGCACTGTACCCGAAGTCCCAGTGCATTTACAACATTTCGTTACCAAATGTTGTTTTCGTTTCGCCTATTTGTCTCTGTCTATTGTATGGAGAAAAGATGAGACAACAACTCTAACTACGTAACGTATGTTTGGCATCTCATATTTTCTCCATGCAATAGAGAGAGACAAAAAATCGAAACGAAAACCACATTTGGTAACGAAATGTGGTAGCAAAACCCCGACTTCGGGTACTGATTCTGAATACGGGCCTTGGAGAGCCAGTGGCTTAGCGTGCAGTTACCTTTTGCTGCATGCCGTTGAGGAATGGCGCGGGTAGATAGGGGTAGAAGAGGTCGGGTCGGCGCAGCAGCTCGTGCGGTTCGTGCATCGGCCGCGGAGGCAGCTCCAGCGACATGCGCCGGCCGCGCCGGGACGCGCCGCCGCTCCACATGTGCGTACCCATGTGGACCTGACAAACGGAATAAGTACTCATTACCTATATGTCACGCATTGAATTCCCAGCCCATTCTTTCCCATTAAGGGGCCGGCGGAGCGCGAATTTTCATACAAACGTAATACCAAAATGATTACTAATTTAAGCAGATTTTTACTATATTATTGTAATTATTGTATGTGTATACTATTTATCTAGGTTCCTGAACAGTTTTTAACCGACTTCCTATCAAAAAGGAGGAGGTTCTCAATTAGCTTTTTTTTTTTTTTTTTTTTTAAAGTTTGTTACCGCATAACTTTGTCATTTGTGAGCCGATTTGAAAAATTATTTTTTTATCTGAAAGGTACTGCTTCCAGATTGGTCCCATTTTAATTTTATTAAAATCGGTGTTGCCATTGTTTTTTAATATTGTTTTTTATGTTTGTAACTGCATGCCTCCGTCATTTATGAACTGATTTAGAAAATTATTTTTTTATTTATTCTTACGTCCACATTGTCCCAAACAAATTTCATTAAAATCGGTTTAGCCGTTTGGCAATGAAGTCGGTTTCTCTAGTTTTTTAAACTTATAATTATTATTTTAAATTACTTACCTCAAATGAAATTAACGCCAATCACATTTTGCAATGAAAAAAATGTGTAAAATGCGATTGATGTTTATTTCATTTGAGGTAAGAAATTTAAAATAAAAACTGTTCAGGAACCTAGATAAATACTATAAGAATACAGTTATTACAATAATATAGTGAAAATCTGCCTAAATTAGTAATAATTTTGGTATTACGTTTGTAAGAAAATTCGCCCTAAACCGGCCCCTTAAGGCTTCCCCTATAGACATCCAGTTCATCCTAATGGCGAGCCTCCTCCCACTAGCTTCTTCATTATCATTTTCTATGCAAAATTTATGTCTAATAAGGGTTATTTAGTGCTTAGTAATGCCACGCACCGCTAGATAGTGATGAAATTATTGGCACGTGAGGCTGAACATCAGAAGGACAAGTCCTACTTCATTTATCCTTTTCGTTTCGCCTTTTCGTCTCTCTCTATTGTATGGAGAAAAGAAACAGACAAAAATACGTTACTTAGAAACGATCGAAACGAGTTGTTGTCTCATCAATATTCCATACAAAAGAGAGAGACAGGTTCTCACACGAAAACAACATTTTGGTAGACGAAATGTTGTAAATGTAGCGGGACTTGCCCTTCTGTATGTCAGTGGTAGGGCACGTTTCTGACGTGCGTGACCTACGAGAAAATGCTTTGTTATAAGCGTTGGTTAATTAATACATAACGTTCTATCAGCTAGATTAAAAAAAATATGGTGCTAGGTTATCAAACCCACCTTGAGATTTCCTTTGGTTGTGAACGCCTTTTGGCATACAGCACAGCGGAAGGGCTTGTCTCCCGTATGCGTGCGCATGTGGATTTGCAGAGCTGATGATGATGAGAAATTCTTGCGGCAGACTCCGCAGAGATGCTTGGATGACATCGGTGGCGGCGGCGGGTGGCTCGGTCCGGTTGGCACTGTAAGGAACATAATATTAGTTGTAGTTGGAATAATCTTTACTCGATAACCCATTTTTTTTATTCAACATATTTTGTCCCACTAAGGGCAAAGATCTCCCCCAAATACTTCCACTTATCTCTCTCTCGAGCCTCCTCCCACCATCTCTCAAAGGTGTCAAGTCAATATCGGCCCGACAAATCAAATAAAAAAACGCAATTGAAATCGCCCGGTAAATAACCCTAGTACCAAGATATCTCATAGTAAAAAGTCTCTAGCTCCCCAAGACCTTTGAGGGTGTCTAAGGGAGAGGAGAATCAGAGTTTATAAACATCATCATCAGTCCACTGCTGGACGTAAGTCTCTCCAAAGACGCGCCACTGAGCCCGGTCTTCGGCTCTACGGAATCAGAATCAGAGTTACCTATGGCTAAGTATAATATGGTGGCAGACCTACGTACCCAAATTTTGCAGTAGTAAGTTTTCCATCGCCGTTAAAACTAAAGCGTATCAAAATTATTTAGAGGTGCTAAAACCAACTTCATCAAGTTTAAAAGTTAAACAGTCTTAAAGTTAAAAATAGTGAATACATAATAGGCCCTTAAAGAGCATAGGCCGGCATCATTGAGAAAATATAAAAAAGCTAGCGGTTAGTGTTGTACTGTGAATAAAGTAAAATAATTATAAGTTTAAAAAAACTTGAGAAACCGACTTCATTGTCAAACGGCTAAACCGATTTTAATCAAATTTGTTTGGGACAATCTGGACGTAAGAATAACCTTCCAAATAAAAAAATAATTTTCTAAATCGGTTCATATTGACGGAGGCATGCAGTTACAAACATTAAAAAAATTATTAAAAAAAAAATGGCAACACCGATTTTAATAAAATTAAAATGGGACCAATCGGGAAGCAGTGCCTTTCAGATAAAAAAATAATTTTTCAAATCGGCTCACAAATGACGAAGTTATGCGGTAACAAACATAAAAAAAAAATACAACCGAATTGAGAACCTCCTCCTTTTTGATTGGAAGTCGGTTAATAAAATGATGAATATTGTGGACAATCCACACAAAACTATCTTATCTAGTACCTACCAAATTAGGCAAAGCTTGTATTATAGAAACCAGATAGCTGATATAATACTTAAACATTTATTCTTGGCAGCTTTCCGTTCTACTTCCGACTAACTTCATTGTCTTTTCAGGTTTTGAAATACAGTTAGGTATTACCATTACTAATTAATCGAATAATTGTCTAAAGGAATTCTGATGCAGCCATTGAATTTTTTACTATTATAGTCATGGTCGATCCGTTTTTCAGGTGATTCAGACATTCTTCTAGATTTATAAAATTGACTGCGGAATTTCCAAACAGTATGCGTAGGTACGTAACTGCTGAGTTATTTGGCCGTTCTTGACTGATCGTTGAAGGTACCTACTTGAAATTCTGCTCCAATATGTGAAAATATGAAAAAATATGAAAAATATTTTATTTCTGTAGCCAAAATAATGAGCAGAAATTCACAATGTGGATTTCTGCTCATTAAGTAAGAAAATACTTGTGTTAGAGGATATGTAAATGATTGATATTAATTCATCCTAATAATATTATAAACGCGAAAGTTTGTAAGTATGGATGGTTGGATGTTTGTTGCTCTTTCACGTAAAAACGACTCAATGGAATTTAATGAAACTTTACAATAATATAATAGCTTACACATCAAAATAACAAATAGGCTAAAATGTATATATATATTGTAACGGAAATGTAAGTACCTAACGGGAACGGGGCGAACGAAGCCGCGGGCGGCCGCTAGTTGTCCATAGTTTGAACTTTACTTGTTTACTAAAGAAGTATAGACTTCTCTCACAGCTCTTAATTCTAGAAATTTTCGAAAATGTTTCTGAATCCTTCTTTTAACAGTTATTTATTTAACTTTTGACCTTACTTATAAATATATGTCAAAAGATAAACAGTGCTTAAACTATTGCCATCCTTTTCCACTGGGTTCATAACAAAAAGTGTCAGGGCTAGCTATAATGCAATGATTAAATTTAAATAACGTTTTTAACTATGGCTGTTTATGTACATCTTAAAAATGCCAAGAACCGGCTGCAAAAGCGTAGGGCGCCCTGCAGCAAGATGGATGGACACAGTCAAAGTTGCGGTGTAGAAATGGGTTACACTGGCTGGCATAGGATCGAGATAGATGGCAGAAACTAAGGGAGGCCTATACCCAGCGGTGGGTGTAGTTGGGCTGTGGATGATGATGACATCTTATCAGGTCTTAATAATAACCAATTCTATTGGAGTGCCTAAGTATATGCAGCCCGCACTGGGGTTACAATAATGGAGTTTCATTGTATAATGTCAGTGACCTGCTAGAAACGTATTAGAATAAATTAAAAAATAGTGTCACTTTACAAAAACTTATTAAAACTTACTAAATAAGGTAGGTATCATCACTTATATCTTCTATTTCTCTTTTTTTTATAAAGTATTTAAAAACTTTTTGTATACCGCCGTCTATCCGATTTTTATCTATACTTTCCTGGTTGTCTGAAAGAGATCGCTCTTAGCGATAAGGCCGTCCATTGTACTGATTATTTTTGTAATAGTTTCTGTATTCTTTGTGTACAATAAAGAGTTAATCTATCTATCTATCTACCACTTCAACCAATTCAAGCATTATTAAAACATTACCCTCATTCTGGGCAGCCGTGTATACTAAATTTCCCTTATTTAATTTAGTATACAGGGTATAAAGGGCTATATTGTAGACTGTTAGTAGAAACTTACAGCTAGGTCGTTTCGGCATCGGCGGCATATCCATGGGCGGTGCATGCGTCATCGGCGGCTGGGGTAGGGCGGGCGGTGACCTCTTCAGATCCATCTTGTCGGGGGAAGAACGTCTGTCGGGACTCTCCCGCCCATCGTCTGACATTCCCGGAGCGTTCTTGTCGAAACCCGGCGGCATATCGCGAATCTTGTGTGTCAGCATGTGTTGCTTCATGTTGCCCTGGAAATTTAAATAAATTAGTATCTCTATGTTTTTTCGCGAAGTTTTAAGCAAAAGCTTGAGCAAAGTTGGAGCTTTTTTTTATTTTATTTAAGAGGTAGATTATTTCAAGGTACCTTGTAGTCTGATAAAGCAAAATCTGATAAGAATCTTATGTTTAGTCTGATACAATTGCGATTTTAAAATCTTAACTCGTTTCAAAATCATGAATTTTCAAATAAGAAGCTATAATATAAATAATTCTTATAGAAAAATGATGTTTCGTTCTAAGAATTGGATTTATCGACAAATGAGAATCTTTTATGGATATAAGAATTTCTTGAACCATCGATGTCTCAACTGGTAAGGCTTTAAATCGTGTTAAGGTCCCAAGTGCTGTTATTGCTATTTACAGCACGAAAGTACTAAATAATTAACATGTTGAAATATTACAAACATAGCGTCTAATTACTAGATCTGTTTGAATGAATGTAATTAGGTAACTAGTGCCTACCTAATAGAGTTTATTACGTGTATTCAAATTGCTCCCTCAATAATTCCAAGAGCGATATTTTTTCTAAATTATTTGCATAAGTATCTGCCTAAGTCTAAGAACTGATTTACATATTTAGGTTAGGCGTCTGGCATAATGAAATGTATTTCGTCACTAACTGTTAGGTATTTAGTTTAATTAAGCATTTAAATTAAAGCATTCCTTAGTTTGGCTTAGCAGCAATAA
Source organism: Thera obeliscata (assembly GCA_947578465.1). NCBI lineage: Eukaryota > Metazoa > Arthropoda > Insecta > Lepidoptera > Geometridae > Thera > Thera obeliscata. Next base: position 7,222,604 of record OX387924.1, read on the forward strand.
TATAACAAATAACCTTAAGTTATTAATATTTGAAGCGGTTGCTAAAGAAAAAGAAATAAAGTAAGGACTCTACCAAGACCACGTGTAGGTAATAACCCAGATTTGACGTGGATTTCAGTCGATAAATATTGAATGCTTATAATCACAAATAACACCAACGCTTATATTTCAGACTTTTCATAACGGTGATCTTGGTATAGACGAAAACACATCACACATATTCAATTTAACGAAAATAACTGTCTTTTATTTCTAGTAGCTCAAACACTGATCAGAAAGTAGCCTAAAGCTCTAAACCGAATTAGTTATTCAAATTGCCAGCAGCTTACTAGCAATAACTACTGAATTTTTAGTGTGATACGAAAGTTGAATAACTACCAGAACGCATTATCATTCAAAATGTTGCCCGCATATTGAAATACTTGTGCACTATCTGTGTTTTAGATAGTTTTATTACCTGCTATTTTTGTATTTTGTTCAGGTACAGTCACAAGCTTGCGTCATTACTTTTGTACTCAGGTTATAGACGAATAAAAAAATAACAAAACTTTGGAGTTTTTTTTTATTCGCTACTCACGGCTCAGGCTAAAGTCATACTGCCTTGTCTTCCGTTGTTTTTTTCTTCTTTCTTGAATCAGCGTTCGAGAGAACATTTCGAAATTGGAATTATTTTTTTTTTTTTAAATATGTGTGGTGCGTGTAGAAAGACACTGTCATGCGTCTCCATTCATACCGGGTATACGAAGGCGTTCCAGAGGTCCAAAGCAGTGGCGTGCGGGGGGCGGGTGACGCGCGCGCGCCTACCGCACCGGCAACCGCCGCCACTGCTCTGGAACCACAAATACACACACACGTTAAACACACGGGATAAAACAATACGGTTAGAGGCTGGGATACTACGATCAATGTGTTCCAATTACAAAATGAACTTTCAACAAAAAATATATAAATTATGTAGAGAGGATTTCCAAGTAATGTAGTACCTATAGATAACTACATTACAGATTTCTCAGATTTTAATACAATTAGGCAAGTAATTAATAGTAAAGCTTCGTTTACAAGCTATTCAAGTTTAACATTTAGGTACCACTTTAAAAAAAATCTGGCAAAAGATGAAATAGTAATGGATAATGACTATAAGTTAAGGGGTAATTTTTCATGTATTTTATAATAGGTATTTTAAAATGTTTGTAAAACGTTTCGAAATTTGAATTTCAAGATTGAAATCAGTCATTGGTGGTTTGAATAAGATTTTAGATTCACTGGATCACAGTTCCAAGATTGATTATCGGTATACTTATTGATCGTATTAACACAGCCAAGGGGTCACAATAGGTATGCTACGAGTACATGCTCAGAGAGAAAAAAAACTTATCAGCATTCCATAACATATAGGTGCAGGTGCAGTTGTCTGCTCTAAGTTGGGCAGAATTCATAATTTTCAACATGATGTCCTACCTTTGATCTGTCATTAATTTTGTATCACGTATGGTAAATCCACTAAACGTGGATTCAAAAGTAATGACGCAATTTTTAAAATGAATACCTACCTATGAAGTGCAAATATCAAGTGCAGGCGACTTTTTCCAGATTTTTTTGAGAGACAATTTAACCATGCAACAAATATTTTCATGCTACACTGAGATACGTTCGTAGTGTGTTATTTGTTTGGTAATAAGGTTGATGAGGTCATAATTTCCAAAAGCCATGTTTGTTCTGAACTATCCCGTTATTAGTTAATTTGACAACTTGGGGACATAGCCTAGCTCAGAGCAACATTCATTACGAGACTTTCAGGCAGCTAAATGATTTGGAAGCTTGTAGTGAATCATCATCAGACTTGATGACTTATATTTTGTCTAATAGAATAGGTACTATCGGATAAATATGAAGGCAGTTTTCTTTCCGTTTATTTATATGTTCGAACAAGGCATGATAATCGCCTACTACGATATACCTACTATGGTAAGTATATATGATACTAAGAGCCCAAGGAGTAAATGGTATGATTGATTCGGCACCACAACGACGATATTTGACTGTATAGTTACATTGTTATTTGTTATAGTGGGTAAAACTCTCACAAACCTCCTGTAGCGGTGCCTATATCAATATGACAGTGCAAAATAGTATATGTACTGTCTGTACTGTGTTATTCACTGTCTACACTGTGCTAAATTTACATCGTAACAATTTTAGTCAAAAAATGTAGCAAGTTGTTCTTCAATATATGCTAATGAGAAATTAAATATTTTTGGAAATAAGGTTTCTTCAACAGAGAAGCTTATTGATATTTGAAATGCTTTTCCGCTTTTTGATGTGTTTTAAAACACATTATTTCGATAAGAGAACACGCTCGAAGTAGATAATCGTATCCAAATGGACTGGCAATTCAATTCATTGCAAATTCATATTTGCCGATCAATGCGATTTTACCACACTGGAATTTGTTTGAATAAAACTGTGGGTATTAATTATGCAAATATTCGTATTATACATTGGTTAATAACGTCTGTTTGTCGGTCCTTGCGTCCATAGTCAGAGCCCTTTGACACTTAGGCCTGTATTCAGAAACATAGATTTTTGACACTTAACAATGGAGAACTGTCAAAAAATCTTCTGCATACGAGAAGTTATTATTACATTCATCATGCTGTTTCGTAATAGAGTAATACATAGGTCGGTCAACACGCGCTTGGCCAATGTAGGTATTTAAAATGCAGCCAACATTAGGCTACTCAACCGTAAATGCTATGTCATTCATGAGAGTTTTTTCCCAGAGCTGTTTGCATACGTTACAAATACCTCTGGGAAAAAACTTCAAGAAATCATAGAAATAATAATGTATTATCTAGTAAAAGTGTTTAATTAGAAGCGAGTCGATCAATCAGGTCGGGCTCTAACTTCGGAATAAATGTATAATTTCGAAAAAAATACGTTGGTAATTATTAATATTTTATCTAGACATTGAGTGACGGATAGTAATAGGTTTTACATGTTTATTTACCATGTTGAACAAAATCCTAAGTGGTTTTCGACAGATAATTTTATTATGAGTAAGAAGTTAAACCACATTCGCGATCTGATGTGTGTTTATTCTACTAACGTATTCTTCTTCTTCCTGCCCTTATCCCACTTTATGTAGGGTCGGCACAACGTGTTCTCCTCCATTCTCTTCTATCAGCCGTCAACTCTGTATTCACTTCTTTCTTATCCATGCCATCTTTCAAACTGTTCATCCATCTTTACTTTGGCCTACCTCTACCCAAATATCCATCAACATTCATATATACCTACCCATCACTCTCCTAGTCACATGACTTTCATCTCTCTTCATGACATTATTCTTAGATTATTCTACTATCGTATTTAAAAAAAATTGTGGCAGATTTTATTTAATCCTTGTAAAATCATTAAGTATGTAATGTTTCACATTTAGGACTTCGTGGAGGTCGTAATTAAGCGTAAAACCTATAACAGAGCGGGTATTGTTTTGAACTTTGATACGCATTTGAAATTGCAAAGATCGAGATATTAATCTTGCAGCCAGCCGACTTGGTTAAGGCTTATTATTACTATTACTATAACTACTAGCCCGTAGTGTCCCACTGTTGGGCAAAGGCATCCCCCCATTTCGCCAGTCACTACGATCTTCTGCTTTAAGTTGCCAGTCCCGCTCATAAGGTTAAGGCTTATTATGTCAATTAAATCATTTTAGTAGAATCATTTAGTAGAATCTTCTTAAAGTACCTCAAACTCGTAACTAAGTACGTATAGATTATGTCGATTCGTTTACATACGAGTAGATAAGCGTAATGTAGAGACGGCGCTCGATGAATTCAATAGGCAGGTTGGTAAGTAGATATTTTATGACCTCTTAGTCATCGTGCTTAGGTCAATAAATTAATTATTATCGAGTTGCGATAATTCTAAGAGTATCAATAAAGTGCTAGTTCTCGCGTATCTTGATTTAATTTTAATATAAATCACATGAAGCTGTTGTATTTACTGCCTGACGATCAAAGTAATAGTCCCACAGATTTTATAAAGTTAAGGTCCCTAAGGCATTCTGGATTACAACTGCTTAGATATTTTTTTATTCCTGTACTCGAGCAAAGCGCAATAGATCTTCTACTACCTAGTGTTAAAATAGTTTGGAGATTTCATGAGTGAATCTTTAAATTGTCCCTAGAATTTAATCTGATATATTTTAGTCACGATACAGTTGATTAATTATTATAGGTTACTTTATTATATTATACTGCATACATATTTATAAAGCAGATTTTATTATAATGTTATAAATTAATAATAAATTGCTACTTCTTGTTACTGAAACCAAAAACCTATTAATTAATCGTAAAATATAAATATACTCAATGGTTTTGTATTTAAATACGAGGTCAGGTAACCGATGATATTGATTTAGAATTGGCAATTACTATGCTTTGATGATATTTTTATTTATGCATAAATATTAAGTTTCGACGCATTTTGTAACGTGATTTTTCCATAATACTACAGTTACTTGTTATCCATTAATTTAATTTTCGTATTTAAGTCATTAATCGAGGAATAGACGCTTAGATTTATCTAGTTTCAAATACGTTGCAAAGTGATCCTTGTGATGCTACTGACAAAAGTTTATTTAACAAAATAACATAGTACAGGGGTAGATATAGTAACAAAATCAATTTACACATTATGGTCTACCTAGATTAGTAGGAGTCTTGTAAAGCGGGCTCACAGCTACTTGCCTCGGCATCTCCGTCATAAGATATAGTGGTGTGAATACCGCCTTATTTGATTTGACGGGTCATAGGCAAAGGTCTCAGGTTTAGACAATTTTGAGAATAGACTCCCTAGTTCCCCATGTTTAGTCAAATAAATGCATTATGTACATAATGCATAAGTATATACCCGTACCTAATAGAACTATGTAAGTAGCTTTAAATAAAGGGCATTCGAAAGCAGCGTTCACGCCTTATCCGCCGGGAGCATTCGGATGCAAACACATTTGAAATTACAATAAGTGTCGGGGACACCATTCACGAAAGTTCACGTGCAAAACAATTTATTATCGATTATTCCAATCTTTTCTGAATATAGAGAACTCTATGAAATACTATGGTTTGGGAAACGGTAAGCGAAATAACAATTTGAGCTTTCTAGCCTACACGCCATTTACCCAAAACCCAAAGTAACCCTTAACGCATCCAAAAACAACAAGATTCTTGAACAAGATGCTTACTCAGCCTTTTCTTTAATCTCAATCACTGTTTTCAAAAGTTTTAGGAGTTTTTAGGTCTACCAATTCTATGGTTACCTAAGTTTTGGCATGCATTATTTGTAAAAAAAGAGAAGTATCTAAACATTTTCCTTCATCCACATTTTCTTTAGATACCTACCTAGTATTAGTAGGACACTAAATAAACATTATGACCTTTTTCACGAGACACTCTGTATTATATGTATTAGCTTTAATATTTGAATAAGCGACTATAGGCAAATACGTAAAGCTCGAATCGGTATAAGTCAGTTACTGCCTCAATGTTCCCACCGTGAGTGGTTCTTGTCAGGTATTCGAGTAGGAATTATATGATTTGATGTAAATACAGTAAAACATTTAATTTATAACAACATATTTCTTTGACACAACAATAGAATTTAAGTAGGCCGGCTACGAAAATGAAATAGCTAAAAAAATCAAGAATAGTGTAGTCAAAGACAAAATTGTTACTTTAGTTTCTAGAGCGATGAGTTTGCTTGCCAATTTGTCATCCGTGAAATTCTACTGCTGTAAAAGAGCGTATGTGCCAAAATATGGGTCATATTTGGACATCCTCAAGGATTTAGCAACCTGAGCCTTTCTCGATGTAGCCTACATTGTTGAATGTCTTAGCAAGGCTTCTTTTAATTGCTTTAATTGAGAAAAACACTCTTTCAGATAGTTTCTTGACGGTATTCCTAAAATGTATTCCTGCATATTTACTAATAATTTTATGCGCCATGGTGTAATCGTTTTAATTTAAAGATTTCCTTTGGCTTGCATGTTTACTCACTTTTCTACTAAATTTCCGTAAACTAATGAATTCGCGGTAGTGTTTATTTAGACGTGGAATTAGTATAACATGCTTGAATCATTTCAAAAATGTGCTACGGTGATAGAAAACAGATAATTTACGTCACAAGAAAATTCGTCTGTTCACAGAATATGAAAATAAATGTTGTGCTTAAAAATTGTTGCGTAAAATAAATAAGACTATCCTCTCGTAGGCATTATTTGGAATCTAGATCAAGAACCTGTACCTACCGAACCTATTGGTTATTAGTTACTTTAAATAAATGCTACCCATGACACACTCAACATACATTCTTATATCATACGTATTCTTTTTCTTCTTAAATTTAAGAGCTAGTCGGGGTTTGATGCAGTTTAAATTTAAAATGAAAATATAATAAGTATTTTAGAACTAAGTTACTCCTAAACTCTTACGTTTGATAAGTATTTAGCAGGGTCCAGTTTTCTACTGTTTCCTTGTAATTTTGGTTAGACTTTTTTTATTTGTTGAACCATGGTTAAGGTATTTATTTGCTTTCCGTTTAGCGAGTAGGAGGCAGGTTAACGCATGTTTATTTTCTTGTATATCTCGTTGAAGTTATCTGCGATTGTGGGTCACATCGAATGTTAATCATAGTAGATACCTACCTACCTACCTACGTAAACGTTGGCGTAAGTATTTATCAGAAGAACTTAATTAAAGCAAAGGGAACGTTGGCGTTGTGAAGCCTTTAAACTTTAAAACCGCGGCGCCCGTCGTAAATAATCTATATTTTATTGATAAGACCCTTGGACACTTTAGGAAACATACGAAAAATGTTACTTTGTCAAGCATAAATAATCTTTTTATGACGAGAAGCGTAGGTAAAGGCTCAAGGATTTATAAGCAATAAATATTTTACGACATGAATTAATATTCCGATCGTTTTCCGTGACGTTGTTTTTATGACTTATCATTTTTGTGGCGCTGCGCGACGACGCTATGCGCCGAGCGAGTCGTGCGGCTGTGCAGGCGCAGCTTTTACGCGCTTAAATTATTAGCCGATCTCGGTATAATTATAAATGCCATAAAAATGCTTTTAACCAGCTTTATTTATTAACGCAAAACTCATTTTATGAATCTAAAATGGCCATTTATAAATTGTCATTCGTCATCGTCAGATAAAAATTGGTAGCATAATGTGTTAAAGCCCATTAGCAATAGAGCTGCAAAGTAGAGCGAAATATTATGTGTACCTACCTAATCTTTTTGGGTTAAAAAGTGACTTCCATTAACTGGAGTTTTACATAATATTTCTAATACTTACATAATTTACATATTTTAGTGATTTATATTACAAATAATATTACATACTTACACAAGGTTATAATACATCAGGCTGCTCGCTCTTATGCTCTTAAGCGTCATTTTTATTAGTTTTTATGTAGTTAGGTACTTGAGCTGCATGTATCCTTGTGTATCAAAAAGTTTTTGCAAAAAAGCCTAGTAAAACTCTCGCTTGATTTTTAAAAGTTGTATATCCTAGCAGCCATTACGATGTTGCAGGTTATATTAGAAACAAAACCTTAAAAAAAATTGTCGCAGAGTTAAGAACCTCCTCTGCTGGTTTTTTAGTCTTTCTAAATGAATGTTAGTTTTAAGTGTTCCAATTATTCTTATGAACGCTTTACGACTTTGTATCTAATGAGTTCTTGCGTGAACCAGTTTAATGATATCTAATTTCTAAGCGGAATGTAAACTATTAATAAGCTTTAGTTTTGATTAAATCCGAACAAACGAGCCTACAAGTTTGCGAAGTTAGTCGTCAATTACGCGAATGTCGGCGTTGCTCGGATGCGATGCGACGGAGAAAGACAACAGCTTAAACTAATGTGAACTGGAGGCGTCGACTAGCGACTTGTAATTACTGCCTGCAAAATTAATGCACTGAAACTTGGATGAAATGAAACCAGCGCATGAAGTTAGTCCTCCAGCCAGCGAAGACTCGAGTGCAGCCAGACTTGCCGAGATGTCTCGACTCTCGCTTCGGGTTCTACTTGGAATTCGACGCCTCGGTAACATCTCGGTAAGTTATTTATCAAACACCCCATTATTTACGCTCTACCAGAATTAAGCGTATCATACACCTAGACGCATACATTTAAGAACTAATTGAACTACATCAAACAATTTATTTTATATTCCTATAAGATTTAATTGTCAATGGATTTCTTTAGATGTAGTGAAAATTTGTGGAAATGTCGTAAACACGCATGCTTACGCTATTTGTGTAACAATAAAGTATGAACTGGCCTAAAGCCAAAGACACTCAATCTGAACTACTGATGTAGGCACTTGTAGGTAGGTTTGTGAGATTACCACCCTGATAGCCATTAAACTATTATTGTGGGACGTAATAACTGTTAAAATTGAATCAATCAACCAGTGGTTCTCGGATAGAGTAGGCGCAATAAGGTCATGCACTCGGAATCAAATATGGTAAGGTTGAAAATTATTGTGTTGTAAAGGGCCAATAAAATGTGCAAATTAGTTACCTTTGTGGAGAAGCCGCGATCGCAGACAGTGCATTTGAAGGGGCGCTCCTTGGTGTGGCTGCGATAGTGGATCTCTAGAGCCGAGTTGCAGGCGAATGTCTTGTAGCAGATGTTACATGTTGTGTTTCCGCGCACTGCACACAAACAAACACCGTTCAGTACAAATTCCATGTCACTTTGTCTGGGCTCGATTTGGATCGCGCGATTAGGTACAGCGGATGGTTAGCATTGTTCAAAGTTAATTCGGTCAACCTTTTTCGGCGTATGATCAGAGAGCCCGATTATGATAAGTTTGCGAGCGAGGAAAATGCAAGGAAATGGAAATGCGGGCGACGGGCGGACGGTAATTCGGAATAATGAGGTCCCACTATCGCATACCTGCGGGGGGGAACGCGAGTCCGAGCGGGCTGAAAGGCGATCCTCCGAGAGCGCCGAGTGCGGCCAGCGGCGTGGGCGGCGACGGCTGCGGCGAGTGCAGCGGCAGCCGAGGCGGCGTCGACAGCGACGACGTCGTCGGCGACGGGGGCGAGGCGCGCGCCGAACGCCCGCTCTCCGAACCTGTCGCCGATGGGAGGGAAGCCGTTGTGGTGATGGTTTTTATTTCGCATTCGGACGCCGAGGCGCAGACGGAGAGCGGCGAAGTTCGACGATCCTTCATATATGAGTCGTCGTCGAACTCCCGAATGGCGGGCTCGTCCCGGCCGCTCTCATCGTCGGTCCCGCGGGAGTCCGCCCGTCGGTCGCCGGGAGTATTTGGAGTCGGAAACAGGGGAGCTGGAACGGACCGGTAAGGAGAATAGTCATTGACGTCGGACTCGTGGCTCAATGATGGAAAACTGTCGCAGTTTCTACTCCCGAACTGATCATAGGGGGCGTTGTCTCGTTCACTGGTATGAAGACGGACGTGCTGATGCAATGAAAAAGGATCAAAAAATTTCTTGTGACATACTGGACATTGATGCAACATTTGAGCGGGTGGTTTTATGCGATGAACGCCCATGTGAGTCTTCAAATTGCCTTTAGTCGTAAACGACCGGCCACATAATTTGCATCGGAAAGGCCTCTCCCCAGTGTGCGTCCGATAATGCATTTGCAAAGCGCTTTTGCAGGACAGCACCCGATGGCATACTATGCACTCGTTCGGGTCAGATAGTTTATTATCTATGTTATCAACTAATTGTTGCAATTTTGCTGTATCTGATGTTTTAGTAACTTCTATTAAACTTTCCCAGGAATTATCATTGCTACCCGGTCGCGGTAAGAGAGCATTAAAAAAAAGTGGGTCTCGAGTTAAGTCCACGTCGACGACATTTTGTGGAGTTCTGCGGAAAGGAGTTAAACTACCTGAGGAAATACTACTGGGTGGTGATTGAGGGAATAACGGAAACGCGGGAAAGGTACGAAGTCCCGTCGCTATTGAAATTGGTCCAGATATCGGTGAATTCTTACTTGAGAGATTTTCCGGTTGGTCTGGATCGGGCTTGACATGTGGGCTATCTCTCCCGATATGCTCTTCGTTGCTGTACTTTGAGTCCATACTGCAGTCGTCGTACGGGGAGGTGGAATGATATCGATCTGGTTCTGCGTCTTGTGGTGCGTCAATGTCTTCCGGCTCTCGCTTGGGCGTGACGCGGTCTGTCTCTTCAAAACTGGAATCTCGCTGACTTTCTTCGTCTTGGGGCTCAGATTTGAATGCATCAGGTGCAGATCGCAAGGGGCTCGGCGCGGATGGCTTACTGAGATCTGCCGGAGCGTCTTGTTCTTCGCGCATTGCGAATAATGGATGTGGTGGTAGAGGTTTATCGCCCATTGGACGTGGCGGTAACAAATCATGGTGCGGCGGTCTGTATAATGGCAAGCTCGGTGGGAAAGGATTCGGCCCACCAGGGTTGAACTGCAGCGGATGTGGGGGCATGCCGGGAATCGGGCCCGGAGACAGTTGCGCTAATAATGGCGGATGATATTTGTCTAAATGTTCTGGAATCGGATTAGGATTCATCTGCACATGGGGGAACTTTGATGTGTGTCTTTGGAAATGTACTTTTAGGTTCCCTTTGGTTGTAAATCGAGACCCGCAAACGTTACACTTGAACGGCCGCTCTCCCGTGTGCGACCGAATGTGGATTTGCAGCGCAGAGTCACTTCCGAATACTTTGCCGCAATATCTGCAGCGGTGCTTGAAGAATGGTTCATTGCGTCCACCGGATTTCCCGTCATAAGGCGACATTTTTCCTGATTTACGGAATGCTAGTTCGTCGGCGAGATTGTTCGCCAAGAGACCTTGAGAAGCGTTATCCAGGACTTCTTGTGCCCTCTTTTGCAGCATCTCCAGCGTGTTCGGCTCGTTAAGAGACGGTGGCGGATCATTGTTTGTTATGATCGTTGATGCTAATGATGACGAAATGGAGCTGTAGGGCGGGTGGGACATCGATGGCGGTGAAGAGGTCGGAAGTTTAGGAACAGTAATCAGTTCCGTTTTGGGAATGAGATGCGAATGAGTCGACGGCAAGCTTTGGCTAGTGGGAGGTTTGGATATGACAGGAGTAGGCTTCCGCGGCGGACGCGGCGGCGACGGTGACCGCGTTGGAGGCAGCGCCGGGACGGCAGGCTCTGGCTCGCTCGGCGGCGGACTCGGCGCCGTATCCTCTTTTGGCCTCGTTAACGAAAGTTGGCTTTGAAGTTGACGTATTAATTGCAGTTGGAATACTTGTTGATGTTGCAACGTGAATAGCGTGCTCTGCAGCACAGCAAGTTCGTGCAAGGCGGCTTCGTTATCCGCGTTATTGGCCATTGCGGTTGCGGCGAATTGTGCTACGGCGACTTTAGTGTTTTGTAGCGCTTCGAGCGTCACGTGGCCGGCGACGGAAAAGGGCAGGCCTACGGCGGGGGGCTCGTCGGCTTCGGGCGTCTCGCCCTCGCCATCCTCGAGGCTATTGTTATTTTCAGCGTCTTGCCGATGCCGTCGCACTTGCTCTAACCGTTTATTCGGACCGTCCATTTCCTCGTCTCCGGAAACGACCATCTCTTCGGGGTCGGAGTGCATTCGTTCCTCGCCCATTTGCATCGCTTTCTCGTCACATAGTCGCTTGTGATAGAGAAACTCGTGCAGGTTTTCGAACTGCTCCTGACATCGCGGGCACATGTGCGGCTCATGTCGAACTCTGACTTCGTCCACGGAATTATTGATTTCATCTTCAGAACACGATCCTGAGCTTTCACCTAAAACAAAGAAAAAGTCCGTTCAATACAGTTAATCTGTGCATTACAAATAAGTACGTAGCTATATTTATTTTAATATAACATTCGCTGAAATTAAACTGGCTGTTCAGTCTCAGTCCTTTTATTCCAAAATATTAAACTCTAAATTAAAGGAATCTGGGAAATAAGTTAAATATTGTAAAAGTAATATAAAATCGGCACGTTTTAAAATATTAACCTTTAATAATAATATTTAAGTATATACCACAACACATCACACAATTTCCATAGGTACGCTTAGTTTCTACGTATTCAAAATAAAAAAAAAGATAAAAATTAAACTCCACACTACCGTTTGTAGCCATTGACATAATTATCTACGTTCTTTTGAGCGAAGAAGCGCAGTATAAGTCCGCTACTCAAATACAGATGGCGCTAGTTACCTAAATTATGTTAGACTTGTGAGTATAGAAATCAACCATTGGAACCGTTTGCCTATCTTTCACATAAAAAAAAAAGATCAATAGTATATTCCTGCCTACGAGTAAACATGTCATACTTTCTGAAGATGAAATCCATATACTAGGTATTTTAAACTTATTCATTTTATTAGATAATTATGTTTTAGGCGTTCTTAAAATAATGCATAGTAGATAGGTATGTACTTTTGTGTCTAAAAAAAGTATTGTGGACAATCCACACAACGCCATCTAGCACCAAATGTATGTATTAGATACATTTGAAAAAAAAAAACTATTGATAGGCCTTGGGTCACTATGAAATAATAGTAATTAATTTAAAATATCTTCTTGTTTTCTTAAAAAATACCTACGTAAATAAATGCATTACAACATGGAAACCATTTTCAGTTTTCATAAATTCATATAAAAGGCCAGGCTTATTAAGCTCTTCAAGTTTTTTCAGATCAAATTTTTCTATTGAAACGTATTCAATTTGTTTCTTTATTAGTCCCGTTCTAGTCACCTGTTTTTTCTGATTATGTTGTATCTCTCAACTATAGATTACATCAAATCATTTGCCAGAAATAAAAAAAGTATACCTCAATGTACAAGAATGAACACGGATAGAAGTAACACGGAAAAAAAATGGCCGCCATATTTATAAGTTCAAATTCTACCTTTTGATTTGGCCTACGAATTGGTTATTAGCCGTTACGAACTCAATTTACCTAAGTTTAAAATCGAATAATTTCTCCATTTCAATGAGCATAATTATTATAAATACCTACTTTAGTAACAGTGTTTCCCATAGCATAAGCTCTGCTTAATTTGGGGCTAGATAGTGTTGTGTGGATTGTCCACAATATGTATTTATTTATATTGAGTCAATTACAAAAAAAATTAAATGATCCCAAAAGTTATGCACTGAGGCCCCACTACTCAGTGCTTCTTTATTGTGTCATTGATTACTTGATTTTACTATTTTTTTTGTATTTTGACTGTCTTCGCCGTGTCGTGTCACTAGTTCTTGTGAACCAGTGTGGTGAAGGGATTTTAAGTGCGCCTCAATGAGGGTATTCTCGCGCACTTGACATATTATGTTGTCGAACTTTAAGATTCTACGACATGACGGTTTCCTCATGAGGTTTTCCTTCACCGTTTGAGAGTACCTACTGGCATAGTGATGCACACACATTTTTGGATAGAAAAACTCATTTTGACTGTTGAATGAAAGATTTCATCAAGATCATAGGTATTCTTGATTCCACACAGGTTTCCTTATTGCGTGGGTGCTAAAAGTATCTATCAAGGTAACAGACACCAACAGAACTCAAAAATTAATGCAAAAAATGTTAAAATTTTAAAATGGCGACATAACATTTTGGGCTAAAATTATGTTTTCTTATTTGGTCGGTTGAATATCATCATAGGTCATCCGGAAACAGCCCTATGTTAACTTCTAGGGTTAACTTTAAGCTTAAGTCTTTGAGCGCAGATTGATAAATATCATAAAAAATATTGAATAAAACTTATTATTATGCTTTATTTTGATATTGTCTGTCATGCGAAGGGAAGAATGTCATCTAACGAGAAGAGTGCTATAGATATGAACAAATAAATAAATAAATATTCTAGACAATCAACTCAACACTATCTAGCCCCAAACTAAGCAGAGCTTGTACTATAGGAACCAGATAGCTGATATACTACTTATACAGGGTGTCCCATAAGTCAACGTCCTGCCGAAAACGAGCGATGGGCCAAGTCATGACAGTTATCAGAAAAATATAAGAAAAAATATTTGCCATGTAATTTTCGAGTTATGATGAGTATTTAAAAAAAACAGGAAAAACTGACACCCTGTGATGATCTTTTAAATCCTGTGACTACAAATTTTCGTGAAACTTTTTTCTGCAATGTAAGCATGAATAACCCTTCTGTAAATTACAATTCAAAATTAAGCCTTAGCTGCCTCAGTTTTCAATAAAATCGTATAGTTTTGGCCAACATTTCATTTCAGATAATTAAATCACCAAACTCTAACCGTCTGTACCGCAAAAAAAATGTACTACACTCATCATGGCAAGTATTTTTAAAAGATGGCGCATTTAGCCAGGATTCCAAAATGATATAATACTTGCTAGAGTACTCCTTAGTTTTGGAAATAAAAAATGGTTTTTCAACTAAACCGGATTTCCAATCAATTTTGTTTCATTAGATAAAATGTTTGTACCCTTCATCATGGACTTAACATGCCTAATTGCCTACGCTGCGTTTTTAAGTCGCTCACAATTTACAGGTACAAGTAAATACCATTTCGACAATGCAAGTAAACAGATAGAGCCACCTTCTTGTCGAAAGAGTAATAACCATGGGTGTTCAAGTAATTTGTTAGTTTTAGGTGAAAGTTTGAAATAAAATTCAATCATAGGATTTCTTCAATCGTAACTAAAGGGCGTTACTTAGGAGTAACTTAGGTGTCATATATTGCTTAAAATTAGCCCTGTCATCAGTTTGTAACTAATATTATACTATATAATAATATTAAACCAACTAATATTATACTTAATAGAGAGTCACTTAACCTTGTAGATTCTACTATCTTCTTAGGACTTAATCTTGACAAAAAATTGCAGTGGGGACCGCAAATCAAAGCACTTGCTGCCAGACTAAGTTCGGCTGCATATGCAGTTCGGACTATAAGATGGCTCACTGATGAAGCTACAGCTAGGCTAGTTTACTTCAGCTACTTCCATAGTGTTATGTCTTACGGTATCCTTCTCTGGGGGAAAGCAGCTGATATTCAAACTATATTCGTTTTACAAAAAAGGGCCATACGTGCCATCTATAAAATGAAATCACGAGACTCATTGAGGGAGCGATTTAAGGAAATTAATATCCTCACAGTAATTTCACAATATATATATGAAAACTTACTGTACACTCACAAACACATCTGTAGCTTTCAGAAAAATTGTGATTCACATAATATTAACACTAGAAATAAAAATAAACTTTATATTCCCAAATTTCGTTTACAGAAGGTAAATGGGTCTTTTATGGGGAACACTGTACGCTTCTACAATAAACTTCCGGAAAATGCAACTAAGCTTCCAATTCGGAAGTTTAAAGCCTATATTAAGAGTAATTTGATAAAGAAAGCGTACTATACTCTAGATAGCTATATGAATGATAAATATGCGTGGCCCGATGTCCCGGTCACTCTACCCATAGGAAGCTAGCATGTCAATTTGCAATGTCTGTACCTACTATTTAATATCTTATTTTTATATCTGTGTAGATACTTTATTATAACTTTGAAGCGTAGCATGTGCTGTCTTTGAAACTTTTGCTTTTGTATAATTACATTGCATACGTCTGACTAAGTGAAGTGGCACCACACTGGAACTTCACTGCTATTATTTTAGACTATTTTTGATTTGTAAAAGGATCATATAAAAAAACGGTAGGAACCGAGACGTAGTTTGTTGCCTGTTCTTCTACGCTTGGTCGCGTGGAACTGGCACCTAGACTCACCTAGCTTTAAGACGTTTCAAAGTGATTCTTGTATCGTATTGAATAAACGCTTATTGAATTTGAATTTGAATTGAATTTGAATTTGTACGAGTTTGTAAGAGATGTTAGTTACTTGCACATAGTTTTTTTAAAAAACCCTTTTAGGTAAGGGGGTAAACACTCAAGACAAATTGTAGTTAGGCTTTTTCAATTACATATAAGCCAAACATTAAATCAACAATAAGATATAAGTAAGTTATAACTAAGTAAAGTTTTGTGTTTCCTCTTTTAAGGGTTCCATCGCCAAATGGCAAAAACGGAACCCTTATAGATTCGTCATGTCTGTCTGTATGTCCGTCCGTATGTCACAGCCATTTTTCTCCGAAACCGTAAGAGCTAGACTGATGAAACTTGGCGAGTAGATATTCTGTGAACCGCATTAAGATTTTTACACAAAAATAGAAAAAAAAAACTATAACTTTTGGGGGTCCCCATATACTTGAAACTGAAACTCAAAAAAAATGTTTTCATCGAACCCATACGTGTAGGCTGGGGTATCTATGAATAGGTCTTCAAATGTTGAGGTTTCTAACATCGTTTTTTTCTAAACTGAATAATTTGCGCGAGAGACACTTCCTTAGTGGTAAAAAGTTAGTCCCCCCCCTCTAACTTCTAAAATAAGAGAATGATAAAACAAAAAAAAATATATGTTGTACATTACTATGCAAACTTCCAACGATATTTGGTTTGAACGAGATCTAGTCAGTAGTTTTTTTTTATACGTCATAAATCGTAAACCGCAATTTACCTTTCGACGAACAAGAACCTTTATATTATGTTACTTGTTGCCACGGAACTCTTCATGGGCGAGTCCAAATCGCACTTGGCTGCTTTTTTATATAAAAAAATTAAATTTTCCTTTAATTACACATCAAATAGGTAGAGCTATTTTACCTACTATGTTGCCGAGATTTAAATAAGTTCGGGGGTTTATCTAATGTTTGTATGTTTCCATCCTGTTGTCAAAGTCAAAGTCAAATATGTATTTATTAAATAGTATCACAAGGATCACTTTGAAACGTCTAAAAGCTAGGTGAGTCCAGATGCCAGTTCCTAATCAGATGCAAACATTGCTTATTATGTTCATTTAATTGGTAATGTGGTGTTATCATGAATTTGTGATGATAGTTATGAAGGTAATTTAATTTAATAAGTTACATACTTATTGTAGCATGTTTAAAGTTTGTAGTTTTATAGAAAAATCAAACAAAATCCGTACGTAGGATCTATAATATGAATCTACCTACAGTTAACATTGTTGCTTTAAAAAATAATATATCTACGTCACTGCTAGAGCAACAGTATAATCAGCGTCAAAAGTAGATTGGCTTTTCGAATTGGTAAACTTACTTTTATCACAAAAGAGATGTTTCATAATGCCTCTTAAAAAAAAAAAAAAAAATGGTCTAGCTTTAGTGTGTTATTGATTTAATGAGAAATGTCAAATATAAGCACTATTGCCATCTCTATCCAATTGGTAGAGACCAAGAATAGCAGATCTAATTTTCAGCTATATTTAAAATGAAACTTTGATAATTATAGGGGTAAATGTATCTTTTACCCCCGACCGAAAAGAGGGGTGTTTTGTTTTGAATGCTGTTTTTTTAAGAAAGCTGATGTTAAAGTCCATTTTCTGAGGATCAACTTGTTTATTTTTTTTTTCATTTTTATATTAGGTAAATTGTTTTAACCTACCTTGACTTTTACTTCACAATTAATCGCGAGGTAGGGTAAACTATCTAATTTTTTAAGTCATTTCAATTTATAGAGAAATCATTAATAATAAAGTTATTCAAAGTTTTTTTTTAATTTATAAGTAAAGTTATCAAAAATCATCCATACATTTTTATATTAAAGTGTATGTGTAATCTTTGAGGGTCTTATTAATAATTCTAGCGTAGCGTTGGACTAGTTGATCCATGTTTTGTCTCTTGCATTGACATGCAATTGTCAACTCGAACAAATGTGACAAAACACGATTTAACTACTCCAGCGTTGCGCCGGGATTATTAATAACACCCTGAAGGTTTACTAAGTGTTTTCAAAAAAAAAAGAATTAAAACTTACTTTTTTTTTCTATAAATATTATAAATGTATAGTTATCCCTTAAAATGTAATAAGTGAAGTGGGGCTGAAAACGATCAAGATCATTATTAAAATTGACTAACTAAAATTTTCTTCATAAACTAAATTAGACTTGTTTATATTTGTCAAGATTTATTAGACAAAGGTTCATGACATTTTTTCGTTTGTAACGTGTTAGTTTTTTTGTGACTGCTGTATGGCAGTTAGTCACTGATAATATTAATTTTGAGAAACTTGTTCAACCCAAATACCACACGCTGACATGGTGATAGGTGTTAAATTTAAAACAAATTGCATAAATTTGCTTATCATAATTTTATTACACTTTCACCGTTAAAATTTTACATCTCGCTCTCTTTGTAAACCATCATTTTAAAATTTTATGAGCGTTGAGGCTCTTGTGATGAAATATGCAGAGATATAACTAATGTTGATTCTCAATTTTGGGGTTCTGAAGAAAAAAAACTCTGGTTTCACAATGATATCTGTTTATATTGGACAGGGCTGTCAAATTTAAACAGATACCTCAAAAACGAGGAGTAAGGAGCAAGGGCGGATCCAGGGGGGGGGGTCATGGGGGTCATGACCCCCCCCTGAGCTGGTTCCAGGACTTAGGTGGACCACTAATTGTACATAATGATTTTGTATTATATATTTTGTCACCATACAGATTTTATGTAACTACATACCTTCAATATTTAATTAATTTCATTAATTTAATCTAAATATATGAAACTCTTACGCTACTGACTGACTGACTGACAATCAACGCACAGCCTAGGCCGTTAGTCCTAGAAGCATGAAACTTGGAGGGTGTGTTCCTTTTATAATGTAGAGGTTCACTAAGAAAGGAAATTGGAAAATTCTTTCCCTAACAGGAGAAAAAGGGGAAAAATGGTTTTAAGGAAAATGATGATTGTAAAAATCAAAGCAAAGTTAGAAGCATGAAACTTGGACAATAATACATACAGGGTGGCCCAAAAGTCGTGGATCAAACGCAACTAGGGGTTAGATGGGGTCATCAGCTGCAAAAAGTTGTTCTACGGGAGGTCCTTAAATTGAAATTCGTCATGTCTGTCTGTCTGTCTGTCCGTCCGTATGTCAGCCATTTTTCTCCGAAACCGTAAGAGCTAGACTGATGAAACTTGGCGAGTAGATGTATTCTGTAAACCGTATTAAGATTTTTACACAAAAATAGAAAAAAAAACTATAAATTTTGGGGGTCCCCATACTTGAAACTGAAACTCAATTTTTTTTTTTCATCGAACCCCTACGTGTGTGGTATCTGTGAATAGGTCTTCAAAAATGATGTTGAGGTTTCTAATATCGTTTTTTTCTAAACTTAATAGTTTGTGCGAGAGACACTTCCAAAGTGGAAAAAAGTTGGTCCCCCCCCTCTAACTTCTAAAATAAGAGAAAGATAAAACTAAAAAAAATATATGTTGTACATTACTATGCAAACTTTCAACGATATTTGGTTTGAACGAGATCTAGTCAGTAGTTTTTTTTTATACGTCATTAATCGTAAACCGCAATTTACCTTTCGACGAACTACAAGAACTTATATGTATGTACATTGTACATATTATGTTACTTGTTGCTACGGAACCCTTCATGGGCGAGTCCGACTCGCACTTGGCCGCTTTTTTACTTGTATCTATTGTTATCAAAATTAAATTATAAGTTCTTGACTTGACCACGACTATGTGACCCCCTCCTGGCGCCAAAGCTGGATCCGCCCTTGGTAAGGAGGGCTCATAGCTGAGTTGGTTGGTTGGTATAGAAGATCTGCCTTTGCGCTCGAGGGAGTTCGATCCCCACCGAGAACAAATATTTGTGTTATGAACGCAGGATCTTCGTTCTTTAACTGGGTGTTATTCTAATTATTTATTTACAAAAAAAAGAATATTAAGTATTATATCAGCTATCTGGTTCCCATAGTACAAGCTCTGCTTAGTTTGGAGTGTTGAGTAGATTGTCCACAATATTTATTTGATTTATACTTAGATTAGTTTAAACTAGATAAATATTCCTGGTTTTCAGTTCACACAATATTTTTTTTTACGAACCGACTTTGAATAAGTCTTGAAATTCAGTGATGATCCACTTTGAGCTATAACTGATCTTCAAACCCAAGAGGTCATTTCATGGCAAAATCCTGAGACGATATACAACTGTAATTGTTATTGCTAGCGTTTACTTGCTGTAAATTTTGCTTGTTGGTATGGATAGCCTGAAAAAATATTTAATGAAAAAAAATCAGACATGACAGGCATGCCTTACATGTAATGGGAGTTAATTATTTTTAAAGTACTATCGTTGGTGAGGAATTAGTGAAAAACAGTGTGATTAGAGAGAAATGCGGTGTGAAAGAATATAGTGATGAGAGCAGAGAAAGGCATGCTTAGATGCTTTGGGCATGTAGAGAGAATGGATGAAAGAAGATTAAAAGAACAGGTGCATCAAGCGAGTGTGAATGGAACTACTGGAAAGGGAAGACCTCGGCGAATGTATCTCGATCAGATAGCAGACGTTTTAGAGAAAGGTCAGGTCAGGAGTACCCTAAACCGACGAGCATGTAATAAGAATGTTATGCGAGTGAATGAAGCGAAAGAGGTTTGTCAGGATTATAGCTTGTGGAAATTCGTGATCTCTGCCTACCCCCATGAGAATAAGGCGTGATTGTACGAGTATAATGTATTTCCGTTGGTTTATGATGAACTTACGTTTATTCTATTCCATAAATGGTAATATTATTAAAGTCGCCTCTTTCGCCTCTTTCGCCTCTTTCGCCTCTTTCGCCTCTTTCACCTATTAGCAGCAGGTTGAAACGGTAGTTAGAAACGGTAGTTTTAACTCGTAGCCAATGTGTTGCTAGAAGCGTCGGTAATGGAATTATTGTTACCACGGCTATTTTAAAATGAGTCTAAACCGTGCTGATTTCGAAAGACTTGCCTCTTCTTCTTCTTCCTGCCCTTATCCCACTTTATGTATGTGGGGTTGGCTCAACATGTACCTACGTACCTATTCCTCCTCTATTCCCTGTCTCTCTATTCTGTCAGCCGTCATCTCTGCATGCACTCCTCTCTTATCCATGTCATCTTTACACATGTCATTTTTATTCTTTCATTGCCCCTGCGCTCTTTTAAAATCAAATGTTTATTAAATCATAATTAACATTTTACCTTCACTTCTGATTTCACATAACAAAGATCTTCATTCTCTCACACATACTCCCACATTATACCCTCATATGCATCCCACATACCTCATAAAATATGGTTCTTTCAAGCTAGTTCGGTGAAAAGAAAGTGAGTATAATATCTAATGCAAAGTATGTTTTCTTTTTAGCTTTGGGAAAAATTCAAGGGTGACTGTTGACTTGACATTAAGGCATTTTATTTTGATCAGGGACCATCCATATATTAAGGTAAGTACACGAATTCCTCACAGAATCCCTCTCCCATCTTTGTGAGACAGGAGAAAACACTAAAGTAACTTTTTAAATTTTTGTCACAATCTAGAAATTATTTAATTAAAACAGCTCTGAATTTAGTCTTCATCATCATCTGCAGCCCTACTAAACTCTCTGCTGGGCATGGATTTCTCTTTGCTTTTGCAAAAGCTTTATTTTCATTTTAGTAGGTATTTTATTTTAATAATTAATAATTATTTTAAGAGTTTGATGTTGAATTTATTTTAAAAAACTTGACCTAAACAAAACTTGTGTTTTAATCAATTAGATTTATTTTCTTAAATACATAAGATTTTGAAATGTGACGTCAATGAACTTAGTACCCCTCCCACTCCTTGTCACACAATGTCACACTTTGCCGACCCCCTCCCCCCTTTGAGTGTGACGTAATTTATGGATGGCTCATCATTATTTAGTAGCTCATTCTAGATTTCTGACAATAGGTTTTAAAATAGGGGTCCTATTGTAGTGGGGGGTATATAACCAATTTATAACAAAAAAAGATTGTTGCCCCGCTCATATTTATATTGTACTCTGTATCTTATTTTTGTCATATATTTTAGATTAGTTTTGTTATAATCTATGTTCGTTTAAAATTTTAATTCAAATGTAAAATATTAAAGGATCATTTGAATGCGTTTTTTTTCCAGTTTTAGTTTCGGAATTGAAAGCGAAGAAGTGAGCACCGCACCATAACAAAAGTGAGTTATAATCCAGGATAATGTGGTGGTGAGGGATTAAATATCGAGTTTGTTGCAATATTCCGGCTTAGTGCAGTTATTTGAAAGGAGAAGGATTAGTGATGTCTGTTTGTTGCTGTTTAGTTGTGCTTTCGGCTCGCAAACGGCACCGACGGCGGCCGTTCTAAGAGCGGGGGCACACGATACGTTGCGGCGCCGCATCGCAAAGATTTCACCGTGTCAGTGGGCACACGAGCGGTGCGGTGCCGTAACGTTGTTATGTCGCAGCGGCGCCGTAGCACCGTTGGACAGTCTGTTAATGAAAATGGATCGTAAAAGACGTCTATTGTTGGAAACAACTGAGCGGTGCCGCTCCGACGTCGCAACGCATTCACCCCTCCCCGCCTCGTCTTTGGTGGTTGCAAGTCCGGTGCGGCGCCGGAGCGCATCGTGTGACATGCCACAGATATTTCTATGTAAGACGACGCAGCGACACCGCTCCGGCGCCGCACCGCCGCCGCAACGCATCGTGTGCCCCCGCTCTTAAGCGATACGTTTGCGGTAAACCGACCACGCGCGCCGTCCGTCTTACGAAGAAGTATAAAAACACCTACTTATTATGTCTCCAAAGTGTTCTGCCGCTTCGAATTTCCTGCTTTGCGTTATTGTCCAATGAGCACACATAAATATTTGACTTATTTGCATGTTATTGCATCTGTACCTGTTGTTAAACGTACTACCTGCGGCTAAACTGTTTTTGAAAGAGTTGGATAATTAGAAACTTGCACCGTAATGCTTTGAATAGTCGTTGAACTGAATTACATTGATTTATTGGCAGTAAACATCAACTGGTCTTCAAATATAGGTAATTGCGAGCGAGCCGGTAGGCAAGAACCTATGTATTTAAGCTATTAACGATATGAATATTATTGCTATTAAATTAAAATACTTTGCTTTATAGTTTGAAATCGGAGCTAATTAATCTACGAACAGAAAGTCAATAATTTATACAAAAATAATGATTATTCATTATTCAAGGTAAATGGATACAGATATGCATAACAATCTTTCATATTAGCCCAAAATCAAAACCGGATTAGACGTTTTAACGAGTTTTTTTATTTATTAGTCGAGCAAACAAACACTGAATGTGTATTTCATAAGAATATGAATAGGCAGGTTATTTCAATCGTTAATAGATAAAATGTCCATAGTAAATATTTTATACAGCAGCCATAAAACCAGCAATGAGATAAGCCGAAGTATAATAGTGGTCAGTATAATAAAATTTGACAGTGTGTCATTCTCGTAAAATAAAGACGTTTCATTTTTATAAAACTGTCAATAGTTTATAACCGTTGATTAATTAATGAGCGGGTAGTCTGCATTCAAAGAAAGCGAAGCACATTGCATCTCATTACAAATATTGACATTTGATCTAATTATGGACAAATAAACAGGTGCACTACATACCTACATAATTAAATACCATTCTTATATTAACTAATAGCTGCCCTTCATTATATTTCTGATCACGATTTATAGTTATACTTATTTATTAAAATAATCTTTCAGACGATTATAATATTTATAATACATGTACATAAATACAATAAAATCACGCCTCATTCCTATGGGGGTAGGCAGGGATCACGGATTTCCACTTGCTACTAAATGCTTACGAGATTTATTTATTAGATTTGCTAGCTCAATTATAATAAGATGGTGTTAATCAAAATCTTGAATCATAATTTTAGTCGCATAACCTAAACACTTACTACTTAAAATCCTTTCGACACACTGGTTTGAAAGAACGAGCGACACGTTCAGAAGAAGAACACAATTTGAGCTACTACTCATATTTCATATTTTTCTTTGCAACTAAGTATAATGTCATTTCGTACCTGCACAATATAGCCATGTGGAACTATTGTCGTCTTCGACAGCCTTCAAAATATTTCAAAGCAAAATTAAGTCCAATAAAAGCATATAAAATCATAATTTCATGGAATAATAAATTCAGTTTGTTTTGTTTTCCCTAGAATCCCGGAAATTACATCTTTTAATTCAAACTCTTACCACTGATTATAAAAAGCAAAGAAATACATACAATTTTTGGTGTACATCAAAAAACAACAGCCCTGTATGATTCACCTTCTTTGTCGATTTGAATTGACAATGACAGGTGCTAAGAAAGTCATTACAAAAAAAAATATCTAATATTATTAAAGAAAAGCTTAAAAAGTTCACGATAAAAAACCTTTTACGTAGATTATTTCTAAATCTTTGGGCAGGAGTTGGATAGATACAACAACTCTGTTGACATTATCCTTACATTCTATAAAATTTGGCAAGTTGGCGTATATAGCCTTTCTGGTTTGAGCTAAGATTATAGCGTTTTCAGGCTAACTATACACCCTTTATGATTAAATCATGCAGGCATATTCCATTCCAGTGTTGATTTTCACAAAATATGTCTGTGTTTTAAATACTTACATGAGTTAAACAAAAAATAACAAAAACATGAATATTATGCACTGCACTGTTTACTCACCGCGCCGGTGACGATATTTTTTGCTCACTTTTTGGTGAATGTCATATTTTATTGTGGCTAACTGAATCATGGCCGGTATGAAAATCGTAGGTATGTGGAAAATCGTCATAAACAAAACATTGATGGAAAACACCAATTTTCTCGTCAAAAAATTCACTGATCCAAAACATGTATCGAATGAAGCGGTACAATCGTGTGTGATGTGCTGTGGTTGATTTTGGTATTGTATTCGTAAGTACCGATGGAAACGCGCCTGACGCAGGCTGGCTTGACGCGCGGCATGTTGTGTCGCTCAATGCCGGCGCATGCTCTGGCACGGAACACTGCTAGGCTAGGGTACAGTCGTGGTCGGTTCACTCGCGCGCGGAGCCCTCTACTCGGCTCGGTCGGCGCGTCGTACGGAGTGCGGAGTGCGGCGCGGACCGGGCGCACCACTCGCCATCTGAAGCGGGACTGAGTGCGAGGCGGGCGGCGGCGGCGGCGGGCGGCGGCGGCCGGCGAGCGCGCGCGCGCACCAGGTATACGGTTATGACAGGGAGGCGGGGCCGCCCCGACTCATAAATCAAACTTCGCCCATTCGCACGCGCTTCACTCACCCCCTCCTCCATATTCCATATTCGGGGCGGGGCATATTTTCATAATCATAACGCCTCATATTCATTCATAAGCGATATGTGGCCGCGAGCCTGCCGGCACTACACGAGGCGGGTGGTGGGCGGCGCTGACGCCCGCTAGATGGCGGGCGACGTAGGGCCCGCGAAGCCTCCCACATTTATTAATTGAACTTGCACGTCATAACTTTTTGTTTGTTTACCAACAATAAATTATCTATTAATTTAAATTACCTTGTGATAAACTTTTGCTAATTTATCTGGAATTTGTTGCATCGTATCCTCATGTTTATAAATGTATTGCTTGAGCCGGTTCATTAGAACTGGTTTGCACACTAATATCATTAAGGAATCGCGTTTTTATTAGTAGACCACCCTGTGTTTTACAAATTAGTACATTTTTTCGACAATCTTTACATTTATAATGATCGATTAAAAAGATATCATCATTAAACAATAAAAAACCACTTCACCCTTCTAGAAACCAAAATTGGTTTTGAATAATAAATTTAATTAATACTATAAACAGGGTCTAAATATAAAATTTCCGAAAATCAAAACAAAAAAATCAAACTCATCAATCAATAAGTCCGACTGTCTAGAAAAAAAATACTTAATTACTTGTTAAAAAAAAAAAAAATTAAAAACTTGACCGTGCGAATTAAAGAAAGTTTGTTTTTTTCAGTTATTTTCTTCTTGTTTTTGTATGTTACTTAACTTTACATTAATATTAAGGTACTTGGCCTCCATCCAAATTGTAATAATTTTTAATTTTACACCCAATTTTTGTACTCATAACTTTTGCGGTCGGTGTAATAAAAGTTCAATAATATTTGTTTTTTAATTGTGACTCTGGTTTCAAAACAATATAATACCAATCCAATAAAGTAGACTCGATACTAATCGAACCTTCTGTCATTATATCGTTCAAAAATAAAAAAAGCATTTCTCCCATTGTGAAATAAATTCACTGCCACCGACATCCGTAACTAGATCCATTCACGAAAAACGATTTTAATTTTTGAATCAAATTTACTAGGACTCGTTATGAAAAGGCCGGAGGCCCGAGCCATGTCAATCGCTTTGTGTGCTTTAAATTAAATATAACCTATCCGTGTGACTGGGCTACCGGCCTGTCGGGATCCAATATTAATGTGATAGAAGCAATTTAGTCGATTCTGCCAGTCATCAGAATGGGCCATCGGGCCATCGACAAAACATTATAAACGGATACGGTTTACCAGTGTCATTCTACGCTCATGTTTAGGCGGAGTTTTTTTTAATTATCCGCATTGTTGGAGATATTCTGATTGGATCTTTTTAAGACTGCATTTTAAAACAGGACGTGCGTTTCACTACTTTGAGTTGTTTAAGATTGATGCCTTAATTTTCATAGGCGTTTGTAGACTTATTTCCAAGATGCACTAGCTAAGTTTTTCAAGCAAAAATAGCATGGTAGTAATAGTAGGCTGCTAGACTGCTAGCTTGCTAGTAAGCTAGCAAGCTAGCAGTTTTAGCTTGGTGTAAACGGAAGTGTTGTTTAAAAAATGAAGTGAAGAATGAGTTCTGTCTAAAAGAAGCTAGAGCTGCTATAGCTTGCTAGCTTACTATCTCTTTCTTGCTATTCTGACTTGAAAAACTAGTAGTTTGTCAAATCGCAGTATGATACCTGTATAAAAGAGAACCGCAACATAATGGGGTCGACAAAAGGGTTTAACGGAAACTACCCCCTTACCTCTACATTCTACCTCGACATAAACATTTGAATCAATTGTTATTTTTGTTTCGGTTACAAGGCTGCTTCATAGATTTCTGTCATATAAATTTATGTTTTCAATTTAGTCCAATAGATGGCGCTGTTCGTTCAGAATGTAAATGTTATAATGTGTTTATAAAGTTTATAGGCAAGTAGGGGTATATAGCAGTCATTTATGTATCCATTTTGTGAAGGGTTTTTATGTATTTGTCACGTGTACGTCTTTAAGTCAAATAAATGTATTTTCTTTCTTTATTTAGGTGAGTCTGTTGCCATCTCTTTTTATTGACATGAAAGTGACAGTGACTTTTAGCGATCCGTTAAAAAATAATTCGGCATTATGAATGAGAGGGACATAGTTTTTATAAAATAGAGCAGATTTTACTTCGACATATTCATATCTACTCAATTACCTAAGTATCCAATAATATATGATCGTTTGTGAATATAATAACATGGTTCAGTATAAAAAATACAATTTAAATTTTAAAGGAAACCAATGCATTTTTTCTTTATTTATTGTAATGGTAATGTAGGAAGCAGGTGCCAGGTTATATTTTAGCGCAGTACAAAAGGACACAGCAAGGTGCCCCGGGCCGGATCAACTATAATAACCTTACGTTTGGATTGGCTGATGTAAATCAACGTCCGTTTTACTTTAAAAAAAAAATAAACAAAAACTTGCTATGCAATGAACATACTAAAAATTTATAATTGTATAACAAATACTTGATTAGGTTGGTAAATTAACATCAAAATATCTAGTGTTGTTACAATAAAACAGCTTTTGCTTTGAAAGTAAATGAACATGAATTGTTGTGTATGAAATGAACCTTTTTTTTTTCTAGATTTTAGAAATAATTTTTAATTGCTTTAAATTAAAAAAATAATAATGCACAGCACTTTAATAGTTCAAATTGCTGTATGGTCTCTTTACAGGGCGGAAACGGGTTATAAGTATAGACTGACATATAGGATCGAGGTAGAGGTACCTAGGCCTATAGGCCTCACTTAGTTTGTACCATCTATCATCTATCCAGCAGTGAAGACGGGCTGTGAATGATGATGATGATTATATGATCTCAATTAATTTCGTAATTACATATTTTAAAATTTTTTGTTTTTTAAATCTTAATAATGAAAATACATACATTGAGTTATGGAAATGCTTTACTGAAACGTTCACACATTTGGACTATTTCAGTGTAGAGAGTCTCCACGCCATAACTTCCATCTGCCTAGGTAATTAGTCGGCGGCTATGTTGTTTTTAACCTCATCCGCCTAAATAATTCCTGTTTATGATGACATCTAATCCCTTATGAATTTAATGCGAGTTCCCTGAAAGTATCGGAGGTGTTATTCCAAATCCATCAGCGTTTACAGAAATAGCTCCGGTAACACAAGTCACATACGATTTAAATACACAGATTTTTGAAAACGTCTGTTTATTTAAGCTAAAGCAAGCGTTCGACGGGTTCGTTCGAGTTCTTCAGTTTATTTTGTTTGTGGTTATCGTTACGAAACGTTACTTTTCATAAGGAATGTTACGATTTTGAATCTAACCAATTTTGGTACAATTTTCTTAACATAAAAAAATATTACGCAGACTTGCCGGAGCTTTGTTAAAAAAGCTCGGCTGTTTACTTTCATAACTTTTCAAACCAATCCCTAGGGGAAAAGTTAGGAGAGTCAAGTCGAGAGGAAAATACGCGTTATGAATGATTCAGAATTCGTTTGCGGGTTTCATTGCCAAACGAGGGTGAAATTTTTAAATGGATCGTCAAAATTTCGGGCGTTGCATAAAATGACCATCGCGGGTCGTCGCGCCGCGTGGCGCGGGCGGGTCGGGAGTGCCGGCGAGCGAGCGACGCGCCGCGGACGCGTTCATAAATTTGAATATAGAAGTGAGTTCTAATGGCGTCGCTGTTTATTTTTACTGCACCCCCAGAGCCGTACGCCCGAATGCGACGCCGAATTTATTTCCATGCATTTTAATATCTCCCTCTGAATAGCTATTGCCATTTTCACGCGGTTTTATTGCGAACTCTATAGGCTGTTATTTTCTTTGTTTTGTTAGGCCGCTTTACGATCGAACGCGATGGACAATATTGGTCGGTGGTGCCTCGTAAGGCTTCGGGGGAGTGTAATTAGCGTTCGAGTGGGGTTGCGATAACATAACCGTAGTTGAAGCGATAATAAGCGTTTGCAGTAATCATGTAAATTTTCCCGTTTATGAAGCGTTTTCTGAAGGAATTTCTTGGTTGGGTATGTCAGAATTAAGTCATTAAAAGTGGACGTTGATTGATAGGAGCTTGTGCAAAGGGCACGCATCGCGGAAGCGCACGCAGCGTGCACACGAAACTTTGTATTGCTTTACGCTTGTTCACGACCGACCATCTGGGGATACCACGGAAACTCGAGCGTTCTAAGAACCCGTTCACGATTTGACAGCGTTAAGTTACCGGTTACACTATGATCAAATAAACACGCGCTTTTGACATTTATTTAGGCAACAGGAATATAATTAGATTTTGTATTGTAAACATCCGTTATAAAATAATAACAAATCTAAAAATATTTCTTAGTTTACTTTTGCAAATTGGATCGTTATAATTTAAAATATAATTTAACCAAATAAATGAGGAATACAATACAGCTGACTTGAATAGCCTCCTTTTTTAAACCAGTTAAAAAATAAGAAGACCTAATAATCAATCTTCCTGCCTTCATTTCATGCTATTTCAGGTACCAGGTTTTTCTCTTCCACTATTTTTCATTTTTCAAACAGATTCGGGTGAATGTGTCGAGTTTTGGGTCCGTGGTAACTCTTGTACAAAACTTGTGCAGCGCTCGGTCGCTTACAGGCTTCCTCGGCGTTGACTTTGCGCCTTGTTACTGTTTACTTGCCTCAAAGCCTTCAACTGTAATTGTTTAAGTTGCTGTACCAGATAATAAGCATTTGAGATTAGGTTTAATTTACGTTTTTAGGGCTCTCAAAGTCTGGATAAGGAACGCCAAAAATGTTGTCACGTCTGTCTGTCCGTTTGTCGGTCAATATTTACAATATCTACTTTAAAAATTAAAACAGAAATTATTTTATTGGCATCCCGATTTTTTTAAAATATTTTAAGTAAAGTATAGTTAACCCTGAAATGGTTAAGTAACCTTGTCTTGTTTTGTAAATACAATTAAAAACTAAAATCTACTAAAATATTAAAATAATAGTAGTAGGTATAGTTTGTTTTTGATTACCTTTAAAATTGTAACTAAATTGATTAATTATCACAATTACTTATTTATTTCTTTTCATAATATTAATGTATATGTATTAGTATTAATATCTTATTTATTAGTTTATGACTATTTTTTTTATTTTATTATGTATGCCCCGTCCATACTCGTACTCTAATGTTTCTTTCCATCCAAAGGTTGTCTGGAAGAAATCGCTATTAGCAATAAGACAGCCCATTGTAACTCTAGTTTTAAGTATTCTTTTAGACCATGTTTACCTGATAATTTATTTAGAGCGCTGGTAGCCTAGTGGTAGTGGCCCCGCCTTCCGATCCTAAGGTCGTGGGTTGGAATCCAGTCGTGTACCAATGAGTTTTTCTGCCATAAATTTATGTACACTATGCCAGTGCTCTCAAACGGTGAAGGAAAACATCGTGAGGAAACCGGCATATCGTAGAACCTAAAAAGTTCGAAAATATGTGTCAAGTGCACGAAAGGAGCCTCTTCGAGGCGCACTTAAAAATCCTTTCACCACACTTGGTTCGAAAGAATCAGTGACACGATAAGAAGAAGAAGAAGACCTGATAATTTATGGTGTACAATAAAGTTATATTCTATTCTATTCTATTCTAAAATATCTACCAAACGCATTTGCGTTATATTTTTGTAGATTGTGTAATTACTTTTCTGGTAGGTAGGTACCTACTACTACTACTATCTCATTTTTGTACAAAACATATGATAAACGAAAACACAAAGTAATTGTACTTATTCTATGCGGTAAAAGTTGCCGAAAGCAAACTTCTTGAAGTCAAAGCACACTGCACCACCGTCAGTTTCCAACGATTAAATTCGGGGCAGAGATACGAGGCCGAGTTAACCCCACGTCCCACATCTCGCATCTCGCGTGTCAAGTGTTTATTATGTCCACTTCCCTGACGCTGAGATGAAATTTTAATACGGTGAATTACCCAGGAAAAGTATTGTCGACGCGAATCGCTAACTACCCGCACTTTAGTCGTCAAAACCGCTGAGTTGAACATTTTAACGAAAATGTAACTTGGCGTATCTGTTACCTCCTATGGTCCTCATTATGATGTTTCTCGTAAGACACGTTGATGTCCTTATTAAGGTTTCATAAGAAGGCATGCTAAAAATCACACACAAGTTTTAAAATAACTTAGTAAGAGTTTACCCCTTGCTTGTCTGTTTGATGGAAAAATCGTTCGGTATCTGACGTGTTTATAACGAGAAGGCTCGCACTAGCCGTGGGAACTTGATTATGTTGAGGAACTTAGGTACTCAAGCACCATAGACTAAATACTGTAGTAAGCAGGCCTTTACATTTTTAGATAATTCTAGCACTAGTTTAAGCACATGCTCCTTCTTTTGGACGGTAATGACTGTTGAATAGGATTAAGTTTAGATGGAAAAGGTTTGCCTTGCGTCTATAGCTCTATTACTCTCTCTGTCTATTGTCACCTTGATCAGCAGAAAAATGAATGGTCGACTATCACTGGTATTGCATATTTAGAGGGACATCGTCTTAAAAATGAAAACATTTTTATTAGACCAAGATCCATCACGAAAAAAATTAAGGGTTCCTTATCTTCATGAATAACTCTTGTGAATCACTTTATTGCACTTCAGTTTCATTTTATGAAATAGTTTGAAAAATTCCTTGGTGTTTGACAAGATTCTAACCCACGACCTAAAGATCGGAAGGCGAGTAGCCTGCTAATACTAAGCTATAAATTAAAGCTAAAAAAAAAAAAGTAATATAAAAACTTCTACTGGAGCGACGTTTAAAAGAATCTTATAGCCTCCGATTGTTTATACCTAAAATGTGTAATAATAGGCACTACTTTAGCAACATTAAAACTACAAAAGATTGGAGAGCATGAGATCTTAAATTATAGAGGGGGAATGGGGGTGTTAGGACAACTCGCTTGAAATATAAAAGTGTCCGGGGGCACTCAGCGGCCGGACTCTCATATTTTGTTATTTTATTTATATTAAAAGTAATGGTTTGCCGCACGACATAATACTTCAGACGGGTTTTGCGCATTCTCTCTTTTCTCTGAGTCCGTATATTTTCACTTAAATGACATAGGTACGTGACCCTCTCTTTGTTAGCCAACATTGATGTGCTATAATGCGTTAACGACTTTAGGGTTTTGTGTCAGAGTTACGAGTTGGATGTTGTATAAAGAATAATGTAGGTCCTAGTTACTTACCACCATACGTTTTCAGGGCATATAATCGGTTTTAGAGCAGATCGATTTCAGTACCAAATTCAAACACTGGTTGAGTATTTTCTCTTGAAAAATTTATAAATATAGCTTGAGACATAAGAAATCCTAAGTATCGGTGGAGTACTTAGGTAGGAGTTGTAATATAACATTTCCAACGGGCGTTGCTACAATGATACAAACAGTATAAATTTACTTACCATAGTTTTATGTTATCATAAACAAGAAATACAAACATCTTCACTATAGTGTAACGTTCCAAAACGGCTGAAGTTGTGGACTGAAAGCGACCGCTCGTTTCCGAGGCGATTTGGTCCTAGTGCATAGGGGGATAGAAGCTAAATCTGTATACTGTTTAGCGTCGTAGGAAGTGCGGGTTGGCAGCAATCTGCACAAGCAGAAGCGAGGTGTAAGTGAGGTGGCGTGGTGGTGCGAGGCGCGTTCGCCGGCGGCGGGGCCCGTGTCGCGGCGGGCTACAGTCACTTTTGGCTCGGCGGGGTGGTCGCTCTTCCGGGGAAGGCGCTATCTCGGGTGCAGCGGGCGGCGGCGGCGGGCGGCGAGCGGCGCAGCCACCACCCCCTCGTAAATAACGCGCGCTGGCGAGCCGGCGAAGCACCCGTGCCAGATTCTACAGCTAGAAACAGTTAAACGCTCATAATTTCGTGCTGGTTAAGCTTATCTTTGTCTCGTGTACGAAATTTTGCAGCGCCGCCACCGTCCCCCCGGCGCGTTTTCGTGGACATATTTTATTTGTTGCAACAAAACAGAACGTTCTGTCGCGTCCGGGGCCAAAGTTATAATTGTCCTTCGACATACCGTTGCAGCTTCTGCATAAAGTTGCTCGACGACATTACATTGTTGAAATAACTTCATCTGGTTAATGTTTTAAGTTTTCCCACTCGGCGTATTTGGAAATCAAAGTTAGCTTATAACTTTCAATAGTACACCTACTACTATACGCCACAGCGTGATTCTGTGAGTAATCTTTACTTTGTAAAAAAGGCTACTTTGGTTGACGAAAAGTTCTTGCGAATCAGTTAAAACGTCTCGTTTCTAAACGGGTACATATTTTTATGTACCTATGCATCTAAATCTCATGCAAAGTAGCAGCGTTTCCTTGTATAGGTGAGACGTAGGCGCGAGCGCGATATTGCGGGGTCAGGCGCGGGCGGTGTTAAGCCGGCATCATCCCGCCTTAGCGCGGCGCGGGATTCATAATAATTTTAATACTCGGCTCCCCCTACTGCCGGATTTCCGTCGCATACTTTTATAAGCGGTTTTGTTTGGGCTTCTCTTCCCGCGGATTCGCCGCTGACACCCTCGCGTGCAAACCTTCTGTTTAGACTACGCGGGTATCTGTTGTTACTGAAAGCTCCTGCGGGAATGCTTACACTGTTTTTAGTTTGCTTTGAAAACAAGTTGGATTTTCAAATGATTTTGTTTTTAATTGAAAGTTTATTACTGTGTACATATTAACATAATGTATCTATGTTAATATGCCTTACTTAATTATAATTGTTTCGTATAGGTATGTTTAGTATTTTGAGTATTATCATTTTTACATTTACGGCATCGTGTACCATCTTAAAAACTTGCATTCAATTAAAAGTAATGTTGATAACCTACTAATAATTGAGAGCCAAACATGGATCATTGAATTTAAACATGCGATGAGCGAAATGCTCCACCACAATAAAATGCATTAATTGTGGCACAAACGCTGACGCAAAAAGCTCCCTAATTACAGACTATGCGAGATCAGCCAATTTGCCAAAATGGATATAACAAATGACAGCAGTAATAGAGGCACTTGAGTGGAACATTAATAGAGAGGCAGGTAGCCGGGCCAGGGCGGGCGGGAACCCTAACGAGCGTTTTTATCCAGGGCGGGCGGATGATGGATGACTCTACTTCCGGCCGCGACGTCCGCACTTCCGCTGCTTTTGTATATTTATCAACATTAATTTCAATGTGAAATTTTGCTTTGTGAAATGTTTGCTTGTGCCATTTGTTTTAGGTTTTGCCTTGTGAGTTATGGGTGAGTGGAAACTCGCTGTACATATGGTGGCTGTCTGTCAGCGTAACAACTACAATGACCTACATTATTGTGTTTATAGTTTACGTTTGTCTATTTATTTAGCTGATAGTCAAATGAGTATAAAATAAAACTGAGCTAAAGATAATAATTCTAATAAAGTTTTAATATTCATTGAATTGCCAATAGTCCCAATTCCTTGTCCTTGTCCCACTTCATGCTGGGGTCGGCACAACAGGTTTTCGTGCTCCACTCCTCCATTAGCCGTCATTTCAGCAGTCACTCCTTTCTTACCCATGTCATCCTTCACACAATCCATCCATCTTTTCTTTGGCCTACCTCTACTTCTATACCCATCCACATTCATATCTAGCACTCTTCTCGTTACATGACATTCTTCGACATTTCTTTCTTCATTTTAAATACCTAATAGTAGCTAAAAACATAAAAGCTTCATGAAAGCTAGCCTTTAGCTACTATTATTTATTTTGTGCTACTGGCATATTTTTAAGCCATCCTTTAGTTTTATTTTTTAAATTGCAAATGCAAACAAAAGAAGAGACTGAACGGTTACCTCCCTGCAATATAACCCTAGCAGAATTGCAACGTAGAAACGTACTAATGTTGATGGACGTGTCTAATCGTTGCTTTATTATCTGCAAGGGGATGAATATCGAACGTTTGCTCATAATAGTTATAGGATGTTGGATGTAGCTATGGCTATGTTGGTATTGATAGCCACCTTCTCCCCATAGTATTAATAAAACCCATGGAATTGCCCCAGGGTTTTTATCTCAACAGATTTGTGAAATAAAGTTTTGTTTTTGTTTCAGATGCTGCATAACTAAAACTTATCTACTACTGCCCTTACACTAAATAAGGTATACTCATTCAATAATATAATAACTTCTGAGAATCAGATTGTATATAGGTAAGTGTCCGTCTGCCTAATTATTACTATTATTTATTTAATGTCAGACATCGGGATCCATATAATGTTAGTAGAAATTAAATTTAATTACATGTAATTTACTCATAGGCGTATATACAGTTACAGTATCATATTGTTTTATCGATTGGCATTCACTACATAATACTTAGTTATAATTGGGTTTCCTAATTTTTCACAATTATATTAGCCTATTATTTTACTTTACCATTTTTTTTAAATTTAGTGTAGGCTCTGCATATCACATTATATACAAATAAATTGTCCAGCAACACGCTTCTGGATTTTAGGCAGATATGCAACTTTTGTGTATTCTATTTGCGTTAATGTTATTCTATGTCCTATTTTTTTTTGTTATTGAATTCACAAACGAATTTGAATCAACTTAGCGTAAACATGGTTACGGTAACCGTTTATCTTCGCTTTGGTGAATAAGGTCAGTGGTCATTTGTGTTTTTGATGAAATGTCCACCTCAATACATTCGCTTTTGCGCCTGTTCACAATTGAATAATTAGTTATGTAGGCCACCTGGCTATGGGGAGGCCACCATAGCATCTAACCAAGGAAAATATAAATTATAGTAATGTTTTATGCAGCGCCTTCACTACAAATCTAATTTACCACGCGCAATCACTAAATCAATTATTAGTAAGCAAATAAACTGTAAAATAGTTAAACAGACGTTTATGCAAACTGAAAATGAATTTATAGATAATAATGCGATTACGAGTGTGTCTACGCATACATTCACGTAAGGCACTTTATAATATAAGTATCAAACGGCCTAATTGAATTTATAGCCACGTCTTCAAATGAATATGAGTTGGACATTAGCCGTGTTTATGCTTAACTAATGCACCATCCCGGCTATGTCTGGTTTGACCATCGACAATTGCAAATATGGCTGCGATGGTACGCTATTAGTGGTGACTACTTTTACCGGCCGTCCTAATTGGCACGTGATCGCACGATCAAGGATATACGAGTATTCGAGCGATCAAAACATTTGCATCAAGTTTTTCTGACCGTGCAAATAAAGTCACTCTACATTCGGACATCCTTTTTCAGATTTCTCAAGAATTCACTGATTTAAAACCTAGTAGTAGATACCTATGCCGGAAAAAAAAGAATTTTTGGTCTGAGGTAACTTCTGGTCGCATTTCATAAAAAAAAACGCTATCAACGTGATTGCATCGGTGTTGGCTCTTGTATAGGATTTATACTACCAAAGTTTAATTGAATCTTTGAATACTAAAACAAACAAACTGACAGACAGTCGTTCGAAGTATTCAAGTCTCATCAAACATTCATCATGCCTCCACGAACGGTGAGAACCTCGTAACATAAATTTTGCGTATTATTTACGTTGACAAGCGTGCGTTATGAAATTATAATAGTCTGATTGATATGCGGGAGAGAGTGCGGTCGTGGTGCGAGACGTGGCCTTTGTAGAGGACTCCTACCTTTTGGTACCGACTGCAGAAACAGAAAAGATTTTCTAGACTACTAAAATACCAATAAATAAACAATAAATAAATGTTATTATTGATAATCCACACAACACTATCTTACTCCAAACTAAGAGCTTGTAAGATAGGAACCAGATAGCTAATATTTTTTTTCATAAATACTGTACTTAGAATACAATATAACATGCAGATAAAGAACGAACATTTGTGTTCACCACACAATTATTCGATCTCGGTGGGTATCGAACCCTTGCCTACGTCGCAGAAAGCAGGTACTACACACTGAGCCGTGATGCCTGTCAAGATATTGTAATAAATCCCAGCAAGTTCAGATTCAACGAAGTATCAGCTAATATAAGGGATCTGAAGATTGGGCATTTTGGGATGACGTATGTCTTACATTTTGTGACCCCTGGTGGCAAAAGCGATGTTGATGATGATGACAATGATGACTCTGAGATCAGTCCGACAATAACTGAATCATCGACCAGTGTGATCAGAAGAATCAGAGAATTGCAATAGTAGATTGTGTCTTATGGGACCAAAATAATATATTTAGGGCGAGAGCTTTTTTTTGAATCCAGAGCAAAGTGAAGGATTCTAGAGTAGGATCCCGAGCGTAGCGAGGGGTCCTAGAGTAGAATCCTGAACGTAGCGAGGGATTCAAAGTACGTCGCTCGAGGTTAAATAATTTTGGTATCGTGTGGCACACTCTGCTTTTCATCCCCCTCTATGAGAAAAGTAAATAAGACGAATATTATATAATATAAATATATTATTATGATAATATAAAAATCATCATAATAATAATCATCCCAAACAAGTCCACTACTAAAAAGAGGCCTTATCGTGTTTGAGGAAATAAAACCCCAAGGGTGTTATTAATAATCCTGGCGTAGCGTTGGACTAGTTAATCCGTGTATTGTCACATTTGCTCGAGTTGACAATTGCATGTCAATGCAAGAGACAAAACACGGATCAACTAGTCCAACGCTACGCTAGGATTATTAATAAGACCTCAAAAGAATAGGCCCAAAACACCTTGAAAAGAAAATGCGTTATTTGCGAACAGTCCCTACCGAAGTCTTTATGATTCAATTCTAAGTGATACAAGTTTTTCCATAATATTGGGAACGTCTATTGTTTGTAAACGATTGCGTTTGTAACAATAGTTTGTTCTTCATAAATTGTGTGGTGTAAAGGTTTTAGATCACGCAGTACAAACGGCCGATTCTCTTAGGAAAATTGAAATAATACTTAGGTATTGCAAATACTGTGGGATATCATCATCATCCTGCAGAAGTCCACTGTTGGACATAGGCCTCCCCTACACATTACCAGGAAAAACGATTCTTAGCCCTTTCCATCCATCGACTTCCCGCGATTTTAACAATGTCGACGGTTCAGCCTGGGAATTATAGTTGTATATGAAAGACATACAACAAAAACGGTAGGAACCAAGTCGTAGTTTGTTGCCTGTTCTTCTAGGCTTGCTCGCGTGGAACTGGCACCTATAGGTGCCAATAGACTCACGTCACTTAAAACGTTTCAAAATGATCCTTGTGATACTACTGAATAAATACATTTTTGACTTTGACTTCATGTTTTTTCCGAAATGGGCCTATATTTTAAACCTTCATCACTACCTCCTCCTAGATTAGCAAAAGCCTTGAAACTACTAAAAAAAAATCTAGCTAATTTGTCTAAAAAATGACGTTGTAAGTTCCTTCACTCATCATACCAAGGGTACCAGTTTGTGGATAGATTCGCGCGAGTCGAAATAAAGCGAGCCAATCAATATTAACACGCCGCAAACAGCGTAAATTGTTGCCTAATGCTATACACGCACACTTGCACGCGTTCGTGAACTAGCTTATACTAGCCAGGGTGCTCTAGGCTCACTTAGGGGAGACGTTTCACTATACGCCTGAGATTTAGAGAGGGTTTGAGCATTGTGGTTTTAGAGATCTACCTACGTCACATCAGGCAATGCGGTCAAGTGTTAGAATATAAATAAAATAAAAAAGTTACAAAAGCTCTACATAAATATTATGCTATCCTACTAATATAATGCATGTGAAAGTTTGGATGGATGGATGTTTGTTACTCAATAACGTCTGAACCGATCCGAATGAAATTTATCCCGGTAAAATATATGGTTCCCGTGGGATTGGTTTTAATTTTTCATAGAGCAAATGATTATCAGATTTTTTGCATAGGTAGTAGTTTAGGGGTCAGAAAATGGCAGACTAATTTTAATTTGGCACCGTTGTAAAGTCACTACGCGGAATTGTATAATGTATAATGTATATTTGCCACTGAAAACTGATTATATTGATTTGATAAAGTGGTAGTTTAGATTGATAGAGCTCAGGTGTGGCGTAGGTACCCCGCATCAACCTGTATATTCAGAATATAACATTTACACAAGAAGCACACGCTCACAAGCGCAAGTCTTCATGTACGTGGATACGTTAGCATGCACGCACACCACACATCGCCCGGCCTGTAATAACTCGGAACCACAATAAATCAATGTGATTAATGTCATTAAGCACTGTGTGCCGGCCTCTCTATATTCCGTCAATATGCACTGTTTTACGACATGCCGCGCCACGATAATTAGTCAGCTTTGTTAGGACCGTTGACGAATGTTATGTTCCATCAAATAGTTCTGAGCCAGAAATTAGACCAATAACAAGTTAATTTGGAAGTGAACCAAATACCTGCCTTTTTGCAGTTTTGTGTGTATCAAATTCTTAATTTGGTTACTTTTATCTCTATATAAAAATAGTGTAAACATACAAAAAATATAAGCAATAATCTAACACCGAAGAACATTACCTTCCTTCAACGTAATAGAGTAAAAATATGCAAATCGTAGTAGCATCTGCAACACTGTCGTCAGACGAAAATGCCGATGTGACAAGTAAAGATGAGATCAAAGAGAATTTGTAACGGAGCATTCATAAACACGTCGCTTGTGCAAAAAATGATCTCTGCTATTTCTCAAACCTGGATGTATGAGTTTCCACGGGTCGCAGTCGGTGTCCGGAGATTTATAGCGTTTTAACGTTTCTCAGTTTCTGGAGTCGCATGTTTATCATACGTCTGTTTGATGGATAGGACGTAATTATAACGATTAGAACGGGATCGCAAATCATGGGAACGGCGAAGACAGGCTGTGCTATAGTTGACAACATTATCACTGCTTCAGATCTCGATTGTTGCTCGGGTCCTTACGGCTACGGCTGTTCGCTGCGTTCCGAACGCGCGGCCAGTTTCATACTTTATTTCATTTGACGTCCGCGGTGATCGCACGATGCGTGGTTACTCTGTTACTCGCATCGCAGATACTAATGTACGGAGTATCGATTCCGTGGCCCATTTAGATCGTCGATACCGC
The DNA here is from genome assembly GCA_947578465.1 of Thera obeliscata. Lineage (NCBI taxonomy): Eukaryota > Metazoa > Arthropoda > Insecta > Lepidoptera > Geometridae > Thera > Thera obeliscata. Next base: position 7,262,940 of record OX387924.1, read on the forward strand.
AATTGGCTGACGGACAGGACTCGCATTGGACACGTTCGATTTGAAGGAAGGAATGCCTTCAATACGCGCTCGCTCAGCTGATTGTCCTAAATTGATTGCGTCTTTCAGGTTTGTCATGGTCGGACGAATTTAGAACATTGAACTCTTTAGTGAGAGCAACTATCAAATTCTCTCAGTGATCTGGTTTAGTCTTTGGTTAAACTCATTATTAGAAATGAGTAGGAAATCAAATTCTCTCAGTGATCTGGTTTAGTCTTTGGTTAAACTCATTATTAGAAATGAGTAGGAAACTACCTACATCTACAAACTTCAAAGCAGCCAGTGAAACATAATTGACAATGTTTGTAAACGACTATTAGATCTTATCCAAGACGGCAGTACTGAGTTGCACAGGTCATCCGATTTTATAGGCTGTCTATAAAAATAGATTTTATAGGATAATTTGCTTAGTGTCTTGTTCGGAGGGCTGCATAGCGATGGCCATTGTGGCTTCAGATGCCGATGACCATTTCGGTTGCAAGGTTCTCTGCTGGTTCGCAATCAAATAAATATTTCGGCACAATTAAGAAAACGCCGACGAGGGTAGCACTCGTGACAATCGGCTAACAAGGCCTGTGGAGTCTCTTTAGATTAGTTATGCTGAATTTTTTTACAAAATATATTTGGAGACAACTCACCTAGTATTTTATGGTGCAAAGTATCGGATAAAGTTCAGAGGCTCTTACGTCGACTAGCTAAATTATCAATGTAAACTAAAGAAGAGAAAATTATATAACCCAAACAACTTTAAAATACGTACTATATTATTAGTAGGTGTATCAATCAATATTCTATATATTGTTATAACGTGACAATTTATTCGCTATATTATGTGAAAAATCCGAGTTTCAAGATTTAAAAGATATCCGCGTTTTGCATATTTTTGTCACCATGCAACAAAAGGAGAGGTTTATTATTCTTTAAAGAAATGCCTCTGGTGTTATTAATCAAAACCATTAAAAACTGCAATGTTATTTATTTAAGCATTAGATAATTGGAGGTGTGGTGGCCACCGACTCCACGCATTTCCGAGTGCGTGCTCTCCGGTCTGCCCACATCCGCTGAAGTATTTTGTTTATTGCTAATGCGATTTTATTTTTTATTGCTTTTTATTTATCTTTATTCAGCGATTGCGGTTTATTGTATTAAAATAAATAAGAATTCTTGACTTTTTAATTTTATTCGAGACTGAGTACACGACAGCGCCGCGAGGAGAGAAAGAAATAAATTTTAATAAGCGTTTCTTTTTTAAAGGCGTGATTCTTCAGTTAAAGCGATTTATTTTTTATATAAACTTGAAGATAACCCGTATTCATTAGAGATCGACTGAAAAGGGACTAAAATAAAAATAAACGTGGTCAAGATGGTGTCGTGGAGTTATTGTCGTTAATCAGCCTCCTCTCCGAGGCACGTTGATTGGTTCGCTGGCGTTGCACTGGCTATAGTGATGACATTGTTCCCTTTATTTACGTTTCACGTAATTATGCTGATCATACAAACAGGTTCACTGCTACCATACTTTGTGATGATCCGCTTCTTCTGATACATGGGACATTCTGGAAATTCTTAGTAAGCCAATTGAATTGAACAATCAAGCTTTATTATTTATCTAAGTGTAAATAAATCTAAAACAATCTAGTCTGTCGTCAACTCTCAAGGTTTTAAGTAAGCAATTGATGCGAGCTTATAACATTTGGCAAATAATTTTAGAACTCAACCCATGCAGGCCTTGCCCAGGTTTAGTTTATTTATTTTTGTAGGATGTTTTCTAAGAAATCATTTTGTTGAAACGAAGATGCCCAATCAAGTTGTACTACCTACATTCGACGGAAGTGCATAAATAATGTTTATCGATCGATCATCGGCGGGTATAGTGACACAGTCGTTAGATTTATGCCTTCATTGTCAGCGTCGTAAACTAGATCTCTATAAAAAAAGACACTTCCTATTTAAAATTTATATTAAAAGACAATGGTTGACAAAAACACGGCGCCTCCTCGCGATGTAAGCCCGGCTGGCCAGCGCTGGCTGCGGCGGCGCCAACTGCCAAATCTCTATCGGCCGCGCGTAAATTACGCCTTTTTACCTGGATTCCTGTTTTGACATATTTAAGGCATTAGTAATAATTATGAGTGCGCCCTTCGACAACGTAAGTGATGCCAGTGTGCGTGCCCAGTTAGTTTTGACACTATCTTAATGACGGACGTCGGGTGACAATAAATATTGAATTCTTATCGGTTACCTATCCGGGCTTGAGTCAGACGGGATTGGATCCTAATATAGACCCCCCAAATGGCGTTATTTTAACTTATTGGTTCCTGTGACGAAATTTGTTATTGAACAAGAATGCAGATGGAATTATCGTAAGACAACATAAAGCCGGACGACATCAGTAGGTGGCTAATTGCGAGTAAGTATATATAGGGTGAGAGGTTAGTAAGGGTCGCGCACATCTGCTGTTTTCGTCCTCCCACACACTGAGCTCCCGTTAACAAGCGTACTTCGATAGTTTTAATTGCAACCCGATATCTGCACTTTTATGTCATTGTCAGCAGTTGGAATGCTATAATGTTTGCGACTGCCCATCGTATTTTCAACCCCATCGAGATTTAGACTGTAAAGACATCGTATGAAAACCGACATAAAAATGTTGAGCTCCGCAAACGATAAAAGCCGTCTATTGCCAACACAGGAAAAAACTGAACACAACCGAAAAACCGATCATGTGTTTCGGGTGGTATGAATAAATCAGATATAGCGACGTGGTTGGCGTAGGCGCCTGGGGATCGGGGAGATCTCCCGACCGAGTTATAAAACATTTCAAAAGGTAAACTGAAAGATTCCCGCGTAAATATTAAGGGTTTACGATGGCTCATTCAGTCATTAGAGCGCGCCTTTTGTTTATAACCACGTCGTAGAGTCGTCGCTGGTGGAAGATAAGATCGGTCTCGACTCTTCATTATTTATGTGAATTTTGACAGAGGAGACATGAGCCGAGTCACAGTAAAATCACAATTTATGGCAAGTGCGGAGGGCACATGGTCGTAAATTACACGTCATCGAATTAAGACAAAAGCTAGTGTCGATAAGGCGCCCGATTAGGGCACGCCTCATTGTTCTGATGAATGCAATACTGATATAGCCAATATTTTTTCCACTTTTACGACTTCACTTCGAGATTGGTTTGCTTTGTTAGTGTTTGTTTCACTTATATGTGTGTGGTAACTAGTGGCTGACTTCTTACGTAGCAATTCGAAAATACATTATGCTTACCATTTCCTTGTTTTTAATAAGTAGGTATACCCTGTGCATTTTTATGATCTCAAATCTTTTTCGTGTCACGTTGGTCATCTTTTTCATTTAAAAATAGTAAATTATAATTATGTTTACCTATATCAACATTATCTTTTCGTTCATTACAATGCGACTTACAATTTAACGTTCACCCTACATCTGCTATATTTGCCATGTATCCAAGGTCAGTTTCCAACATTGTCAATATTATTTAGCCAAATAAAATTACGATGAATAAACATCCAATGTCCATTGTAGACGGAAATAGAATTTATACCCCGTAATAGGGGTAAGGTGGACGAGGGTGGATGAAATACAGTTAATGATAAATCCACAAATGAGATTTGCCGGACGTCTGGCCACTCAAAACCGATGTCCCATTGTCATTGAATACTCACCTTTATATTACACACATCAACTCAATACGGTATGTCCATAGCCGTACACATGGTGATTATTTTAAATCAAATGTAGGTTCCTTCATTAAAACCAATTGGTAAAGAATTTCATAGGTCTAGTTTACAGTGTTAGTAAACTGTAGCCGATGCTCTTATAGCTCTACCGACTTGGCCTTTGCGGTTTGTAAAGTCAAGGTGGTTTCGCAATTGTCTCAATTACAATAGAGACACAAGTTGAATTACCACTTCTCTCCAAGAAAGCGTTTTTTCGCCTACTTTACCACCATTATTGTAACAACAGTCTTGAGTAGACGTAAAAACTGTAAAAAAGGTGTAACCAGACCCGTCTAAAAAGTCAATTGAAAAATTATTAGTCATGGTTTTGACGTAAAATAAGAGAGCAGTAGTCGAACGTGATTCCTTTGACCAGAAGTTGTGATTCTTCATCACACAAATTCTATAGTCATTATCAAAAAAATATGCTTAACTCCTTTCATAACCCAGTTATTTATTACAAGCTGTGTTTTTTGCTTGCGTTTTTCTGTTCCGGGTTGTGCTTCATGGATATTTCACGGTGATAGGGCTCTTTACATGGAGTATTGAGGAATGGAATTCGTTTTCTACTATTATTGTGTTAGCTCAAATACAAAACATACACGAAAGTGTAGTATTTTGCATGAGAATTTTTCTATATACATTCAAGATACAATTTGACCAACTAGTTAGATTTGTGTAAATAAACACGTAATTTCTGGGGGTTAATTTGTATTCTAAGTACCTATGTATTTAAAAAAAATATTCAAGTATTATACAAGCTTCCTATTATATAAATGCTGCTTAGTTTGGCGCTAGATAGTGCTGTGTGAATTGTCCACAATATTTATTCATCCGAAATATGAAACAGTGTAGATTTTAGCTCTATGGGGACTTTGGACGCTCTGAAAAAACGACGTCTCCAGATCAGTCAATTAATCCGGTAGTCGGCTTTAGCGCTGTAGGTTGTGGGTTCAACCTCCACTGAGGAAACACATTTGTGCGATGAGCACATAATTATGTTTGTTCTTGTTTGGCTGGATGCTATATTGAATAACTTATTGTCCATGCACTTCTAAAAAAAGAGTTCCCGTTAGTATTGCTTAGATCGGGACTGGATGTCTTCTGGTGTGCAATGTCCACCAATATTAATAAATTTTACAGATAATTAATGTACTTCTAGAGGTATAATATCTAATCCAATAGCATAGAACTCTACCTACTTTTGTACAGATGAGGGCGTTAATGTCGGCAACACAGTTTTATAACTTCTGCATATGTCATCGTTTTTCCAAAGATTCATCATCATCATAGCCTGAAGAAGTCCACTGCTGAACATAGGCCTCCCCTACACATTTCCAGGAAGAACCATTCAGTTTTTTGTTTTATGATTCAAAATTCTCAGCTCTTTCCATCCACCGAGTAGTTCATTCCATAGATCAATTATGTAAAAACTGGTTTTTGTACCTGAAAAAAAATTCAACAGCTTTTTCCACGCAGGTCCTGCATCAAGCACCCTGTACGCCCTCGTCCAGTGTAGGTGTTGACGATCCAGATGGACCCGGGTCAACAGCTGCGCAGTAATTAAGCGGTGACTGGAAGTGGCATGCGTCGCACAATGCCGTTCAATTGAATGAGAGTAATCTTTGCACCCACGCGTCTTTTGTCTGCGTGGGTGGACCGCTGACCATCGGATGTGCCATGGTAAGTGGCTCTACTATGTTTTGGGTGGCATCTGCATGCTTTGGTAGTAAGTACCTACATAAGTTTACTGATTTGAAAGAGAAATTATGAATGAACGTGTAGCGATTTTAATGTAAGCTTGAAAATTGCGTTAATTTTTTTTTTACTTGAAACAAAATTACCGCATTTTAAATAAAAGGTTCTAAACATACTCTATTGTAGTAATAATAATGCATTTTTTTCGAGTAAGAACGGTAAAACTGTATAACTAACTTTCTAAAGAAAGCATTAAACTTATATTACCTACCTTAAACTTATATTTTGTTGTCGTGATCATTCTTTGTTTTAATTTGTTATTAAATTAAGTCGTCCTTCATATTAGTTAATACCTTTAACTTTGCATAAAAAGCTACCTTTTTTTTTCAAATAAATCAAATTTATTACGAGATTTTTTAAATACCTATTCCCAAGTTAAATATTTTTAATGGCCGTTTTGTGAACCACTTTTAAGTAGAGCATACTTCGGCCATCTCAAACAGAAGCGAACGGTTATTGCAAAAATTGCTCTAATGATAAATTGTTGACCGTTTCCAATGTCCGGGGTAAAGAGTGAGCGAGCCCGCGGTCATAACGTCCTCAAAACACAATGGAACTCTTGCGATGATTTATCTCTTAATTGTACTCAGGCATTCCGTTGAAGGTTCTTATAAAGGCAATAATTCTTTTCAATGCTCTAATATCGCCGATTTCAATCACCTGGTAATATTTTTTTCTATAAAAGTTACAGTTATGTCCAACCTCCCCCATAACTATAAGTAGAGTACATGAACTAAATTATTTATGAAACTAGTGGAACGCCCTTGACTTTTCTTACAAACTTTAATATCTCACTTCACTCATAACGTGCCTGGTCTTGGGATGAAATGGAATCAGAGGTTATTTTTTTAATTTTGAGGAACAGTTCTAGTAAGCACTTACTATGTGTTTCCGTTTCAAATAGTTTTGACGCAAATTGTCGTAAAAAACAACACTTCAATACTTTTTGTCTTTTTTGTAAACGTATACCAACGAGTAGGTATGTCATCCCTACCTGAGGACTATCAGACAATAACAGTAGCAAAACAAACTAACAGTGGTTTCTTTACAAATATGCTGCACGACTGTTTTATTTGTTTTTGCAAGAATTCAGAGATCCACAACATTTAACTTAACTTTTATTTGCAAATTATGTTATAAGTACTAGAGTTCTCTTTATTTAAATGTAGTTTTTATAAGAAAACTAATAATATTGTAAACAGGCCAAAAAGTCATTTCAAAGCGACAGTGGCTGAACAATTTTTAGTATTCTAAAATACTAAAATAATTCGTGAAATTTTACGTTTTCAATAATAATAATTTTGTCAGATTTGGATTTATAAATAAAGCTTATCTGTATTAAATTTATTTCACAATACCACGAAAAATACTAACTGCATATTTCTGTTTTGGCAACAGTTTTTTCCTTATTTCCTGAGCCCAGTATTTAATTGTACCTTTTAGCACGGCTTTGCCAATAAGTTGTGAAATTGTAAGAATGTTTACGACCTCTGAAACCGCCAGAGGCTCACTGGGCTCCCGTCTATTGATAACAGTCGGGGAGTAGCTCTAATATTAAAGTTATTTATTGTAAATTGTTTCCTTTCCCTCCTGCAATAAAGTAATATCTACTCTACCATGACTTTGTGAATAGTTCTACTGGTGAACTCTGAATCATGATTTTTGGAGAAATATTTGGCTGTCTCATTTTCTGAGTCTTCTTATCGTTTTACTGATTCTTTCGAACCAAGTGTGGTGAAAGGATTTTAAGTGGGCTCAAAAAAGCTCCTTTCGTGCACTTGACATATTATATTTTCAAACTGCTTAGGTTCTACGATATACCGGTTTCCTCACGATGTTTTCCTTCACCATTTGAGAGCACTGGCATTGTGTATCTACATAAATTTTTGGGCAGAAAAACTCATTGGTACACGACTGGATTTGTACCCATGACCTTAGGATCGGAAGGTGGGGCCGCTACCACTAGGCCACCAGCGCTCTCAAATTTAGTGAGTGTGAGTTTATAACACTGGAGTTATATAATAGTTCCATACATTATCATCATCTTCCAGCCCTTATCCCAGGCTAAGTAGGGTCAGCTCAAAAAAAACATTGTGGACGATAGCCCCAAATTAAGCAGAGCTACTGTACTATGGGAACCATATAGCTGATATCATACTAATATATTTTTTTGTAAATATGTAAATACTTAGAATACAATATAACACACAGACAGAGAAAAACATCTGTGTTCACCTTACAAATATTTGTTCACGGTGGGGATCGAACCTACGGCCTACAGCGCAGAAGGTAGAGCTATACCAACTGAGCTGAGAGACCAGTCAAAACAACAGGTTTTCTTCCTCCACTCACCTCTGTCATTCGTCATCTCAGTGCTCAATTCTCTCTTACTCATGTCAGCATGTCATCGTGCAAAGATCTACTGGGGGGCCAAACGCACCAACATTGCTTACTAAATAGTATGTTTGCGAATTTCATTGTTACGTCACTTATACTTACATCGAATGCAGTAGTAATAAAAAAAGTTCCGTGTCATCAATGTCATCATCAATACCATTGATATCTGAATACCATTGATAGCGCACTTGAAATCCTTTCACCACTCCAGCTTGAAAGAACCAGTGACACGCTAAGATGAAAATCAATGCCAGTTGAAAATATAACTTTAGAAAACTTGAAACCCTGACTTCATGGCCAAACTGCTAAACCAATTTTGCTAAAATTTATATGGGACTAATCTGGAAGTTAACTTTAATTAGTTACCTTTCAGATAAAAAAATACTAAATCGTTTTATAAATGACGAAGTTATGCGAAGAAAAATACAGCCGAATTGAGAACCTCTTTTTTTATTTGAAATCGGTTAAAAACAGCATGAATAGATAGGCTTGTATTGCAAATGCTATGTTAAATGTACGACAGGCTGTATCCGCGTGACATTGTTAATTTCTTCTTGGCACGTTTGACGAAGCCTTGTTTGCCAAGTTTTAATTTCTAATTACCTTGCGTTATACCAAAAGTCACTATGCGCATACAAATTAGGATCCTGGGACAAAATATAAACGTAAACGTATGTGTTAATAATTTAAGAAGTGACATCATCACTACTGAAACACTAGTTTTATTGATTGCTAGCTACTGGTACCCGTATATAAAAATGCCTACTATACGCATATACAATGGCTATTCCAAATTAAGTTACTACATATTTAACGTCAATTTTATACAAAAACATCTATTAGGTACCAACATTTTTCATGTAGAGAATATTTATTTTAGCAGGAATGAAACTATTTTATTTAGTTCGATATCAAAGGTGTTTGGTTTCATTTAAATTATGATAGTTAGTTGTAATAAGTTAGTATAGAGTTTGGTAGTGAGTTGACTAGTGCTAGTGACACAGAGCAGACGGTCGCAGCGGTGACAATAGCGACGCGACGCGAGGGGAGCATGTTTGCTCGTCCTCGTCGCGCTATGAATAAAGATATTCCCGTTATTTGTAGTACAGATGTCATGTAATTTCATTGTGTCGCACAATATTTAGTGTAAACACGGGGAGACCGAGATAACATCTCATACTTCCGATGCGACCCGCATACAAACTAATAAAAGCAAAATTTATTATAGAAAAAAGTAGCGACGCTAATAAGGGATTTATTTGCAATAATATAAAAGAGATTAGTCTCTTTTATGATAAAAATGTCGAATTTGCCAAGCACAACAATGAAATGTGACAGTTTTGGCTGATGCTCCCCCATAACAAATTTCACCGCAAGATAAGTACGGCTTTTTAACGGTTGTTTTTGTAAAAGTTACACGCAGCACTATTACTCATCGCTGTAGACTTTACAAATGACTTAGTTAGTACATATTGAATGTTTTATTCCTAAAATTCAATGGATAATGAATATTTAATCATCAATTTAAAATTAAACTCATATGCCAGGAAACAGAAAGGCTCCATACACCTTTGAATATTTTATAATTCTGTCAATCTAACTCCTACATTGAACTTATAACTGAACTCGACCAAACTAAACTTAAATTGGCACATTACCTTTCACAATGAAACCGTATAAAATATGCATGCCTCACTCAGTCAGAGTGAAATTGCGAACCCACATCGAAACACTGTTATGGTGTTAATAAAATCATGGCAGTCATAGGCAATCGGGACAAGCCCAGCAAACATGAGCCCTCCATTAAATGATAATCCCACCAATTTATCGACAGAGCAAAAAATATACGGCATTGTGTTGCGACTTGTCGAACACGAAAATTATTTTATATAAACACATTGAATATTCTCGGGTCGCGACCTCCCCAACTCGCAGATTACGCGTATTCCCTGTCTTCCCCACTCGTCATCTGCTGACAATTTTTTAAATGGGGCGACCGGTAATGGAATAATAATAAACTGGAATTTACTTTTTGGTCATCACACTGAATCAGAAACAGAAAGGGGTGTGAACATATTGGTCGTTGTAGACTGTTTTCATTGTCGTCTGTCGGGCCAATACTGTGTAATCAAGTCAGTTTGGATAAAATGAAATGGAATCCAGTGCCTGAGCTATTTGTCGCATGTTTGACAGCAATAACAGGGTTCGTCGCGCATTAGAGCCACCATATGTCGGTCATATCAAATTTATTTCTATTATTTTATTGGATTGGTCGCCAATGATTGCTTTCATTACCTTTATTGGAAGTCGAAGAGTGAATTTAAATTTATGGTCTCCGATATCTGTGATAGCCTGATGACTATAACAAAGTGAACAAAGCAATAAGGGTAATAAATAGCTTTCACGTATTTCACGATATCATTCTAAATTATTATCGTCTACCAAACTTGTTTACTCAAATATAGTCGGCACGGTTTAGTAGCGGCGGCGTCATCAATGTAGCATTAAAAGACGTTCTTTCATCGTTTTCAAATTTAACTATATTAAAGGAATACAATAGGTCCATCAGCGGTATAGGATTAAAATCATCCATCTAAATAACGTTTTTAAATAAATACTGCTTGGATAATAGGAACAATGCAATATTTTGTCAACTGCCGACTCCGCGCGTATAGAGAGTGCACGTCTGCGTGAAGCGGAAAATCCTCGGGACATTCGAGGACATTTTTTGTGGGTTAATATCCGCACGACATTGTCAACCGGCTATTTAATACATCGAGTAATACAATACTTTAAATGCGACTAGATTTGTGCAAAATTTGAAATTTTAACGCACAGTGATTTTGTATGAGACTATTGGATTAATGTTTATGTCTCCGGATTGGGATGGTGCCTACCTGGCCTTTGAACGTTTTAATTTGAAATCTGAAAGGCCTGAAGACTTCCAATGCTGCGTAAACAAAGGCTGTATACCTATATTTATTGTGCTGCACGAATATGAATTTCATATTGGTAAATCAGACCTTACAACAAAGATAAGATATGCAATTTATCATTCACAAAAAAATTCCTTGTGAGAACATCTTCCGAGTCCACCCCCATACGTTTCCCAAATTGAATAGCATCACCGAGCCCCGATGGCAGTAATTCTCTATTGAGGCGCAATAAAACAAGATATGACAAAAATATCCGATTTCATAAAGCTTTGGTTTCGTGACACGTAATATTATATTATTTAAGGGACATTATTCCTTTTGTTTGTGATTCCTTTCCACGTTCGTGTCGCTAAATGAATCGGAGCACACTAAGCGAGATTTTCGGCAGCACTCTCATAAACAAAAAAATCTATTAAAATACATTATCTTTTTGTAACAATGTAAACATTCTTTAGGATGGTAATTTCTCAAAGTTACCATAATCTAGAAATTTCAGTACTAAAATTTCAAAATTCAGTTACGTTGTTGATTACAATGAACGCGATGTTGAAACGAAATGCAAATGAGCTAACACTGTAGCAGCTTGAGTCTTTTTCTAATTATTTTACATCACAAACCTACAAAAATCCAATCCATAATACAACCCGTGTGTAGTTCATTGTAGGCAGGTACTTGTACTTAATATGACAAGAGAAATTATTGCTGAAGAGCTCTCGGGTTCAATGGAAAGGAAATTGAACGACAATTATGAAGCATTAGCTTACAGGACAATGGCGACATATTTTTTGTAAGCGTCCCATATAAAGATTTCAAAAGTAAATACACAATGCGTATTCCTTTATGTTTTGAGAACCATTTTAATTAATTAACGGTTTTTAGTACTTTTATGGTAAAGCCATGTTATTAAAAAGATGATTTTAATAGGTTAAATATATGTATGAACACACAACTGCATACGGTTAAATCTAACTGCAAACTATGAAATTTAGTATTGCAAGAGTGTTTCTTTGAGAATCGGAGTTTTTTTTTTAATTCTTACTTTTTAAATGAGGAGCCCGATAATTTTGTGCGAGACTAATTTCATAGTTGACAAAACTAAACCGAACTAGTTTATTATAATCACGCTACATTATTGCCGACTGGACTATATTGATATAAAAATTTCTAAATTAAAATACTTTTAAGATGAGTTTAGTAGCTAATATTTTGAATACAATTTAGATAATGACCGGTTTAAATGAGTGGGTAGGTGTTTCTTGTCTGCTACTGAAAGCAAATTATTAAAGTGCTTCTGTGCTTCAATGTCATGTTGATTTTTTGATGATTACTATTTTTATAGTTATGTTGTTGATTTGCAAATAATGATGTTATTCCTTGGTTTTCACTTGTTATAAATATTAAAGTTTTGTATACAAATGTATACAGGGTGTTTTTTTGAGAAGGGCGGTGATGACCGAAGTCCGAAACCACGAGAGTTAGGAAAAAGTCGTGCTATAACTACGTATTAATTTTGTTTGCGTTGCCGACCCTTTCAACCTTTATAACGATAGTCATCCGTATTTTTCGCATTAATGACCATTCTTGCATTTTTTCGCATAAATGAAAATTTTCATTCTTGGTTGTACCTATATCATATTTCTTGTAGATTCATGCAACTGAGGTAATCCAGCCGTAGATGTTGTCGCTTCACAGCGGCTTGTTAGTTAGACTCCTTACAAGTTGTTATAACTAGGAACACGCGTGACGCGCCGGTATCACGTCATCGCGCACGCGAGCGCCGATGGATTCACTCCTCATCCCTATAGCATAGCGCAATTATAAATGCGAAGCTTGCCGTGTTTGTTCCTTTATTTGTCAGTAAATCACGCAAAACTAAAGTTTTTTATGTTGGCATTTTATCACTTTATTTTGGTGCTTGTTCTCTTGAACACGAAGCGTGCTGAGTTATAACTCTGATGCATACGAAGTACAATCTAATTAAAGGTTAAAATATAAAGCGTAGGTACTTTATTATGCAACCGGTACCTGATCATTCCTGCCATCAAAATGGGAAAGCTTAGTCTAATTTTGGCTTATCACATTTCCATTGAATGGGATGAGTGGAATTCGCTTGCTGTGGAAAACATATGAATGAGTTTATTTTTATCACAGAAAGGTCAGCATTTTGATTGACACCTCACCTGCTGAAAGGGTACCTCGGTGAATGTATAAATATTTTCAAAGATAAATTACCTTACATTTTAGATAATTTTCAAGTCAGTCATAATAATTGTTCATGTCTGAACGGCAAGGGATTCCAGTACGAAGCAATTTATTGTGACCGAACTATACTAAACCATCAGTCGTAGCGAATAGTCGCCTGTCGTTAACGTTACATGGTAGCTTAGCTATGCAATTCAGAATTGCTTCGTCCAATTTGAATTAATCTATGAAAGTTGTACTTATTAAATATAATGAGTTTCGTATCGTTGTAATAAGTGGTAGAGCCTACTTGTTACAATGTTAATGGCTGTATTTTTGCCTTGAAGAAAAAAGGGTAATGTGTGTGCGTTAGTGAGGTGAGATGAGGTGAGGCATTGTTGCGTGCGGAGGCTGCGTGCGGCGGGCACATTCGCGTCCGTGCCTCACATCGCACCCTAATTAATATAAGATTTCAATTAAATCGCGACACATAACGAGGAGAGGAATTTTTACACACCACTTAATATACCGCCTGCGTTTTGTCTCCAGAATAGGGCAATATCCACACAATCTGAGAACTCGTTTGTCGATGTCGCATGCGACCATACGTAAATAGAATAAAATGTTTTTTAAAATTTTATGATCGCATGAGGCGAGGAGAAAGCAACTGGTTGTTTTAATCAAGTGTCGTTATCTTTTAATGTAAGCACAGTCAAATAGACAAACATTTAAACAGGCCGCCCGCTCACTTAAACTATAAGGGCCACTTTTCATGAATGTGTCGCCATCCTTTCTTACAATAATATACACACTACTAACTCGCGAACATTAAAACAATAATTCCGCTCGTACATTAAAAAGCTCATCGCATCTTTTCTTTGAAGAAAAAAATAAAATTATTGCTCCTATTACATGCGAGCACAAAAAGGGCCCGTGCATTAATTTTCAAGCCCACTTTAATTGACATTTTTTTATTACATATGGTCAGAAAAAAGTAAAGTATTCGATGGCTGGTGTTATAAATGACCACTTCGCTGTTAATGGTACCCAGTGTTACTTACTTTATTCGAGATGGGCCGAGCTTTCGACGCGGCCGAGGCGCAAGGTCTTGACTTGACCAAGTTTTGAATCGTAATATTTTGGGCTCAGATTACCGATGCCGATAACATGTCATCTCACCTTTATGCGGGGCCGGACTCAGGGACTGGCGAAGTTAAGTTACTTTCTTATTCATCATAATGTTTTGCTGTAGAGACGAAAATCTCCTTGCCTAGCTTATAGAAGTTCAGAGTATCCAACGTTTTAAGAAAATCATTTTCTACTGTATTCTTTGCAAATCAAAAAACTTTTTTGTTGTTCTGGTATGAATGCCAAAATGGTAATTTAAAAATAAAAGTAGTTAAGTACGTTTTCTTTTTTTTTTCGAAAAGACTTTATGCTGGTGATCGTCTGACGTTTCTTATACAGCACTACCAGGCAATACTTTTGACGTTTCCTTGTGTTAGTCTTGTAGTATGTAGACATCACTTTCTGTACCTCAGTCCACACCTGTAGCGAGCACGGCCAGGGCCACACGCGGTCGCAGAGCGGGGCGGGAGGTGCCGATTCATTCATGTTGTTAGATCGGACCGCTCATAACTTAACTCCTAATTTATTCATCTTCAAAGCCGGTTATAGTCAGCCTTCGCCTTAACACTTCCACAGATCTAATAAGATACTATGTAATTAAAAATAAAAATATAGTAATATAACCTTATAAGCGGCTGCTGTGGTATTTATAATAATTGCAAAATGACATTGTAAGTATACCAGGCGCGGGAATAAAAGTTATATTCACTATCAATGTTTCTGTTAATATTATATTATTACGACTAATTACGTGTTTTAGTGCCATTTTGCTGACGTTTCGAGGCTATTTTGCAGCTCTTTATTGTCGTGAGTACTGCTGGCATCATTCGCGCTCGACGGTCAATCGGCTATTATTTTCTATGAAAACCTTCAGACAAGATGGTCATTGTTATCTCACGACGGCTATTTTTAATTCTCATCGCACATTTTAGAATCTAATATGTAACGGCGAGGATGTCCGTCTGTCTGAAGGAGGAGATCAAACCCTGAAAATGATTCCTAACATAATTTTATTCTTTCACTGGTAGGTATCCCTACAAATCAAACGGTGAAAGAGTGACAGGAAAGGGATCATAGAACCTTTAATTTACAGAATCAATTAAATTCCCTTAACAAAACCAACAAGTGTATTTTCAACCCATTCATAAAATAGGCAATAAAACCGATGGTCCTATGTTCGTCTCTCCGACGTAGGCAACAATGGGAACCACTCAAAAATATCGAATTTCATTCCAAATCGTCAAAGTTTCCGTGTCACATCCAAGAGTTGAATCAAACTTTTTCCATTGATATTTATGTTTGTCTTTAATTTTTACTCCTTCACCGCTGTCCATTTAATATCGGATTGGGTCCATGTTAACGACCACTATATAAAATTTTATTTCAACGCATCTTGCGTTGTTTTTTCTGTATTCAACACATCGTTGGATTTACTTTTTATTAATCATGATGAATAACAAAATAAATAATTTAATATTATGTATATTTTTGTTATCTTATGATAGGATATTATATCGATGTAACCTTTAGTAGTTAATATGGACGGCCTTATTATTTTGGTATTCAATATTAAATGCAATAATGACTCCTTGTTTCGTTGTTGACTTAAGAAATGAAAGGTACTGAAGCTCCTCACTTCAGTTTTTTAAGAGATGCAATTTATCGATACTTCAAATTACATGAATGAGTTGTTATTTATCTTAAATTAGCATACAAGGTGGACATAATTCTAGAACAGGTAGACAATTATTTTACAATCGCTTGTACTTAATTCTGTGTTCGGAACTGGATTGGCCGCCTACGCCAATAAACAATTTCCATCTTAATTAATGAAATAGTTTAATGTAGATATTTTATTTTATAGATTTTAATGATCATTTATCCACCTACACATTTACTATGTTTCATAGCCCAAAGTTATTTCTTGATGTTAACTTTAACCGTACTTATACATTTTTGAAAGTACCGTTTTAACTGTATTATATTACTAAAAATTAGAAACTGGCTGTTTCTTATTTTTAGAAGAATAGAAGGTTGTGTCTTATTCCTCTAAGCCCTCGTGTCTTCCTGCGTTAAAGTAGATAACTACGGCATCCCAAAGAAAATAGTAAAAAGTTAAATTTCCTTGTGTCAAGTTGACAAAAGTAAGAATGACGTATATAATGAAGAAGCATCCATTGAAGGGTGCCAAGACTTGTGCGAGCTATCTCCGGGGAGCGCGCATTCGTGTAGGCAGATAGGGCGGTCGGCCTCGGCTCAACACACACACTACACAAATATATCCATTTAATGATTACAATTTCTCGTTATAATTTATTAAGGACGAAGCATAACAAGTTTTCGAATCAAACATGTCGCCCATAAAGATGCTGCGTCGAGGGTTGGACCCGAACCTGTTAATTCTATAACGAATTTTTGTTCCGAAACGGGTCAACGATGAAATGGTCCCTCATATCATGTATGTAAGAATTAAAACCGGCCGTTACATCTTCGACTAGAATGATCGTTTCAAAACCGACCTTCCGACCAGTTAAAGGGTTTCATGAGCGAGGGCCGCCGCTAAATGAAATAATTCTTCTACAGAATAAATTAAAGTCTATAGTCGTATCCCTGCTGGTTGGCCGTAACAGCATTCTTATTGAGTCCTTAGAGAGGAACGGATAGATCGCGATCTGGCTTAGAGTGTGAATGAGAGCATTACGATATTAGGGGAGGTGGAAGACGCGGAAAGGAGTCGTGGATAATTATTTTATTCTTGAATATGTGAGTTCGATATCTGCGAGCTGACGACGTAGCGCTAGAAATTCGTGTCTTGAGTGTGTGGGATGGTGGTGTCAGCACGGTACGGCACACAGTACGTCGGCACAGGGCACAGCACTAGTGTGTGATGCTGATGGTACTAAATAATACATAGGTTTCGACATTCGCGTCTGCGAAGAGCAGCGCGGGCGGGTACACGACCGGATCAACATACGGCATCGACGGCAGATTGAACGATAGTTCCCGAGGAACTGGTTATCGTTATGGGCCGACTGGCGGATGAAATTTATTGGCAGCGCGTTGGAGAAATGTAGCGAGCGGAAGGGGATTGCGATTTTAATTAGGTAATGAATGTCGATGCAGATCTGCATATCGCTTTAACGGCTAGATTTATCCATTCGCTGCCTGTCCGTGTTTCAAACGCTTTGACTAAATTCCCAATTTACGGGACTGTCAAAGCCCAGATTGCCAAATAGATCATCTGTTTGTCTACTACCCGGTTCCAATTTCCAAATAATTTATGAAGTGGAGTATGTCTGTAAGTTTCGAACGAAATAGATGCTCACTTTGACATAAAGTTAAAAATGTTAAGTACTCAGGTTACTTAACACACATGCAGGGTTTTATCGAAATCGGTCAGTGATGGAGGAAAGTCTGCACAATGCACAATACACCCCATCGCGGGACGTCAGTGCAGATCTTATTCCCCCACAATTAGAATTAGAGGAAAGTCTGAAACTAATAAGAGATAGAAAAGTTTGTCCCTGGCAACTTCAAATTTTCAAATTTAAATGTTGTCATTATCTTTTGTAAAACCGCATTAAATTAGTTAATTAATGAAAAACCACTATGTAACTATTGTAATCGTAATGTCACTACAAGAAAAAAATAATGATATAATAATTACACAAGGCAGATAATGAATAAAAATAAATATTGTGGACGATTCACACAACACTCTCTAGGCCCAAATTAAGCAGAGCTTGTATGATCGGAACCAAAAAGCTGATTAATATAATACTTGAATACTGTTTTTTTTTATTTATACTAAGAGTACAACATCTACATTCACCAAAGAGATTTGCAATTCCCACCGGGAACAAATCTTTGTTCTCGTTGGGGATCGAGCCCACGGCCTACGAAGCAGAAAACAGGGTTATACTACCAACTGATTGAGCGATTAACTTTGACTTCTGCTGAGCGTTAATTCAGCCAATAACAATTATTACATAACTTCACAAAGTTGTCCCCCAAGGACGTGTGACGTGAGTCGATGAAACACTCTGTTTATGTAGGTAGTCAAATGTTATCTTAATCGTTCCGGCAATTGCAATCTCGACGAATTTTGAGTATCCAAATAGCGTTTAAATGATAAAAATAAACAAAACAAAGGTATGAAAGGGGATCCTTTGGACGGCACATTTCTCTTCAGAATTGACGTTTTTCAGAAGCGGTCGGTTTTTAACGTTTTAATTAGGGGCGCACATTACGGGCCGCCATCACGTTCGCCCCTCGCTCTTTGGCTTACATTTTTGTACATTTCCGTCTATTTTGGGTAAATTTTATTTTTCGGCCACTGTGCGCTATTTTAGAGTTGCGTGCAGCCGGCGCGCGCTCTCCTTGGTAAATCTCTGTGGGAAACTTGTCTAACCACTGATCTTGCTCAATACACATTTTTGCTTTGCTACGATTTTTATTCAAACAAAAACATTGCTATCTAAGAGATTCTTTATTTAACTTGAATACAGACAAAATAGAAGAAGTTTTTTTTTATTTAAAATATGAATTCACTTTCGGGAATAGTTTAATGTTAAAATCAACAATGTTCAAAAAGTTAATTTATTTACTTCAACAGAACAGGAAACGAATAACGTGACGGATAGTGGCGATGAATGACACCTTCCTTCTGTTGCGGTAAAAAACAAGTCCTTTCCTTCAAAAAAGTGCATTCATTTGTTCTCTGTCATCGATAAATTCAAACTGAATATACAAAAACAATAGCTATCTAAGTATGTTTGAAACGTCAATCAAGCATTGGGTATTATTCCTACTTCTTTTGAGTATTTTCCTGTTTCCTTTTGTGTTGGGTTATTTATTTTCCTAAAAAATATTTTTGTTCTTCAAAATTTCCGAAGTTACATTTCTAAGTCTCTTCATGTTCTAATGACGAGTCAAGACGCGTCAGTGGCGTCTCGCGTCATTTGTCGTCGTTAGCGATGACGCATGGCGCCGCTGACCTCGGCTCTGACCTGCTCCATCATTCTTCCATCAACAGATACTATTATGTCAGTTTACATACAAAGCTCAACACTAATAAGACCTTGGAGCATTGGTGCATTATACGAATTTAGAAATTATTTGTATTAATGGTTATTCTCTAAAAATAAAACAGAGTTAACTAAGGAGCTTGCTCGGCGAGAGAAGCCATAAACAGGTGACAAAATAATAACTGGCAGATGTCACCCTAATATTTATTTTAACTTTCTTTTCTTAGAAAAGTAACATCAATAGTCAGTTATTTTGCAAAGAAATTTTGGAAACCTCCCACTGTGGTACGTGCACAAATGCCAAAAATCTATATTTGTATAATGATCCTGTATTGAGTCACGACGACCACCATTCAATGAGTCTTAAAACTGATTTATGACGATATGCAACCGAACAATCGGTCCGTTTTGACTTATGATGGTACAGAGCGAGGTTTACTGCTACCCTTTGAGGGCAGCTTGAGACAAACCCTTTCAAAACGGGGTAATAAACTTTTTATTATATTTGCGAAACCCGACGAAACAAAAATGTCGTGCACCCTGCCGCTTCGCTCTGTAGCAGCGCCAATTAGTCATGTCTTCATAGAAAAAACTAGAATATATTCCAAATTCAGAAACAAAAAATTACACGTTCACAAAATTTATGGCTCTACCGGTGGTCATAAGCGTTTGTGCCATTGTCTAAATGTCAATAAAAATTTAACACTTTGTATAGTCGTCTTTATTACTCTTCCGTAGAAAACGAACCTGCCTATTTTATTATCAACGCACGTTACGTTTTGTGCTGATGATATTTATTTAGCAGGTATAGCCAACAAATATATTGCGTAAATTTAAATTCCTCTCTGAAGATATAAGTTACACGTATATTATGATATATTCTTGCATGAGCTTGTAATTTATTGGCACTCTTGTGACATTCTAATGGCGTCGAAATGCTGAGGAGAACGGATTCATATACTCGTCTATATAAACATACCTAATTATTATAATAATTAGGTATGTTTCATACAGCGCAGGAATGCTATATAATATTGAAGCGTATATATTATTGCTTCAACGACTACCATTTAAACATTGACCAATGTTTGTCCATTCACTAGGAAAAGATGACACTTATTTAAGCATAGTTTATTGACATATTTTCATACTAACTAGTAACTAAGGCTTAATACAGTAAGCAGTTGCGACAATTGAGATCAGTATTATGTCGCGTTACTGCGATTGGCAGCTGACACATGTTTCACGCACGGCACGCGTCTGCAGACATTCGATATGACATTATACTATTTCTGTAGTACGGTAGCCACGCTATGTGACGCGATGTGCCGGGATGCGCCCGGGTGCATGCAAATGGTGCGTGGAGATGTGTGACGTAAGCATGAGTAGACTCCTAGTAAAGCCCTCGTTATACTTGCGAGAACACGAAAACTGTGGAGACGACTGACTATTTTTATTTTATTTATCGAAGGTGCTGAGTTGATGGTCACTATTTTTTGTACAAAACTGGCGTACTCAAGGAGCGAATGTCGCCCATCTCTTAGTGGAGGTAAAAAGGGATTAATGCTATTTCAAATATTTATTCATTCAACATTTCATCTAATTCGGTTTTGCACTTTGCGGCGGTGTTTAGGTACTATGGCGAGTCACAAACATCCAAATTTTGTATTAACAGGTGTAGTCTATATAATTGGTTGTAATTTGTACTGTGATTAGTTTTATTATTGACTTGTATTTCACTCATTTTGTCAAATGCAGTTACGGCAAACAACGAATAACACATTTTTTTTCAATAAACATCATTTAATTTTGCAAGTTAGTACGAAATTTATATTAAACCTTTGATAAGTTACCTCCTTGATTGCCATGTTTCGGAGAAGGTATAAGATCGCTCCGTTTTTAAATTACACGATAGATTTGAGTTTCCTATGTAATTTATCTGGCCGCTAAACATGACAGTAATGGATTTTTATATATCATTTACCAGTCGCTACTCGCATGTATTTGGCCAGTAGGCAATAACGACTTATCTCGACGAAGGTTGTTAAAATAATGCTTAAATTTCCGAGCATGTTTGAGAATGCGTCTCCGAAGATTTCCTTTTCTAGTCATTTAGTAAAACTAAAAATTTGTTTAATTTACCGCATAACGCAAACGAAGTTTTGCCTTACATTATCTTCTCCTTAGAATCCATATCCGAGTAAAATACGTTTTTGTCTCGTCACGACACGCTTCTATGGCTCCTGCCGTCATTTGTATTGTTCGCTTGGAGCCTGCGGTTTTAAACTATAAGAAGTATCTGTATCGACATGCATACCCGCTAAATACATTTCAATAATACCACAAGCGTTTTGTTTAAAATAAGAGAAAGTGACGTCGTCGTGTGCGCACCATCCGCTCTGTCGATGTAAATCACTAGCTTTGTTATGCAAATGTCCATCAATTTTACAGCTTTTCGGCAGTCTATGATGCTGCTCATTGTTGCTAACATGGGTCCAAACATGTGAATCTTTCCGAGAAGTTTTCACTTTTATTTGCCTTTGAAAGAAGAACAAGAGGTGTAAAGGGACATTGTTTTATTTAAAATTGGTACTTAATTTATTGCATTTTAATTTATTTGGTATTCGCTACCGCGGCGGTTCGGTAGTGCTCCTTCCCGTCTAATGAGCAAGCGTGTTCGACTCAATTGCACACAGGCTCTTATTCACCGGCAATTTATTTCATTTTTGCCTCTGATCGCGCCTTATTGAGCGTCTTTTTATCTTATTGCCTTCGTGGGTCTATAATATGCATCCTGTTACTTGCAAATGAGACAAACCAAACATGTTAGTGTTGGCTGACTCATGATGTTTGGTACGTAAGAATAATTAAAACTAACTTCGTAATGCATTATTTTTATTGGATTTAAAAGAAGCTCGTGGGAAGCTTATTATCAGGGTTGGGTACTCTTTTAAATAATAGGTTTTCTTAAAAAAACCTATCCCTACTCGTAGAGCGAATTCTCAGACGTTCACTACTAAGACTAGGGTACAATGTTATGAGTAAATAGAAGAGTCATTACTATAATAACAATCTTTGAATCGCTGCCAGATGCTTGTCGGATACGACAGGATGGAGAGTGGGATGATTGTATGAATATTTGCTGCAGAAATAAAAACAATAAATTGTTGAAATTGTTTTTTTTTTAATAAATCATATAGCGAAATTACGTGGGTTTGGCGTTAGATTGGTCAGTAACGAATGATAAAGATCATTGGTCTAAATAAGTAAAATGTGTACCTACTATTGATTTAAGTTTAAGTTTATCTCTTTACGCCGAGTGAGGCCAAAAAGGCTGAATAAAAACAATTTTAATTAAATACTGACATAACGATTTTACTAAAGAAAATTTACAAAACAGCAGATGATGGTCCTATCGTTAAAACAAAGAAGATGACTAAAAGGTATTAGGTAGAGGTACATTTGCACATGTAAGCTTTGAGAATGGGTGAAACGAGAAATGGATAGATTAGAAATTTGTGGTAGAAAAACTTTGAAAGACGAACGAAAAAAATGAAGTCAGAATTATGAAATGTGTGAAAAAGCATATGAATAAGAAAAAGTTACTGAACTGCTTAGATGATTATCTGATTTAGAAGACAGTGGAAGAAGTTAGTAATTTTATGGTTCTGAGGATAAGAGTTTGAAAATTTAGATGCACTATTCAAGGTCTTTCTGATTCATTCTTTATTGAAATGAACATAGTAGTTTTCTTAAAATTTTAAAATAAAATAAGCATGCCACTCTAAAAATAACTTTTTGTGAATCAAATATTTTTACAGCCAAATATAAATTTATATCATAGAAGAATCTATAACGTCCCTAACTCTAGGGTAAAATCGTAAATTAAATGTTAGATCCGTCAGTTCGGGAAGGAGTAAATCAAGGCAGACGGATTGCCCCTAATAAAAATTATAAGAGGCACAATGGTTCGAATGTGCGTCGAGACCGGCAGCGCAGTAAAATCTTGCTATGTTTGTTTATGGTGCACTAAAATATGTTATAAACTAGATAAGTATAATCTAAATAAACTAACGTATAATTAGTATCATGATATTTGTATTAAGTCCCTTCGAGATACGCTCTCTGAAGGTTTTTTATTGACACAGTTTTATGATGTCTCCGGCTCCGTCCGTTCATAATATAGCTAGAGGGTTGATGTGGACATGACTGTTGTTTTAATTGTAATCATCCACCTTGATAGCATCAGACATTTACAACCATTTCAAAAAAAGCTTTTTTAATAATTATTCGGTTTGAAGAAATACATACAAATCAAGTTGCGGTAATATTTCTTTGTCCGCGCAGCCAATGGTGCGCCGTTGACATTGACATCTCCTGCTGAGCTTTTTGTGCTCTTATTATATTTTGAAGGCGCTTTTTGAAAGATCTTATTTGTTGGTTCATACCTGGTCGTAAATCTGTGGATGGGTATACGCAACTGAATATAATAAGCAGGTGTGCTAGCCAACCCTTTTAATGTACTTCATATTTTTTATGCACTCAGTCGTACATGGTCGTACATAGTCCCATGATGGTGGGTATCATTGTGTTTTGACATTCGGCGTATAGCTGATATAAACTTTAAGCAGCTTTTTCGAGCTCAAACATGTTTGATACAACACGTTTCATCTGTTTCTAATCATAGAGTTGGTGCTTATTCAGAAATAGATGATGTTCCTGTGTTTACCTTTATGTTTGGAAGATGCCTCATTCATTACATTCACGAATATAAATGTAGCTTCCGAGGCATACTCGCTTACGTGAGAATATTTGTACTTATTTTATTTATGGCGGGCGCAGACGAGGGCGGTATGTTTAAATATCTTTGGATTTTAAATACGGGTTCACTCCGAGTAACTCTGAAATCCATTAGGTTAATATTGGTTATCATCTGTAGATTAGTGATGGAATTTATTTTGAATGAAATTAATTTGTTGAAATTCCCGTTGGATATCAATGGATTTATAGCGTTAATTTGCTTGGAATAACATTCAGATACTAGCGTTGTTTTTTTATGCTATAGTTTTAATTTTACAGTGGCATGTTTATAGTTTGTAGGGAAGTCTTACAATAAATACAGTCCTACTCGCACCTCCTAAGTAACAAAACAAAATAAAATATCTGTAGTAAAAGTAAATTCGATATTCGGTATGACGTGACGTTAGATGTTTGATAATATAGTTGATATTTGTGAAAACATAAACACACTTCGCTATTTTAAAAGCACGAGGCGTGTCATAAAATTAGGCGTAAAATAAAAAGAAATGTCAAGACGTTAGTATCTCCATAATTTAGCTGAATATTCAGCACTTTTGTGTAAATGACTCGTTAAAATCAGTCTGAATTATGTCTTATAGAATGCTCTTTCTGATGTCAACTTTAAAATTTACCGATGTAAATTATTGGTCGGAATATTCTTGACGATTACAAACGCGCTAACGAATTTATATCTCGGCTGTCTTTGCGTACTTTGTGAAGATTATATCGTCTGAAATCAGTATTTTAGGATCTTTATTGAATTTGAAAAGATCTGTGAAAGTGGATTTGCTGACGGTTATAAAGCGTAACGAGGAACGAAATGTCTAATGTGATTTCCCTTTGTGAAGCGTTGATGGCCAATATTTTACGTTGCTCTACCAAATCGTACGTGTTTTACAACGATGGAAATTGGCTACTGGGAAATATTACTTAGTTATATCTTTAGTGTCTACACTCTTTTAATCTGAAACAATTGTGTATGTAATATGTAAGCTATATTAGCAAAAAAATCGTGTAAAAGTGTACGCTATAAATGTTTAAAAAGGGATCAATATAATTCTTAGATATCTACTATAAATAAAACGAAATCGATAGATTGATGCCGTGAGTAAGAGTTGGTATGACTGTAACGTATACACTTTTTGGAGTTTGGTGGGTTTCTGACATGCGTACATCAACGGTACGGACTAGTCTGCCACTTCGTAAAACATAAATATTATCTCGAGGAAGGCCGCTCTCCATCGAGCTTATTTTTCCGTCTGCCGACAGTTATTTCATATAAATTAATGGCGCGAGTCGTCACGGCACAGACGCCGACGTCTATTTATAAACTGACGAATGAGACGAGCCCAGCACACGCGCACGCGTCTCGTCATATTCCAATTACAAATAGCTGTCATCCTCTTTACATGCTTATCATGTTCTTTTTCAAATTTTTTCCTAACTATACATACTTCAAATTAATATGAAAACATTAGTACCTAAACACAGCCTCTTTCATGATACGTACGTGCTACGAAACAAGCGAGAGCGAAACGGAAAACTACGTGTAGGAAGATTTAACGGTGGTCGTAAAACATAAAATTATGAATTATGATATTTGGGAGCGGGGTTATAGCGTCTCTGTTTCTCATAAGACGTTGTTCGGCGAGAGAACGAGACGCAGGGCGGCAATGCGCGTCGCGCCGCCGCCGTCGTCGGAAGGGTTATTATATATGAATTATGATGACGCCGCAGCTCCGTCGACGGTAATATCGTTATGAATATGCTGAGCTCCGCTCGCCTATTGGCTTAAAGCACATCCGCCTCGATTGAGCGGGAACGCCTCCGGTGGGCTTTTTTATTCCTTTATTGACATTCAGTTATGCACATTGCGAGTGGCGATGCACAAACTGTAATATTTTGCCTGGTAGAGAGATAAGTCGAGCGAACTGGCGGCCGAACCGAACATTTGGGATGCAAATAGGTACGAGTGACTGTCGTATGTAAACGAACTTATGCTACTCATGCGGTATAGGTTCCCGGGCCCGCTATGAGGCCCACTCAGACGTTTCCTGCATTATATCAATTTGCATTTCAGCTGGATACCTACACGTTGCGAATACCAGGGTAGATATGACATTTGCATTAATATATATGTACATAATGTACTCATTTCTGTTGGCGACTGTATGTATTACTTAGTGAGACTACTAATAGGCCGTAAATGTTAACGGATTGTTCATTGGATTCTTACGTTCTAGCCATTTTCCTGTTAGATTCCAATAGTATTTAATCAGATTGAAAGAGACGTGGATGATTTAATATCAATAATGTGACTCACATATGGCCCGAAACTGGGGAATGAACTTGTATAAACTTTACCACTTCCAGTCTAATACAAAATTATTAACCTTAAGTTCTGTTCCGTTCGCCTTGATTTTGATCAGCAGGATAACTAAATCTATAAAATTTTGCATAAAACTCATAAACTTAAATGCTTTTTTTAACACAAATCAAATCACGGCAAACAGTTAAACGATCGACCGGCTGAGGTGGGGACAATTCAGTGTGTGCATGTCTTCGATAAAGTGGAAAATTCAACGCCAATATGCGGTCGGCACTGATCCTGACTACACACATAGGCAGGTACACTCAATGCCCCGTGGCCGGCAAGCTTCCAAAAAATTTACCGCTAATATTGAACCCGGATCAATTCAGTGTTTTTGAGCTTTTCATAGATTTTCAGTTGCGCCCTTTTATGGTAGCTGTATTGCACTATCAATGACAGTGACCAGAAAATCCTCGAACAGAAATAGGTTTGTGATTTGTTGCATGGAATTTTGTGTAAGTTTTTAAAAGCACAAACGATAACTTTTGGCATAGCTTCAAAAACTGTTTATTTACCAAATGCCAATAAGAAAAGGCACTGTCTTCTAAATTATTTATAGAAAAGTGCAAAATAAAAATATTCCGAGTTAAATTTTTTGGAACTCCCTTCTTAAATAAAAAAAACAATCATCGGACTATGTTTTCAATTGTTAACAATTCACGCAGTGTGTTTTCGCACCATTTCAATGCTGACATTATTTTGTTCGATAAATAAACTTGGAGCAATGTCGAACGTTGTGCACTTGTACCCCTTTGAGGTAAACTCCGTTCTGTGGCTGCCATAACTCCGCTGCAATAGTAAACATGTGTTCCCACCTGTCGGCGGTGTTGTACCGTGTTTTCTGTATGACTAGATAAGCGGACATTATGACGATGACTATGCGGGATATATTTCCGATGTCGGGTAAAGTGGGTTGGTCGACCCGGAGTGTGGTTGGTGGCATTCACCTTGTTGGCACGGCTCCAGTGATCGCACGCTCTCGCTTCAGCATCAGCTGAGCGTTGTTACGGACGGAAACTAGTATGAATTGGGGTAAACTAAGATTAGCTCTTATTAGATTTGGTTCATTTTCTAATTCGTTTCATCATTATTGCAAACAATTTAAAAAAGTAGATTCCCATACAAACCTGAACCAAAATACCAATAGTAGGTAATTGTCTCTACAGTATGTACTTTAGTTATATGTATAAGATATTCAGTTTGAAATGTTGTATAAAAGAGAAATGCTACTATAAATTACAGCAAAAAGCACGCCATTTCGAAGTTAACAAAACATTTCAGTGTAACATACATATTCATTAAGACATTAATATGTGAGCGAGAAAGACGCAATAAAGTGATTTGCTTGTTACTGAGACAAAATGCTGGTATCTCTACGACCGCCGTATAGTCTTCTGGGAAAGCTGAGAATTTGTCAAAATTAAAATACAAAGGCCCCTCTTACCTTTATGTAATTAATAAAAAGCATTGCGTAAAAATAATCACCCATTGTATGCGGGTTACATTCGCGGTGTAAGGAACATTTGGATGGCTGTGGCCAATTTATTTCTCTATAACACTTTGTTGGAGGCTATTAATTAAGAGTGAATGCGCTGGCCCAATCATCATAATGGTTATTATTTCGGTAAGAAAAAGTATATAAATAGTACCTATACCGCGCATCTACTCCATACTGGTGCCAATACCACCAATTCCCAATTGTTTCCGAGTTTGATATTGAAGTAGGTTTACTTCAATATCAAACTCGGAAACAATTGGGAGGTTTAGAGACATAAGAAGAGTTTTAGTTTATTCAAGATTTTTATAAAGTGCAAATAAGTATCCGAGATGTTAATAGATGCTCACATAATTAGACGCTTCCTTTCGAGCTTGTAATTTAATGTAGCAAGTGTTCGGAACGATTCAAATAGGGCGAATGTTCTGTCGGAAGTTAGCAAATTATCACTGGCTCGTAAAATTAACGCTTCTTATCGATCGAGAAATGATTTTAATGCTGACGTCTACGCAGGAATTTGTGCATTAGAGCCAGCGGACCAGCGACCAAATTCGAATAACGCATGCAATCGAAAAGGCGAAACTTATTTAAAAGGTAACAAAATGTTTTCAATTTTATTGCTGATTTAATGTTGAATTCTTTAAAAATGTGCGTTAGAGTGCGTGTGTACTATGTGTTTGTGTCGTCACCCACACTGGCGCGGCGCGCGCTAGGACAAGCTGTAAGTCGCTCTCGGCGTTCGCCGTAGGGTGCAAACCGGCGAAAGCGCACCAGAATCTCAAATTTGCCTGCTGGAAGTGGCAGTTCCGAGATAAGATCTCACGATGCCGCAATAAAAAGCGCTCGTACCTCGTCCGTTGTGTAATGTGCATTCAAATTGCATTGTGCGAGAACTAATTCGCCTTAGGCCGATTCGCATGTTACGATAAACACATGTTTCGATTAAGTGTTACGCTAATGTCGACCCCGCGCTTATTGCCCACTCGACTCATGCCGTCGCACACTGATGGAATTGGTAGGCTTTTACTTTATGCTATAGTGCACGAAAAGAACCTCTTTGAGGCTCACTTAAAGTCCTTTCACCACGATGGTTCGAAAGAACTGTGACACGAAGATTGACACGATAAGAAGAAGGACTCTATGCTTTAATTTGTAGACATTATGGGTATTATTAATAATCCTGGCGTAGCGTTGGACTAGTTAATCCGTGTTTTGTCTCTTGCATTGACATGCAATTGTCAACTCGAGCAAATGTGACAAAACACGGATTAACTAGTCCAACGCTACGCCAGGATTATTAATAAGACCCTATAAGAATATAAATTGCAACTTAATGTAATGGGTACCTCTTATTTCCCAAATGAGTTTAATTGAATTCCTAAGCCATAGAATATAAAATTACTATTATTGCGTATAATTACATCACAAAGTAACATAAGAGTTTATTCATTCACTAAATAAAGTACCAATACGTAGGTAATTGCTTATTTGAGATGCCATAATAGAGTGTTATTGAGCTTAGGAGCCGTTGGGAGGGTTCTCGAAGAGACATCCGTGGCGTGTGAGATAAGGGTATGACAAAAGCTATTGTTCTGTACGCCAATTACTCGCAGGCCGCGAATTACCTAAGCCTCATATATAAATTAACCGGCGGCAAACAGCGGAAAGATTTCTCTAGTTATACGCCAGCACAACAATTATTCGTAAATCACTTTACTATATGTTGAAATTTACGAGAACTCGCTCGGTGGAGCCAACCCCGGCTGTAATATTCCGTTCCTTTCATGCGAATTCTAACTGATGGCCTCAGATAGTAAGGTTTATATTGTTACCGCTTCGTCCGCGTCGGTACGAACGTAAAATTCCGTAGCGAAGAGAATATGCATGGCGATTTCGTGATGAATATTCATTTCCTACGGGGCATGAAATTTATTGTGTTTTACATTTATATTCAACTCAGCTGTCTTATGTAACGGTAGCGACGCGGGATTAGCGAATTGTGAACGTTCACATTACTATTGTGTCGCACGATTCTCATTCGTGAGCGGTTCATTTTAACCGTCCTTAATAAATTAATGAAATCTCCGCGTGACTTTCTAATGACATGTGGAGGCGATCCTATACCGTTATTCAATAAAAGAAGCTAATCAAATGGGTTTTGTGCCAGCAAAATTACAATGCCATTACCTATTTGCCTGCATGTGCAAACTATAAAATGACTGAACGTGCGTCCTTGTCATACTAATGGGCAGTTTGTTTCATTTTAATAGTTATGTTCGACATCGCAATATTGTACCGATTGATGGATCGCCTTGGCCGCCAGGTTCCGGGGAGTAGATCGGTTGCTCAATTTATTTGACATTTGAAATAAAATTTGGGGCGTAGCTACGTTGTTAGTCATCGGCGATCGAACTTTGCGAACGACACACTTGGCACCTGTCGAATATTTAGCGCATAAATCCATAGCAACAACGGTTCGATCGGCCCGTTCGCTTGATGAATTCTGAGCTATATTTAATCAACGCGGGCACGACACTTCGCCGCATTGTTTTCTCGATTGGATCGCTCGAGCGTCTATCGAAACTTTATGGGGTGTCGATTGAGATTCATTATATTGAAGTTTGCTTACATTGTATCCAATAACTTTTATTAAAACGCGATTAAATTAGTAGTTGGGTAGTTGGGCGGGCGGGAAAGCGGTGGTCTAGCGGGAGGCGGGCGGGGCGGGCGGCGCCTGATTGCAGCGGCCGCGTCAAACAATTGATTAGTCGCATAAACTCGGTTTGGCGCGCGCTAACGATGCATCATGCCGGCTGATAATTAAATTGTAAATTAGCTAAGCCGATGCTAGGTCGCAGCCTCGCCGCGCCTCTGTGGTCGCTGTTGGTCCCGCCCGACTTCTGGGGTACTTTGCTTTGTTATTTGACTATTCGTTTCAACTCTATCTATTTAGATCTTCTTTATTCATAGTTTATGTATTATTGTGTAAGGAATCTTGTAGATAAACATTTGAAGAATTTAAATCATGAATATCCCCGAAACCCAGTATTCTCAAGATCAACATTTTGAAGATAAAATATTTAAAAATTTGTCTTGGCACATTAAAATGTTAGGCACACACTCTACACTTACCATTTAACATAATGGGGAGAATCCCAAAGAATATTCGAAATCAGTTCACAAATGACGAAGTTAAGCAAAAACAAACATTAAAAAAAAATACAACTGAATTGAGAACCTCCTCCTTTTTTATTTGAAGTTGGTGAAAACTGTGCGCGAAGCCATAGGCGATAACTAGTATGACAGTATTAATGCCTATGTGTTACCAATTGAACACAGAAATGACACGTTCACAAAATGATTCGTCTACTCAAAAATTGGTACGGGCTTTGCACGCGCTGATTGCGAAAAATTCAATTCTTGTTTCGTCGAAATTTAATTTAACATACAAAATGAAAAACGGCGCTGGATATGAATCGATGTGGGCCGACTGACTGCTCGTCTGTGTTTGTGGATGATCATGATACAAGTATAGAGCAGTGAAAATTCGGCTTTATTACTCTTGAACTATTCTCAATACTCCTTATACTTGGTAGAACGAAACAATATGTTACGAACTTCTAATCTACGTATATAAATATAAGCCAGAGATGGGTTTTTCTAATTAGATGTAGATGAAAAAATAATAATAGACACAACTACTTTAGAGCATCTTCGGAGATTACCTCCAATAGTCCTCTAGGAAATTAATAAAATATTGATTTAGCTGTCGGTTAAAAATCGGTCAAATATTCGGTTTCGTCAATATGGAAAATTTTGTAGCATCCCTATACGGAAGCCACTCTGTGTGCATATCGTAATCAATTGTCGAATTGTATTCATTTAAATTCGCAATTTGCAATTTTGACGCTTACTTCATTACAGAAAACTATATTATTCGGCACATTTGAATGAAAACACGACAATGAGTCATTATCTTTTATTTTTAATTGAAGGTCAATTTTAGACTAAGTCGGTGTTTAATTATAATATTATTTAGATAGTCTGCAGCATAATATGTAATGTGTCCTCAGTTAATGTAAAATTTGGTTTGTGAATAAGATAGACTGAAGCTATTTTGAAATTACTTTGACTGGAATATTTAACATCAAATGATTTTTTTAGTACTTCTAAAGGAGAACAAACTCGCGGACGAAGTTGCTTATGTAGTTGCTTAAGTTGGTAGTCGGTAGTTTTAGACCAACTTTAAAACATCCCCTGTGTTCAATTAGTTTTTTGTCTTGCTTGAACTAAGCGTAAGGCAAGCAAGTTTATTCATCTATGATCTTTTAAAGCTGCGCTCCACGTTCGTACGCGGCAAGTTTGTCGATTTGCCACGAAAATAATAATAAGCACAGTTTTAAAGTTTACCCAATGTGTGTCGATGTGTCTTGAATACGCGCGAGACAAACACTTAGGGTGTTATTAATAATCCTGGCGCAACGCTGGAGTAGTTTAATCGTGTTTTGTCACATTTGTTCGAGTTGACAATTGCATGTCAATGCAAGAGACAAAACACGGATCAACTAGTCCAACGCTACGCTAGGATTTTATTAATAAGACCCTAAAAGAACATCGTGTGCTAAAAAATCTATCGAGATTCAGTAAGTCGAACTGCGGCAACGTTCGATTTGACTCGCGCGGCAACCATGTTTATCCATCACGCGTGGCCGCTACGTCAGTCAATATTCGAGTGTTTGCCGCGGGAGACAACAAACATGCTTAGTAAAGTAAAATAAAAAAATCGGTTGTCTGTAAAGTCGGTTTACTGACGATAGTTGAACGTGATAACGTCATAAAAAAATACTCGCGGACTCGCGGATTCGGACTCGGACTCGGACTCGGACTCGAACTCTCGGACCCGAACCCGGAACCCGACCGAATCCTTACCCTTACCCTCATTTACCCTTACCCTCATTTATCCTTACCCATTACCCGACCCGGGCTCGGGCTCAGGTAAATGGAACGACGAAACGACGTAACGACGCATGAGTCATGTTTTTTCGTGCGTGCAGCCGGCTCCATCGATTTATAAGACGTTATCACGTCAAAAAAAAATCACGCGTAAAAAACGTAAGGTATGGTTTGCCATTTTAATAAGGTAAACATTTCATGAAATGAGATCATTATTTTGAACCATACAATACTGGGAACCGATGAGTAATATTTATTGTAAGCGCGTGTTGAGTTGCGATGAATTCTTCTCGAGCCATCAGTAGTGATTGTCGCGGCTACATACCTGCGACTGTGAGTGCTGCATCGCGCATAAAATATATTAATAGCAGTTCGTCGCACCTATCGCGGGGAGAATTTGCGTTCCGATGCCTTGTCAATAATCGTTAATAGATATTTCAGAAGACAATGCAATCGGCTAAGTATAGCGCGTCGTGACTAACGTCCCGTCGAGCGGTGGCAGCGGCGCGGCGGCTAAACACATGCCCAACTGTGTTAATCTTATTATGGCGACGATATTTATTTATGATCCAACCTGTTCGACAGCCGACGCTTTATTTCTCTATCGCCATCAATAACGCTTTTGGTCGTCGCTTTGCATTCTAAGTGGTAAAAAAGGTCACCATTCTAAAACATTAATTAATCTATTTTCATCATTGACAAAAAATTCCGCATAGGGTCCATATGCTCGCAGACGTCGGAAGTCGTAACTCACAGTTATGATGCGAACGACACCAGTTTCATAAACATTGTTTTTCTTCGTTTCGTCCCTAATATTTATATTTATCAATCCATCTACACATTTATTTATAGTCCAAAATAGTGAGCATCCGAGGGTGCCCTGGGGGCGCGCCGTCATTACGATTTATTGTTTTCTTTGGACATAGTTTGGGGTCCTGCGCGGACTCCTTAGCCGGATTTTCAGATTACTTACTGCTGACCAAAAGCACCAAACGTTTCCCAAGAGTGCCTTGTAGATATTAATAGAGCTTTCAAAATATATTGTTATTTCAGTGTTATATTGTTGTTAGCGCACTGTGTCCAAACATTATATTTAGACCTAGTCTTCCAATCTATAAATACCCCAGGAATAAAAACGGGTTTTGACAGATATTAAATTAAAAGTGTTGATCGTAATCTTCTCTTATTTTAATTCGTGCCACTTCCTAAAACTTTACGTAGATACAGTCGTTGTTGTTGTTAGCCTTCTGTGTAAATATATATCTCTCTATTTTTAAAGTTCGCACACGTGGCCGCGATTGTATAGAATATGTGAGATTATTCTTAGGATTTAATATTGCGGCATAACACTAGGGTGGGAAATGTTCATAACTCATCTGTATAATCTGTGAATGTTTACTCTATAGTCGATTACTAGAGTCGTGAGGTGGAAACGTCGCCATCTGTGTGCTATAGAAGCGCGTGCGCAGATCGATCTCTGACGACCTTTGGGTCGCTGAACTCTACTAAATGCTAGGTAATGTTTCATCGCAAATAAGTGTGACAAAATAGCTAATGTATTTGTTTAATTTAGAGATATAGCTTGTCCAAATTATTGATTTATTAGATAACGTGGGTGCTAATGGGTCTGTTGAATATATTTATTGCTGATGAGGTATGTAGATATAAGTTGAATAATATTTATAGGTATTTATATTTTACGTGGCGATAATGGTAAAACAGCTCACAATCTGTTATTTAATTTTTACAACATTCGTTTAAATAATATTATAATTTAATTTTTTATTTTATTTAAACCTTTTAAACTACTTAAAGCACCCTGAACCGTTCAAAAATTACGCTTGGCTCATGTATTTTTTTTGTTTGCAGTTCCACTTTCTATACCTACGTGTCAGGTGTTAAACCATAATCGCTTACAAGAATGAAAAACTGAAACATTCTCAGATAATGTGTTATTGCTCAATAAGTATATTAGGATGGTTGTTTTTATAATAAGAAATTGATTAGTAATCATTGGTAGTGGCAGTTAAAAGGAAGAGATATTCGCGATACATATTTTACCTAAATTCGTAGCAGACATCCGTAATCCGTCTTGTCAAAGATCAAGAAACATAGTCAGTGAAATAACACGGCACTCTTCTCAATACTTGACATATTTATGTACACAGTAGGTGCAACTCGGGACATATGGCGCGGCAATTTATGAAGCCGAGGGCCCATTACCATTTTAAATATTATTTTTAGGGAATTTTGTGTCAGATCTCGCTCGTCGCTGGCCCGTATATTAGGAGATGTGATCCTCTGATTAAGTCGCCCCGATATTTGTGAAGCTGCGCTCAAGTTTTCTGTTAATTAAGGAAACGTTAAAGTAATAAAGTGATTCGTCTTACAGTAATCGTAGAGTATTTTTAAACTCCCCTTGCTGCGTATGTTGCATTACAGTTTTGGAGTTATCTGTTGTAAAATACAAAAAATCGTATAAACGTTCGTTTCTGAGAGATAAGCAATTAAGTCTGGGTGAATGGTCGTGAACAGTGCGTTTGTGGATGGTGTAAGGCAAACAAAGCTGGGTCAACCGCGCCATTAAACTTTATGAAACGGAAGCCGTCAGCGGCATGTGGCCACCCGCTCCTCTATCTGTCAATACTACGATCAGCGTGCGCGTGCGCTGCGCTCCTACCGGCATCACCTACTCGAACCCAACCCTTACGCACGCCGCTACTTTAGCGTATAAGGTAAACATCGAATCGGGGAAACTACGATTCCAACATATGGCGTTGGATACGGTACATTTATATCTCATTAAATTTCGGAAGCAAAATGCAAACTGCCTTTGTTTTGGAGAAATTTTCAAAGCCAAACTGTTCGTATCCGTCCGTATTGACGAACCACGTAAGCTGCGCTGAACAAACATTAATATAAAGAATGCATCCTGCGCAGCATAAACATCGTGTCGTTGTGGTTTGTCACTTGACTAAACTGAGAGACTAGAATGAGCTCAACATGAATGGGGAAGTTTGACGAGGCGATTTTTGTTGTGCTTTGATTAAACTACGTATTATAAGTAGCTATGGTAGAATCAAATTACTTAGATTATGTCAAAATATATCTTAAAATAACATAAAAGTAAGAATGAGTCATGGCAAAGTAAAAGACTAGTTCCTTGTGTAAAAGCTGTTGTTTATTATTATTACCAAATCTTATTAGTTAGGCTAATTTGGAGTGTTGATAATGGTAGGTACATTCCTAAAATCCCCACCAACAACAAACGCGGTGGGGAATTCAATTTTTTTCTAAAATCCCCACTGACTATGCTTCGTGCATGCTACGGTGTACGTAGCAGTTGAATTTTATTAATTGTCACGAAGGAATAAAACTCCTTAAATATAACCAACTAGCGGCCGCCCACGGCTTCGCTCGCCCCGTAGCCGTTACGACCCGTTGATTTCCCTTATAAAAGTTTTTCCTCTTTTTCTCAGCTTAGGGAAATAATTTTCCAATTTCCTTTCTTAGTGCACCCCTATGCTATAAAACGAACACACCCTCTAAGTTTCATGCTTCTAGGACTTACGGTTTAGGCTGTGCGTTGATTGTCAGTCAGTCAGTCAGTCAGTAACGTAAGAGTTTTATATATTTAAGAAGAAGATAAGAAAAAGACAATGCAATTGAAAATAAAATATCCTTTAAAATCCTTTCACCGCACTGGTTCGAAAAAACCAGTGAAACGATGAGAAGAATATGCGTGAAGCATTGTATCTCGGCACCACTGAAAACCAGCGCCGTATTAAGCTCTCGCGCTTTTACGGCAAATGCTGAGTGGAAGCCTTTTTTTCGTCACTATTGCTATTGCTTGTTGTATATTTTTTTTGTGTGTACCATGATGTTTTGTGACGTTAAATAAATATTTCTATTTCTATTTCTATTTCTATTTTGTTTCTTATATCAATGTAATAAAGGTCACTGGATGCGTTACGCAATAAACATAAACAATAACTGTGATGACATGTTCTTCAATCATAAACGATAATAAAGCACCAGCGATCTATTGAAATATTGTGAGTGTCGTTCAGTGGTCTGTGACGATGTGACCGGACACTGTGGTTGACATCGTGTACTCTCGCGCACGAAAACAAGTGATGCGTTCACATGCCGTGAAAACGGTCTGGAAGTAAAAGTGATGCTTACGTCAGAACACTTGAGTCAAAATGATGGTTAACATTTTATCGGTAAAGAAAGAGACGTTATTGTTGAATCAGATGAGTTGATGGTCATTGTATGACGTCATCTGGAAGGGGCACCTACAGTATAGCTCTGCATGGACTTAGTGTAGGGTCAGCTAAGTTTTTCGTAGGCAAGTATTTGATTGTAATTTATGAGTGCTTATACTAAAATAATATTTTTTATTTTGTTTGGAATTCATCAAGTTACAAATAACTTTTTTAAAGCGTCGATTTCAAATTTAACAGTAACGTTTATATTATTGACTGTACATAGTTACACAGGCTACATCAAACGGAAATATCGGATTTATTATCGACATCTATATTCATAAAAAGGTCATATTGTTTATTGCGTTGACATTGTGAAACGGGTTTAGCGTGTACCTTTTACACCAAACATTAAATAGACTGCGACAAAAGTATGTCGTTTTTGGATTACAAAGTTGATTCGTTTTTAACCGATTTCAAATAAAAAAGGAGGAGGTTTTTAATTAGGTTGTATTTTTTTGTTAGTTATCGCATAACTTAGTCATTTAGTGAACCGATTTGATTTTTCTTTTCTTTAAGGTAATAATACTTCCAGATTTGTTCCATAAATATGTATAAATATGTGGTAAAATGCATTTTATGACCAATGCTCGAGCCCTTCAATAAGAATCACGATGAGACCTACTGAACCAAATCGTAACAGGGTCACGAAACCCCTCCGTAAAAATAAGTATAACCCTATTCAAAGGAAATATAAATACTGTCCAAAGGCGAATATGCGGCGATCCCTCACACAAGTGGGTAAGACGACTTGAATTTTTAATGTTACACTCAGACCGTTGCAAACCGTAACAGTTTTCTTGTCATTGGTAGAGTGGAGATGTGAAATAAATTTTGCAGAGTGGCCCCATCTTTTCGTCTAACATAAATCTTTAATGCGAACACAGGGTACACTTCATATTACGTGGCGTGTCTAATGCTATTTGTGTGCAAAGTATGACGCTTTTACTTTGAGACTCCAATATTGAGTCCACTCGTGAACGTTATGGCAAATTAGAGGTTACATCGAACAAAGTGTAACGTATAAATTAAATATGTTAGTACTTTTAAGAATGTCATGTAAATAGCTCGAAGTTTTATTGCAAAACAGCATCGATAAGCAAAATTTTCAGGAGCGCACATAAAAGAAGTTTACCTTGAATGCGTAAATTAACTTCCTCGTAGAGGCCGATAATATTGACAAGACTAAAACAATAGTAGCTATTAGTTTTTAGTTTTTGACTGGAATCGAAGGCCATGTCCAACAATACACAAAACAAAGTTGACGCGATTCGTTTCGCCATATAATTTCAGTAATCAAACGCAACGTCACTGCGAGGCGCGGTTCCAAATCGATTAAAGCGTTCCATTTCCGGTGTTTTTATAGAGAATAATTATTGGAAAACTGATCAAACAATCAAGGACCACTCGTTTCCGCCATCGAGTAGGATTCTTTCAAGAATCGGTTCATAGAGCTGTGGATAATCTGTAGATACAGCCAACTGTGACGCTTCCTCAATTTTTATTAGTTGTTTGATAATTTGTTTTCACAACGGCTAGTTTTTCCTTATCAGCCATCGTGTTCGAGGCCGGGCACAATGTCGCACCTGCTGCTTCTCGGATGAAAGCAGCGGACACTTTAATTAATAAAACGATAGTTTTTACGCCATTTAATATTGCGACTAGGGAAGTAGATCACCGTGATAATTACAAAAATCTTTTTGTTAAAGTTTTTGACAAGTTTGCAGTGGACCGTTGCGTTATTGTCTTTTTATTGATACCGGATTGTCGCTTCGTCAACGGGAAAGCGTTTTGTTAACGGAAGTGTAGATTATGGATTGGGCGACGAAAACTATGAATGGAATCATTAAAAAATATGTTATGGCCTCGATTAAATTATAAGTCCCATGTCAATGTATCACGATGGAGATTATAATAAACATCAAAGTGTCAGTGGAATGGTAATGGGCGCGCGCGACCAACGCGTCACGGCACGGTGTAAATGAACACGCTGCTAATGGACTATAACCTCCTGCTGCTAATTATTCATATTTTATTTTTATGACCCACCTCGGTCCCAATTTAACGACCACTATCCGGTTCTGATAATATTCTAAATAATAATGATGATACATTAAATGTCAATATTTGCTCAGCGTTGATTGAAGCGGCCGCGGGTCGACGGTTTTGTCAATGTATCACAATAAACGGACCTTGTTGGTCGCGATATAGTGTTACAAAATAACCCCGTATTAAATTACTTTATAGATGTTATAACTGATATGAAAGGTGCTGTCATTATTAATATTAATTTTCATAATGTGAAACATGATATTTTTCGACATATTATTCAAAGCGTTGACATTAAATTCAATGTACCTTGCTGTAGGTTAACAAGGTGAGAAATTTGTCCAACATTTCCTTAGCTATGGATGAACTATTTAACACGTGTTCTAAATCATTTTCATGCTCGATCTGTCAAACTTATAAATAAATAAATAAAGCATTTATTTTTCTTTTACAGAGTAGGTAGTGATACAATATATGGTGAAGATTTATTAGGAAAGTAATTAGTTGAGATGTGTCTACCCACTTTGCAAGAGACTGGAGCTTGAGATAGGCTTAGATAGCCTGTAATACAAGTCTCCAGGGCCCTCCAAAACTTATCCGAGATGTCAAGGGTTGACAGCAGTTCGTGGCATCCGGTTCGACCTGCGGATAAACCATTACAATGTGGAACAACGTCTTCCAAATGTTTGAATGTGAACTCAAGGACCTTTGCTTACGGACACATTTTCATTAAATTTTCATGATCCACATGTTACTCTTCTCCTCTTATTCGTAAGACGTCACTTTTCACAAAGCTTTCATATAAGTTTTCGATCACTGAATTTTGAACTTTTGGCAGCAAGCATATAGAGTTGCTTTCTGCCCAAAGTGAGTAATCATAACTTTGACAACGGAAGGAACAGCTCAGTGTGTGGCTCTACATTTGTGTTATTAAATGATTTATGGAGGAGGATTACGGAGAGAGTTTTGCTGAACAGTTTTGAAAGTTATTAGTATTAGGTGTTGGGTACGATATCCCTCGAGGGGTTTGCGAGTCAATAATGCGCGGTAGCCGTGTGTTGATCTCGGTGTAATTGAGTTAACTGACGCGCTGATGACTTATTTGACAGAGTGAGACGTACGTTTAGACCGTGTGTATTATCATAATCTACGAGGGATCAGAACAGATGATGTTTGTTATAATTGATCGTGTTATGATTAGTTGTCAAAAGATTTAGATGTTAATGGAAGTTTTAAAATAAATATTGCGAAGATGGTTAAAAGTAATATTAAATAAAAATTACTGGCTTAAAAAATATCGTCTGAATGTTCGCCTGGAAAGGTCACCTCAAAACAAAATAGCAAACGTTTCATTTGGTTCTAACCAAATTGTCATTAACCTTCATTTTTTGCCACCTCAGCAACAGTCACCTACTCGAAAGGTCGTTTTTGTTACGAAAAGTCATTCAATAAACGTAAATACTAGATAGGGCAAAAGGCAAGCCAAAGAAAGTCCACCATCGATTCATCTACAGCGCGCTATGTTACCACATCGAGATATCAAATTGATAAGTGGCTCACATTCGCGGGCGGGCGGGCAAAGCATTATGAAATTGGCCGTACGTTAGACGCCGTTACTTCCGATAAAATATGACCGTTCTACCCGCTCATATCTGTCGAACTCACGGAATAGAGAAACGAATGGATGAGCACGCTGATCAGATCATTTTTGGTGTTTT
Source organism: Thera obeliscata (assembly GCA_947578465.1). Taxonomy (NCBI): domain Eukaryota; kingdom Metazoa; phylum Arthropoda; class Insecta; order Lepidoptera; family Geometridae; genus Thera; species Thera obeliscata. The sequence continues at coordinate 7,303,806 of OX387924.1, forward strand.
TTCTGACACGTTTAGTTGTTAGTCACGGGCTTTATACCGCGACAGAAGCCTGCCAGCAGACTCTGTTAGCAGTTTTTTGGGCAGAACTTTGACGTGGCAGTAAGTTTGTATGAGACTCATATTAACTTGCCTTTGTGAACTTGAGCCGTATAAGCTCATACGGATGAAACTACTGACTTCATCCAATACATCACAATCCGTTCAATATGCGTGTTAGGCTTAAAATTTATAGCTAGGGTTAGATTATTATTCTAGACACTAGCAATAATAACATTTTTGAAAGCAGGATGGTTCAATTGCAACGCAACTGAAACTACATTGGTTGGTTATGCAATTTCTCGCAGGATTGTGGAACGCGGCCAACACTCATATGCCGCATCCACCAAAGACGTTCACTGGTCGATTTCCGTAGTTTAAGGGCGCTTGTACACGCTAAGAAAAAACGCCGGGTCTACCCAAGAATTCGTGTCGTAACTAGAAAATAACTGTGTACACTGCTCGCGGCGGTGCACGAAAAAAATCTTATCTGCGCAAGACACGACGCGGCGAACGTTGTTGCGTTTTCGTGTGTGGAAAAGACAAAATTCTTGTCTTGCGCAGATAAGATTTTTTTCGTGCACCGCTGCGAGCCGTGTACACAGTAATTTTCTTGTTACGACAAGAATTCTTGGGTAGGCCCGGCGTTTTTTCTTAGCGTGTACAAGCGCCCTAAGTCGGCATTTTCTTAGTAAGCTCACGTTCTAAGCTACACCCATCATTTTGCTTACAGTGATCAATAAATCCAACATTAACTGTTTGTTTCTCTCATGTAAGTATTTAACCGGCTTCGATATTTCATTTGAGTGATTGCTTTTAAAATAAATGTTTTTTCTAAATTTTTCGTTTTTTAATAAAATATGCCAAAAGTAATTCAAAAAATGTGTCTCACCAACACAACTATATATTATAGGCTACTGTTAATTGTACCTAACTTTCTGTATAATAAATAAATAAAAAAATTGAGTATCAAAGTCAGCTAGAGTTTCCATTTAAAATTATGTTGATCATTTATCATTTATGTTTTGGTGCACGCAAGGAGTCTCTTTGAGGTGCATTTAAAATGCTTTCACCACGCTGCCTGGTTCAAAAACCAGTGACACCATAAGAAGGGAAAGAAGAGGAGGAAACCAAAAATGTATTGCTGATTTCAAATATGGAACACACCATTGTGGTAAAAGAAAATAGGCATTCTTTATAATAATAATAATAAATATCTTTATTTCAGACACAATGGTTCCATATTTTACTTAAAAAACTAACACAAAAAAAACAACAAATAATTAGGTACAGACACTATAAATAGGGTAGATACCTAATAATGTTAGGTGGCAATATGCACCCAACGCTCATACAGTTTCTAAGCTTTATTATAATTTTTAAGGCTTTCCATTAATCTCCATGAAGAGAAAAAAAGTTTAAAAAATTGTTACATACACAAATCGGTCGCTGACAGTGTGTTAAAACTATTAATTAATAAGTATGTCTTTTCGTTTTAAAGGTTTTCGATATAGTTCAGACTAGAAATATCACAAAAAATCATTCAAGTTTTGATTACCGGTTTGTAATTACGAGGCTGCAGTAGACCTACCCCAAGCTCTGTCTGGCTCTGTCTCTGTCTCTGGTTTTGAGTCTGTGTGAGTGTTCACCAGTGTATTATACTGTGTGTGTGACGTTTCGACATAGAATTTATTAAGTCAACGCTCACATAGACTCAGAACCAGAGCCAGAGACAGAGCCAGACAGAGCTTGTGGTAGGCCTACAATTGTATGACAGCTGGACTCTTTCTTTTCCAGCTAATAGTAATGATTTGGTTAATTTATTGTTTTAATTAATTTATACACCAAAATACTAATAAAATTGCGCAATCGTTTATATCGCGAAGTCACAGCAATAATATAAAGATTTTAGTATTTAGATAATAGGTCAGCTTTTAGCATGAAAAAGCTGCCTATAATACCTAGTTGTCAGAGGTTTAGGGTACTAATAGGATTTGTACAAAAACAAGAAAAATATAACCTTCATTCTTCTACTTCTTATCGTGTCAATGATGTACTAAATATCTGTATTATAGTAACTTCAATTATTTAGAAAATTCTTCCCCTTGTCTAGTAGCAGTATTTTTCCTAGTCATGTGACTAGGAGAGTGATGAGTATCAATGTGGATGGATATGTGGTTAGAGGTAGGCCAAGGAAAAGATGGATGAACAGTGTGAAGGATGACAAGGATAAGAAAGAAGTGAATACGGAGATGACGGCCTGATAGAAGAGAATGGAAGGAGAAAACATGTTGTGCCGACCCCACATAAAGTGGGATAAGGGCAGGAAGAAAATACTTAATGCCTTGTTACGCATATATTTATTTCTTTAACAAATTTGTATTTAAAAATTGGATAAAATATTTCAAAAGCCGACCTACTAAACAATAGTATTTATTTCATAACCAATAATTAAATAATTTTAGTCGTTAGACAAAAAAAGAAGTGACACTAAAACATTAAAATTTGACCTCTATCCGTGTTTTATAAACAGACTTAATAATATGTGTTTTATTAGTCATTAAATTATGAATAACGATAATGGTATCTCGAATGCTGCTCAGATGAATAAAGATATAAGATATTTAAAATGTTTTAATGACCAGACAAAATTAAAATATTCCTTGTTATGATGATAGTCGAAAAATCTTCCATTTATCTAAGATTTGTACCTATTTTTGTATGTTTGTATTGAATAGGCTCAAAAAGTGCTGGGCCGATATAAAAAATTCTTTCACCAATAGAATGCTACATTCTTCCAATTTGACATAGGATACATTTTATTTTGAAAAAAATTAGGGATCCTTGGTAAAATTTGAACAATATAACCGAAGGTGTAGAAAAATGAGTCTTAAAATGTCTTTCGTCGAATGCGCTGCTGAAACTATTAGCGATAGAACAAAATAATGTACAACAATATTGTCTACCCCGTGCGAAGCCGGGACGGGCTGCTAGTCGCCATATAAAAAGACTTTTAGCAAACTGTATTGCACAACACGACCCACTAGATAGCGTAATGAATAAGGCTCAATCCAGTGGTTAGTTTCGTATCTCCAACATCAGATGCATTGCAATATATCGCATAGTATTCGCCATACACTACCAGAGAACCAGTATCTAACCTTCGAACGACGAGCTATAGGCTCAATGCACACACACATGCATCTATTGATCTTCACATAATTATTAAGAAAAATCCTCAAAGAGTTTCTACTTTATCCCGATGTGAGTACATAGCAATATGTTCACAAAAAATATCCATTAATATTTTTTTTTACAATTACTCCTCGTAGCTTTGCCAAGTTTCCTTGTCAGGCTAATTTATTGACTCGACCATTTCACACTACTCTGAAAGTCGATGGTCAAGTTCAGGTGCTTACAAATTAATATTATGTGGGTGTGTGTGTGCGTGCGTTGCATTGATGTTTGAAGCTGATACACTGATTCTTCAAAAGGTTATTGCGACTATCGCATGGGGTAGCAAGCAGAGGGCACAGCTAGTCGGTCAGTAAGGTCAGAGATTTATACCCCCATAATCCACTTCCTCGTCAGTAAAACGTTCCGATGTTTCTATCGATTTCATTTCCATCGTTTATTTTTAAGACCGTTCTTAATCTGCTGTTGGTTAAAGGTACTGCTATTTATTATACCTAGAATATGTACAATGTCGTGAGAGAATCACTACAGCTTTAAATAGTTTTACGTCAAAAATGCAGTAGCAAGCTTCCCCACACCCACTCGATGAGGTATACAAATGTTTTTGTTTCCATATCTTATCCCGATTCGGTAGAATAATTACCCTTTATATTATATTCGCATATCTCATTCACATTTTATTCTTACACTGGCGTACATAGCACGCATAAGGCCTCTAGAGCCTCTAGGCCTAGCATTCGGTAATAGTTTAGCTCTGCAAGTGAAACGATAGACATCAGAGAAATGACCATATGGGATGTGTGTAAAAATATATAATAAACTCCCTCCTGAAATAAAAAATGAAAACTGCTGCATAAAATATAAGAAAATTTTAAAAACCTACTTATCTGAAAACTGTTTCTATACGTTGGATGAGTTTTTCAATGAAAATTAAAATTACCTATTTGTTTGTAACCATGGATATAAATTTACATCTCTTCGGTGTCGTCGTCTCGATGCTGTAGCTTAGTATCTAAGTATAGAATAATATAGTTTATAAGTTTAAAATAATACATAGTTCCTACTAAGTTTAAAATGTATAGATATATGTAAGTATATGATAGCGCCTCCAAAGCGGGGAAATAAGTTGCGGTGCCCTAACAGGGTTTATGTTTGAAACTTAAATTACCTACTGTAACACCTTTATACAACATAAGTGCAATAAAGAATTTGAATTTGAATTTGAATTTGAAAGAGTGTCTCGTTTTCCAAAACTAGACCGTCACCCAAAAAAAAACATATTTCATGAAGTAGAATGTAAATAGTAAGATAAAAATGTAAATAAACAAACAATTCAGAAACTTAGATACTCAAATTAGGACAAAGACCATTATAAAAACATTTCTAAAAACTTTATTTTTGTTTTATAGATTCTTAATGAAATTTACGTAAAACTATTCTCAGCGATTTCTTATATAATTAATTTCATTGTATCGCTTATTTTACACAGTTAAAATTAAAGTTTCTCTACGGAAACTTTGAAAGGCAAAACGTGAGGCAAAATTGTGAGAAAATGTTCAGATTTAATTCATGTGCATTACTAATATTTATTTGCTTATTTGTATTAGTTTTTTTAGACACATTTTAGAGACTGGGACCGCGGTCCGAGTACCTAACGGTCCGAATTGACGGAAACCTCACAATTCACACATACAATACTCCGACCTTTTTAGGCATTTAAATATATATTGCCGAATATTTTACATAGCGCCATCTAGTCTAGCTAAGCGAAGCTTGGAATTTGGGAACTAGACTAATAGAAAATTTGCACAACTTTGTAAATTAAGTTTTTTGTTATGTATGTCTACATGCATGTATATAAGAATGTAGTTTTTAAAGGGCGGACCGCACAGGTGCCGTTGACACCAAAGCGTTTTGTCCCAGCCATGGTGGGCGCCTATCGCGAGTAACTAAAAAGGTGTCGTTAGTGATGGCATTCAAACATCATAAAGATGTCAGGTGGCTATTACCTGATTGTGACTATCACCGTGTAATAGGCCGCGCGTAAAGTAAAGATAGCATTGGTTTATCGTGGCCGCTTTCGGACAAAACTCGTACTTACATGATGTTCTTTGATTGTCTCCAAATACTACAACAACTACGGGTACAGGCAGAATCGCTTCTCGAATCTACAAGATCATTACTCCATGTTTCGAAAGACTTTATTATGAAGATCGTGGTAGTTTATGTTTTTATATTCCTATTGTTTCTTACTATATAATTTGACAACTAACTTGTTATTCAAATTTATCCCAACGACGTTCTTGTTAACTATGTTTTCTTTACTTTCCACTTGTCGCTTGTCTTGCTGCCTGTACCGTCCAATAATCTCTTCATAAGTCACAGCAAAGCATTGTCAAGGCTTATCTGGTAATTTTTTGATAGCCACTAGTCACTTAACACTTTGAATTGTTTCGGATGGTAGTTTATTTATTTTAATGGCACCTCGGCGGTTAAAGAGCATTCCACTAATCAAGGAAAGTGCACTTTCAAATGAATATGATGACTTCTAAATGTAGCTAATTGATACAAATAGGTACATGAATGATGTACTGGCAAGACTTCACAAATTATCTTTTCTTTTAATTATCAAAGTAATAATATTATCTCCTATTATCTAAAAGCAAACGAATAAGTTGAAAAACTGCTCACGTATTCATAGTTACATGTTACAATGTAAGTAACATAAAAATGAAATATGAATACTACCATAAAAGCGTACCAAATCTCTGTAATAGAATATTGTTATTCGGTTCCCCCCCTAATAATGTTTATGCTTGATCTGCCATTACAATCAGCGAGCGGAAATTTTAATTTATGCGCTCGAGATTGTTTGTTTTTATGTTATCGCCACTTTTTATGACAAAAACATTATGCCGTTTGCGGAAGTTACGAAATTGGTTCTTGCTGAAGAATGAATCAGACGGATGAAGTCGATAATCTGGAAGCGGTTGTACGCGTTGTTTTATTGTCGAATTACTCGCCTTGCCTGCGATCGATATCTATAAGTAGCACGTTTGTGAAATATTATACGATTGATGTCCATGACTAACTTCCATACTACCGCATTCGCTATGCTTACAAATTTAATCTGAAGAATGACTAAGCTACAAATTTGATGTTTTTATTTCAATTAAATCTTTTATCTTTTGTGATTTGTGATGAAGCATGTAGCTGGTATGTTCGTTAATGTTGTAATAGGCACATCATTAAAATCTGTATCTTCGTGACCTTTAGAACTGACTTGCTGGAGAAGTCCAGAAAGTAAATTGTATTTTTAATTATTGTTGTTGGTTTATAATGAAAAGTCAGCGGTAGGTATAGGTATCGATTGTCCACGGGCCGACAGCGGAAGTGGAAATTTGAACCCTGCCATGGCTCCGACAACCGTTGTTTTACCTCACGTTTGCTTTTTATTCCCATCTACTGCCCATTGTCTCAATAGATTGAATAGAAAGTCAAATACGAATACGGTTTTTTCCCGGCCTTGTCGTCATTTTAACTTTGCCTTGTTAAATGTAAGAAATAATGCCGTTTCCATAAAGCACGTTTTAAATTAAGATGCAGTAGCGTGTATTTGTATTTCCAATACAGTCGTAGTAGCAAAATACCGGACAGCAGGCGTGTCGGTACAATGCTTATCTCGATCAAGGCGTTCCGAGAAAAGAAGAGTCTGCTACCAAATATCATGACTGTCGTCTTACAAATGAGAAAATTTCGCTCTAATTATTTATGAATGTGTTATCGTCATATCTCGTGAGCTCACGATCCAGCCTCTCGGTCCGTGTGCACGACACGAGCAAAACCGCAATTAGCAAATGTGGCTTTCTTTGTTCTCCCGTACGCTCTGCCATCGCATCGCTTTGCATCTATTACTACAATACGAGTACCTAGTGGCGTCCATGTCGAGCGTCGTTAATAAACCTCCATTACTTTCATTAAGGGATATCGGCGGACAGTGGTCGTATCGAGATGTCGGCGGGCGTCATGCCACCGACACATGAAATTAAACGCGATGACGTTATCTGAGCGCGCGCATCGAGCGGTCGCTGCTCGTTCCTCGCCGCTATCCGCGCTATCCGCTATCCGCTATCCGCAACGCACCGCACCGCACCGCGTCGTCCCGCGCTTGCTTAATTGCAAAATGCCAATGAATGTCGATAATATATTTTAATCGGTACACCGAGCTCTCATCGACGCGATCCTAAATCTTGTTATGGACACGACTCGAATACCTAGGCATATGTTATAAATTACGTCTCGGATTATCATATGATCCAATCGTAAATTAAGACAAGATACATAATTAAGGCGAATATATAAAATGGTTGGCATTTCGACGGGAGCACGTTCGATTCCACCGGGCCGATATTCCCTCCATTTTGAGCTATCAGTCCCTCTTAATAAAGTGTAGTTTGATTCGTTACATTTAATTGCGATTCAATCGCCAACAATATTGAAAGAGCCGGGAGTGCGGGGGCGGGAGCGGGCTCTGAATGTCACGACAACATTTTTAATTACGTCCAAGATATCATCTAAGAACTGCACTCCATGCTGCAGAGGGACACATCGCCAAATAACAATTCAATAATTATTATCCTCAACGCGAAATATTTTTAATTAATGACGATTTAACTGTTTGTTAACATGAAAGTAACCGCACCGGGCGGTAGGTGTCGTATTGAGGAGAGCAGTTAGTTTAGTGCACGTAGGATGGGGTTCCGGCGAACAGGTGAACTTTAGATCCCGCCAAATGAACTCAAAACTGCTAATTCATAATGTCACTGATCTCATAAAAGATAAACGTGAATGTTTTGTAAGTATAGTAATAAAGTGACTTAGCAAAGTGGTATATCGTGGTTGGCGGTAGTAAAGAATGCGATGTTAAAGTAAGCATTGGGCTGAGTGGAGCGTGACAGGGCTGGGATGGGAAGGTTGCCGGATGGCCGCTGGTAGCACACTGATGCCGTCTCGAATATGATCTCAGGTTATTTTCGTTCTTCTAATGCGTCTTCGCTGTCGTCCGGAGCACAATTAAAAATACAAAAAGTGAAACGTTTGTTTCAGACGTTCATTGTCTCCGTTATTAATAAATTCATTTTAGAGAGTTGAAGTCGACGTGTATTTTATTCGCTTTAAGTGGTTTCACATTGTTTTATATTTATGTGCGGTTATTTTCGGTAGAGACATTATAATGCAGTTTGTGGGGGAAGATGTGAAACGGCTCACTCCATTAGGGATATTTGAAACTTGAGAGTGCACTCATAAATTCACTTTGTTGGTAATAATATGCGGCACGTGTTCCAAAAATAACTATTCATTGTTCAATTATGAAACTTCTAGACACATTCCTACTATTATTGACGGGAAATGATTATTTCCATAGATTTCTATCATCTAAAATATATTTTTTATGAAACTATGCTTTTCAGGTCCACTCACTTTTTTTATTATACCCCATAAGGTGACCGAATTTCTCGAGTCGTTGTATTTTTTCGTCAACATAGAAACAGCCAAAGACACGTCGTGGCTTTAGCTGCAGTGCATTTACTTTATTACTCTGATATTTTACAGGTAGTGCTCTTAACTTCCATATGTCCCGCTTTTATAGTCCGTTGTACGCGTTATGGCCTAATGTCACGTGATGCTCTGATTTGAGTCTTATTTCGTGTTTGTCTCTAATAGTCTCTATATTATGTAGAGTTCACATAAATATCGTAGAAAACTATTGACATTTTAGGACATGGTTTGTTACAAGTATTTACTTGTTGTTAAAGTTACCTATGTTACGTGTACCTAAAAACCCTACAAAAATTTCGTAATTGACCTACTGGATGTCATCAATTTATTCAAATAAAAATAATCTAGATTGTACTTAGGTTTACAATCAAACATAAACATAAGAAAATAACGAGAATACCAGGTGGCTCGCTAAAAATACCCTACTGTTAAATGGTTGAGTTGTGTTTAAATTGAGACACCCCTTGACTCAGTTGATGTTTTGAAACTTCAGTTTTCAGGGGTCGTGCAACAAGGTGTTTGGTATTTTATTATCTTTATATGAAAATTATCAAAACAAAGAGCACTGCAGCCTCATGAATTTCCCATTTAAAAAAGGATAGAGGCTACGCAACAAAGTGAAACAAGATCCACTCTACTAATCCGACAAAAGCGAGCCTTGTTACCCTTCAAATTTATTTATAAGAAAACTCTCGGACAAGTCGTTAATACCTATAAAGTAGGGGCGAGAGAGGCGCGAGCGAGTTTATAACTCACGTACCGAACTTTACTTGCCGACACATAAAATAATAGGTGTAAAAACTTACACGGGAATGTACTCAGTGAGCGAGCGGGCCGCGAGATGGACGGTGCTCTGCTCGGCCACTATAGCGCCGCAGCCCGCAGAAATTATACGCAACATCCAATGTTGCTCAAATAGATCTTTATGCTTTAAGGTTGCGCGGGTGCTCTTAAGATATCACCTACTTTATTATAGTTGGACATTCAAAGGGTACCTATTCAGCATTCGAGTATATATTTGTCATGATGGCAATGCAAACTAATGGTAATTTTAAAGGAGTAGGACACAACCTTTATAAAGTCACAGGAACTGGCATACTACTTTGCCTAATCAGTTGGCAGGTGTTTGACATCCAACAATGGGTGAACCATAAGGACCTCTGCAGGAAAATAATGAATATTGTGGAGTTGTATATAGTTAATTTGGAACGTTAATCAGTACTATAGGGACGGCACAAGAAATATATTATCTTGCATAAATCATGGTAATGAGCACCTTTCGAGCATTTCGTATCGCCATTAATTCAGATATCAGTGCGGAAACAAACGTCGGTTTATCCTGCCGCCATCTGGGGCGCATGCGCGCACCGGTAATCGTTAACCCCGAGGTGATATTATTTTGAATATCCATTTCCTTTATCATTATTATTGGAATCACCCTTAACCGAGGGCTGTAAAGTCCAGTTTACATAATACTGCATGGACGTTAACTAAGCAAGCATAAAGATGTATGACACGAATTTGAATTCGGAACAGATATTGTTGTGGAGCCGCGGCCGCGGGCGACGGGCACGTGCGTAAGCGCACCTTGCACAACATTCTGTTTGTGAACGTAAAATTAAGTGCTATTTTATTTATAAGTTGTTGTATTGCCTATTCCACTTGTTTATTGGTGATAACTACACGCCTAAGTACATTTTTTGGTACAAATGACCTGCACTTAACTTTTTACGAGTCCAATTTAAAGCACACTCCATGTTTCACACATGCTTCATTTTCTGTTTCTTATCGATGGAAAGTAACCACATTAGCGATAAGCACTAATTTTTTCCCGAATATAACCATCCGATATCGTATATTTTTTTATTTGTTTCCGATTTACATTTCACTGCATTGAAAGCTCTTGAGTTGAGCGTCTACCTGCGGATCTAAAAAGAGCATGTAAAATGGATATGCAAAACTTGGGCACGCGTATATTCCCGGGATGCGGCTGATAGAACGACTCATTTTTAGCATTCATGCGAACCTGTTATCCTTCCATTGACCGAGGTCAATCAGCGACTATATCCCAACTATAAATTTCATTTAATAAGACACAAATACAACTTTATGCTCGTTTTTGAATCGCCAACCAAAGAAATTTAAATAAAACACTTTTATCAGATTCGACAGGTGGAGTTGTTTTTCTTATTCGTTTTAACTTCGCTGTAGGTTAAGGATTAGCTGGTAACTAATCGATTATCGATACGGAACGGGAAGTGTCCTTTTTTGATAAATTACGTTTTGCTATTGTTATCTAGCTTTATTAATTGGGTACTTCACGAATAATGTTCTTTACCTTTCCTAAAAGCAAGATCCAACTTCATACAAGTAAAGTTGAATGAAGTTGAAATTAGCTTTAATAATGATGCCGGCTTTGTTTAAATATATTGTAATTTGTAAGCACTAATTAGAACTGGCGTAGTTCGTTTGATGTAGGTCTAGCTTCGCATAAAGACGCACTGCAGTCAATAATAAATAATCCACCGCACCATACAATCGGATAGAAGTGGATAGTTTAATATTCATCGTGTCTTAATCAGCCTCTGGAAGCCCACCCACGTCTGCGACCCACCATTTCTCCACCATCAGTGTAACCATCATCATACTAATTTAGCCAGGCTCCGGTTGCCAATACACTATGTGCAATAAATATTTAAGATTAATCTGATTGGCTCTAGGACTCGTTAGAATACTAACGACCGCGGAGAAATGCCGTACGCTTGTAAAACACTGTCTAATTGTGATGGCTGCCGTGATTACTGCTGGTGGTCAATTTTACTAGATCCTAAGTCTTAGATTGTAAGATTTGGCACAAGACGACTCACTGCTCGTTGCTTATTTTACCAAACAATTATTTGAAATCCGCCGGAAATGACCTGCGTTAAAAATACTTATTAGAAGTTTTAAAAACTTGAGAAACTGATGTCATGCCCAGACTGCTGAACCGATGATTTTGAATTTTGATGGCACCAATCTGGAAATAAAAATTCTATTCTCTTTGAGATAAAAAATAGTTTTCTAATCAGTCAATCTCATAAATGACGAAGTTATATTACCATACTTACATAATTCTATGGGTTGGGATTTATTTAATCCTTAATATATTTATTGCATTCACTTGCTGGTTTAGTTTAGCTACATACATAGTTCATAGGTGTAAATCAGTATCACATGGACTTTGTATAGGGTAAAGCAAAATTGATGATATTTACGAGTTATGCATAGTTCTAAAACCAAAAAATTCAATGAGCCAGTTCAAAAAATAATCGACGCAACACAAGTAGAACCCTTTTCTACTGAAGTTTTGAATTAACTTAACAAATCTTTGCTAATAGAAAGGTTAGTAAGAGATTCGTTAGACTTACGTACCTATCGGGTTACAAATTGTGTATCTAAGATCGATACCGCCGTAATGAAGAGGGCTTAGCATTTGAATACATTTGCATATTAGAATGCGCTCACTCGATCTGCGTATCGAGTACCGATTGAGGGAGTGCACTGCTCGTATTGACGAGTTTAGTTGACAAGTAACTAGATTCGATAACTGGCGACTCGATAGTGAGAAGCTCGGTCTGTCGTGCTGTGCTTTTGGTTTGTCGAGATAGATTTGATAATAGTACTTTTTAAACTTTCGCGATCATAAGACATATTAAATAAATAAAATAAGGTAATATACGCGATAAATACCCGTGTAAAGTATAAATAGATTTGATAATGTTTTACTGTGTAGACTCAAATCACGGTAGCCTAATCCGCGAGCAACTCAACATCTAGCTTTACTTGCCTTTCGTTAATTTATTCAGTATCGCTCTACATCCACTGCAATGTTTTACAGTTTGTCGTTGGAATTGAATTTATAAATACCTTTCAAAATTTACAGTTCTGACCCAGCAAGATCCTTGGCTTACAAAACCAATATTTTAAGATCGCTCATTCTGCTACGGGAATCAAATTCGCACTCTCACAGTCATTCGTCAGCTTCGTCATCGAGATCATAAAACTCATTGTTAACATTCTAGCATAACTCGTTCGTGTTTCACTACTAGATTTTATTCCTCAAAACTTTACTAAGCACTTGCAAGCCTAGCAACCCTGATATCACATCATATCATACCACGTTGATCGTAATAGACTAACACCATTATTGAAGTTAGGTGGGTCATATAAAGTCACTATAGCAAAGCTATAGCAAAAACCATTCGTATTATCATAACTTTTGGGATAGTAGGTATAAAATCTGTGAAGGTAGACGCTTACAGTGTTCTGTAACTAAACGATTGTACGTATGCCCGTGAACCAATTTTGTATCCTGTCACTATTCCCATACCATAACATAGGCTGTGTCCTATTCAGCCTTAGTTATAGGTGAATAGGAGCTAGGTCGCATCGATGCGCACTCCGATACCGACACCAATTAATATGCAATGCCGTGGCACTCGTAAACCAGTCACGAACATATGCCAATATGCCGGTGCAGTTAGGCAAAGGCTATTTGTATAATTCGGACGATTTACTTTGTGGTACCGCGTCTTGCTACCGATTGACTGTGACCGTCTTCCTTCTCTTGTTCGATCCAATTGTAACATCTGTGATTGATTTTGCCAGACGACATTATTTTTACCTCATCTTTTTGTTGGAATTGGAGTGGAATTTCGTAGAAGATATAATTTCAATCAATAATAGTCGAATAATGAATTATGTTTTGTGAAATATAAATATCCTATAGTATCTAAATCTGTTACAATACCGTTGCATCTATAAATTGAAAACCTAACGATAGTAACCCCTGTAAATAGAACTATAAATATATGCGATAAGTCCAGGAGCCAGTGTACTTCTCCATCACGCTAGTTTATTATGCATGCTATCACCGCGCGTTCATATAAGATTTCACGTGTGGCATCACATTAGCAGTACTAAGTGCAGAAAGTGCGCATGGTAATGCATTATCACATACATGTCGCGACTGTCGCCGCGCTATCGCGGCATCAGGCGCCACTGGCCCAGCCTGGCCTGTGTTAATGGGCTCTGATTTCATTTACTAATCATATTGTTCCAATGAACAAACTTCATCGGGAAAAGGATAGGTTCATTTCAGTTAAAAAATGCTAGGATACCGCTAAGATAAATAAAGGTACAGCCTAATTTCGAAAATTTGAATTTTGGTTGGTATATGAGACGATTGCTTGATCACAGATCGGTCTTAGAGACTTAAACTGCTGCTAACTGAAAGTGAACTAAGACTGAATTTCTTACCTTTACCTTCATACGTACTAAATGGTAAAATCAATTTCTTACTTGCAAGATCGACATAATGCATAGTTTTTAATTGCAAATCTGAAACGAATTCAGATTGATTAAAATCAACCCCAGGAAATGAGTACTTACTGCCACGCCACAGTTGACTCGATGTAAACACGATAGAAGCAGATAGATGGGCTACCACAAACTCCAAGCAAGTGTAAGCAGGTAGGCTCGCGGACGCTAAAGCTTGGAACGCACAGCATAATAATTAGTCATTAGAAAGTAGGCAGCGAGGGAGCCGGTGGGAGGAAGGGAGGCGGGAGGAAGGGCGGGGCTCGTCTGTTTCAGCTTATCTGAAATTACATCTTTTATGGGTATCCGCGATTATTCCGCGCTACAGCGGGCTGCGGCGCGTTACTACCGCCTGGAAAACAACTTCACATTACCATCGGTGTTCTACATAATCCCTACTATTGCTTTTTACTGCACGACTACTTTCGCGCCTCAATCGCCTTTTTGTCACCCATTCATTTCCACGCAGGACGAGTTTCGAGATCTCCAATCTTCACTTTGCCATGCCTATTTACGGCTATTAGACCTACCGTTTAATAATAAATGCCTTCAGTGTTAGTGCTGCTAACATAATTAGCCACGCATTCCAGAGATTTTCAAATACTCTTGAATAACTTAACAGAAATTGACACATATTGCTGAAATAGACAAATTTATTCACACAACCTTTAAATTACCATTCGATTCGCTGTTACATTGCAAGAAAATTTATACGCAAATCTAAAACACAGAACTGGGCAAATTCTAATATCCTTGTTTGTTACACAAAAGCGCTGCTTACAACAACAGACAAACAATTCAGTGGAGCTAACTTGAATTCATAATCAAGTAATTTATGTGCACGGCGAATAAATTAGTCGCTCCAGCCCGCGCGCCGCCCATAACTTACCCCTATAAATTGCCCTAAGCGGGCCAACTTCATTTTATCTCCAAATACTAATAAGTACTTGTACTACCTACGTTCGTGGGCTACAGCTTTTTATTTTTATTTAACCAGTAAATTTCCACCCCGATATGACCGTTTTATGATGGCGTTACGTGATCACCTGATAACCACTAGCTCGCAGCACCGCGCACCGTTCGCCGGCGGCAAACAGCCGCAAGTGTCATTACAACTACCAAAGTGTGACTTACGAGCATTGCCTCAGTGTGTAACCATGACTAACTTACATTTTTAATATTCTAATTTTTCTAGCTAGGGTGATTGGTGTCTCTATTTTATTGTAAAGACCAAAATCGACCTTATTTTCTCTAGCATGTAAATGAATATTCAAATTTTCCCCTTGGCAGCATTATCTGTACGTATTACGTTTCTATTTGTACTGGCGAGCTCACGTATCAGGTAGCACCTGCTTTGCATAAGGCGTCATGTCGAGAACCCCACGTTTAGGTGTAAATTTTGCGATTAAAAGAATGAAATTGTGAATAAACTGACTCAAAATGATTTAGAAGGTTAATTTATGAAAACCAAATGACTCGAATTTGGATTTTTTTATGGTAAGTATATCATAAAAACTAAATTAATATTATCATTTCATTGTCATTCAGTTTTTGCTAAGTCATACCTAATACATTTAATCAATCTAGGTATCGAGTCAAGATGCATGACTTCATGACTTTCAATAAAGAATTTGAAGAAATATTTGAAAAAGAACACATCGAGTACAGGCGACCCTAACAAAAGGTGTCACGGTGTCCGTATCGTCGTATAGAGCTAACAATAAAATTAACATAGCCGAAAGCGAGGTGTCACGGCACAGGAAGTATTGTGTAATTTGTAAGCTTTGTGATTAATAAAGTGTACTAAGTGTGTCCCGAATAGGACAGATTAGCGGCCACTTTATCACATCTATACCAAGTTAACGTCGCGTGACGGATCTCGTTTGAAACTCATAAAGAGTCCAAAGCAAAATATACTTGTAGATAACGCTTAGGTACTTTACGTCTCGGGCCCTTTTCCACTTGCCAACTTTAGGAATCACCCGGGAGGGTAAACTCGCAAGTTTATTTAAGTTTACTACTATTTTGTAATTAAATTCTCGCTTTATAATCGAGTCAGTGGGTGTTGGGGTGCTTTACGGGTTTTAAGGAGAATCTCTTCAGTCAATTAATTTATGTCGTCCCACGAAATATGGGACGAAACAAAGTTTATGTAGTGACATAACTTCTCGCTCGGAGGTGGAGATGGTTAGATTGTTGGAATTGTTCTTGGCGCAAATATTTGCGAATCTTTAAGACTTCAACTTTGACTAACCTGGCGGTGTTTATAATTAATTGCTCGAATGCCGCACTTTTTTTTACATTTATAAGTAAGAATATAATATTTTTTGAAGTGAAAACTTCTTTAGCGGCGTTGAGCACTTTCTCTAGTGGGTATAAAATCTTAAACTCTCGTCAGGATCACGTGACCTGATTTCGCGTCAGGATCACGTGACCTGAACTCGCGTCAGGATCACGTGACCAAGTTTTAATACGAGCGGCAAGTTTTCACTTCTGCCGGCACTCCCGGAGTGCAACCCGTCTTTTTTTTTTAAACAAAGCGTAAATACCTGCCCTACCCAACCTATATATTTCAGTTTCTAAATGGTGGTGTAATATTTTGAAATTGAGTATTTATAAAGGAAATTTACTATTAAACCGCCTTGTAGGTACATTTCACCACAAAAACTAAAATGTGACAATGGAAAACAACATCGTCTAGCTCACATTCGGACAGATTGATGGAATTGCGCTAGCCTTATACGAAGAACAAATGGTTATAAAATAGACTTTATCAGATTTTACTTTGACCTTTTTGTTACAAATAAGAACGAAAATAAAACTATAATCAGTCTAGTGGATTGTTTTATCATGAAAATAGAAAAGCTTTATTTAATCTGATTAATATTGATTGTCGAGCATGGTTTGTTAAATTTCTACTTCATTCTTAAAAGTATTTTTGTAGCATAACTCAAATGCATTAGCCTAATCTTTGGAAATTATTTCAAACAAAATATGTATATCTTTTGTTTGCTAAAATACTTTACGCTGTCGCTCCCATCCACCGCCCTCCACCTTCGCATTATAAACGTATTTTGTAAGGATTATAGCTGCTATGGATTTACATAACATTTTCCATCATTTGCTTATCGCTCACATGACAAGTCTCGTGCATTAAACATGAATAAATTTGACATGTTTCAGCAAAAGTCGTGGTGTGAAATACCTATTCAGGAATGTGCGCGAAAGCCGAGAGCGTGCCGAGTCGAGGCTTGCTCCGATGAGTATTTGAATAATCGAAGAATGTTCCAAGTCCACGGCATTATATGATAATAATTTCACGGGCGAGTGGTTCGCGCCGGGTGCCGTTGCTTTGCCCCACACCCGGACGCCTCCGAGGAATGTGTGAAAAAATTACCGACGTCACAAACCGAATACAATTGCCACAAATAATATCGAAGCGACACGTTTTTACGCTATCGACGTTCATTATTAACCTCACTGCTTGATACTCCCCCATCATTTCATAATTAATTGATAGTACAAACGTTAAAAAGTGGTGAAGTGTTAAATAACCGTGTAGGGTTGCAAAGGTGAAGCAATATTTCAAATTACACGCGACACGCTAAGGTTTTAGGGTTTCATAATTTTATTGGAATCATCCCTAACCTTGAAAACCTGTTTTCATTTGATGATTATTTTGATGCATAATCATCATAATATGAATAAATATGTGTCTTACCATAATTATGTAACTTACTTAATTATCATCTCACTGTTCCTATACTCATGCGAATAAATAGCCATTTTCTGGTGTACGCTCTACTGCAGAACAGACAGTGCATGAAAGTTTATTAAATCATAAAAAATCTAATTACCTTGCCACGTGGTAACGTAAGTGTGAAGTTGTTAACTTAAGTATCATAATATAGCTAATTGGTATGTGAACGCGTCGTAAAATTAGTTATTCATAACAGTGTTGTTTTTAGATGGTGTATCAGTAAACGAAGCGATGTTATTTTTACGCCCCTGTAATTATTAATTTGTGTAAATGCACGATTACAGAGTACGTTCATACGTCATAAAGTTTATTTTTAAGTATTATTTTTGTTGCTTCTTAAGCGTTCAATTTTATTAAGATCTGCAATATGAAAAGTTGAGAACAAGGAATGTTCGTGGGTGACCAGGATTTAAACCCAGATTCATGACCACCAGCTCAATGAAGTGAAAAGTCCTTTAAAAATCACCTACTGTTACCAAAATATAAAATTTATTAAAATTTAAATGACCCGTGAAATATATTTTGCTAGCCATTGAAATTTTAGGGTTAATGCCAATAGCCCAGAGTCTTTCCAGACGTATCCGAGGTTGTTCTCGAAAGTATACGTATTTATTTACTAGCAAGTAGCCTTTTTAAAAACTGGTAATCCTGATCTCTTTGTTGATTTGATACATTCTAAATTTGTATTTCGTTGCAGTTTGTTTCATAATTTACACAGTTGCAGTTGCTAGTACGTTAACAGAAACCACAAGACATAAACACGACAGCGCTAGAAACTAGCAGAGATACCTGTACTTGTAGTAAGGGAACTTGCAATTTTCATAAACCACTGCTAGTTCAACGTGCGCTCTGTGAATACATTCGCTTGCTAATTAAAGATCCAGTTACTAATTTTAGTTCCCCATTTTACACTGAATCCAACCAAAATTGAACATAATTTCATGCTCCATGGAAAATACCTATTACCTTTGATATATCTATATTTGTTTGTCCCACGATAAGCCTCAAATAAGTACGACTAATTTATACACTTCCTTTTGTAAAGATAATGCTCGCTCTTTGTGGTAACTAATACACATTTTAAAAAGCGAATAGCTATAAAACTATAATTAACTAGAACTTCATGCACCAGTAAATGCAGACATTAATTTCCACACTAGTTTATCTATTTGGGCGCACAACCCGCCTTTATCTGTCATCGTTGCTCACATACTGAGTTCTATACGAGCCTCTTCAACAATAAAGCTCTAGGGGATATCATATTAAATTACGCTAAGCATAAAGTTTATTTTGGGAACACGGACAAAAGCCGAGTAAGCCGTTTCGGCATAGCTCACTGCGGGTGGAAGGCAACTTTACGTATTGCGTTTACTCGAAATTATTTTAATATGCAAATAAGAAAATGTAAAGGAGAATTGTGTTTCGACGTTGTTGGTAAAGTCGGTTACGCAGACGTATTCTTTAAATTAATGTCTGTGTGAGATTAGAGTACTGCTAACTGCGTTACATGGAGCGGGCTTACACCGCGAAGCTCGCTCGTTTGTTCCGAGAAGCAGACAAATGAAAGCACATAATTACTAGGCCGCCCCGTTCTAAATGCAACAAGGATTAGAATTTACATGCGCGTGTTAACAAGCACGCGTATGGCATTTATGGCTTTGATATTTAAATATACTGTGCTAAGACTACCTACCTACACTGACTACGTCTTCTAATGCAGCGGAACGCAACGTCAGGCGTTATTGTTGGTGCTGAAAACTACAGTGAGTTCTAAAATCTGCTGGATATAATATGCTTAACCAACTGCCACATATTATATACCTATACAGTCCTGCCTGACCCTAAAATACAGATTTTCGTGTATCGTGTCGTGGGTATCAGAGACTAAGGCCCGTATTCAGAAACAGTGCTTGGGTCTGAGTCGTGCCTCAACTCAAGCTTAAACTGTCAAAAAACCTATGCTTGAGGCTCGACTCTTACTCAAACATTGTTTCCGGCATACGGGCCTGAGAACAGTCAGAGCGACTAAACAATTCAGTTACTAAATCCCCCTTTTTCTTGGATCACTCAAGGCAGATCTTTGAATAAAGTCCAAAGGTCAGAAGTGTACGGGCCGTTTTAAGAGAAAAATAAATGGAAAAAGCCTTTGGATAGCCTTGGCGACGCTCTAATTTATACAGTTCAATAACTGTACAAATTAGAAATGATCTAGGTACTTACTTTTGTCGCCATCCCCAGTACACCCCGACCTTGAAAATTTCCAGACTATACAAAACCGATGGTTTCACTTGTATTATGACGTTTGACGCTGCGTTCGGCGTAAATAAGAGACTGCAGCCTTATTGAACTAGCTGTATCTTGGCAAACATTCGATAGATACCTGAATAGTAAAAGGTTGAATTGGCATCGCATATTCGACGCCGATTCAACCTTTTACTATTCAGATTGGCATTTTCCCAATTTGCATAAAGCTTTATTCATCTATTGACTTGACTTTCATTCACCTTCCTCATCATAAATATCAAATGCTATTGTGCAATACCTAAGTCGCAGTTCCAAACCCTAACTCACGATTTTCAACTAAATATTTTGTGTGGTACGAAAATCGTATAATTTACAGATTAATTTATACTTAACCATGTATGTAAAGTAACTAATTTAACAGGGTCTCAAAAAAGTGAAGGTTGATAAGTAGGTGTAGAAATGTTATTAAAAAGTTGCGATAATGTGAAAAAAAAACTGGTAGCGAACGATCGCACTCAACAATCTACATCTCTAGAATCTTTTTTTCCTATATAAAAACCATTATATTTCAAAAACGTGTTCGATTTATCAACCATTTTAAAGAAGCATAGTAACTCAATCTTAACAAACGTTATGTAAAGCATTCTTAAATTTTAATGATTATCACAATAGACGACAGAATGACAATCTATTCTGTATGGTGATTAACTTGTTCTGTTTTCTACATTTGATCCCAATTAGCGCGTGTAAACAGAACAGCACAGCACTGACAATCCAAACGAATGTCAGTGAGCCGCAAATATGAGGTGATGGATGAACACAACCTCCTACTTTACATACAATGGAAAAAATTTACTAAAAAACCCGTCAAGCGGACACGATACTATGAACGCTAATTAAAGTTAGAGCGTTCTGTAACATCTTGGAGTGTTAAGTTTTGGTAGATTTATAATCTGAGAACTGGCACTTATAAAACGTTCTTTGCTAACAATATGAAGATCAATCAAACGGAAGGTAACTGTTAGGTCTGGAGCATTGATGTCGATGGTGCGTTTGTAACAGATGATAATACCTAGTTTCCTGTATTATTGTAAATTAACATTCTCGAGTTAGCTGCAATGAATCCGAGGTAACCACTCGCGCTTTAGCGTTTTTCTCGTCAGGAATCGAAGCGTAATTATAGGCGGTGCACCGATTAACATCTGTCGACTATTAAATAAACGGATTATAAGGGTTCAATCAATGTAAGTAATTATTCTTATCCGTCGGATGTTCTCAAAGCCCCTCGCTTGGTTGTGCGGAATAATGTTCACATGATTCGCGAGGAAATCAAACTGCCCTATACCCGTTTATTAGGCAGTCACATTGACTGCCTAATGTATACGGACCTATGTTACCTACAGCGTAAATTATAGACGGCAACCATTATGTAATTCTGCTGCAGATTTCCTTAGGCTTGCCTGCGAATTGCTATTTCAAATAAAACAATGAATACTGCTCGTTTGATTGAAAGGACTTTGTTGAGAATTTTATAGGTTTGTTGTATCTTGTTTATCTCGTCATAAATTGCTGTACAGCGACCAAGTACCTTATGTTTCTTTATTTTTATTTTATTTTATTTTATTTATTTAGGGCATCCAACAGAGAAATCACATAGTATAAATGAACAATCTTAAATGTATAGTAATCAGTGCGTTGTGTCTCTCTAATTACAGGACGCCACAGCGCGCGCAAAATATACAACTAGACAAAGCAAAATAATTAGTGTAAGGTAGTAGGTATGTAATAAATACCTGTAGAAAATACAAAAATAAAATAGTAACAAAGTTAAACACAAAATAGACAAATGAAAATACGAAATACTTACAACGAACTTAAATTGAGATCATGTTTTACATTACAATATAATACTATAGTATAACACTAAATAACATTCGGTAAGCACAGGCACCTAGTTAAAAGCTTTTAAGAAAGAATTAGGGGGTAAAAACAGCAAAAAAAGAAAACTCTACTGTGTTTGAGGCAAAAGACATTTTCGGGTAAGCCTTTTGAATTTAAGAAGGGGGTCAGTGAGATCAATATCATCACTCTTTGATAGAGCATTGTAACGACTACAGAGCCTCGGCATCGATGCGTGTTTACCCAGATTAGTTCGAGCATACTGAGTGGTAAAAAGGTTATATGCAGTTTTTCTTGGCAGACGAGAAGGGGCATGAATCTGCAACATTTCGGTCAGCTCTGCGCAATCAATAGCTCCGTTAAATAACTTATGCAAAAATATGAGATCCAAGAAAGTTCTACGGTAAGATAGGGGGTTCATGTGGTAGTGCGAAAGTCTGCTATTGTAACTTGTCATTTTCTTGGCTAAGTTATCTCCGTAGGATACATGATAAAGAAAACGTCTTTGCACGCTTTCGATTCGCTTCGAATAAATTTCGTAATTGGGATTCCAAACAAGGCATCCGTATTCTAAGATGGGTCTTACCAGCGTCTGAAATAATTTTATTTTAGTAGATGAGCGTTTAAATTCTTTGCTGTTTCTTATAACGAAACCCAATGTTTTAAAGCTCTTAGTAGTGGTGGCTAATATATGTTTGTCAAATTTAAGATGCGAGTCAAAAATAACACCTAAATCACGGATTTGGTCTAGTGATGCAAGCTCTAATTGATTTAAGGAGTACTTCGTAGAAACTGAGTTTTTATTACGGCTAAAGTGGATGTGATAACATTTGGACACATTAAGCGGCATCAGATTTTTAACGGACCAGGCAGATAATCTGTTCAAGTCATCTTGCAGTGCAAATGTGTCAAAGAGTGTGCGAATCGGCTTAATTATTTTCATGTCATCGGCATACAAGAAAACTTTTGAACTTTTGAAACATGATGTTATGCCATTGATAAATGCGTTAAACAAGATTGGTCCTAGATGGGAACCCTGAGGGACGCCAGAGGTAGTGATGAAAGGTTGTGACTGATAGCCACTTACGGTTACAATGGCACGTCTGTTGTACAGGTAAGAAGATATCCATGAAAGAAAAGAACCAGATACTCCAAGATTAGATAGCTTCTGAATTAGTAGACCGTGGTCAATTCTGTCGAATGCTTTACTGAAATCAGTATATATTGCGTCAACCGGAATTTTGTTGTCTAAGGATTTAGAGAGCTCTGAAGAGTAGCATAATAAGTTTGTGGTAGTCGAACGTGACTTCATAAACCCATGCTGAGAGCCAGTGATGTGTTGCTTTAAGTGCCAAGTCATATGCTCTGTGACTAATTTTTCAAAGACTTTGCCAAGTACTGATAAAATTGAAATTGGCCGATAGTTAGCTACGTCGTTTTTGTCACCAGATTTAAAAATTGGGACAATTTTAGCCTCTTTCCAAGTATCAGGAAAAATACCTTTCCTGAGGGATGCATTAAAGATAAGGTGTAGCGGTGCTAACAAAGCCGTTGCGCATCTTTTTATGAAAATTGGAGGTATACCATCACTACCGGCGCCTTTCTTGTCATCTAAATGTTTCAGGGTATTTTCAATGTCATTAGAAGTGATATTGACTGAGGATAGGCATGTAGAAACAAGAGCAGTTGCACTGTTGGTTGAAATAGATGAGGAAGTACAAGCAGTAGAGTTGGTTAAGTAAATTGCAGAAAAATTCTCCGCGAATAAGTCACAGATTTCGTCACCTCTAGATGCCATTTTTTCTTTGTATTGCATTTGTGCTGGGTAGGTACCCCCACCCTTTCTCTTTCCCTTTATAAATGACCAAAAGTGTTTAGGGTTTTTGGTCACGGCACTTTCAACTGTCTCAATATATTTGTGATAACATATTTTTTGTAGGACAAAACACTCGTCACGCATCTTCAAAAACCATTCCACGTGTAATGTGTTGTTGTATTTTTTAATTTTAAGGTGTAATTTATATTTTTCTTTCATCATGCGTATAAGCTCTTTTGAATACCATATTGGGTAGTCTTTCGATCTAACTTTTTTCATTGGAACATGTTCTTTGATTATTTTGTGGAGAGTCGTGTAAAACTCGTGGGTCATCATATCTACATTATCATTGCAATTATCAAAAGTTTCGACCCAATCGATAGACTGAAGAACCTGTAATACCGTATCATAATCTGCTCTGAAGAAATTTGGTCTTGATAAGCTGTTATCTGATAAACACTTAGTTTTAACCGAGTACGGGATTGAGAAGTCAATTGCTGGGTGAGGCTTGTCTACTCTAGTCATTTTGTTTAAGATTTGTCACTTTTTTATTACTTAAGACTAAATCAAGAGTTCTCTCGTCACCATTCAACACGTGGTTATACTGATTAAGGCTGCTCAATCCAGTGAACTCCAGGTAGCATGCATTAACTTCCGAGTTGGTCCCAATGGAAGTGCAGTGCGATTGATTATCAGATCGCGACCAGTTAAGTTTGTTTAAATTAAAGTCTCCTAAGATTACAACGTGCTCGTGCTCTGTTTTATTTAGACTTTGAAGGGCTTTGTTAGTGAAACTTTCTAGAACATCGATTTGCAGAGGGGACGGAAGATAAACTGCACATACACTAAGTATGCTCGTTTTGTTTCCATTCTGACAAATTATGTTGACCCACAAGTCCTCACAGTTGCTTTCATACTCTGTGACACGAATAGAATTCAAGTATTTAGCGACAGCTATCAGGACACCGCCACCATCTTTTCTTTTAGAAAACCTACTGGATTCACGATCCCTCCTATAAATGATCACAACTCCTATTAATGAATGTTTCCCGTTCGATAATCAATCACGGGATGATTCGATAGAGGTATGTGTGTGAACGCAGATTAAAAGAGTTCTGCGTCGGCTCCTGCGCCTCTTGCAAAAAGCGGCGGTGGTAACCGAACGATTATATTATATTAGTTGGTCTTTAATTGCGCCGATATAATTACGTCGGTAAGGCGTGCATACGTGACGATATCCCGCACTGCCTCAACCTCCGCCGCCGAGATATTAAGAGGCATAACTTTGTCACAGTCTAAATCTGAAGTATTGAACCAGTGGTTTCTTCCTTCTCAAAACGCTTAAAACCGTTAATGCACTTTACAGATTTCGTGTACACATTCTTGGGAATCGCAATGCTAGAGTGAAAGAAAGTATGCTGTTTTCTATGTTTTATGCAGAAGTTTTGACAGCTTCTGTTGTCTATCATTCAGTAGGTACTTGACAGCTCAGCAATTGACCACGTCACGACTGAATATAATCATGATCTTTTACAAATACGTTAAGACTTTACTTAATCCCTACAGAAGTGATTTGTTTCGTAGCTCTGCCATTGGAATGAACAGGCCGTAATATTTTGGGCTATACCGAGCCGATCGAATGTTTCGCGATAATGAGCACCGGCCGCGATCGAAGTGTCATTAGGAAGTCTTAACCGGCGATGTGCGCCCTCGAGTTATGCTAACCTTCCCTTACTGAGGAGATTAATCTTCATAATTACCTGCATCGAGAATAAATACGCTAGCATTAGTAATAACGCGGGCTTTTTCGTCCAGCCTTATATGATTGCCATCAATTTGTTTGCCCGATGCGATAAAGTATTTTTAAATTACGGCGTAAGAAAATATATTTTATGGCAAGTTTGTTTCAAGCAAAAACTGGCAACTGTATTGTAAGTGGAGTTCACATGGATAATAATTGGGAGATAAAATTTGTGTCGGAATCTAAAGGTTCGGAGGAATGGCATTAGCGGCAATCGGATAGTGTCGACGTGGAGCTAACATACTAATGATTTAATGAGATGATAGTCGTCTGTGGGAATAAACTGATGACATATCGAGGTTCAATATTTTGTCCTCTCATTGTCATTTGAATTATTCGTATTTTTTTCTAAGGAGTAGAGAGATCAATGTAAAACAGATAAACATGAACTTTAGAAAAAGGCATTATAATAAAATATGATACGATGGTTTGTGTATGAGATATGGATAGATAATAGAAGGCTGACTAAAAAGGTACATCAGATGAGTGTGAATGGGAACTGTTGGAGAGAGAAAAAACTCTCGGCACTTATCTAGATCAGAAGTTTTAGAGAAAGGTCAGAGCAAGAGTACACCCTAAATCGGCGAGCATGTATGAAAAACGTTTATAGTTGTGAATGAAGAAAGAGAGGATGAGAATAGGCATATCTACTTCTGTATCGTTCATGGAAATCGGTGGTCTCATCATACCCCTGTTTCGTTCAAAGACACGGACCAGAGTTCGTCCATACCATTAGTTAAATCATAATAAAATAATTTGTGCAAATTCAACTATTGTGTTAAAACGATTTCTTAGATCGGCATATCATAACGCATGTCGTGGTCGTCGTCGTCGACGTCGACGTCTTCAATACTGGCGTAGGTGTATTTTTCATGTTATTGTCTCAAAGCGTGATGATACTTCTATCGAGCTCAGTCTTCGAATAATCGTGTTATGTTAATTGTATTGGGGTATTTAATTGTGTACTTTCCGAGTTCAAAAACATTGGACACCTACGTACATGTATAAAATTATGAATTAATCCTAAGAGGCGGCAGCTCTCAGACGCGCGACATACTTCGCCCTGATAAGGGAAAGGCTTATAAATGACTCTTTATTAAACGTGAAAGGAGCGACGTCGGCTAATGGGCCGATCATGCGCTCCCATTAAACATTATTTAATATTCAAAAGCGGCCGGCGATAAATCACGATCGCCCGCCTTGCTTCTTTGACTACACTGCACTTTTGAGAGGACGTTGTTACATTTGTGTCTTTTTTCAAACGTTCATTAATAAGTACTCGATTTACTTTTCATACGTAATGACATTACACAATCATATTCTAATTTACGCCATTTTAATTTATTTCACATTGTTTTATTGTTTAATCTATTATTACCTAACTACTTTGAAAATTAAATTGATGCAAATATAAAAATATATATACGTATGTAACGTATATTTATTTTTATATTTGCATGCAAATTAAAACATCGAGCGAATACATACCAAATACCCAAGTACCTACATATATTTGATAGACGGTCAAACCAAAGTACCAACCGATATTTGGGGTGTTTGTACATCAAATAATAACTATTCAATGAACGTATTTAAATTTAACGGGATTGAAGTAAACGTTCAAGGTCTCTGTAATGGTATCAGTTGTTATGAGCGTAAAAGTATCGCAAATTGGCAGTGCTCGTCGGCTAGTTATGTCACAGCCTTACGAGAATAGCAGGCTCAAGGCACAGGCATACACACAACATATTTTGTGTAAATAAATGGGCAAAGCACGTTGAACCACATTTAAGGCCTCCGAAGTAAAACTTGTTAAATATTCGTTCTAGATATTCATATAGATTTCTTGCAACTCAAGGTCACCGAGGAAATGATGCAACATTAATTAAATTAGCACAAGAAAATAAAATTTTAGATAGATTGAGACTACATCTAGTTGTTTTAACTCGTTTTTAGTACTAACTTAACTGCTAGGAAATCTTTCCAGGATGTGATTATTATTATTCTATTAATATAAGGATAAGAATAATTTATTGTAAAACTGTGTAAAATAGATCTTAAAGTCATGTTGTTTCAACAGCCTACCCATTTCGGGCGTACAATATAGCTAATATGTACTTAAATAATAGTTGGCTAAAACTTATTGGGAAATACCTAGCTAATACTCTAAAATATGTAGGTACTTAATTGAAATAAATATTTTACAGGCTTATTATTTTCGGTAATTTTAAGAAGTTCGAAGGAAACATGGATGAACTGTATTATAAATGACTTTGATAAAAGAGGAGTCAATGCAGAGATGACGGCTGACAGAGAAGATATGTTGTGCCGACCCACACGCACATAAAGTGGAATAAGGGCAGGAAGAAGAAGAAGACTTTTCAGGAGTTCAAAAATAGTTGTATTGGATAAGGGGGACTCACCTATACGTTAGACTCTAGAGAGACACACAGAATAAGTATAATTGTGTGTAAAGTTAGTCAGCTGATCTGTTGGGGCTATGGTCACGCTGAATGCCGTGTGTGGCCGTTTGATAACCATCGATATATCCGCGAGACTTCAATCGTATGAGGCAGCGTGCGATGCCATAACACTTGTTCCATCAGATGTTTACTGCGATACGGACTTCTCCTGGGCTTTGGCGGGACGATTATTGAGCCGATAATGATGAGGATATACAAGTAGGTACAACGTGATAGGTAGTTTTTTTTGCTCGCTTAGTTTTTTTTGCCAATGGTTAGTGTCACTTTATTTTCCATCTTTATAATTATTGCCTAGGTAACCACTCTACGAGTAAAAGTACACTTTTATACAGGGTGTGATTAGATTATACTCGATAACGTCAGACCCATCAATACGAATAACTTTTTCTATGAAATCAACAGTGAGCGCTGAAAATTATCAGCTGCTTCATCTATTTTCCCAGATTAGTCCCATGTACATATAAATTTGTAATCATTTAACCACAAACGTAGCGAAATCACTCAACCGCCAAGTTTCACTTTAACACCGAACTAAAAATCAATATTCTGATTCGAAGAAAAGCTATTCGTATTGTATCAAAGTTGTCAGGAAAACTTATACCCGCGTCCGACCGACGACGTTTCTATTTTTCTGAAACAAATGGCAAAACAATAATTCGTACCCTTCGCAAGATAATAACAATAAAATAGAAGTTCGATCAGTAAACGCGGGTCGGCGACTTGTTCAATCAACGCGAGTCAGATTTATTTTTATGAAAATTGGCATAAAGTCGTGCGGGTCAGCATCGGCGATCCAGTGGCCCCGCGAGACCGCACGCCCGACCGTTTACTGCATATCGTTTCCTACGAGAGAAGGCCGCCTCGAAAATATTGCCAGCGGTCATAACTTTTTATATGCAACGATGACATTGCAGAAAGTGGCAGGGGTCGATTGGATTTTATTGGAGCTGTTACAATTTTTACTGTTATTTCATCGAAAACGACTAGTGTCTACAACATTCGTCCAGCTAACACACTATAGAGACAGTTATTCGTAAAGAGACAAAGACGTAAACCACTGGGCACACTGAGGTCAATAAAAAAAATACCGCCATTGAAAGAATTAAGTGTCATCATTTCTACACGACCATTACATAACTTGTTTCTTAATTTGCTGCTGTTTTTTTATTCTAATAAATTAAATAATCATCTAGTTTTATTAACTTTGCGGTAAATTTTCCCAACTGGGCAATAAACCTAGTCTCCTTGAATTTCCAATGTAATAAAATATTTGGCTCTATTTTTCTGTCACAGTTCTACCATCACTGGCACACCTGAACATTCTCTTCATGCGCGTGAAAACCAAAATGTTGACGTGTCAAGCGGGTGTCGAACTCGTAAAGACGTTTCTCTATTATCGTCCACTCTCACGAGGCCCTTACCTTGGGGTCGTCAATAACATTCTACTGTGCATTACAATTGTCGAAATCGGATATCCATGCTTATATCAAAACCCTGGGTATACAGTATACTACAAAAAAAACAAAATGAGAAATGCTAAAAATGAAAATGAAAAATATTTTATTTCTGTAGCCAAAATAATGAGCAGAAATTCACTAACAAAAAATTGTGCATGATCTAAAAATGTTCCAGCATTGAAGTGATGGGCATAGACAATAGACAACTTATTTGTGTGAAATGTCCACCAATATTTATTTATTGAATTTTATCCACATGGTTACACAATTCAGTGAATTTGCGTTTATAATACCTACAAAATGAAAAACTACGGTCTACCTAAACTTTAGCGACATGTTATGTAACATGCTAATATGGACTTATGATAAGTAGTTGTTTGACGTATTCTAATGCATAGTACATTGGTGCCGATGCGGGTATTTTTATTAATATTCCTAAATACAAAAGAGTAAACATACAGGTTCCTGACATTTGATCCAGCGACGATATTCAATTTAAATTAAATGAATGATGATACAGTTTCATGTTTTTGAAATTAGTATAGTAAGTAGGTTGCTTATATTCAAATATTTTTACATTGTATGTTTTTGAAATGTGTACTTTGAACTACAACACTAGTTACGTCAATACACAGACACGTGATAACGAGTATTTGCAATAAAAACATCCAACGTTGTAAAGCAAACCTTGTTTATAATAAAACAGTATTTCAATAGTTGCACAGAACAAAACACGACATAAAGTTTTACGTGTAACATAAATCTAGGAGTTATTCTCACGGGATGATAAGGTGGGGGTTCGTGGATTCAACTCTGACTTGACTGCGTCTACTCACTCGGCCGAGAGTTGATGGCCGACCGGGGCATACGAGTGCACAAGTTGTTTTATCATTTACATACACTCTACTCTACAATGGGCACCAGTTGCGCTATCGAGATATTTTGTTTCGAGTTTGTGTATTTCATCTAAGTGTCCTGACTTATTATATTGAAATCATCGATGAAACGTGCGCATCGGATGAAAGATCTGACATGTGATATAAAGTTTGCACAAAACTTCAATAAGAGATCCTCTTTACAGGATAAGAGTGTTCCATTCGTTTGTTGAATAGTGCGCCCCTGCCTCGCGGCTAAGCCCGAGTTTTCAATCATGCCGGTTATCATTTTACCAAAGCAAACCTTCGATAATATTTGCTCGTCTGAGGCCACGGCGAGACTCTTCGAATTTCATATTTATTCGCGGAAGCAAACACCACCCGCACCCACGCGCCGGAACTGATATTATTGTGCATTCCGTATAATATTGTTTGCTATTTGCCACATTCGCTGTTTGTTTTCGTCTCTCATATGAAAGGGGAGCTATAGACGCGCAAACAGATGGGTGACAACCGACCTCTCAAAGCTTTTGTACCGCGAAATGCTATTACGGTGAAATTGTAAATTTTATTTTTGTCGAGCTCTATGATGATAGTTTCAATTTTCTGAATAGAGATGTGATAAAAGCGGAAGATGTATAAAGCGTTAAATCACTATACGTGATCATAGGAGCGCAAACATTGTGTACGTTTCGGAATATGAAAGCGAGCAATCCATTAAACCGGAGCGGGACCTGAATGGCGGCCGGAGTCTCCGAGACGCGACTCTGCCTCTGATAACCCATAATACGCTGATATTTTTGCGTTGCTCATATGTTGGAAGTAATGGCTCGTGCTGGCTAGCTAGTTGTGGACATTCCAGAGCATCTGTCCACGTATCATGCAGTAGGTACCGACCTGTGATGTGATCCAATAAAGTATATTTGGATAGTGAGTTGTATTACATGCTTTTAAATTTTTGTCATATTAAATCCAAAGTAACATAATCAGCTTTGATAATTAAGGGAAGACCAGAGAGTAAGAAGAATTTTCCGAGTATAAAAAAAAAACTTTCACTGTAGGTACCTATAACTTTGAGTTGAACTAAGCAATACGCTTAATTAGTAAGTCTGACATTCGACGATCGAAAATAACAGATAAATTAAATTTTCTATGCATAATCGATCTGATTGCTAGAAATGTGTGTGTTACTTTGAAATTTTGAATTCGTTATGCTTTGAAAATATACAGTATACGAAATGCTTAACTTTGAAGATTATCCACACTTTGTCTTACCAAGAATTGGAAACCATAATATATTATATTTGGCATATAAAAGGCTCGCTTATCTAAGGGGTTTGACTGGAAACGAACATAAAGGGTGATCCTCTGTGACAAATACCGTGATATACCGAGCGACAGTCGTAAGGGAAATATTTTTATAAGATGAAACATTATTATTTTTGGGGGCGAAAGGATCACAAGTTCTTACGATGGATTTGGCAACGACGCTTTTTGATTTTGTCAACCGACTACATGGTAAGTTACTTTTATCAACCAACTCAAGGTTATGCTACCTCGTCGAATCAAACGTTTGTTAAAATGTTTCAAGAAGCCTATGTAGCTGGTGTGCTAACTAAAATAGTAAGCAATGAAATTCTAATCGAGTAGGGTTTAGACAGGAAACAGTTAAACATTTAAAGACGTTAATAAAACAAATTAATGCGAGTTAATTTAACCCTAAAATTGGACAAGTTCAATGCAGAGGTCATTACCACTATAGGAAATTTATCCTCAGCAAGTATTAACACTGAAATCTGTTCGTTGTATTCGGTGTCATTAAAGTTGCGGTTTGACGTCGAAGTAAAATGCGTTTTATCTGGTCAGGATTAGGGTGGATTTACCTCGAGCTTCCGAGAGGCAGCCAATCAAAACATACAAGGAGCATATTGATTCCGAGAAGTGTCGCTGTTAACGTGGAGGCTGAAGCTGAATACATTAGCTAGCGGCGTAATGAAGTCTCGTTGGTTGTAAACAAACATCGGGCGCGCGCGGGCGCTCCGTGCCCCGGGGCGCTAGCACCCCGCCACACGTTACGCTTACACCTATTCTATTTCCACTACAGGCGTCATGCTTTAATTAACTGCTTTTACTTCTCGCACCTACCATATTGAGATATTGTCACGAGCTTATTGCAAACTGTCGCTCTGTCGTGCCACATTCTCCTTAATATTGCTTTGATAGAACTCCGGCCCACTTGATGAATCTTAGTCTAAACCTTGTCACGGCTTCATTACTCTCTCTGCGAGCGCGTCGAATGTGTCGTATAGATATTAATAGCGGTAGCAGATGGTAAAACAACAATGTAACGGATACCCTTAGTCAATGACACATCTTCATAGGAATCTGAAGGAGCACTTGTGGAAAGTTATGGGTGTTCCATTTTCGTAAATAAACAAGATTATTAAAGAGAAGCCGTAACCACATAAAGTGGAAGCGCCAGCTGCTTCTTACCGCGCCTTTATGATGAAAGAGGTAATCCTAAAAAGCCCGCCGGCCACTGGTATCACGTTTCCTGTTATGACTTCAGATTTTAATGGCCCTTTGTTGGACCTTTTTATAATAAAGAAGCGCTAACAGCCCTAAATGTGCCTGTGAAGGATTCTTGTGATGTCCCTCGAACCGTGTTCGAGTTTTATCGTCTATTCTTTCCTACATTATTTTGAATTTTATGATGTTTCACACATTGTTTATGGGGGATGTGTAAATATCGTGATTGTCCTCACATTTTTAGATAACGAATATTATTATACGAACACAACGGTAGTCATTTATTATTTAAGGAATGTAAAAAAAACCGTACAAACGAAGAGTTACGAAGATAGATGAAATAAAATTGTTTATGTATCTTAAGATACTGTATGTATTATAGGTACTATAACTGAAGAGTTTACGAGTACCTTTATGTATCAACTATAGTTTTGAAATTTGAACATTTATAATAAAACAAATTTTACTTGACACCAGAACAAACTTTTCCTATTCATATATTTACCTAACAAAAGCAAATCGATTACATATCGTAAATAAAAACAATGGTATTGCAATAAAAGTAACCGTCATCGACCAGACGTTTCTGTTTATAATAGGTACCTACCTACTTACAGATACTCGTGAGACGGCGCCATGACTCTGCATTTTCCTATCACACTCGTCATGCAAATAGGTTGACCATTATTATGACTTTTAATAAATAAATAATAAATATAGTGGACAATTCACACAACACTACCCCAGCCCCAAACTAAGCAGAGCTTGTATATGGGAACCAGATAGCTGATATAATACTTGAATACATTTTTTTTTGTAAATCCATACTTAGAATACAATATAACACCCAGACAGAGAACAAACATTTATGTTCACCACACAAATATTTGTTCTCGGTGGGGATCGAACCCACGACTTACGGCGCAGAAGGCAGAGCTACTACCAACTGAGCTAGAGGCCAGTCAACTTTTGAAGGTATGATACGAATTATTCATCATCATCATCTTCCTGCCCTTACCGCCACGCTAAGTGGGGTCGGCACAACAGGTTTTCTTCTTCCACTCACCCCTATCATTCGTCATCTCAATGCTCACACCTTTCCTGCTCATGTCATCCTTGACGCATTCCATCCATCTTTTCTTTGGTCTACCTCTTCTTCTATAACCACCGTTCATATCCATATCCAACATCCTCGTATTATTACCCTCATCCCTCAACATGACATTGACATGCCCATACCATACCATGATACGAATTATTATAACTATGAAACATAAATCTTCAAAAATGGGAGATTTTGGTGTAGTTGGTGTTCCTTTCAAACAAATCTTACTATTTTGTTTATTTTCTATACTTACAAACACACATATTTAGTTCATTAGTTTATATTCACTTAGCTTTATTATCTCTACTTCCTTCGTAGTCTCACCTAGGTATTCATCTAGAACTAAAGCCCTGGTAAAATCCGTGCTACAATAGCTAAAAGACCGACAAATCCAAACGTTTGGTAATCCTACATGTAAATGGAAAAGCGCGACGAATGGCTCGTAAAGTTCGCTATTTGTTCTGTTTACGATAACCGCTATTTTATAAAATTTTATTACCGAACCCGTCTGTGGAATTTTGTAAATTTCGCGTGTGTTGCATGTCGCTGTCGCGTTGTCATCACGCTGTTGTCGCGACGCGTGTCTCTCGTTGGATAAAATCTGTCGGCGACCCGTTAGCGGTAACAGGTGAGGCCGGCCTGATGAACTGCACGATAATGCACAAAAATTATGCTCAAGTGCGACGTATCTGAAAGGTCAATGTGGTTCTCCAAACTGAAAGATTTATAGATCTCCAAATCTTTTTTGAATACACGTCTATAGTGGCTCTTGTGCAAGTTCTTTTACTGGTTCTTATTAATAACTTATGACAGTATTCTGGATTTATTTTGCGGCCACTGTAATTTGTATCCAGGTTGTTAGCTATTCTAAAATTGTTACGCAGTCAACGCACGCAGACATCTAAATATGATTTTCTTACAAAGTCATTAATTTCTAATCGTAAATACCCAACTGTTCGCACTCGTAAGAATAACTATTATACTAAGTTTTAAAAACCCATTATAAAATGTATAACACTTTTGTATTATGCAAGTTATTCGGTTATTAGTGGGTAATTAAAATTCATCACGAGAAAATGTTCCTAGAACTATCTGTTTAAAATGTTCATCTAATTGCTAACTGGGGTAATTTATTATTTTAATAGTGACCTGTCTTATATTAGAATGTTAACAATTGAATAGAAAATATAGCAATAAAACTAGAATCACGACTTGTTGGCGAGAATTAGTCATTCTGGCAACGAGTCAATGAGAGACAAATTAAATTATAGCTCACAGTTTTAAGATGTCGACTATTGTTTTAGAATAATTATAAAAAATACCAGTACGTTATCTATTCTTCAGAATTTCTTGTAATATCATTGTTTTTGAGCGCGCAGAGATAAAAAAATAATTTAGAACAATTTGCTAAGATTAAGATCGCGTAGAAAAATATTATGTTCACATTCCGTCTGAGATGATGCTGATTTTTGGCACAGATTTTTTTATGCGTGGCAATTTTATAGTCGTCAAGATACAAGAGTCATATTATGAGAAAGCATAATTGATTGGAAGGACAGCTGCTGTGGGCTACCACTGACCACTTTACATTGTTCTACGAATAGTCTGCTGCAGCGGCATGAGATATAGCGGCATGAGACGAATTTTCTATTGGCACGCGGCTGCCTTGTGAGCGCCTATTATTTCAGTTCATTGAGGAAATGCAAGGATTTTGTCACAGTAAGTTCTACAATTATATATTTTCTTGCGTTAGCCGTATCTTTTGAGTTAAGAATGGTCTAAATGCGAAATACCTATATAACGCGTTCTTTGCAAGCCCATCTAAGCCCGTCTACAGACCTGACTAACGACATTAGGTTTATCAGTACAGTAATTACGGATACATTTGGTCAATCTACATTGACATTAATAGTTCCATGTTATGACTTAGGATGCGTCAGATTTATGGCATCACTAAGTGAAGTAGCTCATGAAGGAAGGGCTTGTTTGTATTACGAGCGGTCTATAAACACGTCTTAATTTCTCGTTGAATAGAGGCTATTAAAATAAAGTTTAAAATATGGAACACCAGATTGTATTTATGTTGTTGGGATTTATGGTAGTTTGACGGGCAAGCGGGGTGCTCTGTGCAAGCGCATCCACGGAGCGACATCGCGTATGACAAAGCGCTGATGGTTATATTTTCCAGACGATTTATTACGTTATAAGAGTGGCAGTGCGTGCCGTTTATACGCTTTCAGATACATAAATAGCAGTGATTTTATTTTGATGTCTTACAAGACAAGCGACGACGTGTTTAATTGTTTAGACGTGTCTCTTAATATCGTGACCTATTATTAGTCACAACAGTTTTCATAGGAATATAATTTATAATGTAGATTTAATAGCGGTGTTAACAAATGAATTATCTGTTAAAATGATTTGAATGTTTTCATGATAGTCCTGGAAGATGTCCTTGAACGGAGATCAAGTGAGTCCAATCCAACGAATCGTTGGCTTTAAACGAGTGGTTATTTTGCATTCGGATTGTTTTGCCAATAACAGTTATGAGGCAACATACCTCCATTGTTGTTATTACTTTACGATTTCGGAGACCAACAATTTAAGTGAGCAATCTCACAAATCAGACGTTTCATTGCACATTATTTTCAGTGCCATTCTCGACACTTCATTGTTTTGAGTTTTTCCGGCGAAGCTAAATCAAGCACTTAATTGATATAATATCGCTTTAGTGGTCGCGTAAAGACATTACTCCGATGCGAGAACAAAAGCAGAATTTTGTGTTGAAACCGCAAATAAATGCATCGCAATGTTAGTACGCGTAATTATTTCGGTGAGTCGTTTTGCTGAAAGGTGGTGCGGTTTTTATGCTGAAATATTACTAATCGTTCTTTCATTTTAGAGGCCATTTGCATTTTAAAACTTTAAATTCTACGTACACCAAACGCAAATAGAATTGAAAGCTTCAGTATTGCACTGGCAATACTGAAGCTTTCAATTCTATTTGACATACTGATGTCTACCACTTTAAGTCAAGAATAGATCAGCTGATGTATGGGAAATCATAGTAGAGATCGTAAACGGGCGTAGTAGGGCGTAGTGGCATATTTCATATCGCGTAATGGAGAATTTACAGGCTGTCAGAGCGAAATGACTCCCAGTGGCGCTCGCGACTCGCCAAGCTTGCACGGCTTAGAAGGATAACGCGGAAATGACGATTTAATATAGCAGTGTTTTTTTAGAAACAATACCGCCTAAGGACAATTTTTTTCTTGCAAAATCTGAGATACATAACTGTCAAATATTTTATTGATCAATTCGTCATCTGTGTAATCAGCCCTTAGTATTTGGTCACTACTCACTACCAATAATATTTTGTATATCTGTTTCTTCATCTGAGTAAGTTAAAAGGCTTAATAAATTGATTAAAAGTTAAGGATAATATTCAGAGGTCGATTTTGTTGGGTATTTTTTGTCTTTCTTTTATGTTATTTAATTTAGAAATGTGTTTTATTGTATTACGGCCTTATGCAGCTAGTGCGTAGCAATGCCCGTTCGCCCAGTATTATTATTTATGCCCTCGAGAAAACTACATTTATAACAATATTACGGCGGACCGCGCCCGCCCTCGGAAAATGATTTTCCCATTTTCTGAAGATTGCAGGTGTATTATATTTCATGAACGTTATTTATGGTGAGACTTTTATTACAAATGCGTGCGATGTCTCTATCCGTTTTTTATTGCCATCGAATTATTTGATGGAAGTCTTATTTTGTGACAAATACTGATAGGACTATTTATTGGCTGTATATTGTTATTGCTATTCGATAAGAAGTCGACGATATTGAATTCTTTGTTCGATATATGAGTTTGTTATTGCTTAGGGTCACAGTTTAATGTTTGCACAAACCTTCTAGTAGGATACTCACTATAGCTGTTTATAATTTTACGTAGATTTGGAATATCCCCTGAAGACGGATATATCCGTCAAGCGAGGCACCCTCGAAGACCGCGGGTGAAGTCCGAGGTGTTACGAGGCTCGCGGGAATATCCCGGATCCGATCAACTCTGTCCATAACCAATAATCGTAAATAAACTCCAGACCTTCCACGCCTAGCAAAGCAACATAACATGCGTGAAATGAAATTAGAAAATGTATTTATGACATCATCGTCGACCTTAGGCAGTTCACAGCTGGACATAGGTCTCCACTGACGGCATACCAAGATGAGAGCAAGGGCAATTTAGTGCTGCTTGGGTTAATCGTTGCTTTTTTATATCACTTTATAAACGATACCCTTTATTTTAGTTCTCAAATTCAATACCAAAATATTTTAAAACCATAGAGGGTACGTATAAATATTTAAGATCTTCAAAGTAGTCAAAGCAGCAGCGTTTTGCTTTTATTGACCCGTAGGTCTACCACAAGCTCTGATGTCTGGTTCTGTCTCTGGCTCTGATTTTAAATCTGTGTGAGTGTTGTCTAAATAAATCCTACGTCGAAACGTCACACACACAATATGATACACTGGTGAGCACTCCCACAGATTCAAAACCAGAGACAAAGACAGAACCAGACAGAGCTTGTGATAGGTCAAATGTAGCTATATCAAACGTGATCGAGAGAGACAAAACACTGTATATTTTCACATTTTTTGTAATGCCACTAGCCACTAAGGTAAACTTAAGTGCCTAGACTTTATTATCTTGTAGTAAAATGTACTGAGAAAATAATAGCATACATCTTAGTGCGATATAAAATATCCTCAAACGATTGGCTGCGTTCGGCTATCGTTTATTTTTACCTGAAGCCCGCGATCCTGCGCATCTCTCCCTATTAAATTTTGTTTGCATTTATTTTAAAGGTGCGACGCTCGAAGAGACGTGGTATGTGAAAAATTACACCTCAGTCCAATATTTATGGGTGATATTCGGCAGCGGTTCCTTTGTAGGATGAGGGTGTATAAATAACACCTCTTATCGCGTGGGAGCTTACCCTTAAATGGGATTTATTTTAATTATTTATCAACATTACTCTCTGATGAAATTTTTCATATGTTGGTCATTATTCATTGACCTGAAAACATTACCTCACATAAGTATTTTTGTATAGTTATGAAATGCATACCTACTCAAGCCCACAAATTTGCCTTTCCAATGTTTTAAATGTCTTTATTGATTCTTTCGTTTGAAATTACTAAGGTTTTACAGATAAATTACATCATCATCATCATCATCCACAGCCCGACTTCACCCACTGCTGGGTATAGGCCTCTCTCTGTATGTGCCACTATTGCTGGTCTTGTGCCAATCTCATCCAGGTC
Organism: Thera obeliscata; assembly: GCA_947578465.1. Taxonomy (NCBI): domain Eukaryota; kingdom Metazoa; phylum Arthropoda; class Insecta; order Lepidoptera; family Geometridae; genus Thera; species Thera obeliscata. The sequence goes on from OX387924.1 coordinate 7,343,248, forward strand.
TTGCCTGCGATGTTAACCACATCGTCTGCCCATCTTGCCGCAGGGCGACCAACGTTTCTATAGCCAGTTCTTGGACTAAATAATAAATAATAAATTACAATTACCATTAAATTAAGTCTTTTCCATTGTATATGAATTCCAGTGTTCATGGTAAAAACAAAACACTGTGCGACTATTTCTAGGGTATTCTGTTTTGTAAGGTTTCGAATGCACTAAGTGTCATTTAGAAACTCAACTCTATCAGTAAGATTGATGAGTTCGATATCATCAGTACTAAATCAGAGCCAGATCTTAACTTCGCACGCTATATTTTGCTAAGCACGCAAAGAAATGAATAAATTATGAGCAGTAAACGGAGCGAGTGGCTATTTTTGTGTGCATAATCGCTGTGTATGACCATAAATTAGTTCTATATTTGGTGGCGTTGTTTTGCGTACAGACAGGCCGTCTGCACATGCGTGCGACATCAATCTCAATTCCGAAATATTTTTCCGTCTGCGGCGCGTTCGTAGGTGTTTGTTTATCTATATTCTCAAGGTACACTTTATGGGAACCTTCTGTAGAGGGAATCGATTTGTATAAACTTCCACTTTCGGCTAGAGATCACACACGAAATTAACATCTCATTTTAGAAGAGTATCGAAGTGAATTTAATTTTGACTAAAATAAACTAATCTGTTTAAGAATAAAATTACTGATTCCTTAGTTTGATATTTCCTTAAATAATTAAATGTTATGCTTATAACTTCTTTGTTGTCACAGTAAATAGGTGCTTAGTAGGTAATGGGTTTAATAAGTCCTTTTATAGCGGGTCCCACTTAAATATCTTATTTTTTGTTCGTTTTGAATTTTCGTTGCAGAATTAATTAACAAACCATGGTATATTCCTTAGCATTTTCAATATTTTGAGATAATTTTTATTTTGAACCAGGCGAACAAGATCCTAAAAAAATATTATTATTTTCAATTGGTTTGTTGCAGGTTTGGTGATCTTCTGATGGGCAGCTCAGATGCTGACCCTTGCTGGCAAACAGACCCCATTAATAACAGTAAGAAAACAATTTGTCACTTACCAAGCCCCTGACCCCTAAAAAGATAAATCCATAAAACAGATATGAGTAGTTTTCCGCGTTACTTGAAACGAATGGGCAGGACTCGCGATTCGGAATAACGTCTCGATTACCTCCACTTATGTGGTCTAAGTAATAAGATTCAAGCCGACGAGCATGTACTGAAAAATGTTATGCGAGTGAATGAAGCGAAAGAGGTATGTCAGGATCGTAGCAAGTGGAAATTTATTATTCCCAATGGGAATGAGGTATGAGTTGTAAGAATACCTATATGTATTTTTAAGAAAACCTATTTATTTTTTCAATCATACCTATATTTCTAATAGACGGAGCCATAACACTACAATGATTATTGTAAAAAAACATAACAGTCTTTTAATCGGTACAAACAAAAAATAAATTAACAATTATGAAAATAAAACAACAACTGGTAAACCTCGTTAAAATAAAAATAAAAACAAACATTTTTACCAAATAAACATACTATACAATGCAAAACATACATATTTAAAGGTCGAATCATAAAAATTATCATGACAACATGGCTTCTGTAATTTGCTGTGTTTCAGTTTGAAGAGTGCCGGTGAAATTACTGGCACGTGAGGCTGAACATCTGTATGCCTCAAGTTAATAGACGCAGGGAAGAGCATCGTAGGGCACGTTCCTGACGTGCGTGACCTACGAGGCAATGCTTTGTTTTAGGCGGTGGTTACCACTTAACATCAGGTGGGCCATATGTTCCATCAAGTAGTTGTAAAAAAAAAAGTTCGTTTCAAAGTAAACGCTTACATGTTGCGCCGCCCCGCTATCAGCTGACTAGTGGAGCGGCCTCACGAGGGGAAAATGATTGACGGCTTCGAGATATTTCATTTTGTGGCTTGTTGAGGCTCCTTCTTGACATTGACGAGCCACTTCAGCACCTGATTGCCTTATCGAGGGCTGTTGTTACTCGCGCCACACTTCATTTCACTCGTTTTGTGCGAATCCACCAGTAATTCGAGGATTTCACTCCAATCTATTGTTAAGTTTCGTGAGTGCATGGACATTGTTCACGTTCAGTTGAGTCTCATTAAATGCAATCAAATTACCAATAGAGCTACGGTGATGGGTGAGTCGACGAGTGCCTGGCATTTAATTTTGGTCAGCTAGGTTTGGCGCTGCTGCGATGCAATTTTAGTTTATTCATAAGGAAGGACGGAGGAAACATTTCAAACGCAAACATTGTTTGTAAGCACGCTGTAAACAAATCACGATAGGACATTTTTATACTCATTCAAATGTCATATAATTTTGCATACAATATTTTCTTGGGGAGAAATGAGAACGAGCCGTGACAGGGGAATTTAATAATGACAAAATAATACAAGGCAAGTTTAAGGGCAGCCCTTTCTGCTGTCCGTCATACGGAGCGCTATTCATTCTACGTATGATATTTCTGAGATTTTCACCGGCTAACTATTCGCTAATTTATTCAACTGCACCTTAATTGTTCTTTACTGAAACTTGACTGTACAGAATTTACAAGATTATATGCTGAATAATTTCAATTGTTTTACCGCAGTTTAAATAATAATCGAATTGATTCAACATAATAGGGAGAGATTCTCAAAGTTAATCGCGGACACGATGACAAATGCATATCGCTTCATCTCGCGAGCCGTGATTAATGTGCGCGAGCCGAGCGCGCCTAGACAAAACCTACCGCCTGCGCGTACGCATCCGAACTCCTCTGCACTGACTCGACCTGCGACTTGCTACTATCTTGTAAGCAATGCCGCTTATTATTTATCAACACGCTATACCAACTTAATCAAACTCAAATCTTAGAACCGAGCGCAGAAATAAACATCTTATTTCGACGCGGTAGAGCTTGAACTGCTGCGCCGTGTTTTATGACACGACACAATAATGCTCGCCGTTATTGTCACTAGAGACAATAATGACATGTTCGTAATGTAAGCATGTATAGTTTGATCTAAAATTAAGTGAGATGAAAGAGAATTTTGTGCTTGATACAAAAAATATGAGTGGAGTAGAGTATTGTCTGTGCGCGGCGCTTTGTGGGGACAAAGCCGTGTTAACACGAGCGCATTCCGCTCGATTAGCATCATAAATGAGAGAGTGTCGGATCTAAAGAATAGCAGGTGTCTTCTATTATTATAATTTGTCATTAGTTCTCAATTCCCATCTTTCTTAATGTACGTCATTTTGTATGCCACAAGAGCTTATTAACATTGAAACTGGTCTTATTATGTCCCTTTTGTGACAAAGTGAAGGTGTCTATAATTATAAAACTACTCTGCCATTGTGTAAGGACAATAAAATTGACAAATGTGTCAATTAAATGCACTCTATCGGGTTATAGTATGGCGAAGACAAAAGTAAAATGTATTTAATGTTTAAATATCGTCATATTTTATAATCGTCACAAGCCTCATTAATTCAGGTATTCCATAATGTTACAATGTTAAACTTTTCCAAGCAACTAATAAACTGAAACTGGTTATTTAATATAAATAAATAAATATTGTGGGCAATCCACACAACACTATCTAGCCTATGTATTATGGGAACCAGATAGTCAGTTGGCAGTAGGTAGCTCTGCCTTCTGCGCCGTAGGTCGTGGGTTCGATCCCCACCAAGAACAAATATTTGTGTGGTGAACACAGATGTTTCTTCTCTGTCTGAGTGTTATATTGTATTCTATGTATGTACAAAAACAAAGTATTTAAATATTATATCAGCTATATGGTTTCCATAGTACAAGCTCTGCTTAGTTTGGGGCTAGATAGTGTTGTGTGGATTGTCAGCAATATATATTATTATTATTTATTTATAGGAGGAAGTAATAGCTGTCTAATCCCCTCATAAAACTGTATGACTTCTAATTATTACAAAAACAATATACCTGACATCTATATCACACCTACACGTTAATTCAAAGTCAGTTTATTTTAATGGAGGTGAAAAATCTGGTTAATTATTTTATGTCGCGTCGTTTCAAACTTCTGATGATAAGCACTAAAAGTGTCTTAGGCCCGTATTCTGAAACAGTGCTTGAGTCTGAGTAGAGATCAAGCACTCTCAAGCATAGATTTTTTGACAGATCCCCATGGAAAAATGCTAAAAATCTATGTTTGACTCAGACTCCAAGCACTGTTTCTGAGCCTGAGTTTCCTTAGCCTCTCCTTACTCAAAAGTCAAAAATACGTTTATTCAGCTGTATCACAAGGATCACTTTAAAACGACAAAAATCTAGGTGAGTCTAGGTGCCAGTTCCTGTGTGTCCCTATATCTAGTACTTGATTTGCAAATGCATTAAATGAGTTTAGTACTTCTAAAGGCCTGCGTACATCTAAGCTCTGGCTATCAGCTGAAACGCTGTCAAATATCGCTGTCGTATTATTGGGCCTTCTAGCGCCATATTAAGCCGGAAGACGAAACCGTAGGGCGCCCACCCATCAGATGGACCGACGACATTGTTAAGATCACAGGAAGTCGGTGGAAAGAAAGGGCTCAGAATCGTTCTTCCTGGAAATGTGTAGGGGAGGCCTATGCCCAGCAGTGGACTTCTTCAGGCTGATGATGATGATGATTAGGCCTTTAGTAGTTTTGCATTATGGTATGACAAGTGGCTGTCAACGCTTAGGAATGTAAAGTCATCGGAATGACAGAAGAGAGTTGTAATTACGCCAGGACTGTGCATTTAAAGCACTTTATTGTTGTTTCCCAAAATGAAACAAGCTCATTTGACCGTTATCTGAATGACAATTACCAAATATAATCCAAATCTAAACGCCAGGCTCCACACGGAATATCAATGTTTGGTTCATCCTGGTCGCTTGTGAACCGACGACGTGATGTGTCACCATTAACCAAAGCTGCATTAATGAACGATGCTTGCACCGGAATCTACCATATTTATACATTCTGTCCCGTATCTCATATCGTCATAGACCCTTTCTTAATATACAGGGTGTCCGGGAGTTAATGGATAACCCAGCAGGTACTTTGGTTGCCCCCTTGCCTCTCCACAATTACCTGCAAGTACCACCGAGAAAAATTTAGTTTAATACCATTTAAGAAACTACATGAAGTACCTAGGCATGTTTTCTAAGCTGTGGGCCACCCCGGTATCTGTACGTTTTATACCACAGGTGCTCAAACTTTATCTTAAAAAAACATCGAATACACTAATTTTTGTTTTAAAGTATTGGAAAAAAATAAACAGTTATGGTTAGGAATATTTTGTGTGTGCAAGGCCAATCATCCACGGTTATTTCCGGAGAAAACCAGTTCGTTATTATTGAATTTGTAGCTGTTGTGTTCAAACTTTGAACAAGGGTATCAAATTTCGGACTTTAAAAAAAACTCCTAGACGGCTGCAGATAGATTTTTTGTTTATTTTTTTCTGAGTTGCCCCCTTGCCCCCCCCCCCCCCCACAAGTACCTGCGGGGTTATCCATTAATTACCGAACACCCTGTATATGCGACATATGCGTCATCCGAAACTATCAAATGCATTACCAAAACTATACATACAAGAGTCACGTTCATAAAAATATGGTGTCATTTTAGCTTTTAAATTCGTTCGAAAGTAATATTTTTATGTGCATAGTTTAGAATAATCTTGGTCGGCCGAAGCGGCATAAGTGCCTTATTAGCGACAGTTTATCGTATCAAATTATACAATTTCATCTGTACGGCGTATGTTTTATTGAAATGGATATAATTAATGGAGTATTACGATGCTGGACGTTATAACCGGAGGTGGGTATGCCGCTGTGCACCGCGGTTTAGGAACTAACTTGTCTCATATAAATCGGGTCCGCCGCAGAGTCGCGCCCGCTCTGTGTATAAATATTGACATTTATGCACATATTGCTCCATATACGTTTTTTATAGTTGTAAAATATGAACCTAGAGTGATTTTTTGTTTGGCTCTTTAACTCGATATTCTCTGTAAATGGCGATAAAAATTAGCATAATTATATGTCCCTCATTTTAAATACAAATTATTTGTATGTTCAGTTACTTAAACGTGGCTGTTTACGGTGCTTGATGTTTAGAGAGCTATTAAACCTGCCCACGCGAAATTAAACGATTTCCGTTTCACAAAAAGAACTGGTAATATCTAGTAAGTGACAACTTGATGAATCAGCATAGTATCTCGAAATATCGATTTATATACCAATATTTCAAATAATATGTATTTTTTTAAGGAAAAGTAGATGATTTTAGTAGCTATTAGATAACATTTGTAGTCCTTACCTATAAGTAAAACATGTATTCAATATTTTATGATAATTTACATTTTTCCACGCATCGTACGTTGTAACTACGTTGCACCCGTCGTAAGTAACATCAGTCCTGTCCATCCAACGGTTGTCTAGTAGAGATCGTTGCTTACCGATAAGACCACTTTTTTAGTTTTTATACATCATTGTCCGTTTCTATGTTTTTGTGAGCAATACAGTATTTTCTATCTATTTTTTTCTCTAGCTTTCATTATAATCTCCATGCTATTTCCATGCAGTTGTCTAAAAAAAACATATTTACTATGTATAGTTTCCCACGTGGTGGTCGGCGACATCGACACGTAGATCTGATAGTGCAGACAACATCCAGCCGTTATCGACCGACGTGGAATCGATGAACGGAATTATCGCATTGCAATGCCACATCTTAGCCTAATTGCTCCACAGGTAGATATTATCTTTACAAATATTATTAGCGCGAAAGTTTCAGCGATACTTTATCGCTCGACAATCAAGAACCGGGTTTATTCTTACAACGAATTCCTTCGCTGTGAGTTTTCAATTTTTGTTTCATAATTTGAAAATCGAACGCAGATTCAGCGTTCACCCGAACGAGCCGTATAGCAGGAATAAACCTTTTGGCTATGATATCTGGGTGTCGATTCCAGCAACACAAATCACTCAAGCGATCCTGTAAATCGATGTGAGTTGTCAATTTTTGTTTGAAAAATTTGAATATTTAACGCGGATTCAGCGATCACTCAATCGAGCCGTGTTGCTGGAATCGATGTCCAGATCAGAATTCAGTGGAGGAATTTCAACCCTAAGATTAGACTCAGAAAGTAGACCTTATTCTGAAATCTCATGTTTTAAATCAATAATATAATGAAGTGCGTTGTCCAATGTTTTAAATGCAATTTTTTTTGACAAAACTTTTTTGTTTATATATAATTGTTTCTGTAACGTTGGATTTGGATGGAAATAATTTCGTTCATAACCTGTAATATTATAACGTACAGGGGTGGCATCATTATAGCGAAGTGAATGCTTATATTTCATATATCATTGAATAGGCGTAGGCGGTGTGATGAACTATTCTTAGCAAGTCTACTGAAATATGTCTAATGCCTACCTTATGGAAGCTATTGTCGTGCTTTTAAAATGACGCGGCCGAATAACAACCGAAATATAAAAGTCTTTATATCACAATTAATCACCATTTTATTGGAAGCTGAAAGTTATGTATGCATGCTTAATAACATAAGACTTTATAGCTGGGGTAATAAAGTTGATTTTTGTAGAGTAAGTAGGTACTTGTAAACGTGGTAGCAGGAAATACCGCAATGGAGCCGTGTCAACAAAAAATCTAAAAACACGCATCATGCTGCTGAGACTGAGATTTAACTCATTTCAGATTTGAGTAGACTTTTGTTGTCGACGCCACTTAATTTTATCGCTTAATTTATAGATCGGATTTACATCTAAGAATACGCATTGTTTTGGATGACTGGCATTTATTTACAACTTTACATCTTTTGATATTTACAATAGGTTAGTTGTTGACCACATTTTTAATACATTATTTAAACATTTAAATTAGCAGTATGAATTTATATTTGGCTGGCTTTTAAATTAATTAGGCTAATATGACGAACATGACACTATATTATTATTATAAGAAAGAACTAGTGATACGATACGAATAATCATAATGATTTATATCAGACAACAAATAGATAGTAAAATAAAAACATGCCCCATATTATAAATATTATGTACCTTAAAACTACATACATTTTCAAAATTATTTATACTCTAACCTCTTCATTCATAATGCCTGACGCTTTTTAGCGGCTCTCTTAAAGTGTCTTGTCACTCTCACTTTCATGTCAACAAATAAAGATGGCAACAGACTTATCGGCCTGCTAAGCTTAATGTCTGAGAAGACCGTTATAAATATGAGCGTAATTATTATAGCAAGAATGGACAAGATACGAAATTAGTAGGTACATCTGGGGAAATCTAAAGGTACTCGCTAACAGAAAAATTGTGGAGCAACAGGCTGGTGTGGTACGGACATATCATGGGGAGAGATGAAAGTAGTGTGATGAGTATGAATGTAAATGGATATGCAGGTAGAGGTAGGCCAAAGAAAATATGGATGAACTAAGTTAAAGATGACCTGGATAAGAAAAAAGTGAATACAGAGATGATGCCTTATTGAGGAAAATGAGAAAATGTTGTGCCGACTAATAAGGGCAAGAAGAAGAAGATTATAGCACCAGGAATGTAAAGCGTGCATGTTATGCTCTTCATTTCTGGATATGTATAATGTTTAATTAACTAACGGTCTAACTTTTCGTCTGCCAATAGATTTCTGCAAAAAATATACCGCTACGTTTAATTTAATTTAAATGCAATTGATAAGGAGACGTTGTATGGTTAGTTAAAATGGTCCTAAAACGCAGCGGCCGATGAATGATTGAAACTACAAGTTTGAAGACTAAACGGCTAGGGCGGGCATTATATCAACATGCATGACATATTTGTCTCTAATGATGATAAATGACATTGTTTAAAACGCTCCCATTCAAGGTGTCTCAATAAATTAATCTGTCTCGCGTCGGACCACAGTGGAACGGCAATTAAACGGCCAGGGAAATTACCACACAATGTGCGTTGTATATCATCACATGACGGGCATTGCGCATACGCGAGCCGGGACTAACCACCCGTCATATTCCAGACTCAAAGGTGGATGCGATACCATCGAACCGAATAAACCGGAACTTTTTTGGAAATTTTGAGGTCTTGCATGATCGAAAACCATTGGGTGCCTATAACCGTCAGTGGCTTTGTGACAGACATGTACAGATCTCGAAGATGCTAAGTCATACACTCATGTAACTTGCATGATCATGTTTATTTCCAGTTTATTGTTTTACACTTACCAACGTTTTTTTTATTTGTATCTAAATCCGTAATTATATTTATATAAATATATATCTGTTGCTAGTGAATAAGACGGCTGTCTACTGGTAGTTCTCAGTAGTGAAATATCACAAAATATTTTTATGTGTCACGATCATAGTATAACGTGATCATTGCTGCGAAGATTACTCGTACTTAGTTTTCGCAAACACCCTGTACGTCAGACGCTATGACGCTCAATGAAGTCTGTTGGAATGCTTGTAACGAGCTTCACGATAATTTATACTCTACACGTCTTATTACACTTTTAGGAATCCCATGCACTTGAAAGAGTACCTAGCAGTGAAAACCAGTGGTTCAAAGATAAAACATCAAATTATAACGCTAATAATAATAATAAATATTGTGGACAATTCACACAACACTACCCAGCCCCAAACTAAGCAGAGCTTGTAATATGGGAACCAGATAGCTGATATAATACCTACTTGAATATTTTTTTTATTTTTTTATTGTAAATACATACATACAATACAATACAACACCCAGACAGAGAACAAACATTTATGTTCACCACACAAATATTTGTTCTCGGTGGGGATCGAACCCACGACCTACGGCGCAGAAGGCAGAGCTACTACCAACTGAGCTAGAGGCCAGTCCAAAAATTTCTAAGAAAAATTTGCAATATTTGTTGTCTACTAATATACCTAGGTATATTATTAAATAATTCAGTGTTCTTGCCAACATTTTTTTTCGGCTAACAGAGGAGATTAAAGAACAAAAACCTGTTGTGCTGACCCCACATGAAGTGGGTTAAGGGCAAGAAAATGATGAGTGTTCTTTTCAAAGGGAAAAAGAGCCATTTCCGATTGAAAATAGTGAAAAACATGTTTATTACTTTTACCATACTACCCAAACAGTCACTGACTCTAAAAAAGACAGCGACCTTATTATGAGTTTTTTTACTAAGAACTAATATTTATGGAGGTGCTTTTTATCATATCGGTACTGATTCATAATAAAAGCCCCATTTTTTATGCATTAGTGATATTACACTTTTGAGTTATCAATCCCGTGGTCAACAACGTGAATAACTAATCAGAAATTCATATTAATCTTATTTCACTTTCATCAGGCTAAACGTTCGTAGATATTAATATTTTCTTTCGTAATTTAGCGTATCATAATCGATTGGATTTATAAGTAGGTACTTACCACATTCAAACCAATAAAATAAACATCAAAGAAGGGTTCAATTTCTAAAACAAAATAATGAAATTGGCCAATATTTACTCTTCTTCTTCTCTATGCCAATGATTACTTTAAACTATAGGTAACATCTTCTTCAATTTCTACGAAAGAAGCATTAGGTACTTTTAATTAGAGGTTGGGAATGAGATGTTTACAATGATTAATACTCTATAACAATAATTTAAGCCTAGATGGCTTAAATTATTGTTAGAGTATTACTACGTATTACTAAGTTTATTGGTCCATGTAAATTTTATCCTGAATTTTTGGGTAAAAATTACAAAAACAGTAATTTTAAAACTTATCATTTTAGTTTTGTAACAGTCTGACAACAAATCTATCTTATTACGGTTTCTGCTTTCCTCTTTTGTGGTAAGGAATCCTAAAAATAACGTTCTGAGAATCGGTAAGGTATGGAACGGTCAACATCAAAAATAACCTTTTAATTTACAATTTAAAACGTTTGTTATCCAATACTGAAATATTTAAAAAACGTATTCGAACATTTTTACCGAATTAATCAGGCTGTCAGTCTGTCGAACAGGAAATACGCGACGTTGATTAAAAGTGTTTATTAAAATTGTATGGCACTCGTCTGATTTTTCCATTTCCATTTTAGTTAAATTGTTTATATTTGGGCTGATTAAATAAAAATAGATTGCCATCACTGTAGTTGTATCTGTTGAGCTTGAAAATTATTAGCTGATTAGCCAAAATCAACAAATGATTACAAAATATTTGTCCTGACTGACGCAGACCACGGACAATCTAAAGTTTGGTTTAGGCATGTAGTAAAGTGAAGTCTGACTTTCTTCCAGTAGATATTCACAGAAGATCATGAATCATGATCATCCTATTACATGTTTTTGATACTTTTTAAATAGGCACAGCGGATGCCTTTAATCGGAGTCGCTAGTCGTAATCGTTGAGTTAGTTTGTGTCGTGAACTATATTATTTTTGTCATCATACCCAAAATAAAACTATGCAATGCTATAAATATTTATAGGACCTAAATTATAACTTCTATGAATTGTAATGAGAACATGTGTTATGACGCAAATAAGGATTTCATTTCGATGATATTCAGCCCGCAGCGCACGTACAAAGTACATGCGTTCATCGACGTCTAGCATTCTAATGTCGCATGATTTCGTTCGATGATATCGATGTATTCTGACAAACACCTTTACTTGAGCCTCCATGCCTCTCCTCCAAGCCTACATAATAAAACTTTCCTTCAAGCATCGACTCAGTACTTAGAGGTCAGGTAAGTTTGGCTGTTGCATCCATAGACTTGCGACTAGTTGCGACCGAGTTTACATGACACGCACTAGTTTTATTACCCTCATGTTTCTAAATGGCCCTCATTTTGTTTCAACGAAATTATTTATATTTGAATACATGGGCAGATCGTTTCCCAATCAAATGTTGACCTAAAAAGCATTTGTGTAATGCAATGGAGCGTTGACAAATTATGTAGATGGCGGGATGGTATCGCGACGCGAATTGTTGCCGACGCATACGCATGACTGTACCTGCTTACGGACGTACCTACTGAACGGCATGTTTGGAATCGTCAACGTTATTATCATCGTAAGCCTTTGACATCTATAAAAGATGATTTAAGTACCGTCTGTTATTGAGGTGCGGCACTTACGAAAATGGCTGGTAAGACCAATACAGGAACGATAGCTACGATCGCAGATTTGGCAAATGAATTTTGTACCTGGTGACGTTATTGTCATTGCAACTTTAATATTCTCTATTCCCGACAAATAGGAGTAATGTGTGAAATAATAATAGAATCTAGAGTAAATTATGTTTCATGTCATATTCGCGACCAAATCGCAAATTGCGCTACTTATTCATTGTTAATACCTCTCACCTATGATATCTTTTACGAGTTACAGGTGAGTCGTTTGACCCCAATCTCAACTAATGTAAGTGACAATGCGGTCACTTTCTTAAAAAACAATGTCACGTCACGTAATAAACGTGGTACCGCCAGCGTCATAGCATCAGAAGTCACCCTGCGTGCTGTGGACCCGACCATCCTCCTTTACCTCTCGAGATTGGACCCGAATACTTCAGGTGATGAGGTCTTTCGATATGTAAAGGAGAGGATACGTTTCTGGATTAAGGACCCGCCACCAATACAGTTACATCTGCAGCGGCTAGAGCCATCGGGAATGAGAGACACGGCCTTTAAATCGTACGTGCTCCAGGTGCCTGCGAAGCATGCGGGACATGTTTCTCAATTCGGATTTCTGGCCGCCAGGAGTCGTCTATCGTCGCTTTAGGGGTGCGCTAACGAAAAAAGCCCCTAAGATTTAAGATTTAATAAGTAATTTTATTTTATTTTATTTTATGTATGTTAGTCTCTAAGGTATTTATTAACTATGGACCTAAGGTGTTTCATTTTTGTAATGTACATTTTATAGTTGTCTGAAATAAAATATATTATTATTATTATTATTAATGTAATGTAAACAACGCCACATTTTTTTTATTTATGATCTCTACCTTATACTCGTGAGAGGAATTGATTTCGCAATCATTTAAAATTAGCTTCTTTATGGGTGCGGTTTATTGGTAGGTTCAAATACCCATTCAATTAACATTATTTTGTAAAATCTTTGTCATTACTCTTATCATTGTAGGAGATAGGTACGTGAATGCAATTTGAATTGAATTTAGAAATACGAAACATAAATTTAGTCAATACTAAAGCTTATAAAACAAAGGCTCTTTCCTCCTACAGAAAATGAATTCAGAAACCCACACAATCCTCAACAATGCTCATCAATAACAATTAAATTAATAAAATGGTTATAAAATGCTCCAGTGACTATAAATAACCACTATTATTGGTCGTACTGTAATTCGAGTGTAATTGATTGTTTACTTCCATTTTACTTCAAATGGAACCAAAACTTACAATGATGTGAATCATACTGCTGTATAGGGTGTTCTCAAATAATGTAGAGTCGACCTCATACTTTAACCTTATTTCTATGATGGGTTTCCGATAAATCTTTGTGGTGTATCTAGTATTTATGTGATGTGGGTAGTTATGTTTTGTCGGCAGTCGGTTGCGAACCATCGATTACACGAGTTCATAAATGGGATCTGCGTTGTTTCCTTGTTAATATCCTGAAATATAGGACAATCTTATAATCATAATTTAAATAAAGATCAACCATTAATGCGGATGGAGCTTTGGATACCCCAATTTTTTTAGTATCGACTTTTTAGGTATTAAATAAATGGCAATAGTTGTAAAAGAGCTCTTTGTGAAAAGTTTGTTCGGGGAAGTACTACCACTAAGCCTATTTCTGCCGTGAAGTAGCATTGCTATCTTTCGGTTTGAAGAGTGTGGGTGTCGCTGAAATTACTGACTTGTAAAGCTGTGCATCTCTGTGTATCTGATCTCTTGAACTGATAAAAAAAACAAAGATTCATTTTGTGTTTTACACGAATAGTTTTTTGTAGTTGATTATTTCACTTAATAACAATGCCCACATTCATTGCATTTATAGAATAATGATTTCCACGCAGCTACTAATCAACGTTAATATATTGGCCAAAACATTTGAGTTGCCAACAAAAAACACGAATTAATTGTTAGAACGTTCGGATGCAACCGCAAATGCCTGGGTCACCTTTGGGTTTTATCATTGTTTTAATTTGTGTTAAAATTTATGCGAAGCGTTGTTACACTTAACAACTTTTTTTTTAGAAACAGTTTTAATATTTAAAATGGCGAGCCATTGTTACTGAAAATTGAGCTAGTTCTTCGAAGATTGATAAAAATAAAGTTATTATTGAAAATTACCTATGTTAATTATGAGTAGGTAATTACATCACCTAATTTTTAATAATCACATGCATTATAAATTAATTTACCCATTGTTTTACTGTGAATTTTTATTTTAAGCAAAATACTGTATTCCTATATGTGTCATAGTAATTAATAAAGAGTTATCTATCTATTAGATTAGATTAGAAAATACTTTATTGCACAAAATTAAGTACATAGGCGAACTTAATGCTAATTAGCATTTTCTACCAGTTAACCATTGTGTATCTATCTATCTATCTATAAAATATTTTTATGTTTAAAATATATTTAAATAAACTAGGATGGGACACGCTGTATATGAATCGACTGTCTATGCGCTGATCAGCTGTTAAGATGTTGATTTACGTGGGTATAGAACGCAACCAATTATGTTATTAGTGGCCAATTTATCGTTCGTCACATTAACATATGGACGAAAGTTATGTGAAAGGGAGCCATTCGTCAGCAAGCACTTTTATACTAAAGCTATTTGGATTCAAAGAGCTATTTTTACACTTATAGAAATAAAAATCAAAAAGTTATATATGCAATAATGATAAATATATTTTCAGTGGTATGTGAACATAAATTTTGAAGGTAATTTGTTCGGCAGCAGGTAGTTATCAAAGTAGGTCAAAAATGTGGAGCGTGTTTATTTTCTTTTAATTATTCTTCGCGTGATAAGTGGGTGACCTACAACAATGAAAAAGCATCATAATAAAAAGAAAAGGTGATGTTGACAAAACGATGGTTCCTTCTCGTGATGAGTATCAGCAATAACTCGTTTCCACTATCTGCGGGTCAATATTTTCTCATGAAGCTCGACGTTTTGTCACACAAAATAACGTGTTTTATTGTGGAACGTTGCTCGCTAAATGTTTTACGGCAATAAAGAAAAACAAAAGCATATTGTCTTACTCTTTCTGAGAGCATTTTCTTTCGCAAAAAATACAATCGCTTTGTTTTATTAATATTTATTAGTCTGTTCTAAAATGCTTCAGTGGTACGGATGCCGCTAATATTTCGTACTAAATTAAAACTTCCATGGCGTTGCTTGAATACTTTCTTTGGGTTTTAAGCAACGATGTTGTTTTTTTATTGGGATTTACTTAATTTAAAAGCAGTAAAGTTCCCTACAGTACAATGGCAGGAATCTCAATCTGTTTAAACAGTTTATTACATTCGATAACCGAATAATTTGCAGGATCACTTAATTTTTTTGAGGCTCTCCATCCATCATCCACCCAGAACAAATATTTTCGTTGCGAACCCAGATATTAGTTCTCTGTCTGTGTGTTATATTATATTGTATTCTAAGAATGTATTTACCTACAAAAAAAATTTTTAAGTACTGTATCAGCTATCTGATACCCATAGTACAAGCTCTGCTTAGTTTGGGGCTAGATAGTGTTGTGTGGATTGTCCATAATATTTTTTTTTTATCTAGGTACTGATTTTAGGTAGTTCGTCCATTGGTTGAAGGAACTTCCGGTTCGTAGTTGCCGTTTATGAATTTTTTATTTCTCAGTTGGGTTATACGAACTATATGGCCTGCCCAATGCCACTCCAACTTGCTAATTCTGACAGCTCTCGTTTAACTTGGTTCTTAAAACTAGTGACGACAACTAAAATAAATTACGTTGTATCTTATTCGGATTTATTCGGATCATTTCCTAGAAATGGTCTATAGGACATCTGCTTCAAATAATAATTTCATATTCGCATCAGCAGCAGCGCCCGCCAACCGTGATGACGGATACAAATGCCCTCTGTACATTTCTGCGAACTTGATTAGCATCGCCTCAAACAACAGGCCCTATTGACTCTTACTCATAATCCGATAAATAATTCCATATTACTACACTGCTCTGATGAGGTCAAATTGAAATATGGAAGTTTTTTGCGTCCATTTTTTTTGTTACACAATGGAATTCCTTCACAATAAAACATAGTTTTGTATCGCACTCCTTAAGAAGTTAGCATAGTAAAAAAAAAATTAAGAATGCACTCAAATCAACCCATTATTTCTCAATTGAATTGGCAATCGTATAGGTACATAATATTATGTATAACTGCTGACTTCAGTGCGAACGTAAGATCTTGTTGTACCTATACCATCGGTCGACCTGTACCTAACTATTTAGTTAGGTAGGTACTACATAAATAAGTCTATTGTCCCAATTCAATACGGGTAATTTATTTAAATGTTTGTAAGTATTCTAATTTTTGAAAACTTTGACCTGTTCCTATTAGCATATTTTTGTTAGTATCCAATGCACGTACGTTGGAGCGCGAAGGAAGAATATCATAATTGTTCCAATGAAATATGACCAAATTATGTTTGATATTCAAATAGTTGAGTGGCTTCCGCTGGGAACCGTCCGGCCGGCCGGCTATGGCAATGGGCATACGGCGGCGGCGACGGCCGAGCTCTCAACTGCTCGTATTTTACTGCTACAATCGGCTGAATAATAACACGCTACATTAGTTTCCCATTATGCCTGCGAGACAATAAAATTTGCCCAATTTTACGATCACATTAATAATTTTATGAATGGAAGCAAACGGTTTAAATCTTCGCTGAGACGAATAAAAAGTGATTCGGTCGGGTCGATTGGGGTCGTATCGTGGGTGCTAAACGTAATGGGATGTCGGCGGTGTCGTGCAGTTATGGTGAGGTTAAGGTTGTTGGAGGTGGTGTAGCGTGCTGGAAGGGTAAATGTACCAACCAACGCCGGCCGGCGGAAGACGGCTGGTTCCCAGGGTATCACTTGCACGGACGCCGCGCCGGACGCTGGCGATCGCCTTTGTACTTGTTATTGTAGCTACCCGCGCGCACCCTTCCACTCACACGACATCTTTATCGATTAAAGGTGTCATTTATTGACATCGTTTATCGATGACAAAAGTATCGATAAGTACAAAGTGAAAATCCCGAATTGTATGCCTAACACATTACTGACAATAAACCACTTGTAATGCAGTTTAAGTATTGTTAAGAACCTACTTTACGTCTTGACAAGTAAACTAAAATTAGCAAATTCTTCATCTTTAAAATTAGTTGGCACATGTCCATCGGACAATTTAGCCAGTGTCAAGTTAGGATGTATTACATAAATATAATAGCTTTTTAGTTGAGTCAGTCAATAGAAAAGTCAGCTGACTACAATAACACCTGAAAACAATTAAAATGAAAAAGCTATGCGACTTACCAAAATGACAGAAAACGAATCTATACGCAAGTTAAAGTATTTAAATAAAGTTATCGTAGAGAGAAGTTATTTTAATTGTTTTTTGTACGATAATCTAGGTCAATTTAAAATAAGTTATCGATGAAGCGCCTCACTAGCGGTGAATTACAAGGATGTGCGAGACAACGTGTCTCTATCAAGTTACGCGAAATGAAACCGCAAAATCAGTGCCAGCCGCAAAACAACGGAAGCCGTTGCCGATGGGGTCCCCTACTCTCTCACGAACTATCTGTGACTTATTCACACACTACACATATACACACTTACCTACATTTACCTACATAAACACATTGGTCATTGCATAAATACATCGTAAGGTAGAGCAATAAAAAAAGATGGTACTTGTTAGAATTCATCTAAGTTATGTGCGATGGCGATGAGTGAAACACTGTCAAATATTATGTATTTGAAAGCGTTTCACTGATCACCATCGCCATCGCCTAGATGTGCCTTCAATAGGTAAGTAATTAGTATGAAAAAATACAAGGTAGGTAGGTACACGGAAAACCTATTACTTATAAGAAATATTGCTAAAAGCTATTATGAATTTGGAGTAGTTTATCTTAGATTCGTATTGGAATTAGAGAGAATTATTTACATATGTATCGGGTGAGTCATTAATTAAAAAGATACGTAAGTATAGGTAATTTTTCGTATCCAAATATGTTTTTATAACCAGCGATGTTGTAAATATCTTCAAGACCGATCCCTTCCACTTTGCATAAATAAAATTGTAATAAATCTTTTATTACTCTCTATCTATTAAAACCATTCTTGCATAAAACAAATACTAATTCAGTTATCTGAACCAAATTGCAGTCATAAAAATGAAGACCATTTATGGCATTATTCGAAGGCATATCAAAACTGGTGCTTTGTGTGTTGAAGTACAATGCAGTGCAAAAAAAGTGTATCGATGTAAATATTTATTCTTTACGTCTCATAACAAACATACGCCATAACTTTTTTTAATGCATTCTCTTCTAATTATATTTTATATATAATACTAATCTAAATAATATGAATAGTACTATGAAACCACTAAGGTTAGTAGGGATAATGCTAATAGAGAGTCATTAGGCGATAGCTTATAAAAAAGTACAGAATACTTCTTACAAACTGAAAGTAAAGGTAAGTGCATATAAGTTAGTAGGTATTTTAAGTTATTGCTAACTTTATATATTAGCTAAGAAGTGAGATTTCAATTTAGAGTAAATGTTTTTTGAATTGATTTAAAAATGTTACCCTTTAGAATGGAATCACATCCGGAAGTTTTTTCCTAAAGAATATTAAAATTAGTAGGTAGTTTGTTTGTATCATCATACTGTATTCAAATTTGGATAATCACACAGTGTTGGTGATTATTCAAACATCGTAGCCGATAGTCGTAGCATGTATGAATTCGTAGCACGTCGCAGATAACAAAATAATACAAGCCGAATCATAAAGTCTTCTGAAATGAACTGTCGAAATGTCTAACTTTTATGGGCCGCAGTGTACGTGAGAAGTTATAGGTTTCATTTGCGGGCGATAGACGACAATTTTCAATTTTCTTGCGCGTGCGTCCCATTTGAATATTTTAATTTGGGGGGCGGCGCGACTATTTCAATTTATTTTATGAGCTCCGCTCCAGAAGGGGTAGGCGACGCTCTCACCGCCTCAGATTAGTCAATATTTGATAGCTTTATTGCTTGCCTTGATATATTTATACATGCTTTTAAAATAAAGTGAAGTTGGGGGCATATTATTTTGGATACAATAACTTCGATATTGTGAACTTAAAGAAACGATTGGTAGAGTTTTGTCAAGATTTCGAATTATTCCTCCTGGACTTATTAAAGACGCGAGCAATTATTTTCTCAGCGTTTGAAGTATTCACGTTATTTCAATTATCCACAAATTTCGAAAATCATGGCCTGATAATATACCTGCATGCGTCTATGCTCCAGGTATATAGGTACCTAATATCGTAACTGGCCAATGCAAGCAAAGGCGTTCCCCATGTTTAACCTCACATAGCTGCCTCATCTAATAGAATTGTGAGCTCGTTATCTGCTCAGATTAAAATATTCAGTATTTGAGTGATTTCACGAGCGAGTGAGCGGCAAAGGGTTGACTAGTCGTTTCGCCCGCTTTGAACACTTGTGGGGAGATCCGCCACCCGCCATGCACGAGGAAACCGCCATGCTGGCCTCCTATATCTACACATTTGCATTTATTTTCATAAAGCTACATTCTCCACAAACGAATTAAATTCCGACGTTATAAAATAAAGAGTGACACATATCGTTAACCCTATTACTGCGCGCTCCAAAATAGTCGCAAATATTTAATAACGAGTTACATGAAATAGCGATCAAGCCGCAACAGTCGCATAAACAAATGAATTGTCGAATTTCACTGGCTTTTTCCGGCGTCTGCCTCCATGAATTATTCCATTTATATTATGGCACCGACCGCATCAAATATTTCATTCCGAGTTTTGCATATTTAATATCGACACAAACTGTTTCGGAATACTTTACAGACTATTTGCTTTCCATTCAGCTCAGACTGAAGTGGCTGCTGATTTTCATCATTTGAACTTATAAATTTAACACTGCGTAAAATTTAACTTCGTAGAATAAAAATTCTCAAAGTACATTAACATTTTATGATCGTGATATTATTAATGTATTGATATCCAATTTGTATCAAAATGTTGAGTCATATTTACAATGAATAGAGTCGTCACGGTGATATTCTATACATAAACTGGCGGATGCTGTCGACAGATAAATATTGCACTCCACCCATGGAGAGCTAATTTTATGAGTGAAATTAGTTATTCACCTGTTGTTGCCATTTATTATAGAACACAATGAGATCGGCAGCGGAGCGAGTCGACCGCCCGGCCGCGCCTATTCCATTATTTGCGTATAACTACCTACATCAAAACCAAAACTAAATCGCCTATTCAAATCACCCATGAAATCCTGCATTTCAATCACTTGATACTTTGCGCAACATCGGGAAATGATTTATAACAAGAGTAATTTTAATACAATATAAGTTTTTGCCACGTCATTCGGTCCAAATTTTACTGTCTATCGAAGCCGAGCAGCGTGCTTAATTTTAACACTCATTTATTGGATGGCTAAGTTTTATAAATAAAAGCCGCATCACGATCGACTGAGATGTCCGGTTTACCCTAGATGGGCAACTTTTTATAATTTTTGTAAACTGAACGATTGGCTTGGGCTATATAATTCGTGGTGTACGTGACTATCATTTTTTTGAATTGTATTCGATAGCGCAACGTCTTCTCCGTGAATCAATTCTGCCTAAACAGGTAGATACAACTGTTAATGAGAACTCAGGTATCTTCGTCACGTAACTAATAATAAAAAACTGTTATCAAACCCCTCTGAATTGAGATAACCTCATCAGTCATGCCAAATGTATATAAAAAAAATAAAACTTGAGTGATAGTGCATGAACAACGAAGAGCTTTTTGTTTTACATCCAATATCCCATCTCTATAATCATTAGAAATGTTTATCGATAGAGATTAAACCTGCCTACCAAGGTTATATTACTTAGAGCTTAGACACTACTTACGCCTATGGGTTTAATTATGATGATACTAAACACTTTTAATAACGATTTACGTCTCAGATTGATGGTGGTGCGATATAACACGTCCTCGTTTAGGTTAGGTTTATGGTAAAGTTAGGTTTATCTTTGGTAGGTAAAGTATTTATTATGCATATGGCAGCCAGAGAGATGTCATGAGGAAGGATGAAAGTCATGTGACTAGGATAGTGACGAGTATGAATGTAGCTAGATATGTGGGTAGAGGTAGGCCAGAGAAAAGATGGGTGAACTGTGTGAAAGATGACATTGATATGAAAGAAGTGAATACAGAGTTGACGGCTGATAGAGAAGAAATGAAGAAGTGAACATTGTTGTGCAGACTCCACATAAAGTAAGATAAGGGCAGAAAGAAGATAACAGACAGAGAGAGAGAGATAACCGCTCAACATCAATCAGGTAAGCCATTTATTGTTCCATCATTTTGTTTCAAAAAAAGATTGTAGAATGTTATAAGAGATCCATTTTATGTGGATCTCTTATAACATTCTAAACTAAAAATGTAATCAAGGTATGTAGTAATCCATGTAAATAAGACTTTCATACTGCCTAGTCTAAAAGGCGTCTAGTCTCAAGGCGGTTAAATAATAAAATGGAAATAAATATATCTGATACGGGTTTCTTCGCGTTGTCCACACATAATCGAACCGCATTCGATATTCATCCGTGCCTAATCGATTACACCGCGCTACTGGGTATCGCCGGTTAGACTCGTGCACATGAAAAAAAATACCCAGACAAAAACCAACTCTATTTAGTGTTGGAATAAGGCACAATTCACCATCTACTACCTTCCAATGGCTCTAGGGTTTTCTTCGAGTATCGATACTTGTAAGTTTTATATCGACTCGAAACAATTACTTAGCACCATGCCTGATGCATCGGAATCTTTTCATTACTGATAGACTATTAACGCATTATTTCATACTTTTGTTTTTATAAATTTTTGAGTGCTTTTTTATTGAATACGGCGGCATCGATCGGCGTGCTTTATAAAGAAAATAATTTGCAGTTAATTGTTATTATTGTTATCGTGTCACTAGATCCATTTTTTTACCAGGGTGGTGAAAGGAGTGTTATTAAATATCTAATCGTTTTCGTAGTACAAGCTTTGTTAAGTTTGATGTGTGAAAATTCAGCTAGGTAATATTTATGAGTAAAAAAAAATGAACTAGCCGTCTACTTTATAGGGACGGCCTTTCTGACCATAAGGTTAATTTGTCTAAAAAAAGGCTTTCTCTATTTCAATTATCCTGATCTAGGTCAGTGTCATCTCTCTCTCCTCCCTCGACTCCCCAACCAACGACCATACAATCACCTAAAGTTTGAACGGAAGGGTTGGCAAAAAAAACAAATACTTGGTCTGAAAAACAGAAGCACGTAATAAGGATGGCTTGATACCCCATCGGAACCAGTCAATATTATCACAATGAGAATGAATGCCGAAATGTCTCGCGTCGCCACGCTCCGTGACTGAGGAAGTCCAACGTGATATTGAACCATTTTGATACTTTACACTACGACAACAACTCTACAATTTTTTTATTGTTTATAATATAGTGTTTACTGCACTTAGGGAAATCACAGAGATTTAGTTAGTGCCGTATTAACAGTCTCTAAGAGTTATTCATCGAGTGTAAATTAGGATCCATGGTGCAGCTGTCAGCGCAGCCCCGTGCCAAGGGGAAGGTCGCCGCGATTCAAATCCCGCTCGGCTTTTAACTTTTGGGACAATATAAAACTAACTATTCCTCTTCTTATCGTGTCACTGGCTTTTTAGAACGAAGTGTGGTGATAAGATTTGAAGTACGTCTCAAAGAGGCTTCTTTCGTGCACTTGATATTTGATTATTTGACCTGATCGTGCATATGACATATTTTTGAACTTTTAGATTCTATGGCATGCTGGTTTCCTCACAAGGTTTTCCTTCACTGTTCGAGATTACATAATGCATATTAGTGTATACCACATACATTGTGAGACAGAAAAACTTAATGGTACATGACTGGATTTAAACCCACGACCTTAGGATCAGAAAGCGCGGCTGCTACCTCTAGGCCACCGGAGCAAAATACATTATGTACGAAAAATGAACAGGGGTGGGCCATAATGCTTGTTCCATCAGCAACCTGTATAAAAAAACCCACTTTACGATATGGAATTGAATGAGCGAAGCGAGCAGAGATTATTGAAAAAAATTACATTGCATGTTCGTAGCTATAATTTGTCCGAGCATAACTTTTACAGGGTTAATCTGATTGTATTAAATATGGAAAGTCTGCAAGTAGTATTATAAATACGAGTTAAATCAGTTAAGTCTAAGTATCAAAAGCGTTTTGTCCTAGTTCGTATGCTGGTAGTGGAAAGTTATTATTTTCTGTACAGTGGTCATTAAAATTTTTGATTAACAACGTTTGATCCGTGTCGATACCATGACTAGGCAAGTCCACACTACTGTCCGGGTCCTTCGAGCCGTGCCTAAACGTTTGTGTGCATTTTTTATTGAGATATTGTACACTATCCTTGGAATATCAGGAATGCAGCCCAGTTCCTTTTATTTTCTATATAATGAAAACATTTTTGTAATCAGAATAAATGTGATATCTCTGTGATGATCATAAAATATGATCAAACGGAAAATAATGATTGGAATACAAATTACTGTAATTTTTGTAATGCGTAGGTTAGGTATGCGATTTATTTTTAGAGAATAGCTAAACGCATTGTTTACGTTACCGTTCTGAATAAATCTTGGCGTATCATGGTCATCGGGATGGCTGATTTATTGCCGCCGATATCTATTTCAGAATGGATTGACCAACATGTCGTGTGTGGAGCAAACATAACAATCGGCCCCACCTCGGCACGAGCCTATAGAAACTATCCATTCGTCATCCATTATTCACGGCCTAAATTGCACAACTTTAGAGCGCCATTTCTAAATGACATCTAAATCTGTTACTGTATTAACATTGTGAATAAAATTTATACAATCAATCTACATAAATGTCCGTGAGCGTCCGTCCATTAGTCAGCTGGAGCACAAAGGGCACACGTACGTCTCGTAAATCAGACGCATGTACTCGTATTGAGAACTCTTGCCCAAATCGCACTCAATAACCGATGTGTGCTTGTGTATGAGATGACTCGTGGCGTGCCTGCCACTTCTACCACTCTTGCGTACTCTCCAACAGCCAATGCTGAACTTTCCACCCATTAACGACCCCTGACGACAAACATTTGTCATTACGGGGTCATGTCATTAATTTGAAGTGACATCTTGAGACAATCCATTTAATTTATTTGATAGTCAGATTGTGTTTAACCTGTACGCTCGTAAAAATCAATGAAATACTAATTTTATTAGTTAAAAATCATATTTTTTAAGAAAATGCATTGGAAGAAATCGCTGCCCCATCTGATGTTGAGTGATTATCTGTGCTTGTAACAATTGCATAACGTCACAGAGCACACTATGTATACACCAAGGACATACCAGGCATTACACTGCGTGTAAATTTCAGACGTTAATAAATTCATCTTCTGTTATTAGGTTCAAACAACGAAAACAATAATTAGATTGCTCACACGCGACATCAACACAATACATTTCATTAGAATGCTCCTACAATTTGCATCCGCTCACTCATCCGATAATCTGTAATAACTTTGTCACAACAAAACGGATGATTATTCAGAGTGCATAATAAATACCCTAAACGGTTATTAAGATATTAAATATTGCGTCTGGGAGCGCGTTGTGTTCAGGTCGGGAGGGCGCGAGTCGCCGCAGGGGGGCTCAGCGGGCGGCGCTACCGGCCCGAGTCAGACAACTAATTGTAGCCGACATTATAAAAACATAAAAAAAAACTAATTTTTATTGTTACCCTGATACGGTTGCCGTTTGACCCTCGCCTTGTATCTGACACCTTGCTATGAAAAATGTCGAGACGCACCCGGAATTCAATGCAATTTGTTACAAACCTATCTTATGGTCACGAACCTTTCAATTAAATATCTTTAGCTTTATTATTTGTTTTACAACGCATTTCTATCCAACTTTGACTAATTGACTCATGGTGCAATGTGTGCAGTAAATTTTCCAAAAATCACTTGGTAGTGAACTGAAGATCCGTGCGGATGTTTAGTGTAGTCATATAATATGAGTATATACACGTCCGTTTGAATTAGCACACCCTCACTTTTTACAGTACAGGAACCGGTTTATGCAGCAGCGATGCATGAGTAACTAATTATTACTAAAACGTTTGACCCTTTCCAAAACAAACGCTTGTGACAACAAAAACAAAACAAATTACAAAATATTCATAGATTTTTACATCCTGCCCATTAAACATAATAGACAGGACGGTACCTGGTTTCGAGTTACATCAAACCGCCTTAGAAAGAGCTTATCTCTATATCTGATAAATATTGTCGCCACATCTCAAACGGCCGCTGAGGGCACGCGGGCGCAAGCCTCCAGAGTGTCGAAGCTCGAGAGTGTGTAGGTAGGTATAAAATAACGATGGGAATAAAATAAACGAATACTTATTTGTGCATAATAATGTTTTTGGGTGAATAAAAATGAGAGAATCCATTGAAATATCTAAATAAAAGAGTGGTACATCATAAAAGGTACGGGCCGGGCGCTGTGCTGGGCTAGATGCCGCGACCCGATTGCGCCGAGCGCGGGCCCGCTGCGCGCAGGACCACTATCATTTATATCATTTCATTGCGGCTGTTTACATTTCATTCATAAGCCAGATTGTCCTATCGTAAAACCTAACTTTATATTACTTTTATCATTCTCCTCTAAAGGTTCGCTTGTAACATTTCATTCTACGGTTCCCAGGCTAATGACTGCAATATATTTTTAAAATTGAATTAAAATTGTGAAATTCTGCGAATTGATAAAACGTGAATGTTTACATTTTACGCCTACCTTTACGGACGAAATCGGTGTAATAATTTAACCCCTTATAAGAGCAGGAATTTAATGAGTCAGGTCAGCCATTAAAATATGAATATAAGAGACACTGCTATGCTGTGAACAGCGATCGTATTCATTATTTTTTATTTTAATAAGCCTTTGGCGTGTACGTGTCGCCGAAGCTCGCACGTTACTCCTTATTTATTGACCTATTAGAGATAACATTAAGATCAAGATGCACGGCCAAGGACCTTTGTTATAAAAATGTCTGCTTCATTATTCTATAAAAAATAAGGAAGGACGTAACATGGATACAACACAATTTATGGCATGGAAAAGTCATAAACAAACATGGTTTATAACTATTGATTCAGAAAAGGTTGCACTTTTTTAGGGTTCCCTGGACTAAGGAGGTAATACATAGCTACTGAGGAAAATAACGGGACTTTTGTACTAAGTATTTCAAACTTTTTTATACAACAAAGTAAGACATATAATCATATGACCCACCTGGTGGGAAGCGGTTACCGTAGCCTGGACGCCTTCAATTATAATTTCAGAAACAACACCTTACCAACGTCTAGCATCACGAACTTAGCTTTAACTAAGTCAATAATGGACGAGCGCTTGCTGAAGTAAATTATTGACTTTTTATGAAAACGTCGCAAACTTTTTACGATTACTCTGATCTTGAAACACTTATTAAAAAAACCTAAAAAATAATGTGTTTAATAAATAAGACTCCAATGGCAACTCCAATGGCAGTACCATCCGCCAATACCAACAAGATTTCAATGAACAAGCCCGCATTGAACGTAATCTCTATCAACATAGAAGGGTTTTCCAACAACAAGGCCCAACTTCTCGCAAACTTGTGCCATAAATCATTATGCGACATTATCTGTATTCAAGAAACACATCGTGATATCAATCAACTAAGACCAAACATACCAGGAATGATTCTCACTGCAGAAATTCCGCATCCAAAGTACGGCAGTGCTGTTTTCGTTCGACCAAATATTGCTGTGCAGTCAACAGCTACCCGAGCAGATGATTCTATTGAAACTATCACCATTGATACAGGAAGCTGTACAGTAACGTCAATTTACAAACCACCGAAACAACCTTTCCACTTTAATGCCACCAGTAATTTCTACAACAGGCCAATTCAAATTATAGTAGGTGATTTTAACAGTCACAGCACCGCCTGGGGCTATAAAAATGATAATTCAGACGGCAATGCAGTAGAAGAATGGGCGGAGGCAGAAAACCTTGTCTTGATTCATAACGCCAAACTACCAGCCTCTTTTAACAGCGGAAGATGGCGGCGTGGTTACAACCCTGATCTGATGTTTGCCAGCGATAACGTAAGCAAATTGTGCAAAAAGACAGTTCACCAGCCTATTCCAAGAACTCAACATAGGCCCATTGCCTGCTGCATTGAATCTGTTATCAAACCACAGATAGTACCTTTTAGACGACGGTTCAACTTTTCAAAGGCTAACTGGGAACTGTTTTCTGAGGGTATCGATGCAAAACTTCTCATTATAGATCCTGTGCCATGCAACTACCAAAAATTTGTTGACACTGTATGGACTGTTTCTCGTCAGCACATACCACGTGGCTGCAGTACTGCTTATATTCCTGGGTTAAATAAAGACTCTGCCGCCCTACTTGCAGAATATGAATCTTCATATAATTCCGATCCATTCTCTGAGCAAACGTTGGAAATGGGGGAGGCCCTCATGCGTGAGGTTGGTGAAAGTCGCAAACAGAAATGGATGACACTGGTAACCGAAGTAGATATGACACGCAATAGTAAGAAGGCATGGCAAACAATACAAAAACTGACTGGGGACCCTCCTGTGGCACAAAACCCAGGCCAAGTAACTGCCAATCAAGTTGCCCATCAGCTTCTCATTAATGGTAAACCACCACATCGCCTACCCAAGACAAGAAAGTTATCCGTGTCTGCAGATGATACTGCTGACTTGAGTAAACCATTTACAGTGTTAGATGTGAAACTCGGAATCAAGGCCATGAAAAATGGTAAAGCTGCTGGTTTCGACGATATTACTGTCGACCAAATTAAACACCTCGGACCAGTAGCTGTATCCTGGATACTGGCCTTATTCAACTCCTGCCTTAAGGATATCAAGATCCCTCTACTCTGGAGGCGTGCAAAAGTGGTTGCTTTGCTTAAGCCAGGAAAATGCCCTAAAGACCCTAAAAGCTACCGACCCATCTCTCTTCTGTGCCACACATTCAAACTCTTTGAAAGACTCTTACTGAACCGCCTAACACCTATCATTGAACCTAATCTTATCGCAGAGCAAGCTGGTTTCAGGCCTGGAAAGTCGTGTACTAGTCAAACCCTCAAATTGACGCAGCATATCGAAAATGGCTTTGAGGAAAATAATGTCACTGGTGTTGTATTTGTCGACCTATCAGCTGCCTATGACACTGTTAACATAAAAAGACTTCTCCTGAGAGTCAACGACCTCACAAAGGATATAGGTTTTGTCCACATACTAAGCGAGATTCTTAACAACCGCCGCTTTCAAGTCCATCTCAACAATAACAAAAGCAGATGGCGCTGCCAGAAAAACGGACTCCCTCAGGGCAGTGTGCTCGCTCCAGCTTTGTTTAATGTATATACGAATGACCAACCTTGCTCCGCCCAAACACAGCGGTTTTTATATGCCGATGATCTTGCATTAGCCGCCCAGACTTCCACTTTTAAGGAATCTGAGGACATACTGACGGAAGCATTGAGAGTACTCGGGAAATTCTACGATGAAAATGCTTTACGCCCCAATCCCTCGAAAACTCAGTCGTGTGCATTTCACCTCCGCAATAGTCAATCTAACAGGACTCTGAATATCTCTTGGCAAGGAGTTGCAATAGAACACTGCAATCAGCCACGCTACTTGGGCATTACTCTTGATAGATCGCTGACATACAGGCCCCACTGTGTTAACACCAAGCTAAAAGTTAATACCAGGAACAACTTGCTACGTCGCCTCACGTCAACCAGTTGGGGAGCAACACCGCATGTACTACGTACAACCGCTCTGTCTCTGGCTTATTCAGCTGGGGAGTTTGCATGCCCAGTGTGGCATCGTTCTGCACACGCTAAAGAAGTAGACATTGCGCTGAACGACACCTGTCGCATTGTAACTGGGTGCTTAAAGCCCACTCCGCTTAACAAGTTGTATCCACTGGCAGGAATAGCGCCCCCCGATGTTCGTCGCGAAACAGCTTGCCGCTTAGAAAAGAGGAAACAAGAAGTAGATAGTCGCCACCCTTTAAATGGTTTCCGGATCCCACGCGCCCGCCTTAAGAGCAGAAAAAGTTTCCTGAGTCACACCACCTCCTCAGAAGAAAGTGCGATGAGTTTGAAATGTGAGCTGTGGAGAAATAAACATCCTCCCCCTCTACAGTTTATAGCACCTGAAGAACATTTACCACCTGGACATGATCTGCAGTGGCCTATATGGAAATCACTCAACCGACTCCGGGCCCAGGTAGGCCGCTGCAGAAAAAACCTGGCTAAGTGGGGAATCATCGACCCGACCAGGGTACCGTGCAACTGCGGGGCCCCCATACAGGACATGCCACACTTACTTTCATGTCCGCAGTGCACGACCACCTGCACCATGGAAGATCTAAACATGGCATCGAGTGGAGCTATTGAGGTGGCGACATATTGGTCCAGGAGGGTTTAGTTAGAGTCTTGACTCGATAAGAAGAAGAATAAATAAGACACGTTCAGTTTCTTTTAAGCGAAATAACATTATTTACTAAAGTTATAGAAACAAATACCTACCTACATAATAGGCAGTACAGAATTGTGAAATTCTGTTTTCCTCATAATTGGCCAAATTTAATTTTGTGTCTTTCGTTCAGGATGGACATGAAAAAATACAAAATTATTTTGAATGGGTATATTTTCATCGAATTACATTATTTTCAAATATTCAGAGCTAGTCTCGCGTCTTTCGTCAATTACAATATATGACAGTTTCTTAAATCGAAATTTTGAGCATAGTGTCTTAGTGAAAGAGATAGCGCTCTACAAAAACAGAAAACCCGATTAGCAATATTTATTGCCTACAACCGTAGTCTTGTAGAAATCTTTGGTCAAAACGTTATTTTACTTTGTTGTAAAGTTAGGTTGTAGGAACCGATAAGGCCGATCCACATTATGTCTTTCGAAAACAAACAGATGGCGGCATCCACTCGTTATAATATTTCCCAGATTTTTTAATCGGAGTAATTTAAATCAATACTCATTATGGCCTTTCAAAGGACCGTCATCTCGATTTTTAACATAGGAACAAAGAACTTGTTTTATAATCAGATTTTTAAAGGCATCTTAAGTTTTATGGCTCTCCCGACTTGATAAATAATCAAAAACGTCGGCAGGGCCCCATAACGAAAATCTGTTTTAAATGTGTGCCTCAATGAAATAACTTTACTGATACAAATCTATACGATACTTGGGGAAGTGACAAGTTTTAGCAGCAAGCTCCGAACTGATTTTTAAGATATGATATTGTACATGGAATTCATCATCATCTTCTTCCTGCTCTTATCCCACACTATTGAGGTTCGGCACATCAGGTTTTCTTTTTCCAATCACCCCTATCATTCGACATCTCATTGCATGAAATTACAAGTAATAGCGGAGTGCCGACTTTGTGTACCTACTCGTTGAGAGTCCGTGTTAGAAGCTTTTTATGTGGTACCTATTACAGATAGCATTTTCTATGTGATCAGTGTGATTATAGTACATTGATAATAGTAAACCAATTATTATACCTACGTTATCGATGTTTACTGCCACTTACTCAACATTATTATAAAAATAGTTATTAGAGCGCTGGTGGCCTAGTGGTAGCGGCCCCGCCTTCCGATCCTTAGGTCGTGGGTTCGAATCCAGTCGTGTACCAATGAGTTTTTCTGCCCAAAAATGTATGTACACTATGCCAGTGCTCTCAAACGGTGAAGGAAAACATCGTGAGGAAACCGGCATATCGTAGAACCTAAAAAGTTCGAAAATATGTGTCAAGTGCACGAAAAGAGCCTCTTCGAGGCGCACTTAAAATCCTTTCACCACACTTGGTTCGAAAGAATCAGTGACACGATAAGAAGAAGAAGATTATAAAAATAACTATAAGAATAACAATAACTATTAAAAATCAAAACTTACAAAGAAAAACTCGTAAACAAACATAAGAAGGTTAGAACTATGTACAGTTTTGTAAAACTTTACCTCCCGCGCTATTATGCGTAGTACATTGAGTGTTAAAGAAAACTATGAAATATAATTTAGACAAAGTTCGAAAATATGTTTTTTGATGTATTTTATAAACAAGAAAATTAAGCTTTTAGTATAAACTTACACTTCAATGAATAACTTTCTGTGACAAAAAATAAACATTCTGAAATATAACTTTTGAAACTATCATGGTTTTTAACTCTATTTTTATGAAACAACGGGATATTTACCATGATTATTGATTCTGAAATAGCCATCACCTTCCGATGCCATCTGTACATCAACAACACTTATATCAAAGCATGATATTGCAAGTAAAATTACATTATTATGGTGATTATTTCATTTTATTCGCATTTTATTAATTACAATTAATTTGCTTCGGAGCCCCAGACGTATTAAAATAAATTTTAATTTGCATTTGTTGCAAAATACCTTAATTTATGACGAACAAAAATATTGAAACTCGTTTTAATTTTATCTGCCATAGGTAGGTATAATTATTCGAATGTTTTAACATTTATTTTAATTGTTAAGGTAAGCATGACTCTTTGTTCGCGTGCACCTAGGTATAATTCATTAGAACCTTGTTTTTAATAGAATTTCGGGATTTCTTTGTAGTTCTATCTCTCAAGGAAAAAAAAAACCGATGAAATTGATGAGAATATAATTCCATCGCTGTTATTCTGTCACTCTCTCATCACTCTTCTCTTAGTAGTAGTACGAGTATATATAGCTCTTTGTGAAGGGCTTGCCCGTGGAAGTAAGTACTAATTCCATGCATATATAGGTATTTCTGCCTTGATGCAGCATTGCTGTTTCGGTTTGAAGGGTGTGGGTGCCGGTGAAATTACTGACACGTAAGGCTAAACATCTGTACGCCTCAAGTCATGTGCTGTGTGTTCATGGACGCAGGGCATGTGTATCGTACCTACCTACGAGGAGACCTACGAGGTAATGCTTATATATGATAGGCGATGGTCACCACTTAACATCAGGTGAACTATGTGCTTGTACAAAAAAACTTTTATTTATCTGAAATGATGGAATAGCAACTACTGCAAAATGTGGTTATAGCCAAATGTCCTTCTGTGGGGATTAAAGTCAAAGGCTTTTTCTTTTTTTCACCCTTTACCTTTAATGAAAAAAACAATATATTCACAGGGATAACCCTGTGTGATCACTTTATATAGAATGGCTCTGTGAGTTCATAAACTTTAAGACATTCGCGTTCATTAATCAGCGAGAAATGTTGAGCATTTCCTATTTTTAAATACACTCCTGTAAAACAAAAGCTAGAAGGTAATAAAAGTAGCCTAATAAATATCCAAGAGAGTTGTTTTAATTTCTTCTTTACACGGAGTAGATTGTGCCAGGCGCGATCGGCAAAACTTCCTTGTTTTTAATTTTCTTTAAAACATCCGCTTTTTTCTCTCATTTTATTTCCGCTGAATAGGTGGAAGGCTTTCTTACAAAACAAATATATCTTACGAAGGCTATAAAAAGCTATATAATGCCATTTTGAACTCTAATGACTTTGTTTGAAGTTCTATTATCTGCCAGTGAGAGGGTTTTTTTCCATTTTTAATTGCTAAGTAGAACCCTAACTTTACCGGTGGAGCTTCAATTGTTTTTAGATACGTTACGATCTCCATAATAGTTTAACTTGTAAGTGATCCTATAGACTATTAGTAGACGCTATTTTTATTTAACAACCAGCACTTGTGTCTAGTAAATAATGCCTAAACCTGTTTTATTATACTAGTTCATGTAACAATCATGTAGCGCACCTGATGTAAAGTGGTTACCATCGCCAATAACTAAGCATTGCCTCGTACGTCACACACGTCAGGAACGTCCCCTACGATGGCATACAAATTTTCAGCTTCACGTGCCAGTAATTTTACCGGCACCCACACCATTCAAACCGAAACAGCAATGCTGCTCCACGAAGAAATAAGCATGGTGGTAGTACTTCCCGGACGAGCCTTTCACAAAGAGCTCTACAACTACTAAAAGGCGAAGTAAACCTAACGTAAAATATAAAATGAAAAAGCCTCGTTACTAGTTGAATCTCTCTTTTAACTTTTTTTTTACTCAACAATGACGATAAAATTGAATAATCGCCCGTCTCCTTACTAGACAATGTATTCTAATATCGACCAGGCACATTCTCGATCATGGGAAAATTACTGATCTCGGTAACAATCGTAGGGAGAGCGGGCGAGCGCCGCGGGCACACCTTATCGAAGGCTTAGGAACCCATTGTGCGGCATATTCCTCACATTTGCAATACTATTGCCATTCGACGAATACTGTAAAGATTGTACGGATTACAGACTTTATTGAAGTAACCATTATTGAAGATGAGCGTCCTAGAGACTGGCGGTTGAGAATTTATACCCACGATGTTTCTTCTAGCATAAGTATAAATTGATAAGGGATTTATTTACACAGGTGCATTAAAATTAATATGCATATTGAAATGCTAATAATGACATAGATAGACAATCATTAGTTTGCTTCGTAGCACACAACATACAATACTTTTATATTATAAATAAGTTTACATAAGTAATAACAATGACAAAAAGAGAAGGACATAAATTAGAAAACTAACAGAACATGGATTCATAAGTTTATGACATGAGTTAAATTTTAAAATTATACATAGACAATACATTTATTATTTTAACATCTTTTTCTACATGTATTTCATGCAATAAATGCATAATAATGCCTGAATCTATAAGGTAATCTAGGCGATGGCGATGTTGATCAGTGAAACGCTGTCAAATATCGCTGTCATATTTGACAGAGTTTCACTGATGGCCATCGCAGATCGCTTAGATGTGCGCAAGTCTTTATTACAGAACAATACACTAAAAGTAATTCCTCATACTGTTCAGAATGACATTATAACATTTTAAAAACTTGCAACCATGCAACCAACTGTTCCTTATTTTGGTCAATATTATTTTTTGACAGGCGTCACGGCTTAGTTCTTAGTAGCTTTCTATGCCGTAGATCCTATGGTGCTGTTTCACGGTTCTTTTTATTATGGCACACGCTATTATTTTTCATTGCGAAGCTTAGACCACCCACACTTCGGTCAATCGTAGCTGGAACATAGTGGTGGAGTGAGGCTGAAGAATGGCGTAATAATGAGGAGGCTTATAGGTACTCCGCAGCGGGTGCAAGCGGCCTGAAATGATGGTGATGATAATAAATCTTACCTGTTGAATTTAACGTTGATATATTTTTGTTTTTTTGGTATTACGCTTGCTTTTTCAGGGGCTTTTGTATGGCGACGCAATAAGCGCCCCTATCGCGCGTACTTGAACTTTCGGGACTGCATAAAGGCCTGCGCACATCTAGGCGATGGCGTTCAGTAAATGCTGTCAAATATTCCTTTCATATTCGACAATGTTTCACTGATCGCCATGGTAGAACGCTTAGATGTAAAGCTTAAGTACAAAAACCACAGTTAGAACACCCTCGCGATACAGAAAACCAAAAACGAAAAAAACTGAGACTTGAGATACTACTCTCACCATAAAACTGATCCAGTTATAGTTTGCGAAAGTAATTAAGCTGTAAAACTTAGTGGTCCGCTCTTAGAATGAAATATTTCACTTTAATAATTAATGTCGGCTGTTTATTGGGGTAATAATGTGGGTAAATAAATATTAATGATCCTTTAAATTATATTTCCAAAGGTTTGTGTAAAACATGAACAAGTATAATCAAACGCTGGAAATTAATTGAGCCTCAGAAGTTAGACCAAATAAACAACTTAGGATAAGTAGTTGATGGCTATAGACTTCATGTTATATCTGTAGCTGTACTGTGTTATTTATTTTTAAGTGTGAAAGCGTAGTTTCTTCTTTTATTTTAGACGAACAGCCTAACTGGGTGTAGTTAAATTTGAAAGCTTTCTTAGTAGACCCGGTACTAAGAAAAGAGTTCCTATGATCAAACCCTTAAAGAAGTTCAGCGGCGCGGCTGAATTTTGTATGAAAAAGCTTCACCTGAACGAAATCGCATGGGATTATACTAATAGTTACATTACATCACGTTTTTTATTGATTATTAATTTAAGGTATTGTTACATCTTGCATATTCTATCCTCACATTATCAGTGGCACGCCAGTAAATATAAATAATTCTATATATCAAAAACTTTAAAATTATACCTACCTATTAACAGAGGTGTAAAACCTGTTTAATAGATATACGAGTGATTAATCAGCTTCGTACACCAAGTTGAATTGCTTTTTAGGCGCCTACTGTTAGTTATTTAAAAATGGTGCAACACTTAATACATGATGTGCAGGGACCTTAAAGTATTCATTTTTCTCCATGAAAAGCTCTATTATAATGCGTCAATTTTAATTCAACAGTGTCTCTGCTCCCTCGTGAAATAAATGATCGGGCATTAACTGTATCTGAAAATTCAGCTTTAAAATCATGTCACTCCTGACAAAAACACTAGCCACTAGGTGTACCAAATGTTTGTTCTTGTTGAAATCTAAATTCCCTACAAGAAACTTATTTCAGATTAATAAACCAAAATGAATAATGCTCAAATTAACCATCATTAAAGCCATAATCGAGATTTCAACTGGACAATAATGAATTCTATGGACAGACCATTTTTATAGCTATAATTATTAAAGCTAGGCGCTACTATAAAATAATCATAAGCCTTAATTGGGAAAAGGCCACGCAAATAATTATTATAAATAAACGTTCACGAGGGTGGTCCTTTTATCTGCGATACTTCGACATAGTAAAATGTAACGTCAGATTATACATTTTCGGAATGAAGCTCACCCGTGTATGTTTAATGTATGACGTACGTACATGACATGTCTCCGGCTAATTAATGTAAGCACTGCGCAGGAGTTAATTAATTGTCGGCTACCCATGCAGCTCGCATGAAACATTTATAAAATTCATAACAGTGCAGCTAATTATGAAACATGGACGCGCGCTCGCTTTGCGCCACCCGCCGTCATCGGTCCCCGGCCTTCGGTAAAAACTAATTTCTACACCGGATTTACTCGTTTATTAAATTACTCGTATAGGTACTGTAACGGAATGTCTGCTACAGCCACATTGTAAATACCGAGGTTTTGTGGCTGTAGTCGATGCTCTTATGGGAAAATTTATTTTTCATAGTCTCTTTTATTAGATGCCATTATTTCTTCTGACGATCGAAGGCACCATAATATAAAATAATAATAAGCAATTACTGAGCTTATATATTTCAGAAAAAAAATCGAGTGGCTTTCTTATTTCAAGATACAGGCTTGCCTAGTGTAAGCACCGTAGTTACAGAAGTGACCGTAGTTTTGTCTTGAGATCACGATAATATGACGACTGAGTTTAATGTGAGTGATAAAGTATTTTTTTGAAGGGGAGTGCTAGGTGAATGCAATTGGGGGTCACAAAAAAACTCATCTACAAAATAGTCGCATCGTATTCTCACTTTCGCTCAAAGCGTTATTCAGTTCTCAAAGTTCGAAATCTTCGTGTGTTCAGTTTCCTTTTATGGTTCTGTCATAAACCCTCGATATATTGTTCGAGATCCTTAATTAGACCGGCCGGATTATTGGACTAATAGTTTAACGCAAGTTGTTGCCCACTGATTTATAGTGCAGTTGTAGCTTAGATAATGCTATTATTAATTTAAAAAAATACCGATCAAATTGTGAACACCAATCCTGTTCACCGGTAACATAAAATTAGATTGTAAAGATTGAAATCCATCTGCAAAACGGCAAGAACAAGGCGGCCGTTAAATATTTATTAGCGAATTAGTATGACTACTAAACCGACGAAATCAATTAAGTACTTTTTTGCGGTCGTCAGGCTTCCTGGCCGTTCCAGGATTTCTTATCGACCTGTGTCGTAGTCAGGATAGCTGCAAGATTAATTAATTAAGGTCAGACTTCAGTAACAACGTCCCATGCAATAACCCTACGATTGTTATATTTACCTACTGTTTTGATTATTCGTTTTTAAATAAGCAACCAAATTGATATAAAATAAATATAAAATTGTGTACTTTTAATGATATAAAATTATCATTATATTTACTAAGTAAAGACCACCCAGAAGTGATCATTTTCGGTCTGATGATGATGGCCGTAATGTTTTCTACCATTTTCACAATTTCGTTAATTTTAAGAAAATTTGGCAGCTTCTGTACTGGGCTTTTTTTGAAGTTTGGCCTGCACTACCCCCCATTCCCCCATTCTGAGTCCTCGCCTGCGTTGACAGCCGCGCGTGGCCGACTGTCCGGCAATACAATGCCGTGTTGTCGAATGTGTAATTAATTCTTAAATACAGCTTTAACATTGTATCATTTCTCCATACGCGAATGCATTAAAAGTTCTTGTAATACATCGGCTCTGACAGGTTTCTGAATATTTGGGGTTAAATTGTTTTTTTTTTCAACAGGAAAGCAATGGATGTCCTGCGATGGACAGAGACGAATGGCATAAACTGGAGGAGGTCTTTACCCGAAGAGGGGTTCCTAGTGACACGAATGAAGACGAAGTAGTGTAAATATAATAGTATTAATAGCATTTTTTTAAGTATTGTAAACATTAGTTGGTAATTAAAATAAATGGGCTTTTTAAAATTATAACTTATTGTTTTTTTGGAAGTAAATATTGTTATGGACTTGTAACAGGATATTTGCAAAACATGAGACCCCTTTTGTCATTTTCATTGATGTTATTCTTTATGAAAGTTATTTTTAATACGATTGGACTCTCAGCTCAGTTGGTAAAAGGTACCATAGTGACTCTAACTTCTGCCGTAAGTCGTGGGCTTGGGCTCGATCCTCACTGAGAACAAATATTTGTATGATGAATGCAGATGTTTGTCCTCTGTCTGGGTGTTATATTGCATTCTAAGTATAACACCCAGATAAACATTTTACGACTATAATATCAGCGATCTGGTTTCTATAGTACAAGCTCTGCTTCATTTGGGGCTAGATAGTGTTGTGTGGATTTGTCCACAGTATTTATTTACGCTATCTTGCAGATATTTCTCTTATTAGTGTTCCTCTTTAAATTTTGGTGTCAAAACTTTAAAAACTAACTCGGCACGGGGTAGGTACTGCTTGAAGCGTTCGGTCACGGAATGTTCGACACAGTTACTTTTTGGTGAAATTATACATTTTTAGAAACCGTAAAGAGAAGGAAAAACCGCTACGTGCTGGGTTATTTGGCGTTACTTACATAAATATCACGTCTCTATGTTTGATTTCAAGTAGGCTACTGAGTACTTACTGCTCTTTTTACTTTAGTAGATATCAAGAGCTGCTGAAAGAATTATTGTGCGTGTATCTTCGCCTTATAATTATTAAATTATAAAGGTAATCAAACAACTATGAGGTCCATGGTGATAGTAATCTGTTTCTGTTCTATTTTTAAAAAGATCAAGTTAAAGAAATTTTAATTTTGTTTTTTTTTAGTAACTAAAACAGAAAAAGTAATTTAGTAACTTATAACTAGCAACGATTTAGTCCTCTAGAGTCCTCTAGAGTTTCCATACCAGAGGTCAATTTTGTTTTTCAGCAATCACCTTAAGGCTTTAGGATTGGATTAGCAGCATGAGTATATACATATATATAGTTGGTGACCATGCATGCTAGATTTTCTTCACGTTTGCTTTGAAGCTTTCACCGAAAATCATTACCCATATAAATACCTAAGTAATTATTATTACTGAGAATCATCGCGGGAATCAAAGCTGCTCTCTTGCGTCATGAGACTCATGAGATAGAACGTCACAATCATCATCATGGACCTGTGATCTCTGTTACAGATGATATAGGCTAGGACGTCACAGAGGTCGTTAAAACTACGTTTTAGTAGTAGAAGAGCTCTTTGTGATGGGCTCGTCCGGGGAAGTACTACCACCATGCCTATTTCTGCCGTGAAGCAGCATTGCTGTGTTTCAGTTTAAAGGGTGTGGGTGCCGGTGAAATTACTGGCACGTGAGGCTGAATATCTGTATGCCTCCAGTTGATGGACGCAGGGCAGTGCATCGTAGGGCGCGTTCCTGACGTGCGTGACCTACGAGGCATTGCTTTGTTATAGGCGATGGTTACCACTTAACATCAGGTGGGCCATATGCTAGTTCCAACAGCTAGTGACAAAAAAAAAAAAAACTAAGTCACTTTCGTAGATACCAAAATTTTAGTTCAAATAAATATTCGCATGGATATTTAGACTCATCTGTGTTTATCACACAACAATGTAAATTAGGTGTGTGATGAACCCACCTATCAGTACAGACGACAGAGCTACTGCCAACTGAGCTGCGAGTCTAGTATGTATAAACAACTCACTTCTTACATCAAAACAAGTGTGGATTTGTATAACAAGTGGGGGTTAGTACTAGGCGCATGCCACTCTACCTAACTCACAGCGTAAAATAAGCTTTATTTTACGCTGTTTTTGTTTTGGTTAGATTCCAATATGCCTTTCCGGTATTGGAAGCTAGAAAATAATGAGAACTGGTGGCACATCACTTTAATATAGTTATAAAAATCAAACTCATCAAATCATGGCACAAAATGAATAGAAAAGAATAATTATTTATTTCCAAAACAAACACTTACACTAATTTAAAACCTAAAAAGAAAATCCTAATACCTACTAAATTTCTAAAGCTTGTGTGGCGCAAAACGGACTCAGCATAATGTTGGTTTATGCTACTATCACAGCTTGGTGGATTAAAGGCAATACGGTGGCGATACATTTTGAGTACTTCTCCGGACGAACTCTCAATAAAGCATCCTTTTTTACCTACCCACGACTGTTTGTCAGCTGGTTTGTTAAGCCCCATTCATATGCCCGCAATACGACACTCGTCATCGATCATAAGGCATAAAAACTTATATCCTAACCATTTTATGTCTATGTTTACGAGTTTTCGTCTAGTTTACGAGTGATAATACCTACTTACTCGTACTATACCAACCGATTAGTTAAAAAGTGCATTACCAGCGTAACTACCTAATGGTTTGCAAGTTTTGATTTTAATAAAGTTATTCTTATCTTAAGAACAAAAAGGCATGTTGTTCTAAGCAGTCAGAGTGAGAATTCTAGCCGTAAGCACTAGTAGTTGTTCTGTGCTGAGAGGGGGGGAGGGGAGGGGCGTAGGGCGGGCCGAGGGCGTGCAGTCGCAGGCTGCAGCGAGTGACCTCCTTGCACTCTGCACCGGCCGGCGAGAAGACGCGTTCATTCATCTCAAACCTTCATTTTCTCACATTTTAAATGTTCGGTTATATCCGCCCTCATTTTTTTAAATGAAAATTGCTATGCACGATTGACTTATTAGTGAGCATCTCCTTTAAAGAAACTCGAACTTCTTGACCCAGGCAGAAATTAAGTTTAAATTATTATTCAAAAAAAAAACTTGGATATTATTTCCGTATAAAAATTTCTGCCCTGTGTGTTATGGAAATTAAAAATCTACGATTAATATTTGACATTTTTAAACTCAAACGTCCTGACCCAAGCAGAAATGTCCACAATAGCACGAACGGCCATTAAAAAATAGACCTTTACCGTGTTAAAGAGACTCTTATTCTACCAATCTTCTTTATAAATAATGGTTACCACTTAAGATCAGGTGGGCTGTTTATGCTCGTTCTATCATCATCACAAAAACCATTTTTGTGCATCTACATTTACTATTAACTAAGCTATAATGCTTATAAAAGCTGTATTGTAGTAACCTTTTCATTAAAATCGGTTTTCAATATTCACAAAATAAACAGCTGAGTTGGTTTTTGGAATCAGCTGTTACGAAATGTACGAAGAAACATCTGGTACTGGTAGCGCCATCTATGAGCAGGTAGCGGAACTTTAAACTCTTGCATTACTTTTACCAACTGTTTAGAGCGTTTACGTTTCAATTTGGTCAAATTGTAATGATAGATACCTAAACCTATAAAAAATAAACCACTGTAGCATTACTGTAAAATTAGCATAAGATAATAAACTTTTGCATTTAGATTTGATATCCCAATGTTTTTCAAAAATTTTTGTTCTATTTTTTTATTTACGTGGGTTTTTTCTTTTCCTTGCGTGTTCTACGAGGCAAATGCTTTGTCTCAAATAATAAATGGAACAAAGTAGTAAGTATCAGTTGGTTCAAATAAAATATACATAATACATTTATTTACAATACAATACCGCTTACCTCAATATACATATTGGAAATAAGTAAATTTGTTAGGAAGTACCCAAACTTATACAAGAAACTGAGCGATCTTCCCAGACGGCATGCCCTGCGATCTGGAAGAGACAAATTAATCGCACCACCGTCAAAGCTCGCTATGCATAGTAATGGTCCTTTCAAAATGTCCATTAAAATTTATAATAAGTTACCAGATGACATTACAAAATCACAAACTGACTCCATATTTGTAAAAAAATTAAAATCATATTTAATTGACAAGTGCTATTACGAATTAAATGAATTTTTGACATAAATAATAATTTTATACCCACTCGTACATATACTTAACTTACCAAATAAATTAAATCCAATGTATCCCTACTACCTATTACTATTAATAAAACGACACGTAATTAAAACTAGTATAAATATTACACAAAAAAAAAAAAAAAAAAAAAACCTCGGTCTGCCAACCTCTTACTATTGTAGTGTCCTAAAGGGGCTCACATGTGCTACTTACCACTGTTTGTAAAATTAACACCTCACTTACCATGTGTTTACAATAAATCTATTGAGTATTGAGTATTTAATTAGTACATTTCTACATTTATTAAATTTTGAATAACGGTTTAGTTTTTAAATTTGCTTATTTGTTGTCCATGTCAAGCATTTAGCGAATAATTTCACGATCGTGCTATGAAGTTGAATAATAGTATAGAATCCCGCTATAGAAGGACCTTCACCGAGCTGGTTATTTAATGAAACGTATTTTATATTTAATTAAACATGCCAATAAATATATTCTATATGGGTTGCCTATCAAATTTCAGTCCAGGATATGATTAATAATTAATTAAAAAAAATTATTGTTGTTTTAACTTTCCACCGGTTTGTTTATTAGACAAATTCTACACCAATCGAAAGTATAGACCCCATAGAATATGCAAACGTTAGGTTGCCTATTTTTTTCCGGTCACAACTCTCGGGTAGCCATAGGTATAAACAGGTAAATCGATACTAGCATTTTGCACCGGTATCTTTATTGAATAAAAATACTGGGGTCTATACTTTCGATTGGTATAGAATTTGTTTAATAAACAAACCAGTGGAAAGTTTTTTTTTTTAATTATTAATTAATAATAATTATCCTGGACTGAAATTTGATAGGCAACCCATACAGAATATATTTATTGGCATGTTTAATTATATATAAAATACGTTTCATTAAATAACCAGCTCGGTGAAGGTCC
This sequence comes from Thera obeliscata, assembly GCA_947578465.1. NCBI lineage: Eukaryota > Metazoa > Arthropoda > Insecta > Lepidoptera > Geometridae > Thera > Thera obeliscata. The sequence goes on from OX387924.1 coordinate 7,386,169, forward strand.
TTCTATAGCGGGATCTTAGACTCTATGTAAGTTTTAATAATTAGTAAAAAAATATCTTCGCTCAAACTGCTGTTTTGCTTTGCAGTAAAATTAATTCAGGGTTGTCATAAAGTTAGGTGGTTGGCATAAATCGCTTTAACCAAAATTCACCAGCGGAAATACCAGCAATTCAAACCCAGGTAATATTATACAGGATGTAAAAAGACTAATCCTTAAACCTTCAGACCATGAAAGACCGATAAAAGCATAAAATAAATGTTACCTATTTCTGAAACTCTCAGATTCTGCTTTTCAGTTTCTTCTTCTCATCTTAATTTTTTTTTAATTAGTTTCTAGGACATGCGGGTTTCCTCACGATGTTTTCTTTCACCGTTTAAGAGTACATTTTGGGCAAAAAAAGCTCATTGGTACACCGACTGGATTTTGATACCACAACCATATCGGAAGGCTCTCTGTTTTTAGTGAACTTCGTGTTTTTCGATCGGTGCTATTTGGATAATCCTAATATTACAGTCAGCAGGCTCCATTTTGAATCTGTCATCATTAACGTCAAACCATGAACGTCCGAATGATTATGCCATTTTGTCTCGATATACATAACGTAGTTCTGTTTCCGTTTTTGGGAGTGGGATTTGTACACCCTATATAATATGTGGGTATGACGAGTGTCGAGCGTGCGGTTATTTACAACTTTACAAATTGTAATTGTAACATCCGTGGGTAGAACGCAATTTACATGCAAATACATTAATACTCAAATGAACATCCTGTCCCATCGATTTGCATATTTTTTAATCATATCAGGTAAACAACAAAGCTGGCGTTTATTACGAATGACGTGCTTTTGTTAGGATTTCCGGTACAAATATTTAAATTATTCATATTGAATCAAAGCATTCTCGTAAACAGAAATGATAATCACATGCAGTTTGAATTACAGATTAATAGATAACCAGGTACAGTTGCTTGCACAAAGATGAGGACGCCTAGTAATTTAAAAAAATAAGTTTCTTTTTTCATTTTTGGTAGTCTATAAGATGACTTTTGTGCCGATCCTTGGTGCAAGCCTACAACCACATTGAATTTATCTGTACCGCTTAGCTAATTATTTTATTATTTATTTAGCTTCGGACCTGACTTGTGTACTTACTAATTTGACTGTAGGTACAGAGCCCGAATCAGCGGCTTTTTTGAAGCTTCCTACCTATTACTACTAAATTCATTCCACAAAATTTAAGCAACGCTTTTGAGTAGGTAACATGTGTGCAACCTGCATTTATATTCACTGGCTATGATAAGATAAAAATAAACAAATTCATTACTCATTTATATACGACAGCAACACTAACCTTTATGCTAATCAAACAAAAACGGATAGGTTTAAAAACTACTGTTATTATAAATATTTGGTTTGGTCATTTCAACTATTTATAAAGGAGCCTCTTGAAGGCGCACTTAAAATCCTTTCACCACGCTTGGTACGAAAGAATCAGTGACACACGATAAGAAGAAGAACTATTTATGCATATGGGTAGATTACTTTTAAGTAGAAAGTAGTTTTTAGTAGTAGTTTTTTAGATTACTTTTGTTTTACAAGAAGCAAAACAAAAGTAATCTAAAAAACTACTACTAAAAACTAAAAAAAAACTTCTACTTAAAAGTAATCTACCCATATGCATAAATAGTTCTTCTTCAAGAGGCTCCTTTATAAATAGTTGAAATGAATAAACCAAATATTTATAATATCGGTAGTTTTTAAACCTGTCAGGTATAGGCTACAGGTGCTGGACAAACCTATTCTATCTAAAATCCGGTCCCAGGCACTATAACGTCCCGCAAGTAGGGCTTGAGAAATCACCAGTTGCCCCGCTACTATAAGCTATCTACAATTGATGCGAAGGCCTGTTTACTTTACTTTAACTCAGTAAAAACTCCTTACTCGTATATTTGTACCACAAAGAAGTGTTGCTGTGTGTTTCATCTGCAAAATATAAAAAAAAAAAAATTGCACGATATCAAATACAATTTGTTAAAAAGGCAACTGGCACTAGTCTGTTGTAGAATATTATAAAATAATTGGATGAATTACTTACCATAAAGGTATGCACCGTTGAAAACAATGAATGAACCCTCTTATTTTCGTTTATTAATAGGCATAAAGTTATTACTTTGTACAATTTATGATACACAAAGAAAGTGACAAATTGTGTAGTAATAGATATAATCGCGACACCTGCACGGAAGCGAGACGTCTCTACACAAAAACTACATTAGCTGCCCAATTATAAACACCACTTGCGTTGTATTATCAAAATTATTCACATGGAAACATAAACAAACACCTTATTTCTGAAATGTGTTAAGCAATGTGTACTTCTATAAAGATAATATCACCTAATCGTTCAAGTTACTTTTATATGGTGAAACCCTTACTTACCTACCTCATTGCATACTGGAGTCTGACCTTATTATTTTACTAAATAGCTTGATGAATGTAGATTATGTACCAGTTTTTGTAAATATCTCAATAATTTTAAGAAGCTATGAGATGTTAAATGCTTATGAAGTGAAAGAACCAATAAGCAGACCACATCCAGATGTTTCAATTCCAAATAATTTCTTATGCAGTAAATCTCATTTGATACAAAGTACTCGTGTATTATAAACATGCGAGTCTGAATAAACATACAGGCAGGTAAATCAGAATGGTAAATGACTGACTGTAATACAAATATCAGAAATAGTAGAACTAGCAGCGCACGTTAGAATCAAACAATCTTTCAGCCGCTTCCACAAAGCTTTACATTTTAAAATGAATCTGGTAAAGATCGTAAAATATTCGATAAACAGGGCGTGTATGTTTGCTTTCGCTGAGTTTAACATTGCTATTAAACAGTCGTGAAATGGACAGAAATAATCGGGTCGATCCGTTATATCGCATCATTCGTATGACGGCGGCGTATGAAGACGCTCCGAGCTAGGTTACTCCTCGCGCATTGCTATGCCACTCGACGCTCGCCACTTTGTTACTGGGACATTTACCTTATTTGCCCAACGCTGCAGAGATACATGATTGACAAATTATACAAAATTTGGAGAGCTACCGTTTTATATATCTCATCCATTCTCTTTGTAGGTGATAGGTAGAGCACGTACGGTGTCGCAGTCTCAGCTGAACGCGGTAGCGGGATGATTGTTGCGATTGCGCGCTTACACACGCGTGCTCTTACAGACGTGGTCGGTGGAGCAACGCGTGCGCGAGCGACCATGGCGACCAGACGGCTGTGCGTTTTTGTGAGACGCGACGCGCCCGCGCCAGCGGCGGCGGTGGCCCTGCGCCGCCCATTCTCCAAACCCTCTGATACAATACTGGGAACTAGAACATTTCGCCGGCTACGCATACCTATCGCTGCATGCAAATAAAAATAAAAATTCCTTAATACACATTAATTACGATCGAATCAGATGAGCGACGAGGATAAAACTACGATCCTACACTGTCGTACATGATCACGGAGTCCGAGTAGGTATATGATGGAGCGAATCAGATGATAGATCCGATAAGCCGTGTAAGGGCACCTCATGAATGACCGATCATTGCCAAGACTGATAAGCTTAGAGATGTATAGCGTAGTAAGTAGATGACGAACGTTTTAATCGTGTGTGCTGGTGCGGCATCAGCTGCGGCTGCAGCGGGCGCGGCGGCGGCGGGGGTGCTCCGTGCCTCCCGCGGAGAGGCTCCGGCGCTGCTACTTTTTACCCGCGCATGCTCCGCTCGTGTCTTTTTCGCTCTTCCCGATCGGAATTCGTTGAGGGATCGCCGCTGCCGGTGGCAGACGTCTTGTGACATGTCAGCGGCGGTACGTGCGCTGCGTACGAGCCAATTAACCAGTCATCTCACTTGCATCCACCACTCGGGTGGAATCTTCGTACCGAGACGCCTCTGAGGCTCGTCTTTATTCAGGGAACAGCCTTGCAAATACTTTAGAACAAATCGTTAATTGAACTCGCTAATTGTTGTTTTTTCTTCAGACACGAAAGTGGAATTTATTTTGTGGAGATATTTCATGGTCATTCTGTGAACACTCTTTCCTGTGAATGGATATGATTTTAAAGTACCTTTTTAGTAAGCTGTTCGATTCGCAAACTGGGCGAGCTCTAACACCTTACAAAGTTCTCAATAAATTGGTGTATAAAACATTGCTTTTGCATCACTACAATGACAGAGACAGTAATCTGGGATCTACGTAATTTGATTGGAAAGAAATACCTACCTAATTAATCTATTCCACCCTTCAAAATCTATTCAGATGTTTATAGACAAAAACAAAAAGATGTCAGAAATATAGCCGGTCGCTGTCGCGTCGAGGTGGTAGCATAACAATGACAACCCTTACAATGGAAACTTATGTTTGACAAAAGGAAAGGACCAACGCCGACGAACGGTGTGAATAAAATAAAAGGAAACGTCAAGACAAATCCCAGCAACCAGAGAAGCCTAACAAAAAGGGGAAGATATCTGCTACGTTTCCGTTATTGAGTCTATTTTTAATATTACTGAAAACGGAATAAACACATCAATAATCAGATTAACTTAAAAGTATAGCAAAAAATACCCAAAACTACTATACGATTGTAAACTTCTTAAAAGCCAAAGTACTCTAAATTGATCATTGTAGTTCGCAAGTATGGGTATAATATCGTGACAATTATGGAGTAAGCCGGCGGAGGTGTCGACAGTAGCTACACGTGTTACTGCCTACTTGCATAATGCACGCAGGGCTAGCCACTGAAGTGACACTCTTATTTTTTTCTCCGAAGTAATTTCCACATAAAAAAAAAACATCCCTAAAAACAAAAGGGTACATTACGGTAGTCCAGCAATTTTTTCATCTAAACGTTGAAGAAAAGTTAGCTAAAACTAAAAGGACACATTAAGTTTGTGTGTGTTCAAACGTTTTTTTAAACCTTTAGCTAAGCATTGCCTGGATCTAGCACATTTGTTTCCTAAGAATAACTCCATTGACAAAATGGAGTTATTTATTTTTCATAAAGTGTAGAATAATTAAGTGGGTGATGTGTGTGACGTATTGGCTCTTTCAAATTCGTAGAGACGCCAGAACAAGCAATACGAACAAACCGTTGCTCTTGCATACCTCTAGGTTCCATTCTAAAAAAAGTAGGTTTTACCCAACTTTTTATGATTTCTTTCAAACATAATATTAATAACAGCAAAGATAGTGACCACAAGACCAAAAATATGATGAATATTTTTCCTGGAGGTGCCTTATTAAAATATTAAAAATAAATAAAAAGTATAGAGTCCGTTCGCTTGGTGGTAACCCTTGCGAGAACAGAAAGGAGCCGCTTGCCTTTCCATTGAATCAAATTCATATATTTTGAGATTCAGTCGCCAATTTTATTGTACAGTTTGCAAAATATATTTTGTTTGAAATAGAACATTTCTATGCGTTCGTTCTGTAGTACAACCAAAAGAGAATAATACTTTGTAGCTGTATAGATATCAATTAATATTGAGACTAATGGCTCTTCAATGTGCCTTATGACTCTTTTATTTCTATATTAAAATAAACCTAGATAACATAAATAAGTTCTCAATCTTTTATTTCAAGATCTCTGTAATATAATCTACTTAGGTTAGGTACATATACATATTGCATCTTATTGCATTTTGATTTTATATGTGTATCCTTTTTGATTTTATCAAGTAGGTACAAGTCAGCAATCTGGTAGCCTATTAATTGGTTTGATCACCAAATTACAGCTATTTAATTTGTTCTTAAATCTCAGTTCCCCGCTGCGATAATAGCCGGTGCTGACGGTACATTCCGCGAATTGTTTTATTGGATTATGCGGTGAGGCCGCGAAGCAGCTATAACTATTCAGTGTCGTCTTTTGTGTTATGGAAAAACTTGTTCTTGAACCCATGTAGTGTGAAATGTCCTTTATTTGTGCTGTTTAATGTTACATATGTACACATATTATCGCGTTCTGTGTGCGACTGTCATCACATCGAAGCGGGCGCGCCGACAACGCGCGTTGTTAGCGCGGACAATGCGTGAGCCTACTTGAAGCCTTCACCATTATCGTTCACACTTCACACCTTTTTATTTTTCCATTTGCTGTGGATTGTTTGTGTAAGAGGATACTGGCTCTTTATTTGCATAGTGCGATGCATTACTAGTTTTTTCTAAGCTGCTTATTTAGAAAAAAAACCCATGATTAAAGTAGGAAAATAAGCAAAGATTCAATTCAATTCAATAAATTAGGTAGCAAAATAATGCTGAAATTAGTTTGTTTTTAGGGTGTGGTTTTGTGTAATTTTAAAGTGGGTTAGTAAAATAAGTGATTTACTATACAATTGTCGCGTGGACTGGACAGAACCCTACGAATCCTTATTCAAGTTGCCGTCGACTAATGTTTATTTGGACATATTTATGGCTATAGTTCCGCTTTTTGTGCGGATGGAAATATGTGTGGCGGATCGCACGTCTGCGTGAGATTTCGGACACCTCTTCGCTTACTAAATTTAATATCGTCGGCTTTTGTGCCGACGACAGGCCGAATAAAAAAACTATGAAATCGCCATTGTGTCGGCGACACGGATGGCAGTTCGCGCCTACTGGCCACTCATGAAAATTATTTTGTTTTTATCTCAAAATGTATGTTTATGATAACACCTGTTTCGCTGATGCCTCCGCGATCGGTGTCATTCGGGGCTTGTCTCGATTTTTTGCCAATTTAAATGGCATCTAATTTAACCACTGTTCACCGAATTACGCATTCGTTTGCTCAGATTTGAAGGATATAATACAGTTTTATTTTTACACTTTCATCTCAAGTTTGATACTTTACACTTTGATCAATTCATATACCGAGGTAGGTAAGGTATAGTTCACTACATTTCTTAACATTGATTTCTTATGTAAGTACTCATATTATGGTCATACTGTTTAATTCATTAATATAATGTTGAATTTTCTATAAGTATATTTATGAATTCAATAAATTGCATATTTATCAATAATTTTGTATTATAAACCACTCATAAATCTTTCGTATTATGTCAACAATAATGATGCTGTGTCGTCAAAGGGCAGCCGCGGCCGCGGCCACAGTCCAGCTTTTTGCATAATTACGTCTCGATGGATGGAATGTCGTCCCTATAATATAATAACAAAGGCAGATGACCGGCTATGATATTATTGCAGAATTTATTGCTGGCTGCTTTGGCGGCTGTGAGAACCATGATGCTCGTTAGTTCAAACTATTATTAATACCTATTGATAAAGTTATAGGTAGGTATATTATTTACCAATTCAGTTTACTAATTATCTCAGTCATACTCAGGAACTTACTTTAAAATTTAGCTCTTATACCACCAACGTTGCTAGTAGGTACTATAACTTGATTAATGTGGTCATTTGCTCCAAATAACATGGGTAACAAGTGAACGCGCGGACATAGATTAGACACGCCGAGCAAATATGTCTATTGCCCTGTTCGCATTGATAAACAACATGAAATCAAAGATAGTGGGCCCTCCTTAACGCACGGCGAGTTATGTATTTTCGTAACACAATCCATAAGAAAACACTACAATAATCGTACATTTCTCTTGACAATGTTCCTTTGAATAAAGAGAGTTAAGGCGAAGATACAATGTCGAAGATTTGTTTACTCAGCGCTAAGAGGCCAGCTTTGCGTGATTACCACAACAGCGGCTCCACTGGGAAAGTGGACTTTCCGGCGCAGGAGTATATACAGGCTCGGTACAGCATCAAGGGGATTCCTTCCTATAGGAAGGAATCCCCTTGATGCTGTACCGAGCCTGTATCTTTGCGCAGATAACGCACTCGCGAGCGGTCTTGCAGGATTAAATTAGTACGTACTCAAATGTCATCGTTCACTATGATATCGCAATCAAAGTTGACGTGGGAAATATGCTCGTTTGTGAGTGAAGGTACAACGGCTGATGTCCATAAATTGTACAATGAATTATAGAACTGTTCTAGTCAGCGACTTCGCATAACTCAATCATACCTAATCAAAGCACGCTCGACGGCTGCGAGTGACGTTTGCTTTATTCGGATGCATAATGAAATATGCTCGATTCAAAACATAAAATATAAGCTGACAGTAAAAAAGTAGATCGTAAATGGTAAGTGCATGTCATAATAAGTGGAAAAGCTGAAGCAAACTGGTAGCACAGTATGCAGTGTCCGGGTGCGCATACGGGATGTGAACGGTACGGCCCTACCTTCCGTCTTAAAACCCACTTTTTACAAACTACATGAGACCGCATTCGCTCACTTCTTTAGTACTTATGATACTTGCCTAGAATAATTATCATTGCATATTCAATTTAATTTGTTAAAGGAAATGTCACTTAGGTACTCAAAGATGTGCAACTTTGTTTGATGTGGATTCGGTGCCAAGACTTCAAGAATGTATAATTAATTAGGTACCATACATTTGAATGTTCAATATTGGAAAGTAATAAGATTTAGGACAAATCTCATTATGAAACATGGGTAGATAACTTACTACTTAGAGGGGTTAAAAAATTGTCTTGGATTTTTGTGTGTAAAAGATTTTAGTATTTTCCAGATGATGCCTACTTAAACCTGAGTATTGTTATTGACCAAATATGTCGTCATTTCATTTAAAATTCACAATATTTCTGAATCAGCCTATCACCATTCTCTAAACAGAAAGTCTCCAAAAGGTTCATTATTATATTTTTTTACGAAGAGCTGTATTTTCTTTGCAAAATTGACATCCAAATCAGATTAATCCAATCAATGGAAATTTATGACGCACCCGAGAAGAGGACGGCTGCGATCCATTGAGAGATCCGTGGCCCTTGCTAATCAGTTCCCAGCCAACAAAGGTAAGGCAGCTGACGTTTCTTGCCTTTCACGATATTTAAAAATTGATACAATATGTAAGTAATCGTAGACATATTTTGCCGATTCACGAATCACAGTTAAAATTGTCTCGGGGCGAGTTCAAAAATTATTCGGAAATTTGCCAACGTCTTCGAAAATCACACAATGCGTGTTTTTGCAGCAATTACGAAGACGTGCAGAGCGGTCGCCTTCTTTGCAAACATGCCTTTGATTTATATGTCTGCCTCCGCACGAGATGAGAGTAAAATATGAGACGACCCATCAAATATTCAGCCTTTTTGGGACTCAGGAGCGACTCTTAATGCTCATTATAATAAAAATACTATAGCTCATATTGAAACATACGTACCCACAAAACGTTTATGCTATCTATAGCAGCTCCATTTTGGAAGTTTGCAAATCAGGTTCTCTTAGTTTTGATCGTAATAACGACTTACGGGAAAAAAAATAAGGAGCATATTTTGTCTCGTTTCTTTCTTTCCATCATCTGAGACCTAGAAACCTAAGAACAAGAACCTAAGGATGAGCAAATCAATACATTTACGACCCAGGTATCTTAAAACATCAAAAAACTTGTGTAGGTAAACTAATATGTTAAAAATACAATGGAAATCAGAGTCTATGTAGGTAGTTGCTATAGCTCATAATTTTATTGTTGATACATTTCAAGGACATCAAACCACAGAACGGAGAGCAACAAAGTCCCACAAAGAGTTAAAGCTCGGTAAAGTATCAAAACGTTTCGGTCTGGTTCCCGCACGTTGGTTGTATTTCATCAGGACTTGTTGTCACATGATCCGCGGGGAGATTCATCTTTAATTGGGTGAACCAAGCCGAGTGCTCTTTGGTTCTCGGCCTTTGTACAAACTTTTGGGTTATCTGTGACTTTATTAGGAATCTTGGGACGGACGTCATACGTTAGAGGTAGACACTTCATCTGCTAAACTTTTGAATATACTTATTGAGGAAAATAAATAAAAGTATACAGCCTCACGACAACATTATATTCCACAGCAGATATTTCCTCAGATCTCTTAGCTAGATATCTATTCGAGATCCTTGAGAATTGTCTGAAAGGAATTTTGATTTAGATAGGCACTGCTACAAATCATTCCTATAGGTTTCATACGTTTGTCGTATGGTATAGCAAAAAATGTATTTTAGTTTGCAGTTATCATATTATTATTTATCTTATGAATCCAGCTTAAAGTTAACCTTAATTACGTTTTTTGATCTTGTATTTTGTCCCATTGATCAACTGCCGCTGCAATATATTTGGACAGTTAAATTGGGCCTTTTTATGGACCAAAGATATTACAAAAATAATCAAATGTATTTATATATCTATATCTATAAAATAGTTCAAACGTAACAAATTTAAAATATGTATATTGTCAAATACCATCGTATTTTTTCCTAATATGCGATTTAATTTAAAATAAACCATCACTGTAACATTTTAATGCAGTAATATCAAGCTTGAGCAGGTCCTTCTACGCGCAGTTGGATATCGATTACTCATAGTTTTTACTATGGGGTTTATTAAATACTGCCAGTCCTGAAATGGAAGAAGAACCACAGCTAATTATGAAATAATTAGCAGGAAAGCCACGGGAAAGGAAATCCAGCACAATTTAGCAATTTTACAAATACTCTTCATTAACAACTTTTAAAACTTTAAAAACTATAAAAACTATAAAAACTATGTAACTATAAACTATAGCCACATAGCCGAAACGTCGGGAAAATAAATAAAATAAGGTAATATACGCGATAAATACCCGTGTATAAATATGTTTTATGATCGCGAAAGTTTAAAAAGTACTATAAACTATAGGTACAACTCCTTGAACAAAGTATATCTAAATGTTCTCAGGAACGTAAGTAAGGTGCTGCTTTCAATTATTGTCATGCTGTTAGATTGGAATAATTATTTGAGAGTAATCAAAACAACGAGCGCAAATAGTTGAAGATACCTAACCAGTATGGTTAAATGTATGGCTGTTGTAAATTTCATGTCGCATATTCAATTAAGAGTCGTGGATTGAATGACATAAAACTTGTGAGATAGTGCAATAAAATACTTGGCAATTACAGGTCAAAGACGGAGGCTCTTACCTGAAGTGCCGACTGATCTCCGTGGGACAGTTTGGAGTCGGTATAATTGCCTGACATAAGTTTTACCATTTTTCTTCAGAATTCAGAACAATTTGGTTTCATGAAATCCTGTTTGCCTCGTGTCTACCGTTAAAAACGTAAATTCAGCAACTGCGTGTGGGTCTATATCGAAATAATTTACTTCTTGGTAATTTTTTCGGTCTCAGGTCACTTGTACTTTTTTTTCCACATACTCACCTTTTTAAAGTATAGGTAACAATACGGACAAACGGTCTATACTCTGACACCATAAGCTATGTTTGTCTGAACTAATAAAAAATATCGATGCAAGGTTCATTATTAACTTCGATTATTATGACAGTTCGCCTTATAAGAATGGTTCGCCGTAAGGCAGCGGGCATTGGCTTTAAAAAACCGGCATTCGTCTCATGATGAGCCCCTCTATATAAAGCAACTTGACAACTTATAAAAAAGCTATAAGGAGCATTATATTAGCTACCGTGATGGTAACGATATTTGTTCAGTCTGAGATAACGTCACATTACATTATCTACAATTGATTGATCTTGAAACAGAATAGGGGACACTTTAGCACAAGTTATAAATCAGGTTTTTTTGCGTTGCACATAATTATTAGGTATGTAACTGTTGAAGACAATATAAATAAATATACAGGCGTGTTAACGTGGTTTTTTCATTAAATTTCTAATAAAAGAAAACCCCGATAATTATACTGAGAATAATCAAAATATTTAATACATAATTAAGTTTAATGAAGAGAAAATACAAAATATTTGGTATTCTTAGGAGTGAAATTTCCTAATCTTTGTCAGAACGTTGGGCGTTTTGGATGAGGGGTAACAAATATGTGGTGTTTACTATTATAATCTTACAAAACGAATTCTTCGGTTTTTGGGTTTGGGTTACAATAAAGACATAGGTCTCTGAAACAATGCAGATCGGTTGATCGCAGATTAGATTATTGATCTTAGAGCCGAATGTTGAACAAGGGCTTGCAGTCGCCCGGACGAGCATGTTTAATTGTAGCTATTAGACCAGATGGCTTATTCATTTGTAGAGCAGTCGGTCGTAGCGCTCATGTCGTAAACTGGCAATTCGTTCCCGTTCTGATGTTATTGTAGCGTTTTGTCTATGCTCCGCCATTTTATTGAGCATTTTGTTGTCTCTGTGACGGAGTTTTTGATCCCAATCGGACTAAGCATCCATGTCTAAACATGTTACCGAATGAGTTTGATTGTGTAATTACGTCTGACGTCTCAAGAGTTCAAGACGATTTTACCTTCTCCCAGTTGTTTTACGAGTGTTTTTATACATGTAACGTTCTTAACTTCTACGAGTATATAAACAAATCGCACTGTTGGTTAACATGTTTTATAAAATTTTTGGCTTTTATCATAATATGCATGATCGTACTGAACTTTGTCATTCACCTTTCAAGTTTTGACTACATTAGGTACATTATGGGTCCAAAATTAGGTACCTTCTTTTGTAGGTACTTACCTCCCAAGACAGAGTTCCAAAGTTTTAGTTTTAAGGTTTCTAAACATTGTGAATTTGAACACCAACTTTTTAACTTCCAAGCAGAGAAATAACGAGCGCGGATAGGTTTTTTCACATCCTAAATCCACCAGCATCTGTTTTCTCGGTACTCAGCCGGCAGTTTCCTACTGGCATTTATGAAAACAGTTGAAGAGCTCTTCAATACAATAGAAATATCTAAAAGGTTTCGCTTATCTTATGCATAGCAGTGCCCTAAAATGTAAAGGGCAAAAAAGCTAATTCATCACATGCCCTGATGCATATGACATTCCGAAGGCCGATCAGCGCATTCGGTATTGCTCCAATGCACAAGTGTCTGTAAAAGGCGATGACCACATCCCATCCAGGACATCATGCCCCTAATCATACAAAACACCGTATCTTACGCAGGTTCTTAGAACACAATAACTTATGTAACGAGCTAATTAATACAAAATATTGATACTGTGTGAAAAATGACATGGATAGGAGAGGAGTGAATACAGAGATGACGGCTGACAGAGGGAAATGGAGGAAGAAGACATGTTGTGCCGACCCCACATAAAGTGGGATAAGGGCAGGAAGAAGAAGATTGATTAGCAAATCAAGGGTGTGATTGCGTATTTTTGTTGCAATCAAAACCTAGTTGATTCAATCAGTTTTTACATTATTTTAAGCCTAGATTGCCTTAAAAACATTTTTAATCAAAACTTATCATTGACAAGGAACGATTGCAACAAAACTGAATGTTGACGTAATTAATAAACATGATATAGCGAATATGAGTTTCGCTTTGTAAAACTATAGTAACAAAAAAAATAATTATAACTATTTTTTGCGTGTTGTATACAAATGCTTATTCTATTCTATCAAAATGATGGCAACAAGATATGTAATCGCTGTTCCTTGTTAGTTTCATTTATTTGATAGTGTCAAACTTTTGATTGCAACAGAATTACACAATCGCCCAGCTGTTCTGTATTCTCTTTCCTTCTTTTCTGTTGAGGGCTTGGATTGTTTTGTTTTCTGTTAAAACTGTTAATTTATAGGGACCGTCAATAATTATGAGCACTAAGATTAGGTAAATTCCTTTAATCTACTTAAATGTAACCTACCCCTGATAACTTATTAGTGCTTAGCGACCCCCAGTCTCAGAGGGCTTATCCGTCAATGAAAGTAGCAAGTGACGAAGTAATAAATTCCTTGGTACAAAACAAGTCAATTAGCATTTTCATTGGTGCTGATTGTTGTGATAAGGGCATGTTAACACTGTCACGCCTCGTCAATGTAGGTACGCGGACTTGCGGTGGAGAGCATGCAACTGTAGATAACCAACAGGTCAAATTGTGTAAACTAAACAAATGAGACCGAGCAAGGTTTGTTTAAGCACTAATAACTTAGATAACTTATACTATACTTGACTCGATACTAAATCGACGAGGAAAATTGGTTGGACATCTTCTACGACATGACATATAGAACATCATTGAAGGAAAGGTTGAAGGAAAACGGGGAAGTGGAAGGCAAAGAATAAGTTACATGAGCCAGATAAAAGAAAAAGTTGCTGTCATGTCGTATAAGGAGCGTCAAGGAGGGCGCATTCGAAAGACTTAATTGGAGAAAACTGCTTCAAAACCCGGACAAGAGCTAAGCTCTTAAATTTAAGAAGAAAAAGAACAAGCACATGGTGTTAAGTGGTAGCCATCGCCTATACATAAGAAAGCATTGCCTCGTAGATCACGCATGTTAGGAAAATTCCCTACAACTTTTGATTGGTGTAAAACGTCTTTGAAGCAAATGGGAAGGTTAAGTTATGAAGGTTTGGGATGAGACATGAACAGTACAAGGATGTACTGTTCATGTCACATCCCAAACCTTCATAACATGAACATGAATGTGACGGTGTTTTTGGGTTACGAAAAAGAGCTTCATATTTGGCTTAAATATACTTCGCACTAGCGATTTAGTTTACATCTATTGTAATGCAACGCTGTCATCTAGAAGAGCTTGTTTAGTCGTTTCATTACTATTTAGGCTCTTCTCGTTCAAAGAGCTCTGTATCAAGAACAAAACGTCTTTATGAAATAAGGCGATCTTGCATGAACGTGACCTCGTCGAATTCAAATTCAATTTTGCTCACGTGAGTGGTAAAAATAAATAAAAGCAAACGAAGCTATGATACGAGCTGGTTGCGAGTTATTGGTCCCCGTGCACCGCAGCGCTCGTTCAATTTCTCTAATTAATTAACGATCCCTTAGATAACACACGCTGACAACCTTATTTGTGGCGAACAAATCTTTCAAACATAAATTCTAGTGTACACGCTCTAAACTTGTAAACTCTATGCACGTCTACATGTACGCCGCCCGTAAAAGATAAATTTATAATCCTGCCGATAGATACACCTCACCGTTACCGATATTCGCAAATTATATGAAACGGTCACGAAGCTAGATGTATTGGCACAGATAACACAGTTAAGTATTCCCAAAATGTTTCTATGACCAGTATAATGCGCCTAGTATCAACATATCCGCGATTACAAAAGTTATACTAATTAAAGATTCACGATGCGTTTAACTGTGCGTTCTCGTACTAAATATTTGCGAAAGAATCACCTAACAATTTACATTTGTCACATAAATAAAAGAAGCAAGCGGCCTCATTAGGCGACGGTGAGCACCACGCTGCATGCCTACCGCGCGGTTCTGCGCTGCATTGGTGCCCCCATCCCATGCCTATTCCCCAATAACATGTATTTGTCAGGAAATTTCCACATAATTGCTAAGGAGACTTCGATAATTTTATTCCTTCTTTTCCTTGAGGTTAGAAGGGTTAGCACGATTCCAAACATCGTTAGATTCACTATAAGAAGCTGAGCAGACAGAACACTTTGGGTCATTAAAATATTTTTTCTGCGGTTTTTTTATCTTTGTTGCTACGTCTCGAGTTAAGTAACGAAAGACAAAACTAAAATCTATTAAAGTGCGTTATTTATTATAAGTTTACACTATTTATATGAAGGCGAGCTTGTCGGATGGTCCTGTGGCATGACCCTTACCATAAGCATGGGTCGATTTGTCCACCTTGTCTCCTATCCTTTACGAACATTTTTTTCTGTTTTTATATGAGAAGTTATGAGGATTTTTAGAGAGGTATTCCTTTATTACAGTAATTAAGATATGATTTCAAATTGAAGCTTTTAACCCAAACTTTTTTCTTCCTCTCAAACAATTTTATCCTGATGATTTATCATTTTAAAATGATTTTACAAGAAATCAAACCATTAAAATGCATTATCGAACTGATAAGCTCTACGTATGTTTTCCATCAATGTTATTATATATGTTATAATTCACTAAAGAAATAAGAGCTAAAGGTTTTTTGAAATTTTACCTGTTAGTGAGCCACTAACCAGAAGCCTCGAGCCGTCCTTCGTTTGGTGCGAAATTGTAGAGATTGCTGAATGTCAGCTAATGGAGTTGGCCCAAAATCCTCCTTCTGGAAATATGCAATAGAGAATACCAGCCAGTACTTGACTTTTTCAGACTGATGATCTTAAAGAACGATTACCTCGTAAAATCAAAGGTATTTCGGTAGAGTAAAATATGCTGTTGCAGTTTATATGCCCACTTTACAACTCAAAAGAAAGCAACATCGAATCAAAATTCAAAGGATGAAATTATCAGCATCGATCCACATATGAATCTGGCACATGGTTACCATATCATTATAACGATTCATTTTACGGCCTGGGAACTTCGGCCCGTGGACATGCCACCACAAAGTTGCATTGCATTGTCGACCTGACGCTAAACGCTCCAATGATTTCTGAATGTTAATAAGGTGGCTAAAATAACTGTTTGTCTGTTTTCCTGGCCACTGTATCTAGGACCAAGACTTATGATTATAAATGTCTGATTTATAGATTCAAACAAGACAAAACCTACGCGTACCTACCTACTTTGCTTGCTTTGTGTTTCAGATGTCCACTTCTAACATTTACTCCTTGTTTAGTAGGTATAGTGTTTGGAGCAGGTTACCTATACACTTTATCTGTTTAATACTTAGATAAAACTGAGTGGAAAAATAGGTTCTTGTTCTAAAATGATACGCGATTAGAATTAATTTTTCTATGTTTCAATAACTTCACAGAGGTCGACATGCAAGTAACGAGCTCATAAAATATTCCTTAGACATTGTGATTGTCGCGCAATACAGACGCCGATGGGTGCTTCTCAGAAGTCGTTTGGAAAGCAGGCTGTGATTTGCAAGGTCACGCGTATAACACGGATGTTCCCGATATTGAAATGTACAGACGTGCTTTATTCACCTACATATCAACACATGTAATTTGTTTGAAAAGATCCTCGCCAAGAGACCGTCAACCCCTCAAAGTAAACCTTGCGCAAATGGCGGAAGTCACTGTTTCGCTCGGTGAAACGCGCCGGGCGAATGTTGCTCAATACGACAGCGCTATGAGAATCAAATACTCATATTGAATACGAATCGGACGAACGGTACGACACTTCGTATGGTAAATTCCGTATTGCGAATTATTAAATTATTTATGCCGCATATCGCGGTGCGCCGACTGCCGATCGCGGAACCACAATATCGGGAATCCCTGTTCGCTACTAATGCAATAATTTGGCGTATTTTGCAATCGCGTATTGAATATTGAATAGTTGGTAAATAGTTTATGTTCTGAACGTGGATTTCAGAGTACGTGATCCGGCGCGGTGACTCGTTGTGAAATTGTGCGACACACGGATAACATACGCTAACAAGTGGTCGTTTCAAATAAAATGTTATGTTCTCGTTAATGGGCGATGGATCACTCGATCTACTTCTCTAAAACTCGCACCAGTGCGCTATAGATTTAGTACCCATTATGTGATTGACCCCAATGAGTGAATCGACACCCGCGAATGTAGGGTTCATGTTATAATACCGCAAGTTGTTAATACCATTATGAGCATGCATTTTATAGCTCTAAACGGAAACCAGGTTTACAACTTTACTGCCATCGAACACGATAACTGGATGAGTTTCACGGGTCGTGAAGTTCGATATCAAAATATTGACATATCGATACAGGTGACAGGAGACAACCCTTGCGTTAAAACACTGGAGGTACTTAGCATTAGTGTTATTACAAGAAATAAAGTTATGAACAGATCGTAAATCTTAGTTAGCTCCGTGTCATAAATAACTTCAATGATTAAAACATAAATCAAAGTTAGTTGCGTCTAACTCTTGTGGGATAGCGCAAGGTGAACGAATGGCACATGGCGCTTACTGCCGTATAAAAATAAATCATCGGTCTTTAGTTGCTCTACGCAGCTAATTAACTACTTCGTAAGATATTGTTTTTGTCCTATTAAGAAATAACCTAGGTTCATTTTCTCTTTTAAAAATATATTCTGATCATTGAAACCCTGCCATCTTTAAATTATGTTTCCCTAACAATGATGTAGAAAAGCCAAAAAGCTCGATAGATTTGTACCAACGATTGTCTTTGATACAGAGATGCGTTAAACCACACCTTCGGTATCGCTTACAATTCGAACTCACTCAATTGCGTTTGTACCTTATTCCCGTAAATACCTAACCTACCAATAAAAAAAAACAAATACCTAGACAAAATGTCGTTCGGACCCTATACATACATTACACACATTACATTATATACATTTTTACCACACGGGGATCATTTAAAATATTTTTAAGGATTTTTAGACATTGTAAAATATCGAGCAAGTCATATCCACAGCAATCCAACGCTTCGTATCGCGTGTGTACAATCACAGGCGAAATAGAAATGATTTAATTTCGTCGGTGAGTGGCTCGTAGGGACTGAGTGCCGCTATACCACCGTTTGTCATCTACCATCGCGTGACCTCCCTGTTGACTTAATGGAGTGCTACCGAACAAATTTAAAACACAGCTTGTTATAACTTACATGATTTATTGGGGTTCTAAGCTTTATAAGGTGCGTTATTGTAAAAGATGGTTTTCTGTTTAGTGCGCGGTTTATTGGGAGTGAAACATGCCAGTAGTGGATTGATATGGGTTTAAAGTACGAGGTGCCTTAAGTTGATGGACGCAAGGCAGTGAATCGTATGGCACGTTCCTAACGTGCGTGACCTACGAGGCAATGGAATGGAGACAGTGGAACTGGCACCTAGCCTTAAGACGTTTCAAAGTAATTCTTGCGTTAAAACTGATTTAATATTTTGTTAAATTTGCGTTTAAATGCTTTGTTAAGTATTATGGTATGTTATGAAATTACGTGATGAGAATTTTTGCAATTTTAGAATTCTTCAAGACATCTTTTTAATTCGTATTAGTACGTGCAATAAATACAGGTTTACCAACTCAGACCACAATAATCTTAAACTAAATACGGCAATTCAGCGACATTTTATTTCAATAACTTCTAATAGTTACCGAAATATCAAGGATGCACTGTGATTGTGACCGGAATTTACTGCTCTCGAGTGTACCTGTGTACATACATAGACTTGGAATTTCAGGTCATCAATTATTGCAAATAAATGTAGTTTTCAACGCCATCTAGGAAAATGCAAATCGTTACTGCCAAGGTATCAATAACAGGAATGTAGCCTGCGTTGTATCTACATAGGTATTCGTTTGATAACCAGATTCAATTTGTATCTCAGCTCGTGCCTATATAAAATTAGTTCTTTTTACCTCCTGCGTGGCATAATGTGACACTTCCTGTGCACAGAAAAAGTTTGTAGCATAATGAATGCTTCTACTAACGGGTTATTTTTCCTCCAAGAATCAGGATTTGAGTACAGTCCGCAGTAATCTTGGAAAATATGCATGTTAAATATTTTCTTCCATAGGCTCGACCTGGTTAAACAATTAAGGATTTTAAGGAATCAGCTCCAATTTAAGTGATGTTTCAGAGGACAAAATCCCCGAGGTCCTTCAATAAAAAAAAACTCCTATTTTTACTAAAATTAAGTTGTCAGATCTTTCTAAAAAAACTATCAAGAAATCATTACTATGATACCTTATCTTGTTTCAAATTATGGATGCATTTTTAGACACTTCCTTTCATCAATAGATAACTTAATTACATTTCAAAGATTTTTATAATGTCCCAAAAGTTAAGAGCCGAGCGAGGGGAAGGTCGCGGGTTAAATTCCCGCTCGGCTCTTAACTTTTGGGACATTATAAAAATCTTTGTGATTTCCTTAAGTGTAGTAAACACTATAAAATTAATAAACAATAATTACATTTGATTGATAAGAAAAAAACTGACATGTCTCGCTTTTCCTTGTAAATACAACAGCTCCCAAGAGCGCGAAGGAAGACAGAAATATTGAATATAAAAAAAAGCTGAGTAAACAAGGTCTAGCGGAGTTAACCCCGAGGCGATGCGGCGCGGGGTCGTAATTGAAAAATAAAAGGCCGTAATAATAGAATTTACATTACGTGCTCTCCAATGACAAATTCTGCTGTCTGTTTTTGTCAGGAGAGCGACGTTGACTTGCATGTACTACTTACCTACCAATTTGTAGCATAGCCCCTGTTTTTCTAATCATTCGCAGAAGTTTCCGTTGGAATAAAAAATATGGGTAATTATTTGTTGGAATAAATCTACTTTTCGCTGATTTAGAATTAGGTATGCACATAGAGATATGCAAAGGTTTTATTTAAGGACCACTTGATTAAAAAAAACTCTAACCATGCTACATTACTATTTACATTATATTTAAGTGCTGCATATTATTTTTTTGTAAAAGTAAAATCTATCTATCTAGGTATTGCTTGTATAAGACTATACAGGGTTATTCATTATTAGCTACAAATACTCAGGAATTAGGTTCAACAATTAAAATAAAAAATATTTACGAAATGATTTTTTTAAGTTTTGTTATGAAAATCCCGAGAAAATCGGTGTAGATTAACGTTTGGAATTATTAGCTCGTTGGTACAGCCAACAGTCCATTTCAAACAAAGACGAGCCACGTGACCTTTTTTGACCTATGAACCGCGCCCGCGCCCGCGCCGGCCCCCCCATAGCGCCTGCCACACCCGCGCGGCGCGCGCTCCGTGGCAATAGTTATGCAAAATGAAGCACAGAAATTAATAAAAATAAAATTTTGATACAAAAACTTAAATCAGCTTAGGAATTAATTTGATTCGGCCAAACAAATTTACACGACCCAAAAAATAGGCCCTGTCAGTTTGTGTAGCTAATTATGAATAAGCTTGTATACTATTGATTTCTTCCGAGGGCTGTACGTAGTGTACGTGCCTGCCTCTATAATATAGTCTCATGGAGTGTCCTAAAATCATCACCACCAGTACTCTACTGGCCACTAGATCATGAAGTTACTTTTACATAATAGTTGTCCTTCGTGTTGCTTCAAGTAAATTCTAGAACATCTTACTATACCATTTTATTTATGATCCTAATTAACGTAAATTCAATACAACAAATAGTTGCGCTAGAAACCGTTTTGCGAATATAACCATGATTTTGAATACAATGTTCGCTTAGTAAACTAAGCGGTGAGTCTACGTTCCAGATAAACTATGAAATGCTCGCGGTCACATGCCTAAACGAAGTTCCCAAACATTTGTATGCAGATATTGGCATGCGCGCACCTACTCAGAACTAGCACGGGTTTTAAGGACAGTGTCTGCAAACTCATTTATTTAGCCAGTGGCTTGCAAATGTCAAATTCTATTAAATTACGCAAAATTTTGTTTTTTTAACGAGTATGGCCTACGAACCTTCAAGAGTTAAATTTCCAAAAGATCCGAAAAAATGTCTTTCATCAATTGTTTAGACTCGCAGCTTACGATCTAAGTACCTACAACCAACAGCTACAAATAGGGGTAGAGCTCTATCCAAATATACTCTTATTTTGCCTATATTTGTATAAACTTTGACTTTGGATAGACTCTGTAAAACGATACGATACCTACGTAAAACATGAATATCTTTAAATAGCTGTAATTGCTTGCCATTAAGAGCACATCGTACAAAAATTTGAGTACTGACATACGATTTTCATTAGCGTTAAATAGAATGTCATGTTAAATAGTATATTTTTTTACCACACTTAAATTCGAATTAATCTCAAATGTATAGTCTACAATTAGTCCTTTTGCGATTTTTAAAATGTCACTTAGTTATTTAGTTATGAATTTTTTTTTTTAAAATCTCGAATTTTTGCACGATGCGCTCTTAAGGTAATGTATCTTACGGTCAATGGAATAATCTAATACGCCATATTTTGCGTACAACTTTAACTTTTTGGGTCAAGGTCGATTTTTCTATATTGGTACTTACCCAAAGGTAAAATAAGCGTTTCATTTGTTTATTTTTGTTTCAAATGTGCACTGGAGTTAGAACTCCAGTGCACATTTGAAACAAAAATATTGCGCGTCTATGTCCTTCAGCGTAACTATGTCCACTCGACTAGAGTCGAGTGGACATAGTTCGTCTGCGCTGTGACGTCTCTGCTATGATAATGTTTGCCCCGTCGCAATTTCCTTGATGCGTCCGATAAATAGGATAGTTTTGTGCCAATACTCCCGTACAATAGTTTGTCCGTGGTGCTAGTTAGCTGTACTGTAAGTGAGATGTAAGTATGCGCGAGAGCAGGGATCGCCTTCGTTGCCGTTGTGTATTGCTTTGTTATGTTTTTAATTTGAACTGACTGAATAAATGTTGCATCTCTTACCAATCAATGAGTCTCAAACAAAGTGACAGTGCATAATGTGGGTATAGGTCTATACGGCCCTCTACTTCTTTGATCAAACTAATAAATAAATAAAAATTCTAGACAATCCACTCAACACTATCTAGCCCCAAACTAAGCAGAGCTTGTACTATTGGAACCAGTAATACTTTCATATAAATGTTTTGTCTCTATTTTTGTGCGTATCTTTTTTGTCAATAATTTTTTTTACACTATTTTAATGTTATATTTTACAAAAGCATTATCTATTTAGGCTCGGGTTAGGGAAAACTGGAAGTCTTTAGGGAAGGCCTTTGCCCAGCAATGGGACAACTCAGGCTAGGATTTTTTTTACAAAAAAAATTGGATTCGTCCATACAACGAAAATAAATGCTACTTTACATTTTAACTTTTGCCTACCATTCCCCTTTGAATAATACGCCAGGCTCAGTGGTGCGCTTTGGGCTCTGAGACTTACGGAGTGGCTCACTGATATAGGTAGATGAAAAAATACTAGATAAGGTCTCAACTTTAACTATTCTGGTGGGAAAAAGTAGTGTAGAGCGATGACGTGGTCAGAGTACAATGGGTACCTACATCTAGAGCACCGCATGACCGTTCCAAACAGTTTGATTCATGGTTTATTCAACAGTGTGCGTTTAGCATAACTTATTATGACGATATGCTATAGAGACAGTACCGGAACGCACTACACATTTTAATATTTTGTGTGAAAATGTCTGTTGGACAATGGCCGTATCATATAACAGGAATCGGGATAATAAACATTAGCATTTGAATAAGATGATGCTAACAGAAATGGAGGGGAATGAATTGGATAAAACATGAGCTATTTGTGAGTTTTCATGGTTTCATTTGAAGCCTTAAATTCACTTGGGGAATTTCAGAAGTTTTTTATTTTTCGGTTTTTAACCTACGATGGTTTGACATGGTACCCGCCTGCCGATCCTAAGGTCACGAGTTCAATACCAATTGTGTATCAGGTTTTTCTGTTCGGAAAATTTATGTGCACAATGCTAGTGCTCTCAAATGGTGAAGGAAAACTTCGTGAGGAAACTCATGGCTTAGTCAGCTCTGCACGTAGGTACCATTCTTTCCTGTAGATTAGGCCGGTAGCTAAGCTGTCAGGATGGTAGGTTGAGGTGCTGGGCGAGCCTATTCTATCTAGAATCTTGTCCCAGGTACTATATCGTCCTGCAAGTCAGCCTTAAGTTATCAAAAGTTGCCCTCACGCTATATAAATACAAAAGATGCAAAGGCCTGTTTATTTTTAAAAATAAATTTAGGTCAAAATTGATAATCCGGCAGTGACTGCAAACCCCAATAATAAGTATTTACCTACCTACCTATTACACAGTCATTTTATCCGAGACTTATAATTGCAACGTTTATTAACAGAGTAATAATCACCAACTTCCATTTGGAGGTATCATCAGCGTATCAATCAAGCCACCATCTTGTCTCACCCAACAATTTATTGCGTCTTCTCAGATTTGCATATTATCTTAATGATGAAGAACCACCTCCTCACTTATCACCATATTCCAATTAATGTTCGAAATATGCGTGTGCTCTGCAAAGCCATGTTTTATTAACCTTTCATAATGTCCTTTATCGGGGGTGTTAAATCAACTTTAATGTGTAACAGTTGAGGCTAATATTTTGTAAGTTTCGATTTAATCGCTGGAATATATTAGGGAGATAGCTCGTCTTACCCATTATGTGGCTTTAGCTGAAGCTTTTATCCTACTAATATTATAAGCGTGCAAGTTTGTAAGTATGGATGGATGGATGTTTGTTAATACTCTTTCACGTAAAAACTGTTGTATGGTTTTCAATAAAACTGTAGCGTATACATCAGATTAAAACATTAGCTACAATTTATAAGGATATTGTAATGGAGAACGGATTCAAATGACGGGAACGGGGCGTAACGGGAACGGGGCGAGCGAAGCCGGGGCAGCTGCAAACATAATAGAATAGTGGTAGAGCACTGGCCTAGTGGTATATAGCGGCTCCGCCTTCCTTTCCCTTCATGAGTTCAAATCCAGTGGTGTACCAGTGAGTTTTTCTGACCACAAAATTATGTGCACTATGCCAGTACTCTCAAACGGTGAAGGAAAACATCGTGAGGAAATTGGCATATAGTAGAATTTAGATTCTACGACGTGCCAGCAAGTTTAAAAAAATGTGCACGAAAAGAACAGGCGCACTTAAAATCCTTTTGCCACACTGTTGCG
This sequence comes from Thera obeliscata, assembly GCA_947578465.1. Lineage (NCBI taxonomy): Eukaryota > Metazoa > Arthropoda > Insecta > Lepidoptera > Geometridae > Thera > Thera obeliscata. The sequence goes on from OX387924.1 coordinate 7,410,751, forward strand.
AAAGAACCACTCACACAATAAGAAGAAGAAGACAACCATAGTAACAGACTACTTTGCCTATGATACCTATAGATATTTTTTTTCTTATAAATAAAAAAATATACCTACCAATTTTTATGTCATCGTTACTTGTTAAAGATCCGTGTATACTTGTGGCATAAAATAAATGTTTTTTGATATTTTTTTTGCAAAAATAAATATTGTAGACCATCCACTCAACACTATCTAGCCCCAAACTAAGCATACCTTGTACTATGGGAACCAGTTATAACCAATGAGTTCAAAAACACAAAGTTAAATAAACTTAGTTTAACAATTGATTGTATCCACTAATAAACACTAAGAACGCTCATTGAAAATCTTTACGCGCAGAATTACTGACATTTCAATAAAATATCTACTTTTATCTGAAGAGTAGGTATGCGAAATGTGTGTAAAGGCGGCCGCAAGGGTCCATAATTTTATACCGCGCTCTTTAAGCGTATGCAATGGAAATAAAGGCCAATCTACACCCATCACTGGCTTCACAACACAGCGCTGGCTTCACAGCTGCACAGCGCTGGCTTCACAGCTGCAAAGCGCTGATGGCTTCACAGCTGCACAGCGCTGGCTTCACAGCTGCACAGCGCTGGCTTCACAGCTGCACAGCGCTGGCTTCACAACACAGCGCTGGCTTCACATCGTTGTGGGTTCTACCTAGGACAAACATTTGTATGACTGGGGGTCATAAAGAATTCTATCAGTTCCTGGTTGTTATAGTTTTTTCATTCATATTTTCATTTATTTCATACATTAGGTACCTTATTTCGTGGTAGGTTAGATAGCGCAATGTACAGTTATCATCAAATATTTTATATTGTTTGAAAAATCGGTTCAGTTCCAGTTTTCAGCAAATACAATCAAACTTCATTTTAGTTTTCTGATGACATTACATAATATCTACGTGATAATTTATTTTGTTTCAATCTTCGTGTATTTTCGTTTGTTTTAACGCAAAGTTAGGTGTAGGATAAAATTAAGCCTAGAACTAGACTTATTCTAATAGCTACAACCAATTTCCTCTGTACATACTAAAAATTCACTTATAGGTTTAATCTATTCGTTAAATAAATATGTAAGCACTTTCACTCGATAGTGTCTGGAATCCATGAACGAAAACGAGTGTGAATCAAGCCTTAAACGTATGCAATAGTGGAATAATAAAGGAGCGAGCGCATGCCTTGCCGTGCCCTAGACCCATGCCACACCTAATTAACCAAAGACGTGACGATCCAGCATTATAAATTTAAAATCTCTTAACGCCGCGCCACAAATAAATAAAATTGAATAAAAATAAATATCGAAAGCAAGAATAAAAGGGCTCAGAGCCTTATTTATTCAAAGCATTTTATATCGCGCTGACAATGGAACACCAATTAATTACTTTTAATTATCTTTATATATGGCTGTTGTAAAAGGACTTTTATTAATGAATACTTTACTAAAAATGAAATCCGTTATTGGCTGTATCATATCGTATTTACATAATATATGCTGTGGATATATAATATGTGTGTGTATAGCTGTGGATTTTGTTCTAAAATAAAAAAGACAAACAGAATGGTTTTATACTTTTATATAATAAGAGGGCAGATCATTTCATGTTATCTGTTACTAAATTAAATAACCTAGCGTTTAAAATAGGCCTAGAGAGGCTTTGAAGACGGAGTTTTTTGAGAAATAAGCTGCTTGACAACCGATTGCTCTGATTATTAAAATCTGTCCAAAAACAAACTGTCTAACAATAGAACCTACCTTTCATACGTGATCTCTTGGGAACTGTAGGCCGACAAGCTCTGTCTGGCTCTGTCTCTGGCTCTGGTTTTGAGTCTGCGTGAGTGCTCACCATGTGTATTTTACTGTGTGTGTGACGTTTCGACGTGAGATTTATTTTGTTAACACTCACACAAACTCAAAACCAGAGTCAAAGACAGAGCCAGACAGAGCTTGTGGTAGGCCTACTGGTTATTAAAATACAAGGTACAAGGTTAAGCTAATGTTTATTGCGATCTATACTTTTATGTATGGTCGCCCATATCTAAATCTTTTAAATCTTTGTACTTTCCACGCAACACAATCTAGCCCCAAACTAAACCGAGCTTGTATAATGGGAACCAGATAGCTGAAATAATACTTATATGCTTTTTTTGTAAATACATACTTTGAATACAATACAACACCCAGACAGAGAACAAACATCCATGTTCACTACACAAATATTTGTTCTCGGTGGGGATCGAACCCACGCCTTCCAGCACAGAAGGCAGATCTACTACCAACTGAGATAAGAAGGTTGTCAAAACCATAAAAGTAGGCATGTGCGTAAGTTAATTAAATGAAGTATTTAAGTAAAGTAAGCTGAAGCTTTTAAGTCCAGTTATGTTAGTCTTGCCTTTTGAAATCTCTTGGTGCGTTTTTACAAAAAAAAGCTCTATGTTTTTACAAAGCAAAAGTAGCTAAAAGGTAATTAAAAGAACGCCAGCCTGCGGTATGATCATTAGACTATGGTATGCCAAATATCAATATGGGTACGACCGTAATTATACTACTTGCCAACTCTAATCATGCTTAATAACGGGTTGCTACATTTGTGATTTTAGGGTTACAGTTATTATTGGTATTAAAACATATTTTTAATATACCTTTAATGTCATAGTGTTCAGTGGGGCTATTCTTACAACACGGTTCAGAAATCAGAAATAAGAAAATTAAATATTAATTCCATAATTATTGTACAAAAAGTTCTTATTCCTTTCCAGACGTACGACAAGAGGGCATTGCACCTTTTTTTCTTTTTCTGTACTTTGGAGTGAACGCTGAATTTACGTTCTGTTTTAAAAATAAGTTTTTTTTTATTAAAAACATAGGTTTCAGCGATCGCCTTAACAAATTGTGATGCAGGAATAGCACCGCAGATTCGAACATGCTACAAGTGAGTGAGGAGAACAGAATATTTACCATTACTGTAAAGAGAAGCAGGAGTGTTATGATTTGTTGCAATGTGTTTCTGCTGCAATATGGGAATGAAAGAAGAAAAATGTTATACCGACCCCGCATAAAGTGGTATAAAGGCAGGAAGATGACGATGCTTCATATAAATTATGACTACAGACAAAAGCTCAAAGTCAAATGTAAAGTGTTACTTTAAAAGCAAATGATCTTAAATCAGGACCGTCTTGGAACTCTCAAATAAGATCCTACTCACCCTTGCCTTTAAAATCACGTAATTGATTTTAGAGCTAAGTACTGCCTACTTAGGCATCTATCAAAGTTCCATAATCGATGCAGATGTTGATGAGGCGGGCATCCAACGTTAGATGCTAATCAATGGATCAGATCCTTTTAAAGAGTGACGATACATTGCATTTCTTTTATGTACGCGATCTCTCGTCCGTAAGCGAGGAGCCATGACGTGTTTTATGGCAAACGCTAGATTTTGCATGCAATATCGAGTTGCACTTAACACAGAAATATCTTTGCGTGCATATGAAAAACCGTTGAAAACATACGTGACGTTATGGTCACAGCAGACTATGTTTTTGCCAATGGTATGTTCATAAAGAAATTGTTACTATACGGAACGGGTATGTTATTTAGTGGCTTCTTCTTTTGTCGTAGAATAAATAAATAGGCGCCTTTTTTCCGGTATTCTTGATTGAGATCAAAACAGAAACGAGGTTCATCAGATTTAACAATCAGTTAATTTATAAAATTTAAGTTAAGTTGCAATGAAATCTTGTTAGTTACAGTATGTATCTTTAAGTAAAGGCAAAAGGGTTTAAATCTAAATCTAATAAAAATATTTTAGTTCTGCCTGTAATGCGTCAGGATCTGTCGGTGTGACCGAGGCTCCAGTCATAACAGAGTGATAGCGGTTAGCGTCCTCCGCATAAGCGACTCCCTGGCAGTTGTATGGTAAGCAGGAGCGCTACCGATCATCCCGTGAAATATATAAATCGAGGCGCTATCATCTTTGGCGATCACCGCAGACGGCTCGGGCGAGCGCGACGTGAAATAAATATCCATTTCCATAGTGAAATGCAATCTGGAGTGCAGCACAAAGAGAGCCAGCCCGCGGTGGCGGCGAGGGCGCGTCAGTGCACCGCCGACACTCCGCGACGCGCGCTGATCTATAACTCCTTATTATTATTTGAACGAGATCTATTGATCCGCGAGGTGTGGAACCTTCGATCCGATCACGCGAAGATCATTTTGTTCGACTGGAACGACCGCTTTTGAACTAACTTGACGTTACAATGGCGGCCGGTGACGGCAATGATTTAAAATCTGTTAACAGGACGGTTCTCTTTTTAACGATTGGTATACAATTTCCATAAATGGCTTTTATCTCTGTATTCAGAATACGATTCACATAACAAGGTACCTATAACGCTTCTTGCTGTTGAGATTGGTCCCGCCTCGTCTAGTTCAAATGTTTACCTAATGCGGAAAGTGAACAATGATATGAGGGATAAATGCCAAGAATGAAGATAAAATCCCCAACGTAATGAGGTCCCGCTCAATACGCCCGGTATTATCTCTATCTCGAGTAATTATCTCGTGCGAATAGCTCTCCTAACTCATTCATAGAGAAATGAACACTTCAATCTAAACAGAGATTGCAATAAATTGAATAAGTATTTATTAAGATAGAAGGTAACTCGTTAAATACCTTCATATTAAGAATTCCAAGGAGAAGAGCATGCATAGCAGATCTTTATAGACGAGCCTTATAGTATAGTTATAAATCCCTAGCTAACCCCCGAATACTGAAACACAACTCAGATTTAAGCACGTCTCAAGCGACGAATATTTGACAGATTTTCATTGAAAACTGTCAAATATTCGTCGCTTGAGACGTGCTTAAATCTGAGTTGCGTTTCAGTATTCGGGGGTTAGACTTATATAATGGCCTTTACTTAAGTTTACTTACTCCAGTATCTCAAAAGATAAATTGCTATCTCTTACCACTACTGGGTAGGTAATGACGAACATTTCTTTATGCAATGTTCAAATCTTCAACTTTGAGCAATGTCACTACACTTGTAAGTCAGTGGGAAAGTACCTATACATATAGATGAACATAGCGTAAATCAAAATATCAAAAGAAAACACAAAGCAGCTGGTAGTAGTAAGTATGATGTATTGTCAGAAAATTCACTTTCTGAATTTTTGACTCTATAGCAGGACAACGCAAATCCATCTACAAAATCAGCCCAAATTGAGTTGGATTGGTATCTGGCACAGTTGGAGTGTAGTGTCGTAAACTAGTGTCGAGTATCCCGTGCCAATCATCGGTGATAAAATAATGGCTCCTCGCAGGAAGCCAGTATTCGCAACCCGCGCATAGGGGCTTTTAATCAACACTTTATTGTTTAATGACCCCTCGTCCAACTCTAAATTAAAAGGGTGACGGATCAAACCCTATTGACGGTTGCGTAATATGTGAGCGGATTTAATCTGAATATCTGATGATAGAATAATAGTCTCTGCTCGTTTGTGGATTCCTATGGATGCGTTGCACGCGTTCTCTAGCAACAGCGTTTAGATCATTAAGATAATTGCTGCGTTTGATATTTTGGTAATAATCATTACAACGGGAAATAGGGAGCGCATGACTTGTGTCAATAAATATTATTTAGTGGGTAGTGGAGGAGTGTAAAAAAATAGGAGGAGTGTATGTGACTTAAAAAATTCGGCATTATGATTGTTTTAGATTTGATTCCAAAAAATAAGATCAAATTATAGCTTGCCATTATATATTTCGAAACAATTAGATGGAAGGGGTTATACTGACCTGTGCCAACATTCAAACATACAATCATAAAAGTTAGATCTAGCTATCAGTCCAAAAATACAAAGCCTACGAGAAATGTATTCCCATTATTATAATAACGCGCACGTTGATTTCATGATTATTGATTTATTGATTGCAGATTTTTCAGTTTTTTTCGTTTTTACACATACGGCATATACCTACTTCACAGAATTTATAAAAGCTATCCCAAATTTAAATCAAATGAGATTTTGATGGGATCTGCATTATGGGCTATTTAAAACATTCGGAAAAGTAAGTTTTGTGTGTCTGTATATTAGGTGAGTGTGATCATGAGTAGGCAGGTAAGCAAAACGTTACTTCAGCCAGCTTGTACTTGTACACTGTACAGCAAGCCTTCGTTGCGTGCACTCACTTTGTTTGGATGACTTCAACCATGCTATGAAAAAACTATAGAGTATATTAGAATAATTTAGTGCTGTAGTAGTCCAGGATTGGAAAATGAAACACAAAAAAAGTGTGATTTCGTGTCCAGACCGATATTTCCTAAATTATTCCAACTATAGGATATTTTGCAGCACCATAGTGATTTTATAGGAAATCTGACTGTCAGCTTCCGTATACTATTAGAAGTCACACTGTTTGTCATTGAGCTTTTGTATTCAGTACCTACCTACGATATTTTCCCAATGAGTAGGTAGTAGAGAATACAATCCCGGGATCCCGAATCTCGGGATCCAGGGATCCCGACCGTTTTCTGGCCCCGAAAATCCCGGGACTGTACTTGGCTAATCTCGGGATTTTCGGGATTGCCACAAACAAGTCTAGTTTGTATTCCGTAGTCCCTTGCGCCTTGAAAATAACCTTGCCTAGATTGTTTTAATACATTATGACAAAAAGCAACTCGTACAATACGTAGGTACCCACTATTTACTACACAGGTACAGTCCTAATAATATGTTTGGCGTAGAACTTAGAAGGCACTTCCCCACTCGGCAATTCCTTATGTTGGCAATAAACTACGGAGCAGGCTCGAAAGTCAAACATTGGATGCTTTGATATTTCTGCGATTATATTTTCGAAATTCTAAATAGTTATTTTGTGCTGTTTTTTAATTTCTTGCAAAAGTATAGTATTTTTTGGTTTGTGTTTTTTTCTTTTCTTATGATTATTCTGATTTGTGTTGTGACAAACAAGACAAGACATTTTTTTTAATTACTCACACACACACTTGATTTTAGCCCAATTAGAAACCAGATAGTCTAATCCCGGGATATGCCCGTGATCCCGGGAAAAGGCTTCAAAAATCCCGTAAGCCCGGGATTGAAAAACATGCTCGGGATTGTATTCTCTAGTAGGTAGGTAACTGTATTGCAGTGGATGTTGCTCATGTGGTAAAAAACATCTCAACAAATCTAATAATAAAATAAATAAGTTTAGGTATTAGCGAAATTTATGTGCCATTATTTTTGATAAGCCACAATGCTTATTTTATTGTGACCCTTAACTTCACCACAGTTTTTACCAAAAATATTGACGACATAGCTACTCTACAGTTTTACGCTCACAGTATTATAGGCATTTGATCCCTGACTTTTAATGCTTCACCCCTGGCATTAAAATTATGTGTATATTTGTATCACGCTTGCTATTGTAGGGCCTCTACTCGACGGCGAAACGGACACCACCCAGCAAGGTCTTCTGTATAAACACATAAGTAATTATGTCATATACCGTGCACTGCTCATCAAGTTTATTGTTTTGTTTGTTGTTCCTTTATTATGCTTTATCTTTTTCTAATTTAATACTAAAAAAAGAAAAGGAGAAATAGCTTCATGACTTTGGCTGAGGTACTTACTCTACCGTCCTTCTAAGTACCAAGTCAAGTACCCACTCAAGACTCGCTGACGATGTCCAGGAGGTAGTTAAAGGTACGCCTAAATATTACATTTGGCACCTACAAGCGTTTGCTAAAGTTGGTATTCCACTATCTATGTAAGTAAGGTGCTATGGAAGTTATACACGTACATACATTTCAACGATCCATTTTAATTTATATAAATTTCATTAAATCGGAAGTTGTTAAATTTAAAGGCTTAGCCTTCACGTTCCCAGAAATACAAAGGGTTATAACTGTAAATATTTATATTCAATAATAAAATAAGAGTCAGCCTCCGGCGCTAATTACTTGAAACCTGATATCATTCATTAGAGATCCCAAAATTATTGGAGCTCAGCGGAATTCTTAATTATATCTCTTAAATTTCTAAGCAAAATTTAGCCCTAAGCGCCGACAGAGCAAAATGATAATGTTTGTAAACATCAAAATTAAATATTGTTACCGTTATACGTATACCTACTTTGCTAATATTTATATAGAGATACCATTTTTTCGTGTTACTTCCTTTCCTAATATTTATTAACGTAACGGTCTGCAAATAGCTCAACTGTTTCTGGTGTATTTTGTAAATATTTATTTAATTATAAGTTTCTTTGTGTAAATCAATGTTTTTTTTATTAATCAGTTCATTAAAGTTAAAAAAAAAACGGTTGTCTGTAAAGTCGGTTTACTGACGATAGTTGAACGTGATAACGTCATAAGAAAATACTCGCGGACTCGAGGACTCGCGGACTCGGACTCGGACTCGGACTCGGACTCGAACTCTCGGACCCGGACCCGGAACCCGACCGAACCCTTACCCTTACCCTCATTTACCCTTACCCTCATTTACCCTTACCCTCATTTACCCTTACCCATTACCCGACCCGGGCTCGGGCTCAGGTAAATGGAACGACGAAACGACGTAACGACGCATGAGTCATGTTTTTTCGTGCGTGCAGCCGGCTCCATCGATTTATAAGACGTTATCACGTCAAAAAGTTTGTTTATAAATTTATTTTTTGCAGTCCTAGATTACCATAAGTTTCTACAGAATTTGCAGAAACTTTCGTTCAGAAACCGATATTTTCTTATTCGACCAATTATGTTTTTTTTTATAAGATGTCGTATCGAGTGGTCCATAAAATATTCCGTTTCAGCAATCGAGACAAATCTTTGCAGGTACCTACACCCTGTACATACTTAGTAGGTACGAAGGCTATTAAGTACCCAGAAAATTATTAATTTTCCAGTTCATTAAACCCGTGTTAAACGCTCAGGTAATGTGTTAAAGGAACTCATCACCCCTCCAATTAGCTGGATAATAACGTTCAAGTTATGAATTTAATAAGTGGGGGAGGTGGTGTCAAGTGACTCAAGACGCGTGCCGACTGCCAGGCTATGATTGACATGATGATGGTAATGATAATGTCAGGTAAATGCTCACTGAGATCATACCTACGAGTAGTATCACTTTTAAATATACCAAATCTCTCTAGAATAGGTACCTACATTTTTTTGTCTATGAAAACACGGGGAAGATCGAAACCATGGGAGTTTTTATTTTATTATTATTTTTATAAAAAAAATTTGGTGTTCAAGCTCCTCAAAAATTGATATACTTAGTTATGTAAATATTTTTAATTCCTATCGACTCTGTTTCTAGTAGAACCATTTTATTGTATGGGAAAAACTAAACCATACGGGGGAAGTGCATGGAGACGGGCAAACCAGCAGACACTAGAGCGAGAATGAGTGCTCGTTTCTCCAAAATTAAGCCGGAGCACTAAAAACAAAAAGCCCAAAACTTCTGTATATTATATAGTCTGGCATTCAGCATCAAGCCCTCAATGCGTTGCTATTCGAATCATACAAACGTGTAAGAAAGAACCAAGAACTTCTTTCATGCAATTTTAATTATCTAATTCACCCCACGGCGCCCACCGGCAAGTAATTACAGTAAAAGGTCTTGAGCGTGAATGTTATGACGGTGTTTATGAAAAGTATTTCACTCAAAAACGAAACATTCGAATTTTCTTTTCAGCTGTCTGAATGGTTACCGCACAATAAGTTAATCACCAGAATTTACCCTGATGCTCTGCGTTTTATAATCGCGAAGAGCCTCGCCTTGATAAATGTATTTTACTTCACGTTTAGCCTTTTTGACATGATAATAATTTGGAGGGAAGAAGTCGAATTTAATAGCGAGTTAAATGATACGTGCCCTGATTGGAAAATGTATGCTTATTCAGGTCGAGCGGCCCTCCGTCCCTCCGCACGGCTGATTTGAAATGAATGGTAATAATGGATGAACATCCCGCTCGCATCGTTTTGTATGATTATTCCAGATTAATTATTTGTTGGAACTCTGCTGGCTAATTTTTTGGAACGGGATTTTTCCGCTTTGACTGACGTTTTAATTCAAACGTACCGTGGGTGGTGGTTCTATAGGATGTGTTCACTTGGCATTTGTGTTCGAGCAAAAGGCTATAGGTACTTATTAATTAAAAAAACTGTTTTAAAAAGACGTTTTTCTTTTAGGTTGAGATGTCTCAATGTATATTCCATACCGATGGTTATACCTACAAACATCGTTCCTAGGACATCACTATTGAATCACGTGGTACTGGTCCCTAGGGCTGTCGGCTGATGCGAATATCAAATCGCTGCCACCCCATGACTCCATAATTCCTATATCCATTATGCGACAGGGGACTGCGCCACCTATAAGTATGTCCATCAAACGTCTATGCACTTACCCAACTTGTCACAACTCATACAAAAACATAACCTGCAACAATGGGATACGTTATCACCGAGCACAAGAAAACTAAAAATAGGTACCTCATTAACCGTGGCATTTCTTCATTTGTTGTTATATCCACTTCGTTTAATATTCGCAAATAAAAATCAGTTTTATGAAGACAGTCGAAGAGCCAATTTCGTTCAGCTAAACACCGGTGTTTGTTCTCTCGCTGGACTCTCCCAAGGGACCCGAGCTGGCACATTCTGACGACTGAACTAAGAAGAAAGATAGAACAGAATTAAGCCGGCCAATTATCCCGTATTGGATTTATTGGTAATCACTGCACGAATGGGCGCGAGGGTGCGATTTGATTCGAACTAACTTTTGACGATGCTTCTATCCGGCATTACGAACAAAGTTGTTGCAATTTTTATGTAGGAGGATTTATTGTTTGTCTTCTTATTATTTCGCCGTCGGTTGTGTGTAGATAGACCTAGTAGAGTCTAGAAGCGTTTATTACAATCAATTATTCATCAATGCGCTCATTGTTGCTCATAATTATTAGCTGTTTTATTCTTTTACTTATACATGATGTATTCAACTTTTTATCGAAACTTCTAACTATCTTCATGATCTCTTGGACAAAAACTATAAAGAAAAGTTTAAAATCAAGTAGTTAAATCTCAGTCGGTAGTTTAGTTCTTCTGATAACTAATGACTATAAAATCAGTGGGACTTCCTCAATTTGGGAGCCTTTAGGATTCGATTACCAAAATCCCTATACTGCTATGTTGCTCATTACACATAGCACAATCTAAGTCATGCTTTGTACTTGGACTATGCGAGCCACATAGCTGGACATTTTGATATAGCTGAAACTTTCGCACGACTGATAGAGTGACCTACTGTACTGTTTTTAAATAATAATACTTGTGCAATAGAACACACACTCAGACGGCTAGATCTCATACTCAGACAGTTGGATGGACAGTAGATAAATTATGGTATGTATTCTACCAAAGTAACAATAGTCAGTGCGGTGCAGATACAACTTTGCAAAATAGGCAATACTTTGCAAACAAACTATCAACAAAAATAAAAAAGCTGATTTCGGAGTCAATTTTACCCTTGTCAGAAAACTGTCCAGAATTCCTATGTTAAAATGCCAAAGTGGTATAAAAGAAATTGATATATTGATATAAAAGCAAAAATATGTTCAGAGTGTATTGGTAAAAAATCTCAGCCCATACATCATAGCCGTCAATCTACGGATAGCCCCTGGGGCATTGCGAAAAAGTTTTCGTATAAGTACACTTGCATACCTAATACTGTCTACTAAAAAAATATTTTAAGACAAAATGGATTTATCTCAATCCCAATTGGTTTAGTTTAGGACTGTTTCAATATTATCTTACCTGTTGGCTGTTGTCAAGATATATGGCAGTGGGTCCAAACGCACGAAGACACAACGGTACAACCAGTGCGTGCCATATTTTTTTTTATATCCAGCTACTGGCAACTCATCTTTTGGATATTGGAATTTAAGAGGTAAATACCATACCACTATCACTTATTACGAAAGGTGCATATAGAAATAACGGTTCGGAAGTTATGACCTGACTCTATAGGTAAGTATTGTTGCTACTCACATGCACTACCCAGTCTAGTGTTGATTTGAACATCGCCCTTCATTCGTTATAAACAATACTTAGAGGGGACAATACCGAAATGAGGAAAAGAAACAATATCGGATTGAGATAATGGGAATTAGTATAAAGCATAAGTCGGAGTATAAATATTTTATGGGGCTCGAGGTAGTTATTTCCATAATGCGGCCATTACCAAAATATATTGATAATTATTCTAGATAAAGTGTTACACTCTCTTCAAGAGCGTACAAAATATACCTGTAATAAGATAAGTACGTTACATGCAAGGCATGTAAATAAGAAGGCTATTTTAACCCGTCTACGGCGATCTGTATCTGTATGTATGTAGGTAGGTATACATAATTATGTCTGTGTGTTCTGATTTCTGATAGTTACAGCATAGACTAAGGAAAAGTTACAGTAAAATATTTAGTCGCGTTTAGTTAGCCGTTGCTCGCAGCTGTGCTTGCATGCACGCACACGATCTTAGGGAATAACTTCTAAAATCAAGCTAAGATGAAAATGAAATATATTTTCTCAATACCTAATACCAATAGGTACCTAACCTTACACTTAGCCTAAAATAATTTTGGAATAAAAATTAAACTATGCCCGTCTACTCAAAAATCATGTTGTAAAATGTATGAAACAAGAAAATATTGTATCTGAAATTGTCATATACAAACTATTTAATTATTTCATCTTATATTTGTGAAATTATGCAAAATCCACCAATGTCTGGTCCAAATTAAATGATAGTTTTATAATAGTTAAGGAGGGACTTTTATACCGGGATTAAGAGATAACTCTAGTTTATTAACTAGAGTTCTGAGGCGCCACGGTCGTAACCATCTATAAAGACTCTGCTGCTGGGGATTCTGCTACTGGAGTCCCTGCTGCTGTAGGTTCTGCTGCTGGAGACTCTGTTGCTGGTGACTCGGCTGCTTGAGACTCTGCTGCTGGGGACTCTGCCGCTGGAGACTCTGTTGCTGGGGATTCTGTTGTTGGAGACTCTGCTGTTGAAGACTCTACTGTTGGAGACTCTGCTGCTGGGGACTCTACTGCTGGAGACTCTGCTGCTGGGGATTCTGTAGCTGGAGACTCTGCTGTTGAAGACTCTGCTGCTGGGGACTTTGCTGTTGGAGACTCTTCTTCTGGGGATTCTGCTGCTGGAGACTCTGCTGCTGGTGACTCTGCCGTAGGAAACTCTGTTGCTGGAGACTCCTCTGCTGTATACTCCAATGCTGGAGACTCTGCCGGAAACTTTCCTGCTGCAAACTCTGCTGGGGACTTTGCTGAATTTTCTTTCATTTGTTGAATATCCGTCTTGTTAGGAAAAGGAACGTCTCCATATATTTCATAGTCGTTTAAGGGTGAAAACTTATCTTTCGCCGATAATTCTTTGTTATTAATTTTGGCCCAAGGAGGTAGGCTAGTTGTTGGTGCACTTTCTATTCCCATTGTCGGGCCAAAGTAAGACGGCTTATACTCAGCGATTTCCCTGTTGCGCTTACACGAGCAAATGCATTTACTGTCAGCATGTGCCATTTGATACCCCGAATCTAAACATTTCTTAATACACTGAAACGCCTTTTCATATATTGGACAGTCTCGAGTATTTTGAAATCCATATCGTAAGATACCCTTACTTGTAACAAGGTTTTTATCTGAAAGCAATAAATGGGTATAGATAGTGCAATCCACGAAGGCGCGCCCCACTATTCCTCCTAACCGTTTATAGTATATGTGTGCAAGCTTCCGTCAATGTTTGAGTGTTATCGGTACACACTAATTACCTATGAGTGCACACGCACACTACAATGAATAGACTACGGTTCGCGACTGCCGCTCGGAGCAAACTCCCCGCACGTCTTCGTGAATTGCACTATCATAATCTCTTCTAGCTCATAATATAGGGCATATATACCCTGTAATTTATTTTATCTATCTATCTATGTATATTTACCATTTGTTCTAATAATGCCTCCACGTACTACTAAGTTTTTAAAAACTACTAAAATAGAAACAACAAACAATGATACGATATTCATTATTTCGTTTATGTTGATATTTAAAAACACTATGCAAGTAGGCACAAAACTTCGATTAACAATTAATAAGCAATTTTACGATCATAATTATAATTACATATTGCGGTCTTAAACGAAACCTACTTTGTAAGAGCCAATTAAGGCGGCTATGAAGACCGAATGGCCTTGAACGAATGGACAAATCTATCCTTAAAATAAGTAAATAATAATAATAAGCATTCCGTCTTATCGGCAGTACCTTTTGACTAACACCTAGGTACTACAGCTCACCAAAAAGTGGAGTGGAACTGTGAGCGTGTGTGGAACTGGGTGTGTGTAGCCATCGTCGTCTATTTTTTTCCTATCACTACAATCTAGGCAAGAGTGATTAGCTGCCTCCTTAGTTTCAAGACTGTCCTGCTTCAGCGTCAGCTTCATCATGACTCACCATCGTGTCAAATAGCTAGCAAACTTTTAATTAGCCTAAAGTACCATTCTCTCATCATCATCATCATCATCAGCCTGACAAAGTCCACTGCTGGACATAGGCCTCCCCTACACATTTCCAGGAAGAACGACTCTGAGCTCTTTCCATCTACCGACTTCCTGCGAAATGAAGAAAACTTAATTTTAAGATCCATTCTCTATTTGAATCCAATTTTTAGTTGTTAGTTTTCCTAAAAAAATAAAAAAAATATGATTTCATTATATTATTTTATTTTAAAGCTGTTAGGATATAGGCAAGTTCGGCAAGTTTATCATGAGCACTTGATGTGCGGGCAGGTTTTTCCGCAAGTAGGCCGCTGGTGGGCCCTTTTTGCCTGACCCTTGACACGTGTTGCTCGAACTTTTTTAGGTTCTATAACACGCCGGTTTCCTCACGATGTTTTCCTTCACCGTTTTGAGAGTACTGGCATAGTGCACATACATTTTTCGACAGAAAAACTCATTGGTACACGAGTGGATTTGAACCCACGACCTTCGGATCGGAAGGCGGGGCCGCTACCACTAGACCACCAGTGCTCTCAAAGGATATAGGTAACCTCTGTCTAGACTAAAGCGGATGTGTAAGGGGGTACTCGGGATTCAGGAGAGGCTTTGAGAATACAAAGAACCCTGAGTTGGCACTTGGTTCTAAGACATTTTATCTACCCTTGTTTGAGATCAGTCGTTAAGCTTTTCTTATGTTTCGGAAGAAACGGTAACTATAGGTATGTTTTGCATTACTTCGTCATTTGAAAAAATATTTTTTCCAATCGGCTCATAAACACAATTTTTCTTTATTAAGTTGCTTAAGATAAGTGTTACGTGGTAGTTGTCGATATGATTCTGAAGCGCCACAGTCGTAACTGCTTATGAAGGCTCTGCTGCTGGGGATTCTTCTGCTGGAGACTCTGCTGCAGGAGATTCAGCTGCTGGAGATTCTGCTGCTGGAGACTCTGCTGCTGGGGATTCTGCTGCCGGAGACTCTGCTGCAGGAGCTTCAGCTGCTGGAGGTTCTGCTGCTGGAAAAACTACTGGTGGAGACTCTGCTGCTGGAGGCTCTACTGGTGGAGATTCTGTTACAGGAGATTCTGTCTCTGTTGTGTTATTATGAGTTGGAGTCGCCTGATCCGCTTGTGGTTGCCCTGTTTTCGCAGTAGTTGTCGCAGCAACGACTTCCGTTGAAGTTACTTTTATAATACAGTCTGGGATTGTTGTATTAGGAGTAAGAGTTGTGCTTATTCTTTCCGTAGGGGACACAGTACCAACGATACTCCAGAGCGCAGGACTTACAGTTAACGGCACTTTCCGAGTGGTTCCAGTAGTCCTCCATTTAAAGTATGGTAAGGTACCAGCGATCTTTTTTTGGTGGCAAGTACATTTACATTTCAAATTGATCCTGTGGATCTCGAAACCTTTGCTTTTGCACGTGCTCAAGCATTTGAATACTTTGACGTATTGTTTACAGCCACCATAGAAATTAAGGCCGTATCTTCTTTGATCGACATCATTTGTAACAGCAGAAATGTTACCGCTTTCATTTTGTTGACGTAATTTTGTTTCCAAACTAAAACTCGCTGTTATACACACAAGAAACGTCACTACGTAGAGAAACATTGTGTCACGTTAAAATTATGAAAACCATAAAGTTTTATGAATTTTCAGGTGTAATAATTAAACATTTTAATTAAATCTTTATCATCAAATTATTGCTTGTACCTACATGGTGTTTAAGGGGCCGGCGGAGGGCAAGTTTTCATACAAACGTAATACCAAAATGATTACTAATTTAAGCAGATTTCCACTATATTATTGTAATAATTGTATTTGTATAGTATTTATCTAGGTTCCTGGACAGTTTTTATTTTAAATTACTTACCTTAAATGATATTAACGCCAATCACATTTTGCAATGAAAAAATGTGTAAGCGATTTGTGTTTATTTCATTTGAGGTAAGTAATTTAAAATCAAATTCAGGAACCTTGATAAATACTATACAAATACAGTTATTACAATAATATAGTGAGAATCTGCCTAAACTGTTAATAATTTTGGTATTACGTTTGTATGAAAATTCACCCTCCGCCGGCCCCTTAAGTTGTGTTTACAAAAACGGACTCGTACTTCGACTCTAGCTGGGTACACCTTAGATGTAAAGCGGCAGAGAAAGGAGCACCCATTATCATTCTCAAACTTCTAACTCAATATTTAACCATTCCATATCTCATATCTCCTCCTTCTAAGTGAAAAATGCATGAATTCATTTTCAACATTATGCTTAAAGTATTTGTATCACACGGCTTAAAAATTCATGCACCATCAATAAACGAAAAAATAATTTTTTTTCAAAAATAAACGATCTACAGTTTGATAACCAGAAATCGTGTTTTTTCTATGAAATATATGAAATATTAGGTCTAATAACACAATAAAACATTTAATTTTGATTCAGACTTGAAATTAAAACTATTGTTTGTTCAATTCAGTCTTAATCTTTCGGATGACGTTGGAATCTTTGTTTAACCGAATAACATTTGCAGAATCCTCTAACATCTAATTAATAAAGCAGGAATGTGTTAATGACTTTGATGCACATCGAAAAGCAACCTGAGACAGAGTTCTTGGAATCGAGCTCTCTATGGCCACCCAAATGATGATTTCATTATCAGTATGATTTTGATTGATGTAGCAAAAGAAACTACCGGCAGCCGAATTCTTTTCATAACGGACGTATTTATTACTTGGAACTAAATTGATCTATGGCGCCACCGTTTTTGATCGTCCTCGAATACTTTTAGGCGGGCGAAACAATATGTATAAAATGAAGCTATATCTAAAATGAAATAAGTACTATCACCACCACCACAAATGGTCCAAAATTGTATGGGTGGTAATTACCACCCATAATACCATATTAGACCATCTACATACCACTATCCACACCAAGAGAAAATACGTCGTGCGTGATGATCGCAGATGTTTGAGCAGTGTTCTAATATATTTTATGGTAGGTACTTGATTCCCATAATGGATGTTTTGCTTAGTTTGTGCATTTATATTTATATAAATATCTTGTGTAAAATGACCATC
Source organism: Thera obeliscata (assembly GCA_947578465.1). Classification (NCBI taxonomy): domain Eukaryota; kingdom Metazoa; phylum Arthropoda; class Insecta; order Lepidoptera; family Geometridae; genus Thera; species Thera obeliscata. Next base: position 7,428,444 of record OX387924.1, read on the forward strand.
ACCAGTTTTTTATTTCAAGTCAAAATCCATACGGGTAGTGGGTATTCTCAAATAGATGCTTCGCTGAACTATAATTTAAACGGAAGTATCTGTTATTTAAATCTAAGTGATAATAAAATCATGTCTTATTTAATTTACCACAACTTTATTATGATGTGCCATAATCGTACAGCAATAATGTCGCTGATCGCTGAGCGCATCGCTTGTCTGCCCGTACCTACTCCGCATGGAGCAGACGGTACAGGCGACGTCGATCAGAAAAAGCGAACCATTATCATGGATGGCATCCGATCCGGAGAACATTTATGACGGAGACATAATTTTGTCATCGGACATCACCAAGCCCATAACTCAGACTGGAACGCCGATTCACAATCATTTTTATAAACGGATACCGTCAGTCTTCAATCTTCATTTAATAATTAGTTTATAACCAATTTCTGAATGTAAAAACAATCGTAAAGTTCAGTTGTTTATGTGTAAGCGAGCAATAAAATAGGCATTCAGGAGAGACAGCGAGTCCGAGAAAGGTGACAGGTCCCCTCGGCTTACGCCAACTACGGTACAAATTGCGATATTAAGCACGAGGCGTGATGAAAAAACACTAGCTGAATATAAATTAGGCAGGAGGAGCGCCATAATCAATATAAACGATGCTAGAGAAGATTAGAAGAATCCCGTAAGAAAACAAATTTCACGAGGTCGAATAAAATCTTGAAAGAAAAGCCATTTTGTTATATTCCGTGTTTTTTTATAACAACGGTATTTCATAATGTTAGCAAGGGCTAATTTGTGAATCTATTGGTAAATTTAACCACGTGTTATTTTACCAAAATATTGTTTTTTCTCTCAATGTGAAAGTGACCTATTAGCAGTGAGAAGCATGACGGGAAGGATTTTGCCAAAAAAATCGTTATAAAAAAATACGACTGTATTTTATTTTTTGGCACTTACTTCGCCCTTTGTAATATTAGTTTTAAAGAAATACAAAAAAAAGAAGTTCAAGTTATATTTATAGTATAATTATGTAGGTTCAGTTTATGAATTCGCTACGGGTATATCCATAGTAACCTTTCAGTACCTAAGCATTGTGAAGTAAAACGGTTCTAAAAATCGTGTAAAAAATGCAAAAACGAAATTGAATTTGATTCCGATACATAAATTTTACTTTAGACTATTTGTCTCTTTTGGATCAGGCGGGGAAATAAGTGAATGTTAATTAAATTTGTTAGTCCGAAACAATGTCGACTGAGTTTTAATTGTTTCTTATCTGTTTATATTACAAAAAAAAACAATTCGCCGTAATAAGTATACCTATAAGTACCTAATTTGGTAATTTGGCTAATTTGGTACTTTTGAAGTAATTTATGAAAAAACACTCTATAAGTAGGTCTCACCAACTTTGTGACTACCAGCTTTTAAGGTTATTGACCTTAGTTTAGTGTCCACGACGCGAATTATTGAAAGGATAATGATTTATTTTCGGGATTTACATAACAAAACTTATTTTTAGATCCTTTTTAGGGTTCCGTAGCCAAATGGCAAAAACGGAACCCTTAAAGATTCGTCATGTCTGTCTGTCTGTCCGTCCGTATGTCACAGCCACTTTTCTCCGAAACTACCCCCTGTAACTTCTAAAATAAAAGAATGATAAAACTAAAAAATATATATGATGTACCTACATTACTATGTAAACTTCCAACGATATTTGGTTTGTGGTCATCTAGCAAGTAGTTTTTTGACGCGATAACGTCTTATAAATCGATGGAGCCGGCTGCACGCACGAAAAAACATGACTCATGCGTCGTTACGTCGTTTCGTCGTTCCATTTACCTGAGCCCGAGGCCGGGTCGGGTAATGGGTAAGGGTAAATGAGGGTAAGGGTAAATGAGGGTAAGGGTAAGGGTTCAGTCTGGGTCCGGGTCCGGGTCCGGATTTTCATTCAGTTCCATTCAGTTTCATTCAGTTTCATTCAGTTTCATTCAGTTTCATTCAGTTTCATTCAGTTTCATTCAGTTTCATTCAGTTTCATTCAGTTTCATTCAGTTTCATTCAGTTTCATTCAGTTTCATTCAGTTTCATTCAGTTTCATTCAGTTTCATTCAGTTTCATTCAGTTTCATTCAGTTTCATTCAGTTTCATTCAGTTTCATTCAGTTTCATTCAGTTTCATTCAGTTTCATTCAGTTTCATTCAGTTTCATTCAGTTTCATTCAGTTTCATTCAGTTTCATTCAGTTTCATTCAGTTTCATTCAGTTTCATTCAGTTTCATTCAGTTTCATTCAGTTTCATTCAGTTTCATTCAGTTTCATTCAGTTTCATTCAGTATCATTCAGTTTCATTCACATTCAATTCAATTCAGTAAAACTAAAATTTTCTTTTAAAAAATGCAACCATTCTATCAGTATTTTCTTATGACGTTATCACGTTCAACTATCGTCAGTAAACCGTCTTTACAGACAACCGATTTTTTTTAATACGTCATTAATCGTAAACCGCATGTACCTACCTTTCGACGAACTACTAGAACTTCTATATTATATTACTTACTGCTACGGAACCCTTCATGGGCGAGTCCGACTCGCACTTGGCCGCTTTTTTCATGAACTCAATTATTTAATAGGTATATTATTGTTTTTTTTTTGTTTACTAGCCTACATCGTCTCCCTTTTTTGAGCCTCCTCCCATTTTATTGTTTAATTAAATATTATTATATATTTTCAGTGGTGTTCGTAAAATAATGGATTCGTTCGCTTTGCTCGCACGATCTATGATTATTTACTGTTTTTTTTATGTGTACATAGCTAGGCATTCATACCTTTGTAGTACAATAAATCGTTATAAATGACTTGAAACAACAGATATTTGCTTTACGTGTGTTGTGTTTACATAAAGATTCTTTGTGTGGGGTTTAATGGTTTTCTGTTCAACCGATTGTATACAAATGGAAATAGATTATAGCCAGTTTTTCCCGTTATTAGTAGTCATAAATCATTGTGTATCCGTACCGTACCCACTGATCCTTAAAATTAGATCTGAAGTGAAATAAACCAAAACTATTGTTATATGGTAGGTACCTATCGATTCTTACACTAACATATTTCTATAGAGCCTTGCGCACATCTAGGTGATCTGCAATGGCAATGGTGATCAGTTTCAGCATAAGGTTTTTTCATACATCCACACACACATGCGAACTTTGACAGCGCTGATTGCCATCGCAGGCATTCTGGATCTGCGCAAGGATAAACAAGGAAAGGTCCTATGAAAAATATTATACATAATGTACCTACAGATAGTGGTGGATCTGTCTGTTTCTTTCGTAGCCATTTTATAAATTTTGTTGTGCCCTAAAAAATATTTGCTTCCTTTAAAGTCAACACAAACACACCACAATCTTGTGTGGGTGTGGAGTGCTCGTCAATACCTATTGATTTATATATATCTAGGAGAACGACCTCTCAATACAAATATAAAAATTAATTATCATTCCAAGACATTTTCACATTGCTCTACGTACAGTTGTAGGCATTAAATATCATCAGCTTTTCTGCTTTCTACACTTGCTCTGAAGCAGGAATTAGCCGATGTGCAAAAATTGTAGCTCACTACTATGCCTATGTCTGAAACTATGCAAAGCTTGTATGCAATACGGGGAACCCGAAAACTGAAAGTATACTCAACTACAAATAAAGGTACTAATTTATGGCGGATTTTCAAACCCTGCTAGGCAATGCCTTCACCTTGCACTCATCTTGTTGACAGGCCTCTCAGCTCAGTTGGTAGTAGCTCTGCCTTCTAAGCCGTAGATCGTGGGTTCGATCCCCACTGAGAACAAATATTTGTGTGGTGAGCACAGATGTTTTTTCTCTGTCTGGGTGTTATGTTGTACTCTAAGTATGTAGTTAAGTACATAAAAAAATGTTTATCAGATATCTGGTTCCCATAGAACAAGCTCTGCTTAGTTTGGGGCTAGATAGTGTTGTGTGGATAGTCTATAATATTTATTTAGCATTTATCTTCAGTCAACTTTGCAAACTCATTAACCTAAATATAATACGCCTTCAAATCTAAATAAACACCTATAAGGTGCCCTCGTATGTATCAATCTAACTTAATGCTTTGAATTCAAATCTTCCGTATCGCATTAATCCGTGCGAGGGTCGTGCCTTAATAAATTCCGTATTATACGCACGACACGCGTATTAAAATAAACATATAAACATGTAACACCCTCGCGGTGTAGGTGCGCTGGTAAAATGAACATCTTTAAGTAAAAGTAAGTACGTACATTTCCAAAAATCTGGTTCTTTTTTATGGATGTGATGTATATTCTTTTGTACATAAGTCAATGCAGCCAAGCGACTTTTCATATCATTGGATTCTCTTAAAGCTTCTACATCATCAGCCTGAAGAAGTCATAGCCTGGACATAGGCCCAACAAATTTCCTGGAAGAACGATTCTGAGCCCTTTCCATCCACCGACTTCCCGCGATCTTAACAATATCGTCAGTCCATCTGGTTAAGCTTTTCAATCCTGCAGTACTATTATTTATTCTGTGTCTAAAGATCCATGTTCTGAATCTAAAGATCCTGTAATAGTTCTTGAAAGTCGTTTCATAATTACCTAGGTATTTACATACAGTATTCCCCATTGTTGCAAAATGCACGACAGGACCCTTTTTGAGTCGTCACTCTGGTTCTAAAGAACCTCGAGTTACACGATAAGAAGAAAGACAAGAATAGAAATGTAATCAAACAAACTCCGCCCTTTTCTCTAAAAACCGTTTAATTCAAGAGAATTCCCAAATCGCGCTTATAATTTATAATAACAGGGAGGTCCCTCTACGAATATACCGTTTTGTAGATAGGTATCTATCAAATTACGACACCTACCCCTCCAGCGCCATTGTTGTCTAACACGGAAAATATTCATTTGAATATTTACTTAACATGGATAATATTTTAATCTTCCCCTTTGAATTATACATTTTCCAGCGGAGACAATTTCATGCTCGTTTCGATGAAACGAATTAACTCCTACACCGTGTGCATTCAATTATAAGTTTGAATGAGTCAGCGTTGGGTTAACCATAAGGTTCAAAGCCGCTTGTAGCTCTCACAATATCAATTTAACAAGATATTCCTTTTGTTAATATTCGCACACGCTTTATCAAATTCTCCAGCGGGGGTGACAATAAGCCGCTGTAAGTACTCTCACTGACATATGGATAAAAGCTTTCATTTCACTCTCGGCTCTTTTGAGTGTGATGTACTTAGCAAATGAGTGCTGGAGTCCGCTACTTTATAAAACATTATTAATACTTAGATGCATATATTCATGACGCTTCACAAAATGTGGTATTATTTACAATTTAATTCAATTTTGATGTCGTGTCAGTAGTAAGAACGATATTATGCCTCTTGCCTGTTTAATTAAAAAAATCAAAGACTTGATTCTATTGTACAATGGACTTGTGCCTGTACCTACAATAAATGTTTAAAAAGAGACATTGGAGCCGGAGTGAATAGGCCTCTCAGTTATTCGATTACCAGCTCAGCCAGGCATGGGGGCATCGTTGTATCAAATTATATCATAATTCTATTGTGAAAACTGTTAACTGTCTCGTGACGCCGCCCTCCTGACAAAAAAACGGTGCACCGGGGTCTTGCCCTCGCCTGTTTAATAACATAATAGCACAATTCCCTCGCCGCATGATTCAATTTGGATTTCCTCCAGCCTCCCTCCCCTCGTGTAGTCTAAAAAATGACAACTTCATTATATTGTTCTCTGTCCCGGGGGCGACTTGTTTGCCAGAAGGATTATAATGATTAATTCCGTGAAATATTAATACGTGTCACACCCGCGCTGCACACTTGCCAATTTTTAGAAAGGGCTTATTGAGATTTTAATGCAAGTGCGCTTTTGTTTGGGACGATTTGTCAGTCTGTTGTGGTGATTAGTTCGTCCGAGTGTTTTAAAATTTAAATTTAAGTAAACCGAGACAGGATTTGGTTAATAGCCTATATCTACCTACACGCCTATACACCACTACTTTTTAATTACCAGAAAAAAAAAATAGGGTAATGTAGTAGGGATAGAACATTATGAATGTACAATCAGAATTTTTAGTTTCAATAAAATGACAAAGTTATGAAATGTTAAAATTTTCAGAAATCCTGCATAAAATTATGGACATATTAGTTACGTAGTACTAGAGAGAAAAAAAATTACGCTGTTCGGTTCCGCTTGGTATTTAGCGTTTATGAATGAAATGATTTTTGCTTGTTGAATCATTTCTCAATATTTGACTAAAAATTGTGGTTATTTAAAAAGATTTTTTTTGTCTCAAAAAAAAATTTTTTTTTTCGTGGATGTGTTCAGTATCGGCAGCCAATATCGGCTTTTTTTTTTTTGGTAATTAAAAAGTAGGGGTGTATATGTACAATGTACATGTACCTATGTAAATATAATATCTAGGGGATATATTTGTGAGGTTTATCTAGTGCATAATTTGTCAGTTGGAGATCTTTGCCCAGTGTCCAGTTTGAGAAAATATAAATAAAAAAATGTAGCAAGTCCATACAGACAGTTTCTAAGAGCCTTTGTCTGCGCAGAATAAAAACTTCATTTCTCTCCCTAAGGAATTTAATTTGGAGTAATGGAAGTGTTATATTGACTTAACAGGCCAGAAGCTCCCCCTCGCTACAGTTACAGTTATTAAAATGGAGAAATTTATTATTAGCATTTCGCCGTTCCACTATTTACATTTTAATTTTATTTGTTCTGTGATTTCATTAGTCACGACCTAATGCATTTATTCAATAGCTAACGTGCTTTTAAGATGAATCATTTGTCAAAACGACATTTTAAGATTTTTGAGAATCGAAATAAATAATATAAAACTCTTACGATACTGACTGACTGACTGACAATCAACGCACGGCCTTAACTAATGGTCCTAGAAGTATGTTAGATTCCTGGTGTAGTTTAGTGGTGCACTAAGAAAAGGATTCCTAGAACTGAACCCTTAAGGGGGCTAGATGTATGGGAAAAGCTTTACGCGAGTGATGTCGCGCGTGATTCCACTATACAATGACTTAACTGGATGTAACGATTTGGTTATTTGTAACGAACTGTACAAAAATCTAAACATAAATAAAACCAATTAATTTCTGTGAAATGCTTATAAAAATTATGATTATGACATTTATGACATATCAAATGAAAGTCGCAAAAGTGCAATTAAAACCTGCATTATTTGTGTGTCGATTCGAAGGATCACAGTGGTGTTAGGCTACTAACCTCGTATGGTTGTGATAGCTTCGTACATTTAACAAGAGTTTCTTTTTCTAAGGATTTTTATAAATTATCAGTAAACTTTTAAGGCGAAGACAACCGTTGATTTACTTCTCGTTCGCCCACTTTGACGTGTTGAAGTACATATTTTGATGGTTCGAGGACGCATCCTTCGAAACTACTAATATGTATGCAGTTTGCTCCCGATTGTCGATAAATAAATATGTTTCAAAAAGTCAAAGTGTGCAAGCGAGAAGTAAGTACTACGATGGTTGTCTTCGCCTTAAGTAGGTAGGGATGTGTTGGGCTGGACACAAAATGTGAATTTGAACTTTACTTTCTTCTCAACGAAAAATTGCAATGTTACTATAAAATTATGAACCGCACAAAAAAACCTTAGAGAGAGTACTTACCAAGTCAGGCATTAGATAAAAATTAATCGTCAAGATGGTGTTTTTGTCACCCCAACACAGAGGGGATAATTTTAAATTCGTGTAACAAGGCGCACTTGCACCCACGACCCTGAGTATATCATTTATAGTCCTTTTGTCGCCGAAATTATATTTACAGAAGTGAGCAGACAATTTCACGCTCTCTTCCCAGCACCCCATCACGTCGGACTAATCAGCGAATATTGGAATAGTATGGATACGGCCACCGTCCACGCAGGGCTTACGATATTGTTTTAAGAACACCAGCAAATGATTTAGAGCTAAAGTCAAGAAAGAAACAAATAAAATATAATATAATAAATTGATTGTTCGTTCATCATTATTATTTATCAGCTTTGTAAAATAAATCTCAAGTAAAAATTATATTTTATTTACTACAATGATAAACCACTTTCAGCAATAAACTTAGTTCTAAATATATATAATATATATATATATATATATTTAGAACTAAGTTTATTGCTGAAAGTGGTTATAGGTATGTAGTATATAGGTATATCTATATAATATAAAGTCGTGTTAGTTACACTATTATAACTCAAGAACGGCTGAACTGATTTGGTGGGAAAGTAGCTTAGAACCAGGAGATGGAAGTGGAATACTTTTTATCCCGAAAAAGAAAAATAACACGTATTGTGTAACCACTGAATTAGCTGTTTTGAAAGGAAATATTTTTTTTTTTAATGAGTCGCTCTAATGTCAAAATTATGGTAACAGAAAACAGAAAACAATTTCATTGACTACCAGAACTGAAAGGAGCATGTCCATGCTATAATATTCGCTCATCCCTGTACCAATAAAAGGGTGGTACACATGAGCGTGAAAGATTGTCCACATGTTGTGGACGCCCCACGGTCCGCTTCGATCGGCTTATCAGCAGCACATCAAATCAGCTGATATGCTGTGTCATTTCTGTTTCACCTCTAATGTGTCACTGTTTACTGTTTTGTAGGTACCTACTATTCTGTGTTAGTTATATTTTTTCAAAATGATTTGCTTGATGGGGCATAAGGCAACCTTTTAATAGCTGTCTCATTTCATTGAAACCAGCATGGGCAATTGTGCATCCTGAAATATTAATAGCAAACTCTTCTAACCCGAAGAGCTTGCTAGCTACAGATTTGAAATATATGCTGTCAATGGCCTTGCGCTGGTCTATCTATCATCAGCCGCTTGCCGAAACTGAAAATGAGGAAGCTGAAGGAACGTTATTCCATAGCTTATCCACAACTTCAAATTGATATTTATTACTAATTTATTTGGTTCAAGTCTATGATAGTACCCAAGTAGTATGCTTTTGATAGCACCAATTATTATGCTTTAAATCTTAAAATTCTTTCACCACACCGAACAAATGACGAAAGAACCCGTGACACGATAAGAAGATTATGCTTTAAATATTGACATTTACAGAATTTTCATTTTTCTATGAAAAATCTGCGTTTTCTGTGCTGTGCTGTGCATGCCACATCCGAAAATGAGGTGACAATCTGGAATAACTTGTTTTAACTGGCAATGTGGAAGGAAAGAGGCAACGAAGCCTGATACGTTCGTAAACAACTAAACGCAAATCTTTGATAGGTACCCGACAATTTTTTTTGTCTGCTGCACGTACGAACCGGTATGAATTTGTACCTATTGCTGTAGTAATTTAGAGACTTAAGATCGGGTATCGGAGATTTACTTAGCGTTGTGTACTATAGGGCCGTAGACTGACTATATTCGCTGTACTTACTATCGCCGGGAAAGTCCGAGCCGTTCCCCTCAGATGCTGATTTTATCTGAATATAAGTAATAATACGAGTAATTTATGAAATCACTTCGACCCCCACCACCCGTGTCCTCTTCCTGAATTTGACAAGCAAATAAATCGTTAGATCAAAGCTCATAGTGCCTGGAAAAATATCGTTTCGATAGGGGCGGGTACTCCAAGTAAGACGGATCAGCGGAAGCGGAAGTGACGACGGAGAGGAAGCGATGCACGGCGCCGGATGAGCCCACTTCCGGTGTGCGCGACGCCTTCACTTATCTCAGCAGGGTGTACAGAAATTGCCCGATTTTATGTCATATTTAAGCTGATATTATATTTTTAGGGTGGGCTATAAAACTAATGGTAGTAAAATCGGAAAAATGAAGTAACTCTGTTTGAGCTAGTGTGATTGAGAGAGATTGAGCTGTGGCTGACCTGGTAACAAAGTCATAAGCAAATTTAATGCTCAGAGATCTCCGCTATGGCATATTCACTGTATTGACTGATTTTTTTTCACTACAAGATGATAGAACAAGCATATGGGCCTTCTGATGATAAGTGGTACCCATCACTTATAACAAAGCTTTGCCTCGTAAAGGACACCTACGTCAGTAACATATACGTACCATCGATGCACTGCCCTGCGTCCATCAACTTGAGGCGTATAGATCAGCCTCACGTGCTAGTGTGCTAGCACTCACACCCATTAAACCGAAACATAGCAATGCTGCTTCACGGCAGAAATGGGCATGGTGGTAGATTGAGAGTAAACGCTACCGGTCAGTTGTTTACCATCCTTATTGTTGACTTTTGATTTTTTTAAGGAGTCTACTTTGGAAAACGATGTACAAATTTAAGTATCATTCAAATTCTGAGGTTCACTGCTTGTTAACGGCTAGCTACTTGATTACGGAGCGTTTGTAGTATACTACACAGTGCAACCAAATACTTCAATATACGAACGTTTCTTCTCAGCATAAAAACATAAAAAATCATTATTTTCATATCAAGAGAAACCACCACTCGACCGCCATCCACCATCATTGAAACAATATCTACTTCAAACTATACTGTATAGGTTGCCCTTTCCTTATACTCATAACCTACAAGTTATAGAAAAATGTAACATTTGTTCCTACCGTTAAGCCCGTACAAATCATAGATTGGAATCTAAACAGGCCGATAACGTATCAAATAATAAAAACTGACATAAAACCACAGAAGTAGTTATGATACGAGCTGCGGTTAACAAGTCATTTCGAGGCAAATCGGAGGCATCGCGTGTTAGTAAAATTAATTTCAAGTCAGTTGTTTTGGGGGGAACAATGAGCATTAGTATTTAGAAATGTTCGTCAAGTTTTGTTGACCGTGTATAAATATTGTGGATAATTCACACAACAGTATCTAGAGCTTGTATCATAGGAACCAAATAGCTGATATAAATGTACTTGAGTACATTTTTTTTGTGTTAATACATATTTATAGTACATCCAAACTGGGAACAAACATCTCTATTCGTCACACAAATATTTGTGCTCGGTGGGGATCGAACTCACATCCTATGACGCAGAAGGCAGAGCTACCACCAACTGATCTGAAAGGCCACCAGTAGTTTAATTTTATATTTAGATCCTATATCTATGTTAGTTTTTACTGTCCCTCAGATTTAAACAGGTAATTTGTTATTGGTTTATCATAGTGCGTTTTGGTCATTATCTCTAATTTTTTCAATTACTTTTTTTAATGTATTACGAATGCAAACTACAGGTATTCTTTGAGATTACCCCTGCTGTTCTGAAGATGCCGTACATGATGCTGAGTGCAGAACTGTGTTGTTTAAACAACTTCAGTGAGTTCCGCTAACTATCAGCGACAAAGGTAACAGATTTTGCACTCGTGATAGCGAGATCGCCGAAGTGAATTTAGTTTTAAGAAATTATTTCTAACTTATGTGTATGTTATACTCGTTAGTTTAACAAAATTAGAATTTTTCATACTTTTGGTGTTGCCGTAACTGATGCGTCACAAGCACAAGTCAAATATTTACGCAATAATGAGCGTATCTTAATCTAGTGATATAGTGATAATAATAACACACATAATAGACGTTATGCAAGTTTTATTTTAATTATCTATTAGTACACAAACCATGTTAAATTTCACAGAAGACTCCTTGGTAATATTCGCCAAAAACCTCTTTAGCCATGGAACACAAGTATTTAAAATCGAATCCGTAGCCTGCGAATGTCTCCTTAATTTCAATAAACTTGGGGTTTTTTGACATCTTCTTCATGATTTTCATAAATTCCGGGGAGTTAATGGTTTCAAATAGTTCGGCTAATTCAGGGCTGGTTTCCAACTTATTTTCAAATAGTTCTTTTATTTCTTTCATCGGTAGAGTTGCGATTACGTCTTCGATGAGTCCCGTCATCCCTGTACCTCTTAGAATCAGCTCATCATTCGTTGGCTCATCATTTTTGTTATTTTCAAAAGGTGGTAAATCCAATGCCGAGTTAATGAAATTGATCGCTGAGTCAACGTCATATCCTTTCTCAGCAAGGAATAAAAATGCCTGGAAACAAAATGAAAACATATGTAAGTAAATGATAACAATGATTTTTGAACAATATTATGTTAATTTTAATTAATATATTCTTACCTCCTTAAATTCAGCCAAAGATTCAAGCTCCCATACTATCTGTTTGAACTCGCTGCTTATAACAAAGGTCAGAAAATTCATAACTTCAGTATCTTCCACATACCCCATAAAAATGGGTATTATTTTTCCGACGTCTATTAGTTCTACAAAGTCTTTTGCATGTTCACCCCAAGTTGAAGATATTCTCGAATCAAAATTTTGAAACTGGGTATCCACAACATTTCCAGAAAAAGCTAATATCGCTGCTTGATTTTCTCCAAAAGCCAAAACTGCTAACAAAATAATGCTTGAAATTTTCAACATCTTTACAATTTTATACACGTTTACAAAATCTGAAGGAACTGTAGTTTTTCCAACGGAATTCTATTTATATAGCGATTTCAGTTACGAAATAACAATAATTAGGTCAAATACTATTTACGTTTTCGAAACAATAAAATATTATCTTAATGGAGTGGATTAGGTATCTGATTATTGCGTCCAAGTATAAATAAAGCAGTAATAATAATGGAGAGTTGTGCTGGGAGTTTCACTATGTGATAGAATCAGAAATGAGGATATCCGTAGAAGAACCAAGGTCAACGACACAGCTCGTAGAATTAGTAAGTTGAAGTGACAGTGGGCAGGTCATAAAGCTCGAAGAACCGACAACCGTTGGGGAATAAAGTTTCTCGAATGACGACCACGAACCGGAAGACGAAAAGGAGGGCGCCCACCCACCAGATGGACCGACGACATTTTTAAGATCGTGGGAAGTCGGTGGATGGAAAGAGCTCAGAATCGTTCTTCCTGGAAATGTGTAGGGGAGGCTTATGTCCAGCAGTGGACTTCTTCATGATGATGATGATGATAAATAAATCAATAGTCATTATATGTATTCAACTCAGTGTTTATATCTTATCTATGCTACTCACGCATGATTTGGTCATCATATTCATCACATCGTTAATCCATTGGTATAGTAAAATTTACGCAACCATGATGGTGATATGGGTAAATGGAATTTTCCAGTTAGGTAGATATTTTTTATCGGTTTCGTATTAAAAAGTCAATAAAATATATCTATCAGTGTTTGTAATTTTGTTCAAGAAACAGTTCAAGTTCATTTACAAATCCTCACTTGTTTAATTTGTTCAAGATAGGTTCAATCAGTTGAAAATCGTAGACATTTGTGTTCAGCAATTTTAGTGAAGTAAAGGCCTGCGCACACCTATATCACAAATATCGCTGTCAAATTTGGCAGCGTTTCACTGATCGCCGACACCAGCGACATAGGTGTGTGCAGGCCTTTACTTCACACAGATTGGTGAAAATAAATGTCTACGATTATCAACTGATTTTACACTTCTTCTGATTTTTTGAACAATTCTTGAACAAATTAAACACAATTAAACTTGAAAAAAAATTGCAATTGTTATAGGCCACTCAACATCAGGTAGACACTATCATAAATGATTACGTAATATGATTCTAGAAACTATTACTTCTACCATCACATATTTATTTCAGTTCAGCTCTTTCAAGGCGGGCATGGCTGTACCGGATGTCTAAAAAGCAATTTTACTCACAAATCATGGTTGTACAACAGAACATCAACAACCAACAATCGGATACAGCTGCGCCGTTTCGCAATAACCGTTTTTTTTTCTTGACTTTTACATGCACTGAAACTCCGAGAGCTAACTTCAGGTGGTTCATCCAAAAACGGCCGAACCATTCATAGTTTCAACCCCAAACTCCTCTGGGTCGGGCGTGGGGTATCAAACTCTACGCGTACCAGTAGGCCTACCATGAGCTATGTCTGGCTTTGTCAGTTCTGGTTTTGAGTCTGTGTGAGTGTCGACTAAATAAATTCTACGTCAAAACGTTACACACACACAGTATAATGCACTGGTGGGGCACTCACACAGACTCAAAACCAGAACCAGAGATAGAGCCAGTACAGCCAGTCATGGTACAGGGCCAGGTACCACAATACTCAGATTTATTTTCTAATAATAATACCGGTATTATCGTTTAGACAAGTATTGCCGTGATTATCATGGAGAGGTTTACTGGATAGGTAATATTCTGAGCACTTAGGCACGATTACGCAAGTGCAATGAGCAGAACTGACAATCGAGCGACTGCGATCGGACGCTGTCCATCCACCCGACATGCCTGGAGGGTCTACTATAATAAACTGGAATTCACTATGCATGAAGTATCTACCTGATTTTATAGCAGTGTATACTAATTCTTAAACGTGAGCTTGTACTACGGATGTATCTTTCAATAAGAACTCCTTTTTAAACACGTTTTTAACCACACGGTGATCAAAATCTATATGATGACGTGATGAGGCAGATTTAGGTAACTCCACAAAGAACTAGTTTTTGAAACTGGAAGTTTTTGTGAACATTGATCATTTGAACTGCCAGGGTGCGTATTCATTGCCTCCCAGAGGAACCCCAGCACAAAACACCTCAGTACCACCTGAACTCTTACCGCAGTTCACCGCGCTATCAAAGCTGCGCCTCCCAGCGGCGGAAACATAATAGGATGCTAAAGCAGATAGAAATCTAACTTAAAGCAATGGCCATATTTCATCGAAGACCGATAAAGTCAGTTATTTTATACGCCTTATAATATCCTGACTCTAATAGTGCAAAGAAATTATCGACACAACCCGAAGAAAGCGATGCACAGTTCAAATTGGCATTTTATATTCATTGTAATGGAATTTAAATTGCAGCATCCGATAGCTTCCTTAAAAACCATTTTAAACTCGTTTACTGTGAGTAAACTCTCAGCTGTAGTCACGAAGTTTCATGGTATTTATTAATTTGTCGTGGATTTGGTACGTTTGGCTGCATTAGCGACAAGTTGCTAGCGAATAAAGGTAAATCAGGACCTTAAGATATCATTTTACTGAAGGTTCCGTTTTTAGCCTTGATGCAGTCTACCACCGTTTATTTGAATTAGCTATAAAACTGTATTTATAGACTAAAAATGTTGGTCGTTAAACACAATCATGAACACCACGACACGAGCGGTATTCGGGCGAAGATTTGCGCTATGGTGATTGTTCGACGAGATTTTCAAATTTGGGCGCAATGCTGCGTTCGCAGTTTCACTAAGACAACAGCAAGCAACGGCAATCGTTGTTGCATGCTGTTGTCTTAGTCTAGTCAGTCGGAGTTAGCGCTCAAAAATAACTTATGTGGTACTTAGTATGGCTTAGACTCTAAGCCATACTAAGTACCACATAAGTTATTTTACCGCAATATCTACCCTCTAAGCCTTAGAGGGTAGATATTGCGGTACAATATCACCACCTGGCGATAGCGTAGCGCGACGCGGTGACGACGGCGGGGCGTGGCGGCAGGCGCGGCGACACGGTGAGATAGATAACGCGGCACGTGCCCTGCAATCCAATGAGTTCGAAACGGCCTAAACATTCAAATTGCAAACCGCCCGCGCCCGCCCGTATCAAATGTTGTTTTATAGCTAATTCCCAAATTCGGTTATGGCCTATAAACGATCCACCGGAATAATTTAAATGCGAACCCGCCTGTATAATGTGCGCACTTTACTCCAAAATTAGGTATTTGTATGTGAAATGCGTACTGTGAATTCACCATCGATTTTATTATACGCAGAGTTATCACGATGAAAGTTGGCACTCTTTATTCAGTCAACTTTAGAAAGGCAGTCCTTCCTCGTTTGTAAGTATCCCTATAACGGTGCCCTTAATGTGTCATAAAACTCATTTCTATGCAAAGACTTAAAATAAACATGGTAAATACATTAGTCACATGTGCTTTCGTACATTTAGTAACGGCTAGCAATATTATAATAAACAAGTCGGTTTTAAAGCTTTTCCCTTGTTTTCGAGCTAATTTCCAGACGGACATTTCCGCCCATTCAATATGAACTATTGTTCATTGACTCACTCTGTTTCGCAAAACAATCGGCTAAATTACTTGACAGTTTAACGGCACTATCTGTATCTTCTAATTTTCCTTGTGAATTGTTTTCTTGAGCAAGACGAAGTTCCTCAAGTATATACCTACCTACCGTCCAACATATTTAATGCCATTGCCTGTTATGTAAAACTTTTTCTTATAATCTAACATTTGGATGGAATAACAGAAGCATCTTAATAAGCTAGATAAACAAAATAAGTATGCATCAATGTCAATATTCTATTTGCCGGATTAAGCCCATCCACATTCACCAATTGTAACGGTCTCGTAATAGACGAAAATTTAATCACGACAAATCGAATGCCATCTATTTATGAAGTCGAATGACTTAACAGGTTTTTAATACGATTCACACGTTAGCAGTTATAGTTAGTTAAGTTTTTGTGCCGATACATTTCACGGTAAGATGTATTCAACTTTTATTAAGTATATTAATGTGATACCTCATACCGGCCGCTGCGCGCTGATGGGATCTATTATTGTTGATCCACGGATGAATATTCAATCATTGTGCTACCTCACTTCGACTTGATGGATTCTCTACGGACGTAAAAAAGACAAATTAGTTACACTACTTCAAACCTAGTTAGAACTATGAGTAGCTTCGACTGTCTCTAGTCAACAAGAACGGAACAATTTAAAGCAGATAAAACATCTGACTAATTACGCATATACAAAGAAAATGTTGCTGCAGTTTGAAACTAAAAGAACCTTAAAAACAAGAGGCATAATCACAGCGCAGAAGCGCTTTAATTATAAGGCTCTTTCGACTAATCTATACAAAACACAGAAATCAAAGTATCTGTGGAGAAGCCAGTATTTTCCAGTCGGGATAAAATGAGTGCAAAGTGCATACAAAATCGTGGTGTGGCCTTTTAATCGGTTCCACGTTCATTCCCGCGCTAGTTTTTGTATTCGAATTTCACTTTGCCAATCTGCCAGCTTACTGCGGACCAGGCCGCGTCGCCTTCGCCTTGGCAGAATGTGGCCTATGCGTCATCGGCATAGGACACATTTCAGCAATGGAAATGTGGAAGAGTTCTGTAGAAATAAGATAAAGGCAGACCCATTTTGTTTTGCTGCAACTTCGCTCCAATTTACGCGAGGCGAGGTGACCATTAGCATAAGTCCTGCTCGAACGTGATGTGCGCGCGATTCGCGGCATCGTCGTCGACCGGAGCCGTAGCCGTGACGCTGCGTCCGCGCACCCCGGTGCTGCCTCGCTGCTGTAATTGCGCCCGCGCGACACATTTGTTTACTATTGTAAGCCGTGAAGATGCCATCGCGCCGCAACACTACAACTAACTCCTTCAAATTAGCACGCTAAGCGCTCGTGTTGCTTTCTTTACATTCGTTTTTGTGCAACACAAGATGCAGGAAGGGAGCTTAAAAATGCGTTTTTATTGCAATATTTGAGCTTTGAGAAGACATTATATGTATAAGTACGCCCATATTTTGTAACTACCAGAAAAAAATAAGGACTATTTCAACACAGGCTACTAAAGATCATAGCATCGTCAGAGCTTATTAATCTCTATCTACCACAAAGCTATTGAGGTTTGTTTTTGCCAAAAACAGGACATGTTTTACAAACAACAATTTTGCAAAATTTTGTCAAAATTAAATGTGAGTAATTGTCAGTACCTATATTTTTGTAATAATTCAGAATATTATTTTATACCATACCCTCTCTAAAAAGCTTATTTTATTCACTGGAAACAGTGAATAAAAAGCTCTTTTAATCACTGTTTTGGTGTTTGAATTTGGAACACACGAACAAGGTCAACGTCCATCTCAATACCTTACAACCTCCTTGCGTCATAAATACTCTCGATTTGATTAGTCTAAATTTTTGACAAGGAGTTTAGCATTTGATTAAAAACTGTTTTGTGTTCTTTGTTGTCATTGTCATACATAAGTAAATTGGCGCTATTTTGAATAATGTTCTTAGTAAGTTATGCAGCAAAAAGTTCGATAATAGTAAATCGATTGAAAATGCATTCTAGGAATGAAAAAGATGTGCTGAGTTGTTTGTTGTTCAATTGAGTTGTTGAGTTCATGAAAGAGAAACTTGCATTAATTTATCCTTCTTTATTTACAAATCAAATCAAAATCTAAAATTATTTGTTTTATGTCATATAAGAATAGTATAAACAAAGTTCATAGTTTTTAATCCTCTTTCGCTTAAATCTTTCTTTTTCTCGAAGTCATGGTATAAAGTATAGTATGCAACTCTTGAATAAAACGGATTTATATCGAGGGCCATGAATTACTCGCGTCGTTTAGGATTATAACTAATCATCATGAATCACTCCCTACGGTCGTGATTCAATCGTTAGATTCCTGCACTTGCTCGTGATTCATCTTTGGTCCTCGATTTAAATCCGTCTTTTATTCACTAGTTGCATAATATACTATTAGAGTCGAGCCATAAGCTTGTTCCATCAGCTTGTAAAAAAAAGTATGTAAATACCCAGTATTACCCAGTAATAGTGAGTCACGTCAATATCTTCAGGCTACGTAGAATGTATTTATTGAAGACGTAGTGTAACTAAGTATGAGCTTGCATGGATATTAAAATGCAAGTCTTCATTCTTGATAGCTGGTCACTTATACCATCACCATGTGTTATATCTTGAGGTGTGGCTTTGAAACCAGGGCTGGCAGTGGACTGAACACTATTATATTCTAGAACGTTGTATTTTTATAACGTAACTTATAGATGACCAACACACAAAAAAAATATCTGTCATCATGATAAAGACTATCGACTTTCAAATGTTGCTTCCATTAAAATCCCTCCATTCTGTTATCAATAATAATTACTGTTACGAAATCCTCGACACTGAGTTTTTTTTTTCAATATGTTTATAACTCTAATAATAAAAAAACTTTCTGACCTAACTGCGTGCCGTAACTGCTGATTAGCTTCTTGTTTTAATTTATGCATAAAATAAATATTATAAAAGCATTTTTCCACGTTGTGAAATACTTAGGAAACTTAAATTTCAAATTATTGATACAAGTACGTACGTAAATCATGCATAGTGAGAGTATCTAATAAACTTTTTAGGATAGAACCCTTTCGTCGGTTTAAGCCTCCTCCAAGTGATCGTCAATTGTCTATAGCTCTAGCTCTTCTTGGCTAACCTAGAGGTTGAGTAGTTTATAGACTTCGTCATAACTAGGAAAAAAAACGTCAACTTGATATAAAGAGGCAGCCCTGAGCCAAGAGAAGTACCGAGGCACGCGCTCGCTCGCAAACCATCATTAGAATGTAGCATCTCGCGATTTTCCTACTTTAGACGCGGTAATGTCCATAAAAACCACCTCTAAGGAAAAACGTACCGCATAAAAATATTGAATCCTTATAGCTAGTGCCATTTCTGAAAATCATACGGAGCTGGCCGGAGTGGTCTAACATATTTTGCCATACAAAGTAGCTAGTAATGAATACGAGGATTTTAATGCTGCTAATGTAACTCTCATATGCTTACCTACATTTATGTATCCTGTATTTTTGCATACGCTCGCAGAGTATGCTAATGATAAGTGTTAGCTTTATGAAGTACTTCTTCAAGGAAATATGCTCGTAAATTGCCGATAAATAATTATAAGGTTTTGACGTTTGGCTATGACATTGTCACACACACATTACATTACATATATGTATGACATGTATGTATGTATGTATTATATGTATGACATTGTTGTTTGTCTTGAAGACATTGTCCACGTCATTACCTACTTACTTAACTTCTCCATAGACACTGGAACTTTTCCAAGTTTGTGGAAGGAGGCTCAAGTTACTCCTCTTCCTAAAAAACCTAATCCCTCTTGTTTTTCAGAGTACCGCCCTATCTCCATTCTGTCATTCCTATCGAAAGTCCTTGAGCGCCTGGTACACCAACAACTAAACCTTTTCCTTAATACCAACAACCTCCTCAATCCCTATCAGTCTGGCTTTCGGCCTGGCCATAGCACCGTCTCTGCTCTAATCAAAATCACTGATGATATCAGGCTGGGCATGGAGGGTAGGCTAGTTACCGTTCTTTCCCTTCTGGATTTTAGTAATGCTTTTGGCAACGTCGATTTTGATGTTCTATTAGCTCTCTTGCGCTCTCTTAACATATCTCCAACAGTAATAGACTGGTTTCGTAGTTACCTGTTTGGACGCCGGCAACGTATTTGTATTGACGATACTTACTCGTCTTGGTGTCAATTGAGTGCCGGTGTACCTCAGGGCGGCGTGCTTTCTCCTCTTCTTTTTGCTATCTTCATTAACTCAATTTCCAAACAAATCTCTTCTTCCTACCACCTTTATGCAGATGATCTACAAATTTATACCCAGGCTCCTGTAGAATGGTTGGATGAAGCTATCACCGGCCTGAACAGTGATCTAGACCGTGTCCTTGAGTGGAGTAGACTTTATGGTCTTAAGGTCAATCCAAATAAAACACAAGTTATTGTAATCGGAAGTTCGCGGATTTTGTCACTAGTTAACTGGTCTGTTCTCCCACAAGTCATATTTGACAATACTGTACTGGAAATCAGTGAGGTGGTGAAGGATCTAGGCGTCTTGGTTGATAGAAATTTATCGTGGGGACCACAAATAGCAGCAGTAAGCCGAAAGACTTTTGCTGCAGCTGCCTCTCTCAGACGGTTACGCAACTTCCTTCCAACTTCCACCAAAATTGCGCTAGCACAGTCTCTGTTGCATCCTATTTTAGATTACGCCGATATTAGCTACCTGGACTTAACTGTGGACCAACTCAATAAACTTGAGCGTCTTCAGAATCTATCTATAAGATTCATTTTCGGCTTGCGCAAATATGATCATGTTTCTGAGTACCGTAACAGACTCAAGTGGCTACCTATCCGTCTTCGCCGGAATGTACATATCCTCTCGCTCCTTTATAACATTCTTTTCCTTCCTTCTACTCCAGTCTATCTCAAAGAACGCTTGAGTTTCTTCACCTCTCACATTCCTTATCCCTACGCTCCTCTAACACCCGTCAGCTAAAAACTCCTGTCCACTCTTCACAATTCTACGGACACTCCTTCACACTTCAAGCTACAAAGCTATGGAATGCACTCCCAGTTTCTATCCGTCATGCCAAATCCCTTCCTATCTTTAAAAGCATGGTTCACCAACACTACTTGTTATCACTCCCCTCATCATCGTCGTAGTCTCCCTAATATCACGTTTGTTTTTTTGATTTCCTTTAAATTTGTTACTAGTTTCATTATATTATTATATCACAATTACTTATTTATTTGAGTATATATGTATTAGTATTAGTATCATATTTATTAGTTTATGACTATTTATTTTATTTTATTATGTATGCCCCGTCCCTACTCGTACCATTATGTTTCTTTCCATCCAAAGGTTGTCTGGAAGAAATCGCTATTAGCGATAAGACCGCCCATTGTACCTCTAGTTTTTAAGTTTTCTTTTATGCCATGTTTCTGTAATTTTTTTGGTGTACAATAAAGTTATATTCTATTCTATTCTATTCTATGAAAGTTACGCTTGCTATAATGTTTACCTTTAATAAAAGAAGTGATTCAAATATGCATAATAGTAAACCAAAAAAGTACGTGGTAGTAAACCAAATGTAGTGTAATAAATTGAGCACTCCATTAGAATATCTAAACATAGCCGGTCAAACAAAATGGTCGCTTGAATGCTGGCAAAAAATTAAATTGATTATGATTATAAAACTGAATGCCAGTTACCGCCGTTATATGACGTCCCGTTTGTGGGCAGGCATCATACTGTGCGAGAAAAGGAATAAAAAGCTGTATATCAATGCAGCCAAAGTGGGAAACGGTCATTAGATCCGGGCCATAACCGATACATCCTGAATATGGTGAAGCGTGCCTGGCTTGTAGCATTCCTTCCTACGAGATTTGTCATTCATATATTGAATTTTATATACTTATGATATGAAACTGGCTCCGCTGTCTCTAGAAGTTATCTACGCAAAAAGTACGGCGTAGTGCTTATGCAAATAAGATGAAGTTTTAGAAATGACTTGCTCGAGCGGTCATGGAAACTGGGATCTAGTATCATTTGTCGGTCTAACTAGTAAGTTAGTAATTCGAAATTCACCATGGCCATACAAGGATGTGTTGGTATGTAGGTAGGTAGTAACATACCGAGGTAATTACATCTGCATTAACAAATCATTTAATTAATAAACCGAAGCATGACGTGTGGGAACATACTTTGAATGCTAGCGACATTAGAAAGCGCACGAATCTATTTCGTATTACAGTCACGGCTATCGTTTGTTAAACACCGTGTAAGTGGGTAGAAAAACTAAAATAATAATTAGACAAATCGGCTTTCAAAACGGCGTGAGAACTAGTGGAACACAGGGTGGGCCGAGGTGGTCGAAGTCGGCATACAAATTAAAATTGTCAGATGTCTGATCGGAGCCAGTACTCTCACGGAAGCGATTACCCCTAAGACAATACCAGACAAGACATGCATCTATTACCCTTTTTAAGCCGGTAACTGACTGATGCCCTTTGTATAGCGCTCGATAATGAACGATCCTCGATCGCGTAAACATCGTGTTTTGTATTTCAGTCACGTCAGGCCATGTCTTGTAGTTTTGTAATTACGGCAATAACTGTTAATGTTTCAAATAGTTGTTTACTTTGTGACCGTTAGTAAGACTTGGGTCTCGTGCTTTTCAACTTCACACATTTCTTAAAAAATCTTCCTCCTCTTTTCCCCTTTTCTATAAATATAAGACATGTTTTTTTAAATATACATAGCACGTAAAAAGCAGAACTTATGGAAAGTAACTATCCGCATATTAGCTTATAGACAAATAGCTTAATAGACAAATAATTTTATTGAAGGGAGTTTTATTTTTGCTCTTGAAATATTAGGATTGAAGTTATGATAGTTTTCAGATTCTGGTTACATTATAGGAGAGTAGGAGTGTTTCACAAAGTTCAACTTAATTTTGCCTAACATTAATTCAAAATAATCTCTCAGTAGGTAAGTAAGGTAATTCTAGAACATATTGTTAGTTCAATCAAGTATCATTTGATATTCTGTTAAAAATAAGTGCAATAGTGCAAGACTTGAGCTTTGGAGGGCGAAACAAACAAATGAATAACATCGAAATGTACTCGCGCACCCCTACGACGATAAGCCCTATGCAAAATAAAAGACTCAATTGACGTCTCTGAAATTTATTAATAATTCAGCTTTAACTTTAGGGGTTAAACGATCAAGTGAAAGGATTGCTTTGTATTTTAGGGATTATCTTTACGACATAAGTGTTTTTCTATTATTGTTTTATTTTTGAAGTTTTGTTATTTTTACTATTGTTTTTTAGGGTTCCATAGCCAAATGGCAAAAACGGAACCCTTATAGATTCGTCATGTCTGTCTGTCTGTCTGTCTGTCCGTCCGTATGTCACAGCCATTTTTCTCCGAAACCGTAAAAGCTAGACTGATGAAACTTGGCGAGTAGATGTATTTTGTGAACCGCATTAAGATTTTTACATAAAAATAAAAAATAAACTATAAATTTCGGGGGTCCCCATACTTGGAACTGAAACTCAAAAATTTTTTTTTCATCAAACCCATACGTGTGGGGTATCTATGAATAGGTCTTCAAAAATGATGTTGAGGTTTTTAATATCGTTTTTTTCTAAACTGAATAGTTTGCGCGAGAGACACTTCCAAAGTGGAAAAAAGTTCGTCCCCCCCCCCCTCTAACTTCTAAAGTAAGAGAATGATATTACTAAAAAAAATATATGTTGTTCATTACTATGCAAACTTTCAACGATATTTGGTTTGAACGAGATCTAGTCAGTAGTTTTTTTTTTTTATACGTCATAAACCGTAAACCGCAGTTTACCTTTCGACGAACTACAAGAATCTTATTATGTTACATCAAGTAACATAATATAAAGGTTCTTGTAGTTCGTCGTGCTACGGAACCCTTCATGGGCGAGTCCGACTCGCACTTGGCTGCTTTTTTTATTATTACTTTTGCAGTGCGTGACTGCGTGTCTTTGTCAGTAGCGTCATAGAGATTCAATAAAGTATGAGTAGGTAACTTATTTTTAACTAAAGCAAACTCACATCTAATACAGCTAAATTACACTATGTCTTACCAATCATTCTTATAAACAGCTATATTTAGCAAACTCTTCAAAACAAAACGTACACATCAGAATGTGAATAGATTTCATTGTAACATTAGCAAAGATGGCGGGTTATCTGTTTATGATGATTAGGTGGCCGGCCGTCGCTAGGCAACGGGGTGGCAGTGGTCAGCGGACGGGGGTGGTTCGTTCCTCATACTAGACTCATTCGTGCGAGCCACATACCCCCAACCCTGATAATTATTCTCGTTGTACAGACCGTGTTAAGTTTAATGTTACTTAAAGGTACTCGCCCGACAATATAGGGTAGATTTTGTAGAAATGGGTTGGATTATAAGGATATGAGAGTCCTTGAGTCACAGAACTTACGTAATCAGTCGGGATTCGGGAAATTTGCCATTAACAATTTTTTTATGAAACATACATCAATAGATCTGAAATAGCATCATGGGCTATCCAAGCCAAGCCATGGAAACTAAATATACCTAATCAAATAGATGTTACGAATAGCAGCGCATCAAACCAAAAACTAAAATGTTCCTTTGTCAATTCCAGTGGCATTCATGCAAGGTAGAGATGAAGGGTTTCAGCGAGCTGATCCTAATCGGGACGTCACGGTCAAGGCGGGTCAGTCAATTCTATTCCCAGTTTGAATAGCAAATAAGTGGTGATGCACCTTTTAAAAAAAAGAAGACTATTAGCTCATTCCTTGCCGTCTGGCTTTGTCTTGCTTTGGAAAATCTCGGTTAATAATATCCCTACCTACTTATTTTTTGGTCCTACTGATTGCCAAAAAATGTGACTAATAATAGAGAAGTTATGTTGACTGGCCTCTCAGCTCAGTTAGTAGTAGTCCTGATGCCTTCTGCACCGTAACTCGTGGGTTCGATCCGCACCGAGAACAAAATATTTGTGTCGCACAGATGTTAGTTCTCTGCCTGGGTGTTATTATTGTACTCGTATTCTAAACATGGGTTTACATAAAAAATGTGTATTTACTATATCAGCTATCTGCTGTTTAACAAAGTACAAATATATGGTTTGATTGATATGGATTGTCCATAATATTTATTTATTTATAAGGTGTCAGGGACATCTTCTCAAATGTCTTGGTATACCTATCTACTCAAAATCCTTGGAGGATAAGGCAGCGTGTTAAAAGCCATTCATAACTATTTCGTCACAATACATAATTTATAAGTTACAAACGCACTAAGTTGTAAAATGTGGACAAATAAGTATATACCACATACACAACATACGTAGGGAATCGAATGGTCTGAAAATTTTACAAGCACAGAGTCTGGGCTACCTCCTTTACAGCATTTCCAGCAATGAGTTACAAGCTGTTTAAAATGCAATAAACTATCGCACTATCGAGTGCGTTCAACTCAAACGCGGTACTATTATTAAACGGAATTCGATTTAAAGCCGAACCCTCCTCGTCGTTTGTGAAATTGACATTTATTCTTCGTTTTTCATTGTTGCTGCCGGTTCTATCTATTGTTAATTAGCTTAAGCGGACCATGCACGAGCGAGCTGGCTTTACCGAGCTCCGCCGTTCTATCATGATATCACCTTGCAACAAGTGTAATTCACGTATGCTTTGTTTTTTAAGTGTAACTAAGTACAGCAAGTTTAAAGGCAGTGCAGAATGTATTGCATTGTCCCAATCGTTCGATCGCTCTTACTTGAAAAACGAAAAAGGTTGATTTCATTTATTTTTTGGATTCACCAACCAGCGTGATTTGTTAAATCAAGTTATTGTGATTATCTTCGCATTGTGTCACTAGTTCTTTGAAACCAGTGTGCTGAAAGGATTTTAAGTGGATCTTAAAGAGGCTCCTTTCACTAGTTGAATAATAGTATAATACAAAAATAAAGGCGGTGTAAAAATCCCTTGAATATTTATTTAAGAAAGTTTAGAAACTAATAACAATAAGAGCACTGTAGCGCCCATCTTTACTGCGGCAAATAGCAGAACTATTCTTAAAGGCATCATTTTTGTCTCAGTTCGTACAGGTAGCGCCATCTGTTGACGAATAGAAAGATTAACAGACACATGAAGTTATATTTTTGTAAGTAATTGGTTATTTTTATGTACATGTTAAATTATAAAACTTGAATTGGAAATAAATAAAATAATTATTTACTAATTACTAAGTTATTAAGTGCACATAATTTTAACTTATGTAGCGATAGCACAAAAAATCTACATAGGTATACTATCGTACCTACCTATACCTTCTAAGCTATTGAGTAGGTAAATAGATACACAGTTTGTAAATTGCTTTACCGTCGAAACAAATAATTAATTTGGCTACAAAATAACGCAATTCAAACTCATTATGCACACTCATACCGACTCGCTAAAATGTTCGAATCGACATAGTGGAGGCGACGTTATTACATACGAGAGTTATTCGCTCCCCATCAGGCACTCTCTCTAGAGTTGGGACTCATTTATAAAACCGGAAATATCGAACTTATAAATTGAAAAAAATATTTTTCATCCCCCTACCACGGAAAGAGTATTTTTGCTTTTTAATATCTGAGTGGAAAAGCTGTTTTTATCCGCGAGAGGATAAGGTAAAATTGAATTTAGAACATCGTGTTCACTAAGTTTGTGAATTCAAAATTCGGTCATCAAAATTGAGCGCGCGGTTATGAGAGCAACTTTGCACTTTTTTATGACATATTGCTATTAATTCGCTGGCAAAGTCCTGAAACAAAAAGGTTTTTGGTGGATGTCTAGTAGGTAGACATTTTCATTGAAATTGTAAATATTCCATGTAATATTTTTTTAATTTTTTTTCACGGTCATTTTCATGTCAGTCACGTTCAATTGTATGTATATACCAACCAGCAAGATACGTAGATTATTCCACTTCTTTTTTGTTTTGAAATTCGGTTTATATTGTTGTTTATAGTTACACACTAAAAAACAGATGTTTTCTTTCAAGTGGTGGAGAATACATGTTTTTTATAGAGCGTATAGAGTCCGGGTCCCTTAGAGAACCCTACCATATCGTGGCAACTCTACCCAGGCCTCGATTAAAGCAGTAAATACTTTGAGATTAATTATCTCGTAAACAGTCGGAGCCGGGAGGTTGGCTCAAATCGCTCACCTACGCCGTGAGCGCGATACAAATTCAACTTTTCCAATTAAATTTCGTGAGGCATTAATAATTATTTGGGTACATCAATTTGTTTCTTCGCGAGAACGCTTGCTGCCGCGTACCGCCTCCTGAAGATTTCAGGTGCACACGGTTTGATGACTAGAGATACATCTGAAGATAGGCTAGCTTTTGTGGATGATTTATGCTTTTTCCTCATTTTTGGAGAAAGTTGTAAGGGTATTATAGTGTTGACGGTTATTGTTATCTAAGTTTTACAATTTTCTTGTATATAGCTCCGTGAATTGCTTGGAAATGCATCTTTCAAAATACTTGGACGCAAAATCTAAGTCTTAAGTTCGGTATTCACAAGCGGTGCTTGATTCTGAGACAAGCCCCAAGCATCGATTTTTTGACAGTTCTCCATTGAAAAATTACAAAAATCTATGCTTGAGGTTCGACTCAGTCAGACCCAAGCAATGTTTGTGAATACAGGCCTCTAACGCCTATAGACTTAGATTTAGCTTTGTACTGAAGTACTTTAATACAACTTAATTAATAGATAGATCTGAAGACACATCCTCGAATTGATTTCTCGTAAGTTCAATTCCGCGAGTCCTAACTTTGGAATTAATTAAATTAAACTTCGAAATGAAATATTAACACTTTAGCGTATAAAATTTAATACTGTAAAGTTATAACGTGATTATTTAACTCTTGCTCAGTAATTTTCAAAACATCTCGGATATGGAAAATTAAATTGTAAGCGATGGCAGCGCCTCTCTCAGCGCTGTTGAGGCTTTTGTTCAGTTCGGGCTTGGCGCTCGCCACTTCGCGTAGAGAAATTAATTTTCTTCGTCTTTATGTAATTTAATTATAAACATTTCAATATGGCGCTTGGGGAATTTCCGCTTCAGAGAGAAGTTAAATAGAAACGTTTGATACTTATCTTCTTATACAGTTCTGGGATGATTGCGCGATTTAACCGAAATTATTACATTTTCTAAGATCTAGTAATTACAGCGCTACAATTTGAGATTTAATTAAAATTGTTGCCTGCTTTGTGTGACTTATACATGTAGTAGCTAGCTATAGTAGAAGAACTTACCTACCTAGTTTTATATAACGTACTTCACGCTAACTTAATTATGTAAATATCCAGTTCATATAGAGACCTAACTGACAATCATTTAAGAGCATGGAAGGATATTTTGGTAACCATACACAAATTATTTTAAATTTAGTCGTTTTAATAAGTAGTGAACTTAGTTGCAGTGTGTACTCGCCTATAGCTTTTATAGACCTATTATGCAAATAATGTATGCTTATGTTGGTATTAAATAAATCTAAATATAGTATGCATAAATTGGACCTTCGACTAACTAAATTCATACATAAAGCCAGTTTTCATTTAAATACAAAAATCAAGCAATTGTTTATCTATAGCTATAATGGGCTAACCTTTGAAGTTACTGTTCCATAACAAGTGCTTCAAGGACATTTCATAGAGCGAGCAAATAAATGTTATAGATCGCCATCTAGATTATGAATAGCGCCTATTCAACCCACTTTTTATGGACGGGCCATCGTTCAGTGACATTCCATCTGCAAAATTAAAAAGTATCTATTTGTTCAGAGTGCACAGTTAACAGATGCCACTTTCGTTCATGCAATTTTGCTGTTAAACCGTTCACGCTCTAGTGACGAGAGGCGAGTGGCGACATCAAACATACGCGCAAACCTTCTGCAAGCTTATCTCCCATTCACTATCTGAATCTTCGCCAAAATATCTACAACCCAATCTATTGTTCGATGTTTATTAAATTTCATTTTAAGTTTATACAACAACACTTTTGTCGGGTTCTTTTTGTGGAGATTTGGGACATTTTACGGGTGGATTACCATGTGATGTCTGCTTTTGTGAACGCACCGGCAGCGATGTCTTTTTATCTGCCTTCGGCATTATGGTTTGCTATTGCGCGTATTATGTCATAACAGACAAGTACTCTACTTTTTGTCGTCCTATTTTATCCCAAATTGAATTCTTATGTTGACAATTGTCGCAAACTTCCTGTCCTTTGTGCAATGATACTTAGATTTAATATTACTAACAACCTCACTGCCTTGTTCACCGACAACGTCCATTTCAGCAACCTTTTATTTAGGTAGGCAGGTAATCAATAACATTTTGCGTGATAGGTCAGCGACACTCAAAGTCACAGCCCGGAGAGGGTAAAAACACAAGAATTTTGGAATAAATTATATTATAATTTATGGATGTTTCTAGCTAGACCTTCTATGTATGATGAACTCGAAGCGTTTATTCTCATTAGTTCTGTTGAATAGTTATGTCAACCATACTGTCGTCGAATAGAAATTCTATTTTACCAGATGCGTAACCGCAACAATAACATCGGTCAATACCAGCCTAAATCCTTACCTTAGATTAAACAATCCAGCCCTACGGCGGTACTAAAAGCAATAAGACTTACAACTCCGCCCCTACCAAAACAATCCTGTATCTCGGTGTCTTCACTAATGGCGTAAGTTCGACAGTCGAAGTTAGTTGGAGTGTTCTACGGCTGCAATAAAGATAAATCCAGCAATAATATGTTCGGTTGGCCTTACGTGTAGCTCGGGCTTCGCTTGGGCACGAAATTGAATTTGCATGGCGTCTTAAGTCGGTGCCGATTGAGACGCGCGGTCGTCGCCGACGGTAACGACGCTGACTGTTGGGGTTCGAATTATCTATTAAGTGGACTGGAATCTGGATAATCGGTTTCATTGCCAACCCATCTCATTTAAGCTTTTATATGAACTAAAGATCAATTAGCATAGGCTCTAATAATTTATTAAGAATCTTCTTTTTAGTAACGGTTCTTGCATACAACACTCGTTTTCTATGAAACGTAGAAAGTTGTCCTTCACTTTGAAGACTGTGATTTTACCAAACCAGCACAGTGCTTTGTTTATGCAGACCGTAATTCCCAAATGATAGACAATCGGCAAATCCGTCAGCAGATGTAGTAGGTACAGCAATCTTGTAGTAGAACTCCAGTAATCCGCGCCCGAGGGCAGCGCATGGAAGGACGTTCCTTATCCCTTGATCCCGTTGTTTACCAGACATTAAGCAGATAACAACTCCGCGCCCAGATACAGTCTCAGATTAAGCCCCTGCCCGTAAGCCGAACTTCGATTAATTTCATCCAATACTGGGAATGCTTAATTGTTCGTACGGTAAATTGTTATTTACTAGAGAAAAAGTTAATGCCTCATTTGGAGCTTAGGCGAGATTTTTAGAAGCTTGTTTAATGGCGGTCCCCGGAGAAGGTACCCATAAAACACCGTCCGTGAAAACGTAGACATCTATACGAACATACAAGTATAAGCAGCAAGCAGGCACTTCTGTTCGAGATTTCATTAACAATGCATTGTATTTTTGTATCCTGTCTTGACTGTTCAATTCAGCGGCTTGTTTTATGAGACAACTGCTGCTTAACGATTGCTACCACATTTTCGTAAGGTGTTTGCAGATGCGGAACTATGAAAAATCAAGCAAAAAGCCAATGTAATTTTAGTTAAAACACTTTTGTTGTTCTTCGGACAACACAAACACTACCTGACAAATAAAAAAACATACAAATATATAAATAAAACAAAATTATAATTATTAATAAAACAAATAACGATGATTCATAAGATTTTAATCAACGCATAATTTCATTATCATTTATGAACCTCTGAAATTTTATCAAAATCGGTTTAATAGTTTGGCCATGAAGTCGGTTTCTCAAGTTTTTTACACTTATATTGCTAATAATCAAACTTTATCGATACAGGCCGAACGGAAAACGACAAAAAATAATCAATAACACTTTTTTAGATCGTATTTTCTCTACAGAACTTTTATAAAGATACTTACCACAGAACATTAAATTATACTAGTTACTAATTCGCAAAATAAAGTCACCGTTTCAATTTCAGACTTTCAATTTAATTTGATGCTGTGATTCAATAAAAAGATATCAATTTCACACGTATCACATGCATCCTAGGATGGGGCATGTGCGCGCATATTGTGCAAACAAACCACTCGTGCATGAAATCATCCCCCAAATGATACACCATACACCCGCACCCTAAACATTTACTGAGATAGCTTCTCGCTTAAACCCTGGTTTCCTACGAATTGGTGACTGTTATTATGACGGTCGTAAATCAGCAGAAACGCTTTTATGAAATAGATGTAAAGGCCTGCACACATCTAGGCAATGACGCTGTCAAATACGACAGCGATATATGACAGCGTTTCAACTGATCGCTACCGCCATCGCCTATTAGTCGTGCGCAAGTCCTAAAAAGGTAGGTATACAGGGTGGAATTTTGTAATGCCACCTGGAGGGAAAGTACTCTCAATACTGCAGATAGAAAATTTTACTTAAAGGAAACATTCCTTTATTTTTGAATAGAAAGCAAACTGCATTCAAAGATTTTCAAAAATTCTCTTCTCCCACACCCGGGAATCGAACCGGCTAAAATCTGAAAAAACTATACCCTGTACTTTTATTGCATCGATCGTTAGGGTCAATTATAAGGATGAAATCTCTCTAACAAATATGATAAATTAAATGAAAGAAAAACCAGGAAATCTTAAATTAATTTTATTATGTACAAAAAATGAAAAAGAATCCTGGTTTTTCTTATAATTGACCCTAACAATCAATGCAATAAAAGTACAGGGTATAATTTTTTCAGATTTTAGCCGGTTCGATTCCCGGGTGTGGGAGAAGAGAATTTTCGAAAATCTTTGAATGCAGTTTGCTTTCTATTCAAAAATAAAGGAATGTTTCATTTGAGTAAAATTTTCTATCTGCAGTATTAAGAGTACTTTCTCTCCAGGTGGCATTACAACATTCCACCCTGTATAAGAGACATCATGGCTATGAGACTATCTTCGTATTATAACGTTGGCTTTTTCTTGAAGAATCAAAGCTTTAGTAAATAATTACGACAATATTCTGTGATCTTTGAGCTATGACGCTACATTGATGTGTAAATTAAATTGAAATTGAAATAGTAAATGTTCGGAGAACTGCGTGTGGGTATAACTTATAATGTATATACGCATAATCTAAGGATGATGCGTTGATACCTACACGATTACCTACTATTGCACGTAGTTAATCGTGTTAAAATATAATTTTTAACGAACTATAGACAATTAGTTTTACTTTAGACTGATTAGATTAGAAAAATGGAGATCTACTATCCTAGAGATTCTGAAAGTATTATCATTCTGAAAAACTGACTATTCAATTCAATTTTATTTTTCGGGGATGTCAATGACTCATATTTTAAACGCACAGTGGTAACATTACTTTTGCTCGGAGTTTTATGACTGTGTAATAGTTTTGAAAAGTATCACCAAGCAACTTTCGCGAATGTATTTTGTCTAAAAAGACTTCAAACG
The DNA here is from genome assembly GCA_947578465.1 of Thera obeliscata. Classification (NCBI taxonomy): domain Eukaryota; kingdom Metazoa; phylum Arthropoda; class Insecta; order Lepidoptera; family Geometridae; genus Thera; species Thera obeliscata. Next base: position 7,461,300 of record OX387924.1, read on the forward strand.
GGTCCACGGCCAATGTAGCTCCAGCGTTAATTCAAAAGAGTGCTGAAAAAGATGAGTTTATTCTTAAAAGAAATGCATGAAACTCATAGGATTCTTCTATTTTTGTTTGCATACCTGATCCAATAGGTGAAATTGGTCCCCTTCATTATTATTCAGTAGGAATATAGTCCAGGTCTTTCTAATCAGATTCGCAGGCCCAACAAGACGTATTCCAATATTTGTGTTGGGCGTCTTAAATCACATTACCTCTAGAAACTAACAGGCAGGTTATGTGCAGACAGATGGAATTTAGTTTGGAATCAAATTCAAGTCGTGTACTGCTCTGGATTGAACTACCAAAATACCCACTACATGGGTGACATAATAAGTAGATTAATTTGCCTGCAAACGTAGTTTGTTGGTAAGTTACGATCACTTATAACTGTCTTGGTGTGACATCTTTCAAACTGGTCACTGGCCTTTATGGTTTTTCCTCATGAGAAATTTTAGGAGTAGTTGAGAATATCAGAGATCTTTTTTGTTTATTTTTGCAGGTATTGAATCTCAACCAGTGCGAGAGGCTGTATAACCTAGCAAGGTCCAGCCGTTTCACGTTTCATTTCTAATACTTTTTTACAAACTTTTTAATGTAAGATCAATATAGTTATTACCGTCAATACATTGTAGCCACTTTTCGATATAAAATCTTTCTTTTTTTTACATACTTAAGTTCTAGATACAAACATCAAAGCAACCAAATAACATTAATATTAATACAACTTGTTCACCGCACTCACTCGAATGACTAACTGAACGACGAAGTCTCAATCCGCAAACACAAATATAAAGCTAATTAAAAAGTTTGAAACTAAATTATGAGAGGGGCTGCGCCGATGGACTCCGTACCAAGATTGTCTCCAAGATTTAATGAAGAGGGTGTTATCGTCAGGAATGTGCACTCCCGGCTGCTAGTCCACCACGCTCGCGCTTGGCGGCGTCTCGCGGTAGCTCACGCAAATGTTTACTGAGACACTTTACAAACATCGGTGTCACTCAGAGAATTACAAATTTAAATTAGTTATTCATAACAAGCGCCAGAGGTCTGCTCATTTCAACTCCACACAAATATCAAAGTTGTCGCAATTCAGTGATGTTAGAAATTATAATGTAACTTGGTAATTCCATTATTATGTGAATATGCGCTTTAAAAACCAAAGCATACGTTCCCTCTGGACTATTAATTCAAGTCAAAGCTAAAATGCGACAAAGGCAAGTCAGCTCATAAAATTTATAGGCGATCGAATGAGATAATATGGTCGACGTTAAGAACAGCTTAGACAGTTTGGAAATTTAAATGTGAAGTAAGTTTTGCGAGATTGCGCGGTATAAATCAGCGCGCGAGCGGACGCGGGCGCGGGCGCGGCTGCGGCGATAAATCCGCGTTCCCTCGGGCTTCTTACCCGTGCTCCATCTCGCACGCCGCCGTCTACTTACAGAGTGCCCGAGTGAACTGTCGACTCACATCGCTATAAATGCTGCGTTTGCACTTCGATATCGCGGGAATCCAATTTTAGAAATAGTCTGCAGCTACAACAGATCTGCCAAACACTTTAAGTCGCTTGGAAATTAAGTTTTCACTTCATCTATTCTCGTTGATAAACTTTCCTGACTCGGAGTTGAATACATTTATCGCGACACTTAACTTGCATACCTGACGAGATGTAGCGTTTCTTACTTATCCCATCTGTCAGAGCCGGCAGCAAAGCGTCCGAAGTAGGTATTTTCCGCGAGCCTTCACCCTAATTCTTTTTCACGCTACATTTCAAGAATCTTATTTTTGTAATTACAAAAATGTCTAGTACGGCGACGTTATCCTTAATTGCTGGACATAAAAATTCCATTTAAATTTCCCTTTTAACGATCGGGGAGAAGTGTCTAATTGTATAATACACTCGTTTGCGTATTTTTATTGTCGGTACAATAATTAGAACATAACGCGACTTCTTCCTTTTGAGCAGGTTTGTAATTAAACTTTGCTCGGAGTTGTAAAAGAATGTTGTGAGATGCGAGCGCACCTTGTGAGGGGGGAGGGGCAGAAGGAGAAGGGGGGAAGGGGGCTGGTTATTTAAGAAATGGAAAGAAAAGCAATTTACTGCTTATCAGCGGAGTAGCGACCCGCGGGTCACTGCGGATTAAAAGAATAACGTTGCAGACAGCACTGGGGTCTTGTTAAAATCTTGTCTGTTTTTTTTCAACAATACTATAAATCGATTGTCTTTTGTGCTGCCACTATTATTGGGTTTTTGTTAGTATGCCCCCGCTGTGGAGTAGGAATTATTTATTTGGATCATCCTTCAGTCAGTTGCGTTGCTTGCGAAAAAATAAAAAAACTGTGTGGAAATTATTATGTATGAGACTAATATCATTTCATATGGAACTAACCATTGTGTTTTACATATACAAACTATTTAATTTTATTAAGCAAAAAAAAAAAACAAAAATCAAAACTCAAATTATTCAAATCTTCCAAAAACAAATAATTGTGTGAGCAGAACAGTTTATTGCTACAAATATGCGTGACATAAATGTAAATGATTGGGGTGCATTTTGACACTGCCATACTGCAAGGGGTGAGATACATCCCCCATCCTATGTCTGGTCCCAGAGATGTACTATCAACGACTATGATAATATCATTGATGTTAATGTAGCACTTCATATGAAGTAAACTTGAATGTTCTTCAAATGATATTAGTTCTTTTGTGTATTGAAGCTTTATGAATAGATGCAAATCTGTATCTGCATCATGCTTTGGATCATTTATTTTTAGAAACTAATAATTGCAACAGAGAATTATGTATTTGCTGATGTTGCACTTTCACTTGAATTAGGCCTACGTGAAAAAAGAGACTAAATTGAGAAAAAAATGGTAGCAAATAATCAAACAAAGCCTAAATCCGAGAAATTTAGTTTTTTTAAGTATTATGCAATAAAGTAAAAACCTACATTACTTAACTTTACAAGTAAAGTAGGAATTAACCTTTTTAAGAAATTAGATTATGGAATATATTATTATATTAAAATTAGGGGGGAGATCTTTACCCAGCAGAGAGACGATATGGGTTAGAAATAAAATTAAAAACCGAACGAATATCGCAATCAAAGCATTCATTCAAAGTAATCTTGAAACATATAAATTGAGAGAATACGACATAATGTACCTTTTATAGCACATTTTTCATCGGTTTTGTCCTAAAATGTCATCTATGCATCTGTACATGACCAAACTAAACCAACATTTGCACCAGATTCGGTAGGCGGATCACCGAGGGAGTTCAAAGCCAATATTTATTAACTGTATAAATTATACTAAATTTACGCTCAATCACTTATAGCCAATATAAATTCCACCGTTGTTTTTTAAAACGCTTTGTCAACCTATCCATCAGTGTAAAAATTCCCTGCTGATCCCCTTAATTTAATCAAAAGATCGCTTAGCCGGGAAGAAAAAACAGGATGACGCTACGTAACTAAGGAACACATTCACGTAGGTTCTAATCCGATAGTGGTATTTTATCGGCATAGAGTTTACAGTCTAGTTGTGCTAAAACGCCTTTCCTGTCATGCACCAATCTTCTTCAATATTATATGTCGACTTACGGCGTTCACAGTATTTTTTTTCTAGATTGTTTTGTATCCGTGAATCCCTGTAATTGGCTCACTAGTTTCTAGAGTATTAATATTATTAAGTTATTATAAGCTGTTGGTTTTCCAATAAATCTAAATATATAAAACTCTTTCGTTACTGACTGACTGACTGACTGACTGACTGACTGACTGACTGACTGACAATCAACGCACAGCCTAAACCGTTAGTCCTAGAAGCATGAAACTTGGAGGGTATGTTCCTCTTATAACGTAGAGGTGTACTAAGAAAGGAAATTGGAAAACTATTTCCCAAAGAGGAGAAAAAGGGGAAAAATGGTTTAAAGAAAAATCAACGCACAGCCTAAACCATTAGTCCTAGAAGCATAAAACTTGGAAGATGTGTTGCTCTTATAGAGCAAAGGTGCATTAAGAAAGAAAATCGGAAAATTATTTTCCTAACAGAAGAAAAAAAAGGAAAAAAGTTTCATGAAAATTCACAAAAAATTGCTTTACAAAATACGCAAAAAAACAGTCAAAAAAAAATCTGCTACCGCAGCATCTGTCACCATATTTGAATACACATAAAAGTTTACATTAACCCCACCGTAACCACTAAGACAAAATCGCGGAAAACACCTATCGTACCGAAACTAAACACCGCACCGCTTCAAAAAACGGCTAAAGTACATGCTCAAAACTATGGTAACCAGCTGGTCATGTCAAATTAAAAAAATCTGATTCGATTATACACCAACACGCAGACGAAACCCTAAATTAGCCACTAATATAACATAAAATCACAAGAAATTGCTTTACAAAATACGCAAAAAAAACCATTAAAAAAATTTCAGCTACCGCAGCATCTGTCACCAGGTTTGAATACACACAAAGGTTTACAAAAAAACCAATGATAACCACCAAGACAAAATTGCGGGAATCATCTATCATACTTAAACTAAACACCGCTGAAAAAAAACAGCTACAACAGAACTCGCCTTCAAATTCAAATACACTCTAAAGTACATGCTCAAAACTATGGTAACCAGCAGTTGGTCATGTCAAATTAAAAATTCAGATTCGATTATACACCAACATGCATACGAAACCCCAAATTAGCCACTAATATAACATAAAATCACAAGAAATTGCTTTACAAAATACGCAAAAAAAACCATTAAAAAAATTTCAGCTACCGCAGCATCTGTCACCAGGTTTGAATACACACAAAGGTTTACAAAAAAACCAATGATAACCACCAAGACAAAATTGCGGGAATCATCTATCATACTTAAACTAAACACCGCTGAAAAAAAACAGCTACAACAGAACTCGCCTTCAAATTCAAATACACTCTAAAGTACATGCTCAAAACTATGGTAACCAGCAGTTGGTCATGTCAAATTAAAAATTCAGATTCGATTATACACCAACATGCATACGAAACCCCAAATAAGCCACTAATATAACAAAAAATCACAAAAAATAGCTTTACAAAATACGCAAAAAAAACATCAAAAAAAATTCAGCTACCGCAGCATCTGTCACCAGGTTTGAATACACACAAATGTTTACAAAAAAACCGATGATAACCACCAAGACAAAATTGCGGGAATCATCTATCATACTTAAACTAAACACCGCTGAAAAAAAACAGCTACAACAGAACTCGCCTTCAAATTCAAATACACTCTAAAGTACATGCTCAAAACTATGGTAACCAGCAGTTGGTCATGTCAAATTAAAAATTCAGATTCGATTATACACCAACATGCATACGAAACCCCAAATAAGCCACTAATATAACAAAAAATCACAAAAAATAGCTTTACAAAATACGCAAAAAAAACATTAAAAAAATTTCAGCTACCGCAGCATCTGTCACCAGGTTTGAATACACACAAATGTTTACAAAAAAACCGATGATAACCACCAAGACAAAATTGCGGGAATCATCTATCATACTTAAACTAAACACCGCTGAAAAAAAACAGCTACAACAGAACTCGCCTTCAAATTCAAATACACTCTAAAGTACATGCTCAAAACTATGGTAACCAGCAGTTGGTCATGTCAAATTAAAAATTCAGATTCGATTATACACCAACATGCATACGAAACCCCAAATAAGCCACTAATCTAAATATATAAAACTCTTTCGTTACTGACTGACTGACTGACTGACTGACTGACTGACAATCAACGCACAGCCTAAACCGTTAGTCCTAGAAGCATGAAACTTGGAGGGTATGTTCCTCTTATAACGTAGAGGTGTACTAAGAAAGGAAATTGGAAAACTATTTCCCAAAGAGGAGAAAAAGGGGAAAAATGGTTTAAAGAAAAATCAACGCACAGCCTAAACCATTAGTCCTAGAAGCATAAAACTTGGAAGATGTGTTGCTCTTATAGAGCAAAGGTGCATTAAGAAAGAAAATCGGAAAATTATTTTCCTAACAGAAGAAAAAAAAGGAAAAAAGTTTCATGAAAATTCACAAAAAATTGCTTTACAAAATACGCAAAAAAACAGTCAAAAAAAATCTGCTACCGCAGCATCTGTCACCATATTTGAATACACATAAAAGTTTACATTAACCCCACCGTAACCACTAAGACAAAATCGCGGAAAACACCTATCGTACCGAAACTAAACACCGCACCGCTTCAAAAAACGGCTAAAGTACATGCTCAAAACTATGGTAACCAGCTGGTCATGTCAAATTAAAAAAATCTGATTCGATTATACACCAACACGCAGACGAAACCCTAAATTAGCCACTAATATAACATAAAATCACAAGAAATTGCTTTACAAAATACGCAAAAAAAACCATTAAAAAAATTTCAGCTACCGCAGCATCTGTCACCAGGTTTGAATACACACAAAGGTTTACAAAAAAACCAATGATAACCACCAAGACAAAATTGCGGGAATCATCTATCATACTTAAACTAAACACCGCTGAAAAAAAACAGCTACAACAGAACTCGCCTTCAAATTCAAATACACTCTAAAGTACATGCTCAAAACTATGGTAACCAGCAGTTGGTCATGTCAGATTAAAAATTCAGATTCGATTATACACCAACATGCATACGAAACCCCAAATAAGCCACTAATATAACAAAAAATCACAAAAAATAGCTTTACAAAATACGCAAAAAAAACATTAAAAAAATTTCAGCTACCGCAGCATCTGTCACCAGGTTTGAATACACACAAATGTTTACAAAAAAACCGATGATAACCACCAAGACAAAATTGCGGGAATCATCTATCATACTTAAACTAAACACCGCTGAAAAAAAACAGCTACAACAGAACTCGCCTTCAAATTCAAATACACTCTAAAGTACATGCTCAAAACTATGGTAACCAGCAGTTGGTCATGTCAAATTAAAAATTCAGATTCGATTATACACCAACATGCATACGAAACCCCAAATAAGCCACTAATATAACATAAAATCACAAAAAATAGCTTTATAAAATACGCAAAAAAAAACATTAAAAAAATTTCAGCTACCGCATTATTTGTCACCAGGTTTTAATACACACAAATGTTTACAAAAAAACCGATGATAACCACCAAGACAAAATCGCGGGAATCATCTATCATACTTAAACTAAACACCGCTGAAAAAAAACGGCTACAACAGCACTCACCTTCAAATTCAAATACACTCTAAAGTACAAGCTTAAAACGATGGTAACTTGCATTTGATCATATCAAACTAAAAAAACAAGATTCAATTGTACACCAACGAATACGAAAGCCCAAATTAGCCACTAAAACAAAATCACGAAAAAGAGCTTTACAAAATACGCAAAAAAACATTTAAAAAAATTCAGCTACCGCAGCATTTGCCACCAGGTTTTAATACACACAAATGTTTACAAAAAAACCGATGATAACCACCAAGACAAAATCGCGGGAAGCACCTATCATACCAAAACTAAACACAGCTGAAAAAAATCGGCTACAACAGCAGTTACCATCTTTCGAACACACTTTATATAGTTTTGAATGCAAACTCAAAACTAAGGTAACCAGAACTTGGTCATGTAAAACCAACGCATACATAACCCAACTTAGCCACTAAGGCAAATTCACGAAAAATAACTCTCAAAATGTAAGCAAAAAACAGTGAAAACATATCAATAGTTGTCCGCTTTCCACCATAAAATAGTTTCTTTTAAACGAACTCAAACTATGACTTTAAACTAACCACGCGGACGAAGTCGCGGGTGTCAGCTAGTAAATAAATATTATGTTTAGTGACAGCATCTTTAGGTGATATCCACTATCAAATATATTGATTTATTTAATAAACCGTCATATTTAATTGTCGAACTAGGTACCCTAGCTTAAAAAAATAGTTTGACACCGCAGGTAAACGCTGGACAACCTGCTTCAGTTATAAATGCGCCCATAGGTTAGATAATATAAAATTTTCATGAGACGGGAGTCGTCCGTGGGCGGGCCAATATCCAAGTCGACTCGACTAACCAATAAATTACAATTTGACAAACAAAACTCCCCGTACATGCAACTGTAAATTATTTATTACGGAGTGGATCGGTCTATGTACTACCATAGATAATCTTTGGTACAGCTTATAAAGTTGTGTACCTCAAAAATGATTTAAGTCTTTTTTATCATCAACTCTATTTATATTGGAAAAACGCCTCCCGTAGACTTAGCTTGGTTTGAGGTTTGAGTCACCATGGTTTGGTAGGTGGATTGGTGTCCAATTGCCAAAGTGGTCGTGGATAGTCGTAAGACTGGACCGTTAAAATTGCAAATATTTTTACCTGTCCCCTGTAATCCCTAGGCAATCGGGGTTATGGAGGATATCTAAAAAAGGTAATTTGAGGCACGCCTAGACGTAAAAGTTAATTGAGTCATAGATATAAAAGTACCTATCACAGTATGTACCCGTAACATACTAACTAAAAACTGACTTAAAAATGTACCATCATAATTTCATTTTATCAGTCCACCCTTATTACGTATTCTTAAGAGATTTAAATTCCAACACCTACAATGCGAAGAGATTGACGACAATTATTTACATTATAGAAATTTATTTGATCGCAATAGGCGAGGGGCTAGGGCCCTGTAGGATGTAATAAAATTTGCATACTTTTAATCAAGGACCGTGTTGCGGAGAAGTTCTCCAATAACGGATAGCCATCGATCCGCTCTGGACCAGTTCCTGCATTACATTTTGCTTTGTGGTGGTGGGAAAAGTTTAGACTAGTGTAGTAGTCATATAGTTTTGACAAGATAATTAAAATACTACGGAAATAACCAATATTTTTAATAAAATATTGTTATTATACATGTGTTTGTCTGGGATGAGATTTAAACCCACCACCGACAGCGCAGAAGCCTGAACGAAGTATTTACCAACTGAGATATACCAGTCAAAAATTTGCTACTTTTTTCTAAGTTTTCCGATGCGCAAGTGTGATTATTTAGTCAACGATACGAACAGCAAATAATGACAATATAATTGAAATGGTACATGCCCATGAATTTGAGTTTTCAAATATTAAAGTGTTGTTTCTCTGTCACATTAATATTCTAAATCGGTCTGCGTAAATAATGTAAGTAATATCGACTCGCCTCGATCGCCTGTAAGAGGATTCCCGTAGCGCAGTTTGCAATAAATTAGCTGGTTTTTAATATAAAACGACAAAAGGCGTCACGGGCACCGACGCGCTCGCCGGCGTCGGCGGCGGTGGCGCCCGCTTCGCCTGTCCATCTACTCTCCGCATTAATCGTGTTTATTTAGCGGATATTGGCGGCGGAAATTCAAATGCAATCAAATGAAAATAGAATTCGAAAAAAGCAAAGAAAACAAACCGACAGGCGTCAGTCTAGCGGGAGAGCGGCCCTCCGCCAGCGCCGCCTCACCACCCGCACGCTGACCGTACTTACACGATTTTAAATTGTACATATCTGAAATTCCGATCTGTCGCGCTCCCACCCCGCGCTATGAAATGAAACAAAATAAAAGTGGAACGACACGGTGCGCTCGGAAAAAATCAAAATCGAAATTAAAAATAAAAGGTTTTTCCGACGAGGGAGGTTGCAATGTTTGCGGCCGTCATTCGATGCAGGCCGCAATAAAAACATGCGCTCGACTCCTACATATAAATATGTGCGGTAGATTGATTGGAATTGAATGTGTGGGTGGAGAGGGGGGGTAGGAATCGAAGGTGAGCGCGCTAAGACTGTAATCGGTTTTGCAGCGCTCGGGGCCACCGCGCCGCTCACAATTAAACTTTGTTTGTACATGTGTCGCTCGAGATTAGCCGCAATGCTCTTTTTAAGTGGACCAACTGTAGTCCCGCATGCAATTTAAGAACCTAGAACACTGTTTCGACAATTACCGTCTCAGTGTTCTTACCTACCAACGCCTTTCTTAATTATAGGAGCACTTTAGTTCTTGGGATAAAAATTTCAGTAAGTTTTTGCAATTGTTATGTTATTGACAACAGCTTATGGTTAAGTTAGCTAGTCTAAGCGTATCGTAGACATTTGTCTACGCTATGGCTCTACGACGTAGCACGTACGTAGCGTAGGATGGCTCTGCGTAGCACGAGGGCCGCGCCATCTCATAAATCATAGGGAGGGGCGCTGATTGCCCTCAATTATGGCATTAGCTTTCATGCGTAATTTGCCAACGTCGGTCGGTAAGGCTCTTCTTTCGTGGTCAATTTATTACTATAAGTATTTAATAATGTAGCTAGGTAATTTCTTATATTTTCGGTATGGAATCATGGTATTTTCTTTGGTCATTAATAATTGGTGGATATTTCACACAATAACATCTAGCCCCTGAATATGAAAAACTTGTATTATTGGAATTAAATACATATGATTCATTCATCATTGATTGGCCTCTCAGCTCAGTTGGTAGTAGCTCTTACCACCTTACCAAGATATTTATAAGACTAGCCTCCAGGCTGGTCTTATAAATCTCTTTTTGTCTGCTCTTGTACCAAGGTTCGTAGAAATATTTAATGCATACTTACTGCAGATGGTTATTACTTAAACGTTGTAACGATTAGCTGAAGCATGTACAAAGATTAGTCTCAATAAATCATCCGAAGGTCGTCGTGCCGAGCGGGTGTAGAGCTGCAATCGATCAATCACCCGCCGCATAACAGTAACTACCGTGAAATCTTCAGGGGCAAGACAAAGATAATTCCCGTTTAACTTCCGTTTCCAACTTATCGAATAATTTAACTGAACATTTATTTTTGCGCGCTCATCAATCAAGGGAGTTCTCGCTCCGCCGATAAGCCGCGTCTCGACGCCGAGAAATGACTAGGCATTACATAAATCCCTTCGGATGATGAAAAGTGAAGTGTAACAGATAAGAAGCTGCAAAAAGTTGCGATGAGAAATGAACCGCGATTTGTATCCGCCGCGGGCGCTTCCCACAGTCGCGAGTCGCGAGCGCTTGCCACTTGTCGTCGCCAGCCATCTCCCACACCGCCGCAGCCATTTGTCTACGCAACTTGTTGACAAGTTATGATCACAAGATTATTTTTAATAATTTTATCAAGGATTTATTTAATATAATAATTAAAATACGCGTATTCATTAATTTATATAGTTATACATAGCTATACCTAGTTATAGGTATAAGTATAGTATTTAGAGTTCGTACCTTTTGCGACGAGGCACCTCTAACAAAGTCAAAAGTGGAAAAAAACAGCACAAAAGTTAAATCCAAAGTTTCTGCAAAGAAAATCTCGTGGCGGCCATTATTAAGATAAACAGTACAATACATAAGCCTATCTCGACGTTTATTTTATCACGGGTTCACATCACGCGCCGCTATTCCCTGTTATGATACGGCCCGTACCTGAGTGGAGCTGAAAGAAAAGCTATAAACCTGTTCTGTGCGTTTCTTCCGGCGCGCCGGAGCGTCGCGTACGCGTGCCGACTGCCAAGCGGTCCTTCCCCCCCCCCTCGCACCCGCGCTCGATGCCTACCCACTACCCCCCACATCGCACGACCATATTTTCCACTTTATATGTGACAGTTGAGGTAATATCGAGACTCTCGCCGTCCTCTGATTGGACGAAAAATACACATTAAAGGAACCTGCCGGTTGCGAGCGAGCGATTCGAAGCTGTATTCCCGTGGAAAATGTCGGAAAATATTGTATTATGGGGGTGGAAAATTGCCACCCTTCCTCCTGCTCGCTCGACTCCGGCAAAAACTGTCGAGTATTTGTTTTTGATGAAAACGATTTATTATTCTACGTGGGTTGGAGGCAATAAAGATAAGCCGGCGAGGTGGCGGAGCCTTATTACGGCTAACCCTCGCCTTTGTTTCCTTATAAAGAATAATAAATGAGGCCGCACGCTTATTTACCAACTTCCTTAATTATTTATTTATGCGAAAACATTGTTGATATTTGTTGGATGCATGAACTTGGGTCGGGACGCTCGGAGATGAGAAGGGTTTTCTTGCTCATGTCCCGGAAACAAAATTCGTTACAGTACTTTACTATATACTTTACACGACCTTTTCTCCCTTTCACTAATAAGGGATCCTTTGGATCATCGGAAGGGTATTTTTAATAATTCAAATCACGCTCCTAAACGCTTCCTCTGTGTCAAGATGCATCTGTCTATCTGCTGCCACAATCTAAAACCAAGTCCGTACATGATAAATCTCACGCGGATGCGGCTAATATCGCACAGCAGGGTATAAATCATGAGGCACTAAATCCTAACGCCGGCAGATAGCAATCGGCATAACGGTAAAGCCACAATTTGCATTTACACCCCTACGCTGGGATGCGACAGTGCGACGTGCTCCCTAATCAGACAGATCATTTAAGAGTGCGATGTGATTAACTACCATTGCTTTATGTTTAAAACCGTGTTATCAATTTCTTGTAGTTATAACCCACACTCGTTTTTATAACCGCACTAGCTGCCACCTGCGGCTTCGCTCGCTCCGTTACCGTTACGCCCCGTTCTCGTTACTTACATTCGTTATCTGTTAAAATATCTTTTTAAATTGTAGCCTATGTGTTATTCTGATGTATAAGCTGTATTATTGTAAAGTTTCATTAAAATCCTTTCAGTAGTTTTAACGTGAAAGAGTAACAAACATCCATCCATACTATAGTACATAGTAGGATACTTTTACTTGGTTTCATTCGACATGAAACTGACTAAAATTGTAATCGTTCCGAATTGAATGGATTTTTTTACCACATTTCAACCCCAAGTCTCTCATAATAAGAACCCCGCCGTGCGCACGCGTCTCTAAACGAATAATTTTGATAGATTTAATATTTTCATCTATAATATGTGTGTGACATGTGGCCACACTAACATATTATTCACTTGTTTGTATCATCCCAAAGTATCATCTGTCACTTTTTATTCAACTACAGGAACGCTAATCAACACATTAAAAACATGTGTCATGCTATTACATCGTTCCTGGGCAGTTAAAAAAATCCTTTTGTGTTCCAAATTACAAAATTGTCAACTGTTGATCTTATTACACGTTTTATTCACTTCCTATATCAGCATGTGCTAAAATAATACTTGGATGTGCTTATGACTAACCCCTTAGACTTCTTTAAAAATCTTGAGTAGGTAATCATAATTTTCTGCGCAAAAAATATGCAAGATATTTTTTAATTATTATTATTCCGCAATATGTAAACATTTTTCATAAAACAATCAATAGTAGCCAGTTAGGGCGCTTGTACACGCTAAGAAAAAACGCCGGGTCTACCCAAGAATTCGTGTCGTAACTAGAAAATAACTGTGTACACTGCTCGCGGCGGTGCACGAAAAAAATCTTATCTGCGCAAGACACGACGCGGCGAACGTTGTTGCGTTTTCGTGTGTGGAAAAGACAAAATTCTTGTCTTGCGCAGATAAGATTTTTTTCGTGCACCGCTGCGAGCCGTGTACACAGTAATTTTCTTGTTACGACAAGAATTCTTGGGTAGGCCCGGCGTTTTTTCTTAGCGTGTACAAGCGCCCTTACAAGTCTGTCGAATTTGTAAAAACAAATTGTGTTTGCTGCGCATCCGTGACCCTCTGTCTGGGCGACGTTTAAAAATTTAAATATCGACAGACCGACCCCTCCGTAATGAAATGAGCGCACATCTGAAAAATGTTTTAAAATGCTTTGGAAGTGAAACGAAGCTACTCCACACTGGCTTGTTGGCACGTGAGACGTTTTGGAACGGTGTTCATATCTGTGGGGATGGCTTTATGCTGTCCGTCCATATTGATAAGTTACTTATTTAGTTTTTTTCTTTTTAGATATTTTATTGACAAAACGAGTTTTTTAGTAGAATCTAATAGACGTGGAATAGTTACAAACTATAAACTATATAATTTATAGATAAAGTATTAGCTGAACTAGTCCAAACGACGGCGCATATTATTTCAAAGTGCCCCTTGTATTTTTATAAAATAAAAAATACTGACTTTGTATTCAAAGTTCTATGTTACCATAAAATATGGAACATATTTGCTTACTCACTAACGCATTAACTCTACTACGAGGAACATCGTAGACTCTCGAAATACATCCACAACATTGTCACTGCCATCATCGGTGAAATTCTAGTCAAATTTATGGAATAAAAAAAATATATTAATTTTTTTTTTTTTTTTTTAATGCCTCTCTAACCCCTTTCCACTCTTCCCGGTTCTGTGCTGTGGACGCAAAGTCTTCCTTAAACAAGTCAAGATGGTCCCGGAATCTAAAACAAATCATTAAAAAATATATTTATTGATGAAATTTCATAACAGTCACGCATAACGCCGTCCATAGCACCCCCAAATGACGCGTAGCGGATGCGGTGTAAGTTAACTCGTACTATTTAACCATCCGTTCACACTGCCGATGAAACACCCTCGCCAGCCAACAGGGATGCCAATACTCCTCTTAATATAGATAGACAGAGAAAGAGAATAATCAGCGAGCATAACTCATAAATAAAAATACAGTATGGTGAGCAAAACATTGAATTATGCCGGTATTATGTCACATTTGGCCTTTGTGAATTAGTCAGTGCAGCGCATCGTAGGGGGAATAAGATTGGGTGTTTGTCAGTAATGTTAACTCGAGTTAATCAGCGTATGGATTTATTATATTACTCTGTATAATAAAGCAATTTCTTTTTGAAAGTGTCCACAGTCATGTTCTTGATCAAAATAGGGACCGTATTCATTAGTACACTTTGATGCGCTCTGAAGCAAGTACTTGTATGTTTGAATTAAGAACACTGGTTGTATTTATACAGAGAGAAATATTATGAATTTTAAAAACTCGTCAACAAAGAACATCGCGCAAGTCTGTCTCGATTCAGCAAAATTATAGAAAAGCACATAAATTGGCAAGCATTAACATTTCCTTTATCCTCTGTGTCGGTGTATGACGGGGGCGCTCCACTGGGGCGGCCCAAGACAATAAATTTACATATTTCACCCCTCAAACAGACCTTTTTTGCCATTCCGCAGAATTACGCACATATGGGAATATTCCGTTGAATATATCAGCAGTAAGGAGAGATACACTCAGAATAAAATTATCTACCACGAGCGCCACATTTGCAGATAAAGAGCCACGCTTTGACGCCCTTGATACGGGGAGGCCATTACATGAGAACATTCAAATTTTGTTGAACGTTATAGCATCTAATCTTTATAACATTAAAATAATCTGTATTTTTTCATTAACATTTCATATTATGCGTGTTTATCAGTTGTTTTAAACATCGTGAGGAAACCGGCATGTTGTAGAAACTTAAAAGTTCGAAAACATGTGTCAAGTGCACGAAAACAGCCTCTCTGAGGCGCACTTAAAATATCCTTTCACCACACTGGTTTGAAATAGCTATTGAGACGATAAGAAGAAGAAGAAGAAGTTGTTTTAAAAATAGGCTTTCAATTCCCGATCATCCTATGATTCAACTTGCTACGAGCATCAACCATCTGTAATGCGACGCCTCTTGCACCCCTATGTTTAAGCCGTTTTAGTAGCCTTTCTACTGTATAGTGCTAATACTAATTGAATCTACTCCTTTCAATTACTGGCTATATTCGTATATTACAGGGTGTCAAATAGATACATAGGCACATATGGAAATGTAATTTTGCGGTAGAGCCGCCCTTCAAAGGGTCAAATCAAAATCATTTTCACAGTCCACTGGAGGAGCGATCCACAGCAGTCGCTTACTATTGATGCCGTTTTAACTATTTTGTGGAATTGGAAATCTGTTTTGATGCTACTATTATTTATTATTACTACCACAGCGTATACGGCTACTGCGTTATTGTAATATGCTGGGAATTTATTGACGTGACAACGTCTTAAAATTCGATGAAGCCGGCTACACGCACGAAAAAACATGACTCATGCGGCGTTACCTCACTCTGAGGCGTTCCATTTAAGGCTTGAAGTGCAAGCGAGAGCGCGAAATGAGCGACAAAGAGGCACAATCGGCTTCCGCATTCGGCAGCGTTTGACATCTGTGTATTTTCATATGACGTTGTCACGTTCAACTATCGTCAGTAAACCGACTTCACAGCCATCCGATTTTTTTTTAAATAAATAATAATAAATATTCTGGAAAATCTAGAGATAGCGAACAAACATCTGCGTTCACCACATAAATATTTGTTTCGAAGGAAATCGAACCCATGCCTTCCAACACAGAAAGCGATTTAAATTCGATACCGAAGGTGTATTAAAATTCATGCAAAGTCCTGCTTAAACCGTAACTAGACTACTCTTGGCATATAAAGTGGACATCCATTTGGGTTGGAACAACCGATGTTTCGAGTACAAAGTAAAGCCTTCAATCCAGCGCTTAGACAATCGGACGTCCATTAACATGGACACAACAAAGTGAACGTCCTCAAAACACACGAGCAAATTCGTCTATTCCTTTACACCCAACCATAAGCACCTATCAGTAGGCCTACCACAAGCTCTGTCTGGCTCTGGTTCTAAGCCTGTGTGAGTGCCCACCAGTGTATTATATTGTGTGTGTGGCGTTTCGACGTAGGATTTATTTAGTCAACACTCACACAGAGTCAAAAGCAGAGCCAGAGATAGATTCAGACAGAGCTTGTGGTAGGCCTATCTGTTCTAAACCCACATTGAAACAATCGTGTTACTGTCGCCAAAATACGGAGCTATAGAACGTGCCGTCAGGAACGTACGGACTAGACAGAGGACACTAATACTCATTATAATTACATGGCGGAACGAACGGTGTCCGCTGGCCGCTGTCCGTTATGCTAACCGCCCGGTTACGTTACCGTAGTATGCTTTTTGAGAAGCTATTCTGCTCATTATGAAGATCTTCGTCAAATCTTCGCAAATTTTTTGGGAAACTTATTAAAGTAGTTACTTTTAAATAACAAATGAAGTTTAAAAGTCTTCATGGCCATGCTTAACCAATTTTGATAAAATGTGTATAAGTTATGTTTTCTTTCTTATAAAGGGCTAATCTGAATAAATAAATAAATATATTTTTTGAAGCCTAAAAAAAGTTTGAATGACGTCGGTTAACACAATCTTTGTCGTGGTTGATGACACCACTAGCACAAATCGTGTCGTCCAAATCCCACTGGCCTCATATCTTTTGAGACATTATGCAATCTTTTTTTTGAGTTTATTAATCTGCGTTTCTCTCTGTAGGATGCAGCTTGGTTCACTCACAACTTTTTGGTCACTATAAAAAAGGGTCCCCGGTTTTTATATTGATAGAGGCATTTCATAATAAAGAAATGTTACTATAACTCAAAGCTAAAAATCATGCCGTAATATAATCGTAATCCTTGGCCTACTTCAATCAGTAGGTGGTGTACTGTAGCAGGGTGTCACGGAATATCGAACGCAAAGCTAAAAGTAGTTAACCATGTTCCGAATGTTTCATTTTTGAACGAAATTATAGGAATTGGTTTAAACTATAGGGTCTATCAGATTTTTTTATATACAACTAGCTCATAGAAAAAGTTGTCGCGAACTGAATGAATGTTTGCATGTTTGTCCCACTCATATTCGCAACGATTGAACGGATTTGGATGAAACTTGGAATATCCATGGTCGATGATTTGGAATAACATTATGCTACTTTTTATCCAGGTAGTAAACATGCGAAAGAGGCTGCGAGTAGATACTAGTTTAAAAATCACCAATTAGCAAAAACTTCTGCGTAGTCTTATCCTGACTTATCTATTCAGGATACACTAAGGGCTAATTTTCCAATATACAGATAAATTTACCCGTGAGATAAAAATAAGTCTGCCTCTTTTTTAGGCTTGTCAAAAACAAGGACTGACTATTTTTACTCGACGAATATTATTATTCCATAGATGTAATATTCACAGGGAATCAAAAAATCAAGCCGGATTTCGTACAGCGATTGTATCTTACAGTGTGTGGGGATATCTGGGAAATATCACATTCTGTGCACGAATTCCACCACAATCGATAAGAGATGACCGCTGGCCGCGGGCGACCACCCCCCGGGGGAGTCTGTTATTTGATTAGTCTTACCGAGAATGAGCTCGTCTCTACTTAATGGGGTGAACGCTTGTAACTTGGTATAATATAATTCTCACTAGCTCTAACAACACAGGAAAAATAATTAAAACGACTCGACTGAATAGATTCGTATGTAATCCCGAAAGGCGCTCATCCCATCATCGCTTAATAGACACGCATTTCGACATAAATGAGTTTCGCTCTAAATTAATTAGTAGCACATTTTCCATTATAAGGACAAATGTAAAAGCGACCGCTTAATAGCGCGGTGTAAAACTCGCTAGTTTTCGTTCGCGAGAATAGGGCCGGAAAGAAATTGCGGATAGACATAATCAGTCTTCTGGCTTTGAGGCGGCCTCAGCCCCTAATGTGCCGCGCGCCTCTTCATCTGATGAATAGGCACACACACACCTACAACCGTTGATTGAATTCAATAACATAGCTGCAAATTACATTCTAACACACGTTTCACCCACATAGATAGAAGCTGCTAGGTAGAGTTTATTTCTTGATACTTGTTCGGGACATATTTATTCAAAGCCTCAAAGTGGTCGAAACGGTCCCGCCCGGCCTACAAATGAACACTCAAGGAAAGTTTTGCCGAACGGGAGGTCGGCGCTGTAAGGACGGGTCGTAATGACCCGCTCAGATCTTACAAAAGGCAATTACAATAAAGTTCCATTCGCACATGGTCGTTAACTGGACGATATATCTTGGATTCCCTCGTCAAAGCTGTTCTCACTTGTTTCATCTCTGCCGCCTCATCGTGCGGTATGTGACAATTTTAAATCCTTTCACTCTTTGGTAGGACTCTCCAAAAAAACTATGTATGCCTGTATTTTTTTCTAACTATTCATATTTATTTTCTGATAAATTTATATCTGTAACTTGTCTGTAAACAGAAATAATCATTTTGATACAACAAATTCTTTCAATATAATCAGCAGTGATTATTCCAGACCATTCAGTGTGTTCATAAGAAACATGAATAATGAATGCGTGCGAATGAACGTAGATCACAATGTAGATGTGTGGCTGGCTCCAGCACCTCCTGCCAGCACACTTTACGAGCGAGGGATTAACTCGAGTAACGAGATTCATTAATTCTTGTCGTTAAAATTTGTCGTTCTCGATTAATAAGGAAGTCCTACTTGGGGCACGTTATTATCACTGGACCGCAGCGTCGGGACCCGCCAACTTCCCACTCCGCCCGCTTTATTTACACTATCGAGTAAATTAAACTCGCTCGAGTGTCGGAGAAAACTTTAACAGAACTTTGTGTGTAATAAGTGGTGCAACAACACGAGTGGAAGAGCAAACGTCGGACGCGGTCTCGGCTCCGCACTTCGCTCCCACTTAACTCTTTGGGACATATTTATTCGACCCTCCGGCGACCGCGGCGACGCCGCCGCCGCTTCTCCCCGACCGAATTAACCTAACGAATCAAAGGAGCCATTAAACTCCACCTGAACGTTCCTTACCTACAATCACAATATGAATAGCCGCTATCCGATCGATCCAAAAAGCTTGTTAATTTTTTATCATTCGGAAACAAATCGGAACAAAGAAAATATCCACCGCTCGTTACTAGCGACCGCTTTCTCTGTTTGTATGTAATTTTTAATGCGGGGTCAATCAGGGAGCTATATCGTAGATCTCCGTCGGGCCGAGACCGTAACGATAATGAATCGAAGCTGTAAGAGCGCCGGACCGCACTCACGAATTATTAATAGCCCCTATACACACAATACACAAGTCCTACCCATTAAATTGGAATTTCCGTAATCTTAAATATAGATTAGGGGCTAAGGAACAACGACGATATTATATCGGACTAAGTGCTTTGAATTTGAGATTAGTCCGATGGTCACCGACGCAATTCTCTTTCAATTAGGAGGCATTACTAATTCATAAAGACAATGCTGTGCTGCTATGTTCGCGGCGACCGCATTTCCTTGTCCTTTAAGATGACCCTCCCCTCGTGGAGGCAGAGGACTTGTCCACTGTTTGTTTTGCCTACCTGAAACCCTCTCGCAATTGTCCACTAAGTGTTGATTGCTTGTAAACAGCGTGTCTTGTTTGAATAAGTTGCTGAGGTTTCCATATTTAGTTTCACGGGCTCACAATGTTGGAAGGTAGGTAAGGTAAGAACTTTGAGTAACTTTGAGATAGGTTTGATACAAACGAGTTACGAACTATTTATAAGTATAAGATGAGCTTGTAGTCTACAACACTTTTAATTACTAGAAGACGATCCTTTCATTAGTTTTGTGCGAAACTGTTCTATACCTCTGTGTATGTTACGTCATAAGTTTATTGTGCGCTTCTAGTCCCATGCGTGGAGGGAATTGATAAGGCGCTCGAACCTTTGCCTCTATTGCTTGAAATTTATTGCTGTTTTGGGTTTTTATTGTTCCGTTTTACGGCCTCCTCGTGTATAAATCGTACAGATAGAAGATGAATTCCGTGCTATAGCGACCGCTCCTTTTATATCGTACACTTTCGGTGATACCTTTACATATTTTATGTATCTCCCTTGTATAAATTGCTAAACGTACTTTATATTGCCAACGGAAGAAGCAATCTTCTAATACAATTGTAATAAAGTAAACTAATGCGATGCCATTTCCTCGGTATACGTTACACCCTGTATCTACGAGCATACTAGGATTTTCATAGAGGTCCATCACGACGACCCGAGCGTATACGATATATCACAGGAAATTATGCTTGGGCTGCGTTTCAGCGGCGGCGGCGAGGGGGACAGAGACGGTGGCGAGCCTCGCAAGCTGACCCTCGGCTCGTAATGTACGGTCCGGTTAGGTGGACGACTTACGGGAAATAGGTACCTACGAATATGTATACCGACCCGCCGCAGCCCGCACCCCGTGCATGAAATGCTTATTATACGCGGCACGTACACCACCCCGCGTTTTCAGGCACTGCCGTTGCCAGCTCACTCGCTCCCATCCGCTGACCGCTCGCTCAGACAGGGACGTAAGACCGATATTATAGCAAATCGAGGATTGTTATGTCCGGTCCGGCAGAGGTCGGCGTAATATATGGCCACGGTATTCCGGGAATATATATTAACGCGAAACTCGCCTCATACAAAGATCTTGGGCGAAGGAAACAAATGGGGAGGAATATTTTGCGGTGGAATCCATCGAGATGAAATGAGCAAACACGGTGTAAAAAATTACACTAATATCTTTCAGACTCAATTGATAGTAGTTAGTAAAAAACTGGGAAAGAAGGCGTTTGTATCTTGGTCACTATTACTACGACGCAAGTTTATTCGGAAAACTTTCGTCGCAGTAATAGTGTTGCTACATCTGCGGTCAAGTGGATGATCGAGTCGGAATGGAACAAATGAAGACAGATCACCTCGGTGCAGTCAGTGGCCATGGAGGGCGCCGGGGGCTGCAGAGGTGGGAGGGAGGAGCGGGCTGCAAGGAGGTGCAAGAGCTATGACACGTCGCACTAAGTGAATGATGACGCTGCGAAACTCCAAAATTGTATTCTAATCTTTCAAGAAATACGTAGTCACAGTATGAAAAAAAAACGTTCTTGAAAGCTTCGTTTGAACATAAAATGTTATTTTTATCTTATTATAAAGTACGATGGAATGTTTCAACGAAATATACATAGAAGCAAAAGATAAACTAAGCTGCGTTCACCTTAAATGCATTCATTATCATTTAAATCTACGACCTTCACTTCACACTACCCAAATAATCAGTGTTTTTTTTTTCAAATTATATAACTACACTTCTTCATCATAGCGCACCACCTGCAGCGTGATAGGTGGATATTGAGGAAAATAAAATGATGTTAGTTGAGCCGTCACATTATCGAACGTCGGTTCGCAAAGATGGATGAGCTAAAAAACACGATAAAATCGAATCATATATGGGGATGCATGTGGTGATTATAGGGGATCCTTTTCCACTGATACCCTTAAAAGATTTATCGTACAAAGTATCTCAACATTTTGAAGAAAACGCTCCAACTGGGTGTTGCAAAATTCTTTCTGCTTATAAATACAATCACGCCCTCGCGATAAATGTCTGGGGGCGCAGTCACCCGCACCGCCTAAACGAATTTAAATAAAATCGGGTATTAAAATCTCTAGACGATCTTACAAAAATATAGGTACCTTCCTACATCAGGAGATTTGAGCGGAACAAAAATTCCTCGAGCTCGTCGCTTATCGAGGGGCGGAGGACTCCTGTTTTCTTTTATGGCTGTCGTAAGGTATAATCTTCATGAAAAATGCGATACTTAAATGAAGTAAATTCCTAGAAGGGATTTCTTTAATACCGAAATTTCTCAGTACATAGTAATTTTGTAAATTAATTGGTAAACGCTGCTGTTGCTGTTGGATGTACCCTACTAGGTACCGATTGTAAAAATATTTAACAATTCCTCTTGTTTTTGTATTATAAATATTCAGTGATTTTTATTTAAACATATCGTTATCGAAGCATCAGCTCGTATTGCGCACAGTATAAACATTGTGTCATAATGAGGGTAGGCCGAGGCGCGTCGCGTGCGCCGCTCTCTTTCGCGCGGGACGCGAGCTACGGCACGCGGCCGCCACGCGCGACACGTCTCTAATTGCCCTTCCATACAGATTGTGACAATATTGGACAATCCAGTGAAAATAACACCGGTCTTATTGCACCGAACATTGTTTGAGCCGACTATAATCTCTCATTTTAATAGATAAGTGGAGGCGGAGTCGCGTGATTTGTTAGCGCTCTCTGTTTATTTAACCTCCGTTAATACTACTGTAATGGCTCCGAATACGAGTGCGAATTGTATTTTTATGCTGTTATTGTTCACCGAGGTCTATGTATCTCGAAAACAAAATTAAATAAAAAGAACTCCAGACAAAACTGTGGCCGTTTCATTAAAATTAAAAGAAAGTTAAGTCGCGACACAAGACAAACTGCCGCCTAGAGAAATAAAGAGAGCGAAGCAAATGAGAAGAACTCATTTGGGCGGCCTCGGAATCGTGTTCGAGAGGATAATAAAAAAGGAAGCCATCAGTGACACGCACAATAAGCATCAACCTCAAGAATATCATAGATAACGGCGAGCCGGCGCGCCGCAGGGACCTCATTAGGAGACCGCAGGGAAATTAAAAAGAAAGCAAGATCTCGGACTCGATTGCGGCCCGAGAGAAACGGCCGGCCTTCCTCTCATAACATTACATACAGCCTCGCCGATTTTCCGGACGATTATCATTTTGTGGTGCGTAAGATAGACCCGGAAAAGTAGTTAATGACAGAACGGAGGCCGAAGGCGAGCGAGGCGCAGCATAAATCAGTCCAGAGCAGAGATGAATGTAATTACCGTGCACGATGAGACAAATCGGATCTGTGATGCAGACGAGGTCTCACCACCTTCGCCAGATGCCTTAACACACGTTATTCACTGCAAACCTCGTGATCGCGGAATCAAGTTCAGGTTTTCCTGAAAATAAAAACAAAAACATTTTCAAAAAGATTTTTATAATGTCCCAAAAGTTAAGAGCCGAGCGGGATTTGAACCCGCGACCTTCCCCTAAAAATCTTTGTGATTTCCTTAAAGAGAGAGTGTAGTAAACACTATAAAATTAATAAAAAATTATGAACATTTTCGACCTAAAAAATGAGATTAACGTAAGTAGACATTGTATTTTACTGCAGCCAAAAAAACTTGGACTGGTGTAGGTTGTAAAATAGAAAAAAAATAAAGAAAATATAGTGCATAAGCGTAAACTTTGATATCGTTGAGAAAATACAAGCGGAAAAGTAAGTATCCGAAGAAAAACAATTAATTGCCTTTTTCCGAGAACAAATTTCAAGTCTTCGAACTTGCTCGATTCGCTAGAAAGAAACCTATAGAAATCTTGCATTTATGCAAAGCAAAGGCAATCAAGGCCCGGACGAACAGAAGAAATGAGCTTCATTAAGCGCCAGAATGAAAACTTTAATAATGTAAGATGCAAAAAACTCGACAAAAAATACTTAAGAAAATCTGACGACATAAAGGCTGTTGTAACTGGGGACTCGCCGTAAAATCATTAAGATGCTAATAAAAACTTCCTTTTGTCGCGCAGAGACGGATTCCGGGGCTCCTCCCTACGGTAAAAAATATTCAAATAAAAACTCAATCGAGAGAGTAGAATGGGAGACGGTGCCCATGATTATTCTTCAAAACATAATGAAGGGAATTAATGTAAATATTCTTTTTACTGGAACTTTCCGCCCTCCGGAAAGTTTTATTTCACGGCGCGTCGTTTAACAACCGTCCCTACTTATTGACATTCAATTCGGGGGAAATTGATTTATGAAGATTGTCGCCTTAATTGTAAAAAGATTTCTTGTGAGAGTTTAAATCTGCTGAGCTGTAAGTTTGCTTTCGAGTGGATTGTTTAGAGTTTGTAACAATGGGTCTACACTGTTGCATTATTGAGTGGCCTGTGACAGCCAGGGGCGAAGAATGCAGCTGCAGTGATTAGCGTCGGACTGACGACAAGCGGAACAAATGGCCACAATTTTATTCATTATTTGTATCAAATATTTACGATCATATAGGGTGTAAAAGACTGGTCAAAAAACTTCTGCGTGATCGATTGATAACACCAGAAAATGCATTGATCTAAATAACATGTCAATTTGATCTAATATTCAAATATTATACTTCCAAACATTTTACATTATAACAGCCAGACTCTTATTCAACACACACAAAAATATAATACTTTCATTAGTTTTTGACGTGATAACGTCTTATAAATCGATGGAGCCGGCTGCACGCACGAAAAAACATGACTCATGCGTCGTTACGTCGTTTCGTCGTTCCATTTACCTGAGCCCGAGCCCGGGTCGGGTAATGGGTAAAGGTAAATGAGGGTAAGGGTAAATGAGGGTAAGGGTAAGGGTTCGGTCGGGTTCCGAGTCCGAGTCCGAGTCCGAGTCCGAGTCCGAGTCCGAGTCCGAGTCCGAGTCCGAGTCCGAGTCCGAGTCCGAGTCCGAGTCCGAGTCCGAGTCCGAGTCCGAGTCCGAGTCCGAGTCCGAGTCCGAGTCCGAGTCCGAGTCCGAGTCCGAGTCCGAGTCCGAGTCCGAGTCCGAGTCCGAGTCCGAGTCCGAGTCCGAGTCCGAGTCCGAGTCCGAGTCCGAGTCCGAGTCCGAGTCCGAGTCCGAGTCCGAGTCCGAGTCCGAGTCCGAGTCCGAGTCCGAGTCCGAGTCCGAGTCCGAGTCCGAGTCCGAGTCCGAGTCCGAGTCCGAGTCCGAGTCCGAGTCCGAGTCCGAGTCCGAGTCCGAGTCCGAGTCCGAGTCCGAGTCCGAGTCCGAGTCCGAGTCCGAGTCCGAGTCCGAGTCCGAGTCCGAGTCCGTACAATTTAATATCGTCGATAAAAGTATTTTCTTATGACGTTGTCACGTTCAACTATCGTCAGTAAACCGGCTTTACAGACAACCAATTTTTTTTAAATTAACTGAAGTATTATTATATATACATTCTTGAATAACTTAGCTGTATCAGCTTATTGTCTTGTCTTCTTAAAAAATAAGTTTTTTTTCTCGATATGGGGTACCTATAAGATCATATAATATGGGGTCTGTATAAGATCTATATTTCTGGGCACGCAGTTTCTGTTTTGCCAAGATCGTTTTTTACACCTTGTAACAATCGGCCATGCAACCCTAATACAAAATAACATTAATTTATAAAAAAACATTGGACAAAATTTTTAAGTAGCATTAATTAGGCGGCTTAAACCAAGGTAAGTTATGTAAGTAGAAGCGTTTTACGGGCCTGTATTTTTCGGGATTTAAAACAAAATATCCGTAAATAATTGGAATCTCCCTCGAGGAGCCGAGGAAGGGTCCACCCGAGGTCCGGCACCTTTTTACGGTCGATAAAAATAATAAGTCGGACCTCCCTCTTCCTCGTACGCCTCCCGCGCACGCCCACACATATTATTTCTACACGTATACTTTTCATTGAATTTTATCTCAAACCTAAAACAAAAGTGATGAACATCGACACACATCCCGATTCCCCGAGCGAACATTTTCATTAACACTCCGCCGCGGCGTATATCCACGGCGACACCACAAACAGACATTAGGCCAAGTTACACACATTAAAAGTTCCCGAATCGACACCTAATATGCAATCCCATACTTTATACAAAATTTATTGTACCTATTACAAGATTCGCATTAAACTACCCAGAAAATCTTTAACCTAAGCTTTAAGCTTATAAAAGCTCGGCGCTAATGGCCGGATACCGGAAATTGCGCTCTCATATATCTCCCAACAGATTTATGAAAGTACCCACACATGAGACGATGTCTCCTCGTGCACACACGTCTCGGGTGTAGCACACTCTCATAAACGCACACCGACGTGCGCTCGGCTAACTTTGACACTTATTAATTTAAAGGGTCAATAAATTTTAGAGTAACTTGAAATAGTTTGAGGGTTATTTAAATCGAATCTGAACGGCAAAGTTGTTCAGGCGCGATGATATAGCTCGTAGCCTCGTAGACGGGTTCTTTACACATGTGCTAATGCTACGCGCGTAGCCGCACAAAGTGCTACGCCGTAGCCGCGTAGCGGATAATCCGCGTCCAGCGGTGTAGTCTCACGCTCGTGGCCGCCTGCCTTATGACTCTGATGCTCTTTCCCTGTCATGTTTATTGCATTTGACAGATCTGCATACATATTTTAGAAGTAAGCAATCAGATTAGAACCCCACTTTGTTGGGATTATAAATTGCACAACATACGCTTAAGCCTTTGTTTATTTGCATTTTTTGCTGAGTTATTTCCATTTTAAGAGGTTTAAAAGTTGCCGAAATTGGCCACTAGCTCATACTTATAAAAAATCTTTGGTCAGTATAAAAAAGGTAGCATGCACGTCGACGGTGGTAAGGCCACGTTTGGCTAAGGATTCATCAGCTTCAATTTTAATGGTAGAATAACACCTATGTTATTCTACCATTAACAGATACAAATGTTTCAAATCGATAGTGTCGTCACAGCAGTAATTCAAACCAATAATGGAGTGAAACACAACACCACTACACCGCCAACCTAAGTCAATCTTCGAAAGGATATTAAGTATATTCTCTAGTGGAAGCTGTTTTTTTAGGATCGTAATCTTTTCCGTGTATCCCGGCTCGGCCCTCGTCGACACGTCCCGGCCATTGTGACGACTGCGTCTTCCACGGTGCTTCTTATGAGCGTTACAAGTGCTTTCTAAATAATCTAAGTCCAGTCGAAGAGAGCGTATTGTATTGACATAGTGGAGTGGTGGCCGGCCGTATAATACCGCGCGTGTGTGTGCCGTCCGTGTGAGCACACACACGCGTGCGTCCACGCTTGATAGAATAACCAAGTCGTCCGGCGCCTTGGAGTGGGGGGTGCCCCCCTAAGTGTCTTCAAGACTGGACCTCGCCCCCTCCTGCCCACTACACGTCTTCTGTAGCACTTCCCGTAGCCGCATCGGACTTTAATGGCCCTTTATGTTATGTTGTAGTGGAACGTTTCTATTATTAAAAACGATACGATACAAAATCTATTCTTAGTTTTGGATTTCATTTACATTTTTTGATTGAATCCTAAACAATAGTTCATGTCTAGATACCAATGTATAAATATACCTCATGATATTTTGTAAAATATTGGTAGTAAAGCCTGTTTTAATTATAATGAAATGAAGGTGGTGGTGTGATTCTGTTAATGCAGACGTCAAAATTATTTTAGGTTTATGCTATAGCATAATTATTTGTCAACAAAGTTTTTTTTTATCAAAACTTTGAATTTTTCTACAAAGACACGGCAAATGTTCTGTAGAAGCTTGAAACTGGAAAATGCCACCGTTTAGTGAGCGAAAGTGGAAATAGACAGTTACGTGGTAGAGCTTGATTGCTGGTGGTCAGGCAACTGCTCAGCTTACTGATTCACTGACATTTGCAGTGAACCTAGAATATCGGACTAAGGCGGAAAATCTTGTAAGCTTGTACCTTCATCTTACTAACTATCAGTCAAAGTGAATTTTATTTTAACTGTGCCTACTGCTTGGAACAATTCTTATTCATAATATTGAGTAGAAACTCGTCACAGATTTTTTCATAGAATTGTGAAAAGTATACCTTTATAAGGTTAAATCACAATTTGTTAGTAACAAGTCAAACTGTATCAATTATCCGAACCGCTTTGGAAAACATGTTACAAATATATGAGAACTCGAAAAATATTTATGGCCTTATTTTACATACATTATCCGGTTTCATACTTCATTTCCAGTAAAATATTTGCGTATATTCTAAGCGTTGAGAAGCCAAGCCGCTAGTTACAAATAAATGTAGAAATAGAGGGTAGTTTAAGAAGTTCCGAAGCGAGTGGAGTCTGCAAATCATATTAACGAGGATGCACAGCCTCCACGGGCCGGCTGCTGCTGCTAATTCACTAGTTACCGAGGTAACTAGTTAGCTGGATGCTCTCAGGCTTGCATTGTAAATGTGTTTTGAAATTCTACTTATATAAATCGTAACGGCATTTTATTATTTCAAACATGGAACGTTATTCAAAATAATTCAAATTCATAACTATGGTTATCAAGTAAAATATAAATAAAGAGTAGTAGGCCTTCCACAAGCTCTGTCTGGCACTGTCTCTGGCTCTGGTTTTGAGTCTGTGTGAGTGTTGATTAAATAAATCATACGTCAAAAAGTCACACACACAGTATAATACACGGTAGAGCACTCAAACAGACCCAAAACCAGAGCCAGAGACAGAGCCAGACAGAGCTTGTGTTAAGCCTATAGGTATTAATATAATTTTTGAGAGATTTATAAAATGAGTAACGCTATCCAGATAAACATATTTTGACCTAGAGGTTGAGGTCTAAAGTAGAATTTAGGCTTAGCATCAGGAACAAAAATGGAAATTTTGTATTCAAAGACGGATTGGTAAAACCGGTACTCATTCTGACAGTCTACCTAATCAATGTATCGGCGTAGAATTTTTATATACACATGTTCTGTGGTCTCACTTTTTTGTTTTAGTTAATTCATTTCGTTATTTTTCCAGAAACACAACACAATACGCCATCTGAAATACAATAGAAAAACACAACGTTAACATCATCCATTTAATACCTACAGTTAATTCTTCCCCTAGTAAATCACATAAAGAAAAACAAAACCGAACATCTAAAGCACACACTGAGTTCAAACAGGTACTTGAAGCAAAAGTTATGTGAAATACTTCTAACGTTCGCGGAGGCTGCTATGAGTAGATTTACAATAAATACACCAAACAAAGAAAAAGGAATCTGTGCTGCGGGAAAACTTCGCCTTTTGTGCGCCAGTAGGTACCTGCTAGAGATGGGACGCAGTTTTTAACCTTGGCCGATACGATGATAGAATTTATTTTATGTGTGCATGTCTTCATGTTGTTCCGTCCTTGAATGCGACCTCCTTGGCTTCCTTAAACGACATGACAGCGACCTCTTCTTTTATCTGGCTCACGTAATTTAATCTTTGGTTTCCATGAGCAAAAGGAAACTTGCTCACTTTTCGATAACTTTTCCCTCAAATAACGTTCAGCCTATTATTGAAGATAATTATTTATAACACCTAAAAACAGACCCTGTATCATACTATGAGCGTGCAGGTAGGACATTTGCAATATTATCCTGGCTCAGTTAACCTTCTCGTCTATCATAGTGGAATTTTTTGTTGGTGCTAAGTTTTCACCGCATGCAACGAAACCGTACCCGTGAAAAAGTTAATAATCGAGAACTAACTACTAATATCGTAAAATAATCGTATTTTATAGTTGGGAGAGTCAACATCTCTAGTTCTCTGTTCCGGTGGAGTGCGCGCTTTATAGATAAATATTTATACGTAAAACTTGTATTGGAGTGGTTCGATAATAGTAAATTAATTTGGTGGAGCTGTTATCGATTGAGGAAACTACGTGAAATATATAGGAAAGTTCTTGTTTATACCTAGTTTTACTTGATGACGTACGCAGTAGTATTGTAAGTTAGTTTGATAGTTTTATGAACAAACAAGTTAATTATTTGATAGCATTGCTATCATTATTTATAGGGACTATTTCAATTGTTAGATAAGGATTATACCAGTTTTGCTATATATTAAAATGTTTGCAACGGCCTGCAGATATCTCAACTTTTTATCTATCCTATTTTGTAAATGCTTATAGATGCCCTACTAACGTTACTTGTCATCATTTCCATTATGTATCATACTCGTAATATCCAAAAGCTAACGTTGGCCTGCTTGTTCTACCACTTTTTCTTACAAAATAATAAAACTAGGTTTGTGAATTCTCGAGACAAAACGAAAATTTAAGAGAGATTGATCTGACGGAGCAGTGATTCCAATATCTGAGGGTTTTCAATCGAGTGCCGTCGCCGGCAGCAGCCCCGCGGCATCACCTGCCTTATAATTGGACTTTAAAACTGAACAGCAGAGCCCCAATACTTCCGCGTCGCTGACTCGCCGCCTTTGGTGTTGCCATCTGTTACCTCCGTAACACAAAAAAGCGGCCATATTTTGTTTTTTTAGAAAATAAAAGTGGAATATTTTAACGTTTTCGAACTTGAATGGGCTATTATTCAGTTCAATAAAAAGCCATACTTATAAACGCAATTTACATTTATCTTTGCTTAAAGTTAGCCTATTATAAGGAAATGGGTAAGACTATATAGCACATGAATGAGGTAGATGGCACGCACAAAAGAAGGCCTATACCCAGCAGTGGGTGAAGTTGAGCTGTACATGATGATGATGATGATAAAGTTAGCACTGTCACTGTTTGTGACAGTGCTAACTAATAGCCATCTCTTACTACCCAGTGGTAAGAGATGGTTATTGCTTAAGCACTGTTTATCTTTTGAGAATATGTCGTATATAAAAATAAGTTGTAAACTTGTCTTGAATCTTTTTCTCCTGTCAAAGTGAAACTGAAAAACGTTTGAGTTTTTTCATAAAAGATGTGGCAACCCCACTCTCCTGTTTATTTATTTTGTCTGCGTTGTCTTTGCTGTCAGGGTCGGGCTTTATACGGGTTTCCATCAGACGCATTATATCGAAGGTATCAATTCTCCGCCGACTAGTTCTATAAGCGCCTTACGTGAGCTTACTGGCTCGATCATGGAAAATGATTGCTTCTCTATGTTTTTCAACACAAATACGGTTGGAGGAGGGAAATATAGGATTTATGGATTAAGGTAGGGATCCATTGAAGATAGAAGCAATGATGGTGGGTTTTTTGGATCTGAATTTTGTTGGATTGTTGTTGGTGCCACTAGTTTTTATTTGTATTTTGAAAGGTAGGGTAAAAGGTATGGTTACTTTAAAAGGGGTTTGTTACCACACTGTAATGTTGTCAACCTCTCAAAAACAGTAATTTCTGAATTTTAGCATTTAAACTGCCTTCGTAATCGTCTTTCCTTTCTTTTTGCCATCTGAACTGACAGAAATGACTAGTAAGTTTTAGATTCTAAGTCCATCTTTATTTCCAATCTAACAGGTAAGCTAGACAGTTTCACTAACCAATCCAGTCACGTATCCCGTCCTGTAAAGTCCCGAGTCTTGTTCCCCAAATTTCTCAGACCAGTTCATGCAAATACAAGTGTCGTTTTCGGCCACTCGAGTGAAATCAAGAAAGAAACTGGCGGTCGAGCGTCGTTCACGCCTCAATCAACAGCCCGTTACGAGTCTTTGTGGAGTACCCTCACTCACCACACAAACTTCAATTCTCAAAACGTTCGCTCTCAATTGCCTGAATCACTGTGTACTAAGCAATCCTTTGAGAAACATCAAGGCGGATCACATCTAAAAATAATCAAAACGATGACTCCGGGGATGTATTTTTGTTTCAATGCGTAAGTAAATATGTTTTGCAGTTATACGATATTAAAACGCATCGTGCTTTAGTATAATCCATAAACCGATGGAAGCTTTTATTAAACCTAATACAAGCCGAGACACAAGTCGTAAAACAAAGCATTAACAAGGTGGGTGTGGTGTTATTTCTCATAATAACTTCAGTTAAGAAACGTCTGACGTCCATAAGCCGCTGCAAGCGACTTGAGACCGACATTCCAAATATGAAAATAAAGAAAATAAGCTCTCCCTGACCGCGCTCCTCCAATCGCGCACCTCGCTTTTATTACATCCATAAATTCATCATATCGCAGCGTCGTCGGGGTTCGCCATTGGTCGTGCGAGTGAGACGCAGAAGCGGTCTCGCTCGCACCTCCTTCATATTAATATTGAATTTTTCTCGACCCCCCTCCCGCCGCCCGCGGGAGGCTCTATACTTGCTCGCCCCCGTATTGTTGTTATCTTTAATGTTGTGGAAAACGCGTTTTCTTGTGTCGTTAACTTTTATATTGCACGAGTGATACTTTTACGGGTTTGATACATAACTTATGTTTCTCCGTTTTATTGTCTCAATATAACCTTAGGTACCTTAGAATGAATAATAATCAACCAATAAATGGATAAATATCCAGTAATTTCTTTAAATTCATAACAATATAAAGATACACTTGTAGTTCATGAGTTATCCTTGCAGCAATTTTTTTAGACATTACCCAAACACTATCTAGTCCAAAATTAAGTAGAGCTTGACTATGGGAACACATTTTGTTTTTTTTCTTAAAATATCCTTGAATTCTTACAATAACATCCAGACAGAGAACAAACATCAGTGTTCACCTCACAAATATTTGTTCTGGGTAGGGATTGAACCCACTACCTACGGCGCATGCAAAGCTACTATACCTACCAACTGAGCTGAGACCATAAAACATAAAGAAGCAATGAACATCATACTAGGGTAATAATCATTTCCACGAATTATTTGCATTAACTTCGTACAGCTTAGTAACCGAATCAAAACAGAAACAAAGAAGATAATAAATTAATCAGTTTTAGAAGGGGTCGCTCTCCCCTTTAACGATTCGCTTCTATTGTCTGCCTGCCAAAATTAAAAACAGGAAACAGTAAATGGTACGCACGCCGATGACCTTTTAGCGTCGGTATTCATTCGTATAAGTACCTTCTTATATGTCTGAAGTCTGGACTGGTTCTCTAGAATGTTAGTTAATATATAATAATCATTCACGATAGTGATTGGTTCTAAGTTAAGTTGCCTGAAGTTGTTCCAGATTAATTTTTTTTATTAAGTTCTAGTGGAAATTTATGAAGCACTTATTTTCTCCATAATCTGAGTTCAAAAGATGAATGTTGAGAGACTATAAAAACTACATATTTGTACTTACCTTCCATTTAAGAACAAATGACGCGGTTATCCGGAAAAGTCATAAAAGTTTCCACATCTCCTAAGCACATGGCGGAATAGTCCAAACTTGCGTCTAAGTACGTACCAAAACAGTTTTATAGTTCACTAACTTCCATAAAAGTACGCGTTCGATGCAGAAACGAAAATACACGGAATCTCTTGAAATCCCTCCCTTATATTTCAAAGCTCAAAAGAAATCGCTAGCAATATCTGTCTGAAAAATATATCGGATTGCTTTGTCGCAGCTTTGGAAATCGAAATCTATTTTCCTTCAAATCTAAGTGAATCCCGTGCGGATTGGAAATGTACCCTTTACCTACCGCCGGGCGAGCCAATTGATATTCCAACAATACAATGTATGAATAAAATATAAACTGAGATCCTATCAGCCGTGTTGTGCGCTATCGCTCTATTTTATACATTTTCAAAATCTTTGTTTGGATTTTACCAAATAGTTTTGTTTATTTAGGACTTATTTTACGAAACATCCAGTGCTATTTTGTCTCCTTTTATCGTATACTATTTACATAAACTGCTAGGTATTTAGGATAAACGCAAATTTTGTGATAAAAAATAATCGACGTAATTTTACTGATCTAGTCGCTATTTTCGCAAACTAGTTCTAAATGAATTCCTCAAAAAAAAGTGCAGATGTATTTTTGGATAAAATAAAGAGACAAACCACAAAAAAACACATAAAGTTATAATTCCTTCTGAGCAATACGGAAGCGCAAAACGAAGAAAAAGCGCAATAAAGTACATGCTACTAATAAACGTGCTGCTATAGGTAGGTCGGCATCGTAATTTTCTTTATTGTTCCTTACCGCGACGGGCAGTAACAAACGGGGCTATTCTCAAAGCAGAACAAAACAGGCATACACTAACCTCTCACTTTGTAAAGCTTTGTCAAAGTGAGAAATAAGTTCGTTTCAATGTGATTTCCATCTGAAAAGTTTTTTTGATGAAAAATCATATTTATTTATGAAATGAAAATCATTGTTTATCTATATCCAGTAGTAGATCTATACTAATTGGTAATAAATTTGCAAAAATCGTTTGGCATTTCATGTTACCTAATAGTTTTTTAGCTTTGACTAGTAATTGAAGCAAATAAGGATCGTTCCTGTTTGGTGTAAGGTTTGTTCATCTAACAGTTTTTAATACAGTACCCGAAGTCGGAGTCTTGCTACCACATGTCTACTAATTGTTGTTTTCGTATGAGCACGTATCTCTCTCTCTTTTGTATGGAAAATTGATGAGACAACAATTCGTTTCGATCGTTTCTACGTAACGTATTTTTGTTGTCTCATCTTTTCTTCGAACAGTCCATAGCGGATTTATTTTTCGTTTTAAACTGGTTAGAGCAAACGACTGTCATAGTTAATTGTTTACTAATCAAAAAGATAGGTACACGTGTGTATGTTTGGTTTCTCCTGATTAAACAAGCCTCTTATGAAACTCGACTAACTAAATGAGCCGAAACAGTATCATCTCTAGACGCGTTGAGAATAGGTCCACTGGACGTTATTCGCGTCCCCTACTCATTTAGCTGTCGGAGAGTTATTTAATACTGCGAGTGACCCCAGTTCTCCTTGCCGTGGACGCTGTAATGTATTGAACACATCTGCCGGACAACGGACGTGCTGGACACTCACTGAGCAATAAATCCAAGAATTTAAATGAATCTCATTTGATTGGTATGGCTACATGAACATAAACATCACAAAATGAGAATGGACAGACCCAATTCAATCAAAAATGTGAAGCGTTTAATACTTTTAAGGATTTTTGGATTTCGTGCCTGTCTCCACAAGAGTTAACTAGTCAATACTAAAAGACAACGATCAGAAATAATATCTCGATTCTGCTTACCTACTCACGATTTTAAATTAAATTTGACGATGGCTCTCTCTGCGAGCGAACTTCAAAGAAAAAGAAAAGGATAGTTCTGAAATGAGTATGAACCCAGTGTCCGTAATCTTTCAACATCTTAAATAAAATAGTCGGGCCAGTGCTATATGGCCGGTATCCTATGAATTAAATATGAGCGCTTTATTCGATTCCCGAGTCCCTCGATATCTGATAATAAAAAAGAAATTTATCGCACACACAGAGGCGCGGGCAGCGGCGACGTCAGAGGCCGAGTCTCATCGCCCACTATTTTTTATGGAGAAGTCGGCGTTCGTCCTTCCATCGGCAATCACTTCATAGCGACCCCTGTCCGAGCGTTCGATGACAGAATTATTTATCAGTTTGAAAAATGACGGGAAATTGAATGTAGTCGCAATGTTTACAACGCATTTCGAAGCGAAGTCCTCGGGGGCTCCTTCCCTCGCGTTCCGATGTCCACTTTTCAAAGAGACCGCTCGGACGAGGGTCGAAAAAGTGTCCCCAGAGTAAAAAAATACAAAAAAATGTGTATAAAATTGTATCTTCGCTGTTCAACAAATGTTACATTACGTTTGTACAGTGTATTACAAAGGCATGTGTAGTGAGACGTGGCGGACGGAGGAGGCAGATACTTTATTCATTTTGTGTATAATTGTTTTGCGCTTGGGGACGAGCTGGAGCCGGCGGCGCACACTAGTATGACGCAATCTATTTGAGTGACCGGAGCCATGTGTCCGCCCGTGCACAGCCGAGGGACGCATCTTCTTCCTATATTCAATTATCTTAATGTAATAAAATAACTTCGAGAAACTTAATCTTCTCTACATTTTCCTATTTGAGCCCTAAAAACAATCATGATAGTAAATTCTCATAAATAAAGACAACTAAAACTACCTACCTGCCTTTTTTTTCTTGTAAGTATTCCTTGTCATGTAGTTGTAAGTTGTTATAATATATTATATTCTAAATAATAATAATAAATATTGTGAATAATCCACACAACACTGTCTAGCCCCAAACTAAGAACCGCTTGCACGATGGGAACCAGATAGCCGATATAATTCTTCTATACTTCTTTTTCTTCTTCGATTTAATTCTTAAATAAATATTGTGGATGGTCCACAGAACACTATCTAGCCCCAAACTAAGCAGAGCTTGGGTAGTATGGGAATCAGATAGCTTATATAATGCTTAAATCCTTTTTTTGTAAATAAATACTTAGAATATAATACAACACCAGACTGAGAACAAACATATATTGGTCTCTGTAGGGATCGAACCCACGACCTACGGCGCAGAAGGCAAAGCTCTACGATTGAGCTGAGGAGCCAGTCAATATTGATCGATGAAACAGTTCTGATATTGGCATGTGTGGACATACCCATACCTACGGTTAAGGATGGTTGTATAGATATGTATGCGCCCATGGCCCCTCGTAAAATTGTTTTATTCGCCCCATACTGCGTCGTAAAAGGCGTAATAACGCGAGAAGGTATCGTGGAAGCAATTACCGATCTGTTATAGTTTGTTACAAAGGCGCCTGTTTATTATCTTTTTATTATCAACGTGTTCGCCGTACAAGGACGCTTTAATTCAATACGTTAAAGGTTAATTAGAGTATGTTTATGGGTTTTTATTCTGGGATACGACGTAAAGGTAGAATTAACTTGTTAGAATTACTGTTTTTTTTATGCACGCATATTCAATCAAAATCTTTTATTCCCCATCTAATTTAAAAATAGCTCATCAGGTAATATTATGTTAAGTAGTTTCGAAACGTACGCAAAAAAATAAAAACTTAACTCAACTTCGAAAGATTACCTTAAGATTGGATACCATTTACACAGGTTTCAGTGCCCATTTTCCTACAACACCCACTGAATTGCGAGAAACAGAACGCCCAGTAGTAAATCAAAATTTGGTAGGTTCGACAAAGTGTAAGATGAAAGTTGCGCAACAAATCCTTATTCGAGTTTCAGGTCACGATTCTGCAAAATCGACGAAAATAAAATCAAACGTTTCGCCGCTCGCAATCCAAATGGAAAATGTGTTATTGGATAGAAAACGCTGAAATGTCATCATAAGACTCGCTCATTCGTGATCGTGAGCGAGGCCATTCGTAATTTTGTTATACTTATACGTTTTTTTTTTTTTACGATGTTATACATAACGAGGATGGTAATAATATGTTTATTACCATACCAGGGCATATAGAACCCTAAACATGGTATTTTAAAACACACTTATGAAACCCACTGTAATGAGTGTAATTTCTGAAATCCATAATTTTTTTAAATAAAATTGTTGAGGAAAAACCCACATTATCATCGTTTTTATATAAGGAGAAAAAAATACTTATTACCTACCTACAACATAATTACATAACAAAGGTAAACAAACTGCACATACCGAACCCCATAATCATAACGAAATATCATAAACCGCCCGCCCTACAAGGAAACCGTCGCTGCACACCGCGCCCGCCTACAATATCATAACGTGCGGGGATTGGTCGTTATGAGTTGATATAATATCATATCCCGCCGCGATTGGCCGAGGGGAGGCAGACGCGACCCTCAGAAAATCCGGAAATTGTCGTGAAAGGTTAGTGCACTAGAAAGCCTGTTAAAGAAGGTTTTACGTGGATGTGTAGCGACCTCAATAAATATGTCGGGTGGGGGACGGCGGCGGTCGAGTATGAGCAGTAGGAAATGCCGACCGCCCGAGCCGGATCGATAATAATACTCGGCCATATCTGCAGTGGACTGAATTGCTTGAGGAGTGAGCGCGCGCCGCCGTACAAACAATATACTCGTACATCATTTTCCCGGCGCTGAAGCCGTGACCGCATGGCTCTCGTGGCCGACCTCGCCACCCACCCACCACTACACTGTGTTCACACCTTTATTCCGATTTATTGCATGCCACTTTACCTGCCAAAACAGTAGTTTTATGAACTTTTTCTTTATTCTTTATTTTTCCGCTTTTCTCTAACATCTGATCTATAGAAGATAACGTCATCTAACTTTTATTTAAGTTATATGAATGCGTTATAGCAAATATTATCTTCATGGTATGGTATTTCGGGTGTATTTAAACATTCTCTATCTAAAAATTTAACGGGTCATAGTAAAAGAAATAGCGACAATACTGGTTCGCGTCGTGTATTGTAAAAAAAGTTATGTGGTGAGCATCGGGCTTGTGCGTGCATATTTCGTATTTCACTGGCACGCTTGAATTTCCGCTCTGCTATTTGTAGTTATTTAATTTCTATACGCTGTTTCCTGTTGCTTGAATAACAAACGGTTCTGTTTCGAATTCAATTTAGTAACTATTGCGGTTCCGAATAGTTTGCTGTTTACCATTTTCTATTCTGTATGCTTGTTTATGTTATGGCATCCAGCTTTTCCGGCCGTGAATTTTGCAGGTTCGCAAAATGAAACCCAAATAGCTTCTACTTGGTTGCCGGAATTTCATAGATCGTTCCAAACATACCGATAGGGGGGACAATACGTCAATAGCGCTGATGGCAATGCGGTGCGGGCGAACTTTGCACGATTTATCAAATTGAGTTACCGAGGGGCAATATTGCGTTCGCTGTGCAATATTGCAGCGCGTGACCGCGTCTGCAATACGCGCTCAATAGATCGGCGGCGCGGCGCCGGGCCCGCACGTCCGCCGCCCGCCCCCGTCTTCGGCCGCGGGGTGGCGGCCCGAGCCCGGCTGACCACCTACATATTTAGCTAACAATGCCTCGGGTGGCGCCATCCCGCTCCGCCGGCAGCAAAGCCCGCGCGCCCGACAGGGACCGCGCCTTCGGTCATCGCTATATTTATTGGCGACGCTCATAAGTACGCGGGTCAGGTTATAAGTTTCTACGAAATGAATGGCCGAAGCACGTAGGAGGCGAGCGCCCGTTGCTTAACAAGAAACCACCTCCACCGGAACTTGGCATGGGGCCACCCCACCAACACGGTGGCAGCTTTATAATTAAAAAACAAAAGAATACAGAGCCACTCAGCCTCCTCCGTTCTTCGGACTTTCATGCGAAAAATGCAACGACTGACAATTAAATTCAAAAGAAGAATGGAACTGACTTTTTATTCGTTAAAGTTCTTTATGAGTTTCTTTTCTACTTTGCTGCAGTATTGTGTGCTACTGTTAGTACAGTTACAGGAAAAGCTGTTAAATTGATTAAATGTAGTTGTAGTAACACTACTTTATGCCAACAAAGTATAGCATTACTTACTACAAGCAGCTTTTTCGTTTTTCTATAGCAAACACAAAGCTGTCTAGTTTCAGTATATTTTCATGTGAAGAAAATCTTAAGTTAGTGTTGTCTTACATAAATAATTATAAAAAGTATGATAAAACCTGAAGTTGCAATCGCACCGGTAAGTGACTGAGAGACGTGTCAAGACGAGGTGGCTATTCCGTTGAGCGAACCAAACTCCTTTACCTACCTAATCATTATTACAAAAGAGGCAGCATCACCTATAAGTGACGCGCTGAGTTGATTTGAATTTCGTCTTACGGTCGTCTTACTAGTATAATTGCGGCCAAGTATAAACATAATCGTAAATAAACAGTTGAAATCCTATCTAACGCGGCCAACATTAATCTTGAGCGAACCATCAGTCAGCCCCATACCGCTGGTCATCACAGTTCACGTGGACCGTTCCTATTACGAATGCCTTCGAATGCGCAGATGACCGCACGGTTTTATAATACGAAGGCGACTCCCCCTCGACCCTCGCCCACCCTTGACCATCGACCGACAATTGTAAATGGCACATAAAATAAATGAATGTGCAGCGGGACTCGCCTCTGCAGCAGACAATATAAATTACGAGCGGACGATTATATTCCGGCGGGAATGAAGCGTTTTCCTTCAGATGTGCTCCACAAGGGAAGGCCGTGTAAATTCAGCTCGCCGCCGCCGCCCGGCCGCTCTCGTTAGCCGTGCGTGTAATTGCCTACTGTTTTAGGGAGGCTTTGATTAGGTGGAT
This sequence comes from Thera obeliscata, assembly GCA_947578465.1. Lineage (NCBI taxonomy): Eukaryota > Metazoa > Arthropoda > Insecta > Lepidoptera > Geometridae > Thera > Thera obeliscata. Next base: position 7,501,737 of record OX387924.1, read on the forward strand.
TTTTTGTATGCATTTGATGTTTTGATTTTCTATGATTAAACTTCTTGTCGTAAACAAAAAAGAAATTCACAGATATTTTTAGTTTCAAGTAAAGCCATCTTCACCACATCTAAGTGTTCTGCGGTGGCAATCAGTGACACGCGTTCCAGTCATCACCACGGCAGACCGCTTAGATGTCGCTATAATAGCACTAAAGTCTCGCTAAGAGAGCTCGAGACCGAAAACCGAAGACAAAGCTGAGACTGGAAGAAGGTCTCAGCTTTGCTACAAAAAACAGCATTTTCTAATTACGTCGTATTGAAGTACCTCTTACGCATCTTTAATTTACCATCATGATTTTCGGAAAACTCTCATTTTCCGGAGGGTCCCGGCCCTGTAATATTTTAACTGTAACTAATGGTAAATTTCCAATAACATCTCATTAATCTAGCTGAGTGAAATTTATAGCTTTATTAGGACGGTCGCTCGCTGATCACATAAGTAAAGCGGGAGATTACTTCGCTTTTATGTAATTAAAATGAATGCTTAGATACTTTGCTGCTTGGTACATACCATCCTCAAGGTAAAGCGTTGTTATTTTAACCTAATAGTATGCAGACGCTTAAAAATGGCTAAAAACTAAGTTACGCAAAGTAATAAACTCAGGACTATTTGACAAGTAGTAGTCCAGAACCTTCCAAGTTTCAAAAATTGCTTCGACCAATCAAGTATTTTAAATTCAAATTTTTGTTTAATTTTTTAATAAATTTATTTTATTATTATTATAAAGTTTGTTAGAAATTTGGAGCCGTTTTTCACATCTTTAATTTTAACCGAGTATGACACGGAAGATGCAGGTTCAACCCCCCTAGCCTACATGCTATATTTTTAACCCCTGAACAACAATATCATTTCAATTATATTAATAATAATAATACATATTAATATGGTGCACCATTGTTTTCTCTCATAAATTTTCTTCATTAAAAAAAATCCTTGAAATCCTACAAGATTGACCTCTCAAGACGTACGGGGAAATTGTGATTTGATCTCCAATTACTGAGCGCTAGTAAATGTACCTACTACTTACTAGGCTACTTACTCAGCGTTTACATAATCACAATTCTGCGGAATGAGTCATTTGATAGCAGACCAGTCATTTGGTCAGTGTCGCAAAACTAATGACACATAATGACGGACGTACTGGAAGCTTGGGGTGGCTTCCCAAGCTCAGAACATTTTGCTTTGCAATTATAGATCTTATTTCAGGGAGGTAAGGATGAACGTGCGCGCATCGGAATCAGTCAGGGTCTGCTAGTTATCCACCCTGGGAGGTCTTGTGCAGCCGATGACCACCTGACCACCCTGTCAAACTAATTGGTGCTCCCTGGAAATAAAATTATTCTGATTAGTATTGTATTTAAGGTACCGCTCGCGGATCATCTTGAGCTCCTAGGGGTGAGACTAACATCCAAACTGAACTTTGGCTCGTACATAGAATCTAAGGCTAAAGTGGCTGCTCAAAAACTAGGCATCCTCTCTAGGGTGAGACAGTACTTCTCGCCGGGACAGCTTCTACATCTTTATCAAGCTCAAGTCCGATCGTGCATGGAGTACTGTTGCCACCTGTGGGATGGCTCTGCTAAGTATCAGCTTGAAGCCTTAGATTCTATTGAGCGGCGGGCTAAGAGGCTTGTGGACAATGACCAATTTTCGATTCCAGGCTCTACAGTCTAGAGCACCGCAGACGAATCGCCTGTTTATCCATATTCTACCGAATACATTTCGGTGAGTGTGCGCAGGAACTACACAATCTGATCCTCCCATCACCCTTTTACCTTCGGACCACCAGGCGTACGGATAAGTGTCACCCCTTCATGGTTGAGATCCCACAACATCGCACAAAGCGCTTCGCTTCTACTTTTTTGGTGCAAACGGCCAAGGAGTGGAACTCTTTACCGTCGTCAGTATTTCCGGAGCACTACAACCTTGGAATTTTCAAGTCAAGAGTGAACAAGTGGATTATAGCTAAGCGTGCTCCACCTTAGGCTGCATTTTCACTTTCCATCAGGTGTGATGGCAGTCAAAGGTTTAGCTATCAACAATAAAAAAAAAAAAAAATAAAAAAAAAAAAAAATGAAATGGAATTTCATCGTAGCAGTATGATATTTCGTAGCGCTTTCACTTTTTATAGCACACCAAGTGAAAGGGTTATACGTGGTCTATTAAGTGCCCACTAGATACATCTAGCGAGCTAGAAAATTGCTGGAGACGAGCCGTCCAAAACAAAACAAATACTAATATTTGTACGTCGAGCAGTACAAATATTAGCATCAGAAAAAGATGAAACATCATACTATGATTGATTGATTGTTGACTTTTTTATGATCTCAAAACCTAAGATGCAATAGTTATTTGTTATAAAAGAGTGCAAAGTTGCTTTTTAAAAACATCAAGTACTTATAACAAAGGGAAAAAAATGTGACACCACAAAAAATAATAACATTAAGAAAAGCACGAAGAAGGTTCCGAGTCTGAGTTTTAATAAAATGACAGACGAGCTTATAAATATTATTTAAATTTAATCAAGTTTACTCAATTTCTAAACGCTCTAGTTTTTCCGTGCTATTTATTATCATTTATCAATAAAACAAGTCACAAAAACTTTATCATGGTATAGAGAGCACGCTAAACGCACTCTGCGTTTCTTAATACTTCATAATGGATCGGCCACACCTAGGCGAACAGCTGCGAACTGCGATGTGCGAATTGATCGCGCGAATCATGTACGAACAGCACTGCGCGAACAGTTGCGTCTTCATTCACCGTTGCCTTCAAATTGGTCATCATTGCCGCCGTTATAGCGCTTGAGGAGCTAGATCTAAGGCAGTTTCAAGACAATCTAACAATATTAAGTACTAAAAATGTGAATAACGGCTTAAATTTTATAACAAACTTCATGATAGGCTAAATGTTATATGCGACTTTTGTAAGTAGCTTTTTAAGTTACCTGCTTTTTTTAAATTACAAAACATTTTACTTATCAAAAGCAAAAAACAGATTACTCATAATTTTTTAAACCGAACATATCCAACAAGTTTTTTTTTTAATTATGTGTCTAAATTGGGGTCGTTAAATTTTTACAACTTTTTGATTGTGCAACTATAGTATGCTTGCTTAGATTGCAAAAAATAGGGTTCAATTTCATCAGATAATTAAAAAGTGTATAATTCCTAAGCTAAAAAGTGTGCTTAATTAAGTACTTCCCGTTTAAATGCTTTTAAACGTCAATTTTTATTTAATATTAGTTCAGGGCAGTGACAGTTGCTCTATGCAAAAACTGATCGCCACAGTTCGCAACTGTTCGCCGTAATCTATTCTACTGCATAAGTGCAGCGTGTGGCCCACTGGACTGATTAGATATGAAATTATAGATGTGCAGGCGCATGTACGCGGAAAATAACGGCTAAGACCCCACCGTTATGAGATACTCACTCATAGCGCATCACTGTCAAGGCTACCAGACAGACTCGATTACTTAGCAGCTAGACGGAAAAATGAATGCTAGACACCCTTTAGCTAGCTAGAGGCCTACTATAGGCCTCTACAAAAAATACAGACTTATTCTGAAGAAGAAAAAAATACGGGTTGCACTCCGGGAGTGCCGGCAGAAGTGAAAACTTGATTATTAACGTAGGAACCCTAAAAGTTGTTTATTTTATCAAGTTCCTCAATGTAGTAAAACCCCAATCAAAGTCCTAAGGAACCCTAAAAATTTTAGCATTATCAAGCTCCTAAGTGTAGTTGAAATTCCAATCAAAGTGCTAAGGAACCCTAAAATTGTTTACATAATCAAGGTCCTAAGTGTAGTTGAAAGTCCAATTAAAGGCCTAAGGAACCCTAAAAGTTGTTTATTTTATCAAGTTCCTCAATGTAGTAAAACCCCAATCAAAGTCCTAAGGAACCCTAAAAATTTTAGCATTATCAAGCTCCTAAGTGTAGTTGAAATTCCAATCAAAGTCCTAAGGAACCCTAAAAATGTTAACATTATCAAGCTCCTAAGTGTAGTTGAAACTCCAATCAAAGTCCTAAGGAACCCTAAAAGTTGACCACTTAATCAAATTCCTCAATGTAGTAAAACCCCAATCAAAGTCCTAAGGAACCCTAAAAATTTTAACATTATCAAGCTTCTAAGTGTAGTTGAAACTCCAATCAAAGTCCTAAGGAACCCTAAAAGTCGACCATTTAATCAAATTCCTCAATATAGTATAACCCTAATCAAAACCCTATACGGAACCCTAAATTTTACGTAAAGCCAAATCCTCAACGGGTCGGAACCGCTAGAAGGGACCTTGTCGCGCGACCTACAAGTAGGTCCTAAATGAAGTAAAACGGCAGACATAGGAGGAGGGGGTTCTGGGGGGCTAAGGGGGGTCACAGCACGGCTCGCTTCGCTCGCCGCGCTGTTCCCCGTGGTCGCGTGGCGGCTCGCTTCGCTCGCCGCGACGCTCCCCCCGGGTTCAGGAAGAGGGGGTTCTTGGGGGCTTAGGGGGGTAACAGCACGACTCGCTTCACTCGCCACGCTGTTCCCCGTGATCGCGTGGCGGCTCGCTTCGCTCGCCGCGACGCTCCCCCCGGGTTTCGGAGGAGGGGGTTCTGGGGGGCTTAGGGGGGGTCACAGCACGGCTCGCTTCGCTCGCCGCGCTGTTCCCCGTGGTCACGTGGCGGCTCGCTTCGCTCGCCGCGACGCTCCCCCCGGGTTCAGGAGGAGGGGGTTCTGGGGGGCTTGGGGGGAGTCACAGCACGGCTCGCTTCGCTCGCCGCGCTGTTCCCATGGTCGCATGGCGGCTCGCTTCGCTCGCCGCAATGCTCCACTGGAAAAATAAATACAGTAGATCTATAAAATCATGTACCAATGACCACTACTACCTGCCGCGGGCGGCCGCTAGTTCATAAAATCTATAATAGGTATGTACCTATACCTACTACAGTCACGAAAAACGCCTTGGTATGCTTGCTACTAACTATTATCTATTCTGTGACGTTACCGTGTCATAGTAACTACTAGCGTATCTGTAGCGTCTTACGCTTTTTTTCGATTTTTATTATGAACTCTACGTTGTAGTCTTAGGGTACATTTCTGCAAAAAATCCGTCCTACGCTTTTTCGATAAGGTCACGTGATCCTGACGCCCTGACGCCCTGACGCGAGTTTAAGATTTTATACCCATTACAGAAAGTGCTCAACGCCGCTAAAGAAGTTTTCACTTCAAAAAACTATTTCCGTAAGTAAACTATACCTACTTAGTTAAAATAACTAAATTAATATGTATATTTTTAATGTATGTAATTGTAATATTAAAAAGCAGCCAAGTGCGAGTCAGACTCGCCCATGAAGGGTTCCGTAGCATCAAATAACATAATATAAAGGTTTTTGTAGTTCGTCGAAAGGTAAATTGCGGTTTACGATTTATGACGTATAAAAAAAAACTACTGACTAGATCTCGTTCAAACTAAATATCGTTGGAAGTTTGCATAGTAATGTACAACATATATTTTTTTTAGTTTTATCATTCTATTATTTTAGAAGTTAGAGGGGGGGGGACCAACTTTTTTCCACTTTGGAAGTGTCTCTCGCGCAAACTAATCAGTTTAGAAAAAAACGATGCTAGAAACCTCACCATCATTTTTGAAGACCTATCCATAAATACCCCATACTTATGGGCTCGATGAAAAAAAAATTTTTGAGTTTCAGTTTCAAGTATGGGGACCCCCAAAATTTTTTTTTTTTTTTATATTTTTGTGTAAAAACCTTAATGCGGTTCACAGAATACATCTACTCACCAAGTTTCATCAGTCTAGCTTTTATGGTTTCGGAGAAAAATGGCTGTGACACGGCCGGACAGACAGACAGACAGACAGACATGACGAATCTATAAGGGTTCCGTTTTTGCCATTTGGCTACGGAACCCTAAAAATTGTAGTTCTAAATTATTAAAAAAAAAAGGTTACCCCGGTTGAATCAAATGATTTTTTATTGCGCCTATTATATAGCAAGCAATTACAGTAAAATAGGTATTGCCTATGTATGAAATAGTATTAAACCTAATTAAGTTGTATGTATCGAACTTATACATTGTATTTGTAACTAGTGGCCGCCCGCGGCTTCGCTCGCCGGTTCCCGTAACACCCCGTTTCCGCTACTTTTTCGGGATAAAAAATCCTATGTCCTTCTTCTGGTTCTAAGCTACCTCCCAACCAATTTTCAGCCAAATCGGTTCAGCCGTTCTTGAGTTATAAGTGGAGTAACTAACACGACTTTCTTTTAAGTATATAGATTTTGAGTCTCGTGTTGGCAGTCCTAAATTAACAAATATATTATAAGTTGCTTGGCTTGGGGAAGCGGGGTGGCGCGGTAGACCACGCAGGCTAATGGCGGGACGAGCTGGACGTCTTTGAGAGGAACTGGCGGCTGGTGACACAAGATCGAGCGAGTGACGGGATTGGGAAAGGCCTTAGCCCAACAATGGGATGATTCGGGCTTATAGCAGTAACGATTGGCCTCTACGAGAACTGAGCCCTTAGGAGGGTGGGTGTTGAGGGATGCCTAATACATATTTTTCTTACTTTGAAAGTATTTCTGCCGTGAAGCAGCATTGCTGCTGTGTTTCGGTTTGAAGGGTGTGGGTGTCGGTGAAATTACCTACTGGCACGTGAGGCTGAACATCTGGACTGCCTCAGACTGATGGACGCAGGGAAAGGCATCGTAGGGCATGTTCCCTGACGTGCGTGACCTACGAGGCAATACTTTGTTATAGACGATGGTTACAACTTAACATCAGGTGGGCCATACGCTTGTTCCATCAGCTAGTTGTAAAAAAACCTACGAGCTGTCTATGATGATGATGATGGCCTTTTTGTCTCAAATATAATAACCAACGACACTGCAAAGTGAGTCGAATTGAAAAGTGCATAACGCAGTCCAGTGCTCTAGTCCATAATTGGTACTGCACTTTGATTTCATTAATTTCACTGCCGACACATGCACAGTGCACAGAGCGTGAATTACTTTCACTACGTTTGTCTTGTCCAGTTTACTCGCATTATTTCAATTCCAATAAACACATTAGCCAATTATAAACACGAATATTATTCTAAAGTTCCCTTCTTACTCTAGTGATTATGTCTGTATTTCCCTCATAAAAACTGTATTTTCAATAACGTTAATTTCATTTACAGTTAGTTATAAGAAATTGAAAAAATCATTGAGAACATGCGACACAAAAAATGTGTTCATGCAAATTGTAATCGAGCATGATTGAACAGAAGATTTTCGCTCTTTCCCGACCGGATGTTTTCTTTAGCCAATCGATCGCAAACACATTATACAGGATGTATTTTATTAGAAGGGGGATATCGGAGCGGAACGGGGTCGGTGCGCAGTAGGTGAACGAGACGTGTGCGGATCCAGAAATGAAATTGATGAACTTTTCTCGCACCAATAATGGCTTTGGCACGTACCAAAACTTCCTCACATAACGCCGCTTCACAGTAGGGCTGCTTTCTACTCGATAAATTAATCGCAATCACTAAATTTTCTTATATCAAAATTCCATTATCTACTTTCAGCAAATTTAAAAATCGGCTTTCTTCTTTCTGCTAAATAGTACCTAATTATTTTTGTTTTTAACATTTATGCTAAAAGTAATTATGCTTAGGATTTATGCGTTAAGTTATATGACTAGATTTGTATTTAAAATAAATCTTATTATTATAAATAACTGCTGCATTAATTATATTACGATCATCATCGCTTTTGAAAGTTAAAACGACGAGTAATAATTATAAGTTAAAAAAACTTGAGAAACCGACTTCATTGTCAAACGGCTAAACCGATTTTAATCAAATTTGTTTGGGACAATCTAACTGTATCTATCTGGACGTAAGAATAACCTTCCAAATAAAAAAATAATTTTCTAAATCGGTTCATAAATGACGGAGGCATGCAGTTACAAACATTAAAAAAATTATTTAAAAAAAAATGGCAACACCGATTTTAATAAAATTAAAATGGGACCAATCTGGAAGCAGTACCTTTCAGATAAAAAAATATTTTTTCAAATCGGCTCACAAATGACGAACTTATACGGTAACAAACATTAAAAAAAAAAAAAAAAAACAACCGAATTGAGAACCTCCTCCTTTTTGATAGAACGTCGGTTAAAAAGAAGAAAATAAAGCACTTTAATAACGATAGTAAATTTTGTTTCCTTTTATGTTTCTGTGGCTACTATCAGTTGTCCGTGTTAGCTACTACGATATGCCGTGAAACTAATGAAAGTGAGTTTCAAACATCTATCCGATTGAAATATGATACCGCGCAAATACAAGCTCGTTCAGTCGTTCAAATCGTCGAAGTATTTTCATTCACAATTTTGTTTAGCAACATCCTGTTTCTACGCCTACAATTTAATTAAATAAATTAATATTTTTTAATTTTTGAACTCAGTTTCCTAGCCTGTTTTTACCTTACTATGCATAAAGGCATATATACATACCTACCTACTTTACTTCAACAAAAATGTTAAAAATGCGAAAGCTTGGAAGTTTTAGGCTCAGTCACACACTTACAACTGGACCCATTTGGATGAACAAATGTGTATTAGCATGGGTTATAACATTAGAAGAAAAAGATAAGTTTACTGTTTACCCTGAAAAAAAACCGGAATAAGGAAAACTCCAAGTCTGCTAAATGAAAGTGATGGAGACTGAATAATCGGGGCAAATTATAAAAAGTGTGTGTAAAAATATAAAAAAATTAACAGTTATAGGTGCGAGTACAGGTATAGAATATTTGAAGAGGCTATAATAAGTATCAAAATTATATAATTTTAGTAAATATCCTATTAATTAATGGGTTGTTATATTTTATGAATTTGCCGTGATTTTTCAGTCTCTACTTTCATTTGACAGACTCAAATAAAGTTATGCCTATCGCTTCACTACTGTGACTTTATGATTAACAACCTTGACTTGGTTAACAAACTTGAAATCAATCCGTCTAAATTACACCCAATTAGAACGAGTAATCCATCAAAGTGGTTTTATTAGCACACAAAAATGCATGCGATACATTTATTTGATTAATTAACTTGGCTTATGGATATCAAGAGCATTGAAACTAAAACGCAGGCTACGACGTAGAAAAGATAGTAAACTAAGTAAATTTATCTTTTAAAAAAAAACGATTTAATTTGAAACGTAGCAACCCTGCCCAGCGGACAACGGACGGCGAGCGAAGGCGACGGGCGAGCGAAGAAGGGAGCACATTCAATATAAGAAGAGAACAAAATAGGTTTATGTCGGATACTTTGATCATTCGCCCGTGAAGTAACTTTGCTAGCCATATGAGTTTCAGCATACGAAGCGATCGAAGCTAGAATATCATGCTCATTATTTTTTTTCAAATGTAGTACACCGATGGCCTATTCTAACTTTTGCGTCACACGAACGCGTTGACTAGTAACGGACTCGCATTTTCGCCAGTTACCTACTGTGAGCACAAAAGTCCGAATAGACCTTGAGATACCTAAGCTCTCAAACAGTTGAAGAGTTCTTGAACAGTTTATGAGCACGCTCGCTCAGGTGTTTGGCATGGATAAATGACTTGTCTTTAGCCTATAGGTCTGGTTTTGTCTTTAGATGTCTCAATACCAATATTTTCTAATATCATCAATATTTACGCTCTCCACTGCATCGTCCCTGGCTAATAAGGGACTCAGTAAATAAACTGCAGGTAAATAAGTACATACTGGTCTATTCAAGCCAATTTGCTGATGCATCACTTATGCAGAGACATTCATGATAGATTGGATCCTAGTAACATACCAAAGTACATAAATACCTCGTTCACTCAGAATGCAGATAGATAGGCGAGCTTGCTGGCACTGACTGCTACCGGGAACCACCAACGTCACCATGAAACCGAAATGGACATAGGAATCAAAATATTGGTAGTTATTATTAATATATGCAATATTTTGAACGTGAAGAGGAGGCCTGAACCTGATGTGAGGAAATACCGGCTGTAATAAATAAATATAAATGCGAAGAGTATAAAAACTATATAAGTGTTGATTCATATTTATTATTATCCATTATGTGCACTCCGGGTCCCACTGCTGGACAAAGGCCTCCCCCCATTCCCTCCAAAAATCGCGATCTTGGCTATGCTTGTCCAGTCCAAACCATCAAGCTCGTCACACCATCTCAGTTTTGGTCTGTGGCAATCATTGATTCATAAATTAAGAAAAATTAAGGGTTATGCTACGTAAGGGCCCTGCCTTCAACGTAAATTGGAGACGCGACAAGCATCAAGTATTGAAGGTGGATGGACACGGCTAGATAGTAAGGAGATAATATTAGCAGGACGGACGCCGAGCCAGCGATCCTCATGAGATTTCAGATCGCAGCGTGTTGGTGGAGTAGGTAAACCCCATCGGGACATTTCCTGATTTAGATCCATAACCTATTCACATGAATGCATAAGTAAACACCTGGATATACATTTCCTCAGCAATAAATCAACATGGTATTTGTACATCGCAAAACTAATCAACTGACACGCAATTCCTAGAGCAGAAATGAAGCCAACGTCACTGGCAGCCCACCGCTTAATCAGCGTCGGTCCGCCCGCCCTATATTTGCGTATGCAAAGAGACGTAGCCGCATTAACGATGCCATATAGCCAGCGTAGCGTGCACCGATTGGGCAAACACATATCTGCATTATAAACAGGAACGGACCTCACAAACGCGCATGTGGTCGACCTTTACCGGGCGCACAGCTAATCAACGAGCTGACCTTCCCAGCTCCGCAGCCGAACAAACGCTACACCACTATCCTCCCTGTAAAATGGCTGATGGCTACTGGCTAGCTGCATAGTTAGCCTCCACAATCTAACGTTTCATTAGAATTACGTAGGCACTGCATTTTGACGGACAAAGTTTGATTCGCTCTGTTTGTTTATTCAGGCTGTTTGCGGAACTGCGAATTATCATGGTGGGTTCGAGGACTGTTGTGATATTCTAAAAGGAGTCTGAGATCGTTTATTGGACCTACTTTCAATGGTTTAAATATTTTAGAAGATTTGAAAAAACTAATAGCAAAATTTAACATAAATTCCGATATTCTTCTTTATTATTTTTTGATGCCTGATGGAAGACTTGGTTGACTACCTACTAACCAGATCAAGCGATAAATCGAACATCAAAATAGAAATCATTATGTATCATAAGCAGCGGGATATCTAGTTATGTTGATGTGTTCTAGCATGATTCGTGCCTGTGCAGTGAATCGTTCAGAACTTTCTACTTTCCACGTGCATGCTTGCAGCACTCACATTAACGGAAAATCTTTGTGCATTTCTCGGACTCTTCTCCACTAGAGCGAATAAAGAAAGCGGCTTAGCAATAATTAAATCAACGTCCATTTATTAAATACACGCTTTTTTGGTAATGTTTCATTTATTAAATTCAGTCAGTCCATTTATTAAACGCACACTGAATTGGTAATGTATAAACACCAATGTGTCGCATTATTTTTAATAATTTATTATTTACAAGCATGAATTTATGGGTTAATTTACGTTGATGACTGTGTACTACAAGCTTGTAATTTGCGTTAATTGGACAAGTTAGTAATGTAATAATTTTCAATTTCCTAAGTGCCTACTCGGAAACCCAATAGCCACCTATACCTACGCAAATTTTCTCGGATACTACTCAACGTTTTTATGAAAATACTTCCTAGCAACGTTTAATTTCCTTTTAAATTAAGTTTAAACTGTTCTTCTTCTGTCCACTCCTGCATTCACAAGACTCTTCATTTCGGTAGGTAGAAAATCGCCTACCTCTATCTATTACGAGCCGTGATACAGATTTTTTTTATACCTACTATATTAAAATATCCTTGCATTATTTATATCATTAGTAGTAGGTAATAGTAGAACGGATTTTTTTATTTGACAGGGATATTTCTTCCCATCAACAATGTAACCTGGGTTTTCCTGGATTTTGAAAATGAAACCAAATTGAGTGTTACTTTTTTATTAACTCTTACATCACTTTAGTAAATTAATTTACATTTAACGTACAACCGTAGTCACAAATAAATAAATTAAATTAAATAATTTACTGACATAGATTTGAGAACGAAAGTGGACGACCAATTCGTCTAAGGGGATGTCCATGCGGCACGCCCACATGGACAGTACTTTGGTTTGAGGTTGTGTGTAGGCGTGGAGGGCCAGGCTAATCCAGGTGGTCACGTGGTGGTCACGCGGTGGCTAGAGCCTGGCGCCCGGTCGGTGGAAGATGGCTGCGCTGTGCGAGTGTAGCTAAGCGGTTACAGGCGTCGCCGTCGTCTCAGCAGCGTATGTGTAGGGATCCACCGTGCCTGATTTCGCAGGCCTCACCACATAAAGATTCCGCCTTCGAATTAAAGACTAGAATTAAAATAGAAAGAATATTAGAACACAATCTGCTGCTCAGATAAAAAATATTCCAACATGCATCTTATAATAGTGGCTAATTAACTTTGAAGAATATAATTATCACATGTTTTTATTACCTATGGTGTCCATCTGCATGAACTTGGAAGGTAGTTTCTCCGGTGGATCCATCGTGGCTGAATAATTTCTTCAGAGCAATTATACCAGCAATGGTAAGCGCCACCTTGCTGGCGATCAGAGCTTTACCGGCGATAGCTGCAAGGGTCTTCAGCGCCATACCACCCACAATGCTCATGGTGGTAAAGATACCGAGCAGGAGGTACGGTAGGGTCTTCTTACCTGTAAAAATAAATAAGTAAAACATGAACAATTCAAAAGATTTTCCCTAATCATCAAATCTTAAAATATCTGCAAAAGATACCTCTGCCTCTCCCTTCAGCCAGGTCCATTGAGATGGTGTGTGTGCTCATCAGCTGCTCAAACTTGCTAAACAGCATGGAGTCCACTTTATCTTCAGGAGTGGTTCCGGGCAAGAAGCGTGGCTCCGCGACCGCTGAGGGTGCGTCAGCCTGCTTCACAAGAGACAGACCGTCTGTGAGCTGAACGCTCTCCTGTACAACACAAAACAAATTAAAAATCACTCATCACACTTGGCACAAGTAACAGCACTGCACTTGAACTTATTTCACCTGTTCCACTGCCCTCGTGAGTGCCGACAAGGCTTTGCCTTTCAGGCACATCGACATGTGATTCTGTGAACTGCAGTCATCGTAAACTTTTTGTAAGATTGAAAATTCCGCCGAAGGCCACCAGCTCTCTTCAGCCCGTCCGCTGTCGATCTCGTTCTGTGCAAGATCTTCCGCATCCATTCTGCGGGATCTCCGTCCGTGGACGTGACCGGAGGCGATGGCGACACAGATGGCCGATACGACGTATATCCGGAAAGTGGTACACATTTTAATAAATTTCACACACTGCACTAAAATCAAAAAATCGACGTGTATGAGGGTGGTCCGGCGGCGACTGACAGGCGGTGAAGCGGGTGAGGGCTTATAACCGTGCGCCACTTCGCCGTCGAGCACCACCAAACATCCGCTATTCCGCACCAATTCTTCGCACGCGCACTTATGTAACTGAACTTGAAAATGATCGAGAGCCATTTTCCAAGTGAATTTCTCCGATAAAATGTACGGCAAAAAGTGAGACACACATCTGTTTCCAATGCAGCGTAGATACCGTAGGTACCTTACTTACCTGCTTCGTGTATGTGTGTGAAGAAGCGCAATCACATACCTACAAGTGACTTTGCGTGCACCTTGAGGACGCAGTGATGCAGTCCCACATTTCACTCGGCGGACTTCAACCGGGTACACTTACCTACTTATTGTAGTTGCATTGGAAAGTGTTGATAATTCAGCGCCTTTATCGCTGGTTACGCAGGGTGCAACGTTGGTCCGCACAAGTGATGCGTGAAGTGCAAGTTCGGGGCTAGCCCAGCCCAGGATATAAATACGCCTAGTTAGCTAGGCGTCACCGCATGCGAAAGCGCGAATAATAGGAAAGTAAAACAGTAGTATTATACCGTGTCCGAGTACTTATTGCCTGCTAAATAACAAGTGCTACACCTATTTAATTGGAATGCTTACTACTTAGGTACCTATCTAGATAGTCTTAGCTGTAGATTGAATTGAGGCATTAGGTACACCTCTACCTATGTAGGTACCTGTATTTAACCTTGTGCCTGTAATTTTAACTTGGGATTGGGAATACTTCCCCGGACTAATCCTTCGCAAAAAACTCTACTTCAGCAGTAGAGTAGTACCTAGAACCTATATACTAAGTAGTTCTTATACTTCGAATACAAATCTCTAATGGATATAGCTTAAATTTAAAACTTAATACCCCTGTTTGCAACTGGTTTAATTGTTGAACACAAGTCTGAAAGTGCTTAAATTTGCTGAAAGCAGTGATGCCTTATTTCAGCTGGAAATAAGATTCATAATGGTACTAGTACCCAAATTTTGGTACGGTTTAACATTTTTGTAAATAAGCTCATCCAACTTAGCAACGAATTCAACTGAGATGGGCATCATTCGTGAAGTTATACAGGGTGGATTTTTGAGAAAGGCGGTGATGGCCAACTCAGATACCACAAGAGCTAGGGAAAAGTCGTGACAAAGCTGATTACGAAACAGTTGAGAGCTCACAAAGTTTGATAATTTATCGAAGATAAATCCTGTCATGGTATTAAATGCAGTAAAGCCTCTAGAGAGACGTTAAACTTATGCATTGGAGTCAATGGAAACCATTTTGAGCAACTGCCTATTAGTTTATTATAAGAAAATAGTGAAAATTTACTATTTCCATTCATTTTTAGTAAAACATTTATTTGCAAAGATTGATCCTTAACAGAAACAAAATCCATTGGTTCAATAACTCAGAGCGTAGGTAGGTAATATTTGAAAAATCAATCGGGTCCATTTCCGTCGGAAAAGATTTTTGAAATAAATATGCAGTTATTGATTTCGTAAAATCGAGGGCATTACTCCTTTCACGGCTTTTCCCTAAATCTCGTGGTTTCGGACTTGGCCATCACCGCCCTTCTCAAAAAACCATCCTGTATGTATACGTCCTACCCTACCTACGTTATATCTTTTCACCATAGATACTGAAATCCTCAAAGACGGAAATAAAAACTACGTGATTGTCAGTAATGTAACCCATGAAACGTTGTTGTTCAGTAATCAGCCTAATATAAGTAACTACAAGAGCATAAAGTCGCACGAGCTGTGAAAATAGGGAAATCGCAAAATATTTAGCTGCCATTTTTTACTTTCTGGTAGGTATTCGTAATGAAAAGCACAGTGTTTACCTTGGGTAGACATTCAGTTCCTCGAACTATTGCCCTCGCTATTCGGGACTAATTAAGCGCCCCTGTCGGATTTTGCGAGAATTAATGTTGTCCATACAAAATCCTACTTTGATGTTGCACGTATGCCTATTATTATTTTGCCGTTTGATATGTGAAAATGATGTTGAAATTTCAGAATCGATCTATATAGTCTAAGATCCCGCTATAGAAGGACCTTCACCGAGCTGGTTATTTAATGAAACGTATTTTATATATAATTAAACATGCCAAAAAATATATTCTATAAGGGTTGCCTATCAAATTTCAGTCCAGGATAATTATCATTAATTAATAATTAAAAAAAAAAAAAAAATCTTTCCACTGGTTTGTTTAATAGACAAATTCTATACCAATCGAAAGTATAGACCCCAGTATTTTTATTCAATAAACATACCGGTGCAAAATGCTAGTATCGATTTACCTGTTTATACTGGCTACCCGAGAGTTGTGACCGGAAAAAAATAGGCAACCTATCGTTTGCATATTCTATGGGGTCTATACTTTCGATTGGTATAGAATTTGTCTAATAAACAAACCGGTGGAAAGTTAAAAAAACAATTTAGTTTTTTAATTATTAATTTATCATATCCTGGACTGAAATTTGATAGGCAACCCTTAAAGAATATATTTGTTGGCATGTTTATTTAAATATAAAATACGTTTCATTAAATAACCAGCTCGGTGAAGGTCCTTCTATAGCGGGATCCTATACTAATAGAAGAACCAGGGACACAAACCATAACGATAGTAGCTCTAAGATTTAGTAAGTTAAAGCGCGAATAGCAGGCCTACTCTACAAGTTTTGGTGTAGAGAAATGGTCATAGTCACCATGAAATGGAAGAATTAAGGGCACCCGTTCTCCCGATGGACTGTCGAAATCGAAACCATCGCCGGTGGATGTAGATTTGGAGAAAGCTCAAACTAGTTCTCTGTAAATGTAGGTACAAGTACCTAGCCCTCGGCTCGCCTCGTTGCGCTGTAGCACCATCACATTAGCGACAGTCTCATTGCATGGCGACGACTGGTGATGTGCTATTTGAAATAATTTCGCTAATCAGAGACTGCAACTGAGCGAAGGAATGGTTTTCACATGGAAAATTTATCCTCAATTGTCTAAGGCCCTTAAACCTACCGAAACAGTGCTTGAGTCGAGCGAGTCTCAAACATAGATTTTTTGACAGTTCTCCATGGAAAAAAAAGTCAAAGTCTATGCTCTTGGCTTTACAGCAAAGGAATGATTCCTTTGCTGCATTCTCATGCAAGCCAAAAATGACAAGGTTTTCATTAAAAAATTAAATAATAATAGAATTTATTTTCACATTTTTTAATTTTTTAACGGTGAGATTTGGGTTGGGCTTGGGTTGACTTGACAGGTCCGGTTAATGTACGGCCAGTTTAGGTACACCCAGTTAAAACGAAACCACTTTTTTTATACATACCTAATTCTCCTAAGAGGTTAGGGGACCGAGGTTATTGTCAAAAGAAAACATGTTCTGGCACTATGGCGGCCGCTACCGGCAACATAACCTATCCTATCCAGGTCGGATCCGCCTTACAATCCTATACAGGGTTATTCATAATTAGCTGCAAATACTCAGGAATTAGGTTCAATAATTAAAATAAAAAATATTTATGAAATGATTTTTTTAAGTTTTGTTATGAAAATCCCGAGAAAATCGATGTAGGTTAACGTTTGGAATTATTGGCTCGTTGGTAGACTCGACAGTCCATTTCAAACAAAGGCGAGCTACGTGAACTTTATTGGCCTATGAGCTGCGCCCGCGCGCGCGCCCCACCTGATGCGCATGCGCGGGCGGTCGCGCGGCCCGCTCGCGGCTCGGGTCAGTCAGTCAGAGCTCCCGCCTTTAAGTCGCCGCTCGCATGCGATGCGATACGCGATGCCGAATTATCGTTACTCCAATCAAGAATACCTCGAGATGGTGTTATGCTACCGACAAAGTGGTGAGGTGCTCGCAAGAGCACGAAACCTTTACCATGAACGGCATGGTAGGAGCCCCAATATCCGGACCATTGGAAGTGACGGCCACACAATATCGAATGTCGACGAACTAAAAACGCGAATAGTGAACGCATTCCAAATTATGAGAGGTGAAAGAGACACGATGGTTCGAGTGCGTGAACAGTGTTTTCGCAGATCTCGTCTTTGCATTCAAAAGCAAGGTGGACACGTAGAACAATTATTGTAAATAAATAAGTAACTGTGTTGTAAGTATCTGTGTAAATACTAAGTGTACATAATATCAATGAAATGACTTTTAAACACGCCAAGATGTAAGTCGTTATTAGTTACCTACGTACCTATCTGCCTGCTACGCAACTACCTACCTACCTAACCAAATTATTTTATTACTTAAATGATATGATTGCAAACTAAGTTACAAAGTATTTTGCGAACTACCGAGGTAGACTGGTATTTAAGTAGGTAAGTAACTAATCAACGCTTTTTTGTCAGTCCAAAGCCTGATTAAAGTGTGATGGAAAGTCTAAACTTTAAATTAGAAAAATCACTAAGGTCAATGACATGACGGCAGGTGGCGGGCGAGCATGTGGCGTCATCGAGTCGGGCGGCAGTTTCAGCAGTTTCCGTGGTAATAGTTATGCAAAATGAAGCACAGAAATTAATAAAAATAAAATTTTGATACAAAAATTTAGATCAGCTTAGGAATTAATTTTATTCGGCCAAACCAATATTCACGACCCAAAAATTAGGCCCTGTCAGTTTGTGTAGTTAATTATGAATAACCTTGTATAATATCAATGACACAAGACACAAGTACTAAGTATCCAGTGCCAGAACAAAAATTATTAAAATCAATGATTGAATTTCTACAGTGCACACTGCACATGAAGCTCATCTGGCATCGTAATAACGGGGTGTACATTATATAGATGTACAATATACCTCCCGTTTACGGAATAAAATTAAAAAAACTCCTTGGAAGAAAGCTAACAAGTATTTGAGTTTCATTTCATTCATTCACTCATTCAACTCAATACAACAACAAACAAAATTACTGGGTTTGATTGGTTTACTTTACTTTTACTTGATTGATGTTATTGAAGAACCAGCATAGCATTACCTACCTTCACCAAAAACTAAGGTGCAATACGCATATCATCGCAAGGTAAATAATAATAGAGCATTTATTCTTTCTAGTTGGTAGGTATATTCCAAACAAGTTTGTAAGTAAACATGCCTCAGCTGCTGTTATTCACTTTACGTCAATCTCTGCCAGCTTTTTCACCAATTCTTCTAATAAACGGCGTTCCAGATGTTTTGGCCAAAAGCTCAAGAACACATTCACACATTCTGAAACCTATACAAATCTGCATCACTAATTCATCACCAAGCCAGGTCAATAACTTTGTAGGGACTTGGCTTATGTTACAGAAAATACAGACATATGTGCTGATAATTAAGCCATAGATTACGTCATGTAGTTGTCCTTCACCTATAAATGTAGGTACCTACTCCTTAATTTCTGCTTTTTATAGGGCACTATGAAACTAGAATCTACGGAATTGGAATTTCTTAAAAATGATCCAGGAGCAGTTCAACATGGGAACTTCATAAATTACTATGGATTTAATAGTGTGCAAAGCAGAATTGAACACCTTGATGACAAAATGTTCCCGAGGCCAAGTACTAGTACGATCATAGTTTTGGATGTGGGATGCAACACAGGTGACCTCACAGTTACACTACATCAATATCTTGCCAGAAGGTATGAAGATTGTGATATTGAGATACTAGCTATTGATATTGACCCTCAACTTATTGCAAGCGCCTGTGAGTCTGCAACATCATCTCACATAGAATTTAAAACGGCCAACATCATGGATGAAGATGGCAGGAACAAAATACAAACATACCTTGAAAAACATAATAGAAAATGTTTTGATTTTACATTTTGCTTCTCTGTAACAATGTGGATACACCTAAATAATGGTGATGAAGGATTGCTAGATTTCTTAAAATACATTCAAAGTATTTCCAATACATTAATAGTAGAACCACAGATATGGAAATGTTACAGGTCTGCTCAGAGAAGGTTGAAACGAGCTGGTAGTTCATTTGAGAAGTACTCATCTTTGAAGATTCGAAAAAATGTTGTATCAGTTATTGAAAGCACAATGTTAGAAGGTAACTTTAGTAAGACTTTTGAATCCACTTCAACAGCATGGGATCGGAAAATTCAATGTTACTGTTCAAATGATGTAATTACATTATAGTAAACTTGAAAATAAACAAGGGCTAGTTTTTATAATCATGTCTCAAAACAAATAATGTTCCCACTGGATAGAGGCGCACTTAAAATCCTTTCACCACACTGGGTTCGAAAGAATCAGTGACACGATAAGAAGAAGAAGAACTGGATAGAGGCATTGACCGCAAATAAAAATGATTTCCTTTGGTTGATTTAACTCTATTAAAAGAAAAGCTTAGTACATAACTACATTACACATACCTACATTTTGTTCTATTATTTAAACATTTACTAATTTAGCATTTTATTTAGCTATGGTTACAGGTACAATCTAAATAAAAGTGTATAAATACCTAGATATCTAGGTATACCTAAATGATACCACAAATACCTACTACTTTGTGGGTTTTCAACTCTCATAAATTACTACCTACCATAGAGATGTTAAATTATAATATACCTTAACAATATCTTTCATTTATTTTGCCATTATTTATTAGAATGTAATTAAATCATGATGCATGATTAACTAATTTTATCTTTATGTACAAATTAAAAAAAATACCTATGTCTGTCTATGTCCTAGTAGTAGTAGTAACTTCTTCTGTGCTGGTTTCAAAGTCAAGTTTCACATTGCTCCCCACGTTTTCTACATCCATCTCAACTTCTTGAGCATTCAGCATGTTGAGGGTCACCTGTAAATCATAAATTAAGAAATCTGAAGTACTTATATGAAATTGGAGGCCTTTGCCCTGCAGTGGGACACCAGGCTCTTAATCTTATACCTACAAACGAGAAAAGCTTGTATATACATTATATATGTTATGTAATCTGAATCTCGAAAACGGCACCAACGATTTTCATGAAATTGTGTATACAGCGGATTTCGAGGGTCGAATCGATCTATATAGCTATGATTCTTTTTTTTTTAAATATCGTATAATTCGTGTTTTCTATAATCGACTTTTTCATAATATCAAAACTCCTAGCGCCATCTGTTGCTAAACTCTCGAGTTACAGAGAATCGTAGTGTGACAGAGAACGCCATCTATTGGACTACTACGTAAACACTTTAGACACAATTTCCGGATGTTTCTATCTCATTGCGTATTTATTTCTAACAAACACAATTTACCAATAAAATACTAACTGCTAATAATAACAATATAGCCAAATTTTCTTTATTCAGTTGTATCTAATCGAGTTGGGGGAACATTATTGAAAACATTGTGTAACTCTTGATACATATTCATATTATACTAGAAATTCAATGTATAGTAAGTATACAAACCTGTTGGGAAATAGGTGCAGAATGCTGAATATGAGTCGAAGGAATGCTGGTTGATGCTGATCTTTCCTCAGCTATTTTCCTTTTGACTGGTGTTTTCTGCAAGCTAAATAAAAGTTTTTTTTTTATAATAAAACTGATAGGATACATCAAAAACTGCTATAGATAGATAGATAGATGTTGAGGACATATAATTTTTATACTATCCTGTAGTAGTCAAAACAAATCTTTGTAGCCAATCTTATCTAGGTATATCCCAGAAAAGTTTTGTCTACAGTTTGAGGACTAAGGAAAGAGGCCACTTAATTACATGCATACTCCAGATAAATAAAATATGTTGTGACTAATATAAAATATATCAGAAACACTTTTGCAACTTAAGGCTATTTTTATAAAATCTGCCTCAACTAGTCAACATTGTTTGCCCTCTCCACCGTCTTGTCCAATGATCTTATCATTCATTGGTCCATCAGGTGTCAATATTTCGACCAGTAAGTTAAGTTAGCTAACACAAAAATGGTTACATTGTTGGTGGATCTGCTATTGGATGTAATAACATAGCCATTTCTGCTAGTTTATTAAAAGCGGCACCAGCTTCAGTGAATATTTCACCAACCTGAAATGAAAGAAAAATGCTTAGGTTTGAATCTGGTTACAAATCTTACTGACTTCAAAAAAATAGAATGTTCCATAATAGGGCATTCAGGGCCACCAAGGCGCCCCATGAAGGACTAAAACCATCACCATGAGATCACAGGTAGGAGTTTCAATAAACATATGTATGTACTAACACCATATCATTAGGAACCGAGTACAACAGACATACAGGACTTAATTTAGATTAAAAAAAAAATTACCTTTGCAGCTGAGTTATTCATATCGATGTGTAAACTGTGAACAAAACGTGTACAACAACGTTCAGAACTGGTAACAGCCTAACAGCCTCCTAAGCTTGAGTGAGGAATTGGTGCGGTTCAATCAGTAAAAAAACTATTCTAGCCCCAGAAAAAAATAAATCTAGGCTACTTGACTTGGCCTAATGCAATGCAATCAGCGATCACAGAAAATGTAATTTCGTATCAAGATTCAAGACAAAAACAACAATTTCTGTAGCCTGACGGCTGACGTTTTATTCGATTTGTCTTGTCGTGCATATTTCAACTGTCAAACACAAATAGCTGGTACCTACCTGAACTAGCAAGCAAGCAAGGTAATAGTAACTAAAAAAAATTATATAGTTAAGTCGCGCAGAGTTAGCAGCTCTGCTGTATATCGAGAATGTCTTAATTTATGAACTTGCGCTTAGATCATTTTCGTGTGATACTGATGGTGATAATCAATATGATCATTCATTTCAATAAGTAGGATTGAAACGGAAGACGAAGTATGTTTCTCCGACTTTAGCCTGAATGAATTGGAGAAGAAATGAAGTGAATGAATGAAAGTGAAGTTTGTTTGTTTACAAAATTTAAATAATTTTAGGTAGCGATGCGCATTTTCGAATGAAAACTGCGTTCAAAAGTTCTTTCGGTACTAATTTTTCTGTTCGAATATGAAATTAGTCCATGAATGACTTCCGCTTTCGAATGATTCGAGAGATTTTTCGAGAGACGAATGGGGCGGGGCTTAGTTTGGTTGATTCATTTTCGCTCACGCAATGTTCGTTCGCCTATCGTTCAAGGGCTAGGGATGTGACATGTGACTTTCATTGCAAAAAGTTATTTTGATAATAATCCTTTTTTTTGTTTTTAATTACATAATAATAATAATAAATATATAGGCAACGACTAAAATTTCATTTGATAAAATGTCTATGTTGAAAACGCTGGCTGTGGCGGTCGTCTGTCTATGGCTCTATCTCTCTATCTTTCAGTTTTTTGGAACTGATTGTTCATGTGCCATGGAAGGAATTATAAGTAGTAGTATTATCATCATCATTATGATCATAAGCCTGAAGAAGTCTACTGCTGGACATAAGCCTTCCCTCTATATTTCGATGAAGAACGATTCTGAGCTTTTTCCATCCACTGACTTCCCGCAATCTTAATAATGTCATCGGTCTATCGAGTGAGTAGGCGTCCTATGTTTCATCATCCGGTTCGTAGCGGCTTTTCGAGAGAACTTTTATTCCCCAACAGTTATTGATTTTTCGAGCTATATGACCTGCACTTTGCCACTTCAACTTACTAATTCTTAGGCATTTTTTTTTTTTTCGCCTAAGTATGTCATTGTTAATCCTTTGGTGGGTAACTAATACTCGTTTTGATCCAAGATTACTGAGGTTTTATTATGATGCTTCCCGTCCCTATCATAATTCTATCGTTTGTTTCGTTCGACTAAGCGGCAGGCATTCATTCGTTCGATGTTGTTGTCTGTTTATTCATTTCATTCACCACTCGAACGCTTGATTGATAACATTACCTGATAATGAATGATAATATCATTCAATATAACAGGTAATAGTATCTTTCTTGATTCGTTTCGTTAGTCGTTCGTTAGTCGTTCGTTAGTATACATACTCATTCTTTCGTTTCATACAGTCAGGCTTGCTCACAGACCACTTTTCACTGTTGCCGTTTTAGCATTTTTAGTGCTAAATTTAGCATATTTCATGACTCTTTAAAATAAATGCATATAAATTTTGCATTTAGCATATTGCATATTTTGGCATTTCAAATCAAAGTCAATGTCAAAAGATTATTTAATAGCGACCGACCAGATACATTATTTTTTATGTATGGTTTTCATTGAGGTATGGCAACTCTCTGGATCAGGGACTTCCCTGAAATTAGTTTCTGATTGTTTTTACGTAACGAACGTTTCGCGTCCGAACCCCACTTGACTCTTGAATAAATTCATTCAATGTTATTTGTGAATGTGAAGTGAAAGTATGCCTCCTAAATATGAGCAACATTATTGCGAAGAATGGGAGAAGATAGGCGAGTTTAAGGATTGGCTTTTGGATGGATTTTGCTAACATTTGGTGCGTAACGATACTTTAGAGCCTAGAATAACATGTTAGGCTACTGTTCTACCAAAAAATTGTACACAGAAATGTTAATAACAAAATTAGTATTTTAGCATGTTTTTTAGCATTTTTAAATACAAAAATAGCATTTTTTAGCATTATTTGGAGCAAGTTCTAGCATTTTCTCAAAATAAAAAACGGCAACACTGCCACTTTTACCCATAAGCTACTTTAAGCTAGATTAGTATATTAGTATCAGCGTTTTTCGAATAGTTCGAGAGATATGAGTTTTCGAAACATTAGTATTAGTATCTCTCGGATTCGCCCATCGCTAATTTTACGGCGCTCTTATATTTACGCAATATTCACCACGGCATGTTTATCAAAACTTTTTTTTAATTTTTGATTGTACTTTCTGGGTTAAAGTTTTCTGTAATATTCCACTATCTTTCTTTATTCTTTCTTTGTAAGCTTAATTACGTTTAATCTCACTGCATTTATCTATCATCGAATTTTAATTAAAGCTTTCATCATTTTATAATAATAAGTTGATGATACACACTAGCAAACATTTAGCAAACATTTTTTTTGCGGAACTCAAATCTTCTCCTACCTTGGCTTCAATTATGTAAAAAAATAAAAAATGGGTGGTTCTTACGACAGGGATAGGGTGATGATGATGTTAGATTTCGTGACTCTAAGATATTTTCGAATTACAGTTAAGCTAGTAGTTACTATGATGACACGGTAACGTCACAGAATAGATAATAGTTAGTATCAAGCATCTTACGGCCGGCGTTTTTCGTGACTGTACTATACATATGTACCTATATCTACCTATATAGATTTTATGAACTAGCGGCCGCCCGCGGCAGGCTTTGCCCGCTTAGTAGTGGTCATTGCTAACATCCATCCTGTGGAATGTTTGTTTTATTTACCTGCATGATTTTGTAGATCTACTGCATTTAGTTAGGTATTATGAATAAGGTAGGCAAGGCACTGAGGGCTGGTTTCCGCAAGGTTTCTAGTTGGCCCTTTTTGCGTGGCGCTTGACACCAACGTGTTGCTCGAACTGTCACGGCGGTTTCCTCACGATGTTTTACTGGCATAGTGCACACACATTTTTCTACAGAAAAACTACTTGGTACACGACTGGATTTGAACCCATGACCTTATGCGGATCGGACGGCGGGTCCGCTACGTCTAGACCACCAGTGCTCTCTGCCAACGAGCTTACCTGATGGTGGATTCAGAGGAGCTGGTAATCATTATAATCATATATGTAGGTAGGCGTTCTGTGGGAAAATGGGACTTCTCAGCAAATAGGTGGGTTACTTATAGGTACTTAGGTAGGTAACTTATCATCATCATTATTATTATTATTAAAAGCCTGTTGTGTCCCACTGCAGAGCAAAGGCCTCCCTCCCTTCTCTCCATTCATCTCTTGTTTGGGCTACTGTGGATCATCATCATTATTATAAATTGTACAGATTTGTATTTTTGTAACGAATAAACTCAAAAACTACTGGACTGATAAACTTCTTTTGCCACTATAATGCTGAATTATCCCCAAATAACATAGTTACATTATACCTAGTTCGAGCAAATGAAACCTACAGGAAATGAGTCTCTTTCACCAATAACTCTGCATTTGCAGTTCAGTAACTACTGAGTAGTTCGACTGGTGGGTGGTACAAGACAAAGGAAATGAAATATATTTATTTGCAAGAAGTATGGTACAACTATTAGATTATAGGGTATGTAAAAAAGCATATACGTATACTTTGTCGGAGAACAATATACAAAATTCAAACAAAAAGTAGAAAATATAAGTTTAATTAAAATGAATCAGTGTGTCAGAATAATAACAATAATCAATTCAGAATAATAATTCATAAAGAAAATAGAAAATAATTTATATGAAATCTTTAACGCTATGAAAACATTGATACAACATTGAAGATATCTTTAGTAGGTAGTTACTTCATCACGCACATCTACCTAATTATACTTCATTCACAATCTGACTTCACACACTTTTGGCAGGGTTTTAAACACACATCACAAACCCACTAAAGTCTGGTCTACCACTTTCTAGCGCTAAGTTTGACACACATCTTCAGCCCACTGAAGATTAAAGCCCACGAGGTGTCTGGCATGTGGCAGAAGTGTCCAGCCCTGAAGAATTAAAAGTTCTTCTCATTAGTGATGACTGCCCAGTTCTATTGCGTAGGAGTTGCTTAGGAGCGGTTGGTTCCCAACGCTGCTGGAGGCATTGGAGTCGTCTGTGCTGTAGGAAATGGTAAATACTCTTCAGATGATAATAATAAGACAGATCATTAATTACCGATGCTGTTGCAGCCATCGCATTTCTGTCCTATTTATTATTCCGGTGGATTTTATTTCGTAAATAGTAGCTCGCATCTCGAAATAGCCTAGCAAGAATTATAGAACAGTAGCAAGCAGAAGCAAGCATGACATTGACCTCTTGACATTTGACAGTTGAGATGTCAGATTTTACAGTTGAAATATAAGATTTACGCACACAAATGTAGATATACATACGTATACGCACACATAAACCATAGAAATCTGCTTCTTCTTTTTTCGTGAAAATAAGATCGGCCCTAATTTTAGGTATTTTCTTGTTTCAGAATTCAGATGAGCGTTTGTGGGTGGTGTTTTATGTAGTTAATCGCCTTGGTTGTTTTGTCGAGCCATGCACTGAAGTGGCTCCGTTTGGGCTCATCCAATGTAATTTTTCTCGAATAAATAGATAATTCTGACATTTTGATCACGCACGCACGAGGTTTGCTTGGATTTAGCGAACGTGATTTTCCTCAAACAACGAGTTGTTTATAAAGATAAAGTGATATTAAGGATGTCCGGGTTTCCACGACCTAACATACCCAACGACATGCAATGGAATCATCGAGTCCCTTACAACCCCCAAGGGAGACCATTCTTTAGACCGCGTGCTCCATTCCGTCCCAGAGACAGGGGCCCCTCGAGCTACAGGGCGCCAATACAAGAAGACAGCCACGAACATTGGTGTGAAACGTGTGACAGAGGATTTCCTAATGAAGACCTCCTCAGCAGACACAATCAGCAGCATCAGGTATGCAAATGCACTGATCAATTTTGCTACAGGTCTAAATACGTTAAGATCATACACTAAGCTCATGGCGACCTTGGTTGTTAGTATTTTCAATAATAGTATCATCGTAATCCTCCGATCTATGGTTACAGCTATTGTCATATTATTATCATAAACTATGACCATCTTTTTCAAGTCCTGACCATACTCCATGGTTGATTCACAAACATCTTTTGTATTCTAATAGTGCTACGTAATTCCATCTAAAATCTTGTCCCAAGAACTATAGTGTACCACAAGAAGGGGTTTAGTTATCACCAGTTGCCCTTGACAATATATAAATCATCTACAATAGATGCAAAGACAGTTTTACTTACAAGGCACAATAACTGCATATTAGTAGGTGATTAATTCAATAATCTTTTTCAGAAATGCAACATCGATGGATGTCAGTTTGTTGCACATCCAAAAGTTATCACCAAACACATACAAATGCAACATTCATCAGGACTTTACAAAAAGATTGCCAAACTTAACAACCCGGAGGAAATTGAAAAATGGAGGGAAGAAAGACGAAAAAAATATCCCACCAAAACAAACATTGACAACAAAGCAGCTGCACTCAAAGAGAAAATTGAACGAGGAGAAAAAATGAACCTTGACAGAAAAGAATGGCATGGCAGAAGAGATAATGATCAAAATAGACATGCAAATTCTGGTAGGTATTTTTATATACCAAGCTTTAGGCTAATGACTGCACAGCTGGTAGTCACTCTGCCTTCTGCGCTGTAGGTTAGAACATAATGTTAGTTCCCTGTCTGGGTGTTATATTGCATTTTAAGTATGTATTTACAAAAGAAAATATTTAAAGGTTATTTAAGGTTATTATTATATCAGCTCTGTCTGGTTCCCATCATACTCTGCTTAATCTGCTTGATTTTTACTATATAGTGTGGTGTGGATTTTCCATAATATTAAAAATAAATAGTTTACTTGATGTAAAGTAGAAACCAACGCTTTTATCAAAGAATTGCCATCTGTGATGTGATGTAAGTGATGGACTTCATAAATAAAGATTTGCTCATACTTCTATCCTTTGATAGTGATTACCTACATTAGTAATGATTGGCGTTTGTTTAATTCTAGGACAAGAAACAAAGGGAAACTACAATACTACAAATAATAACCTGCCTGAATCAAAACGTAGAAAGCGAACCCAGCCACGAAAGCCCAAGGATCTTCCACAAACTGAAGAGAACCGGACTCTTGCACCATTTGCTGGAATCCAAAGCTTAGGAATAGACATCATTGAAGAATCAGAGGAGGATTTAAGTAGTAATGATTTGATTGAAGATGAGGAAATAGAAACTAATAATACAGATTTAGTCTTAGAGATTGTTGATACATCAAAAATAATTGAAAAACCTGTTGTATGCAGTGCACTGTCATCTCTTATGTGTGATTATGGCACATCTGATGAAGAAATGGATGCTATTGGAAAACCTAGTGAAGGCAAGAAAAACGGTAATGTAGGCAAGTCACATAATATGATAAAAGAAAATGACTTGTGGAGAAAAAAAGAAAACATTTCACAACAAACCAATGTGTCTAATAAGCCTAAAAAAGATTTAGCAAAAGAATTCAAGAACATAAAAGAATTTGGCAGAAATATTCAAGAGATGACAATGTCTCAAGAAAATAGTGTTAGTAAAGATGTATCTTCTGAAATTAGACAAAGTCAAAATGATAAAGGTGATTTAATAAAATATAATGTGAAGATCATTGATCACAGCAGCAGTAATAAATCGGATTTGACAGCAGAAAATGGAATTAACCCTAGTGATTCAGGCAATAAAACTACTGAGCTTACTTTAAACAAGAATGGTAAACCAGCTTCAAGTGAAAAAACTAATCCAAAACCTTGTGAGGATGATGATGACAGTGGTCCAGAGGAAGTGAAAGTTGATAAACATGCTGTTACCACAGCGAATGTAGTAGAAAAGAACAATACTGAAGATAAAGCGAAAACAGAAAGGAAAAAGTTTGAAGTAGTAAAAAGAAAACCTTTTTTCAGGAAGCCCAAACCTAAGATACCTTCAACGCTAATTTATAAGCTTTTATCTAAAGAAATGAAACAAGAGCGTAATCAAGTCCTTCAGTGCATAAGATACATTCGATTGAATAATTATTTTGAAAAGAGTAGCTCATAATGTAAGATTTTGGTTCTCAGATAGCAGTGTGCCTAGTCGTGAATCATCCTATTTATGTTCAATCAGGAACTTGAAAATAGTCGTCGCCCTCGGCAAGAAGGGGGGACGATCTGCAAAATGTAGCTGGCAAGCACTGGAGAAGAGCCGAAGACCGGGCTCAGTGGCGCGTCTTGGGAGAGACCTACGTCCAGCAGTGGTCTGATATAGGTTGATGGTGATGATGATGAGGAACTTGAAGTTCCTCATCATTTGCTGCTGTACATACTGTATATTACCTACTTATTCTAGTATTTTTGTAATAAACTCTCGACTTCAATGTATGTTGCTGCATTTCTAATTTAACTTACAGAACATCCGACTGGCCTCTAGCTCAGTTGGTAGTAGCTCTGCCTTCTGCGCCGTAGGTCGTGGGTTCGATCCCCACCGAGAACAAATATTTGTGTGGTGAACATAAATGTTTGTTCTCTGTCTGGGTGTTATATTGTATTTTAAGTATGTATTTACAAAAAAAAAGTATTCAAGTATTATATCAGCTATCTGGTTCCCATATTACAAGCTCTGCTTAGTTTGGGGCTGGGTAGTGTTGTGTGAATTGTCCACAATATTTATTATTTATTTATTATTATTATTATCCTTATGTACTTTTGATATGTTGGTATGTAGGTACTCAATATCTGAACTATAATGTCGTCACTAATTCTGAAACCTTTAGCAATCTGCGTCACTATATATTTAGCTACCAGCCAGGCTAATTTTTTTCTGGCCACAGGGTTAAGAGGTCAATATCAGGCTCCCTATAAATAAAATAAACTAGCTCCTGCCCGCGACTTCGCTCGCCCGTGTTAGAAGCACCATGGAGCTACTCTCTGCAAGCCGTATGCGGCTGCTTTTTTTTTTATTGGAGTCACCTACGGTATGTTTGATCACAGAACAGCAAAAACGCTTTTGCTTTAAAGTGGAAAACTACCTACATTTTGAATAAAAGCCTGGTATCCACTGGCCTAGGGCTTAATAGGATTCTAACTCTAAGATGGATGATGTTGGCTTGCAAAACTCTGCTCAGGTATAAGCTCGTCTTTGTACATGTCCTCTATTTCTGTCCTTTTCCTATATTTTGTATTGCGTGCAATGAAAACGATCGCGTTAATATACCAGGTGCTATGTGTGCAATGAATTAAGGATTCTGATTAAACAAGTCATAGTTTTTACAGTTTATTTTAGTCCAGAGATATTTAGGACTGCGTTGGTGCCGCGGGCGCAGCAGCCGGTGCAGCGGCGGTGGCCGCAGATTCTTCACGAAGGCGGTCCTTCTTGAGCGTTCCCATGAAAGCAGCCTTGTCAGCCGGCGTCTGGAAGCGACCGTGACCAAACTTGGATGACGTGTCAATGAACTTCAGGTTGATCTTCTCAAGAGCTGCTCGCTTGGTGTGCACAATCAGAGACTAAAAACAAAAGACAAAACTCTTATTAATACAAGCCAGACAATCTGAGCTGAATACGTTAAAACATGACATGGGCCCAGTACCCGAAGTCGGAGTTTTGCTACCACATTTCGTTACCAAATGTTGTTTTCGTTTCGCCTATTTGTCTCTCTCTATTGTATGGAGAAAATATGAGACGGCAAAAATACGTTACGTAGTTAGAGTAGTTGTCTCATCTTTTCTCCATACAATAGACAGAGACAAATAGGCAAAACGAAAACAACATTTGGTAACGAAATGTTGTAGATGCACTGGGACCTCGGGCTCAGGAAGTACAATGTGAGCATCTAATTAGCATTTTATTCTAGTTTCAGCAATGAAATGTATGCTTGGCTTTGACTTGATGGCTGCAGAAAAAATGACACAATAATTGGGATATTATGTACCTTTCTCAATGTGATAACTCTCTTCTTAGGTCCCATGCAGCATCCTTTGATCATGATGAAGTCATTGTTGACCTCACCATAATGGGGGAAACCTCCCATGGGGGTGATGGACTTCTCGGACAGGTCATATTCAGTTGAGGCATTGTTCTTGATGACCTTGCCATCCTTGGTGTGAATGCCTAGAAATAGCAATAACCAACATTAGGAACTGAAATCCGTAAAAAGTACCAATACTTTTAAAAATATTAAAATAAACAGGTAATTTACCTTGTCCAATTCGGTAGATTTTCTTGTTCATCTCTGTCCTGTGATGGTAACCCTTCTGACCAGCACGGGCCACAGTGAAGGACACTCTTGAAGGATGCCATGCTCCAATACAAGCAACCTTGCGGAGACCCTTATGTGTCTTGCGCGGAAGCTTCTTTGTGTGCCAACGAGATGTTACACCTGTAAAATTAAAAAACTGGTTACTGTTGGTCTTACAACACTTAATATTAATTATGTAATAGCAATTACATCAGTCCGCCCTAGAAAATCTTCACAAGAACTCAGGTTCTAACCGTATTTATTATTCTAGTTTGTATCATCATCTGAATAATTTAACTGATTTTATTTAAAAATTTTAAGTCGTTTTTAATATAGGTACCTTTGTATCCCTTGCCCTTGGTGACACCAATGCAGTCAATCATCTCATCAGTAGCAAATACAGAGTCAATGGGGATGGGCTTTTCCAAATGTTCCCGAGCCCATTTGACTTTATCCTCAATGGTTCCACCATTGACCTGGATCTCCATAATGTGGGCCTTCTTCTGTCGCTGTTTCAGCAGCTTCATTTGAGTATGGGCAATGATCCTGACCACACTGCAGTAACGGATCATTTTCTTGAAGTCTTTCTCAAGGGATTTCTTCCCAAGCTCGTCCTGCCATTTCTTGCTGGACTTGGTGAATGCCTTCTTCTTGCATTTGTACCTATTAGACCACACATCAGTGGATGCTGTAAGAAAAACCTAGCAGCCTCTTCAGTGAGCGGAGACTGCTTGGTAACAATATGCTTTACGCATACCACAAGAAAGCCCTCTTTCAGTGAGAGGAGAGCTGTTATAGTTTATTAGAAACTTGTTAGTGAATATTTAATGAATACTAAAACAAAGGTGTCAGGATAAAATGCATTTAAGTTTGTACAATTATGTTCAGACTAGATTTTTTTCATTGACAAAGATGTACCTAGATGTCCTTACCAGTTCTTGTAGAAGCGACGACGGCAGTCATCACTCATGTGCTCGGCCCACACAGTCAGGAGAGCACGGAGACCATGCGGGGTGTTGATGTAGCCCACCACACCAACGCACACCATGGGAGGAGTTTCAATCACAGTCACAGCCTCCACGATCTCCTTCTTGTTGATCTCTGGAAGAAGTTAATATAGCTTATCAGCCAGTGCATTTATCAGGGTAAGATGAGGTAAATTCTCTTACATACAGAAAACACATGTTCACATGTACATGCTCTACAAAGATACTAGGCACAGGTACTCACTTGATCCAGGACGGTCAGGTTCACGAACCACGTGGGTCATACCAGCTTTGTAGCCGATGAAAGCGGTGAGATGCACAGGCTTGCTGGCATCATCTTTGGGGAAAGCCTTGACCTTACCACGATGACGGCGGGACCTTTTCTTGGGGTAGAATCCCATAGACCCATGGCGAGGTGCTGAGAACTTCCTGTGCGACTAGAAATGAAAATGCACGTTTACAAATCGTCGATGTATGCAAAATCTTACCATAACATGTAGCTTAATCAGTCCGCCCTAGTAAAATCTTCACAAGAAGTCAGGTTCTAACCGTATAAATATTTTAGAGTTTGTATCATCATTTTACAGGGAGAGGCTTGGGGAGAGGTTAAGAATTGCCACAGAACACAGAATACATTTACAATCACAAAATATTCCAGGCAAACTTTACATACACCCTTAGAAATTAAAACACATAACACAATTTTCGTTATTTTACCATGATCTGTTCAATAAAACTCGATTTTTAATACACTACAACTAACCATGTCGGAAGACAGTCGCAACAAAAATGGCCGAGTTTAGTTTATTGAACTATGAATGAATGAGCGAAGCGAATGTCAAAATCCATCCATGGTTATGGCTGTTTTATACGAGGTAAGTAACTGGCGCCGAAATCGAGACAAGTCAGCGCTGACCTGCCACTGCCATCGTGTAAATCGATTTTGAAGACAGCGCAGTACTGTCGGACAGCGCTGTCTTCAATATTCCCGCTTCATATTTTTCGGCGCAAGTCCGCTCCCCCCGCGACCCGCGCCAGCGCCACTGTTCTCGTGTAAACGCCGAAGCCAGTCACTGTCGGTGTATTGTATGGTGACTACGCTGCATCGCTCCGCGATACGATGACGAAAAAACTGAACGAAGCCGAAAACATAAAGCTCGTACAACTATACAGGGAACATGAGTGCCTGTGGGATAACAAATCTATACATTATAGAAATAAGGATATGCGTGCAACCGCATTGCAGAGTATTGCACAAGAATTGAGTATAGAAGAGATTGGCCCTTCCGAGGTAAAAAATAAAATTAAAAGTTTGAGGGCATCACAAAGGTTATTTTTCTTAAACAATTATTCACTTTCGTTTTTTGTAGTTTTCGATTATTCATTTTACGAACGTGTGTGCACCAAACAAAATATCCTCGACGACTGGCCTCGTGTAAACGGTGGGCGACAGTTTTTGGCGCCAGCGCTGTCTCGGCACTGGCGTCAGTTACTTACCTCGTATAAAACAGCCTTTATTGACGAATAGGAGTGAGGTATATATATCGGAACAGGTAAAAATAACAGGTATTTTAAAACAACAGCTTGGAACTGTTGTCTAAACCACTGAGAACCTGTTCCAGTTCCATTCCACAACAGCCCGAATCTGCCGAAACATGCGTCTCTTTATTCTAGCTTATGGAGATTACTTTTGTTAGAAGGAGACGCCACGCACGGAACATGTGAGGCATATATATCGGAACAGATAACAAAAAAACAGGTGTTTTAAAATAACAGCTTGGAACTGTTGTCTAAACCAACCAATGAGAGCCTGTTCCCTGCCTGTTCCAGTTCCAGTTCCATTCCACAACAGCCCGAATCTGCCGAAACATGCGTCTCTATATTCTAGCTTATGGAGATTACTTATGTTAGAAGGAGACGCCACGCACGGAACATGCTCTTCTCTATTCTAGCTTACGCATCTTACCTTTGTTAGAACGAGATAGCCTGTTACAAGCAGAGAACAGGTGTTGCGTTCGGAAAATACTATGTTGCATGCAACACAACCAGCTGTTATTTTGGAACAGGTTTTTGGAACTGTTGTTTTACTGGAACTGGAACAGGCGGAACAGGTTTCTTATTTTACCTGTTACAAGCAGAGAACAGGTGTTGCGTTCGGAAAATACTATGTTGCATGCAACACAACCAGCTGTTATTTTGGAACAGGTTTTTGGAGCTGTTGTTTTACTGGAACTGGAACAGGCGGAACAGGTTTCTTATTTTACCTGTTCCAACCCACTCCTATTGACGAATCTATAGCTGGGAACAAATTAGCGGACGCGGCTGACGGAGTGACGGACGCGGCTTACAGCCGCGACTGATAGTGTGCACAGTCGAACAGGGACCTGGCTTGCCAGATTTCTGTCGTACGTCCGCACGGGAACGCTCAAGGCTCTCGTAGAGAGTATTATATTCCTTGGCTCAAGGTGACGTCCGCGGCTTACATCCGATTTTTTGCACACTTCAGTGTACATTCATTAGCTAGATAATCCAACAGTCCCGGCTGTCAGCCGCGTCCGCCTAATATGTTCCCAGCTTAAGGGTTCCGTTTTTGCCATTTGGCTACGGAACCCTAAAGATGGGACAGGAAACTTTTTTTAGTTTTCCTTTCCACATATAAATCCTATTATTTTATTGATATGACTTTTCTCGTGAAAATGTTACTTTTTGAGATGTCTCATGTTAGATTTGACTATATATAAAGTGTACTATTCTGATTTGATCGAAAGACGGTTCAGAACGAATCAGATGGTTTTGGAAAAAACGGCCATCATTTTTCCAAAGCCAATTAGGGTAGGGCCGACTTGTGACTGACGACGACTCGATGAAAAAGTATTTACATATTTAGGCCCGTATTCCGAAACAGCGCTTGAGCCTGAGTCGAGCCTCAAGCATAGATTTTATGACAGTTCTCCATTGAAAAGTGTCAAAAATCTGTGCTTGAGGCTCGACTCAGACCTAGGCACGGTTTCAGAATACGGGCCTTAAACTCGGATTTCTAGAAGCTAGCTGACGTTTACTGTGTTGTCAGTTTTTGATGAAATAAAAATAGTGTTGTGACAAAGTGAATGATTGAAAAAACTCCTGAATGAATGAAATTGCCTCGTATTTCTAGTGAATAGTTAGTGTGCCGAACTTGACTTGATGTGCTTGGTTGAGGATCCATATTGTTTGCGCGAAACAATATAGCAACAAAATACACAACAATTACCACAAACACAACGTAACGAAAAACTTTACAAAAACAATAACTAAACAGCGTGAGCGCAGAAAAACATTCGTGCTATCAGACCAGAGGTTAGAAGCCGAATTACAAATAAAATGGTGGTGTTCATCGGTGTTGGTACTAGTCGCCACGCCGCGCTTTGTAATAAACCGTCAAAAAACTGATTGTAGTTACATACTACAAGTACCTAACTTATATCAGAGCACTTTTATACATTTTTTTATACAAATTTCAATATTATTTTATAGTTTGAAATGATTAACTATTCACTCATTGTTCATTCATCTGATTGAACGAGAACTGAACGCAGCACTATTTAAATGTAGCAACATTATTTTACAAAGTGACATTAGCTACTGTCAGTCGGTATCGTTAAAAATCCGACTGTAAGGCAAAATTGATTCGAAATGGACAGATGCCATTAATTAAGAAAAAGAAGTTCTGGGCTGTTATTCACTATTGCCAAACCACGCGTGTTACGTGAACACGATAAGACATCGGCGTGGAATCGCTTAAAATCGTATTCCCTATGCCAAAGTTGTCATTCCATAGCGCGGCACGGTACGATTTGGGCACGGTTAGATCTGTCAAATGAACGCGCTCGATTCTTGCGCGATACGCCACAGATTAGCGTGTTCCTGATAAAGTTAGTATGGCTCGTTTCTCTTGAGCATGTTTTGAGGTTATGTTTGAAAGTTGTTTATCATTGTATCAACAAAGTATCATACAATCATCTACATGGTATAAAATAAAGAAAAACAATGAAAGTAGTGTGGCTTAGCTTTTATAATATTGAAACCATTTTTTTTTACAGGATTGTATGGAGATTTCAAACAAATACTTAGTAGAATTAAATTATACACTTGTTTGATTACATCCTTTCTTGTTCGGTGGTAGGAAATTTCACATAGATTGGAAGCAGCTCATTGAGGGCATTAACAACTTCCTCTTCACAGCGACTTTACCTGAAATCAATAAATAAAATAAAATAAAATAAAAATAAGCCTTTATTTCTCTGACCAAAACAGTTTTGCTTAACCTAACTTATACTAATCCTACTTACTAAATATACTAACTAAGCAAAAGTTTCTATTATGTATGACACCGACGTGGCGGTACTACATAGGTCGGTCGGGTTGTCCTTCGACAAAGGCCTCCTCCAGGGTTTGCCACTTGGCTCGGTCCAGACATGCTCTGCGCCACTCCTTAGGGAGCTCATCCTCCCAACGCTTCAACTGCCGCCCTCTGTTGCGTTTTCCATCTCTAGGGTACCAGACTGCAATCATACGTCCATTTACTCCTTCGGGACCTCATTTTTGGACGTATGAGGTCCTGAAATCAATATCAACCTTTAAATATTGTAGACAATCTACTCAACACTATCTAGCCCCATACTAAGCAGAGCTTGTACTATGGGAACTAGATAGCTGATATTAATACTTAGTATATTTTTTTGTAAATACATAGAATATAATATAACACCCAGACAGAGAACAAACATATTATGTGTTCACCACACAAATTATATTTGTTCTCGGTAGGTATCGAACCCACGACCTACGGCGCAGAAGGCAGAGCTACTCTACCAACTGAGCCAGTCAAGTAGGTAGGTACATTCATCCACTTCACCTCAGCAGCCTGAAATGGTCCACTCCACTGCTGAAGGCAGGCATCTAGGTACCTACTACCACTGCTACTAGTACCGTAGTATTCTTATTTTATCGATGCACTTACTTGGTGTTATGCTGGTAAACCTTTGAGGAGTCATTGTATCCTGCTTGCAAAGATCTCAAGGAGGAAAGAATATACATAATTCTTTGGTAGCCTTGTAGACCGCAGTATAATATCCATTTTATCTTCGCAGAATAACATCCACTTTGTTTTTTTGCCTTTTCAAAGTGTAGATCGTGGTTTATTTGGATGAAGGACATTGGTAAATAATTTCACGCAATCAAAACATACGTTCCGAAACTAGTCAAAGGTGACGGAATGTCATATAATGTTATCAATTATGTTTGGTTCTAAATTTTCGAATCGCTTTAAAATATTGTAAGCTCAACAATAGATGGATTAGCATGCTTATAATTCAAAATATTTATTATTTGAGTTGAAAATATGGAAACAAAAACTTATCCTGCAAATTTATTTAAAAACCGATAATTTTCCGAGTGGACCAGACGCAAGAGTTTGAACGCATCATGTGAAATAAAACGTGGGGCATAGACAACTAGTCTTGTGGCTTAGTGAATACCATTTTTCGATTCCACACCAAGGCACGATAAGAATCGCGTTGGTGTTTAAATCACGTTGTGACGTCACACGTTTTGGGCACGGAATCTCCAATGTCATAGTGAATAACGTCCCAGCAGGGACGTTATTCACTGGAAAATTCTATGAAAAATGGTATTCACTAAGCCACAAGACTAGTTGTCTATGCCCCACGTTTTATTTCACATGATGCGTTCAAACTCTTGCGTCTGATCCACTCGGAAAATTATCGGTTTTTAAATAAATTTGCAGGATGAGTTTTTGTTTCCATATTTTCAACTCAAATAATAAATATTTTGAATTATAAGCATGCTAATCCATCTATTGTTGAACTTACAATATTTTAAAGCGATTTGAAAATTTAGAACCAAACATAATTGATAACATTATATGACATTCCGTCACCTTTGACTAGTTTCGGAACGTATGTTTTGATTGCGTGAAATTATTTACCAATGTCCTTCATCCAAATAAACCACGATCTACACTTTGAAAAGGCAAAAAAACAAAGTGGATGTTATTCTGCGAAGATAAAATGGATATTATACTGCGGTCCTACAAGGCTACCAAAGAATTATGTATATTCTTTCCTCCTTGAGATCTTTGCAAGCAGGATACAATGACTCCTCAAAGGTTTACCAGCATAACACCAAGTAAGTGCATCGATAAAATAAGAATACTACGGTACTAGTAGCAGTGGTAGTAGGTACCTAGATGCCTGCCTTCAGCAGTGGAGTGGACCATTTCAGGCTGCTTAGGTGAAGTGGATGAATGTACCTACCTAGTAGAGTAGCTCTGCCTTCTGCGCCGTAGGTCGTGGGTTCGATACCTACCGAGAACAAATATAATTTGTGTGGTGAACACATAATATGTTTGTTCTCTGTCTGGGTGTTATATTATATTCTATGTATTTACAAAAAAATATACTAAGTATTAATATCAGCTATCTAGTTCCCACAGTACAAGCTCTGCTTAGTATGGGGCTAGATAGTGTTGAGTAGATTGTCTACAATATTTAAAGGTTGATATTGATTTCAGGACCTCATACGTCCAAAAATGAGGTCCCGAAGGAGTAAATGGATGTATGATTGCAGTCTGGTACCCTAGAGATGGAAAACGCAACAGAGGGCGGCAGTTGAAGCGTTGGGAGGATGAGCTCCCTAAGGTGGCGCAGAGCATGTCTGGACCGAGCCAAGTGGCAAACCCTGGAGGAGGCCTTTGTCGAAGGACAACCCGACCGACCTATGTAGTACCGCCACGTCGGTGTCATACATAATAGAAACTTTTGCTTAGTTAGTATATTTAGTAAGTAGGTTAGTATAAGTTAGGTTAAGCAAAACTGTTTTGGTCAGAGAAATAAAGGCTTATTTTTATTTTATTTTATTTTATTTATTGATTTCAGGTAAAGTCGCTGTGAAGAGGAAGTTGTTAATGCCCTCAATGAGCTGCTTCCAATCTATGTGAAATTTCCTACCACCGAACAAGAAAGGATGTAATCAAACAAGTGTATAATTTAATTCTACTAAGTATTTGTTTGAAATCTCCATACAATCCTGTAAAAAAAAATGGTTTCAATATTATAAAAGCTAAGCCACACTACTTTCATTGTTTTTCTTTATTATAAACCATGTAGATAATTGTATGATACTTTGTTGATACAATGATAAACAACTTTCAAACATAACCTCAAAACATGCTCAAGAGAAACGAGCCATACTAACTTTATCAGGAACACGCTAATCTGTGGCGTATCGCGCAAGAATCGAGCGCGTTCATTTGACAGATCTAACCGTGCCCAAATCGTACCGTGCCGCGCTATGGAATGACAACTTTGGCATAGGGAATACGATTTTAAGCGATTCCACGCCGATGTCTTATCGTGTTCACGTAACACGCGTGGTTTGGCAATAGTGAATAACAGCCCTGATCTGGGGCGATAATCGCTATTGCCGAGCCACGCGC
This sequence comes from Thera obeliscata, assembly GCA_947578465.1. Taxonomy (NCBI): domain Eukaryota; kingdom Metazoa; phylum Arthropoda; class Insecta; order Lepidoptera; family Geometridae; genus Thera; species Thera obeliscata. The sequence goes on from OX387924.1 coordinate 7,541,584, forward strand.
GTTACTTGAACACGTTAAGACATCGGTTTAGCAATCGTCGGATTTTGAACGAATCATGTGAAATAACCAAAACATCAAACGTGGGGCATAGACAACTAGTCTTGAGGCATACAGAATACCATTTTTCGATTCCACACCAAGGCGCGTTTGCGTTTAGATCACGTTGTAACGTCACACGTTTTGGGCACGGAATCTCCAATGTAATAGCGAATAAGGCCCAAGGGGCGTTATTCGCTATTGCCGAACCACGCGCGTTACGTGAACACGTTAAGACATCGGTTTAGCAATCGTCGGATTTTGAGCGAATCATGTGAAATAACCAAAACATCAAACGTGGGGCATAGACAACTAGTCTTGAGGCATACAGAATACCATTTTTCGATTCCACACCAAGGCGCGTTTGCGTTTAGATCACGTTGTAACGTCACACGTTTTGGGCACGGACGGAATCTCCAATGTAATAGCGAATAAGGCCCCTGCTGGGCAGTTCGCAAATTGCTACAACTGCAAAATTGCGAATTCGATAGTTTTTAACAAAATCTATGACAATATCACCATAGTAATGGCTGCTCCAATGGAAAGAATTCAAGTTCTTGATGAAATTGAAAAGGATATCATCACATGCCTTCAATGTTCAGGTAGAGCTCGAAGTATCTACTACATCACACCCTTTGTTTATCGCTGGCTATGTACCTACCTTTATAATAGCTGCTATTATATTACTGTTACTTGTGTTGTATTTAATAGAATATTTAATTTTAGCTCAAGCACTACTGGAACTTAGTAAAGAAAAATCTGGACTAAAACAAGCAGAAGCCAACACTACACAGTTCCTAAGAACACTCAGCCAAGTGGAGTCCAAGTTGAGTGATCAAATCAATTATTTAACTCAAGTTTCTACTGGCCAGCCTCATGAAGGCTCCGGCTATGCCTCTCAAAAAGTGCTGCAAATGGCCTGGCATAGATTAGAACATGTTCGCTCTTGGGTCAACGAACTGGACCGTTTGAAAGCATCCCATTTGGCTGCAACCACCCGATCTCAGCCTGGTAATATGCCTAATGGTAGTATGACATCATCAGGAACAAGTACATAAAAAATATTCCAAAATTGTTGTTTTTAATGGCTTAGGGATAATAATTTAGTCTAGTTCTCTATGTATTTTTTTCAAATATACTTAAACTCAGATAAACTGATTGTAAAAGGCAATTAATAATTAAACCCTGTTAATAACCCTGTTAAATTTTCTTCTAAACAAGCTATTTTGTGTGTGGCAAGCAAGATAGAGGTAGGTATAAATAGATTGTATACAGGGTAGGTTGGGCAGTACAGAGAAGCTGGCATGAGGGATTTATTGTATGATGGAGGTGTCCAGTTTAACATCTCTAGCCTAGCCTATTTTGGGATTTTAATGGACCTGCTCTTTCATACCATGTGATTAATTCTGTGGAACACCTGGATATAATCTTCTTTTATACATACATACATAAAATCACGCCTTATTCCCATGGGGGTAGGCAGAGATCACGGATTTCCATTTGCTACGATCCTGACACACCTCTTTCGCTTCGTTCACTCTCATAACATTCTTCATACATGCTCGTCGGTTTAGGGTACTCCTAACCTGGCCTTTCTCTAAAACGTCTGCGATCTGATCGAGATACATGCGCCTAGGTCTTCCCCTTCCAGCAGTTCCATTCACGCTCGCCTGATGCAATTGTTTTGTTAGTCTCCTTTCATCCATTCTCTCTACATGTCCAAACCATCTTAGCATACCTTTCTCTACTCTCATCACTACGTCTTCTTTCACACCGTATTCCTCTCTTATCACACTGTTTTTCACTCTTCTTTTATAAATCTTCATTTTAAATAAAATATGTGAGGATATGTACTCAAACAAAAATTTATTGTACTAATATAAAAAAAACATTTTATGCATTATGGTTTGGTGATAAACTGTTGCATTTTTGTGAAATTATAAAGCAAAATTTCATCTAACTAGGTCTTAATATGCTTAGTGACTTAGATAATAAGAGTAACATCAAGTAAAATAAATTAAATTCTACCTATATACTTGTGTAACTTATTTAATAGTCAGCATACCTATCATTCTTCAATGCCCTGCTAATTCAATGGAATTGATGGAGAATAACACAGTATATCTAAAAACTTCAGTTTATGATGGATGCCGCACATTCTACACAATCTGAACATTTTATCACAATACAATTAAATAAAGATAAGATAATACCAAATCCTGCAAAAAAATTATATGATAAATTGCACTACTATTATCACATGTGACCTTTTCACCTTGACCACAAATTAACAAACAATAAGGTACCTACATCCATTTATTTCAAACAATTAAATTTATACAAATAGGTGCTAATATGTACAACAAGACATTACTCGCCCTGGACAGCACAACACACATCATTCTCATTCAAAATAATGTCTTCAAATAGATAAGCAGGAATAATGATAATTGGTATGGATTGTACTACTAGGCTGGGAGTTATCTACCGTGCGACTTTGATACAAATATAGATTGTTATAGAAGCTATGTAAATTAAGCCTTTAAAGCAAGCAATGATATCAAAAGGAACTTAAATATTACCTAACTGAAATAACTCAAGCCCGGATTAAATATACATAGACAAAATTAATCCTTCATGATACCATACAAATTCTCATCTCCATACATAAAAAAGCAGCCAAGTGCGAGCCGGACTCGCCCATGAAGGGTTCCGTAGCATCAAGTAACATAGGTAATATAAAGGTTCTTGTAGTTCGTCGAAAGGTAAATTGCGGTTTACGATTTATGACGTATAAAAAAAAAACTACTGACTAGATCTCGTTCAAACCAAATATCGTTGAAAGTTTGCATAGTAATGTACAACATATATTTTTTTTAGTTTTATCATTCCCGTATTTTAGAAGTTAGAGGGGGGGGGACCAACTTTTTTCAACTTTGGAAGTGTCTCTCGCGCAAACTATTCAGTTTAGAAAAAAACGATATTAGAAACCTCAACATCATTTTTGAAGACCTATTCATAGATACCCCACACGTATGGGTACGATGAAAAACATTTTTTTGAGTATCAGTTTGAAGTATGGGGACCCCCAAAATTTATAGTTTTTTTTCTATTTTTGTGAAAAAATCTTAATGCGGTTTACAGAATACATCTACTCGCCAAGTTTCATCAGTGTAGCTCTTATGGTTTCGGAGAAAAATGGCTGTGACACGGTCGGACAGACAGACAGACAGACATGACGAATCTATAAGGGTTCCGTTTTTGCCATTTGGCTACGGAACCCTAAAAAGTGTAGACGAAATATCGCATAGACGCTAACGCCATCTATTAGGGATTCCACAGTAACTGCGAGTGCTGGCGAGTTGGCGGGTAGTTTGACATTGGTACCTACCTACGCCCTACTGTTATTGCAATACAATAGGTAGGTATAAAATAAAACGAAATCATGATGATGATGCTTCGTTTATTGGTCTAAAATCTAAATACATAAATTGTTGTATAACAAACAGAAGTACAATTACTATAATTATATATTATTAACACAGCCTAATTCAACGTGAGGTATTTGTCAATAACCGCAACAATATAATCGAAAATTCACTTTTTGGTTTTTTTTTATGAAATAGTAATAACTATCAGGATTTAACATTGTTGGCAAGATCTCAAATCAACCATAATAAATATATTTGGACAAGAACAGATTTTTAATTGTTTTCTCTTCAGAACTGTTCTTACACAAGGTTTCTTTAGGTCACTATATTATTTCTCACTTTTTTACTAACTAGTCTCAACCACAGTGTTGCGAGTTGCCTCAAGCAAACAGGGGGAGAAGATAGTAAACATATATTTGCTGAAGCTTTCATCACAAACTCTAGAAAAACTCGAACAACAAAACAAAAACTTTGTTAGAATTTCAGTTGAAGTTGACATTTTGTTAAAATTAGGGTTGCCATGCATCAAATCTATCAAAATATTGATCTCGATTCTTGACATCTGACTTTGTTGAAAATAATCGATTATTTTTAATATTGAGAGTATTAATGTGTAGGTTTTTAATAAAATAATAAATAAACTTCATTTAGTAATTTATTAATTAAAATAAGTGTAAACATATCATTAACATGTAAAATAAACTATAGAAAATAAAGTTAGTATCGATATTAATAATCGTTTTCATCGATTGTTGATATTCATCACAAGACTTTTGTATAATGGTAACTTTTTCTTGTTCTGTCTCGTTTCCTCTTGCATATTCAATATCTTCTGCCTCACTCACTCTTATTCCATATTTTGTAGTCTTCACAGCTTCAAACAAAGCTAAAAGACCCTGCCGAAATGTGAGCTCGTTTGTCGTTGCTTGCTACATTGCTAGTACTTAACTTCCTCAATCTATGTACCTGGTACATAGATTGAGGAAGTTAGGTAGGTACTACCTATGGTACATTGCTACCTATGGTACCTACCTGCTCATCAAGCTGTCAAGGTTTTATGTTTTCCTTTGGCAAAGAGGCCGAGACCATTCTAGGGTCACTAGTGTCTATTGTGAATCTATAATAATATTGTCGTTGGTAATACGAGGGCAGTTGTCTTGCGAGTTCTTGTAATGGCGGATAGGCCTTTAATAATAAAATGTGTGTGATATAAAAACTACACTGCGTTTGCTATCTAGAAAATCTCAATAGGTTATGGGCCCAGTGAGCTAGAGTGCAAATGCATTAAAAACATAAAAATAAGAATTAAAAACAGTAAAAATAAAACGGGAAAAATGTCCGGGTAAAACAGATGAAGATACGGTAGAAAAGTTGACGTCGTCAAAGAATTTTCACCTATGGAAATTCGAACTAAATGTGCATTTTCGAGCAAGCCAGCTGGAAGGTACTGTAAAAACATCAGAAGATAAAATTGATGATCTAAAAGATGCCAAAGCACAGAAATTAATACTATGCTCGATCGATAGAAAACTAAAGGCGCATATACTTGGGTGTAAAACGGCTGCAGAAATGTATACAAAGTTGTGTAGCATTTTTGAGGGAAATGAAGAACGAAACAAATGTTCGCTACTTCAAGAATTCTTCAATTTCCAGTACAAAGATCAGACAATGACGCAACTAATAACAGAAGTCGATAATTTGGCAATGAGACTGAATAGCTTGGGTCAAAAAATCGATGATGACTTGGTGATGTCGAAATTGCTGACATGCTTGCCAACCTCATACAAGTTCTTCGTAACGGCTTGGGAAGCTACATCAAAAGAAAATAAAACACTAATAAATCTAACAAACAGGCTGGGGGCTAATTCTCGGGCCGATCTCGATCATTTTGCAATTTTATTTTATTACTTCTTTTCGAAGGGGGAATGGATTATTTCCTTGAATAATTCATAAACGACCTCTTCGTAAGAGCCTCGACAGCTACGATATACGGAAAACGTACAAAAAGTGCGGGGTTGTGAAAAGAAGCAATAAAATAAAATTTCAAAATGATCGAGATCGGCCCGAGAATTAGCCCCCTGCTCATGGAAGAGTCTAGAAATGAAACAAAAGAAGAACCAATGGCCTATAAAGCTTCAACACACAGGATGAAATGTTTTAAGTGTGGAAAGTTGGGGCATATTAAAATAAATTGCAAAACGCAAAATGAGAACTGTAAAATAAAAAATAATACAACCCAATGTACCATTTGTAAGAAAACAAATCATGCGGAAGAAAATTGTTTTTTCAGGAAAAACAAAGGAAAGGCTGAAACATCATTTTTGACAAGCGGTGATAAAAAGACAGAATCGAAATTTGTGGTTGATTCTGGAAGCACAGTTCATATGACAAACAATCTAAATCTAATGTCAGGGTATCAAGAAAATAAAACAGAAGTTGCAGTTGCTGATAACAACACCATGATCTCGGAGGGTGTTGGAGCTGTGAAAGGTACCAGTTGCAATTTAGAAAAGACATTGTTTGTTCCTGAACTGGCACAAAACTTGATGTCGGTGAGTGCAATAACTAATAACCAGGGTTCAGTATTATTTACTGGTAATAAAGTAGAAATATATAAAAATAAAGAGCTCGTTTTAAAAGGAGTGAAAGAAAATGGATTATATTATGTCGATATAAATAAAAATAATAATGATGAAGTTTCTTTGCTTATGCAAGAAAAAGGGACTGCCCTTGAGTGGCATAGAAGACTGGGACATCCAGGTAAAGGAATATTACAGACATTAACAAAGGTGGCAGATGGAATAAAAATAGATGGAAATGACAAAATTGAAGAGAACTGTGAGATATGTATAAAAGCAAAGCAAACAAAGCTACCACATAATACAATAAGAAAAAGAGGAGAAAGAAATCTGGAAATAATAAACACAGACGTATGTGGACCTTTTGAAACTGAAACGCATGACGGAAAACGGTATTTTGTCACGATGATTGATGACTACAGTCACTTTACAAAAGTATACGTCATAAAGCAAAAAAGTCAAGTTCCAGATATAATTAAAAATTATGTTGAAGAAACAGAACGAGAAAAAAATGAGAAAGTTTCTTGTATTCGGTGTGATAACGGAGGAGAGTACACAAACAATTATTTGAAGAATTGGTGTCTAAATAAAGGTATAAAAATGGATTTTACAGTTCCATACACACCAGAATTAAATGGCAGATCAGAGAGATTTAATAGAACTATTCTAGAGAAAACTAGAGCAATGTTGTTCAACAAAAACATTGAAAATGAGATGTGGGGTGAGGCTATACTGAGTGCAGTTTATTTAATAAACAGACTACCCAGTGATGCTCTACAGAAAAGAACACCATATGAAGTATGGAATAGAAGACGTCCTGACATATCAAATATACAAGAATTTGGAACGATTATGTATTTAAAACATCAAGGACATCTAAAAAAGTTACAACCGAGAAGTAAAAAACTAATGATGGTGGGATACACTAATAACGGCTACAGGCTGTGGAATCCTGAACAACGTAAAATTGAAATTGGAAGAGATGTTGTAATTGTTAAAAATGTTGATGAAAAAATGGAAAATGACGAAGAAAGAGTAAGAGTCACTACAGATGAGACAGTAATAAATGACACAGAAGACAATGTAATAATATCAGATGTTATTGAAGAAGAAGAGATTTACTACAGTGAAGAAGAACAGGAAAATAATGAAACTGGTCGAGTTGAACTAATAGAAAGATCTGATGATGATTCACTGATACATGAAGTTGAGGAACAAAGAAGATCAAAGAGAATCAGAAAACTCCCTGCTAAGTTTAGTGATTATGCGTTAATAACTTATAATGATGCTATTTCAGGTACAGAAAGAGACAGTTGGAAGAAGGCAATCGATTCGGAGAAGGAGTCTCTTCTAGCTAATAAAACGTGGGAAATAGCTGATGATAGCAAGAAGCACAGGGTAAGGAAAAAAAAAAAAAAGAAGTAAAATAAAAAAGAAAGTATGTCTAGTAGTCAGAGGTTTTGAGCAATATTGTTTAGAGTATGATGAAATCTACAGTCCAGTAGTAAGTCAATCAGCTTTGAAGTCTCTGTTTGCTATAGCTGCATATAATGATTGATGAAATAATGAGTTTCGATGTAAAAACAGCATTTTGTATGGGGAACTGTCTGATAAAAATATGTAAAGAAAATATTAAGATATTTAGCTGGCACAAAAGATAAAAATATTTATATGAGAATACCAGAAGGTTACGAAAAAGAATCTTACAAGGTTATAAGATTAAATAAAGCTTTGTATGGACTTAAGCAAGCTACTATTACATAAAACAAAACTGTAATCATTGCGATTTATGTAGATGATGATTTAGCTATTGCTAAAGACAAGCAAATACTGATAAATATTTTAAATTGTATAAAAGAACATTTCGAAATTAAAATATATGAGGATCCTAAGAATTATATTGGATTAGAAGTAAGTAAAGGCTCAGAAAGTATAAAACTGACTTTAAAAAATGTAAATTTGAGCTTCATAGTGGAAAGCTGTTGAGCAAATGAATATTAACAACTAGGTATGTTATTGTATTAATAATAATGAATTTTGTTTTGTATGCTAAATAGTTGTTGAAAATGTTGAATGCATAGTAGATAAAAGTTATAAGATATTTTGTTTAAAAATATGTGAATGAGATTCAGATTATTTTTTTTTTAAAATAGGAGAAGGTGTCAAGGTTTTATGTTTTCCTTTGGCAAAGAGGCCGAGACCATTCTAGGGTCACTAGTGTCTATTGTGAATCTATAATAATATTGTCGTTGGTAATACGAGGGCAGTTGTCTTGCGAGTTCTTGTAATGGCGGATAGGCCTTTAATAATAAAATGTGTGTGATATAAAAACTACACTGCGTTTGCTATCTAGAAAATCTCAATACTGTTGTGTATCGGTCCTAATTGTGTCTGTGGTCGGTTGGTCACGTGACAATAGAGAAGGAGGACTGTTTTCATGTATGTAATGGCGTCCCGGTGTTGTAGAAGTTGATTTGGTAAAATATAAAATAAAGTGTTAAACAGCATAAACTACCTAGTGTTTTCAGTGTAACAGTATACGTTACAAATTGGCGACGAGGATGAAGGCATTATTTGGTCATATAGAGCCTTACACGGCGGAGAGAGATTTTCGAGATTATGTGGACAGAATGGAGCAGTTTTTTGTGGTGAACAATGTAGAAAATGAAAAGAAAGTGGCTATGTTTTTAACGTTAGTTGGGCCTGAGCCATATAATGTGGCAAAGAACTTAGTTGCCCCTAAAAAGCCGAGCGAGAAAACTTTCGACGAGTTGGTAACATGCCTCACGGCTCACTATGTAACAAAAAAATCGACAGTCTCGGAAAGGTACGATTTCTATAAAAGCAAACAGCTAGAAAGGCAGTCGGTGAAGGATTTTGTGGTGGAAATAAAGAAAATGGCAGCGGGGTGTGATTTTGGGGACTTCCTGGATCAAGCATTGCGGGATAAGTTAGTGTGCGGCGTGGCTAGTGAGGCTCTCATCAGGAAATTTCTTACAGAGGGTACCGATCTTTCATTCGAAAAGGCATATAAGATAGCAATTGCCTTTGAATCGGCTGAGCGAGAATCAAAAAGCATGCAACCAGAAGCAAATGTGTGTGCGGTTAATGAAAGAGCAAGAAAATTTACATACACTGCACAATATGAATGCTCAAGGTGCGGAGGGCATCATTCAGCGGATAGGTGTTTCAAGAAAACCTGGACATGTTATTTATGCAAAAAAACAGGTCACATTGCAGCTAAGTGCCGTCACAGGGCAAACCGGAATACTGTTAAATATGTTGAGGAAAGTGACAAGCCAGATCAGTCTTCAAGCAAGGATGATGCAGAGGAGGTGATCATTGGCTCCATTATGAGCATTTATAATGAGGGAGAGGGGCCAGCAGAGGTGAACTTGTGACTAGGCGGGAGGAGTATTAAATTACAAGTGGACACGGGAGCTTGCAGTACAGTGATACATATAGTGGACTATCATAAATATTTGAAAGGCAAAAAATTGCAAAACTGTTTCTTTAAATTAAGTTCAGTGTCTGGTGAAAAGTTAAACATAGCGGGTATTCTCAAAATTAAAGTAAATAAGTTAGATAAGATTCTAGATTTAATAGTATTAGATAAATGTAGGTATTTTGCACCCTTAATGGGAAGAAATTGGTTGAAAGTGTTGTTTCCGAATTGGCAGAAAGGTTTTCAAAAAAGGGAAGAGTCGGTGATTCAAGAAGTCAAAAGTACGGGGTTGTTGGAATTGAGTATTGTTGATAAGTTGGTGGAGACAGTCAAGAAACAGTTTGAGGTGGTGTTTGTAAAGGATAGATCTTCTCACATTGCTGACATGAAAGCGCATTTAAAACTAAAAGAGGGAGCTTCACCTATTTTTCACAGAGCCTATACAATACCTTTTGCAAAAAAAGAGGAGGTAGAAAAAGAATTATTAAGTATGGAAAAAGCGGGCATTTTACAAAGGGTTCAATATAGTGATTGGGCTAGTCCAATAGTTTTAGCTCAAAGAAATGACAGAAAACTAAGACTTTGTGTGGATTATAAAGTAACTTTAAATAAAGTACTAGATACAGAACACTATCCTTTGCCCATTCCGGAAGACATTTTTACAGAATTAACGGGTGCTAGCATATTTTGTGTACTTGATCTGACTGGGGCCTACCAGCAGTTATTGTTAGATGACAAGGCAAAAGAGTACATGACTATAAATACCCACCTTGGACTGTTTCAACCAACTCGGTTACAATTTGGTGTATCTAGTGGGCCATCAGTTTTTCAGTGTGTTATGGATCAAATATTAACCGGGCTAGAAAATGTCAAGTGTTTCATTGATGATGTGGTCATAAAGGGATCTAATATACAGGATTGTCATGAAAACCTAACAAAAGTATTAGAAAGACTAAAGTTATACAATGTAAAAGTAAATGTAGACAAATGTCAATTCTTTTGTGAGGAGATCAAGTTTTTGGGTCATTTAATTAATAAGGAGGGTATTCAACCCTTGCCTGATAAGGTGGAGGCTATAACACATGCACCGGCGCCAAAATCAGTTCAACAATTGCAAGCATATTTAGGGTTGTTAAATTACTATGGCAAGTTTATTCCTCGATTATCTGAAAAGTTGGTTCCCCTGCATAGACTGTTAAGGAAGGATGTACCATTTGTGTGGTCACAAGAATGTAATGCGGCTTTCGAAAATAGTAAACAAAGTATTGTAAACAATAACCTTTTAGTACATTATGATGGAAAAAGACCTTTATTTGTGACAACGGATGCCAGTGAATATGGGGTGGGTGCCGTGCTGAGTCATAAAATTGATGAGGAACCAATATGTTTTGCTTCAGCTACTTTAAATAGTGCTCAGAAAAATTATTCCCAAGTAGAAAAGGAGGCTCTGGCTATTATATTTGCGGTTCAAAAATTTCATAAGTTTGTATATGGTAGGAAATTCACTTTGGTAACGGACCACCAGCCACTGCAATTTATTTTTGACCCATTAAGGAAAATACCAGTTACTGCAAATGCGCGACTACAGCGTTGGGCCTTGTTGTTGTCAGGGTACCAGTATGACATTAAGTACAGGAAGGGCACTTTGTTAGGAAATGCTGACGCTCTATCCAGATTGCCCCTTCCAAAAGAGACTGAAGTAATGGAGTGTATAAATTCCTTTAATTTGACAACAGACATGCCCTTGGATTTTCAAGATATAGCTAAATGTACGCAAAAGGATAGCATATTGAGTAGAGTTTTTGCGTTTATAATGACTGGTTGGCCAAATCACATGGAGGAAGAAAAAATAAAACCATATTTTTCAAAAAGAGGTGAATTAGTGACAGAGCAAAGATGTGTTTTATGGGGGAATAGGGTGGTCATTCCTGAAAAGTTAAGATATCATGTGTTAAGTTTGTTTCATGAGGGGCATAATGGGATTGTACAGACTAAAATGATTCTAAGAGAGTACTGTTGGTGGCCTAAAATGAATGAAGATGTGGAAACATTCATAGCCAAATGTGATTTGTGTCAGGCCAGCCGGAATTTTGTTAATGATTTTCCATTGATATCTTGGAAACCAAGCAAATGTAATTTCGAAAGAGTTCATATTGATTTTTTTATGAGGGAGGCGGATACTTACCTGTTAATAGTTGATTCGAAATCCAAATGGTTAGATGTTCACATTATGAGAAATACTACGGCCACTCTGGTGATAGAGAAACTGTGTAAAACTTTTGCGGTAATGGGAGTCCCTGCTGAGTTAGTGAGTGATAATGGACCACCATTCACTTCACAAGAGTTTTTGAATTTTTTAAAGGCTAATGGGTGTCAACCCCTGAAAAGTCCTCCCTACCATCCACAAGCTAATGGTTTAGCAGAAAGATCTGTGCAAACAATAAAGAAATCTTTAAAAAGACTTTGGGAAAGCCACTCCCATTCTAGGCTATCTAAAGAAGTAGTTTTGCAAAATTTTCTATTTAACTATCGCAACACTCCAAATTCAACGGGTTATTCACCTAATGAAATATTGTTTAAATATAAGCCTAGGTCACGATTTGATATGCTTAAGCCAACTAATATTGTCACTAAAAAGTCAGCTGAAAATTTCCACAGGCTTGAGGGGGAAAAGGGGTTTAAAGTAGGAGACAATGTATGGTGTAAAAATTTGCATGGAGAGAAACTTTGGATAAAGGGGGTTATATCTAAATGCCTTAGCAAGGTCAGATATATGGTAAATGTGGAAGGTATAGAAAAATATTATCATGCCTCAGCATTGAGACTAAATACCACTTCAAATGCTCTTTCAAGCCATGATACAGAAGCATTGTTACATTCTTCGGAGGTTATTAACAATAGATCTAACTTAGGATTAGAAGGAAAGGAGAGGCAAAGAGAAAGAGAGGATGGTGACAGGGTTGTGGAGACGAATGAGCCGTTGGGGTATGAGGAAGTTTGTGTAAATGAGGATCGGAATGATTTTAATATACTTAGATAATGCTGAGAGAGTCTGTAATCAGGAAGATGTGGTGGTTGAAAGAGGGGGATTGGAAGATCCGATTAGAACGCCAGGTATGAATGTAAATACAAGGGAAGCAGTTGAAATCAGAAGGTCTAGTAGGATAAGGAGAGTTCCTCAGCGGTTAGATTTGTAGACCTATTTCACTGTAAGATTTAAAATTAAATTAAGTTAGACTAGGTATATAAAAGTCCGAATAAATGATAATAAGCATAATGAAACAATTCAGATAATGTTAATATTGTTATATCAAATTTGTAACTTTTAAAAAGTAGGTTTTGTTACTATGTACCTATAATGCTTTTAAAAAAGGGACGAATGTTGTGTATCGGCCCTAATTGTGTCTGTGGTCGGTTGGTCACGTGACAATAGAGAAGGAGGACTGTTTTCATGTATGTAATGGCGTCCCGGTGTTGTAGAAGTTGATTTGGTAAAATATAAAATAAAGTGTTAAACAGCATAAACTACCTAGTGTTTTCAGTGTAACAGTATACGTTACAAATACAAGCAAGGCGCCTCACTTTTAGTGAAAGAATTAATACGTAACCCACAAATAGGTAATACTATGTAGAGTAGAGAGAGGCTAGAAATAAATAATAACGAGACATTCATCAAGACACCTCAACAGCAGTAGCTCATGAAAAAAAATCCTGGATGACAAATGAAATGAGTCGAGCAAAATGAGTTACACTCACTACTTCGCATGTGACATGACATTTGAAGCATGACATTGTGACACCTCACGGTACAAGAACGAGGGCCTCATACAAACTCTTTTTGAAACGGTGTCCTACCCAACACTACTCTCTAGTCTCTGCTTACAGTCCGGCAAGTATAACTTGGCGGGTCTGAAGTGAGCTGTTCGATCGTTAATGGCCAATGACTGATGGAAGATTGGCCAAACGGCTAGCTTCAGACCCGCCAAGTTATACTTGCCGGACTGTACTAGGCTTGTTGAAAAAATATCGATTTGAACTATGAATGAATGAGCGAAGCGAATGTCAAAATCCATCCATGGATATTGACGAATCTATAACTGGGAACAAATTAGCGGACGCGGCTGACGGAGATGACGGACGCGGCTTACAGCCGCGGCTGATAGTGTGCACAGTCGAACAGGGACCTGGCTTGCCAGATTTCTGTCGGACGTCCGAACGGGAACGCTCAAGGCTCTCGTAGAGAGTATTATATTCCTTGGCTCAAGGTTACGTCCGCGGCTTACATCCGATTTTTTGCACACTTCAGTGTACATTCATTAGCTAGATAATCCAACAGTCCCGGCTGTCAGCCGCGTCCGCCTAATATGTTCCCAGCTTAAGGGTTCCGTTTTTGCCATTTGGCTACGGAACCCTAAAGATGGGACAGGAAACTTTTTTTAGTTTTCCTTTCCACTTATAAATCCTATTATTTTATTGATATGACTTTTCTCGTGAAAATGTTACTTTTTGAGATGTCTCATGTTAGATTTGACTATATACATAAAGTGTACTATTCTGATTTGATCGAAAATGTTTCTGATGGTTTTGGAAAAAACGGCCATCATTTTTCCAAAGCCAAAACCACTCAAACGTCCCACTGCTGGACCTGGAAATGCGTCACGCGTCCGAAACGCGTCCGAAAAGCAGAAAACGTCGCTTCCGGAAGCTTGCGCATGCCCGAATTAATGCCAAAGAAACTAAAAAGTCTTTTTCCCAACAAGAAACTACTTTGTTTACCTTATTTCAGTCACTTCCTATTAGAAAAGAGTATGGGTATCATGTAGAACATTTTTTTCCGACAAGAAATCATTTAATAGCGGCGGGTAGCATTTTAAAACGATTTTTTTCGCTACCTTGCAATTTTTGAGATTTTGTCGGCTATTCTTATTTTTACGAAAAACTTTTTAGATCACCATCAAGCCTTATTTCCAAGGAAAAAATACATGCATAACAATCCCAAAACAACCCTCAATTAATTTATTATAAACAAAAACAAAACAAAGAAAATTTACGAAATTGCGCTTGCGCAGCCATTTTTCGCACGGAAAATTTTCACTTTTTTACAAATTTAATCATTCTAAAATATTTTTTCACTGGCAACACGTCGTTTTATGGCTGCAGTCCATGGAGGCAGGTGTCAGGCCAGTTAATGTACAACCAGAAATTCGAAAAGTTCATTTTGAACTTTTTGGGTACTACAGTACCACGGACGCGTAGCGGCCGAGCAATCGTGGAACTATAGTGCCACGATTTTTCTCGGACGTTTCGCGATTTACTAATCGTGGCACTATAGTGCCACGTAACGCGTGAGTGGCTAAGATAGGGCCGACTTGTGACTGACGACGACTCGACGAAAAAGTATTTTATCTTTAATTAAACTCGGATTTTTAATTAGAAGCTAGCTGACGTTTACTGTGTTGTCAGTTTTTGATGAAATAAAAATAGTGTTGTGACAAAGTGAATGATTGAAAAAACTCCTGAATGAATGAAATTGCCTCGTATTTCTAGTGAATAGTTAGTGTGCCGAACTTGACTTGATGTGCTTGGTTGAGGATCCATATTGTTTGCGCGAAACAATATAGCAACAAAATACACAACAATTACCACAAACACAACGTAACGAAAAACTTTACAAAAACAATAACTAAACAGCGTGAGCGCAGAAAAACATTCGTGCTATCAGACCAGAGGTTAGAAGCCGAATTACAAATAAAATGGTGGTGTTCATCGGTGTTGGTACTAGTCGCCACGCCGCGCTTTGTAATAAACCGTCAAAAAACTGATTGTAGTTACATACTACAAGTACCTAACTTATATCAGAGCACTTTTATACATTTTTTTATACAAATTTCAATATTATTTTATAGTTTGAAATGATTAACTATTCACTCATTGTTCATTCATCTGATTGAACGAGAACTGAACGCAGCACTATTTAAATGTAGCAACATTATTTTACAAAGTGACATTAGCTACTGTCAGTCGGTATCGTATAATTAAAAATCCGACTGTAAAGGGGTCTCTACACATTTGCCCATGCTGGGCCAGGCTCCGCCAATGCACAATTGTAGACCACGATCACTTGGTGTTCACACATTGGCGCATGGCTCATTGCTGCCTGGCAAACCAATTGCGACGGACGTCGAAGTAATTACGGCTGCGGCTATTTACTTTGAGTGATCAAATTTGATTCAAACTTTGCACACCTGTCAAAGGTCAATGACAATGCAATAATATGAAAAAAAATATATATAATATAGTTTAAAAAACTAAAAAAAAACGCTTTTATAACTAATTGAACTCAAATAATTTTTCAATTGATTATTACAGTTTTATTTTTAACTTTTTAGTTCAATTAGTTATAAAAGCGTTTTTTTTTTAGTTTTTAAACTATAATTTATTCTATACTGTTTACAAGTATTACAGAACGCAACACAAAAGTGTTCTATCCCGGTCAGCGGCTGGTGACGAACTGAACATTGGCCGATTGTGTAAACACCACAGGCCAGGCTACGCCACGATTCCTTTGAAGTGTGCCCAAAAAACCGACAACTCCCCGATTGCGCGCCATGCTTGACAAATGTCCGCCAACATATACCAATACCCCCTGTACACATTGGCGTTGGCCTGTAGTGGGCCAGCATGGGCAAATGTGTACCAAGAAATCTCTTGATGATATAACTATAACTGCAAGAAGATCTATGGATGATATATCAACAAAAGCCAAACGATCACTTGATGATATAGAAAAATTCACAAAGGCAAATGCAAATCAACGTAGCTGAAAAGAGAAGTGATTGGTTGAACTGTCATGTAACTCTACAAATCTATATGAGAATTTGTATGGTATCATAGTGAAGGATTAATTTTGTCTATGTATATTTAATCCGGGCTTGAGTTATTTCAGTTAGGTAATAGATAAGTTCCTTTTGATATCATTGCTTGCTTTAAAGGCTTAATTTACATAGCTTCTTTATCAATCTATATTTGTATCAAAGTCGCACGGTAGATAACTCCCAGCCTAGTAGTACAATCCATACCAATTATCATTATTCCTGCTTATCTATTTGAAGACATTATTTTGAATGAGAATGATGTGTGTTGTGCTGTCCAGGGCGAGTAATGTCTTGTTGTACATATTAGCACCTATTTGTATAAATTTAATTGTTTGAAATAAATGGATGTACCTTATTGTTTGTTAATTTGTGGTCAAGGTGAAAAGGTCACATGTGATAATAGTAGTGCAATTTATCATATTTTTTTTTTTTGCAGGATTTGGTATTATCTTATCTTTATTTATTGTATTGTGATAAAATGTTTAGATTGTGTAGAATGTGCGGCATCCATCATAAACTGAACTTTTTAGATATACTGTGTTAATCTCCATCAATTCCATTGAATTAGCAGGGCATTGAAGAATGATAGGTATGCTGACTATTAAATAAGTTACACAAGTATATAGGTAGAATTTAATTTATTTTACTTGATGTTACTCTTATTATCTAAGTCACTAAGCATATTAAGACCTAGTTAGATGAAATTTTGCTTTATAATTTCACAAAAATGCAACAGTTTATCACCAAACCATAATGCATAAAATGTTTTTTTTTATATTAGTACAATAAATTTTTGTTTGAGTATCCTCACATATTTTATTTAAAATGAAGATTTATAAAAGAAGATCCAGGTGTTCCACAGAATTAATCACATGGTATGAAAGAGCAGGTCCATTAAAATCCCAAAATAGGCTAGGCTAGAGATGTTAAACTGGACACCTCCATCATACAAAAAATCCATCATGCCAGGTTCTCTGTACTGCCCAACCTACCCTGTATACAATCTATTTATACCTCTATCTTGCTTGCCACACACAAAATAGCTTGTTTAGAAGAAAATTTAACAGGGTTTAATTATTAATTGCCTTTTACAATCAGTTTATCTGAGTTTAAGTATATTTGAAAAAAATACATATAGAACTAGACTAAATTATTATCCCTAAGCCATTAAAAACTACAATTTTGGAATATTTTTTATGTACTTGTTCCTGATGATGTCATACTACCATTAGGCATATTACCAGGCTGAGATCGGGTGGTAGCAGCCAAATGGGATGCTTTCAAACGGTCCAGTACGTTGACCCAAGAGCGAACATGTTCTAATCTATGCCAGGCCATTTGCAGCACTTTTTGAGAGGCATAGCCGGAGCCTTCATGAGGCTGGCCAGTAGAAACTTGAGTTAAATAATTGATTTGATCACTCAACTTGGACTCCACTTGGCTGAGTGTTCTAAGGAACTGTGTAGTGTTGGCTTCTGCTTGTTTTAGTCCACATTTTTCTTTACTAAGTTCCAGTAGTGCTTGACCTAAAATGAAATATTCTATTAAATACAACACAAGTAACAGTAATGTAATAGCAGCTAATATAAAGGTAGGTACATAGCCAGCGATAAACAAAGGGTGTGATGTAGTAGATACTTCGAGCTCTACCTGAACATTGAAGGCATGTGATGATATCCTTTTCAATTTCATCAAGAACTTGAATTCTTTCCATTGGAGCAGCCATTACTGTGGTGATATTGTCATAGATTTTGTTAAAAACTATCGAAATCACAATTTTGCAGTTGTAGCAATTTGCGAACTGCCCAGCAGAACTTCTTTTTCTTAATTATTGGCATCTGTCCATTTCGACTCAATTTTGCCTTAAGGGGTCTCTACACATTTGCCCATGCTGGCCCACTACAGGCCAACGCCAATGTGTACAGGGGGTATTGGTATATGTTGGCGGACATTTGTCAAGCATGGCGCGCAATCGGGGAGTTGTCGGTTTTTTGGGCACACTTCAAAGGAATCGTGGCGTAGCCTGGCCTGTGGTGTTTACACAATCGGCCAATGTTCAGTTCGTCACCGGCCGCTGACCGGGATAGAACACTTTTGTGTTGCGTTCTGTAATACTTGTAAACAGTAGTATCAATTGAAAAATTATTTGATTATTACAGTTTTATTTTTAACTTTTTAGTTCAATTAGTTATAAAAGCGTTTTTTTTTTAGTTTTTAAACTATTATTTATTCTATACTGTTTACAAGTATTACAGAACGCAACACAAAAGTGTTCTATCCCGCTCAGCGGCCGGTGACGAACTGAACATTGGCCGATTGTGTAAACACCACAGGCCAGGCTACGCCACGATTCCTTTGAAGTGTGCCCAAAAAACCGACAACTCCCCGATTGCGCGCCATGCTTGACAAATGTCCGCCAACATATACCAATACCCCCTGTACACATTGGCGTTGGCATGTAGTGGGCCAGCATGGGCAAATGTGTAGAGACCCCTTAAGGCAAAATTGAGTCGAAATGGACAGATGCCAATAATTAAGAAAAAGAAGTTCAGGGGCTCAATTCTAGACCAGTGACTTTTTTGTCACGGTAGATATATATCACAAGAACTGTCAGTTTCTCTAGTAAATTTGACAGTTCTTGTGATATATATCTACCGTGACAAAAAAGTCACTGGTCTAGACTCTAGAATTGAGCCCCTGCTGGGCAGTTCGCAAATTGCTACAACTGCAAAATTGTGATTTCGATAGTTTTTAACAAAATCTATGACAATATCACCACAGTAATGGCTGCTCCAATGGAAAGAATTCAAGTTCTTGATGAAATTGAAAAGGATATCATCACATGCCTTCAATGTTCAGGTAGAGCTCGAAGTATCTACTACATCACACCCTTTGTTTATCGCTGGCTATGTACCTACCTTTATATTAGCTGCTATTACATTACTGTTACTTGTGTTGTATTTAATAGAATATTTCATTTTAGGTCAAGCACTACTGGAACTTAGTAAAGAAAAATGTGGACTAAAACAAGCAGAAGCCAACACTACACAGTTCCTTAGAACACTCAGCCAAGTGGAGTCCAAGTTGAGTGATCAAATCAATTATTTAACTCAAGTTTCTACTGGCCAGCCTCATGAAGGCTCCGGCTATGCCTCTCAAAAAGTGCTGCAAATGGCCTGGCATAGATTAGAACATGTTCGCTCTTGGGTCAACGTACTGGACCGTTTGAAAGCATCCCATTTGGCTGCTACCACCCGATCTCAGCCTGGTAATATGCCTAATGGTAGTATGACATCATAGGAACAAGTACATAAAAAATATTCCAAAATTGTAGTTTTTAATGGCTTAGGGATAATAATTTAGTCTAGTTCTATATGTATTTTTTTCAAATATACTTAAACTCAGATAAACTGATTGTAAAAGGCAATTAATAATTAAACCCTGTTAAATTTTCTTCTAAACAAGCTATTTTGTGTGTGGCAAGCAAGATAGAGGTATAAATAGATTGTATACAGGGTAGGTTGGGCAGTACAGAGAACCTGGCATGAGGGATTTTTTGTATGATGGAGGTGTCCAGTTTAACATCTCTAGCCTAGCCTATTTTGGGATTTTAATGGACCTGCTCTTTCATACCATGTGATTAATTCTGTGGAACACCTGGATCTTCTTTTATAAATCTTCATTTTAAATAAAATATGTGAGGATACTCAAATAAAAATTTATTGTACTAATATAAAAAAAAACATTTTATGCATTATGGTTTGGTGATAAACTGTTGCATTTTTGTGAAATTATAAAGCAAAATTTCATCTAACTAGGTCTTAATATGCTTAGTGACTTAGATAATAAGAGTAACATCAAGTAAAATAAATTAAATTCTACCTATATACTTGTGTAACTTATTTAATAGTCAGCATACCTATCATTCTTCAATGCCCTGCTAATTCAATGGAATTGATGGAGATTAACACAGTATATCTAAAAAGTTCAGTTTATGATGGATGCCGCACATTCTACACAATCTAAACATTTTATCACAATACAATAAATAAAGATAAGATAATACCAAATCCTGCAAAAAAAAAAATATGATAAATTGCACTACTATTATCACATGTGACCTTTTCACCTTGACCACAAATTAACAAACAATAAGGTACATCCATTTATTTCAAACAATTAAATTTATACAAATAGGTGCTAATATGTACAACAAGACATTACTCGCCTTGGACAGCACAACACACATCATTCTCATTCAAAATAATGTCTTCAAATAGATAAGCAGGAATAATGATAATTGGTATGGATTGTACTACTAGGCTGGGAGTTATCTACCGTGCGACTTTGATACAAATATAGATTGTTATAGAAGCTATGTAAATTAAGCCTTTAAAGCAAGCAATGATATCAAAAGGAACTTATCTATTACCTAACTGAAATAACTCAAGCCCGGATTAAATATACATAGACAAAATTAATCCTTCACTATGATACCATACAAATTCTCATATAGATTTGCAGAGTTACATGACAGTTCAACCAATCACTTCTCTTTTCAGCTACGTTGATTTGCATTTGCCTTTGTGAATTTTTCTATATCATCAAGTGATCGTTTGGCTTTTGTTGATATATCATCCATAGATCTTCTTGCAGTTATAGTTATATCATCAAGAGATTTCTTGGTATGTGAGAGTAGTTCATCTGTACTTTTGCAAGCAGAATTAGCAAGTTCTTTTATTTCTATGTCAAATTTTCCTATGACCCATTCTATGGCTTGTCGTCCTTTACCAGCATTCAAAGATATTCTGTTGGCTAGTAAATCTTCCATGTAGCTGCTGAGTGGTACGCCCTGAAACATAATTGACCAGAAGATTTAGAAAATTGATTCTTTAAACTTTAAAGAATGAATCAATAGCTGGATCCTTTATAGTTTAAAGGATCCAGCTTTTGATTAATACTTTAAGAAAGTAAAAGACAGGTATTAGAAAATGTTAAGACTGATACACACCTGAACTGTGACCACTGCTTCTTGTTTCAGCAAAGTTTTAGAGGAATCTGAAGGATGTGGTGTGTACCGCACCGATTCGTCAACTGCTATAAAGTTACAGAATGTTAGGTTTCTCGTTTTCAAAGTCATCTCTCTCTCATTGGGGTTCACTTCGGACATTTCAGTGGCATAGCATATTTTTGCTGTTCCAATAAGCTGTGAATTAAAATTGTTGATATTAGTTTTTCATATTAGTATTAGTTAGTCATTGTACTAGCAAAAAACAGTGTAAGTGATCTTAAAAATAAATAAACTAGGCTTGAGCATGTGAATTCAGAGCACTGATAGGATACAACAGGCCTAGACAACTTATGGAAGGCCAAAAGCCTTAGATTGTTAAAATGTTGCCCAATAGAAGAAAAAAACTAAATTAAGTCTATTTTATATGCCCAGTTTAAATAATTATTATACAAATTGTCAAAGCCCGGAAATTGTGTACCTAGCCAAATATACCTCACAAATATGTGACAAGAGAGAATTACATCTATATAAAGTTATCACATGATTTGGACAGTCTATATATGCTTGGATAAAATTAGAACAAAGAAATATTTATGACATATCATTTGCATACTGCTATGTATGCATGTATTATGTGTAGATATATTTATAGCATTGCGCTAAGGACTATGTTCAATTTATGGAATTGCAAACTATTGTCTGGTTTCAATTTAAGTTATTAGTAGGTAGGTAAGTAAGCGCTATTAATTTTGACCTTTGTCATTGAACCACAACATGCTGTCTGGTTGTTTTTGTTTTCTGTGATTCTTTAAGTTTAAAGAATGGGTGATATGTAGGTACTAACCGCTTGTGCCCAACGCGGAAAATACCACTTTGAACTGACAAGTCTATGCGTAATTAGAACTCCATCAGTGACCTTCCGCTCTACTACGTCAGTGCCAATGACTGCTGGGTTCATGGGATTCGGATACTTTCGCCATGCAGCCTGAGCGACCGTTTCCCATGGGTGACTAAAATGAAACAGAAATCATGAAATATAGAAAATATGAGCGAAATTTAATATTCCCCTATGTTGCGTCACAGTGGAATTTCAAACTATGTATTTCCTACTTACTTGAAAGTGTGTTCTGAGGTCCAAATCTTCATGATTAACTTTATCTGTCTTTTTCTTTATCGGTTAAAGAGATATAGCTCTATCTCATTTGATTACAATTGCTTATTTCTTTACATTTCCCATTTACTAAACACAAGCACGCCCTTCCGCAATCACATCACACTCTCATACATAATAATCTATCTACTCCTCTCCTCAGTGTTGCCACGTGCCAAACCAAATTATCTGGATTTCAAAGTCTAAAAATCTGTATAAATCTGTAAGCGATAAATTGAAACCTAAACAAACATAAAACGAAACAAAAACAACACAGAATAGAACAGAAAATATACAAAAAATACCGGCCAAGTGCGAGTCGGACTCGCGCACGAAGGGATCCGTACTATTATATAAAAACATTTGTCATCTTTTGTATATGCTGTTAGAGTGGCAACAGAAATACATCATACTATGAAAATTTCAACTGTATATCACGGTTCATGAGATACAGACAGACTGATGACAAACGGACAGACCGACGGACAGCGAAGCCTTAGTAATTGGGTTCCCGTTTATACTCTTTGGGTACGGAACCCTAATTATACACAAATATGGAATTTACTTTTATATTGAATTTCTTTTTCATAGACTAAATCAGATCCCAAAAATCTGTATAAAAGTAAGGTAAAATCTGTAATCTGTAATACTAGCCAAAATTCTGTTTTTACACTTTCCAGATAAATCTGTATAGTTGGCAGCACTGCCTCTCCTCCCTCCACCCTCCCCACTTTTCATAATTTCAGTCAGTCACTTCAATCAACGTCATCTGTCGCTCCATAATTTGACATTGACATGACAAACTTACACAAGACAACGTGTGGGGTGGGAACCTGAGTTTGTCTATCGTATAATTTAGTTTAATTTAGTTTAGTTTAATGCAAAAAATCATATGTAACATTACAGACATATCCAATACGTTACCTAAAGCTATGTACACATAAAAATATATAAAATTTACTTAAGTATGTAGGAGACCGACTTAGAACAAAATAATAAAATCTAGAAAATAATAACAAAAGAGATCAAATGTCCTATGATACATAGAAAAATAGTTAGATACCTACTAAATACTAACTCACCTAATGCTGTAGAGCCTTATAATAGAAACTGATAGAAATCTACTGTTTGCATTCCAAGTATTGTAATAGAAGACAAACAAAAAATGAACAACGAAAGGAAATATCCTTTCCTTGTTCATAATTTTTTTTTGTGTGCCACGTTTTTTCTCGGACGCTTTTCGGCTTTCAAATTCGTGTCACTATAGTGTCTCGGGACGGCGCGGCCCTGGGACGTGAGATTAGACGCAAGGAATTTATTACTCTCTACGAGCGAGAGTCTACACGCTTGCTTGTCAATGCGCCAGTGTGCTACGTCGGACACCGAACTTGTATCGGCTATTACGTTTTGATGTAACCTACTTTTATTTCAAAAATTGTCAGTTAAGAAAATTGTCTTGGTCGTGGGTTCGATCCCCACCGAGAAAAAATATTTGTGTGGTAAACATAGATGTTTACTTTCTGTCTGGGTGTTATATTGTATTCTGTTTAGGTATTTAAAAAAAAGTATTTAAGTATCCTAACAGGTTCCCACTTAGACAATCTAACCTGGGTTCCCATAGTATAAGGTATAAGCTCTGGTTAGTTTGGGGCTATGTGTGTATTGTCTGCATTATTATTATTATTCAGATGAATTAGGACCGACTTGTCTGTTGACTGACTTGACTTGGCAAAATTTATGCGAAATGGACAGATACCATACTTAAGAAGAAGAAGAAGAAAAAAAAATCCCGATTTACCAAGCGATTTACTGCCTCTGCCTGCGCCCTGCTGCTAGGAGTGGGTTGGAACAGGTAAAATAAGAAACCTGTTCCGCCTGTTCCAGTTCCAGTAAAACAACAGTTCCAAAAACCTGTTCCAAAATAACAGCTGGTTGTGTTGCATGCAACATAGTATTTTCCGAACGCAACACCTGTTCTCTGCTTGTAACAGGCTATCTCGTTCTAACAAAGGTAAGATGCGTAAGCTAGAATAGAGAAGAGCATGTTCCGTGCGTGGCGTCTCCTTCTAACAAAAGTAATCTCCATAAGCTAGAATAAAGAGACGCATGTTTCGGCAGATTCGGGCTGTGTGAAATGGAACTGGAACTGGAACAGGCAGGGAACAGGCTCTCATTGGTTGGTTTAGACAACAGTTCCAAGCTGTTATTTTAAAACACCTGTTATTTTGTTATCTGTTCCGATATATATGCCTCACATGTTCCGTGCGTGGCGTCTCCTTCTAACAAAAGTAATCTCCATAGGCTAGAATAAAGAGACGCATGTTTCGGCAGATTCGGGCTGTTGTTGAATGGAACTGGAACAGGTTCTCAGTGGTTTAGACAACAGTTCCAAGCTGTTGTTTTAAAATACCTGTTATTTTTACCTGTTCCGATATATATGCCATGCCTCACTCCTACCTGCTGCTGATAAATAAATTTTGTTTTTCTAAGCTAAGTGCAATAATAGAAAACTTGTTGATAAGTCGGTTTGAGAATTGCACAAGTGTAGCACTAACTGTGTGATCAGCATCCTAATCCTAACTGACGGCTGATTTCAATTACATACATAATGGAAGATTGAGCCCGGCAAGCCGGCAACGGCAGACGTCGAGCTTGGGTAGTTAGGTACGTAGTGTTATGTGTGATGTGACTGTGAACGACCTTGGTTTAATATAATACAGGTCAAGATTACTACCTAAAGTGATTAGTAGAAATATCCATTGCAGTGCATGAGATATTTAGATCTCATTGACTACCTGCCTACTGCATATTTTTTTCTCTCGCTCCACCGGCACACACGGCATTGGAGAACGTCTTATCGCAATAAGTTTCGAACTCTGTACCTACTTAAATGGTCTTACTTAACTAATCGTGTTTTTTATTAGGTATGTAATGTACACTGATAAGATAGCTACTGGTTCATTGTGCAATTGATGCAAAGATCTAAAATGGCCAGTGAATCTGAAGAGAAAGCCCTTCGCTACAGGAGAGCCCAAAGTGTTACAAGAGCTGAGGAAATTACAGAAAATGAGAACAAGGCTAGGAAGTCGCAGCCAGATAAGCCGTAAGTGAATTTCAGCCCTTGTTTTAATGTTAATTTATTAAAATATCTGAGTAATGTGGAAACATTAACTTAACATTATTCAGATTCAGATTATACTATCAAAATTAAATTAGCTTTTGATAGTATGCATTTAGTTCTTATTAGCTAGTAGTATGTTATTCAAGATTATGTACAATTTATTTTGAGTTTCATGCACATTGTCATTTTAGTGGGTAGGGAGGGGGTGACTGACCCACAAACATTGAAACTTATTTGTATATACAAAACTCAAGAGCAATTAATTTGGGTCACTGAATCTCTAATATAATAGCTAGGTAGGTGTTTCTTAAAATACACCATTCATCAGTTTTGTTGAAAATAATTATTCTAATAACAATTGGTTTTCATCACCATCATCGTCATCATCAGCCTGCAGAAGCCCTCATGAAGTCCCCTGCTGGACATAGGCCTCTCCTATACAATTCCAGGAAGAATGAAACTAATTGGCTTATGAAGTAATAAGAAAAAAATAAAGTTTCTCTTACTGGTTTCAGATGTCACAAACCAAGAGATTCCCTGTTCACATGGAGTTCGGAGTTCACAAACTTCACTGGTCTGGTGAATTGGGGTTTCCTTATGCTCTCCATAGGTGGTGTTCGACTATTTCTTGAAAATATTTTGAAGTAAGTAAAAGAGAAGAAATCGTCATGAATTCTCTGCCTATGTCTGACTCACCTTCATACTGCTCTGTTTCACTGAAATCCTAGGACATCAGACCTCTAGCTTTAACTATCAAAGCTAGAGGTCTGATATTAGAGCTGGCTGGTACTCTGAAGGAAATGAAAAGTCTTGGAATATTTTTTAAATTTATTAATAACTATTTTATGATCAATTCCACTATTTATAAGTAATATTATATGCTGGGTAGGGATCACTATAAAAGGATGTTTGAAAATCCAACCCCTACCTACCCCCTGTTGCAGTAGGGGTTGAAGTTTGTATGGAAAAAGCTTACACGAACGAAGTCGCGCGGCATTCCATTAGCTAGTAATATAAATTCCTTTTCTAATCAGACTTTGTTTCATTTTCAGGTATGGATTCCGCGTTAATCCAATCGAGTGGATCATAGTGCTCACGGGATACAATGAAGGAGAGAAATATCAATATCCATCATTGATATTGTTGACATGTAGGTATCTTCGGAAAATTCTTTAAGCCGCAATTGGTGTGCGGACTGGTATCCGCAAGTAAGCCGCTGGGTCCATTTTGCGTGACGCTTATAGGGTAGGCAACGCAACGACAGCACCCTTGGTGTTGTTGGTGTCTATGGGCGACGGTGACCGCTTACCATCAGGTGGGCCGTAAGCCCGTTTGTCTATCATTTGCATTAAAAAAAAAAAAAAACGCTTGACACATGTTTTCGAATTCTAGATTCTACGATCTGACGGTTTCCTCACGATGTTTTCTTTCACTGTTGGAAAGTACTGGCACTGTGCACATAAATTTTCGCACAGAAAAACTCATTAGTGCACAACTGGATTTGAACCCACGACCTTAGGATCGGAAGGTGGTGCCGCTGCCACTAGACCACCAGTGCTCTCTGTGGGTATATTACATTTTGTAGTATCCAAAAGTTGTGCGATGAAAGCCTATAAGATTTCTATAAAAAGTTGGCAGATTGTTTGATAGAAATCATAAAGTTTTCAAAATTCTATATTTGTTATTCTTCCAGCAAGAAATGTATCAATTATAGTTTTTTTGTTTCCAGTCTCGGTTGTTCCTATAGTAGTATGTCTGCTATTTGAGAAAATGATTGCATTGGTAAGTTAAATGGATATTTATTTGTTTGAAAATGTAGAAAGTATAGCTGCACACTCAGAGTTCAACATTTAGCGGTAATAGTGTAAAATGCCACCAGCTCATCTGTTCAGGACTTGCATGACCTAGAACCTAAAAAGTTCGAAAACAATTGTTGTGATTTGCATGAAAGGAGCCTCTTTGAGACTCCTTTGTTGTTCTTTCGAGAAAGAGTGACGTACACAATAGGAGTAATCATAAAATAAATTGAAAAAAACGAAAGTACGTCGAAATTAATCAAATTCAGTTAAAATGAACATAATATTAACATTTAATTACAAAAAAAACTTACAAAGAATACAAGTAAATATTTACCGCGAAATGAAATCAAATATTTTATCGTTTTAAGTAACAGATTAATAGTATAGGATCCCTAGAAGAAGGACCTTCACCGAGCTGGTTATTCAATGAAACGTATTTTATATTTAATTAAACATGCCAATAAATATATTCTATATGGGTTGCCTATCAAATTTCAGTCCAGGATATGATTAATTAATAATAAAAAAAAATTAATGTTTTTTTAACTTTCCACCGGTTTGTTTATTAGACAAATTCTATACCAATCGAAAGTATAGACCCCATAGAATTTGCAAACGTTAGGTTGCCTATTTTTTTCCGGTCACAACTCTCGGGTAGCCAGGTATAAACAGGAAAATCGATACTAGCATTTTGCACCGGTATGTTTATTGAATAAAAATACTGGGGTCTATACTTTCGATTGGTATAGAATTTGTTTAATAAACAAACCAGTGGAAAATTTTAATTTTTTTTTTTTTTATTATTAATTAATCATAATTATCCTGGGCTGAAATTTGATAGGCAACCCATATAGAATATATTTATTGGCATGTTTAATTATATATAAAATACGTTTCATTAAATAACCAGCTCGGTGAAGGTCCTTCTTCTAGGGATCTTAGACTATAATTGGTAACTAATTATATTAAGATATCATTTTTAGTTAACTTGCTTCATGTTGTTTTAGAATTTGATTGCTGAGAGGATTGGTATTGGTTTGCAAGTATCCAACATTTTATTCGTAATAGCACTGCCTGTTATTTCGCTATTTTTCAAAGGGAACACTTTCAGCTCAGGTATTTAGTATTTGTATTCTTGCTTTATTACATTGCTGTAAAAAAAAACTTTGACCCTAACACCGTTTAATTTGGTATGTAATGAAAATTTTCTTTTCCAGTGGGAATGACCACAAACTGCTTGTGCTATTTGTTGATATTTCTGAAAATTTGGAGCTATGTTCAGACGAATCACTGGTGTCGTGCTGCAAAAAAAGCAAAGGCTTTGAAATCGTCTCTGAGGCGCCAGAGCTTGTCGGCACCTAATTGGAGTAAGTCATTAAACGCTGACAACGGTCCGGCTTCTCGAAATTTTAACATTTTTGAAATACAAAATCACTGATCACAACCCAAACATTAGTAAACATAATTTTCTGGTTCAACTCAAAAATGTGATTGGACAAATTCACACAACGCTATCTAGCCCGAAACTAAGCAAAGCTTATACGATGAGAACAAGATTTTTTATAACTAAGTACATTTAGTTATTCTATTCTATATCTTGAAATAAAAAAAAAATATTCGAGTGGCCGGATATTTGCAGATTCTTAAATATTTAAGTATTTATTTATAAAATGTACAAAATACACAAGAAACAGTCGAGCTATCTGCAGATCGTTACAAACGATCTAGAGATAACTCAACTGATCCAAATCAGTGCCAGACGGAAGCGTCCCCAAGACGCTGGCGGCAAATATTTTGAATATTTGTAGTCAGAACAGATATAAAAGTCTTCCAGTCCCAGAATCTTTATTCTAGACTGCATTTTGATGGAACAATATTTTTTCAGACGAGCTAATGAACGCTGAAAACGAGCGTAAGTCGGTGTAGTATTATTGCACTTCTTGATTGTGCACTGTTTTCTTTTCCTAGCTTTTTTCTTGTTTGAATTCACTGTCGCACTCATTTCTGTTTTTCATATATATATATACCTACTGTTTTTCTTTTAACTGTGGCATTAGGTACTACTTCTTGGACTCTCTCTCTCTCTCTTTCTTCGGCTTTGTGTGTCTTCATAATGTTCAGTGGTTTTTTCTTTTTAGCTGTTGTTTACGTTTAAGGCTACTACACAAAACTGCGAATTTGTATCGCATTGCCGAAATCTGCGACACCCGCCTATCTATTTATATGAACGGCTATACAGGGTGGAATTTTGTAATGCCACCTGGAGGGAAAGTACTCTTAATACTGCAGATAGAAAATTTTACTCAAAGGAAACATTTCTTATTTTTGAATAAAAAGCAAACTGCATTCAAAGATTTTCGAAAATTATCTTTTCCCACACCCGGGAATCGAACCGGATAAAGTCTGAAAAAATTACACCCTGTACTTTTATTGCATCGATCGTTAGGGTCAATTATAAGGATGAAATCTCTCTGATAAATTAAATGAAAGGAAAACCAGGATTTTTTCCATTTTTTGTAAATAATTAAATTAATTTAAGATTTCCTGGTTTTCCTTTTTTTTTCGAGGTTCGATTCCCGGGTGTGGGAGAAGAGAATTTTCGAAAATCTTTGAATGCAGTTTGCTTTCTATTCAAAAATAAAGGAATGTTTCCTTTGAGTAAAATTTTCTATCTGCAGTATTAGGAGTACTTTCCCTCCAGGTGGCATTATAAAATTCCACCCTGTATGTGACGGTGGTCATAGATTTCTGCGACGCGATGCGAATTCGCAGTTTTATGTGGGACCCCTTACCACGAATCTCTTACTTACCACGAAACAGTACCATTTTACTCACATTTAAGCAGTTGCTTATGTATTATTGTATATGCGCTGAATAAACAGCTTTTTTATTATATTATTATTACGTTTACCACGAATCATTACGATGCCTTATGTTGAAAACAATCAAACAAAACTAGTGACAACCTAATCGAAGTCGAATCGCGCAGCCAGTTAATATGTTAGTGAACCAGTTACTATTAGACTAACAAAACGTTGAATTCGATAGCAGTCACAACGATTGATTGCGGCTTAGAAGCCCTATTCAACTGTACAGTTACTTGCACTACGATTATGGGTGAATCAACTATTTTACCCACACTTGGCTGTCCTCGACCATTTCTTATTAAATACGTAAAGTGGGTATAGTTACACACTTAATGAATATGACAATAGCATCTACGATTATTAGGCACCAAAGGAAACTTGATTACGTTCTCTAATATCTTTAATTTCCATGAAATTTTATGGTAACTCAGCATACGAAATATTCGCTCCATACAAAATTTTCCTGTCCGAAGACCGCATTCACTATGTGAACTTTATTTTAAATTAACTTATACTTCTTACTTTCGGTTGATTCTTATTATACAACAAGTCAGTATGTTATAGTTTATCGTGTGCATAAAAAAATTGAAATAGCCCAATTCACTTTTCCAAAAAAAAATCGCTAAGCTGTGTCCCTAACTAGAATGATTTTACCTTCGTATGCTGAGTTACACTCATAAATTTCACCCGGAAACACATAGATGGCACTGTTTGCCGTAGGTAGCTTCATTTGTGTTTGCTTTCGTTGGTGAGGCTCGGCGGTGTCTTTTGATGACGTCGTCGAGCCGCCAGTCCGCGGAGAACGTTCGAAGGGAGTGCGTGCCTTTTTGTGTCGTCTGCTGAGTGACCGCGATTTCTCGATGTAAGTTTACTATTTATTTAATATAATTAGATATTTTTGTAGTACCTAACATATGTTTTCAATTAAAGTTTACGCCTAGTACTATAATCAAATTATAATGTGGAATATTCATGAAAATACACCAAATGTCTGCTGAGTTCCTTGTATACTGAGTTACATTGGCGGTAACTCCATAGACATTATTGGTAACTCCTAAGACATTCACGTTCTTAGTGAGATTAGCTTGTACCGTATAAAGTAAAATTAACTAATTTTCATAACCTACTTACCTTATACTTATCCAGGTACCTAGAATCTACCTTTTTAGAACGGCCTTTTTGGCAAATGGGCAATACAAATTTGTAACCCCGATTGATATCTTCGAAAAGTGACATACGAATATCCGAAATGATTGTTATTGTTGATTTGTTGTTTATTTTTATTTTATCACAAATTGTGATTAGGTGTTTATTTAATAATGTGTAGTTCAATATTTCTATAGAATGTCTTAAGCGTTACCCAAATTTGTCTCTGGAGTTACTTATTGTCCCTAATAAAAACATTACATTTTTGATCATAATACGCTAATTTCTTTCCATTATATTTTTAAATTACCAGTACTATATTTTTACAATTGGTGAGCTTCTATAAAAAAATCATTTCTATTTGTATTACTTTTGTATTTAATTTTATTAAGTATTAGCTATTATTTTTTTGTATAAAGGTAACGCAAAAGACCAATGTCAGTTAATTTTGTACTTAAATTTTAGAATTATATACAGACTGATTTCGCCAAAGTATTTGATTATGCGTGCAAGAGAAAATAAATGAACATGAGTAACGCTTTCATGTTTCATTCACCATTTATGTAAGGTTAAGTGCAGGTAACTCAGGTGACAGATTTTGAGGGTATGTGCTGTAGTTTCTTAGAAAAAATGACTAAAATATGAATAAAGGTCGCTGCCCTTCTAGGTTATTAAAGTAGATAATATTTCTAATACCTTAATCAAAATAGAATTAAAGAATATACATGTTTATATTTTTCAAAAAAATATTTCTGGCCTGACCTTAGTGTGGGTAAAATAGTTGATTCACCCTTATAAGTATGTGTCACGCAATTGTAGTTTAAAATTAGAACAAGAACCTTTGTTTGCAAAACTGCAAATATTTGTTGTGACTTGTGTTTTGTTTCACTTTTTCGTAATCTTCCCGCAGCCTAAAAAATTTATAGATAAATGTATAGATTTCGCTTCAATTATAGTTTTGCTTCTTCTTCTTTCTTCTTCTTATCGTGACAATTTTTACCATTTAACTTCACTATGTAGTATTGTTGCTATAAAAGTAAACTTAATTGAACTGCATGCTGTCATGCCTAGATTTAAAACCCCCTCTCCCCCCCCTGACAACACACAGCCACAGCCCAAGCCGAGATCGTGCCATAGCGGTGCCATTGAGTTTCCGATTGAGCGCCCTCTGCGCTCACCATTGTCCGGTAGCGCTGTTAAAATCAGGCGGTCACCAGCATTAAGACTATCGAAAAAAAATGCATGCTGCCGTGTCTAATCCAACATTTGTAATACCTTTTATTTGTAACTAATAACCAGCATTACACGACAGAGAGTTTCGACGAGGACAGAAATGGCGACATTGCAGCCGCTCGCTTGGTGAAGTATCCAGACAACCTGTCTTTGCGAGATTTGGCTTACTTCATGCTGGCCCCTACCCTGTGTTATGAGTTGAACTTCCCTCGCACTGCACGGTTAGTTATATGCATGCTATCGTCTAATCAGTGCGTGTTGCCAGTGATGACTTATGGAACTGAGACGTGGTCGCCTAATTATTGGCCTCGTGCACAAGCTCAAAGTCGCGCAACGAGCTATGGAGAGAGCTATTCTGGGAGTTTCACTACGTGATAGAATCTGATTCTATCACGTAGTAAGACTCCCATGAAGATATCCGTAGAAGAACCAAGGTCACCGACATAGATCTTAGAATTAGTAAGTTTAAGTGGCAGTGGGCAGGTCATTGTAGCTCGAAGACCCGACAACCGCTGGGGTATAAAGGTTCTCGAATGGCGACCACAAACCGAAAGACGAAACGTAGGGCGCCCACCCACCAGATGGACCGACGACATTGTTAAGATCGCGGGAAGTCAATGGATAAATAAATAATAAATAAATATTGTGGACAATTCACACAACACTACCCAGCCCCAAACTAAGCGGAGCTTGTAATTATGGGAACCAGATAGCTGATATAATACTTGAATACATATTTTTTTTGTAAATACATACTTAGAATACAATATAACACCCAGACAGAGAACAAACGTTTATGTTCACCACACAAATATTTGTTCTCGGTGGGGATCGAACCCACGACCTACGGCGCAGAAGGCAGAGCTACTACCAACTGAGCTAGAGGCCAGTCAAAGGAAAGGGCTCAGAATCATTCTTACTGGAAATGTGTAGGGGACGCCTATGTCCAGCAGTGGACTACTTCAGGCTGATATTGATAATGATGATATTGATGAGTGCTTGTCATGAGTTTTGAACAAGCTAAAATCTGCGCCTATTTTCAACAGTTTTCAATCCTCATGGTCGCTCGTGTAGTACCTGTATTAAAATTAGCCTATTCACTATTTACCATGAATGGTATGCATTTCAAGTTTTATTCAGTTGGGTTAAGCCGTTACGAGCACAAAAATCCATGGCATTGCTATCGACATATTTATGCTTCGGAAAATGTGTTTGTAGTTTTCTAATTGCTATCGAATTCTACCTTTATTTAAATTATTTAATATGTGGCAGTTCCAAAACCAAGGCAAAATATAACAATATTCCAATGCAAACGCATAAGTAAAGGACATTTGTTTTAATATTACAGTATCCGCAAGAGGTTCGTGCTAAGGAGACTGCTAGAGCTGGTATTTGGCATCAACCTCATATTTGCGTTGCTGCAGCAATGGATGGTGCCCTCCATCATCAACTCTCTGGAAACATTCTCCAGCATGGATCTGATGAGGATCACAGAGAGAATGTTGAAATTGGCGGTAGGTACACAAAATTGTCATAAAGCCAGACCTATTTAAGCGAAAATGCGCCTAATCTGTAATAAAAATCAAAAGTGTATTTATTCAGTAGAGTCGCAAGGATCTCTTTGAAACATCTTAAGGATAGGTGAATCTAGGTGCTAGTTCCACGCAACCAAGCTTATGAGAACACGCAACAAACTACGGCTTGGTAACTGCCGTTTTTTTATATGATCCTTTTACAATTAATTTAAGTCTGTTTTTTTTAAGAGTAGGGGAACATTTTATTGTGTTTCGATTTATTATTGATAGTACGCAGAATCTAGAATATTCTTTACATGTTATATAAACTCATGCCTGTTTCCCGTACCCCGGTAAAGAGAGGTTGCGTTATTCACTCGTGTCTTTGAGTATCATTATTTCCTCTTTCAGGTGCCGAACCATCTGATATGGCTGTGCTTCTTCTACCTAAACTTCCATTCATTCCTGAACCTGATGGCTGAGATTCTACAGTTCGCTGATCGAAAGTTCTACGGTGACTGGTGGAACGCTACAAACATGAAGACTTTCTGGAGTAGTTGGAACCATCCTGTGCATGTGTGGGCTTTACGTCATCTGTACATCCCTATAACAGATATGGGGTATAGCAAAGGGATCGCCGGACTAGCAGTATTTTTTGTGTCTGCGTTTTTTCATGAGTACTTGGTAAGTTACACACACGCATTCTCGTAGGAGTTATTAGTTCGTACGAAGATTATTTGCGTCATGCGTGGGCATCAAGACCGAGTACCAAAGAACCTAACGCAACTTTCTGACCTTGAGACCTTAGAGTTAGAAATATAGAAAAAAGAATATTGACCACTTAGACATACTCAATAAAAATAGGTATTTAACAAAATTGCTCACGGTCAAAAAGGCCCCTGGCTCAGTATTTATCGCACCGTGTAGGTCACATGACATAAGTTCATCTATTCTATTACTAACTGACCAACCAGTCTGTCCACCTAGTTGACGGTTAGTAGTTTTTTTATTAAACATATTACTAGTTTGTTCATTTGTAATCTGCATCAATTGATCATTCAAATAGCGACAAGATTTATAGCGATATCCCTTTAGCTTGATTAATAAATGAATCCGAGCCATGACAGAGTGAATTAACTAGCGAATCCGATTTCTTATGCTTAGTCTACCCGTATATACTTTTCCAGTTCACGATCTATGTCTATTCCAGGATTCATACAAATAGGTCAAACCGATGCGGCGTGGTCGAGAAACAAATATCCAGCTATCCAAACATCTTTGCTTTCCCAGTAACATTCATAAAATAACGTTATTTTTCTATTTCAGGTGAGTGTTCCCCTACGAATGTTCCGTATTTGGGCTTTCCTCGGTATGATGGCTCAGCCGCCGCTTTCCGTGATATCCCGCCGGGTAGAGGTCGAGTTAGGACCTCGTTGGGGTAATATCATCATCTGGAGCTCTCTCATCATCGGCCAACCGCTCTGTATCATGATGTACTATCATGACTACGCGTTGCTCAACTTCCAGGAATAAAAAGGAGATAGAGGCTTATAACGTAAGGTTAGAAGTACAACTAATAGGTCAAAGATTTTTTGAGTAAATTGTTTATTATTATTGAAAATCACAGTGGATTCCTTGGCTATTATTCTTAGTCTACCGCCGATAATGTGCATTACAATTTTATTCTAGATTTTTAAACTGTATTTTTGTTGTGGGCCTTTGGAGATATTCGAGTAAGTTAATGTAGGTTTTAATGCGGGTAGTCCGATATTTGGCTGATGAAACGTAATCACCATTTTTTTTAATTTTTACTGTCTCGATTTATATGTAAGTGTAGATGCGTTGTAGCATTTTGCCATTTCAAATTAGAAATATTGCCAAATGTAATGTAATCCACAAATTATTAAAACGCAGTATGTAGGTACCGAAAAAGCATTTTAAGTGAATAAGTTAAATTATTAAAAGTTTTGGTGCATTTAGAAATATAAGCAATATAATAATTGGGCCTAGTAATAATATACAATAATTAACTGAGTTATATTTAATTTTGATGCTTTATGATTTTATTTTTATTTTACTGTTTTATATTTTTAATGTTTTTTTATACAAATCAAAAATTCTATTTATTAAGACTGAATGATTTAATTGTGATATAATCGCCATGTCACCCGCTTTAAGTAGATATTTGATCATATTTTTATTTAAATTACAACTAAAATAAAATAGTTTTTGCTATATTAAAACATTACATAAATAATGTATTATGGGAATACGTTTTTATTTCTTTTTTAGTTTTTTTATAATGCAACTTATTTTTATTAGTTGTTAAACAACTACATAATAATTTTATAAATACACAATTGCAGATATTTCCTTCAAAAAGATGTAAATATTATTTAAAAGTAGTACAAAATGCAATACAAAAACTGCTTACAAGTAATTAATTTATACCGTGTCAAATTAGTTTGAGCGATCAAATTATTGTTGACGCTGTGTTATTTTTTAATGATAAGTGTTACTGGTAATTATTAAGTTGAAATAATTAATGTAGGTATATTATTATTATATTTTTATGGTTAAAACTGGTTTACATAATTATTATACTAGTTTTATTGTGATACCTAGATGTGAAATAGAATGCAAATAATGATGTTTTGTATTACACGGATTTTTATATCAATGATTTTATTACATTTTGAAATTAATATATTAAAATTTATTTCTTATAGCATTTTTTTATTCTACCTATCTGCCAGTAAAGCCCTGAACCTATCCTTTTTCAATATTAGGTGAGCTAAAAAAAAATTAAGATTATTAGATGTATAAAAAAATATCTTGTGTCTGTGTTTTTTGTAACGAATAATATATAAATTATGTGGAAGTTTTATTGATATGGTAAAGGCTAGATTTTACGAAAACATCGCTGAATAGCGCTCAAGGTGACCATAATCGCTCAAACACAGAGATATAGAGAGACTCCTTACCACCTCTGACATTGCAGTGGCATGTGTAGAGATCAGTGAACCCTTATCTATATTGATCGCTTTGACGCACTCGGGTCATCGTAAATCATTCTCTCCTGATTCTATGAAACCTAAAGGCCTGCGCATCTAGGCGATTCGAGCTGAAACGCCGTCATATTTGCCACCGTTTCAGCTGATCGCCATCGCCTTCTCCAGGATGTGCGTATAGGTAACCTTTGAGGTGGTCCAAATGTTTGGGCCAAGATCAGTGCCGCTTATGGCACGTTCCTAACGTGCGTGACCTACGAGATAAAGCGATGGTTACCACTAACATCAGGTGGTGACTTGTTCAATCAGCTAGTTTACCTTTTTTACCCCAAGTCTGAGTTTTAGATTCGTGTTTTGTTTTCCGTATTGGGTGGCCGCATTGTATGGAGACGCGATAAGCGCCCCTAGTGGGTGCTGAAAATCAAGGAAAAAATTAAATACTCGCATCGTCACAAAGCGCATAGCGGATTTTGAAAAACAGACACAATTCCCTACTAATTATATTCAGCTGTCTAGGACGCGGGTTTTCTTACGATGTTCGTTTACCTATTTTTTTCTTATTATTTTCCTAATTTACTTTTGATGGCCTGGTTTCACGTATTACTTATCAACTAATCAAATATTGGACAGTTGTTTATCTCAATTTTTTTGCAAATTTTGCACTAGTCTTACTAAAATTTAAATATTAAATGGCTTTACCGCGGTGGGAGGCGATACTATACCTACATCCAGTTATTGTACACCCCGTTATTACGATACCAGTTGAGTCATTGATTGATTCAGTTATTGATTTTTGCTTTTTTGCTCTGGCTCTGGACTTGTCCTTGAAACTTTATAGGACGGATCCGATTTGGATAGGTGAGGTTAGAGTTAGAACATAATAATATAAATTACGCACAATGTGAGCGAGCAAAGCGAGCGTTTTTTTTACAAAAAACATTTAAAAAATTATGGTAAGTAAGTACCTATGCCTTTTAGGAAAATTATAAAATTAAATTAATAAAAAAAGTTATAACTGAATTACTGAACGGCTAAATTGTAATGAACTTAATGACAGTGGAAAAAAGTGGATTCGTAACGGCTGTACATTAACCGGACCCACCGCGGTCCAGAGTGCGACGCCCTAACAAGCAGTAGGCACCGGTGAGGTTCATGCCTAGCGAGAGGGCGCGGGATCAATTGATGAAGAGCCTCCGATATCTTGGTGAACGTGTCTGCCTGCCGGCTGCCTCCACTCCTGCCTTATCGCAGCACATTGTTTGTCGAACAATACAGATGCCCAGGAACGTTTTTTAGTAGACAACCGTCGATATAATATCTCCTAGATCGATGTACCTCGTACCTGTACGAATCTGGCAGGTAAAGGTTTATGAACTGAAAATGAGCCGAACCTCAATAAACTTCTTGAAAAATTTCGAGCCGACAGTTTAGAAAAAAGTCTCCTCCGCATTATCCGGGAACTGGGATTCAAATGGAAAGCCACCGCGAGAACAATAGAAAAGTGTTGTAGAAACATCTGCTATCAGAATGCTCAGAATTTTAAAATTAGGTACGCAAATATCCGTAGGCATGTACCCAATAAAATAGTTGCCGAAGTTCAGGAGAACAACGAGCGGATTGCAGATGCAGAATTAAGAAGTTTAGTGGTGGTAATCGAGGTACTACTGTACAAAAGATGCTACTTACCGTTCCATACCTACCATCGATTGTACATTTTAATTAGGTAGGTTCATAAGTTACTCGCAGTCCAATTTGTTTGGCTTAAAATAATAGACGTGCGCTTTGGAAGCGAGCAATTAACAAAGGCACTCCAAACAAGTGGGATACGTGTCGGAAAAGCATGTAGATAATATCTGGAGGAAGAGGGGAGGTGAGGTTGGGACATGTGTTGCCAACTGGTTGGATTTGGCTTAAAGTAGCTAAATCCCAGAAGCCACTAACAAAAAAACCTTAGAAATACCTAGTTTATGAAGATAAACAGATTTGATGCGTATGCATGCACAAACGGACCTATTTTTATTATTGCATTATTTTTCTTCTTTTTTTCGTTAAAGTACCTATTTCATTAATAGCATATGGATTAATTATCTTTTCCTATCTAGTCAATTTTATTGTATTTTAAACCGAATTCAAATAAAAAAATTATAGTTTAAAAAACTAAAAAAAAACGCTTTTATAACTAATTGAACTAAAAAGTTAAAAATAAATCTGTAATAATCAATTGAAAATTTATATTATTGGACAAAAAGCGTGGGGTGCTTTTTATAATAACTTCAGATATAATAAACTATTGATAAAATATTTACAACAATCAAAATCAAGCCCCCCACGCTTTTTGTAAAATAATATAAATTTTCAATTGATTATTACAGATTTATTTTTAACTTTTTAGTTCAATTAGTTATAAAAGCGTTTTTTTTTAGTTTTTTAAACTGTATATTTTTTTTACTTTTTAGTTTTTTTTTTTCATATTTTTGCATTGTCATCGACCTTTGACAGGTGTGCAAAGTTTGAATCAAATCTGATCGTTCAAAGTAGGTTTTTTTATTATTTTTTTATTTTTTTTCATTTTTTTTTTTTTTTTTTTCATATTATTTCATTGTCATCGACCTTTGACAGGTGTGCAAAGTTTGAATCAAATCTGATCGTTCAAAGTAGGTTTTTTTTATATTTTATTTATTTCTTTTCATTTTTTTAAATTTTTTTTTTCATATTATCGCATTGTCATCGACCTTTGACAGGTGTGCAAAGTTTGAATCAAATCTGATCATTCAAAGTAGGACAAAATCGAGCTCAAAGGGGTCGGTTACATACATACATACATATATACATACATACATACATACATACATACAGGTGAAGCTAATAAAAGCGTTATAAAAAGGAAGAGGAGGTTCGTTTTGTATTTTTTTAATGTTTACTATCGCATAATTCAACGCACAACGCTACCCCATGCTACGCCACGCGAAGCTACAAAGTGCTACGCTCGCTACGCCGTGGTCGTTTTGATTCGTTTGGCGCACTGAGAAGACATCGTAATAATTCGCGTGTTCTTTAATCTAGGAATGCGATAAAAAGTGGCTAGCACTAACAAAAAACTGGCTACGTTGGCAAGAGTGTGGGTGGGGGTCGCTACTCTGGTAGGAAGGCCCGCTAACAATGTTGACCAGGAGCAAACAGCGGCGCGGCTGCGTCAGGCCACGGGTCGCCGCACCCGCTCCGCACTGACTCTCAACCCTATCTCAACAAACGAATAATTTCATCAAATCAATGTCTAGGTTGATTGCCTTCATAGCTCAGTTGGTAGGAGCTCTGCCTTCTGCGGTGGGTCCGATCCCCAACGAGAACTAATATTTTTGTGGTTAACATAGATGTTTATTCTCCGTCTGGGTGTTATATTGGACTATAAGTATGTATTTGCGAAAATTATATGCTGTAAGTATTATATCAGCTATCGGGTTCCCTTATTACAAGCTCTGCTTTATTTGGGGCTAGATTGTGTTGTGTGCATTGTACAAAATATTTGGGTATGTCCGTCCAGTCTGATGGTTCATCAATTTAGAAGAACAGCGAGTGCCGGCATTTGTGTGCAATATGTGACGCTAAGATCCGCTGCTAAGGTACCTACTAGCTAGGTACACTTGCTAGGTTCCATTGATACAAATTGGTCCAGATTACATACAAGACCATCAGATAAAGCGAACGGTTACTAGTATTTGCATATTGGCGTATCAAAATTCACAGAATATTTTATTTGGAGGCATGGACTAAATTGGCAGTAGCAGTAGGTTATTAGCAGTAGGTACATTAGTTCTGTGATAGCCATGCAGGGGCCTTATTGTCTAACTTGAAATCCAGTATCAGTAATCCAATTTCACAAGATAACGATCTTTCTTGCGTTTTGATATTTGCTTTGCTACTGAAATTCATTTGGGCGTTACGCAATTCCATAACACGAAGTTCCATTCATTCACTAGGATTGAATTTTGGTGGTGGTGGTGTTGCATAAGTCAGTTAAACAATACGAAAGAGTGCTCAGCAGTGAGCGAACTGAGCAGACGTGTGCAAAATTATATTTTAAATTCAAATTTTAAGTGAGATTTGAAATCCAACCCTAAGCCAAAGCATTTAAGTCAGTTTTTTATCTGTGTACAAAGTGAATCCCAAGACGTTCTTATAGTAAAACACCAGCGCGAACTAATTAGCACCAACACAAACAAACAAAGAGTGAGTCCAGTTCCACCGGAATCGTTAATCGAAGGTTAAGAATACAGATGATGAATTTTCAAGGTAGCCCACCTAATACCCCTAGTGGAAATGAAGATCCTAAGACACAGCCTGACTACCCTTCTGAAATTGGTGTGCAACAGGTATCACTGAGAAAACGAAAGATACCAGATAATATTGACCATTCCATCAAAAGAGAACTTGCTGACTTCCGAGCCGACATATTATCAATTCTTAAAGAATTCTCAAGCGTGCAAAATAAAAATCTACAAAAAATGTC
The DNA here is from genome assembly GCA_947578465.1 of Thera obeliscata. NCBI lineage: Eukaryota > Metazoa > Arthropoda > Insecta > Lepidoptera > Geometridae > Thera > Thera obeliscata. Next base: position 7,583,309 of record OX387924.1, read on the forward strand.
GGCTGACATAACTACAATTAAAGAGCAAATGGAAAGCATAGAACACAAGACTGATAACATAATCTTGGAACAAAACAAGTGCAAACTGGAAATGTCCGATATAAAAAAATGCTACAATGAAACAGAGCGTAAGATTGCAACAATGAAAACGGATATAGAAGCTCTGAAAGCATCAACGAATCAGTTCGCTTCAAATAATTACCCAAAGTCTTCATACGACAACGAAGACCTAATCTATGAAATACGTGAGCGTACCCTACGAGAAAAAAACTTAATTGTGATAGGAGTAGAAGAATTAAACTCTGGAGACTCCAATGAAAGATTAGCCCACGACATGAAAAAAGTCACCGAAATTGCGAAAAAAGTGGCACGTGATAGCCCCAGCCCTCTAAACTGTGTACGCTTGGGCAAGTATAAAGCAGACCAGTCTAGGCCCATTAAAGTGACGTTTGAAGCTGCAGAATCAGCCAAGAGCATCCTGCGAAACAAAATTGAAGTGGACCTGGACAATATACAAATATTTTCGGACAGAACCCCACAACAGCAAAAATATATTAATATTTTGAAAGACGAACTAAAAACCCGCCAAAGTCAAGGAGAAAATAACATTGGCATAAAATACATCAGAGGGGTGCCCAAGATCATCCCCATGCTTCAAAAAAACTAGTCACTCCTCTTGCATCAGAAAAATATTGCTTACAATCAAAACAAAATATATCTTATCAAGTCGTTAACACCTACGGCAACATAAAAACTGACAAGAAATCACTAAAACTACTATACCTGAACGCACGCAGCATTGTTAAACCAGGTAAACTAGATGAACTAAAATGTATATTGCAAGCGATGCAAAAAGTTCATATCATTGCTATAACCGAGACTTGGATCAAATCAGAGTCAGAAGCTCAATCGTGTACATTATCAAATTACACCCACTACTATAACTTCCGAACGGATACCCGAGGCGGTGGAGTATCTTTCTTTATTCATAATGATCTTAAGAACAATCTCATAGAGGCGAAGTATTATGAAGATAACCACTTCCTATGGGTTCACGTAGAAAAATTCAGTTTAGATATTGGAGTTGTCTACAAGCCTGGACGCACAAATTCAGAGAACTTCCTGAATGAACCCTCGGAACAGCTACAACATAGAAAGAGAGCGATTATAGTTGGTGATTTTAACTACAACTTACTTGAAAGGACAGGAGATGTCAGAAACTATAAAACGGCATTACGTGTAAATGGATTTGCTATCCTAAACAAAATAGACGGAACCTACTGCACGCGAAACAGAGATAACAAAAAATCCATACTAGACCACGTCAGCACCAACATAAAAGAACATCCTTTTCATCTTGCCATAATAGACTCTGCAATGTCTGACCATAAACAGATTTATTTCGAGATACAAAGATGTCAACCGATCCCGATACGAAAAACTGAATATGAGCAAATAAATTATGAAAATTTCTATAAGCACGTTGCTACATCGACCCAACACAACCAAAATCACGATTACCAAAAATTGGAAGAACTTTTGTTAAATGCTATTCTTAAAAATAAGGAAACAAAGATAAAAGTTCTTAACCCCCCAAAAAAGGACTGGATTAATAAAAGTGTAATCGCAGCTATAGAAGAAAGAAACGAAACATGGAATAAGTCATTGAATAATCCAAGTGATCTCAAACTTAAAGAAAAATTTCTTGAAGATAGAAGAAAGACTTCCGAAGCCATACAATCTGCAAAAAGCCAGTATTACCATAAATCGTTTGGGGAATGCAAAGGTAAACCTTTGAAGATGTGGAAATTGATTAACGAACTATCTAGTAATAATATTCGAAATAAACACGAATCAATTAAACTAAAAATCGAATCAGAACTTATAACAGACCAACGCAAAGTCTGTGAACACTTCAATAACTTCTTCTCAACGATTGGATCTGTGCTAGCAAATAAAATTCCTGCAGAATATCACAAACATGTAGATAATACAACACAAACTAAAAAGTCATCTAATACGATATTATCTTCCTTCAGACCAACTACTGCCAATGAAATAGATAAAATTATATGTCATCTCAAATCGAATACTAGTGCAGGAATCGACGGCATAAATACTAAAACCATAAAATGTGTTAAAAGCATTTTATGCGAAGACCTAAGTAACTGTATAAACAATTGTCTAATACAGGGTGTATTCCCCGACTCATTAAAAATCGCTAAAGTAAGTCCTATTTTTAAATCTGGAGATAAATGTGATCCTGGTAATTATCGCCCCATTTCAGTCCTTCCAGTCCTGTCCAAAATATTTGAAAGGGTTCTACACATGAGACTCACAGAACATTTAGAATCAACTAATTTCCTCTTTAGGGGGCAATATGGCTTTCGATCAAAATCCAACACTTTATGTGCTTCCGTCGATCTTGTTACGAAAATAAGGAACAGCATCGATACTAAACAGCTAGCACTAGGGATATTTATAGATTTAAAAAAAGCATTTGACACGGTGAGTCACAAGCTACTGATTATGAAACTTAAAGACACGGTCGGTCTCGCAGGACCCGCACTTGAAATATTTCGGTCCTACTTAACAAACCGAGCTCAAGTTGTGAAGATTGGGCATCATACTAGCAGCAATAATCCCGTACTTTGTGGTGTCCCTCAGGGTTCGATACTAGGGCCACTTCTGTTTTTGATCTACATTAATAACATCTATGAATTGGGCCTACAGGGTCACATAACACTATATGCCGATGACACCTGCCTATTTTACTTTGGCCCAACCATGAACATAATAACCCAACAAGCTCAAACCGATATAAATATTTTACATAACTGGTTCCTACATAACCTACTAACAATTAATGAGTCAAAAACTAAAGTTGTTATATTCGCCGCAAAAAACAAAAAGATAGACGACCATCAACCACTAACCATAAACGGAATAACGCTTCAAACTACCGAGGAAGAAAAATACCTTGGTTTGATATTGGATAGTAAGCTCACATGGAAACCGCATTTAACAAAGTTGATCAGTAAAATGGGCAAGCTTACAGGAGCTTTGAAAGGTACAATCCGCTGTTTACCAATAGGCATACGACATAACATCTACAATTCTCTTATAAAACCCCACCTTGACTATCTCGTGGAAATATGGGGCTCCTCTCCTAAAAAAAACTTAGCACCACTTCAAATAGCACAAAATAAGTTGGTCAAGCTATTGTTCAACTACAAGTTTTTCACACGAACGAAACTTGTTTTTGAGGAGACAAAAATACTGAATATTAAACAAAACTACATTTATAATACATGCATCTTAATAAGAAAAATAATAAACAAAGATATCCACAGCCACATAACATTCACAAAAAGAGCACAAGTACAGAAAAAACAAACAAGACAAGCTAACAACATAATACTGCGCACACCTAGAACAAACTACGGTAAAAATAACATTATGTATGAAGGCGCTAAACTGTATAATAAACTACCTAAGGATATTAAAGAAATTAAAACAATAGTTCTATTTAAAAAAGCTCTTAAAAAATATATTCAAACCAATCCATACCTGCAAATGTTATAAAGTTGGCATACAATTTAACTCATTAGTAATAATAAATAACAAATACGATACTAATTTAATTTCATTATTAATTTATAAATAATTAACACATCCAATGCCATGCTAGCAAATATAAAAAAAAAAAAAAAAAAAAATTATAAGGGCACGTACAGGTGAATCTAAAATAAAAAATAAAAAATATTACAGAATACACAGAATAATATACGATTAGCACTTATGCAAAAATTTAATAAAAATCACATTTTCATTTTATTTTGTTATTATCTATAAAAAAAAGTAAATACAGTATTCAATATTAATACAATACATGCAATACGTATGGTACCTAAGTTTTAGCACAACTTTACAACAAAATTAAGAAGTTTCTATTCGATAGCATAACGTCTGGTTAACATAAGCTCATAGATAGTGGCACCGAACCAAACTACACACACCACCACAGCCTAAATAATATTTGCGTTCGATCTTTTTCAAATGTACCCACTAGTTTTGTATAATTTTTTCTTTCTTGTATGATGTTAAGTGTTTGTTAATGTGTCTGGTTCTATTTGCTTTCGCTGTATATTTCAAATGTACCCCCCGATTTTGTGTTTCGTTACTCGAGTTCGTTTGTTTTAACAGTGCTATTATTGTTATGTTACTATTATTGTGTTAGCATGAATTCAATTTAACAGGCCTGCTAAGCTCACTGCATTTATATATTCATAAATACTTGTGTAGTATTAGTAAATAGGTTTCTCAGTAAGTAATTTGTAAAATTTTATGAGAAATAAATAATCTTAAACCAAAGTGACAGTTAAAGTCTAGGCTAGGTTTCAAATGTTAAAAATGAAACCGATGTCGAGATGGCTTATACAATATGGCCCCAGAGGTGGCATGGTCTCTTAGTCATTTGTATACCTATATACTATTCATACCGTTCTTCACCAAAGCTTCTAAAACTTGATTTTGATTCCCAATTGTGTATTCTTACTCAATTACAACACTAATAGGCACATCGTTTCAATTATTTAGGGTTAATAATGAAGGGTTGTTTAGAGTTCACCCCATCCCGTGATTAAATGTAATCGGAATTATGCTGAATTGTTGCCCTCCGAGCGACCACGCGTGAAATCACTTTGTTCTACAGTTAGCCACCTTACTGCCTGTTTTGATTTATCGCTTTATTTGATTTATTATGTTTTTTACTTTCTTAAAATTGAAAAAAAAAGTTACTTCTCTAAATATTTATAATCACGAAATAAAAAAAATACTGCGGGTACGGACCCGGTCCTTGTCGGATCCTGGTTTTAAGAGATACGAACACGAGATACCTACTATACCTTGCTGCTATAGTCTTAGGATGACAAATGTGAGGTCCGTAGCAGTGCAGTGCTGTGAATTTGAATATTGTTATTTTCAAGCTAAGGCCTGCTGCCTTGCATTCGCTTATTAAGCAAACACAAACCAAATATGTGCAGGTACATACTTACCTATTATTATTATACTTTTTAACGAGTAGGTAGGTAGGTATTATGAGAATAACATATTTTGTGTTCTTTGCAACTAGATTTTAATAAAAAGTTTAAAAATGTATGTGAATTGTAATGCCAACCATGAATGTGATTATCTTAGCTAACATAACACTACAAATACACTAGTAGGTGTATAGGTAGGCAATGATACATGTTAAGGTAGCAATAAGACAGCGTGAAACTGCCCATGTAAGCATATAGTGAACCTTGTATGTGTTTGTTTCGTAATGTGTGTCATGTTGTGATTATATTGTATTACGATATTATCCCGGTGTTAGCGAACTTATACTAGTGAAAATAAAGGCTACTACTTAAATGCGCGCGTCGCGGGTCGTCATTGGGTCGGAGGGCGGAGTCCGGCCGCCCTGGCTCGCGGCGGCAGTCTCATCCCGGCCGGCGTGCGCCCCGCACGGCCCCATGGTGGAGCACACGCACAGCGACTGCTCCCACGCGAGCGAGATGCAGACCCTGCCGCCGCAGCCGGCGCAGCAGCCGCCGCACCACGACCCCGACGAGGACCACCTCGCAGACGAGTACGTGCAGAACTTCGAGCTCGACCATCTCGAGGACCACAACCTCGTGAAGCGCGAGCCGCCGCTGCGCACCGGATGGCACGAGAGCATGGTGGAGTCGGCGCCGGCACCGCCCGCGTGCGCCCGCGCCTGCCGGCCCTGGCCTGACGCGGGTCCGTACCCGCAGCCGCACGTCGCCGTCGCCGTAGACCCCAGCACACCGCCCGAGACGCCGCCCGCGCCGCTCGGCCGCAGCCCGTGCCGCGCCGCCCTCGTCGACGACGTGCTGTGGCTGCCGCACATGCGGGAACCGCTCGACATGCGGACCGTGCCTTGCGGGAACTTCGAGGAGTGGGACCGCCGTGACTGGCGAGAGGAGGGTCACCACATGCAACAAGTCGGGATGCGCCCCTCGAGCTCGTGCTCCGCGATGTCTCCGCGAGGCGGCATGCATCCCTCCTACAACCCGTCGTCGATCGGTGACGATCTCATTAGCGACGACTTGCTGATGACGCTTAGCGTGCGCGAGCTGAACAAGCGGCTGCACGGCTTCCCGCGCGAGGACGTCACGCGTCTGAAACAGAAGCGGCGGACGCTGAAGAACCGCGGCTACGCACAGAACTGCCGCAGCAAGCGGCTGCAGCAGCGGCAAGAGCTGGAGATCACGAACCGGTCGCTGCAGGACGAGCTGCACATGCTGCAACTGCAGGTAGCGCGCGTGACGCACGAGCGCGACGTGCTGAAGCAGCGGCTGGCGCTGGCGGGGCGCGAGCACGCGGTGCCGCAGCACGCGCCGCCCACGCCGCACTCCTCGCCGGAGTTCTTCTCGGAGCTGTGACGGCAGGGGGCGGCGCCGCGAGGCTCGTCCTCGTGCGCCTGGCAGCGCTACTAGGGCCCCTCGCCTGTCGTAGCGGTGCCGCGCGCCGCCGCCACCGCCGCTCACAGCCGACTTGCCGCCTACGGCTGCAGTGATCGTGCTTTTGTTATGTTTGAAGTTTAATTATCATCAGTTCCAGTTTTATAGTTTATATTATGGTGGAACAATGGAGCCATGGATTCCGTTAGGACCGGCTCGAACACCGTGTTAAATGTATGGTTGTGTCGTAAGATATGATAGGCTTCGTTACACTTATGTATTATTAAAATTAAACTCTATGCGTAAGTTAAAAATGACTCGAAACAACATTTATCGTGTAATTGTAAATACCTAGTTACTTACCTTAAAATTATTATCATTAGGAGGATTTGTGTTTTCCTAATAAAATACCTACGAAAAATTTATAATATTTTTTTATTTTATCCAAGCTTAGGTTTAGGTATTTAGGTAGTATTTAAAGGTTCTACTCAACTCATTGTCTGTTTTACCAGAATAAATATCATTTTTCTACATTACTTTTAGGTATAGGTACTGTAAGTTTTGTTTATTCATTGTCCTAACGATATAAAACTTTCTTTTGCTGCATGGTAGATAATAAACAATGCATTCATCAAATTTAAACTACCCTCACGCTGAATCTTGTCATGATAGGTAATTAAAATATGCTAGATTCCAATCTACATCATCATTACAAAAAACATATAATATAAAGTATACCTTAGCCGCTAGGGTCCCGTGCGTATCGATACGCACGTCCTAAATTATTAGGTAAACATAGAAAAAAAATATATTAAAACAACAAAAATAAATATAATTAGTATTTAGGTAACATAATTATAAAGAAGCATGTTGGTTTTCAAGTCTCGGAAACGCCAGTAATCTTTTGAGGAGCTTTGATCTTTCTGCAGGAGCCTATTTGTATGATTTAGGATTAGGTACAGTCTGTTGCACTAGAATATACTCTCATGGAAGTGCCACAATATTGCAATGGTCATTTAATTTTGGAATGACAGACTTGGGACAAAATATGCTGAATAAATATAATTGAACTATGCAACCAGTTTCATATCTTTTGCCCAGTAAATGTTCTTTGACTGGCCTCTCAGCTCAGTTGGTAGTAGCTCTGCCTTCTGCGCCGTAGGTCATAGGTTCGATCCCTTCCGTGAACAAATATTTGTGTGGTGAACGTAGATGTTTGTTCTCTGTCCGGGTGTTTTAGTGGCCATATGCAGAAACAGTGCTTGAGACTAGGCCAAGATTCATAGTCGTGACTTTGCTTTACAGCAAAGGAGTCTTCGCAAAGTGAGCTTTGTTCATCGAAGTTTACTTTCAACAATTTGAATTTCAGAGACAGTTCCTTGACTTTGCTTAGCAAAGCATGCCCTTAAGTAAAGTTAAGGGAAGCCTCAAGGTCAAGCATAGTTTTATGACACTTTGCTATGGAGAACTGTCAAAAATCTATGCTTGAGGCTCGACTCAGACTCAAGCACAGTAGCATACGGGCCCATAGATATGTTTACAAAAAAATGTGTAATATAGGTAAGTATATCAGATATCTGGTTGCCATAATACAAGCTCTGCTACATTTGGGGCTAGATATAGTGTTGGGTGGATTGTACATGATATTTTTTTTTGCATGTTGTCACACTTGAAAGTGAGGACGTAGCTGACTGTACATGCTACCTACCAGCACCTGCATAATGATGTGGCTTTGTTCCGATGCCACAGATTCGGTGCATTGACTTTTCAAATGCTGCAAGTGTTGCAACACAAGTTGACAACAACAGCGAATTGATTGCTCAACACTTGCAAAAATCGAGGTCGAATAAAAGGCAGAGATTTACTTAGTAAATAATGTAAATACCTAAATTATTAGGATGCACGTCATTATCTGTACTACCTACTTAAAAAGGTAGATACATTGCAGGAATTATAAATATAATTTTAAATTAATTACACATTTAGGTACATAACATATTATATTAGTCATAGGATATGATATTTCTACAAAAAACGGCCTCGGGTAAGATTTAGGGATTCCTTTATTTTAAATTTATTAAAACTTAATAGGTATTGCGGAGGAGGGCGTTGATGTTCGCGACACAGTTTTTAACTCCTGCGAATTTCATCGTTTTCCATCTGTTTCTGTTCCATTTGTAATAAGAACCAAAAAAATAAATTTTGAATTGTATTTATTTTAATATCGTTTTGAAAAATGAATTTCTTGGTTTTTAGATTTCTTAAATTGTATATGTTCTTTAGGTACCTATCTATATAATAAATTAGTTTTTAGCATGAGAATGTTTTGTGATATAAGTACCTACCTACTCACAATCAACAGATTACGGTTAAATTGTAACTTAATCGTGTGTAGGAAATAATCTAAATGTAAACAGGAAGGCAACTTTGTTGCAGAACAGTTATTAGCTACTTGTATTTGTTTTCGGACGTACCTATCCAATAATGCGTACCTACTTATAAATTAATAACCCTCTTCTTCGCTTCGCTGTAGTCAGGTAAAGAACCTACTATTAGTACACCACAAGTACGCTAGGTATGGGTAATACTTGTATATAGGAAGTAGTATTATGGATATACTAGATAGATTGATAGAAAATTCTTTATTGCACTAAAACAAAAAATTGCATTGTACATAGGCGAATTTAATGCTAGAGAGCATTCTACTAGTAGGTAGGTACCTATATTTAAAGATTTTCAGGGAATTCTGCAGAGCGACCGGACGGGCATCAACCAATAGTACACAACTCAAACAAACACACAACAACAAACAACACAATAACATACACAAACAGACAACAGACAGTATCAAAACTTAAATGGCCATTTAAACAATTTTGCAGCATCTAAATTCTTGAAACCTAAACTATAGGGTAAGTATAGTTTATATCTAATGGCTATAACTTATCATGGTAAAAACCTTCTAGATAGTCTTATTATTGCAATAATTATTTTGATTCCTCTTACTATTTCGGTTTGGCGGTAAGTCAGCTGTTTATTCTTTGTAGAATACCAAATCCGACTGCTTTTGTTATGTTTTTTTTACTCGTTTTGTTAGGAGATGAGTCGGAAGGAATGGTTTGTCATTAGGTAGGTACTTTTATTTATTTTATTTTTATTTTCTTAGGAAAACTTACAGCTAAAAAATTGGATACAAAGAAGAGGATACTTAAGGCTAATTTAAAAGTTTCCACTTATAGTTACTTGATTGATTAAAACAATGAAGTAGACGGAAACCTCTTCACAACGGTTTGAAATTTTGAATAACTAAAAGAGAACATGCAACTTTTGGTTTGGTTTCTGCTAACTGTGCTTATATTTTTTTTTTTTTTTTTTTGGCGTCGCATGGGTTTATGCATTTGCCATTTTTTTGTGCTTATAATGAATCAATATTATACGTCCATAAATTAAGTCGACGCAGGTGTTTTTTTTTTATGTTCATTTTGTAGGTTCTTTATTTAATTGTACCTAGTGGTCGAATTCGGTTTTTCTTTCTTTCACTTTAGAGTTCAGACATTATCGTCTGATTGCTACTGAAAAACGTAAAAAATAGGTTAGTTATTTCAAGTCTCTTCTCATACCAGTGCGCCAGTATTCCAGTGCTGGAAATATAATATTTCGTACAGCAGGACCTACTTAAAAACTGAAAAAACCGGAACAGTCTCTACCATTTCGTGTTGAAAGGCTTAGTGGATTTCATCTGAATGAATCTTAATATTGTACATAACAATAATAACATCGAGAGTAAAAAAAATCTGTGTGCACGCAAACATAAACAACACGCATTTATAAAGTGATTACGTGATTTTTTATTTATAAGTTTTTGCAACAATATTCAAGAATAATTACTTATTACTCCTATATAGTCTAAAAAAACTGATAATAATAAAAAGCTTTACAGCTGTTGTAAATATAGAAAAAACAATACAGACAGATTGCCAATTTCATATTAAAGACGTAGACACGGAGGCTTCGTAGCAAACGACTACGGGAAAATCAGCGCGATGGAAAGCGAGGGGCGTGCCTTACTTAGCCACGCCCTCTAGAGTGAGACAAACTCACGCCGCCCACCCGACACAGCATCACCCAAAATAAAACTACCTTTACAAATTCCCTCCACTTTCCTATCACATCGAAATAAGAATCACATTGGCCTGCATGCCGTTTTTGGAGGCTTACAGGCGAGTTGTAGCCTGGAGTGGTATAGCCTAAGTACGACCACCTACATCCTCTTATTGGGACCTATAGCTGTACATAGCTTGAGGTTGTCATGCAAATGGAGGCCTGTTAATGAAGTCGAGGAGAATTATGGGCATTGTTACTGCGGGCTGGCTCTATAATGGGCCATTTTGTAGGCGTATATCATCATAATGTATGGCACTATTATTTCTTGGATGCCATTGGACTGCATTTCTGACCAGCAATTTATGGCACATTATGTAAATATGCTTTACACAAAGTCAAAGCTGCTCTCAGCACTTTACACCTACTATGCATTCATATTATACGCTGAACTAGACTTAGAGCTTGTTCATGCACGAATTAAGGACCTTACTCACTCACTTTCTCATTTTAAAAAGTAAGCCCCATTATGAGTCAAATTTATTCGTAAGTCCTCAGTTAGGCGTTGGCGCAATCTTTGGAATTTTGTAAAGAAAAGCCCACAGCTATTTTAATGACCAAGCTAGCCCTGTAAAATACTACATTGCTCTGTAATTAGGGGCCTTGCGTACATCTAAGCGTCCTGCGGTGACGATCTGTGAAACGCTGTAAATATCGCTGTCTTTAACTGATCACCATCGCATCGTCCCATCGTGAAATGTGTATGCCTACCTATTAAAGGAGCTGCATAAATTGTCTTTATTAATGTTAAGGCCTGCCAAATATTCCAAATGGAATATTTGGAATATTTAGCAAGCCAGGTTATTTACTATGAGTTGTAACTCGGTGACCTCGCTTTCTTCCAGCTTCTGCAAAAATAATGTAAAAAAAAACTCTGTTTAAAACGTCTCGTTAAGACCGTGTCAGCAATAAATCATGCTGAATAAGGATAGATCACTTAAGACAGGCAGTAAGTATAAGACAGGCAGTAAGTACTTTGTTTACAAAAATTATCACACTCACATAATATCTGATAGGTACCAAAAAAGCCTAAAAAGAAAAGTTCTAATTTACCTTTGGAAACAGAAAGTATGGAATGGTGACGTCACAGCGACCTTGCCACTAGAAAAATGTGCCGCGTCGTCCGCTGCGGCGCCGCCGCTGGCTCATCACTACTCAGCACTCCGGCTTCGGGCGTCGCTCCCTGCTTGTTGTCATTCATTCTGGATCCGTCAATACTGGCTGGTCTTCGGTGAGCTTACCTACTTTGGGAGCACACTCAGCAGGTTACGCCTCTAGTATTTTGGAGAACGTAGTTTCAGAAGTTACATGACAACTACTTTAAGATACTTTTTTCTTAGTTTACTTAGTTTCCACTTTTAGATAGGAAGGTACTCGGAAGATTTAAATTTGTTTGTTGTTTTATTTCACTTACAGCTTAGTTTTTGTTTTTTCTTCTCTATACCTAGCTACGGGAATGAAACCACGAGAGCTATGGAAAAGTCGTGAAAGGAGTCAAGCCCTCGATTTATAAGAAAACAATAACTGCATATATTTTTCAAAAACTTTTACTTTTGACGGAAATGTTTTAAGTTTACTTCCTTGTAGTGTAGTATACAATAGTGAAAACGACTTTTCCACGACTTTTCCCTAACTCTCGTAGCTTCAGACTTTAACATCACCCCCTTCCCCAAAAACCACCTTAAACTATATAAATAAATTGTGGACAATCCACACAGCACTATCCATATCCAACCCAATTAAGCAGAGCTTGTACTATGAGAACCAGAAAGCTGATATAACACTTAGGTACATACATTTTTTTGTAATTACATACATAGATTACAATATTATAACACCCAGACAGTGGACAAACATCTGCGTTCACCATACAGATATTTGTACTCGGTTGGGTTCGAACCGACCTACGGTGCAGGCAGAGCTACTACCAACTGAGCTAAGAGAACTGTCAAATTGGTTGGTATACTGCGATGGTACAGCTTCCTACAAGCAGGCTTGAGGCGTCAAGCTAAGAATATTATGAAAAAAAAGGAGTTCCTAACTTTATGGTAGACTTTTCCTTTGTCAAGAAATTCATATACTTATGCGATGGCGATCAGTGAAACGCTGTCAAATATGACAGCGATATTTGACAGCATTTGACTGATAGTCATCGCCATCGCCTAGATCAGGCCTTTAGATGCGCAAGGATTTAAACTAAGTAGTCCAGACGTCATTATACGTTAAATATTTACTAAATATCTAATGTCAAAATAGCAGTAGGAATGTATAACTTGGCCGACATAGTACGGGAGTATCGACCCGCGACCCTGCGGATTCTGCCGGCTCAGCTCGGAGTAAGCTTCCATCAACGAGCCCGGCTATCGCTCTGCTCCACACCACACAACGGAAATATGAATAGACAGTGTAGAAATTAATTTTCATGCAAATTCTTTTAAGCCTTGCGCACTTCTAAGCAATCTGCGAAGGCGATCAGTGAAACTCTGTCAAATTTGACAGCGATATTTGATAGCGTTTCACTGATCGCCATCGCCATCGCCTAGATGTGCGCAGGCCTACCTATATATTTTTCACACGTATATATTTTTTACACGTAAGTATATATTTTTAGAAACAGCGTGTTTTTTTTGTCAAACGTTTTTTGGTTAGAAAATTATATTTCCACAATGCTTTCTTAGAGGCATTATTTATGCGACATATGAAATATTCTTGTTACTTGCTTACTAGATGGAAAGAAAACTAAATTTAATAAAATGCTATTTTTGGAAATTCTTAGAAAAAATCCGAGAAATCCAAATTTCTAAAAAGAGAAAGTCGGTAAAGGTTAGTATGAATGAAAATTCATTAGGTGTCGTAAATAGCGGCAAAAGAGATTATTTTAAAATAATTTTGAAAATGGAACAAACTTTTGTCTTCAAAAACATGGCAACAAAGTTTTAAATTTTTCAGAATTCTGCCACAGACTTTCCAAGCATTCTACCTACAAGAACCTCCAGAAAAACAGACAGCAATAAGAATACAAAGTTGGTCGACCCAGTGCGGGAGTATCGACCGGCGACCCTGCCGGATTCTGCTGGCTCAGCAGCGCTCGGAGTAAGCGCCTCGCTCCAGCCCTTAGCTCCTCCGCCCGCTCTGCCGCGCAAAACATGTGTTTGGAGAGATAATAATTATGGTAACTATAACCAAGGTTGGTTATCTACGTAATCGAGGAGTTAATTGTCTATTACAGTGAAGTTTTAAAATATAGATGATGTTAGTATATTATGTGATTATAAAATTTATAAATAGTAAACTCTCTGCTTAAAAAAAATGCTAATATTTTTTTATGCTAATACTTTTTTTTTATTTAAGTTTTGATTTGTTTTTATTTACCTACAATGTTTGTACGTTTCTTATTATACCCATGTATGTACATCTACCTACCAAAAATAAATTTAGTAGGTAAGTAATAATATTAAAATTACACAAGTATTGTACTTATTTATACCTATTAATGCAGCGTTGCACGTGCAAATAATGCAAAATCATGTATTTTGCAAGCTAAAGTAGGTGGTGTCGTATTATACCGCATTTTACTTTATAAGCAAAATTACTTCAACAAATACCTAATGTAAATTTAAATCAAAGTATTATAAAATCACGTACATAGCCTACCAAGTAGATAAAGTGGTACAACGACCTCAACTAACCAGAGTTGAGAGAGAAGCTGGCTTTGTTTGATTACCTACCAAACCACATGAAAACATGTAGGTACTAAATTAAATTGTAGTTCAGATTGTTTATCTAGGCAATAACGCACCAATTAAAAAAGCTATATTTAACTACACTTTGGAAGTGTCTCTCGCAAAAACTATTAAGTTTAGAAAAAAACGATATAAGAAACCTCAACATCATTTTTAAAAACCTATTCATAGATACCCCACACGTATGGGTTTGATGAAAAAAAGTTTTTTGAATTTCAGTTCTAAGTATGGGGACCCCCAAAATTTATTGTTTTTTTTCTATGTTTGTGAAAAAATCTTAATGCGGTTCACAGAATACATATGCTTACAAAGTTTCATCAGTGTAGCTCATATAGTTTCGGAGAAAAGTGTCTGTGACATACGGACGGACAGACAGACAGACAGACAGACATGACGAATCTATAAGGGTTCCATTTTTGGCATTTGGCTACGAAACCCAAAAAAAGAAAAGCGGGAAGGCGGCAATTCAATCTTCATTTTCACTAATTTTTCTATCATGTTTTAATTTTAACTTTCCTTGTATTCGTAGTGAAAAAAAGCACAATGTTTACCTCGGGTGAAAGACTTATTTAAGTCCCTCAAGCTCCATTGGCACCCTCGCTACCCGTCTCGGGACTCAAAACGTGACTTTCACTCCTCAGGTAACAATGTACTATTTCGAACCAGCAGTGTGGTGATAGTTTTTTTTAAGTGCGCCACAAAGAGACTCCTTTCATGTACTCGACACAGAGCATGAAAATTAAGTTCATAATAAAACTGTAATAATTAATTGATTTTTTTTTATTATTGTACAAAAATCGTGGGGTGCTTTTTATAATAACTTCAGATATATTAAACTACTAGCTGCCTGTCCCGGCTTCGCACGGGTGGACATTTATTTTTTAAACACATAAATATCGCCTATGTTACTCAAGGTGAACCTACGTCCAGCAGTGGACTGATATCAATTGATGATGATGATGAAAGAACATTCTATAACGTTTAGGAGCACTATTTTCTAGAACATTTTGTCCAAATATATTTGAGTATTCTAGATAACGTTTGGATGCATTCCGGATGCTAACCGAATAATTTCAGTCTTCGAATTAAATTTGACCATTCCAGAACCTCAAAGATATTCTAGAGCGTTCTATCCTCGTCAAAGTCGAGAATTTTCTGAAAAATCCCTAAGCGATAGAAAGGGATAGACATATATAAGTCCCTACGTGATAGAAAGGGATAGACATAGATTTCGAAACTTTTGCCCCTTATAAATTAATAACACCTAAATATTGAATATAAACTATCCTATATTTTAAGTCCGACCATATTAAAGGCAGTTGCAAAATTTTATCGAAATCCGTTCAGTAGTTTCGGAGCTTATCGCGTTCCAAATTGTGACACGAAAGATTTATATACATAGATTGAAACTGATTGTTGTAACTAGTAAAATATTTACAACAATCAAAATCAAGCCCTCCACGCTTTTTGTACAATAATATAAATTTTTCAATTGATTATTACAGTTTTATTTTTAACTTTTTAGTTCAATTAGTAAAAGCGTGTTTTTTTAGTTTTCTAAACTATAATTTATTATTAATTATTTTAAAAGATCAAACTTCCAAAATTGTTTTCCAAAAGAAGGTTTTCCCATACAATCCTAATTAGAAAAACTACATTGAATAAACGTTAAAATTAAAACCTATACCTGGTGCCATAATAGCGATAAAGCAGTGTCATTGTTTTACGAGATCCATAGCTTTGCATTAAATTAAGCTGAACAGTATCCTGACGCGATGCTGACTAGAGCTGACGCGATGCTGACTAGGGCTGACGAGGGCTGACGCCGCGCCGCTGCCTATAAACGCCAGCAGTGCAGGGTCACGGAAGCCAGGACAGGCTGTGCAAGCACAATCTGGCTACTGTTATTGTTTTGAGAATCCAAATATGATCCGGACTTAGGCTATAAACTATTGCTAAAGAGAAAATGTAATTAAGGTCTGTGTTAAATAAATAAATGCGAATAATCTATTTTGTTTTATTCAAGCTATTCTATTAAAGAGTGTGCATATTACAAGTGCCGATAGGACGTTGCTCTATCTATAATCATAATATGTATACAACTTTAAAGATTTAGAATTTCAATATTATGAAGAATATAATATGATAAAAAGTCGGATTTTTTTAATTTTATTGAGTTTTACTGACTTCAAAGCTCCTTTACTGATAGGGTTTCTTTACTCGCAGAAATTAACTCATACCTACTTTGGAAACTATCAAAACTAATGTTTTGAAACTGGAACTATGAAAAAATATTGCAAAATAAGTTCCTTGTGAACATTTTAAAGTACAAACAAATTTAAATCCACGCATACATCTTACATCTCATACATACATATCGGGTCCCTAACATAATATTTCAGAGTCATAAGTTCATAATTATAATAACTGCTACACTAACAAAGCCATGAATAAATTACAAAACTTAAAATTTGTGAGAGGTCTAGATGAAGCGGGCTCGGGCGGGCGGGCTGGCGGGGCGAGGGCGGGCGGGCTCGGATCGCTAACTAGGCACTATTGCCAATCGATAGGTCGTTACTTGAGCTGGGCGGCAGCCCGCCCTGGCTCGGCGGACACGCGCGACTCATCACTTTAGATGCTGCTACGTCAGGTCACTCTCCTTTTCTCGATGTCCTTCAAATTAGCTTTGTAGGTCAGGTTTTCGGGTCCACGTGGTATTGTTGACAGTCTTGTTGACTGCGACCACCTGCGGGAGTAGAAATGTCTTTGAAGAAAAGCTGTAAGGTACCTTGAACCAGCTGTGGTGTCACCAAAATGATTGGACATAACCTTACAACAGGTCACAGTCGTCAAAAGCGCTACCTATGGAGTATATAGAAATAGAAATATTTATTTAACGTCACGAAACATGGTACACACAAATAATATACAACAAGCAATAAGTGACGAAAAAATGGCTTCCACTCAGCATTTGCCATAAAAGCACAAGGGCTTAATACGGCGCTGGATTACGGATACAATATGTTTTAGGTTCAACAAATTTATAGTTATAGCTTTTTTCATTCCAGTGATCCAGTGACCCAATGATCTGGAGGCCTACCACAAGCTCTGTCTTGCCCTGATTTTGAGTCTGTTTAAGTGCTGCCTAAATAAATCCTACGTCAAAACACACAATATAACACACTGGTGAGCACTCACACATACTCAAAACCAGAGCCAGACAGAGCTTGGGATAGGCCTACTGATATGGTCGCGGATGGTTTTAGTTCCCTTGGCCTGGCACGAATGGCGAGAGAGGTTCACCGGAGAGGTTATAATCGGTATTCCGTAGCAACGGCGAGTCCGACATAATTCCGGCCGCCAGGCCGGTCTATTCGTGAATGAATTTCCTCTCCGAAAAAAAAAAGGCCTACTGATATGATCTTCTATGATCTAATGATGATGGTTCTACTTGATGCTTACACGATGTAAAAAGGAATACACTTACCACTTACCACATTATTAATTCTACTCATTACACCTAGACACACAATATTTTACTTTGATTTCTCTACTCCCAACAATATTGTTATAACTGAGTTCATGGAAATGAGTCGCCAGACGCTTAAATAACCCACAGACTGCGTAGTGAGCATACTTTCACTTATTAGATAGAAAGCTAACAATGGTTCTTCTCTAATAAATGGAAAGTACCTAGAGCTGTCACTCTATCAACCGAATAATTATTGCAATTTATTATGTCAGTGTCAGACCCACCATAGACTAGAGTCCCTAGATCGACAAATATTTTCATATTTTATGTAGACACAACAAACTGCTTGTCGCAAACAAAGAATGGACATTCCATCTAGAGCTGTTACTTTATCAACCGATTAATTATTACAATTTATTATGTCAGACCCACCCTAGACTAGTCCCTAGGCCGTCTAATATTTTCATATTTTATGTAGACACAACAAACTGCTAGTCGCAAACAAAGTTTGGTTTGTACATCGTACGCGATTTTCAATTTCTACCAAATATTGACTGTTATAGGCAGGAGTCCCGACCGCAACTCCAGAAGGGGTTAGCACTGTTTACCTATGCAAAATATCTGACAAGTACAATTTTGCATTCGTCTTCCCGTGTGTTTTATTATTCGTTTACTCCAGTCGGCCAAGCTCGTAATCGACGCGCTGTTTGCGAGGGGGATCTCTGCTGAGCCCCGCAAATATATGTCGTAAGATTTAATAGACATGTAATGGATATCTGGATGACGTTTTAAGGATTTGTGCAAACCGAATATGTCATTCCGCTAGCGTTATTGGATTTTTATTTGCTGGATTTTTGGATCAAGATAATAACATATTTTGTACGAGTACCTCATTGTTATATTGTGCTGCGAGTTTTTTACTCTCCCTTAGCAATTCCCTCGTATTGGCTTTTTAAGAAAACGAAATAGATAACTCTGCCCAGTCTAGACAGTTTTGAAGCAACTACCCTTGGTTGTTTCTCTTGACCGGAGCAAACCAAACGAAGCAATTTTTGTCATGCTTCTAATCTCGCGTTTAGTATCAAGTTAAGGTGTTTGCTTGGTGTCAGGGAAGCACTTTGAATACGTGCGTGATTTAAGCGCGGTTTAAGCATGAATTAAGTGAATTATGGCACCCTTGTGACTCGAGCTCGACGACGACGCGACGCCCCGCGTGCCTGGAGTCTTGTTTAACGCATCGCGGGAGCCGCATCAAAGACACTGATTTTTGATGATGCTGTAAAGTGTGGAGGCTGCTTTGCATTGCGGTAAGAAATATCAAGGTAACGGTGAGTTTCTTTTTATTTAGGAGGGGCTCAGTAAGCATTAATTACTTATTTGTGAGCAAAGTTGACAGGATAAGACGATCAAAGTTTTATTCTTTCAGCAGCGTTTTGTTCGTGACCAATATCAAACACCAAAGACATGACACAAACCACATTGAGCGGTTTCCTTTATTTATATTCATTTGTATGATCGCAGAATATAATTATCACTGCACTGCGTCCATAAAGCCTTGCGCATTTATTAGGGCTGCTCAGTTTTAGCAAAGGGTTGCATACATCCGCACACACTGTCGCGAACTTTGACATTGCAACATTTCAGAGCGATACAATGATCGTCATCATCAGCAAATCATATCTCACTTTCCATTAAAATCAGATCACAGTAATGCGAGCTTTTTTGCTCTAGCTCTTAGCTCTTCTCTCTCTGGCGACAGAATTTGTTATGTTGGTAGTAGTTCCCCCAACGAACTTTATGACTAACCACACTACATATAAAAAATCCAGTTCCATATTTAGATAGCTGGCATGCAAGTGAGGCGCGATGGTGAGACGCCGCGGGAATCCAGACGCGATTGTGAGCAAACGAACCGATGAACATGCTATTACCCCGCACCTGTCGACGCTGCTTTGTGCTCTTGCAAAGCTATTGCAAACACTTGTACGAAAAACTGCATAATAAATAAATCTAGCAGTGCTAGCACAGTGTGAACGTTACATTAGGTACCTACAATCTTCCCAAGCTCAGACTCACTATTCCTTTTGTTCATTCATACGTTTTAAAATGCGAGTTAAAACGATGCAGACCGGCATGGCAGGTCACTAAAAATCTCAATAACTCCTGATAAAAGATGCCGAAACCAAACAAAGTTTAGTCATCTTAAAACAAACCAATGTTATGTAAACACTACTACAACGTGCTCTAAGATCTTACCGTGGAAGAAGTAAATCATTCCGGACGTGGCATCAAGTGCCTAAAGTATATAAGTAATCTCTTGGCATCGATTTCTGTAGAACAGGGATGCTCAAACGGTCGATCGCGAAAGCTTTTCGAGTCAATCGCCAACATTATGCATAATACAGGTACCTAGTAGACTTGTTGGTCTTTGATATCTCAAGACAAATAGATAGGTACCCAATTTACATCAGATCCAAATATCGTAATCGACACACCGAACACCTGACATCATGCCTTCTGTTGGGACTCAGTAACTAAGTACCATCCTATGAAAAATACGCGGATAATATGCAATTTTGGGTGGGTTCCCAACGAGTCACACCAGATCCAGTCTCACTGTGACTCGTTGGGATTTTTTTTCCCATCGAGTCACACTGTTACTCGTTGCAACTTTTTTTTATAGAAAAGTTCCCAACGAGTTACACTTGTGTAACAGTGTGACTCGATGGGAAAAAAATTCCCAACGAGTCATACCTAATTTATAAATTATATAAATAATATTTGACTAGGTTTATTTTTATAAAACGGTAAATATATTGAAACGGTGGAAAGAAAAAAGTGCATCAATACATTCAAATATATATGTATATTTGTGTAGTGAATACTTAACAGTCATAAATAGTTATTATTCATAAAATATTACACAAAATCAACCATATTTATATCTATCACAGCTAATCATCACATATTTACATTAATTTTTAAATTACTAAAGATTCAACATCGATTAAATATAACAAATTAACCTTATTAGATAAACATCAAACAAATGAGATGTTTCATGCAACTATGGAGCCCATGCCAAGTCGTTGTACACCAATCTTAAATACAGCTGAGTATTGTAGAATTTGGTTCAAAATGTATTTTTTTTTAATTCTACTTTGTTTGGTTGTACATAGAGATTTTCTTGAGAGAGCAACACAACACACCTATGACATGGACATGACGAGAAGTAGTAGAAATGTCATGTTGACAGCTAACGCTGTCAATTAGCATGTCACTGACAATTATTTGTGTCAGTCACTGCTGTAAAATTGTCATGGCGGCGTCTTATGGTGTTCACCACTTCAAAAAATCAACCATTATTGAACATTTTTGTACAACGTAATTGTTTATAAATTTGTGAATGTAGTATTTTAGTGGTAATCTTCATTATTTACCGCATTTTTCATACCAGTGTACATAAACCTGGCGCATTACGAAACATTACGAAGCATTGCATTATCTTCCCAAATAATCAGAGTATTTATCTATCTTTATAGAAATATCACAATCAACCTTACATCATAATATACCTACATAAAACAATATTTGCATGTTATCTTGCTTCGGTCATCTCAAATATATATATATTTATGTAATTACTAAAAAGTCTGAAAAAAAATTAAGGAAATCTGATATAGGTAATACGCAATAAATCTGTCATTATAATAAATAAAATTGATAGATTTATTGAACAGTTTTTTTTAATTTTAAATGCAGTTTTACTCTAGTCTAGTCATACTTATACTTATTTAATAGTTAAGAGAAAGTTTTTTAAATGTTATATTTCATTGATGTCGAATCTTTAGTAATTTAAAAATTAATGTAAATATGTGATGATTAGCTGTGATAGATATATAAGGTTGATTTTGTGCAATATTTTATGAATAATAACTATTTATGACTCTTAAGTAATCACTACATAAATAAACATATATATTTGAATTTATTGATGCACTTTTTTTCCACCATTTCAATATATTTATTACCGTATTATAAAAATAAACCTAGCTAAATATTATTTTTATAATTAAAAAATTAGGTATGACTCGTTGGGAGTTTTTATTCCCATCGAGTCACACTGTTACTCGTTGCAATTTTTTTTAATAGAAAAGTTCCCAACGAGTTACACTTGTGTAACAATGTGACTCGATGGGAAAAAAATTCCCAACGAGTCACAGTGTGACTGGATCTGGTGTGACTCGTTGGGAACCCACCCAATTTTGACGTACAGATTCAATTTAAAAATGCAGTAAAACAATATTTTAAGAAATAATTTATTACCTACTTACATAATAGATCAGTCAATCCTTTGCTTTCAAAAAAAATTCTGGTAGATCGCCGACACTTAAGTTTGAGCACCCCTGGCCTAAAGTAGGTAATCTCTTGGAATCGATTTCTGTAGAACAAAGTCAATTATTGTCAACATACGAGTATCGGTGCCGAGGTCGGCCGGAAGACGGAATGAATAATTATTGTCACGTCGCGTCAGGACTAATGGCTGTTTTATACGAGGTAAGTAACTGGCGCCGAAATCGAGACAAGTCAGCGCTGACCTGCCACTGCCATCGTGTAAATCGATTTTGAAGACAGCGCAGTACTGTCGGACAGCGCTGTCTTCAATATTCCCGCTTCATATTTTTCGGCGCAAGTCCGCTCCCCCCGCGACCCGCGCCAGCGCCACTGTTCTCGTGTAAACGCCGAAGCCAGTCACTGTCGGTGTATTGTATGGTGACTACGCTGCATCGCTCCGCGATACGATGACGAAAAAACTGAACGAAGCCGAAAACATAAAGCTCGTACAACTATACAGGGAACATGAGTGCCTGTGGGATAACAAATCTATACATTATAGAAATAAGGATATGCGTGCAACCGCATTGCAGAGTATTGCACAAGAATTGAGTATAGAAGAGATTGGCCCTTCCGAGGTAAAAAATAAAATTAAAAGTTTGAGGGCATCACAAAGGTTATTTTTCTTAAACAATTATTCACTTTCGTTTTTTGTAGTTTTCGATTATTCATTTTACGAACGTGTGTGCACCAAACAAAATATCCTCGACGACTGGCCTCGTGTAAACGGTGGGCGACAGTTTTTGGCGCCAGCGCTGTCTCGGCACTGGCGTCAGTTACTTACCTCGTATAAAACAGCCTTAATACACTTGAGCTCAATACTTTTTTATAAGCATATAATATGTAGGTGATCTGCGATAGCAATGGTGATTTCACACACTACCGCAAACGTTGACAGTGCGATATATGACAGCGATATCTAGATGTGCGCAAGGTTTTACTGCAGAGAAGTTTGATAAGTATATACTTGAAACTTCTCCATTCATAGCCTTTGTGTACTGTAATACACGCCTAGTAGCATCTAAATTCATCATGCGCACTTGGTGTGCGGACTGGTTTCCACAAGTACGCCTCTAGCGGGCCCTTTTTGGGTGACGCTTGACACGTGTGTTGCTGGAACTTTTTTAGGTTCTACGACACGCCGGTTTCCTTCACCGTTTTGAGAGTACTAGCTTAGTGCACATACATTTTTCGACAGAAATACTCATTGGACTGGATTTGAACCCACGACCTTAGGGATCGAAAAGTGGCCGCTACCACTTGACCACTAGTGCTCTCATCGTCGCATCTAAGATTGAAAGAAGTAACATCGTAAGAAGGCACCTAATCTAAATGTGTAAATACTTAATTAAAACATTTTTTTTTTATCAAACGTAGCTTACTTATCGGTCACGGTTCTAAGTATTTCAGTAGGTAGAGCCAACAGGATGTCGCCTGTAATTTGACACCTTACTATACCACACTGTAACAATGTTGGGACATTGTTTTCACATAGATATCGAGACAGGTACCTGTGTATGTTGGTTTACGCTATAATTCTGGATATTTTTCGTAAATTTTGTAATGGTTTCGGTCCAATACACTTTACACACAATGTGTAAATAAGCAGTAAATTCTACAATAATGTTCGGTAGATTCTATCATTCATCATCATCATCAGCCTGAAGAAGTCCACTGCTGGACATAGGCCTCCCCTACACATTTCCAGGAAGAACGATTCTAAGCTCTTTCAATAACAATGTCGTCGGTCCATCTGATGCCTGATCTGATGATTCCGTCACTACCTTAATCTCTAGTATAGATTTACAGTCTAACTACGTCGATAAAACATGGTCAATACGTGCACTGCTGACTCAGCAATGGGTTTTCTCACGATGTTTTCCTTCACCGTTTGAGAGCACTTAGCATTATTTTATACATTTTCTGAACAGAAAAATCCCTGGTAGACGACTGGATTCGAACTCTGTGCACTGGTGGCCTATTGTTAGTAGCCCCGCCTTCCGATCCTAAGGTCGGCCGCATGCACACGTTTACCGTATTTTCCGAATTCATTTTCCGTATTTGGACATCCGAATGCATGGAATAATATATAACTTGTTCCGTTAGAAAAAGTTCCGCTCTGTCTGGCTCTGGTTTTGAGTCTGTGTTAGTGCTGTCTAAATAAATCCTACGCCGAAACGTCACTCACACAGCATAATACACTGGTGAGCATTCACACAGACTCAAAACCAGAGCCAGTGACAGAGCTTGTGGTAGGCCTACTGGTCCAAAATCCCAATACATTACGAAACAATCACTAAACAACCATCACTCGAAATCACCGTATCATATTCACACAATACCACGCCGCCCGGCGGGATCATGTTGCAAAGGTTCCAAGGTTGAAGTTTCATAACATTGACACCATTGGAATCCTTGCAAGTACCTTGCTAATACAATGTAGAAGCAAGGTAGGTATTTGATCTTTGTCCTAATAAGCAAAAGCACGGTTCCGCTTTGTAATTTTATAAGGCCGGATTGAATTCATTAGATAATTTATATTACAGTAGGTACAAGTACACAGGACATACTCGTAGTCACAACAAATGTTTTGTGGCGCTGAATCTTTTTTTTATACAAGCGCAAGTGAGTCACATAGAATCCTGTACGAAAAGTAAAAAGAATTAATTCAAAAATCTTAGCAAACCAAAAGCATTATTGATGCTAATAATTTTATTATCATCAATAATACTTTAGAATAAGCAAATTACCCTTTTTGGAAATAAAGAGTTTTTTTTGTGTGTGTATTATTCTTTAATTTTATTTTACTTGCGTTTAAACACCTCATGATGCTACAACAAAATTTGTAAAACCTTTTGATTTGGTGTTGTCGTGGTCCTGACATACAAAGAATACCTCCACCATCTCAGGATATCGTACGACTCAACTGAACACTATTTTCTTTTATTTTGTATTTAGTTTTAACGTGTGTGGGTGTTTTTTGTGTACTATGGACTCTGTAATGGCATATTTATAAGTCTGAAATAAAAATATTCAATTGAACTGATAGTAGGTTTTCAATTGATGGTGTATGCTGTTATTTTCATTACATATAACTTACGAGTGCCGTCAACAAAGAGAGACACGTACAATGGTTCAATCAACGTGTGGTCAGACGGCACGGGCGGTAATCGCCGGTTCATTGGTTAAACGCCAGCACAGAACTCAAAACAATCGGCTCTAATGATCGAGCGATCGACGAAACCACTACACATGGAACAAGGGGTGAGGATTGTGGATTTGTGCTAACTACATTACCTAAATAAGTACTTACTTACTGTGTTTATCTTTTCCATTTGACTACAAATTAAGTAAAGCACTGCACAAGTCATGATTTGATAAAAAAAAGAGTTTATCTGTGGCTATAAGTCTGGCATAGAATAGAAACACGTAGGAAACTTGTAGACATCCCTCAAGGATCCAGACAGCCCAAAAACCTTGCATGGGGATTACAGCTTCAACTGTCAAAATATCTTAAGGCCTGCGCACATCTAGGCGATGGGGATGGCGATCAGCTGAAACGCTTTCAAATACCAATATCAATATCAAATATGACAGCGTTTCACGTGATCGTTTTGAAGCGCACTTAAAATCCTTTCACTACACTTGGTTTGAAAGAATCAGTGACACGAAAAGAAGATGAAGCCATCGCCATAGCCTAGATTTGTTTTGTACTATCTGATGGAACAAGCATGTGGCCCACCTGATGTTAAGTGGTAACCATCGCCTAAAACAAAGCATTAGCTCGTATAGGTCACGCACGTCAGGAATGTGCCGTACGATGCACTTCCCTGCGTCCATTAACTTGAGGCATACAGATTTTTAGCTTCACATGCCAGTAATTTTACAAATTAAGATGTGCACAGGCCATAAGAGAAGCATGGGGATTGAGAGCCTTATTTTTTCATTTACGGTCTTCTTAGCTCTTGTCCCAAATGTTAGCACATTATCAATAGGTATATCTTTGGTAGGTGTCATAATAATTGATTGTGTCACATAACCTAACCAAACTATATAGACAAGCGTTCAGACAGCGCCGACGGCAGGTAATCCAATCATCTGATTAGACTTACCTTACTTACTGAAAGAAATTTATTCATCGGGTAATGACCGATAGTTATCGGAGTAAAAAGATTAGTTATTATAGTACTTATCTTTTCAGTATTTTGATCCCAGATATATATGATCCCTAAGTTTACTTTAGCACTGTATCATCTCAAAGTAACGTCCGTTGGTTTACCAATAATTGTAAACACTCAGTACAGGCTCCTGGGAAGATAATAAGCAAAATTAAAGCATTTAGGTTGTACTGTCAATCAGCGCAACTCAGAGATGGTTAGGGGGCGAGGAGGCGTGGAAGTCATGACTTTGACGAGTCGTTAGTGTCACTGGGGATTTTACGAACAGAGGTAGTTCGATGGAGTATCATTTCAGTAGGCCTACCATGAGATCTGTCTCTAGTTCTGGTTTTGAGTCTGTGTGAGTGCTCACCAGTGCATTATACTGTATGTGTGACGTTTTGACGTAGGATTTATTTAGTCAACACTCACACAGACTCAAAACCAGAACTAGAGACAAAGACAGACAGAGCTCATGGTAGGCCTACAGGGTTTTTTTTTATTAAAAGCCCTCTTTACCTGTGGCATTTATTTTGAGATAGTAAAAAAATCTAAACCATTGCTCACAACTTTACTATGCATAGAAAATAAAAACCTGAGAGTTGAGCATTCAATAATATAATCCGTAAAACGCCTCCAGCGTTCACCTACTACTATCAAAATTGCCTTCGTTTACAATACTGCTCATCCCGACACACCTCGTGTGCTAAAGGGGAATAAAACTAATATTCTGTATCTACTATAGTCAAAATAGGTGGAAATGTAAGGCATAGTTTGCGTTCGAAAAAGATTTATTTGCAATATAAAAGTAATGATCCCAATCCATTACCAAATTATCTCACAAAGGAGGACAATAAATATAGATATCTGTTTGTATCGACGCAACGAGCGGAGACAATATTTAGTGGGCTACTCCCCTGGTCCTGCCGAACGGAAACTTATAGTTTTCTTGAGGCGCCCGTCGAATAAAATACTGCTGGTCCGGGCATAAATCAGATCGTGTCACGGCCGCAGCCGGCGCAGAGACGCCAGCGCCGCTGCCCGCGCTCCGCTACATTTTAATATCAGGGCTCCTCAGCTATAAATGGTCACTGACAGATTTTATTTCAGCCTTCTCATATGCTTCAAATCTTGCACGTGATTTTTTTATTACTATTTCTAACACGGTTCAGCGTAATTTTACAGGGGCAATAAATTTTATCTCATTTTAGGAAACTTTTATTTTACTAGTCACAGCCAATGATAATTTGTAACCCTGTGTACCTAAATGAGAATTGATTATTAAAAACTTATATAAATTGCAAATTAGCCTGATACCTTCGTACCATATTTATACGTTTTGTAATAACAAAAACATTTTGAGATCTTAAAGCAAAAAAGTTTCGATAAACTTCCTTTAGTGGAAGACATTAAAATAATTCATTTTGACTGGGAAATGGCCAGTTTCAATAAGTGCGTAGATATGTATCGGAGGCGCGACTACCACGATGGTTTATGGGCAGTTTTACGGCGATCGCCGCCAACAATAATGGTGACCACGAGGGTGTCGGGGACATGCCGCAGCTGCTTTTTACACGTTTTCCGCAACCTTTACCTCAGAGCATAAGAATATGAAAACCGACAGCGGCAGCAGTGGCTTGTAGTTTGCATGGAGAATTCCACTGCCACATACTTTCAATGAAGATGAGCTCTACACAATAATAAACGATTTTCCACAGGCTAATTTGAATACCTACTTCATTGTAATTTGATTTGACCCAGTTATACAACAGCAAAGAGGCCACCCTAGAGTGTGATGTACTCAATACTCTGGTGCCTTCATAAAATTACCAATGTATAGTGGTTAAAAAGTCGTGTGACCCCCAGTTAAAAGACATCACATCACGGCCCTCTCCACGGGTTTTCTGTGCTCGAGTGACCACGGCTATTACAATAAAAATATTAAAAACCGCATAAGTAAGAGGCGGAGGTCGTCCGGCAGTTCGGCGCAAATGTCGCCCGGACACTTACATTATTCCTTACTGCCCCTAGCCGGGGTGGCTGTGGCTCCGTGACTCTGCCCCTGCACCTATTATCTCAATACTTTAGATAGTCACCGAGACATTCTCGGACTTCGATCGTTCTACCAAATGACCGGCCATTTGCCAAGATCCGATTAGTCATGATTGTGTTTGTGCAGTTGTACTTATAAAAAATAAATAATCCTCGTCTGCTTCAGTAAGCGCAACTGACTATGGGGTGGTCTTAACTTGGACTGAAAAGGATTCATATTCATCAAAGACGTCTTGCGAACTCGGACTTTGAAGGATTTTACAGAAATTGAATCAGTCTTAGGAGTAGTTCTAAGAAATTAATCAGGATTATTTTCCTTCAATAGAAATGAATCCTTTGAGGTTTAAATTTTGTAAATGCTTCGCTAGGTTACGTTTAGCCGTATGTCACTATAGCTCTGAATGCGGGTCCTCATATTCTTAACCGACTTCTAATAAAAAAGAGAAGGTTCTCAATTCTCTTGTATATTTTTTCAAGTTTACGTCTTGCTATCGCATAACTTCATATTGCCGATTGAATTGAAAATAATTTTATATCTGATAGGTAATACGTTCAGATTGGTCCCGTACTATAGAAATTCTTTAAAATCGTTTCAGCGCTTTTGCCATGAGGTCGGTCTCTCGAGTTTTTTAATCTTAGGTATATTATTTTTAAAGTTTAAACAAAAACCAATTCTTTCTTTGTACGTAGGTACGTTACAAACATTGATACTCTGTAGGTTTTAGGAAGCAAATGTATGCAACAGGAAACTTTTGCGAACTGCAGAGTTGCGAAATGCAATACGACACTTGCCTTGTCTTGCATTCTACAGCAATACAATTCACAGTATTGTTTTATCATTGGCTTTATCGTGAGTAGGTATCTCACTTGAATAATAATAAAGTTGTTTATTTAGACCACAATTTTGGTGCAATGTTAACTTACACAGTAAGACCTATGCAAACTCAAAATCAATAAAATTTTATTCATTACAATTACAAGAATCACTTCGAAACGTCTTAAAGCTAGGTGAGTCCCCCTTTGCATACCCCTTTAGTCTATTTTCACAACTAGTTAAAAAAAAACATTTTCATCCCACCAGCTCTGAAAGTGTGTTTTTGCTGTTTAATTTCTGACTGGAAAAGCCGTTTTTATCCGCTAGAGGATAAAGTAAATTTGAATTTAGAATATCGTGTTCAATAAGTTTGTGAATACACAACCTATTTACTTCTACCTTCATGGTGCCGAATTTATCATACAACCTTTTTTATTTGGTTAAAAACTCGCACTCGTAACCTTCTTGGTGTATTTGTGAATTCAAAACACCATTAAACCTATTTACTTCTACCTGCATGGTGCCGAATTTATCATACAACCTTTTTAAATTTGTTAATAACTCATACTCGGATCCTTCTTGGTGTGTTACTTTTAGTCGCGCCATGTTCTTTTTTGCATTTAGTCATTTCCTCGCTGAGGTGGGATGAAAAGTTACGTGTTGCACTCGAGTGCAAAGATTTTTCACCTTGTGCTCTTTTGATTCCTTCGCCAACGCTTAGGATTCTAACTTTTAAACCACTCGCTACGCTCGTGGTTAAACTTTAGAATCCTGCGCTTGCTCAGTCATCAAAATTGAGCACGCGGTTAAAAAGCAGCTTTGCACTCTTGTATAACAAATAACTATTAAGTATTCCTTATTCGATTGGATTGAACTGGCGTTTTGTGCTGTAAAAAAGCTGTGTTAGCATTTTCAATATAAAATTGAAAAGCTATAAGTTTGAGACAATCAATAGTGCGATTGATGCGAGTAGGGGAGTGCGTTCCGGTCGGTTGTGCTTATCGGATGAAGAGATTGGGGAAGATGCCGTTCTGCTACATTATACTCCTCAGTAATCCTCAGAAAAACATGCCTCAACTTATTCAGGTGTTATTTCTGCAATCCGGGTTAACTAGTCTTCTTTAAAAGCTATCAAAATACAATGTTGAAGTCGCATGTTGTGCTCTACCTTGAATGATGTGAGATCAGTCTTATAAGCTTCTGATATGGGTTACGTCAAAATCAATCACCATAAAATATAAATTGTGAAAGGGTACAAAGAGTTCGCCACGTTTAAAATGACATTAGCGTCACACGGAGACGTGCTCGGGAGCCATGGCGTAGCTTGAAGCGCCTCTCTGTATATACGGGACACGCTTCGGTGAACCTGATCCTATCATAACGCAATCGCATATCGCAAACCTCTTACTGCGACACAGTTCCAACTTTGTATAAAAATAAAATAGCAACCTTAAGTAAAAGGAATAGAGTAGCATTTAAAGAAATATTGAAGAGTTACAACCATGTGCGAGGAAAGCTCTCAAATCTGCAGATATTTACGTTGATAGCCTTCCAGCAAAGAAGTGGAGTAGATACGTGAACTCGATCAGGGAGTATAATAACATAAAGCTTTCGTTATTTCTTCGATAAATGTAATGTCTTTGGCAACGTCTTGATAACCATGTATAAAAAATACGGTTCTTCATAATACGGTAGTTCATCATTCAACGATAACGCACATTTTCGTTTCGCTGATATTTAACTTTAAATTAAAGTGCATTTATTTTACTTCTAAACTTTAACCTCCTTGCAAAATACCAACCCTCGAAACGACGATAAAAGTTCTACAAATAACCAGTTTAACCAATAATTGATTGGGACTTACAGAAACCTGCCTGTACCTATTAGGAAAAATATGAAAGAAAATCCACAAAACCCATAAAATATCCCCCTAAGCTTCCGCTCACCGATAATCCCTTTAGCGAGGGAAAAACTTCAAAAGTTAGTGCGGGCGTCGTGGGGTACTGAATTTTTGATCTCTATTAAATTGTTTCAAATCGTTTAACTTGTCGCGGCTCAATCAGTGCGGGGCTGGGGCGTGAGGTGAGCGGGCCCTTTGCGGCTGCGACCCGCTTGCCTGTCGCAGCACTATTCACGGTTGCTGCTTCGAATAGTGATGCATATGTTATACCTTCTTCTAAATCTGAAATGATCCTTTTTTCCTGTACTTTCACTACCTAAAAATGAGTGAGTTTACCGACCTGTAGGCCTACCACGAGTTCTGTCTGGCTCTGGTTTTGAGTCTGCGTTGAGTGCTCACCAGTGTAGTATACTGTGCGTGTGACGTTTTGACGTAGGCTTTATTGTGTCAACACTCACACAGACTCAAAACCAGAACCAGAGACAGAGCCAGACAGAGCTCATGGTAGGCCTACTGAATTACTTCTATTTTCTATTTCTCTTCTACTTTCTATTTGACTGGCCTCTAGCTCAGTTGGTAGTAGCTCTGCCTTCTGCGCCGTAGGTCGTGGGTTCGATCCCCACCGAGAACAAATATTTGTGTGGTGAACATAAATGTTTGTTCTCTGTCTGGGTGTTATATTGTATTCTAAGTATGTATATACAAAAAAAAAATGTATTCAAGTATTATATCAGCTATCTGGTTCCCATATTACAAGCTCTGCTTAGTTTGGGGCTGGTTAGTGGTGTGTGAATTGTCCACAATATTTATATTTATTTTTATGTTTGAAACCCCCTATGTAGAGGTATAATAGATGTTTTGGTAAAGTAACTTTTTTGACAACGATCAATTTTTTACTCCTTTTGGGCAAATACAAATATGTAGCATATAACGTGCCTGATTAAATATTATGATTTTTATTTTTATGGTCAAGTCAATTATTATTTTATCTCCAATATAATATTGCAAGCATAAATCTTTGATAGTTCCAGAAGGTAGGGAGGGGTGCATCACGGAAACTGATTTATTCACTGGTGATATTTTATAGCGCAGTTTGGTTCCGGCCACTATTGTATCATAGGGCGGCTGTTTGTTACTGAATCGCAAACTTACTGTCAACTTTTATAAAAAGTTAAATGGACAAATTAGGCCTGCGCACACCTAGGTCGCTGGCGGTCGCGATCAGTGAAACGCTGTCAAATATCGTTGTCAAATTTGACAGCGTTTCACTGATCGCTATCGCCAGCGACCTATAACCAGGCCTTTAACTTTAGAGAACCATTACGAACTGCTCTATACTACTCTCTATAGATCCATATTGCAGTATAATAATATCGAGATGGGTAGTTGAGGCCTCTCAGCTCAGTTAGTAGTAGTACCTTCTGAGCCGTAGGTCGTGGGTTCGAATTCCACCGAGAACAAGTATTTATGTAGTAAAAACAGATGTTTGTTCTCTGTCAGGGCGTTATATTGTATTCTAAGTAGGTATCCTATGTATTAAATTGCTGATATTATCAGATATCTGGTTTCCACAGTACAAGCTCTGCCTAATATGGGGCTAGATAGTGTTGTGTGGATTGTGCACAGTATTTATTTATTTATCTGGGATTGAAGACAAGGTTTTTATTCATAGCTGATGGAACAAGCATATGTCTCACCTGATGTTAAGTGGTAACTATCACCTATAACAAGGGCAATGCCTCGTAGGTCACGCACGTCAGGACCGTGCCCTACGATGCACTGCCCTGCGTCCATCAACTTGAGGCATACCGATGTTCAGACTCACGTGCCTTTCAAACCAAAACACAGCGATGCAGCTTCACGGCAGAAATAGGCATGGTGGTAGAACTTCCCCGGACGAGCCCTTCACAAGGAGCTCTACTACCACTCAGGTAATCGTGATTTTTCTTGTGAAACAACAAATCATTAAAGCTCGTAAATCTACTTATTTTAGTAATTTTGTCTCCTAAATTTATTAGCAATAATTAAGTAAAGTGCTGAAAAACGGATTGCTTGTACCTAGGGGGAAACAAAACCTCTCCCTTGAGACACAATTTTGTACGTTCAAAATGGCTTAATTAATACTAACTTGCTTTGCCTATCTCGATTTTTATGATTAGGTATAATTTGAACTTCCTCTAACAAATGATCAAAATCTTAATAACTTTTAAAACTAACATTTTATTTCATAAAACTATTAACATTTTATTAATTTGAATTTTATTAACTCCCCCTACGTTTCGCATACAGCAAACTTCATAACCGGCGTTCAATAAAAAATAACGAATCTGACTGTCCCCCAATTTTTTAAATTGCGTGAAATTAAATTTAGAATAAGTAGATAGGTAGGTACTTTATCCCTCCGGCGGAGTCTGACAAATAGGCGTGCGATTTAGCCTCGCTGTAATTGGTTTTTTAATGCGGTACTCGCGAAGTACCACCTTCCGCTTTATCAAGTGAATACATTATCAAATCGTAAGGCCGCGGTCGACGCGACCCTAGCGCGATGAATAAGAATCAAAATGCGCTTTTGTCGCTCACACGCCACCGCTGCTGATTTTCATAGTACACTTTCATACAGTATGTTACATTCATCGTTGCGCCATGTTATAATATGGAGAATAACCTTTGCCAGTAAATAATAAATAATAAAGAATAAAATACTTATGTACCGGAATTAACTGGCAAAATCTAACTGAGATATAAGTAAAAGTATGTAAACAATACGTGCAGAGCTGACTTAGCCATGAGTTTTCTCACTATGTTTTCCTTCATCAACTGATACATAATTCTGACACATAGGTACACATACATACTAGTGCAGTCGGCTTTGCGTATTAATTTATGTTCTGTGGCTTTGCTACTTACCTACCCTGTCATTTTTCGTCATACCACTCCTTATAGCTGCATGTCTTGACAAAAAAAGGCAATATCGTATGCAATTAACCGAAAAAAAAAATATGCCGAGGTAATTCAATGAGATTCGGGGCAGGTGACACCTACTAATATAGAAAGTTATAGTACTTACTTGGATTGGGAAAAAGCTGCCGTGTCGCCTACTGCTTGAGCTATTATACTATGCCCGTGCTTCACCGCCGCACTAACCACATCGGAGGGGTTGCAAATTAGTGATTCCGCTAGACGAATTCGCATTTTAACGGTAGATAAATATAAATTAAACCATAATACTTACTATTATGACTGCTGGGGGGTCAATTAAAGTGGTTGGTTGTAACTGATACCGTACATCAAGCGTTCTTTTACTGTACAAAATAGAAACACCTAGAGTTATTTTATAATCTTACTCTCAGTACTAAATTAGGTTGGGAACCATAGTCCACATGATCATATAACACATTGGCCGTTAGCTCGTAAAAGCACCGTGTTATTTTTATAGGTCGTAGAGCAGTTTTGTTGTGACAAAAGCTATTATACTTTTACTAGGCGCCGCATTTGTATCCGAAACTGAAATCGTCAGATCAGTTTATTACTCTTCAGAAAAAACAAGTAAAAAGCGTGGCAGAACTATTATCCTCCTCATAAAGATAGCTAAATGCTGTTAGTATGGGAAATATACTTGGTAGATCGAGCTCGTCTCTCCGTGGTTAAGTGGCCCATTCGCGTGCAAACGAGCGCGTGCTTTAAAAATAATAAAACCCCTTCAAACAGTGTAGCGAGTGCACCTACCTACCGACGGAATAATGTATTTTACGGAAACGCTTCTGCTTTGAAGTTTTATTCAATGACCCTCCGAGAGGTTAATGTATCCGGGTTTTTCAGAATATCATACCTAGTCCTTCATTTCTCGAGATTTCTCTCTATATTTTACACTAGTGTGACTTAAAGTAAAATAACAAAATGCGTTATCCCAAAAGTTATGAGCCAAGTGGAAAGCGTTAAGATTTAAGCGATCTGCGATGGCGATTAGTGAAACGCTGTCAAATATGACAGCGAGATTTGACAGTTAACCCGCACATTCTTCTCAATCTCTCTCAACTTTTTCAAATAGCATTGTGAATTATTTTCACCTACGAACCTTCTTATTCGGAGAACAATTCAAGTCTCGTAACAATCCCGTGGCTGTGATTACATTACAATACTAACACGGGTGTTGGTTGTTTGTGAAAGTCATCAGCTGACCGAAGGATGTCCCTCAGTGTACACAAAGCTAACTAACCGTCAACTCTCTTCTCGCCTCCCATGTGACATTTGACTGACAAGCAATTTTTTAAACCATTTTATTAAGGTGGCCAGTTTATTATAGGATCATAATAAGGATACTGCGTGATGTGCGTATGCGTTTCAGTGTAAAAACAACAATATGTGGACATAATATCACAATATATTGCGGATATAAAACAGAAAGTACCGCCTTTGGAATGTAGCGAACTCGCTTCTTAGTCAAACATTTTGTTAATCCGATTTTAATTCTACCCGCACTGGAATATTATTGTTAACTAGATTAAGTAATTCTCATGTAAGTGACGTTAGTCTTAATGGGAAATAAAGTTCTTTAAACCGAAAGTACACAAATATAGCCCTATCTAGAGGCAATATTTCCATTAATTTTTAGTTAAACATTTATTTGCAAAGATTGATGCTAATCAGCAACAGAATCAATAATACAGAGTGTAATTTAATTTGAAAAATCATTCGGGTCCATTTCAGTCTAAAGTAAAAGATTTTTGAAAAAATAAATATGCAGTTACTTTTTTCTTATAATTGGAGGGCATGTTATCATGACTTTTCCCTAACTCTCGTGGTTTCGGAATTGGCCATCACCGCCCTTCTCAAAAAACATCCATACCACCAAAGATTAATCTAAATTTGGTCCGAAATGTTATTCAGTTTTCTTATTATTGAGATGTATTGATTTAAAAAAAAAACCTAGTGTTTCTCAAGTTAAACGCGTATATTATTTTCTAAGAAGCCGTTCTCGAACCGAATGGTCTGTTGCGTGAGGATGGTAAGCGGCCTGACGGTATGACGCTTGTTCCTTGGGAGTTGGGGAGGCCACTTGTGTGGGATGCTACGTGTGTCGACACACTTGCGCCTTCTCATCTGCCAAGGACATCCGTTGTGGCGGGCGCGGCGGCAGATCTGGCCGAGGATCTCAAGAGGCGCAAATATGCAGGTCTCGACAGAGCCTACTTATTTGCTCCTCTTGGGGTTGAGACTCTGGGTCCGTGGGGAACCGAGGCCTCGCGGGTCTTCAAAATTTTGTCTAGGCGACTGATCGAGGCGACGCGTGACCCAAGAGCTGGTGGGTATCTGGCGCAGCGTATAAGCATTGCTATTCAGCGTGGCAATGCCACCAGCGTCTTGGGGACGCTTCCGTCTGGCACTGATTTGGATCAGTTGAGCTATCTCTAGATCGTTTGTAACGATCTGCAGATAGCTCAACTGTTTCTTGTGTATTTTGTACATTTTATAAATATTTGTTTAATTGTAAGTTTCTTTGTGTAAATAAAATTGTAAAGATTTGAGAGTATTTTCTAAGATGTTTTTTCGATTTGAGCTTGTGCCTCTTCTAATACAGCTGCTTAGTTGGTGTATAAGGGTGTTGGCGTCAATGCAAACAGGAAAACAGCAGAAACATTTACCTAATTTTACGATATGGGTATCTGCAAGCATCAATTCTCTTTTGAAAAGAAACGAGCCCGTATTTCCTTTTATTCTATCCATGTGACGCTCTATCTAGTTAGCGGGGTACACGGGGAAAATGAAATATAGAGGCAATCCAAATAGATTGTTATCTACCCACGTGTTTACCGGCGGCGCCGCGGCACGTTCGCGCTAACAAGCGACCCTCGCGCCTCTAAAACACGGGACCCGGACTGACAGCTAGACCCTTAGCACATCCCTGCAACGAAATTTGACAGCTTTGCTTTTGACAGCTGTCCACTTCTTTTATCCTGTTCGAAGCGCAACATTTTTCATAGAAATGGTCAATATCTCCTTTCTTCTAAGTTATAATCCAATGACACTAACAAATGTTTGTTTCATTGTTTACAACAAAAGTATTTCTCAAAAACAAAACAACAAAAATATTACATAAAAATTAATGGCATCGGCATTCCAGAGTATTAATTTGCTAAAGCAAGATAAAACTATAAACGCTGGTTAATCCCATGTATCATACCGGGGTGGTCATTGATTTGCTTCTATCGGATGGTCCCGGTGACTTATTGCCGGTCCCCTCGCGTCTCGGCCATTACCTCCGCGGCCACCTCAGGGACAAGTTCCTCTAATAACCGTACCTCTAATACACCTCATCATTCCCCACAGCCACACTATTCGTTTCGTGACAAATTGAGCGTGGGCGTTGTAAGTCTACGCTTATGGTCTCCGCTTTGTCAACTGATACGGTATTCTCTCACTCGTTGTGGTATTGCGGTATAATTTTAATTGGTTAAATACTGTATTGTGCCGGTAGACAAAGTGATAAGAGAGTTACAAGTCACCATTACCATAATCCACGGCGCGAGCGCAAAACAGATAGCGGTAAGGTGCTTAGTTCAATTAACTGCGGAGAGCTTTTCTTGCTACGAGCGCTACGACCGTAGCGGTCTAGTGGCGTGCGTAGCACCCGTCCTATATTTATTGGCTTATATACTCTTAGATAATGATGAGAAAAAATAATGGTAATCGTCATTATGCAACCACATCAGTGAAAAATTTATGCTAATATTATATTCTCTATTTAAAGATTAGACATAATTATGAAGGTACTCATTTTAATCACACGAGGAAAAAATTAAAGCTTTAGTATTTTTTTCCGGTTTTAAATTAGCTACCAAAAACTTTGGCAATAATATACATAATAATAATAAATATTGTGGACAATTCACACAACACTACCCAGCCCCAAACTAAGCAGAGCTTGTAATATGGGAACCAGATAGCTGATATAATACTTGAATACATTTTTTTTTTAGTAAATACATACTTAGAATACAATATAACACCCAGACAGAGAACAAACATTTATGTTCACCACACAAATATTTGTTCTCGGTGGGGATCGAACCCACGACCTACGGCGCAGAAGGCAGAGCTACTACCAACTCAGCTAGAGGCCAGTCAAATAAAATAAAAAAATATGAATGAAATTCATGTGATTGGAAAACAAACATGCTACTGATAACATGTACGTCGTAGCACGTGTTACGGCGTAGCGTAGGCGTGGGCACACACGATTGCCCGTGATTGGATTAGGTTTGTCCTCGTTGACGAGCCCCGCGGGACACTGGACCCTCGCACTTACAGCTCACGGCGATGCGTTGACACTGACGATACTAATAACACCACTGCTTAAACATATAAAAAAATAAAAACGCCAGAAAGGGCCGGACATCATAAAATCTAACGAAATTGCTCTGTTTTATTATTCTTTAGATGATGCCCGTAATAAACTGTATTGATCTTTTTATTTTTATTCTTTCCAGTAAAGATATCTCAGTAGCATCGTATCTAGTGAAACTATTTAAAGAAATTATTAGGTGCAATTACGGAGCTTGTTGTTCGTGATTGGAATGCAAGACTAGGGCGAGGGTCCGGCGACAAATTCTTACAAATTAATACATCTATCTGAACGAGTCGCGACCGACTGCGATACGTGCGGAATACTTTATCATCTCAACTAACACAATTCTGTGAAGGCTTCACTTTCATTCAACACGATTTTTATCAAGAACCTCACACGGGTAATAAACGTACAGTCCAACTAGTTTTGGCTCTACAACGATCATAGCTAGAATTCAATCAAGTAGCTAGAAGGTTGTTTTTTGCATAACGATTGATAGTTTTGTCATTATTTTGATGTAGAGATACTAGTCTAAGATCCCTAGAAGAAGGACCTTCACCGAGCTGGTTATTTAATGAAACGTATTTTATATATAATTAAACATGCCAATAAATATATTCTATATGGGTTGCCTATCAAATTTCAGTCCAGGATAATTAAGATTAATTAATAATTAAAAAAAAAAAAAAAAAACTTTCCACTGGTTTGTTTATTAAACAAATTCTATACCAATCGAAAGTATAGACCCCAGTATTTTTATTCAATAAACATACCGGTGCAAAATGCTAGTATCGATTTTCCGGTTTATACCTGGCTACCCGAGAGTTGTGACCGGAAAAAAATAGGCAACCTAACGTTTGCATATTTTATTGGGTCTATACCTACTTTCGATTGGAATAGAATTTGTCTAATAAACAAACCGGTGGAAAGTTAAAAAAACATTTTTTTTTTTAAATTATTAATTAATCATATCCTGGACTGAAATTTGATAGGCAACTTACATAGAATATATTTATTGGCCTGTTTAATTAAATATAAAATACGTTTCATTAAATAACAAGCTCGGTGAAGGTCCTTCTTCTAGGGATCCTATACTATACATTTTGAAATACCTATACACCAAGTGTAATTTCGGTTTCATATGTTTTCGTATGGAATACATTGCGACACTATGTAACGAAAATAGTTATGCCCATGACTGTCGGTAATATTTGAATTGTAGACTATAATTTTCAGGTGAGTTGTTAAAAATATGGTTTCGTTTTGTTCTGGTTATACGAACAAATCGCAACAAAACGGCGAATTTCTGTTTCTAATCTGAGCAAAATCTGCGAAGTCAGCGCCATAGTGCAATATGCGCTCGCCGTCGCCGCGCCCGCTTCACACTCGTTGTTTCGAGAGCAATCGAGGCGCCAATAAAAAAGGCGATCGTCGCCCCGAGCCAGGGCACCGACTTATTTACAGAACACCCTGCCGTCGCTATTTATTTTATTGACTGCCATTTGCTCTGACTTTTATCGCTGCCTACATCCCGGATAAAACAACGCCAGGTAGAACGTCCGAAATACTCATATCGGATCCCCCACTTCAATCAGAATTGTCATTACGTGAAGCTACTGAACAACTGCTGCGGTGCATCAGAGCGTTTGCTTTAAACATTTGGCTCTAATTTTCCATTAAAATTCAACATTATAACATTGCAATAAAATAAAACTCTCGTTTTTATTGTGGGGTGGCGATGGCAATGACGTCGGGTGAGAATTTCATAAAATGATAAATGGAGCTTATTTTGATTAAGTTTTAAAATTCTACTATAATATTATAGGTGCGAAAGTTTGCAAGTATGGATGGATGGATGGATGTTTGTTACTCTTTCACGTAAAAACTACTGAATGGATTTTAATGAAACTTTACAATAATATACCTTATACATCAGAATAACAAATAGGCTACAATTTATAAAGATATTGTAACGGGAACGGGGCGAGCGA
The DNA here is from genome assembly GCA_947578465.1 of Thera obeliscata. Lineage (NCBI taxonomy): Eukaryota > Metazoa > Arthropoda > Insecta > Lepidoptera > Geometridae > Thera > Thera obeliscata. The sequence continues at coordinate 7,623,806 of OX387924.1, forward strand.
AGCCGCGGGATGCTGCTAGTATTATTTACATATATTCAACATCTTTATAAAGCTTCTTGTTTTTACAATTTCAAACCTTGATGTTATAAAACAAAGAAAACAGCGTGTTCCGCGATTATTTTATTACCCAACAGTATCGCGACAGGGCAAGGGCACCAGCGGTCAGAGGCAAGGGGTGAGTCCCATTTTCCACACATCATTGCATCGTGCCGCAGATTTATTTGCATGCGGGCCGCTGACCAGGATCCATTACAGCCATTACGGCGGTATCTGATCAACCGGCACGAGAGTTATAGCGCTCTTGTTTTTCTTAACTACATCAAAAATGCCAGCACAAAGGAAAATCAGAATATTTAGGAAGCAGAACTAAAAGAATTGGCGTAGGACGGGTTATGGTTTCCGCTATATTTCTTTTTATTTGGGGTGACCAATGACATTGGTCGATTTTGCTAGCGAATAGATGGTTTACTTGGGGTAAATAAAATTAGTAGTTTATGATCATAGTTTATGACGGTACATACCTACAGTTTAGTGACTATACTGAAGTCAACCTAGCAGCATCTCCTTTAGAAAAAAGCTTCTTTTTTATGAATAATTACAATTGCTATTAAATACTTTGGTAGCTACACGCTAAATATATTTCTATAGAAACTTTCAACAAAGTTGCGAAAAGTTTTCCATTCGGATGTTTCATTCAGATTTATGCTACGCGTCCGGCCATAGCTTCGGCCGTCTTCAGCTGTTCAATACAGATAATGAACGGGGAGGAAACTAATAAATCTACTTAGTCGCTAAACTTGCTTATTAGGGAAGTACCAAGAAAGTCAAATAAACATTACTTTGTAATCTGTTTTCGTAATTTTATATCCTGTATAGATTATAATATATTAATGATTTCTTACGATGTTTCACATTTGGTTGGTGTATAATATGCAGTATACACCAACCAAATGTGAAACATCGTAAGAAATCTGTTTTTTTTAACGAGTAGCAGTGTCAATACCCAACTGCCAACAGTCGTCATATGCAAATGTAGTATTTGAACGTACTTTTGACTACCCACATATTTAAACTATACCCAAAAAAATCAAGTGGATATCTACCGCCGAAAGATGACAATCGACAATAGAGATTTTTTTAGTTTTTGAGATCTCAGAGAAACGTTTACCGTTCCGAAAGATGAACAATCGAGCTTATTTCCATACACTAAGCCAGCCTTCCCCGTGCCATTTGAACCTGCTTAGTGAGGTTTCCGCTTAAGCGTATTAATCTAAAATTAGGTCGCAGTTAACACCGTAATGTTAAGTAAGGGTCAGTGCTCGCTTTGTCGCTTCGCTGTGACATCAATTACCTATTTAGTGGCATAGTCACCTATATTCAGAAATAGTGAGTTTATAAAAATGCCATTCAGTATTCCCAAGACATCGTACGATTGGGGTTCTATTTTTAAAATAATGCAAATTAAAATATCAATTTGACAGTGACAGAAATGAGTATTATTTTTAAAATAGAACGCGTAATCCGACCTTACTCAAGATAACTTATAAATATTTAAGTACGCATATAATCACCACAAAAAAATGTGGAGCTCAAATTTTGAAAGTAAATAAACCTGCACTTTGTAACAATATTCTAAGCACAAGCACAACAAATGTTAACTAAATTGAGAGGAGAATAAGAAGCCCCAAGAAGGGATTTTTATGGGAAACTAGCATAGTGATTATGCAAGAGCCACAATAATAGTTAAGATATTCTTGACCGAATAGGGACAACTCCGAACGGTTTATTGGATGACTGTTCTAGGCCCGTCCGTGCTTACTTATCGATATCGATGAAATGCAGCTTCTACGATAGTGCTACGACTGCTACGGCCGCTACGAGAACGCTACAAGTAGTTAGATACTAACAATCAACACACTACTTAGCACTTGTTATACCATGGGTTTTGTGAAGCGAAAGTGCGAGATAGTGTATTGACCATACACAAAATAATGGCTATTTTGGTTGGCTCTTAAATGCATACGTGTATGTTCACAAAAAACCCAAAGCCGAAGTTTTGCGTAGCATACAATACGAGCAATGTCAATGTTTAAATAGCACGGTGTTACAAGCATGCATCTTATAGTTTTCTTTGTTGTTGTTTTTATTGTTAGATAACATTTGTATGTGTGTCAATGGACATCACTAGATTGAACATTGGTATAAGTTGGACGCGACAAATCAAGCCGCGAGCTGCAATGGGGCGGCCCCGTATCGACAGCGTCTGATTTATAGAGGAGCCACGCTATCGCACCCGCTTCTCTATTCAACTGTGGCACCTCACTAGAATACCATGGGGTCAGGAGTCACGACAAATTGTTTAATTTTAATGATACATTAAATCAGGTACCTAATAAAAATGTGATGATTGAATGGTGGTTAAGTATTACTTAGCACCATATGACATTAATAAAATTAACTGTTTTATTTTATAGGTTTACTAGCGATCGCTAGTAAAAAATAGCGTGATGTTATATATTAGCCTTCCTCGATAAATAAATGGACTACCCAACACAAAAATATTTTTTCAATTCGGACCAGCAGTTAACTTTTCATCTTTATAATATTAGTATAGATGGTAAGTAATAATAAAGTGGGGTATTTTTGGGCTTCACAATAGAACTTAAAATTTAGCGCAACTTGGCAGAGTTTTAATACCAAAACGTAACCCCGAACCAGATGTTTTAAAATTCAAACGGGTCAAACCATAGCATTAAATTCAACCTCTCTTTGCAGAGGACGTTTAATCGGCTGTTAACGTTCGGTGACCGTGGTAAATCTCTGGTAATCCGGTGCAGAACAAATATAGTTGAGAGGCTGATAAGGTGCGTCCAGTCGCTAATGTGCCATTTGTATGATGATGCCGACCGGCCGCACAACCCCCTGGGGCATGCCTTAAATGTCCTCACATGAAAGTAACGTCACCTCAAATTGCTGTTCGTGTCAGTTACGAATCTTAAACGTTTGCTGACTGCTGAAATGCTGAGGGTAAAAAGGATAAATACTTAGGTGTTAGTAATTAGGCTCGATGCTCATACTTATCTTATTATTTTAGGTAAAACGGGGTAAGATAACCTGTATAGCTAAGTATTTAGTTTACTTTTACTCATACGGGATGCTGCACTTACGAAAATGAAAATGCTTACCGCTTCCATAGTTGCTTTATCCTATAAAGTGTTGTTTTATTGCTAATAAAACAACACTTTAATAAAAATAAACATTTTATACTTAGTGAAAATATGTTAGTAGATTTCTTTGAGGACCTTAGTGCAAAAAACTACAGAATAAGAATTACTCGACATAAGAAGCAGGCTGCCGGTCGTTGAGTTTGATCATAACACTGATGGTTTTCGTATAAATTTTACTTATTCTTATTTTCGATACAAATTCCGTGATTTTTATATCTTTCAAAAGGCCAAAGTGTGTGAGCATCGGAATACCACTAGGCCGCCAGTGCTCTCAGAGCTCTCTAAAGGTAGATATACTTACTACTACTCACTTCGTGTAGGAAGTTATTTGACATTGTTTACTCTGGCTAGATACATATCTCTAACAAAAAATCCACATTGTACAGCGGCCATGTGACTGAAACGAACGAGTGCAAACAATGGCAGTGTTTGGCTCAAAAAAATGTACTGCGGAGGTCAGTTAATTTGCATAGCAAATGTGCGCTTAGAATGTACCGTCACGCGCCTCTCTCGCTCATAAGACTGGCCCATTAAAAATGCAAACTGCTGTAAAAAAATTAGCAGTGAAATATGAGTTTCCAATTTCAAAAACTGAATTTTAAAATAATTCATGGTATTTGACAGCGTTTCACTGATCGCCATCGCCATCGCCTAGAATGATGTGCATAACATAGCCATGTTTTTAGGGTTCCGTAGCCAAATGGCAAAAACGGAACCCTTATAGATTCGTCATGTCTGTCTGTCTGTCTGTCTGTCTGACTGTCTGTCCGTCCGTATGTCACAGCCATTTTTCTTCGAAACCGTAAGAGCTAGACTGATGAAACTTGGCGAGTAGATGTATTCTGTAAACCGCATTAAGATTTTTACATAAAAATAGAAAAAAAACTATAAATTTTGGGGGTCCCCATACTTGAAACTGAAACTCAATTTTTTTTTTTTTATCGAACCCATGCGTGTGGGGTATCTATGAATAGGTCTTCAAAAATGATGTTGAGGTTTCTAATATTGTTTTTTTCTAAACTGAATAGTTTGCGCGAGAGACTCTTCCAAAGTGGTAAAAAGTTGGTCCCCCTCTAACTTCTAAAATGAGAGAATGATAAATCTAAAAAAAATATATGTTGTACATTACTATGCAAACTTTCAACGATATTTGGTTTGAACGAGATCTAGTGAGTAGTTTTTTTTTATACGTCATAAATCGTAAACCGCAATTTACCTTTCGACGAACTACAAGAACCTTTATATTATGTTACTTGTTGCTACGGAACCCTTCATGGGCGAGTCCGACTCGCACTTGGCTGTTTTTTTTATAAAATCAAAATGAATAATCAGTTATTTAGGCCACACAATACACGGAATATTATACAAGACAATAAAAAGAACAGTCACAAATATTGGCCGCTACTCAGCATAAATGCTATTAGCAAGACTACTATAACGCTAATAGTCTTTTGTCTTCTTGTCTGCCCATTTTCATCTCTCAGGCCCGTAAAAAAAAAATAGTGCTTGAGTCTGAGTCGCTTTATTGAAAAATGTTAAAAATCTATGCTTTCGGACAAAATGATGCGTGTGAACTTAGCAGATCATTGTCCAGCAGATCAAAAAAAAAAGTGAGTTCTATTCGCATGCAGCATAGTTCTACAGTTCCTGATACTTTTCAGGAATAGTTCTGGCCTGAAAACCTGAAAAAAAAACAATTGAAAATATGCTCTGCCAACTTCCCGTAGCAGATCATTTTTCACCAATAAAATAAAAAAAAATATTTTCATGTGCCTAAAGCTCTGCTCTACAGTTCCTGATACTTTTCAGAAATAGTTCTGGCCTGAAAACCTGAAAAAAGTGATTTGAACAAAATATATTAATATTTTTTTTATGGTTTTAAACAGTTTGCAAGAGCTAGAACTCTTTCGTCTCTCATAGATCCATACTAGAGCTACTACCTAGAACTTGAATCAAGTCTGGAACTCACGCAAAAAAACCAGCAGAGCAGGGTTGAAAGTTTAAAATATTTTTTTTATAGTGTTAAGGGGTTCGTAAAAACTAGCACTCTCGCGTTTATCATAGGTCCTTATAAGACCTATTACCTACAAATTGAATCAAGTCTAGAACTCACGCAAAAAAACCAGCAGAGCAGGGTTGAAAATTTAAAATATTTTTTTTATAGTGTTAAGGGGTTCGTAAAAACTAGCACTCTCGCGTTTATCATAGGTCCTTAAAAGACCTATTACCTACAAATTGAATCAAGTCTGGAACTCACGCAAAAAAACCAGCAGAGCAGGGTTGAAAGTTTAAAATATTTTTTTTATAGTGTTAAGGGCTTCGCAGAAAATAGCACTCTCGCGTTTATCATAGGTCCTTATAAGCCCTATAACCTACAAATTGAATCAAGTCTGGAACTCACGCAAAACGTTCAGCAGAGCAGGGTTGAAAGTTTAAAATATTTTTTTTATAGTGTTAAGGGGTTCGTAAAAACTAGCACTCTCGCGTTTATAATAGGTCCTTAAAAGCCCTATAACCTACAAATTGAATCAAATCTGGAACTCACGCAAAACAACCAGCAGAGCAGGGTTGAAAGTTTAAAATATTTTTTTTATAGTGTTAAGGGGTTCGTAGAAACTAGCACTCTCGCGTTTATCATAGGTCCTTATAAGCCCTATAACCTACAAATTGAATCACGTCTGGAACTCACGCAAAACGTTCAGCAGAGCAGGGTTGAAAGTTTAAAATATTTTTTTTATAATGTTAAGGGGTTCGTAGAAACAAGCACTCTCGCGTTTATCATAGGTCCTTATAAGCCCTATAACCTACAAATTGAATCACGTCTGGAACTCACGCAAAACGTTCAGCAGAGCAGGGTTGAAAGTTTAAAATAATTTTTTTATATTGTTAAGGGGTTCGTAGAAACTAGCACTCTCAAGTTTATCATAGGTCCTTATAAGCCCTATAACCTACAAATTGAATCACGTCTGGAACTCACGCAAAACGTTCAGCAGAGCAGGGTTGAAAGTTTAAAATATTTTTTTTATAGTGTTAAGGGGTTCGTAGAAACTAGCACTCTCGCGTTTATCATAGGTCCTTATAAGCCCTATAACCTACAAATTGAATTAAGTCTGGAACTCACGCAAAAAAACCAGCAGAGCAGGGTTGAAAGTTTAAATTATTTTTTTTATAGTGTTAAGGGGTTCGTAGAAACTAGCACTCTCGCGTTTATCATAGGTCCTTATAAGCCCTATAACCTACAAATTGAATCAAGTCTGGAACTCACGCAAACCGTTCAGCAGAGCAGGGTTGAAAGTTTAAAATATTTTTTTTATAGTGTTAAGGGGTTTGTAAAAACTAGCACTCTCGCGTTTATCATAGGTCCTTATAAGCCCTATAACCTACAAATTGAATTAAGTCTGGAACTCACGCAAAAAAACCAGCAGAGCAGGGTTGAAAGTTTAAAATATTTTTTTTATAGTGTTAAGGGGTTCGTAAAAACTAGCACTCTCGCGTTTATCATAGGTCCTTATAAGCCCTATAACCTACAAATTGAATCACGTCTGGAACTCACGCAAAACGTTCAGCAGAGCAGGGTTGAAAGTTTAAAATATTTTTTTTATAGTGTTAAGGGGTTCGTAGAAACTAGCACTCTCGCGTTTATCATAGGTCCTTATAAGCCCTATAACCTACAAATTGAATCAAGTCTGGAACTCACGCAAACCGTTCAGCAGAGCAGGGTTGAAAGTTTAAAATATTTTTTTTATAGTGTTAAGGGGTTTGTAAAAACTAGCACTCTCGCGTTTATCATAGGTCCTTATAAGCCCTATAACCTACAAATTGAATTAAGTCTGGAACTCACGCAAAAAAACCAGCAGAGCAGGGTTGAAAGTTTAAAATATTTTTTTTATAGTGTTAAGGGGTTCGTAGAAACTAGCACTCTCGCGCTTATCATAGTTCCTTATAAGCCCTATAACCTACAAATTGAATCAAGTCTGGAACTCACGCAAAACGTTCAGCAGAGCAGGGTTGAAAGTTTAAAATATTTTTTTTATAGTGTTAAGGGGTTCGTAGAAACTAGCACTCTCGCGTTTATCATAGGTCCTTATAAGCCCTATAACCTACAAATTGAATCAAGTCTGGAACTCACGCAAACCGTTCAGCAGAGCAGGGTTGAAAGTTTAAAATATTTTTTTTATAGTGTTAAGGGGTTTGTAAAAACTAGCACTCTCGCGTTTATCATAGGTCCTTATAAGCCCTATAACCTACAAATTGAATTAAGTCTGGAACTCACGCAAAACGTTCAGCAGAGCAGGGTTGAAAGTTTAAAATATTTTTTTTATAGTGTTAAGGGGTTCGTAGAAACTAGCACTCTCGCGTTTATCATAGGTCCTTATAAGCCCTATAACCTACAAATTGAATCACGTCTGGAACTCACGCAAAACGTTCAGCAGAGCAGGGTTGAAAGTTTAAAATATTTTTTTTATAGTGTTAAGGGGTTCGTAGAAACTAGCACTCTCGCGTTTATCATAGGTCCTTATAAGCCCTATATTATACAAATTGAATTACGTCTGGAACTCACGCAAAACGTTCAGCAGAGCAGGGTTGAAAGTTTAAAATATTTTTTTTATAGTGTTTAGGGGTTCGTAAAAACTAGCACTCTCGCGTTTATCATAGGTCCTTATAAGCCCTATAACCTACAAATTGAATTAAGTCTGGAACTCACGCAAAAAAACCAGCAGAGCAGGGTTGAAAGTTTAAAATATTTTTTTTATAGTGTTAATGGGTTCGTAGAAACTAGCACTCTCGCGTTTATCATAGTTCCTTATAAGCCCTATAACCTACAAATTGAATCAAGTCTGGAACTCACGCAAAACGTTCAGCAGAGCAGGGTTGAAAGTTTAAAATATTTTTTTTATAGTGTTAAGGGGTTCGTAAAAACTAGCACTCTCGCGTTTATAATAGGTCCTTAAAAGCCCTATAACCTACAAATTGAATTAAATCTGAAACTCACGCAAAACGACCAGCAGAGCAGGGTTGAAAGTTAAAAATATTTTTTTTATAGTGTTAAGGGGTTCGTAGAAACTAGCACTCTCGCGTTTATCATAGGTCCTTATAAGCCCTATAACCTACAAATTGAATCAAGTCTGGAACTCACGCAAACCGTTCAGCAGAGCAGGGTTGAAAGTTTAAAATATGTTTTTTATAGTGTTAAGGGGTTCGTAAAAACTAGCACTCTCGCGTTTATCATAGGTCCTTATAAGCCCTATAACCTACAAATTGAATTAAGTCTGGAACTCAAGCAAAAAAACCAGCAGAGCAGGGTTGAAAGTTTAAAATATTTTTTTTATAATGTTAAGGGGTTTGTAGAAACTAGCACTTTCGCGTTTATCATAGGTCCTTATAAGCCCTATAACCTACAAATTGAATCACGTCTGGAACTCACGCAAAACGTTCAGCAGAGCAGGGTTGAAAGTTTAAAATATTTTTTTTATAGTGTTAAGGGGTTCGTAGAAACTAGCACTCTCAAGTTTATCATAGGTCCTTATAAGCCCTATAATTTACAAATTGAATTACGTCTGGAACTCACGCAAACCGTTCAGCAGAGCAGGGTTGAAAGTTTAAAATATTTTTTTTATAGTGTTAAGGGGTTCGTAGAAACTAGCACTCTCGCGTTTATCATAGGTCCTTATAAGCCCTATAACCCACAAATTGAATCACGTCTGGAACTCACGCAAAACGTTCAGCAGAGCAGGGTTGAAAGTTTAAAATATTTTTTTTATATTGTTAAGGGGTTCGTAGAAACTAGCACTCTCAAGTTTATCATAGGTCCTTATAAGCCCTATAACCTACAAATTTAATTAAGTCTGGAACTCACGCAAAAAAACCAGCAGAGCAGGGTTGAAAGTTTAAATTATTTTTTTTATAGTGTTAAGGGGTTCGTAGAAACTAGCACTCTCGCGTTTATCATAGGTCCTTATAAGCCCTATAACCTACAAATTGAATCAAGTCTGGAACTCACGCAAACCGTTCAGCAGAGCAGGGTTGAAAGTTTAAAATATTTTTTTTATAGTGTTAAGGGGTTCGTAGAAACTAGCACTCTCGCGCTTATCATAGTTCCTTATAAGCCCTATAACCTACAAATTGAATCAAGTCTGGAACTCACGCAAAACGTTCAGCAGAGCAGGGTTGAAAGTTTAAAATATTTTTTTTATAGTGTTAAGGGGTTCGTAAAAACTAGCACTCTCGCGTTTATCATAGGTCCTTAAAAGCCCTATAACCTACAAATTGAATTAAATCTGGAACTCACGCAAAACGACCAGCAGAGCAGGGTTGAAAGTTTAAAATAATTTTTTTATATTGTTAAGGGGCTCGTAGAAACTAGCACTCTCAAGTTTATCATAGGTCCTTATAAGCCCTATAACTTACAAATTGAATTACGTCTGGAACTCACGCAAACCGTTCAGCATAGCAGGGTTGAAAGTTTAAAATATTTTTTTTATAGTGTTAAGGGGTTCGTAGAAACTAGCACTCTCGCGTTTATCATAGGTCCTTATAAGCCCTATAACCTACAAATTGAATCACGTCTGGAACTCACGCAAAACGTTCAGCAGAGCAGGGTTGAAAGTTTAAATTATTTTTTTTATAGTGTTAAGGGGTTCGTAGAAACTAGCACTTTCAAGTTTATCATAGGTCCTTATAAGCCCTATAACCTACAAATTGAATTAAGTCTGGAACTCACGCAAAAAAACCAGCAGAGCAGGGTTGAAAGTTTAAATTATTTTTTTTATAGTGTTAAGGGGTTCGTAGAAACTAGCACTCTCGCGTTTATCATAGGTCCTTATAAGCCCTATAACCTACAAATTGAATCAAGTCTGGAACTCACGCAAACCGTTCAGCAGAGCAGGGTTGAAAGTTTAAAATATTTTTTTTATAGTGTTAAGGGGTTCGTAAAAACTAGCACTCTCGCGTTTATCATAGGTCCTTATAAGCCCTATAACCCACAAATTGAATTAAGTCTGGAACTCACGCAAAAAAACCAGCAGAGCAGGGTTGAAAGTTTAAAATATTTTTTTTATAGTGTTAAGGGGTTCGTAGAAACTAGCACTCTCGCGTTTATCATAGGTCCTTATAAGCCCTATAACCTACAAATTGAATCACGTCTGGAACTCACGCAAAACGTTCAGCAGAGCAGGGTTGAAAGTTTAAAATAATTTTTTTATATTGTTAAGGGGTTCGTAGAAACTAGCACTCTCAAGTTTATCATAGGTCCTTATAAGCCCTATAATTTACAAATTGAATTACGTCTGGAACTCACGCAAACCGTTCAGCAGAGCAGGGTTGAAAGTTTAAAATATTTTTTTTATAGTGTTAAGGGGTTCGTAGAAACTAGCACTCTCGCGTTTATCATAGGTCCTTATAAGCCCTATAACCTACAAATTGAATCACGTCTGGAACTCACGCAAAACGTTCAGCAGAGCAGGGTTGAAAGTTTAAAATATTTTTTTTATAGTGTTAAGGGGTTCGTAGAAACTAGCACTCTCAAGTTTATCATAGGTCCTTATAAGCCCTATAATTTACAAATTGAATTACGTCTGGAACTCACGCAAACCGTTCAGCAGAGCAGGGTTGAAAGTTTAAAATATTTTTTTTATAGTGTTAAGGGGTTCGTAGAAACTAGCACTCTCGCGTTTATCATAGGTCCTTATAAGCCCTATAACCTACAAATTGAATCACGTCTGGAACTCACGCAAAACGTTCAGCAGAGCAGGGTTGAAAGTTTAAAATATTTTTTTTATAGTGTTAAGGGGTTCGTAGAAACTAGCACTCTCAAGTTTATCATAGGTCCTTATAAGCCCTATAACCTACAAATTGAATTAAGTCTGGAACTCACGCAAAAAAACCAGCAGAGCAGGGTTGAAAGTTTAAATTATTTTTTTTATAGTGTTAAGGGGTTCGTAGAAACTAGCACTCTCGCGTTTATCATAGGTCCTTATAAGCCCTATAACCTACAAATTGAATCAAGTCTGGAACTCACGCAAACCGTTCAGCAGAGCAGGGTTGAAAGTTTAAAATATTTTTTTTATAGTGTTAAGGGGTTTGTAAAAACTAGCACTCTCGCGTTTATCATAGGTCCTTATAAGCCCTATAACCTACAAATTGAATTAAGTCTGGAACTCACGCAAAAAAACCAGCAGAGCAGGGTTGAAAGTTTAAAATATTTTTTTTATAGTGTTAAGGGGTTCGTAGAAACTAGCACTCTCGCGCTTATCATAGTTCCTTATAAGCCCTATAACCTACAAATTGAATCAAGTCTGGAACTCACGCAAAACGTTCAGCAGAGCAGGGTTGAAAGTTTAAAATATTTTTTTTATAGTGTTAAGGGGTTCGTAAAAACTAGCACTCTCGCGTTTATCATAGGTCCTTATAAGCCCTATAACCTACAAATTGAATCACGTCTGGAACTCACGCAAAACGTTCAGCAGAGCAGGGTTGAAAGTTTAAAATATTTTTTTTATAGTGTTAAGGGGTTCGTAGAAACTAGCACTCTCAAGTTTATCATAGGTCCTTATAAGCCCTATAACCTTCAAATTGAATTAAATCTGGAACTCACGCAAAACGACCAGCAGAGCAGGGTTGAAAGTTTAAAATATTTTTTTTATAGTGTTAAGGGGTTCGTAGAAACTAGCACTCTCGCGTTTATCATAGGTCCTTATAAGCCCTATAACCTACAAATTGAATCACTTTGGAACTCACGCAAAACGACCAGCAGAGCAGGGTTAATAGTTTAAAATATTTTTTTTATAGTGTTAAGTTAAGTTTTTAAAGTGTTTTTATTTGTGTTTTTTTATACTGAGTTCTAGTTTTTTGGCGTGAGTTCCAGCCTTGATTCAAATATAAGGTTATAGGGCTTATAAGGACCTATGATAAACACGAGAGTGCTAGTTTATACGAACCCCTTAACACTATAAAAAAATATTTTAAACTTTCAACCCTGCTCTGCTGGTTTTTTTGCGTGAGTTCCAGACTTGATTCAAATATATGGTAATAGGTCTTATAAGGATCTATGATAAACGCGAGAGTGCTAGTTTTTACGAACCCCTTAACACTATAAAAAAAATACTTTAAACTTTCAACCCTGCTCTGCTGGTTTTTTTGCGAGAGTTCCAGACTTGATTCAAATTGTAGGTTATAGGGCTTATAAGGACCTATGATAAACGCGAGAGTGCTAGTTTCTACGAACCCCTTTACATTATAAAAAAAATATTTTTAACTTTCAACCCTGCTCTGCTGAACGTTTTGCGTGAGTTCCAGACGTGATTCAATTTGTAGGTTATAGGGCTTATAAGGACCTATGATAAACGCGAGAGTGCTAGTTTCTACGAACCCCTTTACATTATAAAAAAAATATTTTTAACTTTCAACCCTGCTCTGCTGAACGTTTTGCGTGAGTTCCAGACGTGATTCAATTTGTAGGTTATAGGGCTTATAAGGACCTATGATAAACGCGAGAGTGCTAGTTTCTACGAACCCCTTAACACTATAAAAAAAATATTTTAAACTTTCAACCCTGCTCTGCTGAACGTTTTGCGTGAGTTCTAGACGTGATTTAATTTGTAGGTTATAGGGCTTATAAAGACCTATGATAAACGCGAGAGTGCTAGTTTCTACGAACCCCTTAACACTATAAAAAAAATATTTTTAACATTCAACCCTGCTCTGCTGGTCGTTTTGCGTGAGTTCCAGACTTGATTCAATTTGTAGGTTATAGGGCTTATAAGGACCTATGTTAAACGCGAGAGTGCTAGTTTCTACGAACCCCTTAACACTATAAAAAAAATAATTTAAACTTTCAACCCTGCTCTGCTGGTTTTTTTGCGTGAGTTCCAGACTTTATTCAATTTGTAGGTTATAGGGCTTATAAGGACCTATGATAAACGCGAGAGTGCTAGTTTCTACGAACCCCTTAACACTACAAAAAAAATATTTTAAACTTTCAACCCTGCTCTGCTGGTCGTTTTGCGTGAGTTCCAGATTTAATTCAATTTGTAGGTTATAGGGCTTTTAAGGACCTATGATAAACTTGAGAGTGCTAGTTTCTACGAACCCCTTAACATTATTAAAAAAAATATTTTAAAGTTTCAACCCTGCTCTGCTGGTTTTTTTGCGTAAGTTCCAGACTTGATTCAATTTGTAGGTTATAGGGCTTATAAGGACCTATGATAAACGCGAGAGTGCTAGTTTCTACAAACCCCTTAACACTATAAAAAAAATAATTTAAACTTTCAACCCTGCTCTGCTGGTTTTTTTGCGTGAGTTCCAGACTTTATTCTATTTGTAGGTTATAGGGCTTATAAGGACCTATGATAAACGCGAGAGTGCTAGTTTCTACGAACCCCTTAACACTATAAAAAAAATATTTTAAACTTTCAACCCTGCTCTGCTGGTCGTTTTGCGTGAGTTCCAGATTTAATTCAATTTTTAGGTTATAGGGCTTTTAAGGACCTATTATAAACGCGAGAGTGCTAGTTTTTACAAACCCCTTAACACTATAAAAAAAATATTTTAAACTTTCAACCCTGCTCTGCTGAACGTTTTGCGTGAGTTCCAGACTTGATTCAATTTGTAGGTTATAGGGCTTATAAGGAACTATGATAAGCGCGAGAGTGCTAGTTTCTACGAACCCCTTAACACTATAAAAAAAATATTTTAAACTTTCAACCCTGCTCTGCTGGTTTTTTTGCGTGAGTTCCAGACTTAATTCAATTTGTAGGTTATAGGGCTTATAAGGACCTATGATAAACGCGAGAGTGCTAGTTTCTACGAATCCCTTAACACTATAAAAAAAATATTTTAAACTTTCAACCCTGCTCTGCTGAACGGTTTGCGTGAGTTCCAGACGAAATTCAATTTGTAAGTTATAGGGCTTATAAGGACCTATGATAAACGCGAGAGTGCTAGTTTCTACGAACCCCTTAACAATATAAAAAAAATATTTTAAACTTTCAACCCTGCTCTGCTGAACGTTTTGCGTGAGTTCCAGACGTGATTCAATTTGTAGGTTATAGGGCTTATAAGGACCTATGATAAACGAGAGAGTGCTAGTTTCTTTGAACCCCTTAACACTATAAAAAAAATATTTTTAACTTTCAACCCTGCTCTGCTGGTCGTTTAGCGTGAGTTTCAGATTTAATTCAATTTGTAGGTTATAGGGCTTTTAAGGACCTATTATAAACGCAAGAGTGCTAGTTTTTACGAACCCCTTAACACTATAAAAAAAATATTTTAAACTTTCAACCCTGCTCTGCTGAACGTTTTGCGTGAGTTCCAGACTTGATTCAATTTGTAGGTTATAGGGCTTATAAGGAACTATGATAAACGCGAGAGTGCTAGTTTCTACGAACCCCTTAACACTATAAAAAAAATATTTTAAACTTTCAACCCTGCTCTGCTGGTTTTTTTGCGTGAGTTCCAGACTTAATTCAATTTGTAGGTTATAGGGCTTATAAGGACCTATGATAAACACGAGAGTGCTAGTTTTTACGAACCCCTAAACACTATAAAAAAAATATTTTAAACTTTCAACCCTGCTCTGCTGAACGTTTTGCGTGAGTTCCAGACTTAATTCAATTGGTAGGTTATAGGGCTTATAAGGACCTATGATAAACTTGAGAGTGCTAGTTTCTACGAACCCCTTAACAATATAAAAAAAATATTTTAAACTTTCAACCCTGCTCTGCTGAACGTTTTGCGTGAGTTCCAGACGTGATTCAATTTGTAGGTTATAGGGCTTATAAGGACCTATGATAAACGCGAGAGTGCTAGTTTCTACGAACCCCTTAACACTATAAAAAAAATATTTTAAACTTTCAACCCTGCTCTGCTGGTAGTTTTGCGTGAGTTCCAGATTTAATTCAATTTGTAGGTTATAGGGCTTTTAAGGACCTATGATAAACGCGAGAGTGCTAGTTTTTACGAACCCCTTAACACTATTAAAAAAAATATTTTAAACTTTCAACCCTGCTCTGCTGATTGTTTTGCGTGAGTTCTAGACTTGATTCAATTTGTAGGTTATAGGGCTTATAAGGACCTATGATAAACGCGAGAGTGCTAGTTTCTACGAACCCCTTAACACTATAAAAAAAATATTTTAAACTTTCAACCCTGCTCTGCTGGTTTTTTTGCGTGAGTTCCAGACTTAATTCAATTTTAAGGTTATAGGGCTTATAAGGACCTATGATAAACGCGAGAGTGCTAGTTTTTACGAACCCCTTAACACTATAAAAAAAATATTTTAAACTTTCAACCCTGCTCTGCTGAACGTTTTGCGTGAGTTCCAGACGTGATTCAATTTGTAGGTTATAGGGCTTATAAGGACCTATGATAAACGCGAGAGTGCTAGTTTCTACGAACCCCTTAACACTATAAAAAAAATATTTTAAACTTTCAACCCTGCTCTGCTGAACGTTTTGCGTGAGTTCCAGACGTAATTCAATTTGTATAATATAGGGCTTATAAGGACCTATGATAAACGTGAGAGTGCTAGTTTCTACGAACCCCTTAACACTATAAAAAAAATATTTTAAACTTTCAACCCTGCTCTGCTGAACGTTTTGCGTGAGTTCCAGACGTGATTCAATTTGTAGGTTATAGGACTTATAAGGACCTATGATAAACGCGAGAGTGCTAGTTTCTACGAACCCCTTAACACTATAAAAAAAATATTTTAAACTTTCAACCCTGCTCTGCTGAACGTTTTGCGTGAGTTCCAGACGTGATTCAATTTGTAGGTTATAGGGCTTATAAGGACCTATGATAAACGCGAGAGTGCTAGTTTCTACGAACCCCTTAACACTATAAAAAAAATATTTTAAACTTTCAACCCTGCTCTGCTGGTCGTTTTGCGTGAGTTCCAGATTTAATTCAATTTGTAGGTTATAGGGCTTTTAAGGACCTATGATAAACGCGAGAGTGCTAGTTTTTACGAACCCCTTAACACTATAAAAAAAATATTTTAAACTTTCAACCCTGCTCTGCTGAACGTTTTGCGTGAGTTCCAGACTTGATTCAATTTGTAGGTTATAGGGCTTATAAGGACCTATGATAAACGCGAGAGTGCTAGTTTCTACAAACCCCTTAACACTATAAAAAAAATAATTTAAACTTTCAACCCTGCTCTGCTGGTTTTTTTGCGTGAGTTCCAGACTTAATTCAATTTGTAGGTTATAGGGCTTATAAGGACCTATGATAAACGCGAGAGTGCTAGTTTCTACGAATCCCTTAACACTACAAAAAAAATATTTTAAACTTTCAACCCTGCTCTGCTGAACGGTTTGCGTGAGTTCCAGACGAAATTCAATTTGTAAGTTATAGGGCTTATAAGGACCTATGATAAACGCGAGAGTGCTAGTTTTTACGAACCCCTTATCACTATAAAAAAAATATTTTAAACTTTCAACCCTGCTCTGCTGAACGGTTTGCGTGAGTTCCAGACTTAATTCAATTTGTAAGTTATAGGGCTTATAAGGACCTATGATAAACGCGAGAGTGCTAGTTTCTACGAACCCCTTAACAATATAAAAAAAATATTTTAAACTTTCAACCCTGCTCTGCTGAACGTTTTGCGTGAGTTCCAGACGTGATTCAATTTGTAGGTTATAGGGCTTATAAGGACCTATGATAAACGCGAGAGTGCTAGTTTCTACGAACCCCTTAACACTATAAAAAAAATATTTTTAACTTTCAACCCTGCTCTGCTGGTCGTTTTGCGTGAGTTTCAGATTTAATTCAATTTGTAGGTTATAGGACTTTTAAGGACCTATTATAAACGCGAGAGTGCTAGTTTTTACGAACCCCTTAACACTATAAAAAAAATATTTTAAACTTTCAACCCTGCTCTGCTGAACGTTTTGCGTGAGTTCCAGACTTGATTCAATTTGTAGGTTATAGGGCTTATAAGGAACTATGATAAACGCGAGAGTGCTAGTTTCTACAAACCCCTTAACACTATAAAAAAAATATTTTAAACTTTCAACCCTGCTCTGCTGGTTTTTTTGCGTGAGTTCCAGACTTAATTCAATTTGTAGGTTATAGGGCTTATAAGGACCTATGATAAACGCGAGAGTGCTAGTTTTTACGAACCCCTAAACACTATAAAAAAAATATTTTAAACTTTCAACCCTGCTCTGCTGAACGTTTTGCGTGAGTTCCAGACGTAATTCAATTTGTATAATATAGGGCTTATAAGGACCTATGATAAACGCGAGAGTGCTAGTTTCTACGAACCCCTTAACACTATAAAAAAAATATTTTAAACTTTCAACCCTGCTCTGCTGAACGTTTTGCGTGAGTTCCAGACGTGATTCAATTTGTAGGTTATAGGGCTTATAAGGACCTATGATAAACGCGAGAGTGCTAGTTTCTACGAACCCCTTAACACTATAAAAAAAATATTTTAAACTTTCAACCCTGCTCTGCTGGTCGTTTTGCGTGAGTTCCAGATTTAATTCAATTTGTAGGTTATAGGGCTTTTAAGGACCTATGATAAACGCGAGAGTGCTAGTTTTTACGAACCCCTTAACACTATAAAAAAAATATTTTAAACTTTCAACCCTGCTCTGCTGATTGTTTTGCGTGAGTTCCAGACTTGATTCAATTTGTAGGTTATAGGGCTTATAAGGACCTATGATAAACGCGAGAGAGCTAGTTTCTACGAACCCCTTAACACTATAAAAAAAATAATTTAAACTTTCAACCCTGCTCTGCTGGTTTTTTTGCGTGAGTTCCAGACTTAATTCAATTTGTAGGTTATAGGGCTTATAAGGACCTATGATAAACGCGAGAGTGCTAGTTTCTACGAATCCCTTAACACTATAAAAAAAATATATTTTTATCTTTCAACCCTGCTCTGCTGAACGGTTTGCGTGAGTTCCAGACGAAATTCAATTTGTAAGTTATAGGGCTTATAAGGACCTATGATAAACGCGAGAGTGCTAGTTTTTACGAACCCCTTATCACTATAAAAAAAATATTTTAAACTTTCAACCCTGCTCTGCTGAACGGTTTGCGTGAGTTCCAGACTTAATTCAATTTGTAAGTTATAGGGCTTATAAGGACCTATGATAAACGCGAGAGTGCTAGTTTCTACGAACCCCTTAACAATATAAAAAAAATATTTTAAACTTTCAACCCTGCTCTGCTGAACGTTTTGCGTGAGTTCCAGACGTGATTCAATTTGTAGGTTATAGGGCTTATAAGGACCTATGATAAACGCGAGAGTGCTAGTTTCTTTGAACCCCTTAACACTATAAAAAAAATATTTTTAACTTTCAACCCTGCTCTGCTGGTCGTTTAACGTGAGTTTCAGATTTAATTCAATTTGTAGGTTATAGGGCTTTTAAGGACCTATTATAAACGCGAGAGTGCTAGTTTTTACGAACCCCTTAACACTATAAAAAAAATATTTTAAACTTTCAACCCTGCTCTGCTGAACGTTTTGCGTGAGTTCCAGACTTGATTCAATTTGTAGGTTATAGGGCTTATAAGGAACTATGATAAACGCGAGAGTGCTAGTTTCTACGAACCCCTTAACACTATAAAAAAAATATTTTAAACTTTCAACCCTGCTCTGCTGGTTTTTTTGCGTGAGTTCCAGACTTAATTCAATTTGTAGGTTATAGGGCTTATAAGGACCTATGATAAACTTGAGAGTGCTAGTTTCTACGAACCCCTTAACAATATAAAAAAAATATTTTAAACTTTCAACCCTGCTCTGCTGAACGTTTTGCGTGAGTTCCAGACGTGATTCAATTTGTAGGTTATAGGGCTTATAAGGACCTATGATAAACGCGAGAGTGCTAGTTTCTACGAACCCCTTAACACTATAAAAAAAATATTTTAAACTTTCAACCCTGCTCTGCTGGTAGTTTTGCGTGAGTTCCAGATTTAATTCAATTTGTAGGTTATAGGGCTTTTAAGGACCTATGATAAACGCGAGAGTGCTAGTTTTTACGAACCCCTTAACACTATTAAAAAAAATATTTTAAACTTTCAACCCTGCTCTGCTGATTGTTTTGCGTGAGTTCTAGACTTGATTCAATTTGTAGGTTATAGGGCTTATAAGGACCTATGATAAACGCGAGAGTGCTAGTTTCTACGAACCCCTTAACACTATAAAAAAAATATTTTAAACTTTCAACCCTGCTCTGCTGGTTTTTTTGCGTGAGTTCCAGACTTAATTCAATTTGTAGGTTATAGGGCTTATAAGGACCTATGATAAACGCGAGAGTGCTAGTTTTTACGAACCCCTTAACACTATAAAAAAAATATTTTAAACTTTCAACCCTGCTCTGCTGGTTTTTTTGCGTGAGTTCCAGACTTGATTCAATTTGTAGGTTATAGGGCTTATAAGGACCTATGATAAACGCGAGAGTGCTAGTTTCTACGAACCCCTTAACACTATAAAAAAAATAATTTAAACTTTCAACCCTGCTCTGCTGGTTTTTTTGCGTGAGTTCCAGACTTTATTCAATTTGTAGGTTATAGGGCTTATAAGGACCTATGATAAACGCGAGAGTGCTAGTTTCTACGAACCCCTTAACACTATAAAAAAAATATTTTAAACTTTCAACCCTGCTCTGCTGGTCGTTTTGCGTGAGTTCCAGATTTAATTCAATTTTTAGGTTATAGGGCTTTTAAGGACCTATTAGAAACGCGAGAGTGCTAGTTTTTACGAACCCCTTAACACTATAAAAAAAATATTTTAAACTTTCAACCCTGCTCTGCTGAACGTTTTGCGTGAGTTCCAGACTTGATTCAATTTGTAGGTTATAGGGCTTATAAGGAACTATGATAAGCGCGAGAGTGCTAGTTTCTACGAACCCCTTAACACTATAAAAAAAATATTTTAAACTTTCAACCCTGCTCTGCTGGTTTTTTTGCGTGAGTTCCAGACTTAATTCAATTTGTAGGTTATAGGGCTTATAAGGACCTATGATAAACGCGAGAGTGCTAGTTTTTA
Organism: Thera obeliscata; assembly: GCA_947578465.1. NCBI lineage: Eukaryota > Metazoa > Arthropoda > Insecta > Lepidoptera > Geometridae > Thera > Thera obeliscata. The sequence continues at coordinate 7,644,032 of OX387924.1, forward strand.
CGAAACCCTAAACACTATAAAAAAAATATTTTAAACTTTCAACCCTGCTCTGCTGAACGTTTTGCGTGAGTTCCAGACGTAATTCAATTTGTATAATATAGGGCTTATAAGGACCTATGATAAACGCCAGAGTGCTAGTTTCTACGAACCCCTTAACACTATAAAAAAAATATTTTAAACTTTCAACCCTGCTCTGCTGAACGTTTTGCGTGAGTTCCAGACGTGATTCAATTTGTAGGTTATAGGGCTTATAAGGACCTATGATAAACGCGAGAGTGCTAGTTTCTACGAACCCCTTAACACTATAAAAAAAATATTTTAAACTTTCAACCCTGCTCTGCTGGTCGTTTTGCGTGAGTTCCAGATTTAATTCAATTTGAAGGTTATAGGGCTTTTAAGGACCTATGATAAACGCGAGAGTGCTAGTTTCTACGAACCCCTTAACACTATAAAAAAAATAATTTAAACTTTCAACCCTGCTCTGCTGGTTTTTTTGCGTGAGTTCCAGACTTTATTCAATTTGTAGGTTATAGGGCTTATAAGGACCTATGATAAACGCGAGAGTGCTAGTTTCTACGAACCCCTTAACACTATAAAAAAAATATTTTAAACTTTCAACCCTGCTCTGCTGGTCGTTTTGCGTGAGTTCCAGATTTAATTCAATTTTTAGGTTATAGGGCTTTTAAGGACCTATTAGAAACGCGAGAGTGCTAGTTTTTACGAACCCCTTAACACTATAAAAAAAATATTTTAAACTTTCAACCCTGCTCTGCTGAACGTTTTGCGTGAGTTCCAGACTTGATTCAATTTGTAGGTTATAGGGCTTATAAGGAACTATGATAAGCGCGAGAGTGCTAGTTTCTACGAACCCCTTAACACTATAAAAAAAATATTTTAAACTTTCAACCCTGCTCTGCTGGTTTTTTTGCGTGAGTTCCAGACTTAATTCAATTTGTAGGTTATAGGGCTTATAAGGACCTATGATAAACGCGAGAGTGCTAGTTTTTACGAAACCCTAAACACTATAAAAAAAATATTTTAAACTTTCAACCCTGCTCTGCTGAACGTTTTGCGTGAGTTCCAGACGTAATTCAATTTGTATAATATAGGGCTTATAAGGACCTATGATAAACGCGAGAGTGCTAGTTTCTACGAACCCCTTAACACTATAAAAAAAATATTTTAAACTTTCAACCCTGCTCTGCTGAACGTTTTGCGTGAGTTCCAGACGTGATTCAATTTGTAGGTTATAGGGCTTATAAGGACCTATGATAAACGCGAGAGTGCTAGTTTCTACGAACCCCTTAACACTATAAAAAAAATATTTTAAACTTTCAACCCTGCTCTGCTGAACGTTTTGCGTGAGTTCCAGACGTAATTCAATTTGTATAATATAGGGCTTATAAGGACCTATGATAAACGTGAGAGTGCTAGTTTCTACGAACCCCTTAACACTATAAAAAAAATATTTTAAACTTTCAACCCTGCTCTGCTGAACGTTTTGCGTGAGTTCCAGACGTGATTCAATTTGTAGGTTATAGGGCTTATAAGGACCTATGATAAACGCGAGAGTGCTAGTTTCTACGAACCCCTTAACACTATAAAAAAAATATTTTAAACTTTCAACCCTGCTCTGCTGAACGTTTTGCGTGAGTTCCAGACGTGATTCAATTTGTAGGTTATAGGGCTTATAAGGACCTATGATAAACGCGAGAGTGCTAGTTTCTACGAACCCCTTAACACTATAAAAAAAATATTTTAAACTTTCAACCCTGCTCTGCTGGTCGTTTTGCGTGAGTTCCAGATTTAATTCAATTTGTAGGTTATAGGGCTTTTAAGGACCTATGATAAACGCGAGAGTGCTAGTTTTTACGAACCCCTTAACACTATAAAAAAAATATTTTAAACTTTCAACCCTGCTCTGCTGAACGTTTTGCGTGAGTTCCAGACTTGATTCAATTTGTAGGTTATAGGGCTTATAAGGACCTATGATAAACATGAGAGTGCTAGTTTCTACGAACCCCTTAACACTATAAAAAAAAAAATTTAAACTTTCAACCCTGCTCTGCTGGTTTTTTTGCGTGAGTTCCAGACTTAATTCAATTTGTAGGTTATAGGGCTTATAAGGACCTATGATAAACGCGAGAGTGCTAGTTTCTACGAATCCCTTAACACTATAAAAAAAATATTTTAAACTTTCAACCCTGCTCTGCTGAACGTTTTGCGTGAGTTCCAGACTTGATTCAATTTGTAGGTTATAGGGCTTATAAGGAACTATGATAAACGCGAGAGTGCTAGTTTCTACGAACCCCTTAACACTATAAAAAAAATATTTTAAACTTTCAACCCTGCTCTGCTGGTTTTTTTGCGTGAGTTCCAGACTTAATTCAATTTGTAGGTTATAGGGCTTATAAGGACCTATGATAAACGCGAGAGTGCTAGTTTTTACGAACCCCTAAACACTATAAAAAAAATATTTTAAACTTTCAACCCTGCTCTGCTGAACGTTTTGCGTGAGTTCCAGACGTAATTCAATTTGTATAATATAGGGCTTATAAGGACCTATGATAAACGCGAGAGTGCTAGTTTCTACGAACCCCTTAACACTATAAAAAAAATATTTTAAACTTTCAACCCTGCTCTGCTGAACGTTTTGCGTGAGTTCCAGACGTGATTCAATTTGTAGGTTATAGGGCTTATAAGGACCTATGATAAACGCGAGAGTGCTAGTTTCTACGAACCCCTTAACACTATAAAAAAAATATTTTAAACTTTCAACCCTGCTCTGCTGGTCGTTTTGCGTGAGTTCCAGATTTAATTCAATTTGTAGGTTATAGGGCTTTTAAGGACCTATGATAAACGCGAGAGTGCTAGTTTTTACGAACCCCTTAACACTATAAAAAAAATATTTTAAACTTTCAACCCTGCTCTGCTGATTGTTTTGCGTGAGTTCCAGACTTGATTCAATTTGTAGGTTATAGGGCTTATAAGGACCTATGATAAACGCGAGAGTGCTAGTTTCTACGAACCCCTTAACACTATAAAAAAATTATTTTAAACTTTCAACCCTGCTCTGCTGAACGTTTTGCGTGAGTTCCAGACGTGATTCAATTTGTAGGTTATAGGGCTTATAAGGACCTATGATAAACGCGAGAGTGCTAGTTTCTACGAACCCCTTAACACTATAAAAAAAATATTTTAAACTTTCAACCCTGCTCTGCTGAACGGTTTGCGTGAGTTCCAGACTTGATTCAATTTGTAGGTTATAGGGCTTATAAGGACCTATGATAAACGCGAGAGTGCTGGTTTCTACGAACCCCTTAACACTATAAAAAAAATAATTTAAACTTTCAACCCTGCTCTGCTGGTTTTTTTGCGTGAGTTCCAGACTTAATTCAATTTGTAGGGTATAGGGCTTATAAGGACCTATGATAAACTTGAGAGTGCTAGTTTCTACGAACCCCTTAACAATATAAAAAAATTATTTTAAACTTTCAACCCTGCTCTGCTGAACGTTTTGCGTGAGTTCCAGACGTGATTCAATTTGTAGGTTATAGGGCTTATAAGGACCTATGATAAACGCGAGAGTGCTAGTTTCTACGAACCCCTTAACACTATAAAAAAAATATTTTAAACTTTCAACCCTGCTCTGCTGAACGGTTTGCGTGAGTTCCAGACGTAATTCAATTTGTAAGTTATAGGGCTTATAAGGACCTATGATAAACTTGAGAGTGCTAGTTTCTACGAACCCCTTAACACTATAAAAAAAATATTTTAAACTTTCAACCCTGCTCTGCTGAACGTTTTGCGTGAGTTCCAGACGTGATTCAATTTGTAGGTTATAGGGCTTATAAGGACCTATGATAAACGCGAGAGTGCTAGTTTCTACGAACCCCTTAACACTATAAAAAAAATATTTTAAACTTTCAACCCTGCTCTGCTGAACGTTTTGCGTGAGTTCCAGACGTGATTCAATTTGTAGGTTATAGGGCTTATAAGGACCTATGAAAAACGCGAGAGTGCTAGTTTCTACGAACCCCTTAACACTATAAAAAAAATATTTTAAACTTTCAACCCTGCTCTGCTGAACGTTTTGCGTGAGTTCCAGACGTGATTCAATTTGTAGGTTATAGGGCTTATAAGGACCTATGATAAACGCGAGAGTGCTAGTTTCTACGAACCCCTTAACACTATAAAAAAAATATTTTAAACTTTCAACCCTGCTCTGCTGAACGTTTTGCGTGAGTTCCAGACTTGATTCAATTTGTAGGTTATAGGGCTTATAAGGACCTATGATAAACGCGAGAGTGCTATTTTCTACGAACCCCTTAACACTATAAAAAAAATATTTTAAACTTTCAACCCTGCTCTGCTGGTTTTTTTGCGTGAGTTCCAGACTTGATTCAATTTGTAGGTAATAGGTCTTATAAGGACCTATGATAAACGCGAGAGTGCTAGTTTTTACGAACCCCTTAACACTATAAAAAAAATATTTTAAATTTTCAACCCTGCTCTGCTGGTTTTTTTGCGTGAGTTCTAGACTTGATTCAATTTGTAGGTAATAGGTCTTATAAGGACCTATGATAAACGCGAGAGTGCTAGTTTTTACGAACCCCTTAACACTATAAAAAAAATATTTTAAACTTTCAACCCTGCTCTGCTGGTTTTTTTGCGTGAGTTCCAGACTTCATTCAAGTTCTAGGTAGTAGCTCTAGTATGGATCTATGAGAGACGAAAGAGTTCTAGCTCTTGCAAACTGTTTAAAACCATAAAAAAAATATTAATATTTTTTGTTCAAATCACTTTTTTCAGGTTTTCAGGCCAGAACTATTTCTGAAAAGTATCAGGAACTGTAGAGCAGAGCTTTAGGCACATGAAAATATTTTTTTTTATTTTATTGGTGAAAAATGATCTGCTACGGGAAGTTGGCAGAGCATATTTTCAATTGTTTTTTTTTCAGGTTTTCAGGCCAGAACTATTCCTGAAAAGTATCAGGAACTGTAGAACTATGCTGCATGCGAATAGAACTCACTTTTTTTTTTGATCTGCTGGACAATGATCTGCTAAGTTCACACGCATGACAAAATGGACATAAATAACAAAAAGAGAGGAGACTAGCGTTATAGTAGTAGCAGTCTTAATTGCTACTATAGCATTTATGCTGAGTGGGGGCCAATTTTCGTGACTGTTCTTTTTATTCGGTCTTGCATGATATTCCGTGCATGTTTTATTGTTTTCCTTGTTTTTCTGAATACGGGCCATATTAGACAGGCAAAATCGTAGGAGTTCTACATAATGATGAAACACTCACCACAATTTAAATTTAGTTTCGATGGTGCGCGGATGAGTCGGCACTTCCACCGCGTCATTAGCGGTTATCACTTCATTCCGGATGAAAAAACTTCAACAGCCCTCGGAGACTCTCACGTACGCCTTTGATTTATTAATTTTCACCTTCATAAATATGTTGGACGCTTATTTATGAGCAGCTAGTATATTCTCGCGGCTTCGCTCGATCTGGATAAAATATGGAATTAAATTAAATTAAATTTAGTGGATATAGTAACAAATATTACAGTAACTTTATTAGACAATTAAGTTACAGTCTACAATGGAAAAGGCTTGATGGTGGGATAACATCGGTTCCCAAACTAAGATTAAGTAGGTACCTACTCTCCGCCGGGCAAACTCCAACAAACAGTTTAGTTTTAATATCTTACACCACTCAACAACACTGCTACTTATAGAGAGGAGATAATTAGTTATCACTCATCAGTAGGCCTACCACAAGCTCTGTCTGGCTCTGTCTCTGACTCTGGTGGTTTTGAGTAGGTAAGTGTGAGTGTTGATTAAATAAAACTTCGAAACGTCACACACACAGTATAATACATTGGTGAGCACTCACACAGACTCAAAACCAGAGCCAGAGACAGAGCCAGACAGAGCTTGTGGCAGGCCTAAAGGATCAAATTGAAACGTCTTAAAACTGGGTGAGTAACAGGCAACAAACTACGGCTTGGTTCCTCCGTTTTAGTCCCCAAAGCTGGCTGCGAAGGCTGCGAGGCAGGATTGCAGAGTCAGCAGGATGCGCGATCGATAGGCGGTGGCCGCACGCATTCGTCTGCCTACTCGAAGGTCTTTTGTTAATGCATTTAGGGGTATTTTAGAGTGGAAAGTGCTACGGTAGGTCTACTGGTAGGTATTCCCGTGGTCCACCTGCCCTACCATTCCTGGAATACGCCTCGTTCAGAGGATCGCTGAATCCGCGTTCGATTTTCAAGATTTTCAATCAAAAATGAAAAACATTGGAAGAAAAAACTCACAGCTTATTCAGTGCTCACCTAAACGAATTATGTTGCAGGAATCGACAAGCTGCTTAGTTCACCTGGATGAACTATACCTATGCGATTTATTTGCCCGTAACTAGATGGTATATTACGATAAACCACTAACTGTTGAATTTGCTGGTGATACACCTATGTGAGCCAAGAGCAAATTTTGCCCTCGGACGAAACCTTCGAAAAATAATTTTATCTTAGTTCCATGAACCAAAGTGCGCAAGATTTTGAGCGTGACCGACTGCTGCCGGAAAACATGGGAAAAGGGCCTAGAATGAATAAATCATCTCCCAATCATAAATATTTACTTGCATTAAAAACGCGATACAAGTTCGATTTCCGCATCATGCTTTGTGATCGTAAGATAAAGTCCATTTGTATGCGCAGAGTTAACTTGCGCGCACCCTATATATTTCATTTGAATTTGCCGCCATTCATTATCATGGATATCAAATGAGTGAGGTGAACTATCATCATTCATCGTCTTGGAGAAAGTTCGTTCTCAATCTACGTTCATCAATAGAACCGAATAGAACATAGCTTACTTGTCATCTACAGGTCATCTACATGTACATCTACTTGTCATCTACATGTCATCTACAGGACAATGATGATGACTTGTCATCAGTCCGTCAGTGCGTGACTCAGTAGCCAAAAAAGAAGAAGTGAAGTGAAGTCAGTGCGTGACAGTGACAGTGGCAGACAGTGAGTTTCGGTTCCGTCAAATATGTCAGTCTGTCCTGTCAAAATAAAATATTTATAAATACGCGCTGGTGTGTGTGTGATGTGATGATGGTCTGGGTCCGTGAATTTATTTTGTTTGTGATAAAAACACTCGCATTTAGGTGTAAAAGTCATTGAAAATAAGAAAGAAGACTGATATTAATCCGGCAGCATTGTTTATTTACGAAATCAATCCATCTGTGTTTTGGTGGTCTTTTATTTTATTATTCCATTAAGTGGTTAGCCTTGAAGTAGATGTCACCTATTAACTTACCCGAACATGAGTGTTGTTTATTTTACATTTTAGTAATATCTGTTTCGAATTCACGTTTATATGGCTTTGTCATTTGACTTATGTTTTACAACAATCCGGAAGAGGCATGTCTTACCCACGCATTCGGGAGAAAAGTGCGGGTTTAGTGGTTGTCAGCTGGACTTACTTGGTGGTGTTGTGTGCTGCCTTCACGGCGCCCTGCGACAAGACCCGGAGAGTTTTCACTTACCCAAGCGGCATCATCACAGACGGCCCAACCAACTCTAATTACACACAAGTTAGTTTTGCCACCTTCACTTGTTTGCAGCATTAAAAGCAAGCTCTAATATAATTCCTTTATATTTTAGGACTCCCATTGTGAATGGCTCATTAAAGCAGCTAACAAGAGTCAGTACATTACTCTGAGCTTCATTCGCATGGGCACTGAGTGCTCCTATGATTATGTGTTTGTGTATGATGGAGATTCATTTGATGCTCCACTGTTGGGAAGTTTTAGTGGAAAAACTGAGCCTCAAAACGTGACAGCTTCTAGTGGATATGTAAGTACAGGCTGTTATTAACCGACTTATAAAAAGTATAAGTTTCTCAATTCAGTTGTAGGTATTTGTCCCATAGAAATTTCATGAAAATTGATTCAGTAATTTTGCTTTGAAGCTGGTTTTAAACTTATATTATTATGTTTATGTTCCTAGTAATAGTAGCATAATTTGTAATAAAAGTTATAGAATGTATCTTTATGATGTGCTTTATTTGCAGATGCTAATATTGCTATACAGTGACACAAACTATGTATTAGATGGATTTCAAGCAACTTACGCTATCCACAATTGCCCAAACAACTGTACTGGAAGAGGGCTGTGTATGACGAACAAGTGTTTCTGCTATGGAAACTGGGGTGGATCAGACTGTAGTGTAGAGCTCTGCCCCAACAGCTGTTCTGGCAATGGTCAGTGCAAAGGGGACAGATGCTTATGTAAGAAAGGGTGAGTTTCCTGCATATTATATTCAAGCTTTCACTGTATAAATCCTTTAGTAGTGTGATACTTTTCTAATTCTACTAATTCAAGATTTCATGAACAACTTGCCCTCAAACTGAACAAAGGGTGCTTTTGACCACACTTTTGACTGCTCCATTAAAACCTCTTAGTAACAAAAGGCCTGAAGCCCATGACTGGGGGTCATGGGCTTCAGGCCTTAAACCTTTTTAAACATGAAATAAGGTTTCAATAATAATTGTATTATTGAAACCTTATTTCATGTTTAAAAATAGAAGTCAACAATACCTACCAATTATAATTTTACCTTCATCTGTCTTATTACTTGTGCTTTATTCACTACCACTTATATACTTACAAATGACCTCAGGTATTCAGGTGAATCATGCTCATTGAAGAAGAATGACAAAGACGGCAACAGCTGGCACTGGTTGTCTCACTCTGAGAGTGGCATGACAAAGAGAGCAGCACACACAGCTGTGTATGTCAACCACACTGACTCCCTGTACATATTTGGAGGATATGATCTGAATAAAGTGCTTGGTTTAATGGAGATTTATAGGTAAGTCTTGCCAAGCATGTAGAAAAATGACAATGAATTTAAGTTTAAACATTATCTTTGCATGTAGTTTTTTGTTCTTAACCAACTTCAAATAAAAAAGACGGTTCTCGACTTAGTTGTATTTTTGTTATCGCTTATCGTCCTAGTGATCCTATTTGGAAAATTACTATTTTTATTTGAATGGTCCCATAGAAATTTAACCACAGTGGTTTCTGCAGTTTGGCCATAATGTCGGTTTCTCAAGTTTTTAGATTTTACTGGTTATTTGGTTTTAATAATATAAATACAAAAGCTTTATTTAGAAAAAAAACATAGAACGAAAGAACACAGAATAATTTAGTTTAGAACCACTTTTTCCTGCATTAATTTTCACTGTATTGCAGAAAAACATCTCAATCAGTCAAATATCTCGAAAAACCGACAACCGTTGGGGAATATAGGTTCTCGAATGGCGAAGACGAAACGTAGGGCGCCCACCTACCAGATAGACCGACGACATAGTTAAGATCGCGGGAAGTCGGTGGATGGAATGGGGTCAGAATGGTTCTTCCTGGAAATGTGTAGGGGAGTCTTATGTCCAGCAAAGGACTTCTTCAGGCTGATGATGATGATAATGGTGCAGAAAAACAAAATAACTCCAAAAGTCAATTATGAACCGTAAACCTACTCGTAACTGCAATACTGCACAAAGCTATTTTTCTTAGCAATTTATTTTACCATGCCCTATAATTTCATCAAAGTGATACATGTTGTACATTAACTTGTCATTGTTACGACTGACGGACAAATTTGCTGCCTATCATATCATTACTGTGTTATAGCTAGGCAATGCTCTTGCTATTACATAATTTATCAAGTTATTATTGCATTTGTAATCTCATAAGTTTCAACCTTTTTACAAAGTTGAGTTGTAGTGCAGTTTTTATCAGCTTTGCAACAGTGCAGGAAATTAATACTTTACAGGTTTTCAACTAGTCAATGGTATGATGAAAACGGAAAAGTACTAAAAAGGTACCCAACAATTGAAGAAATAGATCAATCTGTATTGTCTTTGTTCACCAAGGTTAGTGCTGGATTTTTACATGTAGGTACTAGGTATGAGGTAAGATCGCGGAAGTCGGTGGATGGAAAGGGCTCAAAATCGTTCTTCCTGGAAATGTGTAAGAGAGGCCTTTGTACAGCAGTGTACTTCTTCAGGATGATAATGATGATGAGGTATGACTAGTATTATTAGGACGATTTAAGTAAAAAACCTAAAAAATAAACCTTTAAAATCATAGCCAATTGATTTTTACAATGAAAGTATGTTTCTCTGTCAAGGTAAGATACTATTTATCTATCCAATTAGGCTGAGTGAATTCAGCTTTGTATTTTCTGTGACCAAAACAAGGTCAAAATCGACAATAGTACTAAAGATCATTAAATTTGCATTAAGGTGATAATTATATCCCTCTTTTTTTAGTTTTAAACAATTATTTACGCAAAGAAACTTACAATTAAATAAATACTAGTTGGTAACCGAGCTTCGCTCGGAATGTTTTTCGTTAATTTGTATTTTTAAGAAATCATAGGAGTCATATTATTATCTTTACTGGTTTATTCTTACTGAACAACGCCATCTGCTGGACATGCTTGCAGTTAGTTGCTCACAATCGTCAATAGATAGCAGGAGCAGTCACATAATTCAGTTTATGTTTTTAGTTTTTTTTTAACGAACAGACTCATTTTCTGAAAATGAATCCTAGCTAGATCGATTTATCGCCCCCGAAACCCTCTGTATACATCATTTCATGAAAATCGTTGGCGCAGTTTCCGAGATCCTAAATACCTATACAGGGTGTCCCATAAGTCAACGTCCAGCCGAAAACGGGTGATGCGCCAAGTCATGACAGTTATCAGAAAAATATAAAAAAAAATATTCGCTAAGTAACTTTCGAGTTATGAGTATTTTAAAAAAACAGGAAAAACTGACACCCTGTGATGATCTTTTAAGTCCTGTGACTACAAATATTAACTTTTTATGAAACTTTTTTCTGCAACGTAAGCATGAATAACCCTTCTGTAAATTACAATTCAAAATTAAGCCATAACTGCCTCAGTTTTCAATGAAATCGTGGAGTTTTGGCCAACGTTTCATTTCAGATAATTACATCACCCAACTTTAACCGTCTGTACCGCAAAAAAAATGTACTACACTATCATGGCATGTAACTTCAAAAATTGGCGCATTTATCCAGGATTCCAAAATGGTATAATACTTGCTAGAGTACTCCTTAGTTTTGGAAATAAAAAATGGATTGAAGAAATCTTATGATTGAATTTTATTTCAAACTTTCACCTAAAACGAACAAATTACTTGAACACCCATGGTTATTACTCTTTCGACAAGATGGTGGCTCTATCTGTTTACTTGCATTGTCGAAATGGTATTTACTTGTACCTGTGAATTGTGAATCACTTAAAAACACAGCGTAGGCATGTTAAGTCCATGATTTAAAGGGTGCAAACATTTTATCTATTGAAATAAAATTGATTGGAAAACCGGTTTAGTTGAAAAAACATTTTTTATTTCCAAAACTAAAGAGTACTCTAGCAAGTATTATACCATTTTGGAATCCTGGATAAATGCGCCAATTTTTGAAGTTACATGCCATGATAGTGTAGTACATTTTTTTTGCGGTACAGACGGTTAAAGTTGGGTGATGTAATTATCTGAAATGAAACGTTGGCCAAAACTCCACGATTTCATTGAAAACTGAGGCAGTTATGGCTTAATTTTGAATTGTAATTTACAGAAGGGTTATTCATGCTTACGTTGCAGCAAAAAGTTTCATAAAAAGTTAATATTTGTAGTCATAGGACTTAAAAGATCATCACAGGGTGTCAGTTTTTCCTGTTTTTTTAAAATACTCATAACTCGAAAGTTACTTAGCGAATATTTTTTTTTATATTTTTCTGATAACTGTCATGACTTGGCGCATCACCCGTTTTCGGCTGGACGTTGACTTATGGGACACCCTGTATATATATACAAGATTTTCTCGTTTAAAGGTATAAGATTTACAACAATGTACAAAATCTCTAATAATCTCTTTCCCTTTTCAGGGCAATATTGATGGCAGCTGGCAGATAGGAAATAGAAGTTCCCTGTTCAACCTATTACTATCTTCATTCACAAACAATGACAAGACTCCCCTACCTTTGCCTATTATACACACTCACTCATCGACACCTTATTCAGAAAGCTACTTACATTTTACTGAACAACCGGAATTCTTAAGTGGCACTTTAAAATCGAATACAACTAAGCCGGAACCTAGATACGGTCATGCAGCTTGCGAGTATGAAAGTGGTTTCGTGCTGTATGGTGGAAAGCTATCCGATGGGAGTCTATCATCTGAACTGTGGTACTTTGATGCAGTGATCAACCGCTGGACATTGCGAGCTGTGAACTCGACGTATACACCACCTGGGTTGACAAGGCACACGCTAACGGCTGTTAAAGATGAACTGTATGTCTTTGGCGGTAGCACCGTTGAAGGGGAGTTTTCTTCAAGGTATTATGTGAAATCTTTACTGTACCTACTTTTAAAATCACGGTTTCAAGTTTTGACTGCCTTCACAGCTCAGTTGGTAGTAGCTCTGCCTTCTGTGCTGGCGGGCGTGGGCTCGATCCCCACCGAGAACAAATATTTGTGTGGTGAACGCAGATGTTTGTTCTCTTTCTGGGTGTTATATTGTATACTATGAATGTATTTACAAAAAAATAAAGTATTTTAGTAATTATCAGCTATCTGGTTACCATAATACGAGCTCTGCTTAGTTTGGGGCTAAATAGTGTTGTGTGGATTGTCCGCATTATCTATTTATTTGTATAATCGTTTATGCGTCAACTTTGTGTAAGTACAGAAATTTTAAAGCCGTTTTAATGTTACGCTTGCAATGTTAGTTTGCAACTCTGTTGGCTATGGTTTAAAAATTGAATGTTTTATTTTTCTCCCAGTATGTATAAAATAAAGATGAGTGATGCGAACTCGGAATCCTGGGAGAAGGTCCAGGTGAGAGGCGGCAAGGAACTAGATGTCAGAGTTGTAGCTCACACGGCTGTTTACCACTCGTACACCAACTCTATACTCGTGTACGGCGGGGTTGTCGCTAGTGTAGCAAGGTAATTCAACAGCCAATATAAAGGAATATTATACTTATCACCCTGAAAAAGTTCACTGCTCTTTTAATACACCTTACTGATGGAAAACGCATTATGGTCCATCTGATTTTAAGTAAATATCGCTTTAAAAAAGGATTGCCTCGCAAGTCACGTATCATACGATTTGCTACCCTGCTTCGTACAACTTGAGGTAAACAGGGTTTTAAGCCTCATGTGCCTGTTAATTCACCGGCTCTCATACCCTTGAAATCGAAACACAGCAACACTGCTTGGCGGCAGAAATGCACATGGTGCCACTTCCCAGGACGAGCTCTTCATGAAAAGCTCTACTACCAGCCCCCAAATGGTACTGTGATCATCTCATACTTTTCTATGGTTAGTTATTTTCTGTATGTGGATAAAATCGATAAAAATTGACCTTCGGGTTTTGATCGAGGTTTTATTGATTTTATAATTTTCGCAAGTCACTATACAGGTTTTGTGATAACAGGTTTTCGAAGCTCTCGGATCGGATGTTTGCCTTTGATATTGACTACAAGCATTGGAGTGAAATACATTATCCCAGAGCACATTTACGAGATACATACGTACCGCGGGAGAGAGCTTTTCACACATCGACAGTTATTGGTAATATTTTGATGAGTTTTATTGTGATATATTTATGTTCTTCTAGGCTTGATCGCGTGAAACTGGCACCTAGACTCGCCTAACTTTAAGACGTTTCAAAGTGATCCTTGTGATACTACTGAGTAAATATATTTTTGACTAGACTTGATATAATTGAAACCGCCTGTTTGATTCATTCGTCCGGTTGGAATACTGACGAATGCAGTTAGTGGTTATGTGAGTTCACTTTGAGGATATTGTAAAATTAAATAATTGGTGCTACATTTTCTAAAAGCGTAGCCCCTCCACAATAGAAATAAAACTAATATCGTCATGAGGTTACATAACATTTCGTTAAATGTGTAATGTCCTATTCTTGTGGTGATATTTGTAATAATATCTATCATCCAATATTACAAAAGTAAGACAGGAATAGACATAGACAATTCAACTAATTTCTCTTTATTTTTCAGGCAACTATTTAGTAGTGTTCGGTGGTTACTCCCATAGGCATAATCGTGAGGAAATATGCTACGACGGTCAAATGTATATTTACCATCTCGGCTGCCATGCGTGGATACCTCTAGATGTCTTGGGGAAAACCCGAAAATTTTACCCTAAGAAGCAGGGAGTTTTTGCCCACGCTGCAGCATTGAAACCACCTTCCACATTACTTATTGCTGGTGGATATCATGGGAATGTAAACGGTAAGCGATAATATCTGAACGATAAAATTGTTAGGGATTTTAATTCCACTGAAAGTTTGGATGGATGGATTTTTGTTACTCAATAACGCCAGAACGGCTGAACGGATCTGAATGTAATTTGGTACAGAGAGATTATAGTCTGGAATAGCACATAGGATACCCCGAAATTTTTATATTAAAGTATCGGGAACGGGCGAGCGAAGCCGCGGGCGGCCGCTAGTAATAAATATTTTTTGATTACTTATTGGTAAACAGTTTTTAGATGGTTTATAACGGTAATAAAAATATTTTCGTGTCTTTTTCTTCAGGGGATTTGTTAGCGTACGTGGTACCTAGTTGGCAAGCGGGTATCACGAACAGTCATCCAGAGTCCTCTTGTCAAAGACATACCTCGCAACCAGAGTGTTTGGCTGATCCAGAGTGCGGGTGGTGCTCTGCTGATGAGGTAAGTACCATGAGATACTGCTATCAGATACTTGGATCTTGTTTTTAGTAGAGAATGTATTGGGCGCGATGGAATAAATTATACTTGCACCAAATAGAAAATATCCTCACGCGAACGAAACCGCGCTTGACTCCAACTATGATACGTGTAACGTAAGCAATAGTGTAGTTATCTTCTATGATTCAGTTGCTAATGAAAATTTTCAGATTTGCTACGGACGAACGATAGGATCAAACTGCACAACGAACTTGCAATCGATTCGATGTGGGGGTATTTGTCCTGCGCTTGGCGATTGCCACTCATGTCTCATACATGGTCCACCACTGGACAAGCCGAACAACACAAGAACTCCGATACCCTCTGTCAGTGCTAAATTAGGCTTGCAACAATGTAACTGGTGTGTTCAGAACGCGAGGTGTCATCATAAAGATGGTAAGCATGTTATACCTGTACTAAATCCACGTCTCAATGCACTGCTTACTGCCTTTTTTAGGCAGAAGCGTTGTAACACCCAATTCGATCACAAACATTCCTAGTTTATTGGTATAAGAATAAAATATTGGTATTGTTGACAGACAACTATGGCGTGTGCGGAGAAGACACACCATCGGAAAACCCCGGTTGGTGGGGCACCACCGGCACAGAAGTAACCACCCCGGATGAATGCAAAATGCTAGACAAACGACCCGGCCTCACCGTCCTCAGATACCAACAGCCGGCTGACTGGAACCACCCAGACGGAGTCGCCTTAGTCAACGCCACTACCGTGGACTGGGGGACCGGAGGCGGTAGCACCCATATTTTCAACGGTCCCAGCGAAGCGAGGTTACGAGGCTGGCTTCATATACCCCAATCCTGGAACGGAACTGGCGAGACCCTACACATTTGCGCGGGATATTCCAACATTTCTCTTGTACTTGGTGATGGCACAGAGTCTGTTGCGAATTTAACAGCTCAGCCGTCGGCGTGTTTGCTCGTCGAATGGTCCTCGCTGATGCCAGGCCGGCTGTCCGTGGATATGCACGCTAACGATTCGCTACACACAGGGCTGTATCCGTCGCATCATCATGCAAAAATGGAGCTGCTTCATAACAAATCGCAGGAGATGGCAAGGGTAACCAAACGCTATATATTTATATTAGATCGCAATCAAGACATGACTGCAGCAGAGCAATAAAACTAAAAACTCTCCATTTGCAGGTGTTCACCTTCGAGTTTCTGGAACCATACTCGGACGGACAATGTCAGAACTACGACAACTGCTTGCTTTGCTTAGCAGACGCGACCTGCGGTTGGTGCGAGCTAACCAAGCGATGCGAGTCGCGGAGCGTGGACGAGACAAGTGTCTGTGCTACTGATGGTGAATGGCGGTACCTTACGTTGCAACCGGCGGCTTGCCCTAACTGCTCCAATTATATTAGCTGCCAGAGATGCGTAACTGGTAATTATTGTGAGTGGTGGGCGGACGAGGCTCGATGCGCGAGGCGAGGCCGCGCTAGTGGAGCGGTATTGGATGCCGCCGAGTGCCCGGCGCCTTGCAGGCTGCGGCTCGACTGCGAGCACTGCCTCGATGAACGCGGCCGCTGCGTCTGGTGCGAGGCGACCCGACAGTGTTTTAGCTTCAGCGTCTACACTAGTGAATACCAGTTCGGCATGTGTCGAGAATGGCTGGATCGAGCGTCCGCGCCGGTGACCGCAATTGCGGTGGGCACCGGGGATGTCGACGCGGTACGTCGAGGTGGCCAGTGTAAAGCCTGCACCCGAAACACGCAGTGCGCAACATGTCTGCGCAGTATGGGCTGCGGCTGGTGCCATTCCTTCGCTAATCCTATAGTCGGGGCGTGTACGGAAGGGGACTTCACGCGATCTCATCTCGACTGCGCTTTGCTCCTCAACGTAACGGCACCGGACGCTGGTTGGGCGTACGCGCAATGCCCCGATGTCGATGAATGCGGGCTCGGCTTGCACGACTGCCACGAACACGCTGACTGTAACAATACACATGGATCCTACACCTGTAAATGTAAGCAAGGATATGACGGCGACGGAAGAAAGATCTGTAAGCGGACGTGCTACAATAACTGTATTCACGGGTACTGTCTCGGCGACCCACAGTACAAGTGCAACTGTGACCTGGGATGGACCGGGGCCGACTGTTCCATCAACTGCGGCTGTCACAATCATTCAACGTGCAAGGGAGGCGTCGGCCGCTGCGACGAATGCCAAGACTGGACGGAGGGCAAGTTCTGTGAATCGTGCAAACCTGGTAGCCATGGCAACGCAACCACGAGCCAAGGTTGCCGACGCTGCGACTGCAACGACCACGGCGATGAGTCTCAAGGGTTCTGCGATGTTTCAACCGGTGAATGCATCTGTAGAGATAACACGGAAGGACAGAACTGCGAACGATGTAAACCTAAGTTTTACGGGGACCCTAGACACGGAGGAAAATGTTACTATCAGTGCGAGCCAAGAGGAATGCTTGTCGCGTCACAGACAGAAGGCATAGGATCTTACAAAACAGATCCTGACGTAAAATCGATTGGACCTTCAAAAGAATGTCTGTGGATAATATCAGCAGAGGACATCAAAGACGCTATAATTCAGTTTACGATCAACTCATCCACTTTTGACGTGCCTTGTGATGAGAACGCCGTCTACGTTTATGATGGCCTTGGTGGCGTGCCGGATTTGAGCAACAACCAACAGAGCCAGCTACTGGGCGTGTTTTGTAATGGCGCGTCTTCAGGAGTCGTAGAGGCTCGAAGCGGGAATTTGACAGTTCATTACAAGCAAGGACAACCGGAACAAGGTTTTGAAGGAATGTATAAAGTGCTTGCATGTGATGGATATTGCTCAGCACCCAGAGTTTGTAATAAACGATATTGCGCCTGTGAGGAAGGCTACGCAGGGCCCGACTGTGAAACGGAAATCTGCAGAAATAATTGCAGTAAAGGCTTAGACGCAGGGATCTGTGACAACAGCTATGGACGATGTCTATGTAATGACGGCTACGGTGGCGACGATTGTTCGATCAAACTTGACAAAACACAATTAGTTTTTACAGAGCTATTCAATTCTGAACACCTGTCTGATGGGTTGGACCATCTCAGGTCGCAATTACCTCGGTTTGGACATAGTTTAGTTGCAGATAGACGAGGACTGTGGATGTTCGGCGGTTATTCACTTTCCCATGGACCTTTGAACGACATTCGATTTTTCGACACGAAAAATAACACCTGGGAGCAAGTCAACGTTGCTGTCGAGGCAACGCCTGATGCTAATATGCCAGAAGGACGGTATTTTCACGCGGCTGAAATATATCACTCCAAACAAAACATATACATTTACGGCGGTCTAAGTTTGCAAGAAAAGAGTGGTCAAAATAAAACGTTGGGGGATTTTTGGCAGTTTAGCTTGAAAGACAAACGATGGGACAACATCAAAGGGAAAGAGCGACACCCTCCGCCTTTGGCAGGGCATACATTGACACTGCAGAAGTATCAGGATTACGAAAGCCTGGTTTTGATTGGCGGATTTGCACTGGAAAAGGGTTTCATGGCTGATACTTGGGAGTTCGACCTTGATAATGAAAAATGGATAAAATTGAACTGCGAGGGTGCGGTTCCAGCAGGAATTATTGGACACAGCACTGTATACCACGCTCCATCACAGAGTTTGTACATCTACGGTGGAATATTATACTCCTACAACGGTACATCTTTATCGAACAAGCTCTTTGCTTTCCACTATCCCACCAAGAAATGGAGCGAACTGCCACCGTTCCCCACTCTGAACCGCTACCACGACAACCTGCCTCAAGCCACATACCTGCACTCTGCAGTGACGACTAACGAATACATGATAGTGTTCGGAGGAAGATCCGAGCCAGATCAGCGCTCTGACACGCTTATAGCATATATTTACGACTGTAATCAATGGGTCCGGCTTGTAAAAGGTATGTTTGATCCCACACCTGCTGTAACAGCTATCAGTTTTAGGACTCTGGCTTTAGTTTTGTTTGTTTTCAGGTGTGAGTATAGTTGGACACCCGCCACCACCGACAATCGCCCACGCCATGGCGATCGACATGGAGAATGAAAACGATGACTACATCTACGTAATAGGCGGGTGGACCGGCAGTGCGCATTGCCAAGTCACACGCATTTCTCTACCGGAAGACTTGTGTTCTTTGTGGAGTTCAAGTAAACAGGAGTGCCGCAGTCATATGGGCTGCAGTTTTTGCAGCACGGGAAATTACACCAAATGCTATTCGGTGGAGAAGCCTGGGTGTGAAGGCAGTGATCGATCGTCGACGAACTCAGGCTCGGCGTGTGACTCGGAATTAGTTGCTACCCGGTCCTGTGAAAACTTCACTACTTGTTCGTCATGTCTAGCTGCCTGGCCGCTGTATACTGAGGAAAAACCAGCTTGTAGATGGTGCGAATCGTGTGCTGCTGCTGTTGGTGAGTATAATTTATGCTTTACACTTTACCTTTCTAGTATGATAAAAATGAAATGAAATATCTTTATTTGCATGAAGTATGGTAAATGATACTTTGTTTATTAAAGATTTGATGACCTAAATATAAACATTGTATCTACTAGCCACTATCAAACTCCCTGAACGTTGGCGCCCTATGACTTTATATACTGTAGACAAAATGAATTTATAACTTGGGGGAAGGCAGAGGACCTTGTGATTCTTTAAGTACGGCAAGGGGGGGAGGCCCTTGCCATACTTAAAGAATCTCAGGTTGGCTGGGTACTAAGAGATCCCAGGGAATATCCACTTACAGTGTATGATGGGGATCAAACTCTTGAAGCTTTTTGTTCTTATTGGATTTCAGGTGAGTGTGTTCCTACCGACGAATCGTGTACTAGCATGAAATGCAACGCGGGAACAACGTACATCAGTGATGTCGGACAATGTCCTGAACTAAGATGTGTTGCTTCGGACTGCGAGAAATGCGTATCCAATCAATGTACATGGACGAGGCATGCTAATAGAGAAGGTATTTATTTCTTTGTTGAAGTGTTAAAATTCCTTAGTCCTTAGGAAGTACTTAAAAGTATCATTTTACAGGCCAACTGACGAGGATATCAGAAGACCAAACCCAACTGTTCAACTGGACATGCGCGCAAATAGAAGAACCCGGTCGTACCAGTCTGCGCCCAACAACCAAAGAAGAATGTCCCAGCCGCTGTCATCTCAACGACGACTGCACTACTTGTCTCAGTTCCGAAGGCGCCGAAGGGGGTTTTTCGGAGTGCCACTGGGCGACTTACCTAGGGAAATGCATTTCCCCGGCGTACCAGCCTGTTTACTGCGCGGGGGGAGTTTGCGGGCTAGTGTTGACTAAAGCGGATAAAAACAAATGCCCTGCTCCTTGTGGGACGTTTGAGCAGTGTTCGGAATGCTTGCATCACTCTCATTGCGGCTGGTGTGCGCTAGAGGGCGCTAACGGGGAAGGAGTGTGTACTGAAGGCTCAATAGACACGCCCTTGGATTATACGACGAGAACTACGTGCGCGGCCGTGTATGAGAATGTGCATCAGACCAACGGCACGAATGATACGTTTTCGTGGCATTACACGAGGTGCCCGCCGGAGAATGAGTGCGAGAATAATCATCATCAATGCAAAGCTGATTCTGAGGTACATATTTGCTTCATTTTTTTTACCGACTTCAAATATAAAAAGTGGACGTTCTTAATTCGGTTTTATTTTCTTTAATAATGTTTGTTTTTGCATAATTTCGTAATTTATGAGCTAATTTGAAAAATATTTTTTTATCCGAAAGCTAATTCTTCCAGATTAGTCCCATAGAAATTCCATCAAAATCTGTTCAGCAGTTTAGCCATGACGTCGGTTTCTCAAGTTTGTTAAACTCAACTTCAAAAGAAGACTCTTTCTCAACTTTGTGGAAGAGATTTATTTTTCATAATATCTTTGTTTCAATGAAGACATTTCCCCAATTTGTATAAGATTAGTCCGTTAAAGAAGTATCTTGTATTAGTGCATTTCTGTTTGAATTATTAGGATTTTTCTGTTGATATTATATAGGACACTATCAAAGGACAGTTCTATATTTGGCTGTGTTTCCAGGTTTGTCGTGATTTGCCGGAGGGTTACGAGTGTCTCTGTGGCGCGGGACACAAGCGCGTGTCAGGCGGCGCATGCGCAGCTGTCTGCTCGCAAGGCTGCGTCCGCGGAGTATGCACACAACCCGATGTCTGTCGCTGTGAATTCGGGTTAGAACTACTTACGGTTGTAGGCAATAATAAATATTCGTATATCAGCTTTTCTGCTTTCGTAGAGCGCTATCTCTTTCTGACGCACACTACGCTCTATGAAGCCGAAATTAGCCGATGTGCAATATCACAGCTTTCAACTCAGTTGGTAGTAGCTCTGCTTTCTGCGCCGTAGGTTGTGGGTTCGATCCCCACCGATAACAAATATTTGTGTGGTGAACATAGATGGTTGTCGGTCTGGGTGTTATATTGTATTCTAAGTACCTATGTATTTCCAAAAAAAATATTATAACTGATTCCCATAGTACAAGCTCTGCTTAGTTTGGGGCCATATAGAGCTGTGTGGATTGTTCACAAAAAAAAACACGAATATATAGAATCGTTCTTCCTAGAAATGTGTAGGGGAGGCCTATGTCCAGCTGTAGTCTTCTTCAGGATGATGATGATGTGAATACAAATCACTATTCACTAGGAACAAATTAATACTTATAAGTATTAATTTGTTATTTTATTTTTTTGTTTTTACCACCACCTTTGTTATACCATCTGATAATCCATCCTGGGCTAGTTCGGCCGAACGAATGAGAGCAAGCGGAAGAGTTGTATGGTTGTCTCTCTCGTTTGCACGAATACTATTGGATTTGCGTCTTGTAATTCAACATGAAAATGCTTACATAATATATTATGTTTATAGATACGTGGGTGCAAACTGTACGATACAATGTCAGTGCAACGGACATTCTAATTGCGAAGGACCCGACAAGCTGGACGAATGTACTGAATGTCACAACAACACCATGGTATGTTGATCTTCTGATATGATAAAAAGCTTCATTGTTGCATTTTGCGTAAACCAATCGAGAATTTATTTGAGAAAAAATATAAAAAGACACCGTAATGGCACAATGACCTTAGCAGAAGAAAGAGAGGGCCTTTAGGGGAGAGAGCGAGACAGCACTATGTTGCATCCTCAATTCCAACATCATAGTTACTCGTATTTGCCATAATGTTTTGAAGAAATGGGATAAGGCTTTGCCCAGTAGTGAGACCCGGAGGACTCATAGCAACAATAATAATATGAAAAATATTTTTTTTTTTTAGTAAATGTACTATTTTTGCGCGTAAGCTATTAACCACTCTAGCTATTCGTGAGGACCGGTAATTGGCTTCTCTAATAACTTAGACTAAATTATAGCAGTTCGTTTTAAATTCACCCTACAACTTACAGGGTAATCAATGTGAGAAATGCAAGCCGAACTTTGTCGGCGATCCGACGAACAACGTCCAATGCGTGCCATGCTCCAGCTACTGCTACGGTCACACATCGATATGCACCAGTGATGTCGATACCCCGGCGACTTCCCGTGACGTGGCCGCTCCTGACGTGGAAGACATCTACGGCACTGCGACGAAGGCGAGATGTGTTCGTTGTGTCAATAACACGGACGGGCCGCGATGTGAGAAGTGTATCAATGGGTACTTTAGAGGATCGGAGGACTTCCGCGAAGCTTGTCGGCCGTAAGTATCTATAATTTAGATCCCCATCGAGAATAAATACTTGTGTGGTGACCGCATATGTTTGTTCTCTATCTGGGTGTTATATGTATTCTAATTTTTTTTTTAATAATTAATTTACATTATTTACAACTAAATACTAAAAGAAACATACAATTAAACAAATATTTACAAAATACACAAGAAACAGATGAGCTATCTGCAGACCGTTAGTATGTCATACAAAAAATGAATAAGTATTATATCAGCTATCTGGATTCCGTAGTGCAAGCTCAGCTTCATTTGTACCTAGATAGTGTTGGGTGGATTGACCACAATATTTATTTATTTTTATTGGTCACTTAGAGCTCCAATGTCTCTAAATTGGTTGCCATCTCTTTTTGCTGTCATAAAAGTAAAGACCAGTGACTTTTTTGTCTCGGTAGATATACATATCACAAGAACTGTCAAATTCACTAGAGAAACTGACAGTTCTTGTTATATATATCTACCGTGACAAAAAAGTCACTGGTCTAGGATTGAGCCCCAGGACCGCACGGAGTGGAGGGGATTGGGGGAGGCCTTGGCCATAGAAGGCTCATAATAATAAGAATAAAAGTGATAGTGCCAAGAATATTTGATAGTCTAGAAAGCTAAATGATGTTTTATTTACCAGCTTTTAAAATAATATCAATTTATATGTTATCAGATGCGAATGTCACGGCCACGGTGACACATGTGACCCGGTCACCGGCGAGAAATGTAACTGCGGCAACAACACCGAAAGTGATGCCTCCTGTCCCAGCAAGAACTCTGCGCAAAGTGAGTGCTGGAAGTTCCAGTGCATCAAGTGCAAGGATCTGTATATGGGTGACCCGAAGAATGGACATCAGTGCTACAAGACCATCAATATTGAGAACAAACTGTGCTTCGATGGAAAGTCTATTGGTAAGTTTCAGTTAGAAGATGTTTTTATTGTTCTTACAATTAACATAATAAATCGATCTCTTTAGTTAAGTTATAATAACCTGTATTTGAAGAACCCCCTCTATTCCGTAGTCTTGGTACATAAGTATGTTACAGTTACTCCAAATCTTCAGCAAGAACCCATAATAATTACTCGAACTTTTTTTTTGCTCCTTTAAAGCAGGCTGCCTTAAACACCAGTCGTAACCTCATAATGAAATTTTCAGATGAGTGCCAGATCAAGCCACGGCCTCTCTACCCGGGACAGACAGTTTTCGTAGCAGTGAACCCGAGATACATGAACGTCGACATCAGAGTTATGGTTGACGTCACTCAAGGCGCAGTCGATCTCTTCCTCAGTCCGAACGACAGCGCATTCGTCGTATCTGTGAACGGCAGTACCGGCTCGCACAGCATAGAGCTCGACCCGACCTATTACAAACAACCTTACAGAAAAATGCCAACATTCGACGATCAAGTACCAGACAAACGACGTCTAACTCTATACTTTGACAAAACAGAGTACACATTCGCAGATTACACAGCGAAAGATCTAGCGACGTATGTGACCGTCGACAGAAAGAACATCGTGCTTAGAGTGAGAAAGTTGCGCAACCGATTGGTTCTAACTTTACCCCAGAATGTGCACGAACTGACGCATACGAAGTTCTATATAATTATTCGAGCGCGGCACACGGATGAAGGCGCAGCTAGTTTCGGCATAGTATTCTTTAGGCAGGACCAACTGCATATAGATCTGTTCGTGTTCTTCTCGGTGTTTTTCTCGTGCTTCTTTCTCTTTCTGGCGGCGTGCGTGGTCGCGTGGAAAGCGAAGCAAGCTGCTGATGTGCGGCGCGCGCGGAGAAGACATGTTGTCGAGGTGAGTAGTTACAAAACTTGTTACTTAGCATGAGATCATAGTGACTTGTTATTAGTATTGTTCATAAAAATCATAATAATCTAAAAGGATTTTTATGATTTTTCCACCAGTTTGGTGAAAACCACAGTGGTTTGAAAGAACCAGTCTGGTAAAATATACAAACTACCTCTCGTTGTATGTTTGCTTATGCTCCTCAACACATTTTATAGCTAAGTACCCTAGTGTGAAAGCTGAAATAAAAATATTGAATTAAATACTCTTTTAGCGCTAAATATTTTTATGCCAAGAAACTCACCGTTTCCACCAACAGACAGAGATTAATGCCGTAAATACTCAACATTTTTAGCGTCAAACCATGCCTACTGGTCCAAAAGATTACTAAAATGTTTTGTAAAATACATAGATGCTTCATATGGCGAAGCGTCCCTTCGCAGTAGTCACGGTGATGATGACGGGCACTATGTCGGCCGGCGGTGGGCGTCGGCGACGGGCACCCGAGCTGCGGCCCATCGCCATAGAGCCCACTGCGGACACCCGCGCCGCCGTCACCACTGTGCTAGTCAGGTGAGCATATTCATACATTGTTATGAAATTAAAAGTAGCATCTATTAGCGTTGCCGCAGCTGTATCTCGCAATCAGAATTTGTCTTTCACCAGAGTTATAAGATTATTTTCACACCATCTCTGACAATGTCATGTCAAATTTATATTATGTGATGCAAACCTAACCGGTCTAGCAGGGCTAATATTGAACTGAATTTAATTATGATCAGTTAGTCATTAATGTTATTTGAATTTGGAACACAAAGTAGAAATCCATATGAGCATTTACAAGTAGTTTAGTAGAGTATAGATAGTGCAATCCACGAAGGCGCGCCCCACTATTCCTCCTAACCGTTTATAGTATATGTGTGCAAGCTTCCGTCAATGTTTGAGTGTTATCGGTACACACTTATTACCTATGAGTGCACACGCACACTACAATGAATAGAATACGGTTCGCGACTGCCGCTCGGAGCAAACACCCCGCACCCCGCGAGGGGCGCGTCTTCGTGAATTGCACTATATATTATATAGATGCATAATCTACTATTAGGTATGTCATCAGGCGGCGTTAAAATGTTCAACTATTACATGCATGGTTTTGCAGGCTCCCCGGTGGATCTACAGCGCCTGTTCGCTTAGCTCTCGCGTCGTCTCTCGTGCTAGTGGCGCGCGCCCCCCCCGCGCGCGGCGCCCGTCGCCCTCCCCCCCTCGCCCGGCTCGCTGCGCACACATAACACGACAACCATTGCAGTTCATTCATCATCTTTAAGACGTTGATGTAAGGAACAAATGCATTCATCCGCCGTCGTCGTGAGATGTCAAGAGGTAAACCCGGCTAAGTGGGTTTTGTGGATCGAAGGATTAGTGACACAACAAGAGGGTTTCGTACCACCGTATTACACAAATTCCGCACTATAATGGCTATACATATCAAAATCTGTCCGAAAACAAATAATGTTTAAACTATTGCCATCTCTTACTAATGCCTAATGACAGAGACAGGGCCAATTTAGAACTATATCTATAAACCTGAGAGGGATGGGGTTGGCATGTTTTCTTAAATCTAATACCTCATTAACTTGATATTTCGCACAAATATTTTTTGTGGTCTCTTGTTGGGATTTCGCTAGTACACACAAGTATCGCACAAAACTGTAAGCAATGTGATAAACGTTTGGTACGGAACCCTGAAAAAGCGACAAATTATCGCAAAAATAACCCAAGCCAGAACGTAGCGTGTTTCTATATTAACGGTTATTATAGGTACTTCCCCGACACGTTGAAGTATGGGGACATTACTTGGAATATATCATGCTTAACAAAGTATTATTATTAGGGTTCTGTAGAAAAGACATTTTTTATTTATTTATTATTCGGTGGTAGTCAGAAATCGTTGTGCAATAAGAAGGTTAGTAAGTCTCGAGTAGATAGTCGTAAAATGCTTTGGTAATGGATCGATATTTATAATTAAATTGGTAGCTAAATTAATCTCATTCGAATTGAACCGTCGCAATAATTTTCATAGATATATTTATATTCTTATACTTTTTGTGTATATTTAAGAGTTTAATTGACTGTAAATGGACATGACAAAATATGCTGCTAATTGATAAAAAGTGATATCAACAGAATCTTTATGTAAAATCGTATATCTTAGATGAAAATTCGAACTCAGTCTAAAGTAGGTACAATACAGTTAATTCTAATAAATTGCAGTCTAGGAAAGACTAGAAATTTAATTTTGTGTTTAACGTACGAACACCGTTTGCTCAAACAAAACCAACGGACGTGTTGTACGTACAGGCACCATCAGAGATGATAACTTTTTCGGAATTTCAGCTTTAATCGTAGTATTTTCATGATAATGTCTGTCTTTAGTGTCAGTTTTTGTGTATAAAAAATCATAGCTACCCAAAGTGCCATCACGTTGTCCTGAAAGAAAGCATTACCTATATTTTCTTAAATGATATGGTTTACATTAATCTTGAAATATTAATCAAAATTATATTTTTAAAACAAAGTAGGTATAACTGGATGTAGGTAGCTGTGCCGTAATTATACTACGCCATGATAATATAGTTAGCAAGGTCTTTGAATAGATGTATTTACGACGAAAAGTACCTACCTACCTACTTCGATTCAGTCAATACCTTTTAAGCATACATTTTCACTTGCTACGATCCTGACATATCTCTCTTCCTTTCACTCTCGTAACATTCTTCACACATGCTCGTCTGTTTAGTGTTGAGGATTCTGTCTTTTGTTCGGTTCCTATAATACTTATTCTACGAGCGTCCATCATATAAGTAGAAGCACTATGAATCGAGTGTAGGGTAGGATTATTTGTCTCATTGGCTAGGTACCTTATGAAAACTTATAAAACTGTTTTGGGATCTAAAGCTCAATTTCACTGCCGCGGAATGGAACGGAAGCGACGTTTACACACAAATTAAATACGAGCCAAAAAATTGGACGCGCATCTTCCGCGGATTCCACGATTCTCGAGAATTTGGCTCGTAAGTATTTAACATGCGTGTTATGCAATTGGTATAAAGTTCAGTATGCTATACATAATTTCGTCGCTTCCGATCCATTCTGCAGCGGTGTAACTTGAGCCTAACATTTAATCTAAAGGTGGTGGCATCTATTAGGTACATCTATTCAAGAGACGAACCCATAGTTTTAATATAGCTTTAGACTTTACGGATAAGTTATTTTCAATCTATATTTTGGTTACGAAGAATTTGTTCCACTCTCTTACAAGGTAGATGAAAGGTCTGCTATTATTATCGTGTTGATAATCCTTTAGCTTAGTACCTACGTAACAGATCTGTTTTGCAAGCAACGAGCCAAAGTAATCAAAATTATTGGTTGTTGTTATTTCCAAATTTTATATCAATGTTAAAGTTATGTTTTAAATATCTGTATATAAAAGCATATATCTATTAATTTTGACTATTTGTTACGTTTGTGGAAAATGTAACTTTATCAGCACAGAGTTTTGTTGTAAGTTGTATGTTCCTATTGATGAATCTCTTGTGATTAGTTTTAATATAAAATCATTACTTATTGGCAGCTATTTTACAATCATTTTATTTATTTTTGGAATCTGATATTGGTGCATTATTTTATTACATAAGCTGCATTTTTTAAATGATTACTGCTTTTTAAAGTAGATTGTATCCCAACAGCGTATACTACTATTGCTCATAAACTGCAGTATTTTGTGAATGGATTGATCAATTACTTGATATTATGTAAGTAGAACTATGTTCAAGATGTAGGTAGTTTTAATTCTAAATATTTAAGAGAGTACTGAATATTATTAATAGCTTACTTTATTAAGTTAAAAGTTAAATTATATTTGATCAAAGGTATAACCAAGTCCAAATTACATTCCATTTGTATTGTATATTTGTATATAAGTAAATTAATTATGTAGAGCATAAATATGTAGAAAATATTGAAATTTATATTCAAAATACTGAAGAGCTTTAAGAATGTTGTAATTTAATTGCTCATATTTACTTTGATTTGTCATATTAATTGCAAATATACCCACATTAGAAAGTGCATTTAAATATTTTCTTTCTAATTAAAACGGTCCATGCTTTGTTACCTTTTACTTTATCCAAGCATTATTAATTACTTTGATTATAAATATAATCATTATTTAGCTTCTTATTAAAACTTGGTATTGTGGTAATGTTATTTATTCTAAGAGCCCAAATATTTTTTAATCTGGCAATATATAATAATCACTAAGTAACCGAGATAAAAATTAGCCTTCAAGGAAGATAATTCATTGGGAAAGTATGTAGTACCCAATAAGCATAATTTTTACTTGCTCAATTTTTTTAATAATATTATATTTTAAATCAATTGTAACTGTATTCATATTTTAAAGCTTTTATATTCATGTTGTTTTTGGTATTTTCCTTTTAGTTTACCTAACTCTTGCCCGGAGTAGAATGTTGTACTGAGGCTTGTTCCTCACACTTCAAATAAGTGTCAGGATTGCACCAGTGAACTAATGGGAATATATATATACCTACCTACTACATATTTATCACAGTAGTTTCTTCTTAAAATTAATTAATAACTGTGGTAAACCTACATTTTAATTTAGTCCATGACAAAGGCAAATGGCAATAATACCATCATGACATGCATGTAAAAAGGTCAGAATTCAATTATAGCAGTATTATGTAAGCAATATATATTTTTATTTAACTATAAGTAAATGTGTAAATGTTTATAAAATAAAATATACTGTTGGTTGTAATGTATCAGTTTTATTTAGTGAAGTTATAAACACTTTAAAAATAAATACTTAGAAGCAATTCAAGTACTCATAATTTTTATGACTATCCTAACTTGATAAAATTGTACACATACACCTAAAAAATATATTTTTATTGCTCAAACAGAATCTCACTGTTCTTTTTGGGCTGTGAGAAGGTGTGTTTTAATTTTTTGCAGTAATTCTTTTTTGACAGTATCAGGAACTAAGGCACGAGCTCTAGGTGTTACTTTTGTTACTAATAAATCAAAATTAATGTTGTTAAGGTCTTGTTCTCTCGCTATTTCTCGACAAAGCATCCTCACTTGATCTCTCCAACCACATTCAACAAGCCTTCTTCGGAGTAATTCTTTGAATCTGAAAAATTAAGAAAACTAAAATCGGTTTATTCTTTAATCAGACTGGTTTCCACAAGTAGGCTGTTGGCGGGCTCTTTTTGCGTGACGCTTGACACCAGGATCGCATCATCACTTAGCATCAGGTGAGATTGCGATCAAGGGTTAGCCTATAAATTATAAAAAAAAAAACCTGTTTTTCGAACTTTTTTACAACAACACATGCCGGTGAAGCAAAACATCATGAGGAAACCTAAGGCTTAGTCAGCTTGGCACATATTGACCATGTTTTTCATGTGAATTATGCCTGCTAAGCTGTCAGGATAGTATAGGTGCTGGCCAAGCTCAACCATCTAAAATCCTGTCCCAGGCACTATATCCTCCGGTAAGTAGAGGCATGAGTAAACACCAGTTGCCCCTGATGTTATATAAATCATCTACAATAGATGCAAAGGTCTGTTTACTTATTAAATATATGTACAATATTCATAACAATTATATCAGCAAATTAATTTGGGACAAATCATATTTTTATAGCTATTTGAATGTAAGCTTACCTATCACGATCTCCACTTAAAACCATTCGCTGATGCGCTATTGTATTATTCAAAGTCATTCTGCCTGAAAACATGAATACTGTTAAAATCCTGTGTATCCAGAATGCTATTTGCAGGTTCAATATAATATATATTAGTTGAACTCCTAGGGGCCTTATTAATAATCTTGGCGTAGCGTTGGAATAGTTAATCCGTGTTTTGTCACATTTGTTCGAGTTGACAATTGCATGTCAATGCAAGAGACAAAACACGGATTAACTAGTCCAACGCTACGCCAGGATTATTAATAAGGCCCCTAAGGCATAGTAGACATTCCTTCAGTTCCTACCCCTAAGCTCTGGTTCAAAATTACCCACTCAAAATCTCTACAACTAATAGGTACCTACTATTTATTTTTCTATGAATGAGTCAGCATCCAACTAAGTCACAACAGCAGGATGTGGGTATTCTAGGAAGAATTACAGGTTGCAAGCTTACTGCTGCTAGATGGTTAATTATATAAACTAACCGGTTTTCTAACATAGGAGAGGAAACCTTCACTGACATCAACTTTTCCAGTTACTTACTGTATTTATTTGTTTTTGTAATACACAAAAATAACTTTTACTTGCAGAAGTCAGTTAACAAAAAGAAAAACACAACCAAACGAAATATAACATTGGTTTCAGCCAAGGAGCAACAACTTTGAAATTAGTCAGCATCAGTTAGTTTATTTTAATGAAAGGAACTTCTAACTTCTACCGATTTTTTTTTTCGGCTTGCATTTTTTTATTTTTATTTTGTGCTGGCTTGGATTCAAAGACCTTCCGCCAATTCGGCTTGGATTTTAGGCAGTGCTGCCAGTACCAGATAGTCAAATATAACATGAGACAGCTCAAAATAAAAAAAAAACATCTTTACAATAACAGTACCTGAAGTCGGTATTTTGCTACCACATTTCATATAACAAAATGTTGTTTTCGTGTGAGCACGTGTCTCTCTCTTTTGTATGGAAAATTTATGGGACAACAACTCGTTTCGATCATTTTCAACGTACCGTATTTTTGCAATCTCATCTTTACTCCATACAATAGAGAGACAAATAGGCGAAACGATAACAACATTTTAAAGACGAAACAAAGTGACTTGCCTTTCTGGTCATTTACGGAAAACAAAAACTCAAAAGAGTTTCTGTTTTTATGGTCGTAATCATTAGTTCCATTATTATTAAACAAAAACATTCTTGGATGCGTTTTCCGTTTCACGATTTTTATATTTGATATTTGATTGAAAAGTTTATATAGATAGTTTTTTTTTTTTTTTTTTTTTTGTTTTAGTGTTAGTCGATCATGTAACATAGCTAATTAAACATAGGTAACAAGATTGGGTCAAAAGTGTCGTAAAATGTTACAAAAGTAACATTCTGGCAACGCTGATTTCGAATTTACAATAGGCCTGACGACTAATTTTCAAAATCTCTTCTATCATATTCAGAAGTATCTAATAGGTCTAAAATATATCATATTTCTGTAGAAAATTAAGGTTTTTGTGCAATAAAAGTACATTTAAATTTAAATTTTCAAATTCTCGCCAAAACGCTCGCTGGTGTCATGGCGTCTGTTATTACGTCACGGATAAAGTATTCAACAGTAAACATTGGTGCTTTTGTACTAAATCAGAATGACATTTATATAGCCGTGACGTAATTCGCTCTGACCGGTGTTTGAGCCATCATGGCGGATTGTTGTATTTTGTAGATTTATATTATCAAATAAATTGACAATCTCGACATTAATTAAGAGTATAAATACATTTTTTAAAATCTTTGAATCCTTTTTCATTAGATCAGATAAATATTTTGGCGATACTTGATTACTGTCTTCATGCCTATTCTGCCAGTGTCAACTCAACATACAGATGACTGTATGACACTGACAACAATAACCATTGAGTCAAAATGACGGCTCCCGAAATGACATTAACAGACGGCAAGCGTTTCGTTTCAACGTTTGCCTAATGCCTCTGGCTAAAATCAGTTTTGAATTTTTGAGGATAAAAAGCACCAAATCTGTTCAAAAAGGCCCCAATCAGGCCTCCGAGTTTGAAAAGTGCAGCAAGAAGTTTCATAGTGACTTGGTGGTCTTGGATCTTGGTGGTTTCCTGGCCTTAGACAATTGTCTAAGTTGCTGGCCGTAGACAGTTCTCTTTTTATACGTTGCTGGCCCTTGCTGCTGACCCCCCTCCGAGACATTTGACTATACGCAGTACATACTACATAGTAATGGTCAAGACAAGATTTACAACAAAGTTCAAAGTGAACCACCTCAATTGCCATTTACTCTTTGTTAACCACTACGATTAAACTAAAGAATTTGGTTGGTCGCAAACCAAAGACAGAACTGAACGGTTGTAGTTCTTCAGGATGGCGCATGTCATTGTCTTAGATTCTGTAAATGAAGATATATTTGTATGCGGTTTGTGCAAAACTGTTTTCAACTCGTTGGAACTGTTTCTGAGCCACAAACAAATCAAATGTGTTGATGATAATCTCGAATGTATCTCCACAACCGGAAACATTAATACTGAAACTCCATCAGACCCTGGTGAAATTGCACTAACCAGCAGCATTGTACCCGAATCAGAGTCTACAGAATCCATGAGCGTAAACAGTGACCTGGCATGTACTTTTTGTAAAAAGATATTCAACAAGAGAAAGGGATTACAGGCCCATACAAGAACTCACTATGTGAAACCATTTCAATGCCTAGTATGTGGTAGATGTTTCATTCAGAACTCGCATGTGCAAAGACATATAATGACACACAAAGTATGGCCAGAAGGTGTCAGTGAAACAACACCCAAACACCTAGAAATGGATCTCCTGAGTTTTGCATGCCCATATTGCACTATGATGTTTTCGAATTATAACAGATTTAGATCCCATTTAAAGAACCATCAATCCTTAAAAAAGTTCAAATGTATCCAAGGAGACTGCAAAGAGTTTTATGACACTTTTGAAATGCTTCTTCGTCACGTTTCCAGCTTCCATATAACACAAGTTTACACATGTCATATTTGCAATGAGCCATTCAACTCCTTGCAAGACATTGCAAGTCATGAACTAAGTCACAAAGATTTTGAAACTGACAGTATCCAAACAAAACAACACAAATGCTCTCAGTGCGATGCTGTTTTTACCAAGCCTGAAAAACTTTCATTGCATATGCTTACAGAAAACCATAAGAAAGAATGTATCCACTGCAAAAAAACGTTTGCAAGTGATAAAAGGCTGAGGTTGCACTTGCAAACACACAGGGATTTAAAACCGTTTGAATGCAACATTTGTAACCAAAGCTTCCATATGAAAAAGTACTTGTCCTCGCACATGACTAAACATGGTGATAAAGAGTTCAAATGTCCTGTATGTAAGCGCATGTTCAACAGGTCAGATATGTTACGGAGACACATGAGATCACATAGTGGTACCATGTTTACATGCCCTTACAGAGATACATTGGATTGTAAGAGAGAGTTCAGTCGAAAAGATAAACTTAAGCTTCATATAAGAAGCCATAGTTATAAACTCATTGAAAACGGTTCACAAGAGAAAACAAATGGACCAGATTTCATAGATACTTCAAATTACCATCACCAAGATAACCTGAACCGCAATACTGAGCAGTAATGACATCACTTCTAATAATAAACTAAACTAGTAAATTGATTTAGAAGCAGCATCAACAAATTCAAATAGAATAGAATAATACAGCACCTGACAACATTGATAGGTAATTAATAATTATATTATCAATACTATGTAAATGAAAAAAGCAGCCAAGTACGAGTCGGACTCGCCCATGAAGGGTTCCGTAGCATCAATTTTTTTATTTTATTTATTTTTTTAATTAACATAATATAAAGGTTTTTGTAGTTCGTCGAAAGGTAAATTGCGGTTTACGATTTATGACGTATAAAAAAAAACTACTGGCTAGATCTCGTTCAAACCAAATATCGTTGAAAGTTTGCATAGTAATGTACAACATATATTTTTTTTGGATTTATCATTCTCTTATTTTAGAAGTTAGAGGGGGGGGGGACCAACTTTTTTCCACTTTGGAAGTGTCTCTCGCGCAAACTATTCAGTTTAGAAAAAAACAATATTAGAAACCTCAACATAATTTTTGAAGACCTATCCATAGATACCCCACACGTATGGGTTCGATGAAAAAAAAAATTTGAGTTTCAGTTTCATGTATAGAGACCCCCAAAATTTGTAGTTTTTTTTCTATTTTTGTGTAAAAACCTTAATGCGGTTTACAGAATACATCTACTCACCAAGTTTCATCAGTCTAGCTCTTATGGTTTCGGAGAAAAATGGCTGTGACACGGCCGGACAGACAGACAGACAGACAGACAGACAGACAGACAGACATGACGAATCTATAAGGGTTCCGTTTTTGCCATTTGGCTACGGAACCCTAAAAAGTGTAGGTAACCATAGCACCTACTTAGTTTTCACCCCTTAAAGGGCTTGCGCACATCTGGGCGATGGTGATGGCGATCAGCTGATACAATGTCATATATCGCTGTCATATTTGACAGCATTTCAACTGATCGCCATCGCCATTGCCTAGATGTGTGCAGGCCTTTACCTGTACCTACCAACACTAGTAAGGCTTCACCAACTGGGTTTATATTGAATTAAAGTCCCATTCTATACTCAACTTTACTGTCTACACTACTTCAGGAGAATCATATTGTTTGTTTCTTTTTTTGTCTAATTTCTAACTAAAAATGGATTTCTATTCACTATTTCTTTTAATTCTATCAAGTAATTTATTCATTGCAGATGTAAGTAAAACTGATTTTAAAAACATCTTGATCAACATCAGATTTAAATGTCATTTTAAATAAAATAAAAAAATTGTCAATAAAATATTTTTTAAAACAGTATGTTAGCATCTTTAAACTTAATTTTATTTAAAGGGAATTCTGGTGAACTGATAAGTTTAATGGGGGAGGTTAGGGAATCCTGGTGGCCGAAATCAGATTTTCAGATAGTGCAAAAGTATTTGTGTGTTATTAAATTATGTTACCTTGTGCATCAAACTATGATCAATCAGATTTTACAGACATCGCTTAGCTGATGCAATAATTTCGATGTGGCAGTTTGACTTCAGTGATTTAATGTAATTAAATATTTTCAGGCAAGACAGTTCCGCGTCACAGACCAAGTTTATTTGGATATCCATAGAGAAGACAAACCATTAGGAAGGGTCGTTATTGGCCTGTTTGGAGATTTGGCTCCGAAGGCAGTGAAGAATTTTAAAGTTCTGGCAACAAAAGGCATCAATGGAAAGTCTTATAAAGGGACATCATTTACTCGCATCTTGAAAAGGTTTATGGTACAAGGTAAATTACTACAGAATTTGGATGAACAAAGATCTAGAAACTGCAGATATAGCTTCTGCTTCTGTATTCAGCCTCATACCTGGGAGAACAGCTGTAGCCAATTCAAATTGGTTTAGCCATGATAGCAAGACTCCACACAGTAGTTATAAATGTTATCATAATTGAAAAAATGTGGTTATAACTTGTGATATTTCTAGGAGGTGACGTGGTATCTAATGATGGATTAGGGTCAATCAGCATATATGGCGAAACATTCGAGGATGAGAACTTGGATACACAGCATACGATGGCGGGATTCGTATCAATGGCAAACAAAGGTATGGTGGCACTTACCTACCCATTATATTTTTTTTACTAAATTAGTATACTATTTCAATGTGGTACACTAATAAGATTACAATCTAGCCAAGTAGGCTAATGAGCAATTTTGCTTTGGCTTATTTTTATAGAAATAAATATTACTAAGAATGTGTCCATTGGCACTTTTCTTAAAGTCTCTACTTAAGGTGACACTTTGTTCTTGTGTTCATTAATAGTAGCACTATTACTACACAATCACTTAAACACTACACTAACTCAAAAGGTTTGGTTCTTTTGAGCCTTCTCACTTTGTCTGTGTGGTCCAATTATATGAACAAGTACTTTCATACTAGAAGACATCTCTTCAAATCACTTGATATTCAAATTATCGAAGATAGTAGGTAACTAGATTGAAGGGTTGTAAGTCTTTCAATTCTTGAAGATGAAAGATAAAGTCCTATGACAGAAATGAGGACCAACTAGCATCTGTTTGCGTGGTACCAATTGACACGAATGGAAAAATATCTCTATGATACCTAGTCTGGTTTCTTAATAATATTTTTATTTGTTACAGGCAAAGACACAAATGGTTGCCAGTTTCTTATAACAACTACTGGAACACCTTGGCTGGACAAACTGCATACTGTTATTGGAAGGGTAAATTTTACTATTTCAGTACTTTTAGAACACGCGGTAGATCCACGTAGGCGATGGCGGGACGAGCTGGATGCCTTTGAGAGGGACGGGCCACTGATGGTACAAGATCGTGGAGAGTGGCGGGATTGTGGGGAGGCTTTGCCCAAATATGGGACGAATCAGGCTACTATACTGTACTTTCAATCTTTTCATTGAATCTTGTAGGTAGGTCCTTTAATGTCTTCTGTGCGAATGAAAATGTTATCTTAGCTTTACGGCTAAACACGCTTGATTGCGTCAACCTGAAAATCATGTTTTCCTATACAATGGAATTCGGGACCTGCCAGGCAGTAAAAGTCCAGTCTCAGTACTTAGCTCATGATGTAGGTATTCTAAGTTTCGCTATCGATTCTTTAGATCCTTACGATGCTGCGATCCATTGTTCTTTGGTACTAAACAATTTTTTTTTCAGGTGGTGGAAGGGCAGAACGTAGTCCACATACTGGAACATACGCCAACTGACGTGGACGATCGACCCTTGGTCCACGCATACATTGCCGACTGCGGAATCGTGCCTACACCGAAACCATTCTACATCTCTGACGACCCTTACGAGTAAGCATGCCTTGTATTTCTAGCTGCATGTTCTTTGGCAGTAGTAGAGCTTTTTGTGAATGTTTCGTCCAACGAAGAACTACTGCCATGCCTATTTCTGCCTTCAAGCAGCGTTGCTGTGTTTTGTTTTGAAGGGTTTGGACTGTGGGTTCCGTTGAAATTACTGGCACGTGAGGTTAAAATACATGCTTCTTTTTTTCTGATTGAACCAAGGAATAGCAACTTCGGTATGGCTCAAGGCAGATCTTCAAACAAAGTTCAAAATATTCATAAGTATATACCGCGCCGCCGGCCGCCGCCGCGCCGCCGCTGACGTAAACAAAGCTTAAGAATTTCGTAAATTAGATTAGACAGTAATATGGGTTTCTTGAAATTATATTTGCTAATTAGCTTGCGGTTAGAAGCCTTTCTAAAAGTTGAAACGCCAGGGCTCTTCCGTTACCTAAGTATATTTGTTTATTTCAACTTATTTCATCCTACTGCATGGCAAAGGTCTCTCTCAAATCTGTCCAAAACCGCGCTTCTATCCCTTGCTTTTTCCATCAACCATTTCTCTCTCAAAACTGTCTAATTTTTAATTCTATTTTTTCTAGTCTTTGGGCGTGGATCAAGGCTTCTGCAGTTCCGCTGTCGATGTCCTTCTCAATCCTCGGGTTCTTTCACTGGATGATGAGAAAAATGGAAATATGAATTAGTCTTTACGTGCGTATG
Organism: Thera obeliscata; assembly: GCA_947578465.1. Taxonomy (NCBI): domain Eukaryota; kingdom Metazoa; phylum Arthropoda; class Insecta; order Lepidoptera; family Geometridae; genus Thera; species Thera obeliscata. The sequence continues at coordinate 7,681,838 of OX387924.1, forward strand.
ATTTTTGTTACCCTTTTTGCGTTCAAAGCATAGAGCATTTATATTTATAATCATGAAAATAAATATACTTATTCGCTGGGAATATTTGTTTGAAATTTGAAGAGTGCTCGGAAGTTTTTGTTTAGAACCAATAATCGTGGATAGTAATACAACTTTTTGTTATAGCTATTTTAATGTCTTATATTTTACATTTTAACGCGTTCGTAAGTCTTATCAGAATATTCAATACAGAACTTATCATACTTAAAATATCTGGTATTATACTTCACATTTCGTCAACTTAGCTTACTTATGTAAATCATTTGTGAAACCTAATAATAAATAAGGTAACAATGTTTCCTCAAGTATACTTAATTGAATAATACAGATCGAACTTTTAAAATTGTGGACAATTCACACAACACTATCTAACCCCAAATTAAGCAGAGCTTTTACTATGGGAACCAGATAGCTGTTATAATACTTAAATATTTTTTATTTTAATGGTCTAAGAGTGAATATTATTATAATATTGTAACTATGTTCTAAGATTTTATAAATATGAATTTGACTAGTTAGTTGTAAAATATTAGCTAAGACGTAATGGATTTATGGACGTAAACATAGAAAATAGTCTACAGACGACCTCTTTAACTATGCTTTTATCATTGAAAGGCTTCATTTTTTTTATGACCAGTACCTGCGTTCCGATGGACGGGTTTCGTCTGTGAGACAACCCATAAGCTATGTCCACACTGTGCCTTTTCATCTTCAACTTTCGTCTCCATCTTTCTATTCAGCTTTCGTTTAGCGCAGTCAATAATTGACTGCCTTAATTGAACGCAACACCAGTTCAGTCGTCGTTCTGTTAATCTTTTGAAAACATGTGCGACGAGAATATTTTACTTGTTGGAATATGTGCAGCTTACTTGGTCTTAAGAAATTCTAGAAAAAAAAGAACCAAGAAAAAGTTTCGCTCCTTTTCACTTTATTTGCGTAAAGTTTATTATTTTGATCCCAAAGTTGTGGAAAGTTTCTGTAATCTTCAATAAACTTCAACGTTAAATCCTTTTCTTCGTCCGCCATCTTGTTGTTGAACGCTCTATGGCACAGAAATCCACCCGATGTCGGATAGCGTGAACCACAGCGCGCGCGTCGCTTTCAACTGTCATCGCACATGCGCTATGGGCATGCCTCACGTGCGCTGTTGACTGCGCTATGACGCTTGCCCTTAATGAGCAAAAAAAGGTACAGTGTGGACATAACTAATTGGGGTTTCTTTCGTTACGTCACATATTTTGGAAGACTTCACTGGAGTTCATAATATTGTGAACAATCACCAATCGTGATCACTTTGGCTATGGACATTTTCTTTGACGAGCGAAAATTTTTATTTTTATTTAGAGATTGGTTGATTGCAAAATTCGGTTATTCAGCATCCAACCCTTAACTTCTCTTTCAAATTGAAGGTTTAAGAAATGCATTTATAGATTGAACTCGAGACACTGCATGAATGGTCCCCAGAAGTTTACATCTTGATTATGAATTTCCAGAGTGATGTGGGACTGTTTAACCAACTTTATGTTTAGGGGGTTAGTGATTTTGCAATAAAACAAAAGCAGTCACAAGGAGTAGAAGAGGAGTGATGGTTAGAGCGACGGCGGCGTCTGGTGACGGCTTTGAGCCGTCTGTGGATGTAGCATCAGGTGCCCGTTGTAAGGCTGCGGTACCGCAAGCTTTTGCACAGGATTCCCAGAGACGGCATACGTCACACGCCGTACTAGGTACCGGCTGGAAGAACTGACGGGCGCGGTGACCTGTTCAAAATAAAAGCATTTTGTTTGGATGGACTGATCTAATTTTGAAGTCACATTTGCTGAAAATTTTCTTCAATGCGAATCACCGAATTTACTGAAGTCTTAGAACATTTTGTTACTCAAGAGAGTGTCGAACATTATAGTTCTGGGATACCCTATTTGTGGAATACCAAAATACTGAAACGTCTGAGTCTACCGGGACTCAGGACCCGCCTTATTGCAGGCGAGCGGATAGTATAAGACTTACTGACTATGGACTTATTTACTTTTGAAACTATCATGGTTTTAACGATTTGTATGAATAAAGTCAAAGTCAAATAAGTATTTATTCAATTGTATCACAAGGATCACTATGAAAAATCTTATAGCCAGGTGAGTCTAGGTGGCAGTTCCACGCGACCAAGCCTAGAAGAACAGGCAGAAGAATGATCAATACAACTCGTGATGCATGCAACTGTGCCGAAATATCGGGAGTCAAAAATCACAAAATTAAATCATAAAAAATATCCCGTTGTTCATCTATACTATAGGTACTAATATTATAAAGGAAAGATTAGTATTTTTGTATGTTTGTAATGAATAAACTCAAAAACTACTGTGCTGATTTCAAAAATTATTTCACCATTAGAAAGCTATATTCACCCTGAGTAACATAGGCTATATTTATGTGTTTAAAAAATAAATGTCCACCCGTGCGAAGCCGGGACAGGCCGTTAGTAAAAAATATCCTGCTCCGAGTATACTTACTGGAGTCAAAGACATCGGTGAGCGTGGCCCAGCCAGGTCGCTGGCGCGCAGTCGGCAAGGCTCGGGGCGCGGCGAGCGTGGTGCAACGCTCTGCACGCGCCGCTCGTACCCACGCCACCACTCGCGACCCGCCTTGTTGCAGGCGAGCGGATAGCACGTGACTTACAGACTGGAAAAAGTTTGGAAAAAGTTTAGTCAATAACCAAAACTGTCTGCATTCAGTAGTTTTTTTTTATACTGTTTGCTGATGGAACAAGCATATGGCCAACCTGATGTTATGCGATAACCATCGCCTATAACAAAGCATTGCCTCGTAGGTCACGCACATCAGGAACGTGCAGAGGCGTATTTAAGAGCGTTTATCCCCAGCCGCGTGACTCAAGTTTGGGTAAATTTACTCACCTAGCTATACAGTTACACCTAGCACGCACACAGCCGTCTGTGTTGGAGCGCGTATCATGCGCCGCATTGAATAAATCACCTTGATACTTTACCAGCTCTTAGTAGGGTATGTATTCATTTTTCGTAAGTAGGTACAACATTTTGTAGAATGAGTACCTACTTACGCAAAAACGGGCAGGTAGGTTAGGTTAAAATAAATCAAAATAATGTAATTCGTGTAAAATACAATTTTAATATTTATCGTCTCTAAGTTTCATGGAACTAGCTTTTCGGGGATCAACAATTTCGGGTAATAGACATTTATTATAAAAACTGACTAGCCGATGATGCTCCATGTTCTCGCTCCAAAATGTATCGTCAGTAATTATTTTTTCTGTCTTTAATTTAAAATGTTTGCCTGTCCACACAAGCAAATAGCGTATTTGATAAAACCAGTCATGGCGTCGATTCACGGATCCATCTATTTTCCAGAATTAATTTTTTTTTTTGCTAATAGTGATATCTGCCTCTAATCCGAATGCCGAACTAGGACATTTTATTTCGGTAATACCATCATTTTCAATTAGTCCATCCGGCGAAGCACCTGTAACCATAATAAATTGAAAGAAAACAATGATAAAACTATCATTTTCAATTAGTCCACCCGGCGAAGCACCTGTAACCATAATAAATTGAAAGAAAACAATGATAAAGAATGCATATGTCAGAAACCGAAACCATAATGCGAACTCAGAAGAAACTACATTAAATCATTAAAAAAATAATATAGTAATGCATGCAATAAAAATAAAATAAAATAAAATAAAATGCATGCAATAAGTCCCAATAAAATATGCAGTAGGTAGGTACTGATGTACGTATTTCGAACAAAATTAATTGATTACTTTACAATCTTAATAGCTCATCAACTCGGTGCAAGTGGCTCCGTGCTTCGAACACTAGCTTTGGTATCGTGCGGACTTGCGGACTGGATGACTTTTTGAAAGTACCCGCTAATTTCAACCTTTTTTTCGGCTTGTTACTTTTTATGATAAGTTAGCAATAATGATTTACATAATGCAAATTATTACTACTTCTATCTCCGTGTAATAATAATTATAAGTTTAAAAAACTTGAGAAACCGACTTCATTGTCAAACGGCTAAACCAATTTTAATCAAATTTGTTTAGGACAATCTGGACGTAAGAATAACCTTCCAAATAAAAAAATAATTTTCTAAATCGGTTCATAAATGACGGAGGCATGCAGTTACAAATATAAAAAAAAAAAAAAAAAAAAAAAATGGTACCAATCTGGAAGCAGTACCTACCTTTCAGATAAAAAAATATTTTTTCAAATCAGCTCACAAATGACGAAGTTATGCGGTAACAAACATAAAAAAAAAAAAAAAATACAACCGAATTGAGAACCTCCCCCTTTTTGATTGGAAGTCAGTTAAAAATGGGAATTGACTATAACATGTTACGTTGTAAAAAGAAACCCCTGGGTAACATACCTTTTAGCTTAATTAGCCTTGACAAAATTTTCGCAATTGGTGACATACTTGTTTCTTTTTTTTCGTGATGTACAGCCTGTATAGCGCCTTTTGTTAGCCATATCTGAAATAAAAGTAAAGAATGAAAATGAATGCATTAAGCAGAAATACAAATTTAAAATAATTAACTATTTTTTGCGTACCAAAAACCAGGGGTAATTAAAGTTAATAAGTTAATGCAACACCATTACTTTAAAATACTAAAAAAAACTCACCAAAGTTTTGTTAAACAATAAAAAGTATCAAAACGTCCCAGTAGCGCTATAAACTCGCGATACTACAATAACATTTTTTGCGGCTTGCAGCATGCTTGCAGCAACCGGGAGCGACGCACGTCTTACCTCTGAAAGGCCTCGGCCGGCACTGAGCGTTGACCTGATTCCGCACCGATTATATAGTAATACGAAATAATTCATAGTAAAATAAATATTCATGTTATAAAAAAATAAATTCAAACATGTTTTATAACGTACACTTCTTCATTTACTAGGCTAAAAAAATATCAAAAATACCTCGGATTTCATCATAAACTAACACGTCTGATATCTCCAAAAGTGGCTAAAAATTACTCCTTTGATTATTTTTTTCATGAATGAAAACTTACAGTAATCGTGTTTATTCTGCCATTAAGCACTAATACATGTTATTAGCTTTTATAAAGTAAAATTTTATAAGTTTGTCGTTTATAGTTTTACCATTGTATCGCATCTGCGTAGACCATCAACCGGAAGTTTAGGAAAAACAGTTGAATCTTATGTAAAAACTATACAACCATTTGAAAATGTTTTTGCCATATGATTAAGTTTTGGTCATTCCCAATAATATGAGGTCAAATTATCTTCTGTGCAAATTACACATATTGTGTTATTGGCCGTGTGAAATCATCAATTTACGGATGAACGTTCTTAAAGATTTGGCGCCCCGGGCCCTCAAGATATGCCGCCCCATAAATTTTCGGAAAAAAAGTTTTTTTTACGTACCTCCTACCTAAATAGGTTCGCGTTTGAGCACACCCTGCCAGTATTTTATATTTTATTTATAAAATATGTAGATACCCACACCCCAAACCCACACATGGGTTTGATGAAAAAAAAATTTTCGAGTTTCAGTTTCAAGTATTCGTTTTTTTTTCTATTTTTGTGTAAAAATCTTAATGCGGTTCACAGAATACATCTACTTGACAAGTTTCATCAGTCTAGCTTTTACGGTTTCAGAGAAAAATGGCTGTGATATACGGACGGACAGACATACAGACAGACATGACGAATCTATAAGGGTTCCGTTTTTGCCATTTGGCTACGGAACCCTAAAAAACAGGTTATAACAATTAAATAAACACCATTCATTATAATAGTACCTGGGCGACCGAGCCCTGCTCAGGAGAAAAGCGAGAAAACGAATTTTGAAATGTCATATTCACTACTACTACTTACAATAATAGAAAAAATAATAACACAAGATGATAAAAAACTATTTTTTATTTTTACTTTCCTTGTATTCGTAATGAAAAGCACAGTGTTTACCTCGGGTGAAAGTCTTATAAGTCCCTCAAGCTCCATTGGCGCCCTCGCTACGCTCTGGCGCCAAACCCGTCTCGGGACTCAAAAAACGTGACTTTCAACACTCAGGTAACAATGTACTATTAAAATGAACAAAAAAAAAACAAACAAGCAAGTGGCACCATACGAACTATTATTGCAAGGACAAAATAACATATTTTTGCGTGAAACAAATATTCTTACAAATTAGACCAAGCTAGATGTATTTTTCGGCCCCCCTAAACTAAGCCGCTTGATTGCAAATTTCGGCTCGTTTTCAAAAACGTTAATACTGGCATAGAACGTGAAACATTAGGTTCATACAAATAAATAAATAAATATTATTATAATTTTTTTATACAAACAGTGAAGTCCAAAGAAACAATCTGATAATCCCTACGAATGTTCCCCGATTTGTTTTAAAATACAGAGCTTTTTTTTTATATTTACGATTTACATTTTAATAGTATGAGTAGCGGCACGTAACTTTAGCGCTGACCGTTATTACGCAGAAGTCAAAGTACCGCTAGCCCCTTGCGGGATGAAGGGCAGGCGTGCTTAGCGCCGATTGGCTCTCCGCTCGAGTTCCCCTCCCCACACCGATACCACACCCCGTGCACATACAGTGTACCGTCGCGTTCTCAATAATTGTATTGTTATTGACTGATAATAAGTTTTTCTTTTCATCAAGGAATAATTTGTAGCAAATCGCTTTGCTTAAAATATGTTCATATAACTTTTTGCCTTAAATTTAAAATTAAAGAAGTTATAAGCAAAAAGGCGAGAAATGTTGTCTAGAAATTTTCTCACTTTTTTGCTTATAGCTTCTAATAGCCGTAGCAGGTAGATGTTAATTTGTCCCCAAATGGTAACCCGCACTTTTCTACCTGCCTAACATTATCGAAAATTTACACTCCTCTTAGATATTACTACAAGAAACAATAATTTGGAAAGTTCTATAAGTAAGGAAAAGAGTTAGCAATGAAAAAATGTAAAGCTTTTGTAACATTTCAATTGACTAAATAATTATTTAAAGTTATAATTGTATTGCGTGCACGACAGTACACATGCGCAGCTATCCCCTCCGCGTATCGCTCAGCGCTAGACTTACGTGCCGCTAGCCGCTAGTCCACCTGCGACCGCGCCGCCCCGGCTACTTTACAACACGAGAAACAAAAGTCGAAGCATCCTGACTAGCCCCGAGTCACTCACGAGCGACGGAGTACGCCTCGCCCCGCTCTCGCCCGCGCCCGTTGACCGGCCGCCGGCCGGCCGCCCCGATCTCGCCCAGCCCCCCGAAAATTAGCGTTATTTTTATGAGTTTCATCTTTTGTTCGTTCGTTCGACGAACGAGGTTTTGGTTAGTAGGCTTTTTAAAATTGCTTCAGGGATGTAAAGTCAGATATATTCAGGGTCGTGGGGCGGCAATGGCTTAGACTGGCACAGGATCGAGGTAGATGGCACAAACTATGGGAGGCCTATACCCAGCAGTGGCTGAAGTCGGGCTGTGGATGATGATGATGATGATGTAAAGTAAAAAAAGGCGCACGAATCTGAACGAGGGGCGGCTTGCGCCGCCCCTCGCAGCCTGCCGCCCCGGGCCATGGCCTTCTTGGCCTAAGCGTAAATACGCCCCTGGGAACGTGCCCTACGATGCACTGCCCTGCGTCCATCAACTTGAGGCGAAACATCTGTAAGCCATATGAATCTCTTCGAAACGTCTTATAAACTAAGTGCATCAATTACCTACAACTCATTGCACGGACATAATATACGAAAATCATCACACAAAAGTTTTTCTTGTAAGAAAGAATCAAAACCACAACCTATATCGCAGAAGGCAGAGCTCCATGACCTCCAGTCCAGTTCACTTTATTCTTCTGAAATGGGATCAAAGTTCTTAATCACAAGTCTTTATATAATTTAATATGGAATCTGACCAGTTACTAAAAGTACTATAGCACAAATGGGCTAGTTTTAGTTTTATTAATTCTACCATGGAACTTAAAGGATAAAAAAATTGCAAGAGTTCTATGACGACACAGTCCTTATAACATAATTATGGGAGTTACCGATTCAATAGAGTCAAAAGGATCACTTTGAAAGGTCCTGAAAACAATTTCTGGCAGGTCTTACCGTGAGTTCAGTCAATGTGTTGATGTCAGCCAGGTATCCTGACGGCAGCTGCACAGTTAGGAGAACAAGACCACCTTGAGTTTCATTACCTTGAGCAACAAATCTGTGAAACAATACAAAACATTGAAATCGTAAACGAAGAGACCAAAGCCAAAACAATCAAAATCCAAGCCAACTTAAGATGTCTAATAGGCCTCTGAAAAAGAAAGTCTTTCTTACCCGTAGCAAATAGAGAGTTGTAACCGATCCTTAGTTGAGACTTGGTCTACTCGAGGGTCGAGAGTATACCGCGGCCAGGCTGCCGTCACATTGGTACTGCCTTTAGCAGACATACCCACTAGAGCCATACCACGGCCCTCGGTCACTGCACTTGCTGTTTTGCTGTTTCGTATCTGAAGAATTAATATTTTTCATCACGATGCGGCAAATATTACTCGAAATTGTCTGAGACTTTTTTAAGGTTATGGTCAAGTATAAGAAACAAGTGTTTTCTGACTCACCGATTGTGTTTGTATAATCAGAGCATTGTTTTCTCCAATCTGGAATTGTCTGCTTTCTTCTGAACCGGTCACATTAACGGAAACGCGTAGTTTGGTAGAAGATTTAACTGTTTCTGCGAATTGTGCTAGCGCATCCACCTGAAAGTAAAGATTTTCCATGAAACCTCCATCTAGAGTAGGTCCCTTCCTACAATCAGATACAGCCTGAAACGATGTATTCTACACAAACTATGCCTTAAAGTAAAGTCCATTAGTTACACTTTGATCCATATTAACCGACTTCTTATGAATTCTCACGAACCAAGAGGAAGAGATATCCAGTTCGCCCCAAGCAGTACCCCTATCGCGAGTTGATCGTACACTTTGGACAGAGTGTGGTGTGGTGTACGCCCAATTTATTTTATGGAAACAAGAGGTTCTCCAAGTTCTGGCTATGGCTATGGTATAGGTACTGGCCCCTTTCGTGCACTTGGCAAGTTGTGTTTCCCCTTATTTTACTGTGTTTTATACATCCTAAAGAGTCGTAACTTACCACATCTGGATCAGGGTCTACAGGGCTATACGCTTGTAGCAGGTATCTGACCACGGGGACTGCCTCGTCGACCAATCTCGCAGACAGCATGCCTCGTAGTGCCCATGCCGCCGTTGTGGCTTCCACGCTGTTGCCTTTTAGCCAAGGGTTGCGCCATTCAGAGCCAGAGAGGCGACGCGACCAGAATAATGTGGAACCTGAAAGGTGAGTGAAAACATTATGCCCGCGGAATACCCTTATTCCGCTGGTACATTACATAATTCGTGCTTGAGAGTGTTATAATATTATGTCGAATGGTAAGGTAATTATTTGAAAGATATGAACCAAACGGCGACCAAACCATTTGGTACATATTCGGCGTTTCTGATATAAACATTGCATTGCTGGTTATTCTGATTGTAAGTAATGTCTTCTTACCAGAAGTGTTGGCATATTTGTCCATCATCTGCAACGCAAGGGTGGATTGTGTGTTCCTCGCTGCTGCCAATGCGCCGCTAATAACTCCCAGAGTGTACGCATCTAGAGCTGGATCTAGCTTTTGTGTCAGGTACTCTTGGGCTCTGATGATGTTATCTTTGTATAGAACGTCACTACCCTGGAACACGAAGCAAACCATGTATCTGTGAACGTTAAGTTCTTTTTCTGATGCAAGTATATTTCTGATGCTTTTGTTTTGATTCTAAATAATAAAGTTTGGTCGGTTTTGGGTTAAAAAGTTAGCTTCATTCAATAAAATCACAAGCAATTCAACCTCAAGAACGTCTGGATTGCATACTTTCTAATGGAGTTTGGAAAAAATCTACCTTGGTTTGGACCAAAGCTACTAGAGCATACGCTGCAAGCGGCAATGGTGCCTGAGCTCTTGGATCAGTTCTAAAGGAAGAGGTTGGAGCTCTCCAACCGCCTTCATTTAACTGCTGCTTAGCCAGCCAGATTGCCGCGTTGGTGCTGGCCACGGGAGACACTTCCACGTAGCGAGCGCAGCGAGACAGCCAACGGAGAGCCACTGATGTCATCCTGCAGAAGACAACATTTCTTTTTAGCCACGGTGTCAACACCGTGATTAGACACTACTTGACACCAGTGGTTTGTAGTTTGGAACTGAACTACAAACCACTGGTGTCAACTGTCAAGTGAGACAGTAGTTCATCTGTTTTTGCACAGTTTTGTGTTTATGACTCAACAAACGGAATAAGGATATAGGAAGGATAATAAGGAATTTACTTACCAAACGTCTCCTTCTGCATCTTCATCTGTGACTGGCTTAAAGGAGCCGTCAGCTTTGCGATAGGCCATCAGACGCTGGTAACCGAGCGCTGCTAATGAACGAGCCTCTTTCGTCAATGCTACTTCTTCTTGGCCAGTTGCCTGTAATCAGAATGTACTACACTGATTCAAATTTGCATAAATAATGAAGATATCTTCAGTATCTTTGTGGATTTAGAATGTAATTGCTAAAACCAGCCGTTCTGCCATCAATCCAAAGTTCTTCTCCGTTGTTTTAAGAAGTTGGCTGGAAACGGAAACACCACATTGCGGGACGTCAGTGCAGATCTTATTCCCCACCGTGAATTTAAATCAGAATTTAGAACTAATAGTGTACCTACCTGCAAGTAATCAAGTAGAACACAAGCTCCAGCTAACGGCCTCACAGCCCGTGTCGGGTCGCCGGCCGCAGCTGGTGGTATCCTCGCAGCTTGAAGCGCACTCGCCACCAAGTCTCCCGTCGCTACCAGGGAAATAGGACCGGGTTTGATGCCGGCGGGCGGGCTCAGAGTCACGTTGGCTCGTGCAACGCCGCGACGGGCATCAAGCAAACTCCAAGACCAAAGTTCCTCTTCATAACCATCCTGAAAAGAAAACAAGTTGTATTGGGTTGGTTACCCTTCGAAACAAACTGCGTCTAAAATCTCTGAATGTCTCTAAAATCTATAAAGATTTGTCTTATTTTTCTGTTACCTTGACATCAATAGTCCTGAACAAAGAGTCCGATATTCCATTGCCGTTGGCTTCCACTATAACCGATGCTTCTCCCGTTCGTACAACTGTTACTAAGAAAGCGGTGCTAGCAGAGCCTTTGGCAGGCACTTTCACACGTTCCCGACGGAATAATTCGATTTCTGGAAACATTTTAGTTGTTTAAAATATGGCTCTTTATTTACTTGAAGCTGCCTCAACTCAAAAAAAGCTTGGTTATAAACTAAAAGCAGCATTAAAAAGAAGCGCGAAGAAACTCACTCTTTGTCGAGTCTAAACTGTTATCCAAAGGCTCGAATTCGAAATTCTGGTCACTGTTATAGAACGTTACTTCTACAGACGTGTCCACAGCTAGATTATTCTTCAATATTATTATTGCGGCTAAAGTTTCTCCTTTCTGCAGCGTCGCGGGCAGTTCCGCAGTCATTGATAGAGGGGTTGACGTGGTGAACTTTTCAGGAGTCGCTAATCCAAGACCAAGGGTAGGGTGGATAGCGAAAGCTCCAATCGATAGCTCAGCAGGGGATACTGGGGTCCAGCGCTCTTTAGCACCTTTGCCGTCAGAACTGAAAGAAATAATGATCTAGAATACGTTTCAGGGACAAATCAGAGCAATTTTAATTATTTAATGGCCTTACTTTATAGAGAAGTTTGCGAGCATCCATGTGTTCTGTGGTGTCACGGACAAGTAGTGGCGTGGCGATGGAGGTGATGGCAATCGACTGAATGCGTAAGGTCCTGCAAGGGGTGGTCTCGTTCCAGTTTCTAATAATTGTAGAGCAGGTTCACCTGTTAAAGAAACCCGGGTTGAAAATTTGAACTTAATGGAACCAGCCAGAATGCAATTCTGAGCATGACATAGGAGATCTCTCTTTCATCTTACCTTCTGCGTTCGGAATGACTACGCCGTCAGTTAAAATAACAACTCCTGCATTCTGAAACAAGTAATTAACACGTAGAATACATTCGTGAAGTTAAAGAGATAAATAAACCTATATTTTTCATGAAGCTAACCTTGAAGACATCTAGAGAAGAATAGCCTCCCAAATCTATTCCCATTCCAGGGAGGTGCTCTTCGTTTTTGAACATTGAATGCACCAGGCCGTTGAAACTTTCCACTTCACGTTCAATCTGAAATAAGATAATTATTTTGGTCAGTTATTCTAAACATGCGGGACATTCAAACAAGTAAGGTTCATAATATCTTCTTTTTTTCGTACCGTGTTCATATCAAGTCCATTGCCAAGTCCATTAGCTCCCGCCAGCCCTGCGTCGATAGCTTTGGAGTCTTCGCCAAGTACAGCAACGATGGACCCTGACTCTCCAGAAACTCGTAGTTCCACAAGAGTGTTAGGCTTGGGCGTGGGTCCAGAAGCAGCTACTGGAGATATCGAAACCTGTAAGTAATCATACTTATAATAATACACTCAAAAAAATATTATAATATCTATAGGTATTTTATTGAAAAGACATGAGCCAACCGGGAGACCCGATAGACCGACAATATTTTTAGGATCGCGGGAAGACAGTGAATGGAGAGGGCTCAGAATCGTATTTCTGGAAATGTACACGGAAAGTTGATGGCCAGCAGTAGAATCTTTCAGGATGGTGATGATGGTGACTGAAATTTCATTTTGGTTGTGTTAAATATGTTGAAACAGTGTTCAGGTTGATGTATGGAGGGCTATTAAAGGGGGATCCCCCACTGAGTGCTTGCGTCCACGTTGTGTCCCCTGGAAACGACCCAGTTCGCACCACCGTAACGGAGTGGCACAACTGTGCTCGGCTAAAGTGCACCGTGCGTTGTAGAGCTGTCTTTGCGGATATCTCCTGGCGAAGGCTATGCCTAAAAAAATTGCGCGAGACGCCTCCGGGCGTTTCCTAAAAGGCGCTTTCCGCGCAGAAAAACAAAAATCGAGGGATATAAAAGGGTTTGTGACGCGAAGTGAAAACCCTATAGTGATTTAGTCTCTCACTCGCAAAACCTTGAACAACTAAACAGAAGAAACAATGTAATACCTTGTTCTGCAGCAGGTTTAGCTGAGGGGCATACACAGCCGCTGATAGGACGGTGTTACGAGCCGCGTCCAATCGCGGGTACCACGCGAGTAGCACGCAGCCTGGGGCCATGCGGGGAGTTATCGGCACTGTGATGTCTACGCTACGCCGAGCTGAAGTCAACTGGAACAATTGTTATATATGATCTATATAAGTGGGTAGGTAGTGGAATAAGTGTCCGAAGATATCTTCGGATACTTCTTCTTCTTGTCGTGTAACTAGTTTTCAGTGAGGTGAAAGGATTTTAAGTGCGCCTCAGACAGCAGTAAAGCGTTGTAGCTTCTTTATCGTGAGAGAGAGGTACGAATTTTGATATTGTAAATTTCTGGCTATGCATTAACTCAAAGTCAGAGTAAAAAATGTATTTATTCAGTTGTATCACAAGGTTCACTTTGAAACGTCTTAACGCGAGCGGCACCTAGACTCACCTAGCTTTAAGACGTTTCAAAGTGATTCTTGGAATTGATATGAATTTTATAATTAAGTTTGAGTTTCCAAAAGAAACTTACTTCTAAAGTCTTCGCTAGTAGAATATCCCCGCGTCCTATCACGACATAGTGCACCAAATCCATAGGCTCCGTGGCGGTGATCCTCGCTCGCATCTCGTCACCGCTCGAAGGTCGCGTCAGCATCTCTATCGTGAGGAACTGACCGCCGGAGTATTCGCTTCGTTGGACGTTAACAACTCTTTCTGTTACTTCTTTGTATCTTATCTGGGAAGGCAAGGAAAGGTACAGGTAGTTATTATTTGACCACATCCAATCATACAATTTAAATAGTAATTTATTTTCGTTGTGTAAGTATTCTAAGTGCTTCTTAATGAGGCTCCTTTTCCCCCGAATACTGAAACGCAACTCAGATTTAAGCGCGTCTCACGCGACGAATATTTGACAGTTTTCAATGAAAATCTGTCAAATATTCGTCGCTTGAGACGTGCTTAAATCTGAGTTGCGTTTCAGTATTCGGGGGTTTGTGTTTCAGTGCTAAGGTCATGTTTTCGAACTTTTTAGATTTTAAGACATGCCGGTTTCCTCACGATATTTTCTTAGGCACAGTATAGATACATGCTGTTTTTTTAAGTGTCGAGTTATTTATTTATTGTAAGCTCTATCATCTCTTACCACTAAATTGAGTGTAGAATTCATATGTGCGGTATCAGGTACGTATGTGTAAGTGGCAAGTCCCTTCTTCAAGCTCAAGGTTGTAATATTCACAGGTGCTCCATCGTCCCACAGCCGTTCTACATTGACTTCACCATCCGTTTCCAGAATCTGTCCGGAAGGATCCACTAGTTCGATCTGAAATAAAACAAACTGATGAAGCAAATGATGCACGAATTCCCTGTTATGTGTGTTAGTTGTTTTATCACTTAACTGTGTGTGTTATCTATCTATCTATCTATGCTCTCATCTTATAGGTATGTGTACTACCCAACCTATCTCGTTATTACCTAAAGGTTAGCTGGTAGGTAATGCTGTCCAGCATTAAGCTCGCCGCAGTACATTTTATTTATGTAATAAAGCATTTTTATCTATCTATTTATCAAGCGAAGTCATAACTTTCACGTGACAGCTATTTATCCACGCAAATATAACAAAAGTAGCTTTACCATAGTTGTAGAGAGATCTATAAGTACCTAACAGATCAGGCTGTGAATGTCGATAAGCCTCATAATATCAATCATTTAACAAAACCATTCAAGCAACTTATCTTGCGTTCCGCAGTCTATTTAATTTAATCTGATCCATATGAATTTAATGGAACATTTAATATCTCTAGTCACGTTCAAAATACATCACAAAGTACGATCATTAAAATACCAACCTGCACGTTGAACGGTAAGGTAGGCTTGAAATGTCCCGGTGCTGTAACCTTCAGCCTATAAGGCGTTCTGAGGAGTAAAATTCGTGACGATACGTTCTGTCTTATCAATGTGTTCTTTTCTTCCAACACAGCTTCGACTACCAGTGGCCTGGCCGCGTCTTCCGCAAGGTCTAGATCAGTTTTAAGGTCGAAGGTAACATCCGCTTGTCCGTCGAACTCTACAACTTTCCGAGCGGGCGATGAGACAACAGGCTGGAGTAGTCCAGAGAAGAAAACGGCGAAGGATGAGATCGTTAATTCGCCTTGAACTGGTAAGCCGTTGAAATGTCTATGAAAGAAAGTTACGGTATGTCAGCAAATTATAAGTATTACTAGAGCAAAAAATGAAACGTTATTTCTTATCTATAATCTTCAGTAAGTGTTCACTAGAAAAGCAGGTGATGGTAATCAATCACAGGGTCACCGTTAATGTGAAACCCACCCACATGATAATCGGGTTGGTGTTTTTATTTCCGCAGTCTGAGGCTATAGAGTATAGCTCAACGTGGTCACCTTATTATTTAAGCTCAAGGCAGTATGAAAAAAGTCCAAGCATCATTACGAATTTGCATTGTTTTCGATTGAACCGATAATGATGAATCGACAAGGCTCTACGACTACGCCCTTAGCAGAACATTGTTTTTGCGCAACGCGCTATTTCATTGTGATGCTTGTAATGAGTTTTGTAAATGGAAACAACAACAGCTTTCTCTTAAAGAATAACTCATTTCTTCAAAGCCATGGGAAAACCATTAGCGGAAGCCACAATCGATAGTTTGATGTATTACGAGTGTATTTCAACAATTTCAATATGCTTAAAGAAATGACAATAATGGGACATTTTCCGCTGTTAGTATCACGTTTTAATGAGTTGAGTCATAAAACAATAGTCTTAAGAAGAAGCTTTGTGACGAATCAGCGAGTGACAAAGCCTTATTTAGCCAAAACCTTTTGAATAAAGATCTCATGAGTAATACTTCAAAACAGATGTTTATATACTAACTAACGTATAAATTAAAATAATGTCGTCACAGCGATTCGTATTGACACTGTATGATATTAAAATTGGCAGTTTTTATTCATTCCGATCAGGGTAAAATGATAACTTACTTGGCAGTAACGTTGATATTGAACCGTCCTTCGCTGAATAGCACATCTTTATGCATTTTCATCTCCATATGGAATTTCGGCAGAATATAGTCAGCCACCAGGATCTTCTTCGAGTAGGTTTGACCACGGGCTTCTACCTAAAGCACGAGAATAATGATGAGGCTACTGTAATGTTTCAGCTAGGATTCTACGGAATGGGCAATAATACTACCACGTGATGTGGGCCCGTCTATAATCCAAACCTATAACTGAGTAACTTGATGATAACGGGTCATGTTTTTTTCACACGCCTACACACGATTTTTTTAATCAAAGATTGCCAAAGAGTTACTAGCTAGCCAATAAATTATGCAACTTTGAAATGGTCTGAGGTCATCGCATCACTGGTGGGTAGTTATGATGTGTATCTCGAGGCTGTTGTCTGTTTCCGGCTATAATTATTGTTTTGTTTATGGAGCGTAATAATTAAAGTTATTGCAGCTAGTTGCAAAAATTTAAACTATTCATTGTGATCATCAACCTAGTTTTTCAAAAACAGGAATAACACATATAAATTTCTTTAAATTCTTACTTGAACAGTCCATTCTCCAAGTGCTGGTTCGTCAGCCAGAATCAGCTCCTCCGTGATGAGACCACGGTCCAATGCAACTCCCACCCATTGCCTTATTGGTGACCCCCCTGCGTCTAAAATGCTCACGTCTACTGCTCCAGACAGAGGCAAAAGGTACCTAAAAGAACAATAGGATTACCTATGTACAAACACGCCTTTACCCTTTCACATTTTAAGAAATACTTCTAGCTTGAAATAAATAAATGAAGTTCAATGATTTCGGTGTCCTCACGTTTATGGTTCTACCCAAAATAAGTCTCGGTTCATTAGCATACAACTACTTTTCTAAAAAAATTACAACGTTCTATAGGTATATCTGTTGATATGTTGTAAAAGCCATTAAAAAGGTGTTTTAATGAAAGCTCAAGGTTCTTTGAAATGTCAACGTTCATACCCGTATAGAAAAAAATTGGCAGTCGTAGGTAAGGTATTAGATCAATTTAATATTTGAAATTAAATGCTCAGATTATGTGTACATTTCCCAGTGACTTGAGCTTGAGAAGTGCGTAGGCACTCTTGTGTTATGAGCGAGTTGAACGACCGAGTCATAATCACACGTAACCTTACGCGCACGAACTCAACTGGTATCGGTGATGGTATCGAAATCGAAAGTGTCTTTGCTTCGGATGTTCGAGTGATCTACGCAGTTGACTTTGTGATTCGTTTTCCTCAATACGTGAGGTAATCAGTGAAGGATAAGTTAGAGACTCCATTGCAATCACAGATCATAGCCTTATGAGAAACGAGTCATTAGATTCCTGTGAACAGGTGATTCATAAAACTTTGTCACAACCATAAGGCTTAACTTAGATATCTTAAAACGCCACTCCAAAGATGGCCAGACATGAACACAGATTTAGCATGTTTTTGTACAGCATCCTAAACCTAGAGTCATTGAAGCTTGTCACTCGATAGGTAATTACTTACTTGTCCAAGGCGATGACCCTGAAGTGAATGGTGTCGCTCGGCTGGTAGACCCGCTTGTCTGTCTGCACGAAAACGCAGAAACTCCGCGGTTGGTAGGCTAATGGCGCCGATGATGAGAATAGCGGGCCTGAGGTTGACCGCGCAACGAGAGCGTACTGACCGGGGCCTGGGTCGCCAATCTACAATCAGGTGACATTATTGGCTTTCTTACTCAGATTCGTTTGTTTATTCTTAAATTAGTTCCGATTTACGATGTCATGAGGAGGGATGAAAGTCATGTGACTGGAGAGTGAATGATGTGGATGGGTATGTGAACCAAAGAAAACATGGATGAACAGTGTGAAAGATGACATAGATAAGAGAGGAGTGAATGCAGAGATGACGGCTGTTAGAGGAGAATGGAGGAGAAAGACATGTTGTGCTGACCCCATATAAAGTGGGATAAGGGCAGGAAGAAGAAGAGTGGTTCGTTATTATGTCTGAATTATAAACAAGTGGGTTTTGATAAGTCTTCCCGTTTTTGCCCAACAAATTACTGGCAATGTGGGAACAATATCAAAATTTCAGATAGTCGGCACTTTCTCTGAATGTCGACAATTGTTTTCAAGAATGACAATAGGTTTGTTTTGAAGTTATGGATTACCGTCAAGGCATCTTCACTTCATGAGAAAATAAATGATATTGATAGATCTTCTTATCGTGTCTCTGGTTCTTTTAAACCAGAATGGTGAAAGGCTTTTGATTGATATCTTCTACTTAGTCAGCAAAATATGAATGAACGCTGTAGCACAGTTTTATAACTTACATCAATCTCTATAATTCTGGAAGCTGCAGCTTGGACCTGCACCTCCTTGCCTTGCGAGAACTGTTCCCCATTGGCTCTCCGTCCTTCCACTGCCACGTACAGGGAGTGTGCGCGGGAGCCCCCTGCTATGGCCACTCGGTATGAACCGAATGGCCGGAGCACCCTCGGCCCTACTACTGAAATACTGTAATTTCAACACATAGTAAGAAAAGATGATATAAGTATGAAAACGCCATGAAAAGTTATTGTGTATATTACTAAAGCATGTTTATAAAATTTAATTTAAAAACTAAACTGACCTTTGCACGACTGAGAGTGCGGTAAAGATTACGAAGCAGCAGGCAGGGATTTTGTGGAACATGTTTCTGGAAGGCAATAAGGTTCACGTTATAGATATCTCGCTTTCTTTCAAGTATCTATTGCGTTTTGGAACGTTAGCAACTTTAAATATACTATAGGTAGGTAGAGCAATTAATGCCACCTGATATGGACTCTGATAAGACCTATTAGGTATTATAAAAAGACTAAAATAAAAATATTGAATAGAATTTTCAGAAATACCTACGTCCTGCTTTTACTACTTACGAAACCAGTTTATAAACAAAAACCAAGTACGAAGTGCTCTATGATTTACTCACCGATGCACCAAGTTGAATAAAACATACGTAAATATCGCAATTGTTCACATTTACATCCATGAAAGAGAGTCTTAACGGCCTTCTGAAT
This sequence comes from Thera obeliscata, assembly GCA_947578465.1. Lineage (NCBI taxonomy): Eukaryota > Metazoa > Arthropoda > Insecta > Lepidoptera > Geometridae > Thera > Thera obeliscata. The sequence continues at coordinate 7,701,099 of OX387924.1, forward strand.
AGTCATGCTCTACATAGCATCAAATAAATTATAAAAAATACTCCTACAAAAAAAAAAAAAAAAGCCAAGTTCCTAGAAAAAGGAACTTGGCAGTTTAATATTTGTGATATATGTAAACAAAAACAATTTGTGAAGTGAAGAGAGCGAATTATTTAAAATTGACTTTTCTTGTAATCAGAAATATTGCCAGTGATCGGCACAGGCACTGCATATTTAACACAGGAATAATAAAAAATGCCATAAACCACTACTACTATATACTGCCATTTCTTGGATTATTTTAGCTTCGACAGATATAGTGTTACAGTCCGTGAAACAGTCCGAAGCCAGGGCCCAGCCAGGGCTAAATCTTATCTAAGTAGGAAACTCGGCTTATTCTAGAAATCCCCTGCGCAAAGTATTTCTAGATTTTTCATTCATTACTGCATATTTCAATTCTACGAAATAGGAAATGACAAAATAGATTCTGATGTATCTATGCCTTACCTACTTGATTCACACTTTGTAAAACTCGTGGTGTATCTATTAAGATACACCACGCGTTACAAAGTGTGAAGCAGTAAATAATATATGACATCCATGTATTTACTTACATATTGCTTACCGTCCTTGTATACGAGTACATAATATGAGTCAGACTCGCTATGTCAACATTAAGTGGGCGGAAAGGCCTTTCAGCTCAATATGGTAAAACAACATTGAAATTATCTAGAAAAATACCAAATGCATAGGTACTTTACTTTTTTCAAGAAAGAGTACAACGAGTTTTATCAAATGAAGTGAAAAGGCATTTAATGTGGTAATCTCTTGAGACCACAGAAGCACGAGAAATAAGTAACTTTCTCTAGAGGCATTTAAAGCTACTAGCGGGTAATAATACTCCGAACAAAACAATTGCTTTACTACCGCGAGCGTGAATCCATTCAATGCTCTACTTTGAGTAGATCATAAAATAGTCAAAGTAGAGTAACGAATAAAGTAAATTAATAATCTAAAGAGTTTATGCCAATAAGTATATCCTTAGGTAAATATTACGATGACTTAATTTGCGACACAAATGTTCAAAATAAAGATTCTCGAATCAAATATAGAGATTACGTATATCTGCGAGCGTGGGTATAATTTAAGTCGTATATTTTGACCTCACCTGTCAAGTTCTTCAGTTACATAAAACACTATTTGAAACTTAACACTATATCACAGATCGTTACATTCGGATGCACATAGTTTTGTGGCGCGATACGGTCGCGCGTGTAGCACTGTCGAAGCGGACTGGTTCAGCGGCGCCTACGCAGGTGGGGCGCCGCAAAGCCTTGCGAAAATCCGCACCAAGCAAAGCAAACACAACTTACCCACAGATTCTATAACAGTCTGCCACAGATGCTCCAGCAGTTAGTATTTCTACCTGCTGCACCCACTCTTCATGCAATAATGTAAATACCTGTCTATACCGTGGAATCGCTTTGAATATCAATAATGTTCAATTGTTTCTTCCAACTCCTTTGTACGGAAAATCAACAAATCTTATAGAATTTCAAAAGGTGATTCGTGCGAGTATGTAGGTAGATATTGCTTTTGTATTCATATGACTATTGCGTGATCACCTTCGTATGTGAGGACAAGCACTGACTATTGAACTACATGCACCCAATGGATTTCTGGCCTCTCCTTAACTGGATTTATACTTCTCGGTGGAAAATTAGAAGAACTAGCGGGATCCTGTTTTGCTAGCAGTCCCATGTATCATGGAACAACTAAGATATTATCTTAGCTAAAATATTGTTTTCTCTATCAGATCCAACGATGTTGCCTGTCATTTCTCTGAATGTGGAGTAGGTACCAACACTGCTCTGTTGTAAGAAACTGGTTGTTTATCGTAAATGTGTTGCGCACATCAGCGATGGCTGATACGAGATGCCCGATGCTTGCATTCCTAGGAACCTGTTTTAGCACAATCCACCGCCGCTGTTAAACCTAGCTGTTCTACAAACAATATAAAGTCCAATGTTTGAACTGGTCTCCAGAGCACAAAACCATAGCTCAGCTATATTTAGATTTTATCGTTAACTGCGCCGAGCCGAATTACACAAACATTAAGCTGCTAAAGTTCCCGCTTGTAAAGCAAAAATTAAGAATCCCAGTAAAAATCAAAAAATAAATCATAATCTTTACCTGTATGTATTTTAGATATGACCTCTAAGTTTTGACCGAAGACTCTACCAAAACCTGTTTAGTTTAGCAAACAGCACAACTGGTTCCAACTTCCCTCGCATCTCATAAGGAATTGTTATGAATGAAGAATTATAAAGCCTATAATAAAACAAAACATCGGTGTGCCTGCTATAGTAATGAGCGCTTATTATTATTTTTTACGATCCAGTTTACTAAAATACTTATATCATTAAAAGTTTAATCCGCCAGAAAAGAATCAATTGGGAAAATATTTGTCGAAGTAGAGCTTGGTGGTGTTGATGACTGAATTTGGCTTAAAGAAATGTCTTTCGCACGGATTTGCGTAGCTAAAGTAAAATTGTCAGACAAAGCCGCTGTCAGAGCTTTTTCCAACTTCCCTGTTCCTGCCCTTTCAGCATTCAGAGCTACTCTGATTTCTGCCAACGATTCTTCATCCGGGTCCACGGTGGCTTGAGTTTTGAATGCGCTGTCGTGTGCTACTCGATGTTGTAACTCAGATACCAAGGATGATAGTCTTGATATTTCCACTAAAAAAAGATTGATACTCGTAGTAATTAGATTTCATGATGACAATACACGTAGATGTAAAATCGATTACTCAATACTTAACTGCAATGTGCTTTTTTGCGCCGCGGAATGCGGGAACGAAAAAACTAAGACTGATGTCATTTAGGGTATAATTACATGACATGCTAGTGGGAAGTTGTTTTTAACGTCATAGAACTATACTTTGTTTTATAAAACAAACATGCGACTTCAATCCCTAGCCATGTAACTTTTATTCATGATTAAGCATCCTAGTAGTCGGTGTTGTTATCATTTAAAAAAGTTATGTGAAATGCGTTTCACGCAGCTTATATTAGTCATATGGTTCGTCATAATTACAATAACTTATAATGGTTGCCCGTCCTATGTCATCCCACTGCTGGTCAAAGGTCTTCCAGTTCGCTTTATCCCGAGCCTCTGTCAACGAAGGCGTCCAGAGAGAGAGGTCATCTATAGAGACCAATAAAATTGTTTTTTTTTGTTTTCATTATACAACTAAGTGGACAAACAAGCATACAGCAACCCTGATGGGAAGCGGTTACCCTAACCCAGAGGCTCCCAATCTTTTTTTCTCATAGACCGCTTTCAAAATTTTGCTGGTCCCCCTGCCCTGCAGCTACATTTTTACAACATTCCCAGTCGAAAAAAAATATGGAGATTAGATCTTTTGCGTTGAGGCTGAGTTCCTACCACGAATTAACAGTTTTCGATAAAAGTACGAATTGTTAGGTCAGTTAATTAATTGATAGGCAAAGCCAAAACTGTAGCTCTTCACTATCGAAACCAGATAAATTTTCGTGGACCCCTGCTTACGAATAGTGAACCCCCATTTTTTTGTCACGCCACCGTAGACCGCCGTCGAATCTCCCGTGGACCACGTCGAGTCTCCCGAGGGGTCCACTTGCACCACGTTGAGAATCAATGCCCTAGCCTATGGACGCCTACAATACCAAAGGCATCACAAGCGCGTTCCGACCTTTATAAGTTCGTTTTCCGCCAGCTACATTTATCACCTACCATTAGCAGCCTGCAGTTCTCTAGCAGTGTGTTGCAGTTCAGCCGCAGCCAGGCGTCGTTCGCGAGTATGCGCCGTGGCCGCGAGGCGAGCGCGCTCTCGTATCTCAGAGCCACCGGCCGCACATCGTTTGACTCGTCGTAGTTCCTCCTCCAGATGTGATACCTCCCTGGGCAGGTCGGTTTTTTGGGTAAGAAGAGTGCTTACGGCTACAGAATGGTGTCCAAGGGACGATGGACCTAAACGCAGACCAGCCGCCCGTTGGCGCCCGCAACTACATTATTGTCAGCTGGGTCGTAGGCGTGTGAGATCAACGGATAAGAGTCGCCAGGAAGGATAATGAAGTGAGAAGATAAGGCTCCCCTATAAATTCCAGGAAGATCAATTCTGAGCCCTCTGCATCCCACCGAATTCCCGCGATCTAACTTCTATGCACAGCAGATGAGTGCAAACAGCCGCTGATTTGAAGATGATGATAATTATAAGTGTGAATTCAGTTTAAAAATCGGCCGCTCAGATTAGGCTACTCTACTTCGGCTCTACCTGTACGAGTTTTCGGGCTGCCCTGTGAAGATGTCTACCGGCAGTGAAAAAATATATAGGTTTCCATTTTTTTTTTCTCTAACCTATATCGTCCCATTGGTGGGCAAAGGTCTCCCCCAAATCCTTCCAACTCTCTCTATCCATTGCCCCACCATCCTCGCTCGAAAGCGTCGAGATCGTTCCTCCAACGCTTTCTTGGCCGACCCCGCCTTTCTAGGCTTTCTAGGTTTCCATTAGGTACTAAAAAACTTAAAATCATGAAATCAAGTTTGTTTGGCCAAAATTAGAGTGCTGTTTAATTTAATATATTTCAGGCTTATTTTTTTAATGTATAAAAGACATCAACGCGCTCGCCTTCAACATACATCAAAAAGAGTAGAGCTTGTAAAATAATTCTTACAGTAGGTACGTATGCCTAGATTGATTTATTCTGTGTTTTATTTATACTGCATTTCTACTGCCAAACAGTGATGCTTGTGTTTCGATTGGAAATATAGGTGCGGGTGCGATCAGGCAACATACGACTGCACACTTTTACGCATAATCTATCTATTCTATGTTATGATAAACTAGCAGCCTGTCCCGTCTTCGCACGAATGGACATTTATTATTAAAAACACATTAAAAAAAACCTATGTTACCTGTGTACCTACTTATAGATAAATACCTGCGCGTGTCTTCAGTAACAGTAACAATGCGATCCTGAAGTTCAGTGTACTGACGCTGCAACGCGGCCTGCGTCGATTGCAGGGGACGCAACTGTTGGACCTCTCTATCCAGTGCGTTCATTTGACTTGACATATCTACGCATTTCTCTTCAAAAATAACTTTTTGGCGCTCCTAAAATAAAATACACAACAAACCTCAACAGAAATAGATTTTCTTTCAAGGACTGACTATTACCGTCGATGTTCTTCTCGCGTGCACAATTTTTGACCCAAGCAAGTTCTTTTACAAAAGTTTGCATATACCTAAGTACGAAAATGTCCAATCACATTGAACACGAATAAGGTCGCTTACCGCTAATTCCAACTGAAACTTGAGCGTAGTTACTTGCTCGTGAGCTGCCGCTAGCTCATTAGCTGCTTGCGTAGCGGCGGCAGTTGCCGCGGCAGCGCCATTTTGTGCCTCCACGGCCGCTCTGCGCGCGGAGGCACAAGTTGCCTCAGCGGCTTCTGCCCTCGTGGCTTCCGTACGCACGGCTTCGCGTAATCGGCTTTCAGATGCCTAGACATTCGTAGTTTTATTATTCATGAAGCCAGCACTACAAAATTAACCTGACCGTATCGTTTCACCGTAATATAGATACAAGTAGGTACACCAAAAAAATCAAAGTAGTAGGTAGTCCAAAAATACTACTTAACTACAATATGCGCAAAAAATATATTATACTGTTAGATAAGTGATAGTGTGGTAGTATTTTGTCTTTATTAAGTAATAATAATAATAATAATAATAATAATTTAGCCTTTTATTTCCAAAATCTCTTAATGTTAGGTTTTACAGTTTGTGTGTTAGTAAAGTATTAGTGTTTATTTTTATCCTAGTTGTTAGTTTTAAGTTGTTAGTCTTTATTAAGTAAGTATGTATTAATATCGATGGGGCGCCAGTCAGCTGGACACAAGATTTACAGAAATCGTGAATTACAATACTTACTGTTAAGGTGCGAAATTCTCCTATGAGCTCTAAAAATTGCTGCTCTAGGCACTCTATCTCTGTGCTAACACCCATTTTTGTAGTTTAGTAGGAATTTATTTTAATTTTTATCAAGCCTGTAAACTATTAAACTTAGAGCAAAAGACTACACACTTTAGGCACGTACCTATTTTGAATTTAAAAATAGAACGCAACTTTGTTGGCTGACGCGGGAAAAATTGCTAAGTTTTATTTGCTTTGGACTTGCAAGTTTTTAGCCAGCATTCCTATACTCACAGATAAAAAATGACCCACTAAGGCTGAGATTCATAGACCGCACTTTGCTTTACAGCAAAGCAGTCTTCGCAAAGTAAGCTTTGTTTATCGAAGTTTCCTATCAATATTTTGAATAAAGAAGAGCAATTTTGGTTGAAAGTTGAACTTTCCATCAAAGTAAAGTCAAAGTTCGGTCTATGAATCTCGGCCTAAGGCTGAGATCATAGACCGCACTTTGCTTTACAGCAAAGCAGTCTTCGCAAAGTAAGCTTTGTTTATCGAAGTTTCATATCAATATTTTGAATAGAGAAGAGCTTGACAGAACTATGAAATATAATTTTGGTTGAAAGTTGAACTTTCCATCAAAGTAAAGTCAAAGTTCGGTCTATGAATCTCGGCCTGAGTAAAAACCATAGAGCTCTTTGTAAAGGGCGCGTCCGGGGAAAGATAATACCCTTTTGCATGGTACTATACCACCCTTATACCACCCTAAATATGTGAGGGCCGACAGTTAGGTACAAGTAGGTATGTCTCAAACTGATTCAGGGCAGTACATCGTAGGGCACGTTCCTGACGTGCGTGACCTGCGAGGCAATACTTTACCACTTAACATCAGTGGGCCATAAGTTTGTTCTATCAGTTTACAGTGTTTAGTTGTACTTCATGTCTTTTTTTGTTTGTTCGAAATAAACATTATTATTATTATTATAGTTGTATAAAAAAAAATCAATTTACGCACTTTATTGAAAAAAAAATATTTCTTAGTGACGTGGATAGGTTGAAGGATTTAATTTCACGTCATGGTCTATTTCTTCCAATATTTGATACTCGGGCTATGAAATGATCTCCCTGCTGAGGTTATCGCTACTGTAGTATATGGGGTTCTTCAAAAAGGGCGTTTTAGGAGTTTTAAAGGGTCGCAACATGCAATACCTCTGATATTGCAGAGCTTCAGTAACCGCTTTCCATCAGGTGGCCTGTATGCTTGTTTGTCCACTTTGTTGTATAAAAAAATTGTTCTTTTATATTTTGAACCTTTCGTCTTATATTTTAAGGTAGTAAATACTTTACTATGTACTTTAGGTACTTACCTAACTAAGTAAATACGGTTTTGAGGAAGGGAAAAAGGGGGCAAATAAAACGTCGATAATATTTAAATGATTGTATTATTATAATAAATACATTTAACAACAATTATTTCATTGCAGTAATGCATAATGCAGGTAGTAATGGTAATTTATCTTGATGAACTGAAGTATCATAAATTATGAACCTACACTGAAAATTTTTGTCAAGGCATCATATTTCTACTTTCTAAAAATATTACATAGGTACCTACTATCTTAGCATTTGCTGCAGGTAAGTATTCTCAGAACTATCTATATTCACGGCATTTTTAATGTCTATGAAGCAAGCTTTACCTAATTTTTCAGATTGTACAATCGTTTCGCATTATTTCGTTGTACTATTTCATCATAATTATATTTTGAAAATCTATGGCATGTCAGCTGATGTTTTCTGCCTTTATTTATTTTTTATGCTGAGACTCTAGTACTGGTTAACTAATCTTATTCCAACATTAGGCACACATAATATCACTACTCTATATTATCCAATATGAGACTAGTTAGTTCTTTCCTAACCTAAGTTATAATTTATTTACTATGTATTCATCTTATTTTTTATTTAGCACACGATAAATGGTTAATTGTACTTGGTGAGAATGAAGCGTATTGGAAATTTAAATCTTTGAAATTAAAATTTACTCATTACTTATAATTTTAAAGTTATAAATAAGTAAGCATGTTCAGCATACATAGGTTATCCTAAAATAAAGAATGTGATAGATTACATAATAATTTATGAATGTACAATGAAAATATTCCATTATCTTTGAATGTATTTTAGCGTTTCACACACTCGCGTTGAGTATTCCGATAACTTCGACTGTTATTCCTTAGATGATGTCTTTCTTCTGCGAGCTTCCAAGAAGTGCCTGCAATCAATATACAATTTTAGCATAATACAGTATTTTATACAGGGTTATTCATTATTAGCTGCAAATACTCAGGAATTAGGTTCAACAAATAAAATAAAAAATAATTATGAAATTATTTTTTTTAAGTTTTGTTATGAAAATCCCGAGGAAATTGATAAAGGAATCATTGGCACCTGACCTATTTTGACCTTTGATCCGCGCCCGCGCGCCGTGAGTGATACTCTGCGTTCAGTCACCGCCTGGGTGGGTCATCGTCCTGTTCTCCATGGCAATCATTATGCAATAGCCGTAAAGAAATTAATAAAAATAAAATTTTGATACAAAAACTTAAAAAATTTTTAGATGAAATTTAAAAAATAATAATTTCATAAATATTTTTTATTTTATTTGTTGAACCTAATTCCTGAGTATTTGCAGCTAATAATGAATAACCCTGTATAGTTAATTAATAAATATTGTGAACAATCCGCACACAGCACTATCAAGCCTAAATTTAGGTATAAATTTAGGCTTCCTTTCATCACGCTTAGAAAAAACACAAAAAAAGACGCGTGGCACTCGTTATTGCAGTATTTTTTATTTTTTAATAAATCGGTTTGTCCCTACCTTCATGTGCAAATCTCCCTAAAGAACGAAACAAAGTCTTTTGAGCACTGACTTGAACTTTGTTACGTATGGCAACTCCAAAACTGTTACTTACACGTCATTGAAAAAACGTCATTGGGGGTGTTAGGTTTTTTTCGTTACGGAATTTCTGGATTCGGTCCCCACGCACAAGGCCAGCGATAGAAGCTATGCAATAGCTTAAAAATGACAATAATGAGAAGCATGTTTACCTTGTTGACGAAGTTGACGATGGCTGTGGCCGGCTGTTCTGGCTCGAGCTCGGCAAACACGTGGCATTGGTTATCGGCCCCGGAGGACGAACGCGCTACGAACGCGAATATACGCCTGGGTGAAGAGACATTGGAAAATTATATGTAGCACATTATAGGGATAGGGACCGAAATAATTATTGCTTTCTGTTTTAGTTAAAATTAAAAAAAAAATTGGCACGGTGTCTGATCGAAGCGATGCGTGACCCAACGGCTAGTGGTGGGTATCTGGCGCACCACATAAGTATTGCTATTCAGCGTGGCAATACCGCCAGTGTCTTGGGGAAGATGCCATCTGGCACAGATTTGGATTAGTTGAGCATCTCTAGATCGTTTGTAGCGGTCTGCAGATAGCTCAACTGTTTTTTGTAAATACTTGTATCAATCGTTAGTTTATTTGTGTAATTAAATGATAAAAAAGAATATTTAATCGGTTCATAAATGACGAAATTATGCGATAACAAACAAAACGGCTCAACCGATTTTGGTGAAATTTCTAAGGGAACAATCTGGAATCCTTAAAAAAAATACAGCTGAATTGAGAACCTCCAACTTTTTATTTGAAGTCGGTAGAAAACTTACTTTTCACTCTTGTTCCCGTTATCGACGTACATGTACCGCCTCTCATCAGGGTCGATGCCGGCGTACGAAACACCATTGGCTGGGTAGTGTCTCCTGAAGAACAGCTTGCGAGCAGAGTCTGTTAGTGTGATTCCACCGCCGAACACTTTGAAGTGTACCATGTGGGCTGGTCCCTGGAGAATTAAGAAATTAAATCATCAGTTCAAATAAGGATCAAATGGTCTAATATGCGGCTGATCTTGACGCTAGTGGTTCATCAGTATTTCGCGTTAAAATTGGCACCTTTTTTGTTTGAAGGGAGAAAGGAGATAATTTATTTCACACCATAAAAAAATCCAGCAAAAAACCAAGCCCGCCCTTATCCCACTTTATGTGGGGTCGGCACAACATGTTCTCCTCTTCCATTCAGCTATCTGGTTCCCATATTACAAGCTCTGCTTAGTTTGGGGCTGGGTAGTGTTGTGTGAATTGTCCACAATATTTATTTATTTATTCTCCTCTATCATCCGTCATCTCTGTATTCAGTTCTTTCTTAATATCCGTGTCATCTTTCACGCTGTTCACCTTAATACCATAGCAAAATTCGTTGAGTATTTCTTATGTAGGTACTATGATAGAAAAACATATTTTTTTTCCCATTTTGTCCCCTATAACGTGGGTGAAGCCTGGCTCCCAGAAAATAGACGTCGTAGAGAATGACTCCGGAGAAGATATGACGATCTCGATTGTTAAATGAACGACTGGCCCACTGTAGCCAAAGATTGAGGGGTGTAGAAAAAAAAAGGGAAGTTAGCCCTTTGCCCTGCAGTGGGACGACCCATACTAAAATAAAATATAACAGTACCTTCTTCCCGAGTAGGCTGGTGACGGCTCGCTTGACGGCGGCGGGTCCCGTCAGCGCCTCCGTGTTCTCAGAGCCGAGGAGCAGCACGTGACACGCGGCGCCGGTCGCCAACAACGCGCGTGCTGCCGCGGATGAACTGCCTCCGCTCCATGGATCCCTGGAGGTAGGTACACAGGATAGTTAAATTAATAAATAAGATAGTATTGAGAACAGAAAAGGAAAGATGATTGGCCATCTTGTACGACATGACAGCTTTAGCAGAAACATCATCGAAGGAAAGGTACAAAGATAAGACATGTCGTTTATAGAGGTTGCCCTCAAAAGAAGAAAAATTCATACATTACGCTGACTCTTAAATAATTAAAAAATACTTGAGAAACTAACTTCATGGCCAAACTGCTGAACGGATTTTGATGGAATTTCAATAGGACCAATCTGATCAATCTGACCTTTCAGATAAAAAAAAAAGATTTTTGCAAATCGGTTCATAATATGACGAAGTTATAAACACGATTTCAACAATAAAACTGAATTTAGAACCCCCTCTTTTTTTATTTGAGTTCTGTTAAAAAGCAGGGTTCGGGTCCAGGATGAACGAATTTTGAACTTCCTCCATCCACTGGCTTTTCGCGGTGGTGGACTGGAGCAATGCTTTGGTATTTTATGCTCTTATATTTCACAGCTACTTATACTTGCTGGATCGTCTTATTCGCAGAGTTTTTAGAAAAGTCCGTACGTGATAGAACAGGATAGACATAGAAAAGTTCCTACGTGTTAGAAAAAGATGAGAGACTGATTTTTGCAACAATTTGCATTGAGTCTATTCCTATTAATCATAGCGTGATGTTATAATATGGCCTTCCTCGATAAATGGACTATCCAACACGGAAATAATTTTTCAATTCTGACCAGCAGTTCCCGAGATAAGCGCGTTCAACCAAACAAACTCTTCAGCTTTATAATATTAGTATAGATATAATTGCGTTGCTCTTACCGGTCAGGAAGCTGAAGGGGTACCGGCAGAGCCAATGGCGTCACAGTATGTTGGTATACAAGCGCAGATAGCGAGCTGAAGACCGGCTCATCAGCGCATCCTCTCAGGCGCACGCCTCTCGACGCGGGCTCTATGAGGAAGTGCCGAACTCCGCTTGCACTTCCCGCGCGGACCGCGAGGCCAAACGCTCCGGGGAAGGAGTTGGAATCGCGGACTATGAACGCGCCTTCTTCTAGTGGTAAGAGGGCTGATATCGCTGTGGACAAACGAATCGTCAGACTTTACAGGTCAAACAAGGAGTGATAGGGTGATTGATTATGTACAGAATTTCTATTACAGAATCTCTATTATTTCACCAGTGGCCACTACAACAGTACCTAAATCTTTCAGGAATTCCAGACGATTTCCAGAAAAGCTGACCCACGAAATTACCGACACTGAGAACGGGTAGATTCAGAATAATTGTTAGGTGCCAAACATCGCTAGTGTCCCAGGATCTTGATAAAACATGTCAGTACAAGTGTTATTATGTTCATTCTGCTCTAAGGGCTCTCGGTCTCCAGCTCTAAGTTCGTTCTTCTGCTCCAAGAGATTTAAGTTTTTTTGATGTTAAAGATAAACGAGCTTACAGCCCACGGGTGGTAAGCAGTCACCGTCGCCCATAGACACCAACAACACCAAGGGTTTGTTGTTGCGTTGCCTACCCTGGAGGATTTTTTTAACGTTCTCCTGAATAGAAAGGAAATCACAAATAGAGGGTAGACTCACCATCGTCTCTCGAAATGTTGGGCTTATACCAGTAATGGCTGGTGTCCCGCGCGAACCGCACTCGGTCCGGTGCCACGTGCGCCGGCTCCGCGCTCGCGCTGACGCTGGACCGGCGTGACGTCAGACTGCCGTTGCCGTTGTACGTGCGGTATTCCGACTCAGGACTGCTTTCACGTTCTTTTCTACAAAATAATATATGGGCTTTAGAGTGGATCCAACTTGATGCTCAAAATATTAACGCAAGAAAAATTATCCATGCGGCATACTGGATTTGACTGCAATGAGAAAATAAGTCGACCCGAAGTCCAAACACAAGTAAAAATTCTGTTAACTATGAATGTGGATCGATATAAAAGTAGAGGTAGGCTAAAGAAATGGATAGATAAATAGATTGTGTGAAAGATGACATGGGTAAGAGGGAGGTACCTACTACTGAGCTGTGGGATGATAGAGTATAAGGTGGGGAGAAACACCCTATTGCACTGTTCTCACATTAAAAGGGATAAGGTCAGAAAGATGAAGCAGTGAAATAGTGAAATGAGTTGATTGCAACAAAATCTAAGATGACACCAGCCAACTGGACCAACCGCACTGGAACTTCACTGCTATTATTATTATTAATTTTGATTTGTAAAATGATCATACAAAAAAACGGTAGGAACCAAGCCGTAGTTTGTTCCCTGTTCTTCTATGCTTGGTCACGTGGAACTGGCACCTAGACTCACCTAATTTTAAGACGTTTCAAAGTGATCCTTGCGATACTACTGAATGAATACATCTTTGAGTTTGACTGCTGGTAAGTACAAAGCAGCCATGACACTTCAAAAGATAGAAAGAAGCTTTTGAGTCCGTTTACCTGATAACCGTCGGTGATCTCGGCGGCCTCGCAGTCAGCGAGGGCGTGGGCGTGGGCGGGTAAGGAGTGCGCGGGTGCGTGGGGAAGGCAGGCGTGCCTGCGCGGGACTCCGTCCGGGACTCCGATCTAGATTCCACACGAGACCAACTTTCTGCACGGTCCTGGAACATATGAACAAATCTTTACTTCTACTCGTATTTCAGTTTTCTTTTCTTTTATCTAGAGGCCAAGGGACACCTAAAGACCTAGAGGCAGACCACCCGCTTGTTGGTCGATCGACATTGTTGCTAATTACTGGAAAAAAATAAGGATTTATTTGGAATATTCTTAAGTGGAAAAATGTAAATGATTAAGGGGGTTAAATATCCAGTAGATCCTACTAATATTATAAACGCGAAAGTTTGTAAGTATGGATGGATGGGTTTGTTACTCTTTCACGTAAAAACTAATGAATGGATTTTAATGAAACTTTAAAATAATATAGCTTATACATCCGAATAACACAAAGGCTACAATTTAAAAAATGTTAACGGAGAACGGATGTACCTAAGTGACGGGAACGGTGCGAGCGAAGCCGCGGGCGACCGCTAGTAATATATAACTTACAATGGTATCAGTGTTGATGGGCTCCGCTAGCGACAGTAATCCAGGCGCGGGAGTGGTAGGTGTGCTACTGGCACTCCATTCACGCATCGTCATCTTTTCAAACATGAATTTCTTAGATGAGGTTCTGTGAACAATATTCAATTATGTTTCATCATAATTATTCTATAGTTATCTTTTTCGATGACATGATTTTTTTTAGGTGTCGCTCTCATAATATGTCTCCATAATATGTCTGCATCCGCTAATATGGCCTATACATCTGCTGCAATCTTTTTTATGAAATTCAATGATTTATGAATTTACTTTATCACAGCAGATTTAGATATTTCATCCAATTTGCTGCATCGAATCCCAAGCATATTAAAAATCTTCTCCCGACTACCAAAATATTTCTAACTAATGTGTCGAGGCACGGTTGTAGGCAATAAATATTGCAGATCGGCTTTTCGGCTTTGTAGAGCGCTATCCCTTTCTGACGCACGCTACGCCCTATGAAGCCGAAATTAGCCGATGTGCAATATCTGTTGCTTACTAATACTAGTATAGTATTATCTTATCTATGTTGCTACTATACCTGTCTGGAGCTTGAGGGCTGATGCTATCGGTTCTGAGAGCAGTTCGCGTGTTGACATGCAGCGGGACGCTGAAGTCATCATCGTCATCTGCGAACGCGGTCGTGTCACTCGTGTAGCCGTCCACACTGGAATGTAAGCATTTGTTATTGTTTTTGTTATTGTTATATACCTATTTTTACTGGTAGATGTTCACCTATCTCCTTCTTCCTGCACTTATCTCACTTTATGTGGGGTTGGCACAACATGTTCTCCTCTATCAGCCATCATCTCTGTATTTACTTCTTTCTTATCCGTGTCATCTTTCACACTGTTCATCCATCTTTCGTTAAGCCTACCTCATACTCATCACTCTCCTGGTGACATGACTTTCATCCCTCTTCATTTGATGCCCGTACCACGCCAGCCACAAAGTCTGCGCATTTTGGTGAGAGCGCAGACATTGTGTCTTAAAATGTCTGATAGTTTCCTCCTTCACTAAAAAGTAAAAACGGTGGAAAATGCAGCAAAAGTTCGTAGTTTTCCTCAAAAGTAATGCAAAATGATCTCACCGATGACTAGCAGAGCGGCGCACATGTCGGGAAGTAGCGGTGTCCCACTCGAGCGGTAGTCGAGCGACCCGTTCCCTCGCCTCTTTCCTATCTCTCAGCTTCTGCTGTTGTCTCTGCAGCCACGTCAGCCCGGAGCTGGCGGTATCGATCCCGCTGTCAGAGCGCCGGGGCTCCCTCGCCCGGGCTGTCTCATGCCAGCCCAGAGTACTATTCGACCGCCAGGTACCATTCTCCGGTACACTTTTCCTCGGTGGCCGATCCGCCCACTCCACCTCGCCATTCAACCATCTGTTGACAAGATTTATGACTAAGTACCTTAAGAATGCTCCGGAAATTATGCCAAAGAAAAACACAGCTAAATGTGTTTCGGTGTTTTTGCTCTGTTTGCTCAAGTGTTATCTTTGTCAGGTTTTAACAACGCGTAGGAATCGAAGGTTTGGGAGATATCCTATTATGGATATGGTAAACGATGTAGGTATTTTATTATTTATTGAGCGAAGTATGCGTTCTTGGTATCTCGGATAGTGGGTGTTAAGCGCGGATGCCTAGTGATTACATAAGAATAATTAGAATAATTCTTAAGGTCTTCCGTTTTAAATGGAATGCCAATTAGCATATCTAATTGTAGCATATTGAAATGATACACCTTTATACTAAGTAAATGTCAGCTTGAACCACCTATTACTACTGTTATGCTCATCTGACCTGGGTAAATGCTATTCTACTTAACTGTTCTGTTCTATCCATTTTGTGTACGCATGTTTTGGGGTACCATCCATAGTTGTTCATGTTGTTATGCTTGTAGAATTTACCGATTGTACTCTGTTTTGTTTACTTATTAAACAAATAAAAATCCTTGAAGTTAGGACTTATGCAACGAAATAGAGACATTAATTGTATATTAGAGTCACCTACAAAAAGTTTCTATCGTTCATTAGAAAGTAACAGTAGAACATGTGGTGTGGTGGCGGCGTCGCGGTGTCGTGGTCCGCTCGACCGGCCGTTTATGGCGGCGTTTATCTCGAAATAGTAACTTGTTTGGGTCATGGCACGACGCAATCACACGCCATCGCTCCAAATCAATCCCAGAATTGCGAGCTGCCATCGCTTTCCGTCGCAACGCTAGACAACCGCTCATGAGACGACAAGTTGGAACAACCCGTTTCAATCGACGACGTATTGATTTGTATAATTAAATGCGTTGGTTAAAAAGATATTAAAGTCAATCTACGACCAAACATGGACAGTTTAGAAAGGACTTTCGGCTACCATTTACGAGCAATAAATTATAGTTAGCCAGTTCCGAGAATGGTCACGTCGAGTCAGTAATTTGACTGGTAACATAGGAAGCTATTCATTCAGTAGGCGCCGCATAAATAATTCGCAATAGGTCGTTTATAGGGCCCGTGTGTGCGTGCAATGTTGCGGAACAAGTGAACTACCTAGTACGTATCGGTTTCGTTCCCGGCCCACGCCTATTATATCTTCGCTCAATTAGGGACGTTAATGCTTCCGTTTCTGGGTTTACTGAAGGTAGAACAATAAGTGTACTTAAACTCTACATACATATAAGCATTTCTACAACCTTATATTCTTACGAAAGTAGTCAGAGTAGGTATTGTGTTGGATGACACAGCGTGAAAACCCATTGCGAAAATAAAGCTGTAAACTTCATAATGTACAAAGTGACATTGAAATGTACTAGTACACGTAGAAACGCCCTGACAGAATGTAGCTTGATTGTAAAGGCACTCCAGGTGGTACGAACACAATGCATTAGAATCTGCGTGATTGACAAGACCGATATCTGCTGGATATCTATGAAGTGCCATTTATCTTCATGTCGATCAAATCTGACATGAGCTTAGTACAATGGAGGAGTAGCATGTGTTTATTGTTTAGATATACAGCACTTAGTAGGTAGGCGTGGAAGAGGTTTTTTTACGATGGGCATTCGGGAGTAAAATAAGAATCAAACATTGCAATTAACAGGCACGTTAAGAGGTAGGAGTAGAATATTGTATGTATTTACAAAAAAACATGTATTTATGTATTATATCAGATATCTGGTTAGCATAGTACAAGATCTGCTTAGTTTGGGGCTAGATAGTGTTGTGTAGATTGTATATTTTATTTTATACGAGTATAAATCCAACGAACCAAAAACGATAGTTTTTATTACCGCAAAAGGAGATACAACTAGACTTGCAAAGACAACATAGATTTTATCTGGTACCTAGGAAGGTTTGTATGTCTATCCTGGCATGTTTACGTTTAGCAAAGAACAGACCACCACGACGTATGCTTAGTATTCTCAGAACGCCAATAACGTAATTTATGCTGCCACTTAGAACAAAAGGGCTATAATTTATTGCATACTACAACGTAATTTATTTAAGCCTTATTGATGTCTATGGCATTATACGGGCTTGTTTTATCACGATTGTTTAATTTGGGTATTTTAGCAAACAGGATACCAAAAAAGAGAAAGATATGCTATTCCAGGTTTCAAACTACATCTAAGTTCTTCTTTTTATCGTGTCACTGGATCTTTCAAACCAGTGTGGAGAAAGGATTTCAAGTGCGCCTCAGAGAGGCTCCTTGCGTGCACTCGACACATTTTATCGAACTTTTTAGATTCTACGTTTTCCTTCGCCGTTTGAGAGTACCTACTAGTATAGTGCACGTAAATTTTTGGAGAGAAAAACTCATTGGGCCGCTACCACTAAGCCACCAGTGCTCTCACTACGTATCACTACATAATTATGCATAATATGTTTATTCCCAATGAAACACATATCTAACTAATTATCGGATACAGCCCGGAACATCTGACTTGAATATACTCGTAGAAACAATTGAGTATAATATTTTCAGTTTTCAGAAAGTATTACTTTAGTATTTATTACCCTGTTTGCTCTATCTACTCTAACTTTTTATCAAGCTATGAGTTAATGACTGTAATTAGATTCTTGTTAAATTGTAGGTAGTTGACAAGCAGTTAAGCGCTTGATGATTGCACCTTATTAATATTTTGACGTTTAAATGGTCGGCTGCCCCTTTGAGAATATCGCCTTTAAAAGCTCTTATAGTTTTATTCGAAAATGCTTTCATACGATACGTTTTCGATTCATATTGATACCATATTGATGTTTAATAGCCATACTCAGCTTGTTTATGTCATTATCGTATATATCGTTTTGAACTGGAGTGTCCAATTAACACCCACGAGACCACTTTGTCTGCGATGTCTCCTACGCTCTGTATTAATTTAAAGTATCAACTAGATTGCAGAAAAACTGACCGCAGTCGATCTTAGAGCGAATACCGAATATATATTTTTTATTCTATAGCAAGCAAAATGTTCGATCAAATCACATAGCACGCGCTTTGAAACCTGTTTCATCTTTTATATTTTATGTTTATTGTAAGATTCCAAGTGTCGAAGTTTTATATATTTTTTATAACTTGAGCTCGTATTTTATTGCATGGTAAAGTAATAGAATGTTGAGCTTAGCCTGAAGCTTGTAACAAAGTTGGTCCTAAATTCTACGAGAAACTCAATAGCTGCAATTTGTTTGACTACAATAGCCATATAAATCTGATACCGATATTACGAAATTAAAGGCCTGCGCACACCTAGTACGCTGGCGGTAGCGATCAGTGAAGCGCTGTCAAATATCGCTGTCAGATTTGAGATTTGACAGCGTTTCACTGATCGCTACCGCCAGCGAACTAGGTGTGCGCAGGCCCTAAGAAGGTACACTGCTACACATAGGACAAAGTAGTAAGTAGCTACCTAGCTACATAGGTATATGTAATGTAGGTAAGGTACATAAGTATGTAAACAGAGTCACTTGTTGAGTTTGTTAGTGTATGTTTATAGCCAATTTAAATCAAACCTATAAGGAAGGGCTTGTGTAATGCGATTGAAACGGGCTTCTTTATGGTCCTTTGCTGAAGTGGGTCAGAACGCAACGACATAAATTAAGAGGACAAACACAATGAACGTTTATACCGTTATGCTGATCAATTTGTGAGTAAGATAACGACCATTGAGACATTTGTAAATACTTGTATTTTACCCTCTGGTATTCTCACGCCTCGTCAGTAGGTTTTCTTTGTTTATATTAGCTCGGTTTTTGATTGATTTGCTGCTACTTTTCGATATAATATCGTAATTTGAAGGTTAAACGTTTATCGGAATTTGTTGCTAAGAAATAACGTAAATGGCTTGGTTGCGAACGTAAACACTAGCATGTGGCTGTAGTGTAGGCGTCAGAGCGTGGCCTCCACTCCCACAACGCAGGAACATTATGTTTACATCGACCACCAGATCCCCTCTTTTAATTGCTTTTTATCAAAGTTTTGTTGTGAATCTGTTTCCCCTCGTGTTACCCAACCGGAAACTCCAACTCAGTTTATCATCACAGCTCATATTTTTTAATGAATTTTTGTTTTCTGTCTCTTATGTAAATGTGAATGTGCTATCATTTATGGCTTTTATGTTTATAAACCTATATCAGTCCACTGCTAGACGTAGGTCTCTCCCAAGACGTGCCACTGAGCCCGGTCTTCGGCTCGGATCTTCTCCTCCAGTGTTTACCAGTTACATTTCGCAGATCATCGCTGTTGGTTGATGATGATGTTTATAAAATTACCTACTCACATTTCATCATTGTCCTATCAGTATTATTAAAATTGTTCTTAATTATCTTTCATGATAAGTGATTGATGTCCAGTTTATGCTCCTTAATTCTGAGTATCAACGGAATTGAATCAATTTGTACCCTTCAAAAGCTTTACATTGAAATGGCTTCATTTAGTCCAGCCACGTAAATACAGATCTCTCGCAGCAAAACTGGTTTTGCGACATTACCTTTATTTATGCAAGTCGTTGATTTCATTTAAATTTTAAAGACAATCTGTATCCGTTATCAAAGTTAGCTACTTAAAGAAGTCTATTCGATTCGTTATGTTCGAAAACAACTCGAAAAATGAAAATGACTTACCTTCCATTTGTAACGGGGGAGGCCGGCGGTGGTACAGTGGCCGTAGTGGTGGTGAGGTCTTCGTGAGTGAACTTGCACAGGGTGCGTGGGGTAGCGGATGGTACGAGGGTGCGTGGCGAGGCTTCGGGGGTGGGGGTGCGCTCGTCGTCGTCATCCTCGATGGGGCGGTAGGAGGCATCGGAGCCGAGGGCGCGGCGCACCAGCTCTGGGCTGGCGAGGCGGTGCGGCGCTCGCAGCATGCCGGGGCGCACGCCTGCCGCTCCGTACGTGAAGGGAGCCGAGTCGGCGCGCGCGTGGTACGGTATGTCGGGCTGCCGGCTGGCTTGCGACTGCGGCGGCGCGTCCGGCAGCGCGCTCACAGTCCGCAGCATGTCGCCCAGCAGCGCGTCCAGCTCGTCGGGCGGGCTGGGCGCGGCGCGACGCCCCGCGGACGAGATCCCCGAGTCCATGGACGCGCTCAGCGGCGAGGACGGCCCGCCGCGCACCACGCGCGCGTATATGGAGCCGTCGAGGGGCCCGAATGTGTGCGCGCCCTCCGCGCCTTCCGCGGTCTCCCCGCCCGAGCCGGATCCTTCCGCGCTACCGTTGTTATCGCCTGCGCACAATATAAAGCTAGCGTTAGATACCTACAAGTTTTAAAACATCGGAAAACTTTTAAACATAGGAATTCAGTATCAAAACTCATTTCTTAATACCTAGGTAGACTATGGTCTGAATGCAGGAGATATGTCTTCTGTGGTCTAGACTGAATGTTAATTGTAGTCAACATCGCAAGGGTTTCATAAATTTTCATTCTCTTTCTTTAAACGAAGTACCTACTTATGTATGTAATAAGTCTCTTCGACCTTTACAGCATAATATTATTAGAAGATGTTGAGGGAATTACGACATCAACATCAAAGGTGGTTTTAGGTGTTTAGTCTGTTAAATTGCAAATTGCTTTTAAATTGGATTCGATTCGCCCCAATAACTAGCGAGCCTCGCTTCGGGCTGAAATTCGTGTAATTTACAGCGTCGCTACACGGCCCAGAAATGCCTAGAATTCATTAGCACATTCCAGCCTTTTAATAAGTTATTGATCGTGGTGTGGCGGTTGGATCGTTAATTAAATGTTGAAGCCTTGAAGCTAGGTGTATATAGCATTAGTTGGTTGTGCAGCTACTCGACCGGCTGCGTCTCGGCCACATCCTAAAAAGGATCAAGAAAGCTCCCGTTTTCCGGTTTCCCGTTATCTCTTCAGAGCGGGATGACACCGTTTTATGACGGAATACTAAGAACCATTCCTATTTACGGGTAGTTGAGAATAGCCGGTTCGAATCAAAACCTATCGATTGAGCCTGCTATATTATTCAAAATGGGCATACACTAAGTATGTGCCATATTAGCGATCTTACCTATCATATTCTTGATGGTTCATATTTTTATACAACGATTGACCGGATGATGATGTACCTATTCGTATGATCTCATAATATTCCGAGGTTTGGTAACTGTAGTCGGTCAAGGTGAGAAAAACCCAGTAAAGAAACGACTTCTCCGTAAGGTATAGATTTATCATGACCTACCTATTCTAATTGATAACTTTATGAGAGCCTTTAGGTAAGCTCTACAGTAAAATTTATTTTTAAGGTTGTTCGATTCCGATACAAACTGAATTTACACAACTATGGGCAAACAAAGTATAAATGTCAATTTAAATAGCTGAAATAGAATTTTACAGTGGTCTTTATTGCCGGCTAGTTATATAAAGTTGGAGAAAACTGTAGGATAACAGAAATATTAATAAAAAACCAAAAAAGTAATTTTTTCGTCATTCTTTCTAACGGGTACTCGGCATTGAATACGTGAATGAGCTTAAAACATATGTCTCAAAATAGTCGTAAAAGTCTGTTAGTTCTTTTTCTGAAGCCCTGACTGCCACGACCAACGGCTACCACTCCAACTTTATATAACTGGCCGGTAATAAGGACCACTGTAATAGTATATTTCATTACAAGTGCGGGAAGGCTGTCATTGCAAAGAGTTCCGACAAATGTCTACCCGAGCCGAAGGCGAGGGTTGACAGTCGGAACAAGTTGCAATGACGGTTCCGCACGTGTACTGAACGACTATTTTTAATATACATACATACATACATAAAATCACGCCTTATTCCCATGGGGGTAGGCAGAGATCACGGATTTCCACTTGCTACGATCCTGACACACCTCTTTCGCTTCATTCACTCTCATAACATTCTTCATACATGCTCGTCGGTTTAGGGTACTCCTAACCTGGCCTTTCTCTAAAACGTCTGCGATCTGATCGAGATACATGCGCCTAGGTCTTCCCCTTCCAGCAGTTCCATTCACACTCGCCTGATGCAATTGTTTTGTTAATCTCCTTTCATCCATTCTCTCTTTTTTTTTAATATAGTTGCGAAAAAATGAAGCAATTTAATAAAATAATAAAAATACCATTTGCTTTTTTCTCTTCTCTCCACGCAATAAGTTCGTCGTATGTATGCATGTAGCGACTTTTTGACTTTTCCGGTAAAATGTTCTCCGAAGCATTTTGTGCAATTATACTGAGTTCCGGTGGTGTTAATTCAAAAAAACTAGGGTCGAAATTACTCATTTTGCAACAAACAAATAAACTCGCAAAGAAAATTTCTGAAAAATGGCGCCAACCGTTAAATATAAGCAGAGATTTTTTTTTTTTCTTCACCCATTCTGGAAGGCAAAGGGAACTATACCCATACAGCCAAGTCTTCAGTAGATTTTTTTTATTGATATGAATTGAAAATGAAATTTAATGAGATGAAATGAAATGAAACCTAACATAACTCATTCAATCAAATCATTAAATCTGTTAATGAAACAAATTAGTAGCTTCTTTTTAGAAATAATACGTATTTGCATGAATCATAAAAACTTCGATGAATTTTTTTAGTAAAAACTTCATGGTTGGTTTTTCTTTTTAGACATTATTTTGACAGTTGGGAAAGAAAAAGCACTAGTGCGGGAATGGTAAAAAAAAAGCACGCGTGTGTAATAGCCCACATCCCGAACGCTATACGTCCCTGCAATACGCCACTTTTTGAGCAACTGTATTAAAAAAGCCTATTACAGCTATTTCAGTGTACATTAATACTTTATTCGCCCATAGTTGTGTAAATTAAGTTTGTATGGAAATCGTACCCCCTTAATATAAAAATCCGTTTTTCCGTGATTCTTCAAAATACTTTACTATTTTTCTCCATTTACATTGCCAATGAGGTACCTAATAGGTACTAACTCAAACCCAATACGGTGAGTAGGTAAATAAATAAAGGTATTTTTTCATTTGTGAGGAACTGACAACCGTGTAAATGCTCAATGCAAACAAGGAAGAGCGGGCTCTATGTCACCGGTCACATCGTATTTGCATTATAAAGACGTTGGTGCAACGTCTTTCCAATTTCGATTCGAGGTAGATAGCGAGCGGCATCAGACGTCTGCGTTTAAAAGAAACACATCTAGGTCAGACTATGTTCGAACTTCAATTTCGAAACTGAACTAAATGTGAGGTTGTCAATAACGCAATTAGTGTAAAGATATCAACGTCAGCGTCTGGTGACCGTCGGCCTCTGTTAAGGAAGATGCGGTTATTTCTGTGTTGTCAACGAAAATAACGCGCCCAGTCGCGAGGGCTCTGTTACGAAATGTACCGTCAGAGCGGCAGGAAGAGGATGCTGAACTACCGTCAACTTATGCCCCATTAAACTTCAAAACGCTTAATATCTCTTCTATCCTCCTCTATAAACAACAATTGGATAATGTTGAAAGTGGTTTCCTCATTTTGCTAATTTATTCTCATGCTTTAGATAATTAGTAAAAACAGAACACATTAATTGAAATTATTATTGAATTTTTATGAAGATGTTTATAACGCATGGCCCTGATGCTGTGTGTGCACCGGTGCTAAGCGATGGACACATAATCGTAAAGCACGCAGCGGGTGAGAGCTCAAAACTGTCAATCTTAACGACAGAAACGTCACAATAATTCGAAGACGACAAGACTTTAGTTCGTTAGCTAATGAAAATGAGCGTGACCGTGACGCCGAGTTTGAATCCGACGCTCGCATGTCACACATACTAAAACACAGATGGTAAAATTAGAAAACATTTTGGTATTCAATAGTTTTTTAAATGGCAGTTTTGGTGGGCATGTTATAAGTATCGACTGTGCAGTGTGTGAAGGTGAGCGCGTGTTGAGTCGACGGGTGGTGTGTGTGATGTCATCACAGTTCCACCTTGGGTTTCTGCGAAACTCTAAAGCTCATTATTCAGCTCTGCCTGTTAGGTTATCGCTCGTTATTCGACGTTAGCTCTAAAATTGCAACCAGTTTTGGCTCTTTTACTTTTTATATTTAAAGAATGTTATTTTGGTGACTATTAAAATTCTTCAATGCCATATTTGGGCTTCAATTCCTAAATACATTTTTTGTTAAGTTCGTTAAGCTTACTCACATAGAAAGCGGCGTCCGTTGGTTCGCGTAACGGTTTACATCAGCACTAACGCCACAAACACACGTCCACATCAAGTACAACCACGTTATTGACTGCCCATCAAATTGAAAGCTCGCGCGATAAATTATTGCTGATACCTAGTTACTGGACGCAGGAAGGATTATGTATTAAAACTATCTGTATGTCAGGTCAGAGGACAACTGAGACCACACACAAGTTCTTGAGCAGGTACCTACCTACTATCTACTTTCTATAAGCCGAAGAAACTGGTATGTTTTTATTTTTGTGTGAGTAATTCTAAGCACAGTTATAAAATATTATAAGGTTTAAATAGGCTTGCAAAAAGTTTGGATGAAGAAGGAACTAAAGATACAAGAAACATCAATTAAAGTTTATTTCGGTCAGGCACGCAAAAGGCTAGATTGAAGTAATTAAGACGAGTTCTGCTGGACCACAGGCTATAAAACTCTGCAAACATGACGTCATTGGATCCTCGCGTGAGAAACTGAAAGCATTAGCCACGGCCCGATGGCATCGCATCCATGTTCCAAATAAAACAAGTAAACCCTCTGTCGCAACCGCAGGCGTTATCTTATTAGCTATACTTTTTGTAATGTTTTCGTGGATTCTGGAAATTTCGTAACATTTTTGGTTGGTGTTTAAAGCTTTTAGCTTTTAAAGTTTTTTTATGTTTTGAGTTTTTATTATCTAAGTACTAATGAAAATATTGGAAGTATCCGATAGGGATCGATTTAATAGGTATTTTCATAGGAAAATAGGTTTGCATCATTAGTCGTCGAAATTATTTCATTTGCCCTACCAACAAATCAATTTATGTTAACTTTTATGCTATTAGATTATCTCTCGACCAACTGCAGCATCACTTTCGTTTAATCGAAAGTGAAACAAATCAAATTAATAATAAGATATTTCACTCGTAGGGCCGACATCTCTAATCTAATCAAACGTTCATTGATCGATCCAAGCTCATGACTTGCAAACACGTTACGTGAGTCAGTGGTCTCGATTTGTTCGGTTTGAATTAAGTTGAAGTGTGTCGGATCGCGTTGGCCTTAAGGGCCTGTCTGTCGCCGGAGCGGGCGGTGGACATCCATCAGTGATTCTCCACGCAGGTCAATTAACCGGCCACAACCGAAACGAACCTCGTTTGTCGCCAGCTAATGCATACTATTGTTCGCTTCACGACTCGGTACCTCTATTGTGAAATGAATGAAGATCTATGCGTATTTTGACTTGTTCTTTTATTTTGTTGTTCTCTCGTATCTGTTTTGTTGGACACCGTACTATTATTCACTCCGTGTAGTTTAAAATAACTCACTTCAATCTATTTGTATTTTGATAAATAAGTATTTTAGAACGTTCGATATCTCTATCATACACGTTAGCTATTTAAATTTTATCTAACAATCGAGAACAACTACAAACAGAACGAGCGACAAAAAATAACACTCATTAACGAACGCGAGACGTTATCGCGGGCAAAGATTGTAATGTTCTACTTACACTTATCCTGATTCTGATAATCCCAGTTCGATAAAGCACCTTTACTTATAATTTTTTATTTATTGAATTTCAATTATATGAAGTTTGTTTTAATAGTTGTAGCGGACGTGGTATAGAATATTGGTTGAATGGTATCGCGATGCGTGCCGGCACGGAGGGCAGCTAGAGACTGGGCGGGCGGCGCTCAGGCGGCAGAAACGAAACTACTCGCCCTAAAATAGAACCACACCTGAAACGCCACAGAACCGCGACCTGCTCGCTAACTGCTCCAGTTTGACGCTTTGTCAACATTGACGCCACATTATAATCCACCTTGCATTAAAGTAAAACATTCACTTCCTGTGCAGCCTGTCCCCTATTTCAAAGTATTTCCTGCTCTATAAAAAAAGCATTAGCAGTACAAGGAACAAATTTTCTAGAGCTTGTTTTAGATATTTTTTATTGTCGCCTGAATACCTCATTTAATTTATGGAATTGTGAAATAAACCTACTGAATGATTTTAAATAAGAGAGTGTAGACGTTTATAGCTCAACGAAAACGAAATTTTTGATGAAATCTTTGTTTTTCTTCGAACGGACTAAATACTGGTGATCTTCTGACGATTATTACAGCTCTACCAGACAAAACAGCACTGCCGGACAATGGATGAAACTTAAAACAGCTTATAGTTTTTATCCCAGTAAGAGCGAGCGAAACCGAGGAAAGAAAGTTGTGTAAAATAATAAAATAAATATCGTGGCCAATTCACACAACACTAACCAACTAAGCAGAGCTTGTATGATGGGAACCAGATAGCTGATATAATACTTGACGACTTTTTTTTGTAAATATGTAGGTACTTATAATGCAATATATCACCCAGACAGAGAACAAACATCTGCGTTTACCACACCAATATTTGTTCTCGGTGGGGATCGAACCCACGGCCTACGGCGCAGAAGGCTACTTACCAACTGAGCTAAGACGCCTGTCAAATGTAATTTGTTTTTACATGTGTTTTTGTTTAATGTTGGATGTTTGTTTATAAGTCATCTGTTTCAACAATCAACAGATGTGTTATTTATTTTAGGTACTGACTAACATCAAAACCTTGACATGGACACTGTAATATTTTACATACATAACACAATATACAAAACTAAACAATATACAAATATGTAACTCATCATCATCATCATCATCATCAGCCTGAAAAAGTCCACTGCTGGACATAGCCTCCCCTACACATTTCCAGAAAGAACGATTCTTGGATGGAAAGAGCTCAGAATATGTAACTAATGCATGTAAAATATGGCCAGTAGCTGTGTGTGTAAGAGCATTGGTGGCCTTGTAGTAGTAACCCCGACTTTCGGCCCTAAAAGTTTGAACCCATGGTAAACTAAATAGATTTTGAAGAAAAATATCGTGAGGTAACCCATGGCTTAGTCAGCTCTGCACGACGACGTATTGACCATGCCTATACTGTTGAATATTATGTGCTGAGCAAGCCTATTCCATCTAAAATCCTGTCCTATGCACTATTAGCATCCCGCAAGTAAGGCTTGAGAAATCACCAGTTGCCCCTGACGCTTTATAAATCATCTGCAATAGATGCAAAGACCCTTTTTACAGCTGTACTGGTAGGTAAGGTATAAGTGTTCATGCATTTGAACGCAGGATGCTCGTTTGCTATTTCTATTGCCTATTAGTTTGTAAACTTCAGTGAGTATTACATTGTAGATAAATTACTAACGGATGTGAAGATTGCGCACTTTGGCTCAAAATTTACCTGTAAAATAATAACACATTGCACTTAATTATTTTTAAAACCA
This sequence comes from Thera obeliscata, assembly GCA_947578465.1. NCBI lineage: Eukaryota > Metazoa > Arthropoda > Insecta > Lepidoptera > Geometridae > Thera > Thera obeliscata. The sequence goes on from OX387924.1 coordinate 7,728,794, forward strand.
CTACTTTTATTATTTTTTGCTAGCATTTAACGCCATCTATGCACAATCGATCATTATGGTAACGCTAGACTTTTTGCGGCTCGCTAAAAGTCTTTTGTCACTGTCACTTTCATGGTAACAAATAGAGATGGCAACAGTCTTAGACTGCAAAGCTGCTATAATAATTCGGCTTCATTTTTTTTATAATCTAAGTAAGCATAGAAGTAATAGGTATGTTACATTTGAATTCATTCATTTCGAGTGAAAGGTAGGTACCGAATGAAAGGCAAAAATGAACAAAAAAGAATCGTATGAAATCCCAGGGGATTTCATACGATTCTTTTTACCACCCATTTACTACAGGTAGTAAATGGGTGGTATGCTAACCAGGTATGGATGATACTGAGCCGTGTGTCGTATTTGCCTCAAACTTCTGTAAAAAAGGTTCACTCACCAGGGTCATCATCAGTGAGTGTGGAGAGCGGCCTCAGATGTTCCAGCGAGTCTGCTCTCGCCAGCGCGTCGGGGGCAGCTCGGAGGGGGGCCGCGGGGGTGGGCGCGGGGGCAGCACCCCCCGTGCCTTCCCCCCGAGCGAACACCAGTTCCACTGCGCCGTCGCTTGGGAACGATGGATCTGGAGACAGTGATCTAGTTAATAGAAGGGTTAGCGAAACCTAGCGCTTTTGGATGATAAATAAACAGAATAAACAGATGACCCCCTGGTTTTGAATAGATACTCCGCTAGAGATTAGCGTTTTTGGATGATAACAGGATGACGGAATAAACAGATGTCCCCCCCATTTTTAATAGATATAGACAAAGATTCCGGTAGCGCAGTTTGTTAGTGCATTCCCGTATCAAGTGGAGGGTCGTGGTGGGTTCAAATGATACTTGCTTTCTTTTGGAAAATTTACTCGGGTTGTGGCTATTCTCTTTCACAAAGAGGTCTAGTAATACTGAATACTTGTATGCTACTTTAAACAGCTTGTCTCTTACAGGTTTTCGGCTAAGAAGTTATACTTTGCATATGAAGAGACTGCAAAGGCGATTCGCACGTGTGTAGAAATTAATTTAATCTTAGCTGCTATTGTGATTGAAAACTCTCTTGCAGTTCATTGTTTTATGAGCGCCCATAAATTGCTACTGCGCTGCGCGTAAATAGTAAAAGAGCACGTTCGTCTCGCAAAAAAATTGCCACCATAATATTTCCAATGCCTTGATTTATGCAGGGAAAGAATAAGGCCATGGCCTCATTAGGCGAACTGTGACCGTTTGACTCAGAGTCCGCTAACGAAATCTCTGAGTCTAACTCACTTTCGAGAGCCGCCGACCGCGAGCATCGTTTGCTGCGACTTTTCTTGCACGTATTGTATAGACATTCCATCCTTACTGATATTATAAATGCGAAAGTAACTCTGTCTGTGTTTGTCTGTCGCGCTTTTACGCCAAAACAACTGAACCGATCGAGTCTACATCTCAATGACACTTCTTACTAGCTAGGAAGATAGAGACATAGCATATAGAGACGTGCCATGTGCCAGGGTTGGACTGGGCTCCAGCCCGGGTGGTTGACCACAAGCCCGGGCCCAAAGCAACTTCGAGTTTTCGAATATTTCTATCTAATTGTATAAGCGAACACCTGATCTAGTTTTATATTTATGTCGCCAGAGCTGGAACCTAGCCTGCGCGGCCCTCCTATTCTACGGTTGCCGCATCAAGCCATGTCCGTGGAGGGCCGGCGCAGACTGGGCCCGGGTGGCAAATGCCATTTCGGCTATTGGCCAGTCCGACGCTGTCATGTGCAGCATGATCTAACTGCTGCCTACCCCCACTATCCAGAATAGAATAGAATAGAAAATTCTTTATTGCACACCTTAAAACTAACAATGGAAAAACAAGTAACAATAATTAAACACATACTAATGTACAATGGGCGGTCTTAACGCAGATACACTTTCTATAGGCCGGAAGATAGCATAGTGGTAGGGTATACGTACCATGTGCAGCATGATCTAACTGCTGCTTGGTGAATGAGAGCGTGTGGTCAGCAACAGCGCACGTGTGGAACTGACACGCGAATACAAGATGGCGCTGCGAGGCATGCGCGTGCGCCGGCCGTCTGTAAGCCCGCACTAGCACGTCGCCGCGCAGCGCCAGCCGGCCTACCCCCACTGTCCAGCCACCGCCGTTCACCATGTACAAGCCTGGAAGAGAAATCATCTTTAGAAAAAGTAATAGACTCACGAAAATGACGGGAATCCCCGTGAACAGCACTCGGCAGTCTTCTCAAATCTTTTGGTACTCATGATCGATGAAAAACTTCCAAGAAAAGGCTAGGGTTTAAATAAGAAAATATTGAAACTTTAAAAACTGGCAGAAGGCATAAACTTTTGTGAAGCTATAAAATATGCGTAATATCAATGCGTGGGACAATGTAGGCTGAAAAAGAAAAAAAATAAAAAAAAATGACAATAGGTACTCGATCTCGGTGACGGTCAACGTGCGTCAGATGTGGTCAGAAGGGCCACTTCACTTACAACATAATTATCGTCTACGAAATGTTGTTTTCGTTTCACCTATTTGTCTCTTTCTATTTTATGGAGAGAGAGACACGTACTCACAGGAAAACAACATACATTTTGGTTGTCAAAATGTGTAGCAATACTCCGACTTGGGTACAGGTGGAGCGGAGACGCGTTCACTCGGATCTGAGCAGCTAGTATACTGTGTGCTTATTTGTGTAGTCTGTAGTTACCTGATGTATAGACGCAGATAAAGTTCTCGTAGATCTTGAGGAAGGCGATGGTCGGCGCGGCCGGAGTCGCCAGGAACCCGGCGACGCTCACGTGCGTCAGATGAAGCGGAGATGCGTTCACTCGGATCTGACCGGCTAGCAAACCCGCAAATGTGTCTATGTATCTGTGGAAACATAATTATTTTAATTGCTTTTGTTAATAAGGCGATAGTGGGTGAAAGTGGTTGATGGGAAAATAACTACCCTCACTTTTGTTAAAGCTAATGTAATTTCATAGATTCAAATGCAGCTCTCATCTGTCAAAATGTGTTAGTGTTTGTCAGACTATAATTATTACATTGTTGCCTCCAAAATTATCTTTTGTAGAAAATCCGAGTGATTCGCACTAAAGTAATGAAGTTATTTACTTATATAAAACTTTAATTCATCGGACTCTGCCAAAAGAATGAACTTTCATAATGATCCTTGTGACATTTTATACCGTTTTGGCATGTGTAATAATAATGTACCTAAGGTTTGGTTGTTGAACAAAAGTAAGTTTAAAAAGGAAACTCGTCCTCCAAAAAAAGTCGTCTGAAATTCACTCAAGAGTACCTAATATTGGGACAGAAACATAAAACTCTTGCGTCGCTTGACATTGATGTCCGCAATATTAACAAAAGTTTTTATTGCAACCACAAGCGAATGTCGTAACTTGCTTTGGTTATTGTTCTGAGGTCGTAAAGATCTAGATAGCGGTTCAGATTATTAAGTTAGGTATGCCTTACAAAGTCAGCCTCACGATTTTTTTATGGATTCTTTACGCTTTAAGCTGAACAATTTCGCTTCTGAAAGCCTCCCCAAAAGTATAGAGGTACGGTTTTGAGCCTTCTACATTCACCGACTTCTAAAGATCTTCAGATTGTCAGTGGTCCATGGGGACCTATTCTACACGGTCGTCCTTACGATTCGTCCGTCGCTAAGATTCACGTACCTTACTAACGAGCAACTGCTCAATGAATTCATTTATTCTTGTTCTTTATTTAGCCGTTTGATGACGAATGATAAGGAGGAATGGAAGAAAAAGATGTGCCGACCTGACTTAGAAGGACAGGAAAACGAAGAAGATCATCATCATTTTCTTGTCCTTATCCCACTTCATGTGATGTCGGCACAACAGGTTTTCGTTCTTCACTCTCCTCTATTAGCCGTTAGTTCAGCAGTCAGGCTTTTCTTACCCATGTCATCCTTCACACAATCCATCCATCTTTTCTTTGGTCTACCTCTACTTCTATACCCATCCACATTCATATCTAGCACTCTTCTCGTTACATGACATTCTTGAGGAAAAAGAAGAAGATATTACCGTTTATTTGAAGGCAGATGGAAGATCGGTACTCTGTCGTCGAGATACCGTCTCATCGCGTATCTGTCGAGTGCGTTCTCTGGTGCGCCGCATATCGCCGAGTAATGCATGTATGCAGCCACCAACACACCTAGCCTCTCCCGGTTGCCCCTGGGAACACAAAAAGGTTAAACTAAGATAGGTTGCGTTTTTAAATCCATAATATACTATGAAACTACAGTCTTACAGAGCGAACCATATTTTGGCACAGGCATTATTTGAGGGATCTATAGGCGCTCACTGAGAAATGACGAAAAAAATTCACGGGAACGAAATCGCATTGGATTCCAATAGTAGAAGTATCTAAAACTCCCAATAAAGAAAAACAAACGCTAGCAAAGTTATGATTAAGCCACCATACCTAATTTATGAACATCAAGTAGGTATTTAGGTAAATGCATTAGTCATTCATCTAATTATACCCAAGGGCATGTTAATTAAACCATCTCCAGTTCCTCACTGAAAAAACAACTGAAATGAAGAAAATTTAATTCAGAACGTAAAGCGAAGTATTCAGTCGCCCCTGTCAGCAAAAAGTAGGGTGAATCCGTTCGAGCGGCGCTATTTAATTAAGGACCTCTCCACAGGGAGTCTAGGTCATCCTATCCAGCTTTTATATCGCGGTTAAAAGCAACTTGATACAGTGAAAACCCTCAGTTCAACAAGAGTAGGTATTTTTTACGACTAAGTTTTCTTTTCTTTGTCTATCATCACTCCCGTTTCCCATTTTAGCTGCTTAAATGAAACATCCATTATGCGCGAAAATAATCAGCCTAAATTAGTGGCCAGTCTAATCCCTCCCAGAAGCGCAAAAGTGGTCCCTTCGCAGAATTCGCAAGCTCGGGTAGTCGAAGATGTTATTGCAGTTAATTGGTATTTTTTTATTCCAGAACCTTTAGTAGCATTTGAATTGTACAGCTAGTAAAACAGGTCCTTCTATTGGAGGTTATTTAGATAGCGTCAGGAGCAATTTTTTTTACTTGGGGTACGCTCTAGTGCCTGTAACAGGGTTTTTTAAGGAATGGGCTTGTGAACTATGTGCAAGTATATTTACCATGCAAGAAGTATGGCCACGTTCTTAGGATGAGCAGCGAGCCAGCTTTCAATATGCTTGCAGGCGGCACACAGGCGCTCCAACGGTGGTGCCAGCTCTCCCGCCCAGCCGAGAGACCTGGCTCGTCCGAACACACTCCTAGCTGTGTGACCCTCGCCGGTGCCCTCTGCGCAACTCACTTCAAACACCTAGAAAGCAATGAGGAACATGGTAAGAAACTTAAGATAATGAAATGGTACAGAAAAAAGGCATCAAAGCGAAAGAGCAGTTCCCACAACCCATTTGGTATAGTGTCTCACGTCGTCAGTGACTTCTTGACGCTATCGCTAACTGATTTTCCAAGTTATTTCTAGCATGTACTTTCGAAGAACGAAGTTTATTAGCGCATGTGGCGTAGGAGAGCCAAACCGTGTTTTCAAGTCGAAACATAACCCTTTACAGGTTTGCAGTGACTGCAGTAACTCTGTAGAAACACGCGCTAAACCGAAGAATTTGATTCTTGGTCACGACAACCGTTGGAATGCAGCTTTACTCTAAACAAGCACAGTGCGCTACTGCAGCAATAAAATATCCAGTCAACTTATTACAGTGATTATGCGCTATTTGATTTTATAGCCCAATCCCTAAGGGTCGACAGTATGCACTCGCACACCAATCATCTTTATGACGGCTATTTAACGATCCTCTACAACACCTTCAGGTCTCGTTTCCTGGTCGGATCGGGTAACATTCTGCAAACACGACCCGCTTGTTCCCTGACTTATCGTAAGTGCCCACTTTACTTCACCGACACTTTATTAGGTCCCACGTCAAATACACTTTATTATCTTGCGGTTATTGCTCACTCTATTGATTCGTTACTGCCCACCCCAGTCGGGTCGTTCAGATTTTTATGAAATTGATATTTTATTGATGCTTAGCTGGGACTTTTGGGACTCAACTATTCATGGGTTTATGTCCTAGTTCTCGTGTTCATGTCATATTAGACAATTTATTATTGTACGATACCCTGTGATTATGCTTTCTGTTATCACATAGTTAAAAATAGCGCACCCGTGCATCATTCAAAATTAGGTTGATTGAGCTCAGAGAGTCAATGACGAAGTTTGTTGCCAGTATTTGGAGCCAAGTCGTAAGTTTGTTGCGGGCTCAGATTCACTTCCATTTGAGGGCTATTCAGAGTAGTCCTTGACAGTGAGTTTGGGAAGGTAGCTTACCATGAAATGCTCTCCATGCTTGTTCGTGAGCATATGCGCCGCTTGTGCTTCTGCGTGAGCGTCTCTGTCAGGCAGGTGCAGTGCCAACATGCGCTCGGCGACATAGCACAGGTCTAGTCGCGAGCCTGGTCCACTGGGGTAGCTTGCTGATCGGGCTCCACTCTGACGAATACATACAACTCAGTGTTAGCAAAAATAATTCTACATCACCAAGTTTAGTGAAGTTCACCAAACATAAAAAACTCCTGATTTGAACCTATTTGCTTGAATTTTTTTTAAAAGAGTTGCAACCGATTGATTGGAGGAGTTGTAGCGGGACCGTAAAGAAAGGCTTGCTTAAGAGGAGGCATATGCATATACCCAGCAATGGCTGAACATGGGCTGATGGATAAAATTAATAAAGACTAAATTGTAGCTTATCGACAAATCCAGTAAGGTAGTTGATCTCGTCGCGTGTAATTTAGCTTGAAAACCCTTATAAACTTATAGCTTACAAAGCTAATCATGACCATAATATGAATGCACGTTATTACAAACTGGTTGAAAAATAAGTAAACAAGATTTAAGCTCAAACGATGAAGAGTAAAAAAGCCGAAGTGCCCAGCGTTAGTGTATTTATGTCAGATCAAACATAAAAACGTAGGCGCGCCAGAATCGAGAAAGTGTTACCAATACTGCGTAGGCTCAGGTACGTAGAGCATTACTATGAAAGCTATTCTCACTTTGCGCTTAATCCGATTAGTGTCGTCGACAGATAAGTATGCTTGGCTAGCTTATGTAAAGAAAACGAATACTTAAAACTAAACTATGCTCATTTAAGCTACAGACATGGAATTATGCAGACCGCCAGCTAGCAAATTGATCATTAAAGATGATTTAACGTGATTGCGGAAACGTAGGTAAATAACTTCGTGTATCCATACACGCCATACACGTAACAAATAATTGGACAGCTTTAACTACTTATTTGGGTCTGCACTTAGGAACTGAATTACATTCAAGATAATTATACACTTAAGTTGTTATTGTATTATTTAAAAATCTTACCGGCTCTCTACCAAATGTCGTGGTAGCAGGAGTTGCGGGAGCGCTTTTAGCTCGAGTCTGTAACAAAAAATAAGCTAAATTGTATTACAAAATTCATTAAAAACAGCTCTACACCCATTAAAGTCATGTTATTAGCACGACAAAACAAATCCTAAAGAAGTTTGGCCGCCCCGAGGTCAACCCCGTCATTAAAATGAAATCAAAAGTAGTAATTTAAATCCTCGTATATTTCTGAATGACGGCGCTCGGCCGTGACTGATGGATGGAATTTCATTCTGGATTTTATTTCACGGAGAGCTTTGATGTTAACTTAATGGTGGCATGGAAATGCATTGGTATCCTAATGCTTTTTCACCTTCACCAGGCTACGGGAAAAGCTTTAAGGTTACACTAGAAACTTAGAAAAAAAACTACTGTTTTTTTAACCTTTAATGAACCCTAAATTACATAGGTCCAGAAATTAGCAGGTAGGCAGATCCTGTGATCCTTTTACATCCGTAGGGCCCTTCATGCTATGATAATTTATTAGATAATACCAACGAGATTGCCTCTCTTTATGTTAACCATCCAGAGACTCTGTATCACGAATCACTAGAGACTATCGCGATCGGATTCAATAAGCTGATAAATGAGGGTTGGACGACGTGTAGCTTAAGTGATTACTGCAGCTTTTGTCGGCTAGATACGTTGTTACTTCATATTAGCCGCATTACTTAGCCGACTTACTCAACGGGTGGTAACTTAACGTGTGTGTAATGCGGCTGAGTAAAGTTATCAGAAAGATAAGGTTTGGCCCGAGTTTATGATTCAAAATTTCAAGTTACAGAATTGTACTTATAACACTTTTTTGTATGTATTTTATGTAAAAGTATGCCTGAATTGTACCTACTTAGGTATATCATGTTTCATGTCATGATTGAATGAACTTTTGATTCTATAAAGTCGACGCGGCGGTTTCACTGCGAGTACCTATAGCGAAAGATTTTTCAAGGAAATTAGTCACATTTACCGTTACCTACTTTACCGTTTTACAAAACTCAACCAAAAACGATTATAATAAACTAGAGTCTCAGATACCAAAAAACATCACTAAGTTTCACGAAAAATAAAAATAAACAACGCTATCAATAGAATTTCGGTAGATAGGTAGGTAAGTGAAACGCTTAGTTTCTTCAACACACCGTTGCCTTCTCCCTTGTGCCGACGAGCAGGCTCCTCGAGCGATGGTGTCGCACGTGGCCTCTCTGCAGGTAGAACACAGCTCGCCATAGCGCGAATGCCAGCCGATGTAGAGCACGAGCCGCGTCCGCGCCGCACACGCGTCTCACACGCATCTTCACCGTTCACATTTTACTACACCCATGTGCTTTTTTCTTGTGAAACTGTTTCTGTAGTGTTACAACTGCTACTCATCTTCTGCGGTAATGCGAGCGGCGGGAGGAAGGGCGAACCATTCGGCCCGAATCGCTTATTCTGCCATTGACAGCTATTGTGGCAACTGGAGAATCGTACGTATCCTCCTCTCGCATACCTCAGGAGGTAACCAGCGGTAGCGTGTATATCATACACTAAGCAAGAACGTGAAAAAGTAGAAGTTATTTCTTACCACAGTAAGCTAACGAGGTATCTAGCTATGTTGGTAACGAGGAAGATAGTTTTCAAATACCTCAGGTGTCAAAAAAACAAAGGATCTTTTCAAAGAGTAGAAACAGGGACGCGCTCCGGGTGATAAAGCTGTAAGGATGAGTGGCCGGCCGGGTCTGCGACGCCCGAGGGCCTGCGACACGCGGCCGCACAATTCCGTACATTCTTGAGAAGCACCCAGGCAAAAAGTTATGTCACTTGGAACTTGAAGACTACATTTAATAGCGAATGAATTGTTTAATCATTCATTAAAAAAATAAATACTTAGTCGATTGTAATGAGTAGGTACACCGATCGAAAATGACCCATTATACTTATACAAGGTAGTTTTAATAAGTAAATAGAAACAGAGTACATAAACATTATGGAATAAATAATTAAGAATTTTTTTAAAGATTTCGCGCCAATGTCTTTCATTTCTTCTGTAGCCGCAACGCATTGCATGGTGCATGCATTCCTCCAAAGAGTTCGTCGATTTTAGTTACATTTTCAAAACTAAAATGTTGTTTTTTTTTTTGTGAAACAGTAATAAGATAAGACAAGTCTTTCATGATTATTCTACTGACTAAGGACTTTTTCGTTTTTGACATTGTTATTTGACAGACAAAATTAAAAAGAAAAAAACTTTTTCCCCTAGTGGAAGAATTGCATTTTTTTTCGGTCTGGTACAGGTCCACTTTGATGAACTGAACAATAAAAACCTAAGTTATACAGTACATAACAACTGAAGAAACTTACTTTCTTACATTTACTAGTGAAAAGTTTCCCGCCATTATTAAGAACTGTTTTTTTGCCCGTAGGACAGGATTCTAGGCATGACGGAGAGACAGACAACTAATTCTGATGAAAAAGGTGTAGTTATTCCACAGAAAAAGTCACAAATAACCCACGAAAGAATATGCATAATCTTTGTATTATTTTTAATGATTACTGCATTAAAAATAATATAATATAATATATATAAAATAATATAATATTATATTATTTTTAATGATTGCAGCTAGTTTACCATGAAGGGTGTAATTCCGATCTCGGCAGCTGATGTCGCAACAGTACTATTATTAGGGTTCCGTAGCCAAATGGCAAAAAATGGAACCCTTATAGATTCGTCATGTATGTCTGTATGTCACAGCTACTTTTCTCCGAAACTATAAGAGCTACACTGACGAAACTTGGTGAGTAGATGTATTTTGTGAACCGCATTAAGATTTTCTCACAAACATAGAAAAAAAATAAAAAAAAATTGGGGGTCCCCATAACTTAGAACTGAAAGCAAGACCGCAACCATAACCCTGACCTTCCTCGTAAAACGCAAGATTGACGCGTGCGGGGTGAATGACCCCAGGGGTGGGTCTCGTCTAAATAAAAGTTACGAAGCACAGTATAGTACACGAAGTCAGTCATGTTCCGATGTCAGTTGTCACGACTAGATGGAGCATTCATCTCACACAATGCACTATTCTTCTTTTCATGGATTTCAATAGAGAATGCTTCAGAATGATTGCACGCTAAATATGAAAAGAGTCCGCTTAGATTTTTCGTGAGCATAGGTAAGTTAGGACGACTAAATAAGTACTCGTACAGAGGTACGAAGATATGAAGAGGCATATCTTCTCTTCTTCAACGTGTTTATAGTACAGCTTAAGCAAATGAAAGACATGGAAATAATGTTATCAGTAAAAATTTACTCTTCGTTATCTGATGAGGATTGTGGCTCTACGTTTTCCTAACATAAATATTTTAAATATACCTACTTAAAAGTACGAAACCTCTCGCGTTTTTTCTAAGTTTCTTAAGATATTAGTAATAGTTAAATCCCATTTTGTAACACGCACAGCAAAAAAACTTTAGAACATCACTTCTCAAACTTTACACAACACTTCTCACAGTTCCACGCATGATTATTTGTATGTGATGACCATGCGTATTGGAACACGCACACACTCAACTGATGACTGCACCGTTTATTTTTAATGGCACAGGTATGGAGTTATTAGACAGAGTTGTTTCAGCGAATGTACCGCAGCGCTACGCACTCGCCTACTGAAGCTACACACTGGCGCCGGTCGTCCGCAGCATCCCGCAGTCGCCTCTCTGGCGACGCTCGTTGCTAGGCAACGCACACGCCCTGAGCACACGCTAGTAAGATGCGACTTCGCTTTTCGGAGGGTCTATGAAAGTCAAGCGTAGAAATTAGAGTGGTATTGATTTATGAGGTGGCAATTCCATAAAGTATAATTATGGGGGAAGTCACGAATAAATCAATTTGTGGTATTTTAAGAGCAAAGTTATAGTCGGCTTTCAACTAGTCATCTGGTGTGCCTACCACTCTATCATAAAAAACAACCAAGTTGAAAAAAACTTGGGAGTAAATTAAATGCTTTACATAAGTAACTTAACATTTTTGTAACTTTTTGGTTAACGAAGAAAAAACTTTTTAATTAATTTTCCCAAACTCAAACATTCAACAATTTGTCTTCCCATTTCACGTCCAGTGACAAATTATAAACGGTGACGTAATTAGATGTTTCATTCACGTAGACTGGGCGGCGAGGCGAGGGCGGGCGGCGTGCACTTCCGTAAACATAGCGCCCCGCGCGTGCCGACAACCAACACGAACAGACGTTGTTAAAACTCAAAGAACCTACCTACTTTTTATTCAGTTCTTATATGATCTTCCGGTAGTTGGTTATGTGGCTAAAATAATAAATAGTTTCCCACAAATCCACTGATGTTGCGGATGCCTATACAGGATGGTTTTTTGAGAAGGGCGGTGATGGCCAAGTCCGAAACCACGAGAGTTAGGGAAAAGCCGTGAAAGGAGTCATGGCCCTTATTTAAAAGAAAACAATATTCCAAAATCTTTTACTTTTACGATAAAAGTTTGAATAGGAGGTAAGTTTTCATCCGTGTAAAACTAAAAAAATAGTGAAAATTTGCTATAAAATTGTAAAATAAAGTTTTTCAGGTACATTATTATATATTAAGCATATTATACACAAAATAATACCTATATGTATATTTAAACCTGATTCACAAAAATTAAGTTTTCTGCCTATTCAATGGAAGATCTTGCATTTTATCATATAAGTTATGTATCTTAGAACTTATCTATTGATAAAGAGGCATTTCTAAAACAGACCATGACCACCCATTCTCACGAAAACTGCTAACCTACTAGTGGATCGTCGAATAAAGAAAAGGCCATCTTGTTTGTGCCATTCACCAACATTCTATAATGCGTCGTATCAAATAGAAATTAATTTCCAAAGTGAATACAGTGAATAAGTTGCAGTGGTATAAAATGGTATAAAATTCTCATAAAACATCTGAGAAATCTGCAGGCCGTACAAAAAGATCTAAGGTTAGCTCAACTGATCCAAATCAGCCATGCTGACAATATACCATGCCGATCGCTCGTTCCCAAAATGCGCTGGTTGCATTGGCTCATTAGTTCATACTTGATTTGATATTACCAATTTCGGCACGATCTCGTTGTTTTCTTCTTATCGTGTCACTAATTATTTCGAACCAAGTGCGAAAGGATTTTAAGTGCGCCTCAAAGTGGCTCCTTTCGTGCACTTGACACATATTTTCGAACTTTTTAGGTTCTACGATAAGCCGGTTTCCACGATCTCGTTGTGATAAGAAAGTAAGTAAGACATAATTTTTAGTAAATTATTCATTCAGTCACTGTGTATTTGCTTTTTATTCATACTTATTAAATTCATTGTACCTGCTACTTATTATTTTTTATTGCCTGGCACATGAAAGAGGGAAATATATAGTATATCTCTCTGCCTGTTCTTACATAGTGGTAATCAAACTCCTTAGTGCTCAAAACACAATCACGTTCTATTACTCTTACTACGGCGGTGAGCGGATTATACACACGCTCGCCAGTCGTGGTCTATAAATATTTATCATCATTGCTTCAGCCAAGTCCACTCGGAATAAGGTATGTATTTGAACCCAAACAAAATCAAATGAGTTTAGGAAGCTTGTATGCATTGTGCGGCCTTCCAAATCGCAGTCACCACTCATGGGTATAATAACAACATACCTACGTGTTGAAAGCTGGCCACTGACTGACCGAATAAGTAAATATTAGATAGGTCTAAAAGCAACTAATGTAAGCGGAACGTCCAGCAACTCGGCAGGCAGAGTCCAAATATTTACTCGACTACTATTTACACATTTAATTTCTACTAAATTTACTTTCTCCGTAAACGTGAGCATCTGTTTCTTTTTAAAAATTAGCTGGATGCAAATATTTATTTTATGTGCAACCTTTATAGTAACTGCTAATAGATTGGAGTTCTGGCGTTGCTTCTAGCGTGGTTACTTCATAGGTAAACAAAAAGTTAAGCAACTCCAAATACTTCTTGATCTTGATATCCGGCAAAATAAAGGCAAGTTAAAACCAGTCCCATTTGTACTAAATAATGCATATAACTCCTCGACTACACCCGAGCGAGAAACTGGTGCATCTTTAATTTACCGTGCCTGGACTAAAGTCGTGATCCTTTTTATGTTCATATTCTATGCATATTCCTGATCCTGACATTGGCAGGTCTATTTGTTATATCTATGCTGGAATAACTTATCCTGGTTACCCATAACACAAACAATTTATCAGTAAGTAAAGAAGGAAGCATCGTGATTCCGTCAGTTCCCTGAAGGCAGGAGGTAGTCGCCGTGGGCGCCGCAGTATCGCAACGCTTATCGTGAGAAAGTTTCGCGATCGCCGCCCAATCGGTTATCTAACATTAATCCCCGACCCTGCGGTCTCTTTGACTGGCTAGTTATGGCCAACAGCAATTTGTATTAATTACGCTTTATCTGGGATATCGGCCCGCAGTTTGGTGCTGTCAATTATCCAAATAATGTATTCAATCAGACGTGTATCTACAGTACAATGATAAATGAAGAGTGTCACTGTGTTCGATAAGAAAAATAGCTGTGATGTTTATATCGAATGGTATCGTGTTACGAGCTTACGAGTCGGCAGCTCGGACAGGTTGTCTAATTCGAAATGTTTTGATTGCTGGGCGATATCGACCGATCTGAGGTCTGAGGGTCGGACGCACCACTGTGCCCATTGTTTAAGTGTTCAAATTTATTTATGGCGACGCGGGTAAGCTCGTGATGGCCTAAGCCCCGACACCTGATGCCGCCGATCTCTATCGCGTCGCCAGCGGGTGGTCCACACTTCGCTAAAGGATAATCTACCTTCCAAAGTATAATGAGGTGTCTTATTTGTTCGTAAGATACCATTATACTCATGCGTTTAATTTTAATAACATTTTAATCTTTATAATCACTTGTAATTTCTACCTTACCACTCTATTGTCCGCTTGTTTACGACAAGAAATATGGAGGCAGCAGTACAAAATATGGGATTACTGAGCCTTCGAATCTGATTTATACTTTTACTCTTTCTAGCTTCTTCATAATCTAGGCTAGGTTCTCATGACATCACTTTGCAAATAAATCTCGGCAGCATTCCTTAGCAATGACACAACCTAACGTCATAGTTCCGAGGCAGAGCCTGGCGAATTTGAAAATATTTATCATTCAAGGATAACGGGAATCGTCGCGGCTATTTTATTGATTCACATCAAAGTGACCCTCTAAAACCACTGTCAATAAATCTATGCAACGGAAGGCACTTAAATTTAAACAAAAGTATCAAAAGGAAGAATCTTTCGATATATTGAGCGAGATATTTAAATTTTCATGGAAAGAGAAGTTCATTTTAAATGTAGAGAAAAATTGCAACAATTTGTTGTTTCTTGGTTATTTGCGGTTTTTTGCAAAGGTATAATTTGCATCGATAAACGTGCGACCTTATGTAGAACGCATTAAAATTCTAAACACAGTTGAGTCTAACACTCGTTCACGTTTAATAGTTAATGCATGTTGCGTAACAGTACGCACTATCAACAACAAGACTTACCTACACATTAGGTACCCAAAGATAAAGAAGATTATGTTTCTACTGAAACCCAAGTTTGACGTTGGTTTTCGAAGCTTTACTTAAGCGGGTGTTACCTACGATTTCTGGAAGTCTGACTGCACTGAACAGTAAAGCAGCTTGAGCAGACAGCCCTGCCTTTTGATGATTGAACGTTATTATGGTTATTATTTTTAAATGGTATTATGTTCTATGTTTCATTATCTTCATCACCTGCCGACTAAGACAGGCCTTCCTCATATTTGGGGAGGTTTGTACTCTATATGTTCCACGTTTATACGTTTTCTGTATTAGGTATTTTATTCTTACGTATTATTTTGTTATTATTTAATATATTTTAATCATTACTACTGTTCACTGTAATGAACTCGTAAAGTTCATTATATGGGTACCTATTATATCTGTATTTTCCTACCTCATTAAAAATATTTTAGGTAGGTACTTATTATTTACTTCCTTATCGGCTCTTTAATTTTCCGGTAATTAATGGTATTATTACAGCATAAAGTTACGTTTATACAGACTTCAAATAAAAAAGAAAGAGGTTCTCAATTTAGTTGTATTTTTTATTCTATTTTTATGAAACAACGGGATATTTACCATGATTAAATTTTGATGAGTTGATCCGATATTTCGGCACAGTTGCATGCACCATGATCACGGTTGAACTGAAGTCCACGAGTAAAAGAAATGTTATTGGCAGATAAATCGATCTACCCTCTTTCGCACTCTTTTATTGGTTTCGAGACTACTATTGGTTCCATTCTCACTATTTTGTCGATTTCGACACACAACACTGACGGTATCAGGACGCGTAGTGGATGACACACTTTTTGGTGGTTTGCACATTCGTACCACCGGGTTCCAGACTCCAGATAACTGGAAACCATCTTCACGGTTGAAATTCTTGTGTTTGGTGATTTCAGTTGCCTCTTGAACCAATCTCGGTATGTAGTGGCGCTCGGTTGAAATCACCTGCGGGTTGTGTAGCTCGATCCAATGGTTTGATCCGGAGTCCAAAAGATGTTCTGCAATGGCAGACTTATGTGTCTCAATGTTTTTAACCGCCCTAATGTGTTCTTTTATACGACAGGCAATGGTGCGTTTTGTTTGGCCAATATATGAGCTCCCACAGCTGCAATCAATCTTGTACACTCCTGGTTTTTCCAACGGGAAACTATCTTTTGGTGAACGCAGGTAGTGTGAGATCTTTTTCAATGGAGTAAAGATGGTTTTTACTGAAAACTTTGTTAAAGCCTTTGCAATTTTGTCTGTCACACCCTTGATGTATGGCAAAAATGCTGGTTTTCGTTCTACTCTGTATCTGTGGGGTCTGACCTTAGGTCGAGGTGGAAAGTGACGCAGTTTATATCCATTCCTTCGTAGGACATGCTGTACATGGGTAAGTTCACACTGCAAACGCATTCCTTATGAAAAAGTGATCGGCAATGTGGAGGAAGTCATCCGATGTAACAGAATACCATCCAGTGACGCAGAGTCGCTTAGACAAGACATTGCTGTTGTCTTGCGTCATGCTAAACTGCCTGAGCCTAATATCACAAGTGAGGAGTTGAGTGCGCTAAAAGATTTGCGACAGGACGATGACTTGATGATACTTAAGGCTGATAAAGGAAACGCTACGGTAGTCATGAACGCCGGAGAATATGACGACAAGATCCACAGTTTGTTGAAGGATGCCAACACATACAAACAGGTTAGTTACAATCCAACAGCTCGTACGCATCGCAACACCCGAAGGATAATAAAAGAATGCCAAAATGCTATAGGGGAAGAAACGACTAAGTACTTGTTGCGTCCTAGAAACATCCAACCGCCTAAACTATACGGTCTCCCCAAAGTACACAAACAAAACGCTCCATTACGACCTATTGTGAGCCAAATTGATTCACCCACATACGAGTTGGCTAAACATGTAGCAGGAGTGCTGCAACCTTTGTTGGGACAAACGTCGTCATTCGTGAAGGATTCACGCCATTTCATACAAATATTAAAACAGGCAAATGTGGAGGATAACGAGACGATGGTTAGTTTTGACGTGGAGTCCTTGTTTACCAATGTTCCAGTAGTCGACTGTATGAAAGTGGTGGAACTGAAAACGCAACAATGTGGCATTTCCGGTGAGTATGTGAAGCTGTTGGAGCATGTTCTTACGTCCAATTATTTTATCTACAAGGGAAATTATTATCTCCAAATAGATGGGGTAGCCATGGGCAGTCCAGCGGCTCCTGTGGTGGCAAACATTTGGATGGAGTATTTTGAAAACTTGGCAATCTCAACTGCCCCCCTTGTTGTTAAATTGTGGAAGAGGTATGTGGACGATGTGTTTTGTGTTTTGGAAGGAAAGAAAGATGAAATAGAGCTGCTCTTGAAACACCTAAATCAAGTACATAGTAAAATGAGGTTTACGTATGAAATGGAGACTGAACGCCGTCTAGCATTTTTGGACGTGTTGGTACAGGTTCACGAAAATGGAAGCTTAGGTCATTCCGTTTACAGAAAACCTACTCACACGGATCGGTATCTACATGCTGACTCTCATCACCACCCACGGCAACTCAACTCAGTAGTAACCTCTTTGACTAATCGCGCATTCGACCTTTGTGATGATAATAGTTTGCAGTGTGAACTTACCCATGTACAGCAGGTCCTACGAAGGAATGGATATAAACTGCGTCACTTTCCACCTCGACCTAAGGTCAGACCCCACAGATACAGAGTAGAACGAAAACCAGCATTTTTGCCATACATCAAGGGTGTGACAGACAAAATTGCAAAGGCTTTAACAAAGTTTTCAGTAAAAACCATCTTTACTCCATTGAAAAAGATCTCACACTACCTGCGTTCACCAAAAGATAGTTTCCCGTTGGAAAAACCAGGAGTGTACAAGATTGATTGCAGCTGTGGGAGCTCATATATTGGCCAAACAAAACGCACCATTGCCTGTCGTATAAAAGAACACATTAGGGCGGTTAAAAACATTGAGACACATAAGTCTGCCATTGCAGAACATCTTTTGGACTCCGGATCAAACCATTGGATCGAGCTACACAACCCGCAGGTGATTTCAACCGAGCGCCACTACATACCGAGATTGGTTCAAGAGGCAATTGAAATCACCAAACACAAGAATTTCAACCGTGAAGATGGTTTCCAGTTATCTGGAGTCTGGAACCCGGTGGTACGAATGTGCAAACCACCAAAAAGTGTGTCATCCACTACGCGTCCTGATACCGTCAGTGTTGTGTGTCGAAATCGACAAAATAGTGAGAATGGAACCAATAGTAGTCTCGAAACCAATAAAAGAGTGCGAAAGAGGGTAGATCGATTTATCTGCCAATAACATTTCTTTTACTCGTGGACTTCAGTTCAACCGTGATCATGGTGCATGCAACTGTGCCGAAATATCGGATCAACTCATCAAAATTTAATCATGGTAAATATCCCGTTGTTTCATAAAAAAAGTGTTAAAAACCATGATAGTTTCAAAAGTTGTATTTTTTATTGTTTGTTTTCACATAACTTTGTCATATAAGGAAGGTTCCCAGATTGATCCCATAGAAATTACATCAAAATCGGTTCAGCAGTTTGGCCATGAAGCCGGTTTCTCAAGGTTTTTAAACATCACTTCAATAAAACATCTACAGGTTGTAAAAAAGCTACCACTGAAAACTGAAGGTGCCTTTCATGTGTGCTATTTCAGATGAATATCGGTGTTTTTTTTTGGATATTTGAATTTGAAAATTTTGTAAATTTTGAATTTGGAATTTTGGAAAAATGGGTTTCTGTATGAAATACCTCTCCTACCGAAGCGCTTGAAATTTGCCCGATACAAAGCAAAGGAAGGAATTTATGCTAACCATGCAGATAACATCTATTCCGTATTCCGTATTGTTAAAAATTTCACCGTAGTACTTTTCGATAATCGACAAGCTCGTTTTTAAGGTCCCTTGTAGTGGTATAAATAATTTTTTGGTTAGAAAGAAATATCATTAATTATTTATTAGGAAAATTTAATATGAAACTAAAGTGTATTCGCCTCGCCTTGGTATTGTAAATAATTCATTTGGCTTCGGGAGCGTGAATACAGTTTCATCTGATCTGCCTCCGTATCCTTTCCTTGAACGTATGCATAATTCATGAAGCTGTGATTTCCTTCGCGATTCCATTCTCCTCGAATATCGTACACAAATCATGTAATAAGTTTCTTTTATTTTACATAATTGTCACGGTTAGGTATCAAATATTATTTAAGTATACTATTCGCGAATAAATAAATTGCGAACAGTACCCAAAGTCCGTGTTTTGCTACCACATTTCGTTACCAAATGTTGTTTTCGTTTCGCCTACGTGTCTCTGTCTTTTGTATGGAGAAAAAATGAGACAGCAAAAACACGTTACGTAGTTAGAGTTGTTGTCTCATAAAACGAAAACAACATTTGGTAACGAAATGTTGTAAATGCACTGGGACTTCGGGTGCAGGACATTCTTTCGAACCAAGTGTGGTAAATGGATTTTAAGTGCGCCTCAAAGAGTACGCTATAGTTTTATTATGTCTATCTGAAGTAAGTACAAAAGTATTCATAACGTTAAAATAAGTGGCCTCTCAGCAAGTATTTCCTTCATAAACCTACCTCCGCTGCCTTATCTCTACATGCTAGTTTATCGCGCAATTTCTAGTCTATTGGTTTACCTAACGTGATAAAGGATGTAGGTAGGTAACTACCATACTAACAATATAGATAGCTAGTCAAACCGGTGCGCGGTGTTATATCTACCAAGATACTACGACGTTGCGCAAAAATGCGTAAAAAAGGTGTTAGGTATGTGTTTTTGTGTCTGGCAGAGTCAGAGCATTTTATTTACTTTTCTGCGATTTGATTTTTATAAGGTTAATTGCATCCGTTCTCCGTTACAATATTTTTAAAAATTCTAGTATTAGGGTTATTTTATGTACAAGCTATATTATTGTAAAGTTTCAATAAAATCCATTTAATAGTTTTTACGTGAAAGAGTAACAAACACCCATCCGTAGTAGGATATACACAACTAATATTAATCTACAACTATGTTGTCGAAAGACAATGTGCTAAATTATTACCCGTTGATTATTGATATGAATTTGGCCCATTACTGGTTCGGAAGTGAGTGATGGATGTCCCATCAATTCAGTACAATTACTCCATTAGATACGAACTTGGCATCTTCCGCCCGCGTGCCGATATCGGAAATTGACATAACGACCTTTGAGTGCTTTTCTAGGCCATTCGCTGACATTTTGCACCCTCGTAATATTCGAAACGATTAATTTTGGACTCTGTAATTTACAGTTTGGCACTGCTTCACACTTTGGACACACATTTACGTTCTCGGTAAATCGATATTTACCTAAGTAGGATATGATTGGCTTGACAGGCAAAATCATATTGGGTGACGCAACAAATATTCCCATACCATGGCCAGGACAAAACATGACTGAAGGAGGACTTCTAAGATTTCTCATGCATATGCGAAGACAGTAGGTACAGGTATTTTGAACCTAGTAAAGCCTAGTAAAAAAATATATGTATTCATTAATTGATCCCTTATCTTACAAATGGACATTATAATATGAGTAAGTATTTTATTTTATCTACTCTACAGATTTCCAGAAAATTATTGAAACTCGTACCTACATTTTCCTTACAAATCTCTCAATATTTACTACTGTATATTGTAAATGTTTCAGTTTTATGCTTTACCTACTTGAGTATAATATGCTCAAAATAAGTATCTGCAAGGTTATATGTAGGTGAAAATAAATAAAATAATAATAACATCAGTGAAAATGGAATGAAAGTACCTACTAACAAGTACACAGACTTCATTGATACAACGGTACGTGGGTTCGGAACGCGGGCGTGGGTGCTAGCTTTATTGGAATAGAAATGGCCATGTACTAGCGTCATGGTCCCTATCAACTTGCACAAATGGCCTTTACATCCGGCCTAGATTTGAGCCCTCGACCCTTTGCAAACCTAACATAGCCGAGATTTGATCAATCATTTTAATAACTGACTGAACCTGTGGAATTGGAATATATATTTTAGCATAGCATTTCACCGAACCTCTCTCTTTTCTTTTCAAATAGTTCAAGTTCCAGTGCTTGAATCATGACACTATTTTTAGGTGAGTTCTATCCTCTCGGAATCCAAGAGAGGCAATGTCAGGACAATCACCTTTGGGTTACCTACAAGCGCCAACAAACAAACTCAAAGCTACACTAATATTTAACTATTCAGAGTCGACTCACTAGTGTAAAATGTGTGAGCATCTAGGTATGTCATCATTATCAGCATCAGCGATATGAAGAAGTCCACTGCTTAGGCTTAGGCTTCCGTTTCTAGAAAAAACGATTTTGTCCCTTTAAGCTATGTAACGGTATATACGCTCTTTTGCGAATCATTTTGGCAAAAGACAGCCGTTATCTAAAACATTCTTGTTTGTATTTTCTGCAGACCAAGCCGAGGGCTACGGGATTTGATTTACTGTAGGTTAATGCAAATCTATGGTTCGAAAGTAGACGGTTTCCATGTTCCGTGGACGTGCTCGTGCGCAAACACGGACACGGTGTTTGACAGTTTAATACCACGCCTTGAAGCTGAGCTATTTGATTCAATTATCTAAAGCGTTAGAAAATTGCTCTCACATTCATCAATATGATACCTTGCACGAGTAATAACTGATATTTCGTTGTCAAAATTATAAATAATGTGTTTTTATATTCACGTCATAGCTTCCTGCTCTGTGTTTTAAAAAAATATATAATATACAGGGTTATTCATTATTAGCTGCAAATACTCAGGAATTAGGTTCAACAAATAAAATAAAAAATATTTATGAAATGATTTTTTTTAAGTTTTGTTATGAAAATCCCGAGAAAATCGATAAAGGAATCATTGGCACCTGACCTATTTTGACCTTTGATCCGTGCCCGCGTGCCGTGAGTGACACTCTGCGTTCAGTCACCGCCTGGGTGGGTCATCGTCCTGTTCTCCGTGGCAATCATTATGCAATAGCCGTAAAGAAATTAATAAAAATAAAATTTTGATACAAAAACTTGAAAATTTTTTTTAATCAAATTTAAAAAAAATAATTTCATACATAGTTTTTATTCTATTTGTTGAACCTAATTCCTGAGTATTTGCAGTTAATAATGAATAACCCTGTATAAACTGAGTGGTTTTTATAATGACAAAATTAAATTGGCTTTTAAAATCGATAAATAGCACATTTAAAACAAGTATAAATAAGATTTATTGGTTTAATGTGACGCAGCAAGAACATTAGTATGTGGCAAAAACTAATAAAATAAATAAGTACAGGTACCTACTATTTGCAAAGCCTTAGCATCTAATCGTTAGCCGGATACAATGATTATCTCTGCGGTATCTACTAGCCTAATGATTATTATAAAATACCTCAATAGGACTATCGTTACTAAACTAATGCATATTAGATAAACACTTATCTCACGATTAGTTGCTTTAACTGTTGCGTTAGGAAACTCGTGATAGATTATTACTTAACGATGAACATGAAGTTTTAGTCGTAAGTAATGTTAAACATAGGTACCTATATTGCCAACATAATAATTCATTATAGGCCATAGAAAAAGTATGTTCTAATGTTTTTAATAATTTTTCTTCTTTGCTTTACTCTAACACCAATAATGCATATTTTAATTTGTAATTTAAGTGCAAAACATATTAAAAAAATACTCTATACGAGTACATACCTACGCTAAAGAGTTATGATGCTTTAATCTGATCTCTTCAATAGGTTATTCATGAGTGTCCTTTACTGCAATAGTTGTAAGTGCTTGTAGGTAATTGGTAAGTAGGTAGGTAAGTACTTAGTTTAAAAATAGAATGTCAATATTGCGAGCAAAAAGTTGAGCCAGTCGGTATACTACCTGGTTAACTAACAAAAAATATGAGTAGCTAAGTACTTACCGTAACCGTGATAGTGTCGTATATCCCATTTTGGTCGGAGCGTTGTGGCGGTGTCGTGGTGACAGACTCCGAGGGTATGGTAGCGAGGAGCGACCGCGCGGGCGGTGGCGACAGCGGGAGTGGATCTCCATTGCGAGCCCACGTCCGATGGATTTGCCAGCTGGTGTCTGAGAAACGGGCCCTGTCCTGCAAACAACATAAAAAATACCATGAATGATAAATTGGTATTACTTTTGGTGACCTCAAAAACAACGCTGGTTGGTATAACCATCGTGTGAAATGAAGAGCATAAATTAAAATAACTGACATTTTATGAAGACTTGCAATATTTTTGTAGAGTTTAGGAAAGTTGATGGGATTGTGGATACGATAAAAAACATAATAAATTATAGTATGCGATATAATGAAAATTTAAAGCCATAATTAATAATAGAAGATCAAAAACCATATTATTCAGGCCATAGGCATAGAACATACAGGTTTGAACAGAATAATAGAACTCCAAGTACGCTCCCCTATACTGATGCATCCGTATGAAAAAGAGTGAAATGTATAGGTATCGGCAAATCGCATCTTCAAAACAGATAAAAAGCCTTGCACACATCTTAGCGCTCTGCAGTGGCGATCAGTAAAATGCTGTCAAATATGACAGCAATATTTGCGCAATTTGCTAAATCACTGTCGAAACCTATCAGCTAATAATATCTAAGCAGGTATTCATACAAAGTCAGTGTCGAGCTCGAAAATACATCTTTACTCAGCTGAAAAGCCACTATTAATGATGCTAATTACATAGGTGCTGCAAGCGAAAAACTACATTTGCCACGCTGTTAATAGGTGGATGGTCCGTACTGAAGTCTCGTCATCCGCAAGATCCGGCTCGAAATGATAGAGTTATTTTTTGTGGTTTCTTTTATTATGCCGACAACAACACGCTACTTTTCCAATTTAGACTGCTATTTACTGACAAAGATACAATCAGAGTTCTCAAGTCACCTACTTAGTATTACGTACGTTATACTTGGCGTACAATAGTACATTGTTACCTGAGTGTTGAAAGTCACGTTTTTTGAGTCCCGAGACGGGTTTGGCGCCAGAGCGTTAGCGAGGGCGCCAATGGAGCTTGAGGGACTTAAAAGACTTTCACCCGAGGTAAACACTGTGCTTTTCATTACGAATACAAGGAAAGTAAAAATAAAAACATGAAAGAAAAATTTGTGAAAATGAAGATTGAATTGCCGCCTTCCCAGTTTTTTTTTTCTTTTTCTCTGGCGGGCCTTCGGCTTCGGCTCGCCAGCATTATTCAGCCATTATTTTCATTCTCATAATTTAAAAAATGGTAAATGTCAAATCTATGTTATTTTAAATAAATAGTTGAAGCTATATATTAATCAAGTAATTTAGAAGATATATTATTTATTTAATACTATCTTTATGTTATTTAAATTTAAATTTTACATTGCGCTATCTTATTAGACTTTTTAAACTTCTTACCGTTGTAATGGGTTTCCAACCTACTTGCTGAATAAAAAGTTGGAATTTGGTTCAAGGACCTCCTTGCAGTTAGAAAGACTTTAGAAAGTTGGAACATGGTTGAATAGAATAGAACTTGTTTTTTTCATAATTTGACAGCTGTCAGTAGAAAGCGATTCTCCCTAGGGCTGAAAGTTTTACTTTCAATTAGGCCCCTCAGGCAACTTCAGACCTACTTTCAGAGTATGAGTAATGAAAAAGTATAATACCAACGCCTAAGCTCGGTACAATCACCTCTAATCTTGCAATAGAAAATTGAGAAATAGCTTCATTGTTTGTTCTTAGTTTAAAATATGAAGAGGCGTAACCCCTATTTTAATTTGACATTCAAACGGTTTTGCAACAGAGCAACACTTTCTTAATCATATTTAATTCTCATCACGTGCGAGACGTCTTAGCTTAGGACATCTCTGTAACACAAACCACAATAGTACAGGATACTTAAAATAACGGAAAAGGCGCTTGGCACGTTTAAACTAGACAAGTTAGGCAACCTAGAGACACACTTGCTAAATGAAAGCAATCAAACCAATAGGTACGATGAGCAATCAGATCTATTGTCTTATCAACTCACCAGCACCACCATTGTTAAGTAATTTTTTTGTGTGTGTGGGTATTTATCTTATGATTATTTAAACAGACCGCATCCTAATTCATTTGGGCTCAACTCTTTGGCTCTATTTTTAGCCTTCAAAAACAATGTTTCTTTCAGGCTCTTGTTTTTGAAGTCTTGTGTCTTTGTATATGCTTAGTTGATTTAGCATTCGAATTTAGAAACAAAGATGCAGGTCTCGATATTCGCGCGCAATAACCACAAGTCATATTATCGATCCATCTCCATTTCAGAAAACCATTGATTTATGAGCCAAACGCACAAAGATTCAATCTAGATAATTGGTATGAAATTGAATAATTATACGTTTGATAACTCCTAACCGTCGCTCTCCGTAAGTGAATATTATAAAGATTATTGATAAACTGCTGATAGCAACGCGACTGATGGTCTCAAAGTAAACACGTTCTAAACATGTGTTCAACGCAAGTTATTATTATATAGTTTGTTGGAAAAGATCAAAGTGTTGACCTTACCGCGATGATCTCAGAAGTCATGGCATGTAATAATAAACATACAATTTACATAAGAAAATACGAGCGCGCTGCTCGGTCTGGCATTATAGTTTACTAAAGCTATAACGGTATAGTGTTACATCAGATTTTTACAAGCCGTAAAGGAAGAAACGTAAACTGAAACATTACTGTTTCAAAATCTCCGCTCTACATTATGTGAAAATAGCACAACGGATTAACCATCAGGTAGATAAGATAGTAAACAGCCCATGTGTAGGTAGGTAAGGTAAGGTACATCGATGTTGCAGCGGCCGACGCGTAACTCCTATTATTGTGTGTTCTGTGGTCCATGCGTGGGCGCATGCACTCAACCTTTCGTTACTTTCAACACGTATCGGCGAGATAACAGGAACTTAATAAAGCTATCCAGCCGCGTGAACTGCTTGTTCGTGATAATTTACGTGTTTCTTTTTCGGTTACGCGGATACTTTAGGTTAAACACGGTGTAGTAACTTATTACTACATTCATCTGGACTCTAATTACAAGAAGGCTTTAAATCATATTTTTCTCACTCTCACTTTCAATACCTTCACAGACACAGATTTATCTAGGCATTTTGGCTCACGTATAGGATAATAACGACACGTTTTTGCTAATGTGACACATACCAATGTTGTATACTATGCAGTCACTCCAACTAGCGAAATTGTGAGCAAGTATACCAAAACAACAGCCAAACCAGCTGATGACATTGACCCATAAATATGTGTGATTTTGCGTGTAATAATCGTCACCTCCATTTTAGAATACATAACATAGAATAAATAATGGCAGTGGGTTTTATTCTAGCAACAAATCACTTTTAAGTGCTTTAATAGTGGACTATGAAACCTGATGAAGTAATTCACACAATACATGCTATTGACTAATTGTTTATGTTTGGCATTGGTTCCCTCTCTTCAACGAAATCTTATTTAAAGGAAAACCAAGGTACTTGAGGCAAGGTCCTAGAACCCCAAACAGGAAGTCGCGACTTACAAATCTTACGCTGGCAAGCAAAAATATTAAACTCCAGCTCTAGCCAAAATAATGGAATAGGATTGAGTTCTAATCGAGATCGTTATGCTTAGTGGCAGTGAAACTGTTCGAGTATGTTCAGCCAGTGTTAAAGCGTTTATTGCTGGTGTCATTTTACACACATCACATCTTTACTATGCTAGATAGATAATTACAAGTACCTACATTGTATAATGCTGTACCAACGTACAACAAGCACAAGGTACTTGTGAGTCTAGTATGTGTGTCATCAAGCCGCATTTGAAATGAGGTTACTGTTTACTCGCTCAATTTACTTTCTTTGGAGAAATTGTTTATTAGTTTTTTATGAAATACTCGTTCGAAAGACATAATTGGAGAAAACTGCATCAAACCCCCGACAAAAGCTAAGCTATTAAATTTAAGAAGAGAAGAAGAAGCACTATTTTAGGCGTAAAAGTAACAAGATTTGTCAATTGCTAAAATCTACAATCCTGCAATCACTAAGTACGACAAACAGCCAGACCATTAGCAAGCACCAAAGGTAGAGCATTCCGGAGACATGTCGTGATTCCGCGACATCGCGTTTCTTTTATCCTTATGTCATCTTGCAAAGAACGAAGTCCATTAAAATACGACGGTTGTTCTACCTAAATGTATGTGTTCTTTATATACCTTTTTGTTTATACATATATATTATCCAAAGTTTATGTCAGACGCTACACAAATATTTTGTATACTTTTGAACAACCGAAGACATTATCATACGACCCCACTTTATTTAGAAAACTGTCCACTGGCTTGACCGCATGAATGAATGTTTTGCGGATGGGTTGAAGATTGACCCGTATTTCTCAAATTCTTATGCAAAGAGTGACTTTTCCAGAAAAGTCTCCAACGAAAACACCATCTCTGATATTGGTAACTTGTCAGTTATTCATTTATGTCTTGCCTATCACGGTAAATCTATCAACGTAGATAAGTCAAAGCTGATTGCTGAACCTATTATTTTAGATGTTGAATCACCAATACTTGTTTTATTTCATTTGTCACTTGGCATTGAGACGTGAATTAAAATATTTATCTTATACCTTTAAACGAGAAAATCTTGTATATATACATATATATATATATATATTTAGGATCTCGGAAACTGCACCAACGATTTTCACAAAATTTAGTATACAGGGGTTTTCGGGGGCGATAAATTGATCTAGCTAGGATTCATTTTAAGAAAATGATTATTTCTTTCCGAGTTCAATAATTAAACATAAACTGAATATGTGACTGCTCCTGCCATCTATTGACGATTGTGAGCAACTAACTGCAAGCATGTCCAGCAGATGGAGTTGTTCAGTAAGAATATACCAGTAAAAATGATAATATGACTCTTATGATTTCTTAAAAATACAAATTAACGAAAAAATTCCGAGCGAAGCTCGGTTACCGACTGCTAGTCAGAGTAAAACGAGTTTACAATCGCACTTCAGATGTAAATGTTTTATTCTATGTTACTTCAGTCGCATTCGTTTGGTAGGTTGGTTTCTTGTAGACTTTGTAATAGAGCTTTACTTACAACAGTATTGGAAATCAAATAAACATTGTTGTTCTCAAGAACTACGTTTGATAATGTATGGAAAATGAATTTCTATTCCTGACTTTCATGTTATGATCTCAGAAACCTAAATGAAGTTGTTTTGTTTCTTACATACTGTTGACCGTTTTGGTTAGGGTCGCTGGGTCAATGATAAATTGATTAGCATTCGTAAAAGCCAATTGCCAGTATACTTGGGTTTTTACATTTACTCGTAAATGCTGATAAGAATAAAACATGTAATAAACAATTTTGTAACAGAGTATTTGAACATGTAATACGTGTAGAATCTGAGGTAACAATATCCTTCACTTTACCGAAATTCGATCCCAAACAATGGCAAATTTTCAAACTTGACTGGTTATTAAGAATGTATGTCTGGATATAGAGATCCTGTGCAGTCAGGAATGCAAAATTGACTGATAAGTTCTCAACTCTATGCAAAGTGTATAAGGCTCAATAGTGATCACCGTCACACTGTTCTATAACTGGGCTGTGCTACCAATAAACCTACTTCCGTAAGCCACAGTCTCCGATCAGTATTCTGCTTTAGATATATTTAGGCTTACCTATAGACAGATTTGTATACGATAAATAATAAAACGAATTATATTACTAAATTATAGTTATGTATGTAACGGCATTCATCTTCCGCTATATCCTTCAGATTTCATCCCGAGATTTGTTTTTATTTGAAAAACCCATTATTTCTGTCGCTCTTTCCCTAAAAAAGAAAATTGACAATCTGACACCAAAAATGTTACTCAATGCTCAACGTTCATAAAAAGGACCAATGACTCGAACAAACACTGAATCCCAACGAAATAGTGAATTCAGAACGATCGCCCGTGGCCTCCGTATACGATAAGATAACCTTGCCTTTCAATTTGTTTTGCAAAGTCTTGAGCGTGCTAATAGAACGCTTATCACTGATCCACGTTCTTCAAGGTACCTAGTACCAATACCCAGGTACCTAATTTTCTGGAGAAAAAACTGTTAGTATAACAGAATTAACTACTTTTTGACAATAAATAACTTAGTAGTAGGAACACGGTTATGGAATTCTACCAAAGGGTCAAACTTTTCTGAAATGAACAAATCATCGATCCGATCTGTGATGTTATGTTCATTATCGTGTAACCTTGACTCAAGTCTGGGTAAGTGCAGTCCATTTTTATAGGCAGGTAACATACCTAGTTACAAAACTCGTAGGTCGCCACCTAACTTTTAAAATGGTCTTGCCTATGTATTATCTGAGATCGTGCTCTGAAATCAGTACCTCGTGTTCAAAGGGGTCGTCAGTCCGCGGAACTCGTTTCTTATCAGTGCTGAACGACAGCCTCCTCTTGAACAGCTTCATCTCTGCCTCGCCGGTACCGGCTAACAACTTCTTTCAATCTTACAACATATTGCACACTTTTATCTTTGAAGGTCAAAGATTAATTATTGATAACTCTAATCACTTTTGCGTGTCGAAATTGCGGGAAATAATTTTCGCGCCATAAAGCGTAGTGGAATGGACACAGGATGTTAGAAACTCATTATGGTGCGTGTGGTGCGGCCTGGCCGCGCGCGCCTTGATCACTGCCCGAAGTTCGCAGACTACGGCGTCGTCGGCGCGCTGGCCCTCACCTTCGCACCGCAGGGCGTCAGTGTATCCGCCCCTCAAGATCCCAACATCAATCACCATCAGCCGGTATTAAATCCCTTTATAAATCACCACATAAAACTACATAGCACCTTTACACCCACTGGCGCGGTAATCGCCTTTCACTAGCAATATAATTTGGCGCACCGAAACGCTACTAGGTAATTCATCTTCCTCCATCCGAGTGTAGAGTCTACACTCGGATGTCTACACTGTAGACATTAACAGCTTACCTTAGTTTTACAACTACTTGGGTAGTTCTGCTATTTGTGATATTTTGGTTACTGCTATAAATAAATGGTTATGGTAACAAATTGTATAATGTGTAATGTCTGAACGTAATTCAGCGTGTGCGCAGGGCACGGCCTAGCATCCGGCGTTGGTTACCATAAACAAACCAAGCTATACGCTAAAATTGGACGACTAGAGTCAGCTAGTGTTTGACATATGTCAATTAAATGAGAAATGAGTAAACAATGTTTAATACCAACTAAATTCAGTCAGCGTAACCACTACTATCTTTCAATAGTGTTTTGATAAGAGGTAACTTTACCTTATAAGAGGCTGTAACGTCTCTAGCCAACACGTCCACGTAATTATATATTCAATTGTTTGCAATACGGCACGGCTTAAGTACATTATGAGCGTCATCTGTTTCAGTTATTCTGTCATCATTGTCATTGATTCAGTACCTTACCTACCTAATACTACTGATAAGTATGGGTAGTAGGTATTCTAAAACACTTAACCTACTACACCCTACTCGGATACCAATAATACATTAACAATTAAACAGTGCGGCGACTGAGAAGTTATGCTAAAGGCAAATGGTTTAAAAAGCGCATAAATTTCACAACAAGCAACGAAAATAAATCCTTGAGAAAATGTAGCTCTATTGTGGTCACTGCAAGAATCACACAGGAAGAGGAATGTAGGTAGAGCCCGGAATGTAGCGCTTACCGCGACGCGAGCCTGTTCATATTTGTACTGTCGTTAGAGCTTTCTAAACCTTCGCCATGGGTTACACTGACCCAGAGGGTCAAACTTTTAATAATCTTTTATTTATCGCGCACTACAAACAAACGAAACGACTTCTCTAGGCGGTTAAAATAAATTCGGCGTTTGACGTTGTTTATTGCATTCCACACAATCGTATGCAGCAGATGTTTTATCGTCCACTTGTGTATATTTTTAAATCGAATAACCAAAGCGTTTTCTTTGGTATTGCGACGCTATTGTGGCATTACTTTATCTGACCCGAATATTGCCAGAATGGCGTTAAAATCACGTCAGCTGATGACGGCGTGGCTTGCGCTACGGAGACCGTGCCACTTTCTTGTACTCGTCCCATAATCATAATGGGAAGTAATTTCGTCAATTTTCAAGTAAACTGCCTCTTATATCAGCCATATCTCGCAGCTCGTTTCCCAAAAGCCGAACATGCGAAAGTTAATAATCGACATCCAAAGAAGCCTCCAAAAATAATTGGTTTAACTTTAAATTAATTTACCTTACATAGTTTTTTTGGTTAGCATAGTTTATTGGTTATGCTTGGATATTTAATTTTGAATGTATGTCCAAAATTCACCACAGTTAAAGTGTTTACCCATTTTGAATATTAGCTGGTATAATAAGATTACTAGCCTTATCGGTATTTCTTACCGCTTGCTGTAGCTGGGCCAGTAACTGCGCACTGTTGGCGGGATCTGTGAGCTCTACCGCGTTGGCTACCTGCAACAAACACAAACATTCCTGCTCCATTAAATGGGTCAATCGCTCCCGAAATCCCCCGGGAAGACATATTGACGACGCGCAACCGCCAACCACGCAAACTCCATTCTCATTTTGGAGAATAAACTTTTTATCGTGAAAATTTGATTTAGGTTAAAACATGCGTCTTTTTGGTATTTTGTGATATTAATTTAAATTTACCAAAAGCCTGTAGGTTAGGTAGGTATGTTTTATTTAATTGGCAAAATGATTACTTACATTATTATATTCCAAAAAAAAAACGGATTCTTGTCTACGACCTAGGTACCCAGTTACTATAGAATTTATTGTAGCTCAAAGCTACTTCATTATTTTTTTATAGCGAAGCTTTTGAAACAATTGGTGTTTACTATAAGGTCAAGTGGGGTTTGTCCTCACGAATCTGGTTCACGTACAGGCAATTGAAATATATATGTTTAGCCGCATCGACCTTGCACCAGTATACCTTGAGCCGTCCGTTTCGCGAATAGGCTTCACCTTGCCAAAACTGACCACACAGGCAAAGCTTTATAACATAAGTAAAACCGATAGAGATACGAAAGTGATATTTAATAAAAACCTGTGCCTTGGGCACTTTTCATGCATCTTATAGTTGATGCTTTTCATGACTTAGTCAGCTGTACACGTATTGATCATGTATTTCTATGGATTAGGCTGACAAAGCTGTCAGGATTGTATAGGTGCTGGCTAAGCTTATTCCATCTAAAACCCTGTCTCAGGTACCATAGCGTCAAGTAGGGTTTGTGTAATCACCAGTGGCTAAAATCATCTACATTAGAGCAAAGCCCTGTTTTTTTATAGTTCATGGGGCAAACTTTTTGATTTTCAGATTAAATTGAAAACGATTTATTGATTAGTGTATTGGTGGTATTGGGTTTGGCTACACCACAGAAAAAAAATAAGTTCAGAGATATTTACTTATTGCCACATTGCAAAGTATTTTATAAATAATTAAAAGTGCCTACTCAACTAAGTTAAAGTTACTTTTGAAGCTCCTGTACACACTAGCAGAATTTTTCAAGGTAAAATAGGCTCTAATTTTATATACTCCGGTATATTGACATATCGTCAGGTATACTGGGTTGGGTATACAATAAGCATTTCACAAGACAACTCCCCAGATAGAAATAAAAACAAGGTTAGGTCGCAATGCCCGTAGCCTCGTAACATAACTTTGAAAGAACGTCTGGTTTTACTGCAGCCCCCGGGACCTTGCTAAATAACCCGAAATAAAGCTCATGGAAAATTGACTTGGACTTTTGTGTTTGTAACTATTTTGTTCATTTTTATTTGACTACGTATTTCGAAAAGAAGGAGCCGTCCCGCCTAGAAAAAGTTGGACAGATGAATAAGAAGAAACAGCAGGAAAGCAATGGATGTCTGGCAATGAACGGAGACGAATGGCATAAATTGGAAGAGTAATTTACCGGAAAAGAAGAATGAAGATTGAGTTAGTAAACAACACAATGATAACATTAATAATTATTTTTTATAGTAATTTAAGGGTATTGTAATCATTAGTTGGTAAGGCAAATAAATAGGCGTTTTATTATTATTAGATTATTTATTTCGAAAAACACTTCCCATAAGCTTTTGGTATGTCCCAAATTATAACAAAAGCTTAGAGCAGATTTGCTTCTTACTGTTCAGTTTCTTACGAAAACTAAGTCAAGGGAAAGCGTACGTAAGTGAAAGTGGGAAATAGTTCTCAAATGGACATAAAGCGAGATTATCCAAGTGTTTACGTTTAGGTGCGAATCAAATCGCTTCAGGGCACCAATTTGTTGAGCTATTGTCTGGTGGTGCGGCATACATACAAATAGACCTGGTCAACAATGCATATTTGTTTCAAATGTATATTTTATGCTAGAGCCAATAAAAAGTATAAAAGTAAAAAATAAAATAATATGGATTAAACGCGTATTTACCGCGATTACCTTTTTTAAGAAATATAACAGTTTATTCTCAATCTACAAGTCACAAGTAAGTACCGATAGCTCCTAGTTATATACATATTTTTTGCAATCAAATAGTTGTTAGCCTTCTATCAGATCACTGGTTATCTGACGTTAGTTATCTGCAAGGAATTAAGCATACGTAACCCCGTAAAGTGCATTCTTAAAAAAACTGGGATATTCAATCAATTATTCATTTAAACTATTAAGTATATCCGTACTCGTATATGTGGCTGAGTATTTTGATAACGATGCGTAGTGATTTATCTTCAATGGTCCCTCTCTAGAGACTAAAGACGTATATATTCTGATTAAATTATGGTATTCTCAGGTGCTTCAGAGCTTGTACCGTGTAGTGTAGGTATGTGTTATTATGCAAATAATACTCTCTCAAAGGCGAAATGTATATTTATGAAGTCGGTACATCACGTCTCAGCTAAACGGTACCTGAGTTTACCATTTTAGGTGACCTTTTTGCACCCAGTTAATATTCAAGGTTTTCACAACTGCGACGTAAAATTCATCTGGATAAACAAAAAATACCTACTGGTTGTTCAAAAACATCTTTAGAAGACGACATACCTCAAATAATAATTTGCAAAGTTTATTCTGGGTTCGTATTTGGTTTGCTCTAGTGTTGGTATAACTTTCTTCAGTTTATTTAGTTTTAATGCGCACTTTGTAATAATAGCATTATGTACACCATATCGAATCTAAAGGCGACCGTTATAGCACTTGCGTATGAGTAATTGTTGAGTGTCAGGCTACTTAAATAGCCTGCTAATGTTAACCCACATCAAGTAAATAGTGAAAAATATAAATGAAGGAACATTAAAAGCTTCCGGGCTTCAAAATAACCCGTGGCCCTTTCTAGCCGATAAGGCTAATTTCCTGCCTTTCCGAGCGCCGAGCCCATCATCCATTACTTTCCATTAGCTGCGGGAATTCATCACATACGGATAACGTGGCCGTTTCAAGGAGTTTTGTATAAGTAACACAATCTTTCCGACAATCCCCCATAAACGAACTTTAGCGTTACTTTAAGTGACCTATTAATAATATATAATAGCACTGTTTAAAGTTAGTTTAAAGTTAACCCTGACTACTATTAGGTATTTTTTCCGTGGCTCCGTCGGTGTTTTTCTTTTTATCTTTTGACGGATTTTTATAAGACAGACTGCTTTAGGAAATTATAAAGTGAACCAATTATATTCCTAGCAACTATGTTCGTTTCTCAATATTGCATATACATAGACGAGATTTTTCTGCATTAGCGCTTTGATATCCATAACATTATTGTTTGGGCAACTTCGAGCAACTTTCCAACAATAAAACCGCATTCAAATCGGAGCTACGTACGAGGCCACACACAAACAGACCGACATACCCAACTGCTGGCTCAAACTTCTTTTCTGTTCAGAAGATTAAAACGATACTATTTAACACTGGCAAAGTGGGTCAAATGATGCGGGATCCGTAACTCAGAAGGTAACAAAACGGTGGACATCGGTCACCGGCAGCCGAACATTTTTCATCCTCCAGCTAATGAGGTTTTGTTCTCTTATTATCTCATGGTTATAAGTTACGTCTAATTGGTGCATTGTTCATGGGATTGTGTTTAAGACAAAATAAATCGGAGCAACAAAGACAAAATAAATTAAAAATAAGAGCTGTATGCTGGTAGTAAAGTTTTATGTCCCCATAAATTGTGAATTTTCTTTAGAGGTCAGTTCGACTTTCAGAGGTTTGACGACCAAAAGCGCAAACATTTTCAAATGGAGAGTGACGGGAAATAGTGCTCTTTAGTCGAACAGTTCAACACGTGCTACGTTGCAATTACAGAAGTAGTAGTAACTACTGAAGTGCTGAATAAACTAAACTAGTGGGGGCGTCACAATCCCTAACGCCTCAAGCACCATTTCACAATCACTCTCCATCCCCATCCCTAAGGAGACACAATCGGCCTCGTTTGCATAATCTTATCGACTCAAGATTACACTGTTGGATTGATCTGCAAACGCCCTCTAAACGATTTTTAAATTAAGAACAAACAAGAGATTGCGCATTTTCAATCGTGAACAAAAAAGGAGGTCCTTTACGTTCGACCTTGGCAGGTAATTTAAAAATAATTAAATAAATCATGTTCGAAAATATACCCCTTTATTCGATTTAACTTATTCAAATTAAGTCAATCATGGTCAGACAGGTTGAGCGGCATATAATTTCCAGATCAAAATATGTACGTTTTCATTATTATTAAGATATGATAATTTTATTTTATTTTACCTACACTTCTGGCAGTATTTCGGTACTGCTAGCTAGTCTCAGTCAAACGAACCCCAAGAAGCTTGCTTAATACTACTCTGCGGCTCGATGGTATAATTACAAGCGTGGTGGTCCCCGTCCAAACGGCAACTCTTCACGCTGACAAAACAGTTTCGAAACACGCAGTACTTTGCATCTTCCAACGTACCTGCCTACATAATTATGGGAATATATTCTTAAGTCAGCTGTTCACCAGTGTTTACCGGTGGTTATTGCAACCATCGGATAAGGAAAATGTATTGGCCAAAAATAATAAGCCGTTGAGTCGGCTAGTGTTGGTGAACTCCAGTTTTAGCAGCCGGCGACAGTATTTAGCAACTGATTACGAAACTGTGATTTTAGCATGTGAATTCTATGACGTCCTGCTTGCGAAGTTATGCGTGCTTCTCGAAATTGAAGCAAATCGCAGTTAGTTCCTATTTTAGTGTAGTTATAATATGGAAAATCTTTTATCGCCAGCCAAAGAGACAAAAAATTAATTTTATTTTTGTATAAATCCTTCTTGGCGGTCTGTGATTCGTAGATCATTATTTTTTTCTCATTGCTTCGAATTTTGAATGTAGGTTTCGAAGTTGAAATTTGAACTTCGAATCAGCCCTGCTAATTCTGCAACATGCGGCTCGTTCGGATGATCGCTAAATCAGCGTTCGATTTTCAAATTTTTTATCAAAATTTGTAAATTTACAGTGGATTCAGCGATCGCGTGAACGAATTGCGTAGCGGGAATAGACCCACGGATGAACGAGTATTATGAGATTATGAGCAAATTCTTATTTT
Source organism: Thera obeliscata (assembly GCA_947578465.1). NCBI lineage: Eukaryota > Metazoa > Arthropoda > Insecta > Lepidoptera > Geometridae > Thera > Thera obeliscata. The sequence goes on from OX387924.1 coordinate 7,765,569, forward strand.
GATTCTTACTGGATGGAATGGAAAAAAAAACATTTTGAGTGGAAGGCGTGAAGAATATTGTAGCATTTCGAGCAAAATATTTGAAATTTTCACACCAACTTAGTAAAAATAATGTGCCAACTCCTAGGTGGAGCACGCTACGCTAGTCTAATTTAAAACTTTAGATAACTTCCTGTGATATCGTCGACAAATTGCACTTTGTAAAGAAAAGTTACTGCAGCTTAGTAACTGTCAAGAAAACTATGGATCCGCTTTGGAACCAGGCGGAGCCATCTCCGCAGCTCGTCGAAATACTTGGGGAAGATAATCTTAAAATATGATCACAAAATAATAGAACATTTTTAAAATTCAATAAAATCGACGAAGCAGTCGCTATTATAAAGTTGGTTTCTTTTTAACTCGAATCCTTTTTCAAATTTTACGGTGCTTCGTTGTAGATGCGTGGCTTTTGCGACTTTGAATAATTTTAATTACAACCGTGGATATGATTAGATTACGACATTATCTACCTATAGAATTGTCTGTAAGCCTGTGCTAGCAGAAGGCTAAAGGAGATAGGCCAACGCAGGTTCAGAAATAAATAGCTTTATAATAGGTTTAAACACAGAAGTTTAAAAAACAGGAAGCGAACGAAAGATAACTAAAAGGATTTGCTCATTATTTCGACTTTGCTGCAAAAGGCCATGTTGTGTAACGATTTCATAGCTTGACCTATTTTGACAGGCCAGCGTTAAAATTGAATAAGTAAATTGGGTTATAGAAATTCATAAACTAAAGACATACTGATTCTTTGTAATTTTAAGGAAATAAAAATCTCCCACGATGTGGCTTTCGGCTAGTCCAGTCCATATTTTGCCGAGCTTCCTTCTTACAGTAAAGTACCTATTATACGTAATATAAACGAAAATACACGACATTAAATTTGGAGATTTTGTTGTTTTCGTGCAATAACTGACGGGTAGGTAGTACCTAAGTATGTCTCAATCGTAATTCCGCGAGATGACATTGCTGTCCCAACAAATTGAGGTGTAAATCAAAATGAAATGAAGATTGCCGCGCCTTTCCAACATTCACTTATGCCAGAGTTTCCTAAAAAGCGGTCAATTTCATTTGACGGCCGTCATATTACTTGTAAAATTTAAATCGCTTGTAGGGTTATTAAAGGTGTTTTTTTTTTTAAATCGACCGATGGCAAAAATAATTTTGTGAAACTTGAGTTTTGGAGTTTTATAGAGATCGTACAGTGTGTAAGGCGAAAACCTGTTTGGTTTCCAACTGTGTATTGCTTCTTAACAAATGAAGCGATTAACGTTTCCACAACGTGTATGTTTAAAATAATTATCTATCTACCTTATTTACTTAATTAAATAAACAAAATACACATAGATAAATATTTAATATTCATAACGGCCAATTTCATCTTAGTTGACCAGGTCTTTCCTGTGGATTAGGCTGACTAAGCTGTCAGGATGGTATGACGTATGGGTATGGCAGACGTTTTAAAGTGATTCTTGTATCGTATTGAATAAACGTTTATTGAGTTGAATTGAACTGTACAGCTGGGTAAGCCTATACCATCAAAAATCCTGTCCCAGGCACTGTGGCGTCCCGTAAGTATGGGCATGAGTAAACACCAGTTGTCCCTGACGCTGTATAAATCATCTACAATAGTTGCAAACGCCTGTTTACTTTTTTTTCATCTTAGTAAAAAGAGAGCACTGGAGGCCCAGTGGAAGCGGCCTCGCCTTCCGATCCTAAGGTCGTGGTGGATTGAAATATAGTGTACCAATGAATTTTTCTGTGCAAATATGTATGTGCTGTGCACTGCGTCACTCTAACGGTGACGGCAAACTTCGTGAGGATACCGGCATGTCGTAGAACGCAAAAAGTTTGAAAACATGACATGTGTCAAGTCCACGAAAGCTTTGAAGCGTACTTAAAATCCTTTCACCACGCTTGGTTCGAAAGAACCAGTGACACTGTCAAAAGAACATAGGAAATATGAAAATTTAAAGGTAGGTAGATCTAGCTCACCATTTTCTTGTTATTTTGAAGTTTGATCGCATTTCAACTTACTCAAATAAGTAAGTTACAAATAAGTAAATACTTACCTACCTACTTATAAGTAGATGGTTGGTAGGTATAATAGCAAAATAAAGGGCTCGAAAGATTTGATAAGTACTATCAAAAAGTACGTCAAATCAAGCTTAGAAAACGTTACGTTGGTAATTTATAAATGACGTAGTAGCACATAGTAAGGAGCCATGATTACTTCACAGATCCACACACGCAGACCTCAGATAGAACCGTTGCGTTGTAAGCCTTATTAGTCATGGCCCATTACCAAAACCTCATATTACAGCAATTTTCTGGAATATTTGAATAAATCTTAATGACTGGACTATAATATATGATCAAATGAACTTCCAAGTGAAGTTCTATCATTATTATATGAATTGCTTCATTAGAATATATGATTAACACCGTAGTTTCCCTAATATACTGGGTAACAACCGCACCTTTTTTAGAGATTTAAAAAACAAACATTAAAACCTATTTTCCATCTGCTCAGCCCCGTCGTAGGTACGTCAATTGCTCATTTCTTTAGAGATAGTACATAATGTAATAATTACAAAACTTTTTATGTAATGGGAGGCGCCTTGCGCCAGGGAGGGGAGGGTATCATATATTCTAATGAAGCAATTCATATAATAATGATAGAACTTCACTTGGAAGTTCATTTGATCATATATTATATTTCATTGCTTCATTATTCATATATGATTAACACCGTAGATGTTAAGAGCAGAAAGTTTTGGAATGAAATACATAGTTATTGCAATAACTATGGATTATTTATTGGTAAGTAATCACAAACAATAATCAGTTAAAGATACAGATAACAACACTGTAATTAGAATGTGATAGCTTCTTATTCAATTTAACCTGTCACAAATAATCACCAACAAACATATTGATTGATATTAGGAATAATTCAAAGTCAAAGTGTATATACATATTTGTACAATCACATAGTACTGGGTTGGCAATAGTAGTAAATTTTAATGCATTACAATAAACTTCCTGTATATAGGAAAACAGACGGACCGCGTGAATTCACCTTGGTCCTGGATGGTTCTCTTGTAGAAACTGAGTTACACCTGTTGTATCAGCCTGCGGTCATGCGAATAGTTTCTACACTGACGCTTGAGTAGCCCGCAATCAAAGTAAACGCATGTCGTTTACCCACTGTGAGCGCCTAAAAACGCTGACATTCACAACACTACTCTCTGATAGTAATTGTTTAATCCATCACTGATATTCTGTGATGTAGAAGCTGTGAGTGGACGTATCGGCGTCAACTCACTCCTTGCTATTCATAAGGTTCTACAATTTTTAGTAAAATAAATTTAATCTGAAATAACTGTACCCGGACAGATACCCATATTATTATCAGCTTTATCGAAATATAGCAGAAATAAAACCGCTTGGTTTTCCACCAGGGGAGGATGCTTCAATAATATCTGCTATGACTATACTAATACTATCAGGTATTAGAAGATAACAGGTTGTCAACATAAATCAGGAATAGACGTCTGGACTCAGTGGCTAGTACAAACCGCTAACAATTATTATGATTAATATTACTTTTCTCAATCTTTCTGTTTTAGGAAAGCATTTTTAAATAAGATTCAAAAACACCAAGCACTAGAGTACCTGGGACTTGTAGTAGCTCTTAATTTATAAACTTAACGCATTCGTTTGACCCGGTGCTATTTACCCATACGGGCTGACAAGGCCTAACGGTGGGAAATAATAGTGCCTTACACAATGTGTCGTCTGAAATGTTAATATAAGAAATGTGGTATCTTTCTGTAGGTTAGAGTATTATCAATGTTGTTGACAATGCAACACTGCTACCAAAGCATAAGCGAAGTGTTATATATTATTATATAGTATATATTATAATCTTTCCCGTGTATGAGATTATAGCCTTTGAAAAAAGATTGGCAAAAAGTTTTTATTGGGGCTTAAATACTAAACATCTGTAACTAAGAAGTCTTGCAATAACGGAAACCATGGTTGCGATGGCCAATAGGAAAGAATACACCAGTATAACCATTTGCCATTATAATGACTTTTTTAGAGTATTAAAAAACCAGAAAAAAATAAAAACAGTGGGAAGACGTAAAAACAGTCTGCGTTCAAGTTCATTGTAAAAATGCGTCCACGGCTACCACGTCGGAGTTCTGTGTCCATGAAACATGTCTCTGGTGTACTTTGCGCTATCATGAGATGCGAGCAAGCCAATTTTTGGTAGACCGAAATATTGTACAACGTCACGAAAGACCCTATGAGAAAGTGATCGTTCCGTAACTGGTGTGAATAATCTAAAGGCGGCGTTCACGGAGTCCACGTTATAATTTATACGTATGAGGCGAAAAAACCAAAGACCACTTGATCGCACCACCTTCGTGTTATCCATGCGTAGTAATATTGCGCAGTTATACCTATTTCAGGCCCAGAAAATACTGCCATTAACCCATAAGTTATTTAAATGGCATGCATTTTTATCTTTTGCAGCTTTCTATTTGCCATGGATTAAAACTAACAGACAGCGCCCCAGCCTGCGTTGAAAGCGTCAGCATAATAAACTCAAGTTCAAAAATGTTCTTACCCATATCCAATGGCCATAAAGTTGCCATCAATATTTGAGGATCACCAGAAAAAATCATCATCTAACATAATACTAGGTAGTGTAATTCTGTTTCATAATTATCATGCCTTATTTGGTAAAGCAACGAAGTTATGTCGCTCTAAAATCTTGGTATATATGAACTTAGCTGCGGGGCACGTGGCGACATAAAACTCTGATAGCTCCGAGCGCACTCGCAAATAGAACATGAAGGTCATTTAGAAAACTTTGCATTTAAAGCCTCATCTGATTTTATCAAGGAGAAAAAATTAGTATCGTTTTAATCTTCGAATTCAGCGTCCAGGTTCTTGAGGCGTTTATTTGATCATAACGCAATTGAAGACGAAACCGCAACAACATAGTATAATTTTCAATGGCATTATTAGGTAATCCGTCTTTATACGGAGTGCATACGTTACTCAATGCATGCATCATAATACATTACTGCACGTCGTCTTGTTTTCGTGTATTTCGTTGAATAGTTCATACATTTATCGTACGCATCGCTTACGCGAAATGGCATCTAATGTTGATGGAAAACCGTGATAACTCGGATAAGTAAAGACTTCCCGCATGATTTTAGTGAACATAAGTGCAACAGAAAACCCAAATGATAATACTTAAGGAGTAAGTAGGTACGTATTTTAGCCGAGTTATAGGGCTGATCCATCAAAAAAAACTGCATAGTAGTAGGATGCACCCTCTAAGCCAAAGGTGGCTAGGTATTACCTTGTACTACCTTGCCTGCTGTACGGCAGTAAGCTTCCATTTTAAAATGCTCGATCTAGATGTATTTTGTTCATGGGTGGTAAATTTAGTTTAAAACCCTTGTCACCGAATAGGCTTACAATGGAATGAGGAATATCTCTGATTATGAATTTGTCACGTGACACAGATAAAAGTCACCAGTGTCATGTCTATGCTTTCCTCAAGAAAACTTGTTCTGAGGAATTGATGATTGACAAACAACGGTTCGGAATGGAATATAGCAAACATTTTGATCAAATCAAGTACAAACTATTGTTTGTTACTTAAAACCAACAATCATAAAAGTGTGGAGATAAGTCTACTTGCATGTACCTGCGTCCATGATGACCTTGTGCCTGGGCACGGGTCTTGACACACCACACTGTTGTGTAGAGGCAGGAAGCTCCTCATGTCATCAGTGGTCATCTGCTGTAACCTCCTCGCCCCCTCCCTTTTTTGCCGGATGTCAAGGAGGCGCATTCCAGTTTCACTGGTAGGAAGTTGATCAAGTAATGGTCAATGGAGCAGTGGGCTCTTGTGGCTTAGCAGGTTTCTTTGGATAGCGTTGAACCAAACAATAAACCATCTCGTTCGGGCGTCGCTGATCATAAATATTATTATCATTTCATTTAAAATTTATTTATCAAAGTATGGAGTGACGAGCCATATTCAACTTTGCGTGGTTTAGTAATGCGAATGACACAACAAACGGCATCCATTGCCGAGATATTTCATGGAACATGTTATCGCCCTTGAGCAGCAAGTCTCTTGTTGACGGCAGTGACCCGAACCAAGTTCTTGCTGGAAAAGAACCAGCGTTAAGCATTTTATCACGACTCGAACCATCAGTACTGCGGCTGAAAATTCCCGCATTTAACTTTGATGATTGTAACAACCAACAACAAATTATCCAGTACTAAGCAGTCTTTTAGTAACTTGTCCTTATTTTCTCTAGGATTCCTAGTGTAAAAAGTGCCACAAATATGGACTGCGGTCTCGTGGACTTACACCTGATTGTCACATGTCTCGTGGTCACGCAACATTGCAAAGGATCGTACTTGACAACTTGTCAAGTATGTTTATGCCTAAGTCAGGTGATTCGGACGTAGATTCACTACAAGCGAAGAGTAGTTCGGGGTCCAGACCAGATTATGTGCTGGCAATTTGATCTACATAACAGAACAGCATCATTCAGGGTAAAGTATTCGGTTGACTCCGGCCGATATGGTTTCAGATGCAGTCGGTGCTGGCTTCGATTTAGTTATAGTCACTGTCCTTAGCTATTTCATGATCCTCGTTCCCAAAATTACATTTTGCAAATTGAGGTTGTGAGGAATAGAAAAAGTAGGTAAGTACTTACTACTACCTAGGTACCCGAGTACCTTAAGTTCGCAGAGGAACATTACAACTATTTTAGATTGTATGCATTTTCTGCTTAGGTCATCGTTGGAGACTCGCAGTCAACCCCGATGCCATGGTTGGTCATATATTTATTTTTTATTCTGATTTGGCAAATGTCAACGTTAGAGACCCGCAGTCAATCCCAGAGCATTCCAAATCAGTTTTACCAACCTTCATCATTTTGATGATGAATCAATCCAAGAAATAATTCTTCGTTTTCTTGCATAATTTTTCTATTTGACACTGCACACCTTTTTTGGCATATTGCTCAGAAGGTGCGTGCGATAGTTACCGCGCACAAAAAAGGAATGTGAGCAATTGACGTACCTACGACGGGGCTGAGCAGATGGAAAATAGGTTTTAATGTTTGTTTTTTAAATCTCTAAAAAAGGTGCGGTTGTTACCCAGTATATTAGGGAAACTACGGTGTTAATCATATATGAATAATGAAGCAATGAAATATAATGTAAGTTGGTCACAGTTATAAAGATTTTACTCCACTATTAAAATTAATTCATAACTTTCATGGAAAAGTGATCTTAGAGATGCCTGTGAAATTACTGGCTTGAGAGGCTGAATAGGTATGCCTTAAGTTTATGGACGCAGGGCATGTTCCTGAATGAAAAAAAAATCAACTTTGTTACATGCGATGGTTAATAGGTACTTAAGATCAGGCGGGCCATAATAATTATGCTTATTCCATCAGCTAGTTCTATTAAAAAGAAACCTTACCTACTTATCCAAGTACAAAGTCAGGTATACGTAATGGGAAGTTATCAACACATAAACACATAAAACACATAAAGTATCTACCAGAGCAATCACTTTTTTTTTTCATATTCTCATTACCTCAGTCATTAAAATATCTGTTAAGTGTCACATATATATTTATCTTCCATCCATTTATTAATTTGAGAGGAACTCATCTTTCAACAACTCAAAATGTTAATCATTAACTTAAAAGAATTAGTTACGATTGTAAACTAATAAAAACTCGATCAAAATTCGGAACGATGCTAACAAGAAATCGATTACTGGTATATCACTTTTTCTTATGATATCACGTCTCATCAAGATTGGATCGTAAAAAAGATTTCTTCTTTCGAGCTTAAATCTAAGGAGATAGAGTCCAAGAGTCAAACAAAAGCATAATAAAAAAATTGCAAGTCATTGAAAAGTTAGCCGAACGAGCAATCTGCACGCGATACTAATTTATACATTTTGGGTCTTATTAATAATCCTGGCGTAGCGTTGGACTAGTTGATCCGTGTTTTGTCTCTTGCATTGACATGCAATTGTCAACTCGAACCAATGTGACAAAACACGATTTAACAACTCCAGCGTTGCGCCAGGATTATTAATAACACCCTTTAGGTTTTCGTTTGACGGACGTAATGGTAGAGACGCGGAAGACGTTCAACTGTTTCTTTAATCGGGCTAGCCTAATAATTTCCATACATAAGTAGGCAAATTGATATTGCTCTGTCGTACTCAGAATATAGATTCATGTCGAAGCCGCAACACCAAAGTTAAGAGTCGAAGACCATGGCAGACCCGTTGGTATTTCTAACCCTGCGCTAACAAAGTAACTTAATTTATTTTTTGTGTGTTGCTGGGGCTCCAGACTGAGACCTAGTGATTGTATGCAAGTTCCGGGTCATTCGGTGTTCATTGATGTTTCGTACGAGCATAATTACGAGACACGCGTATGAGAATAGACAGGAAATGCCCTGCTTTTGTTTACGATGATGTAAGAACTAACAAGTTTCCAGTTTGATTAGAAAATTAAAGTTTCTTCATGTCTTCTGTGATTATTTTAGCATTATTCTAGAATATAATGCTACAGTAAAATACACAAGTATTTTTTTATGATTAATTTTAAAACCGGTTTCGCCCCGTCAAATCCGATAAATATAATATGAGAATATGATATAGAGTAGAGTAGAGATATGTATATCTTGGTAATTATTGGTTTTAAGATGTGTGTGTACCTCCACCTACCATTTTATCAACGTATAACTGTACCAACCCACGACAGCTATCAAAGAAAATATCTCTAATAGCTTTATCTGTTTTACCTAAATTATTTACAACATTTCATAACAATTGTTTATTATACAAACGTTTAGAGGCAATCAATTCACGCTGGCATCAACAAACGTTTCCCGACTTATTGCAACAACTATTTCAGTCGTTTGTCTAAATGGGTAAGTTTATATTCTAGACAGCAATTTAGATTATATGAATGCAGCAACATTATTTCCAATTTGAATAAACACAGTCCCCAGACCGTTGGTAAAAATGCAAACAATGCAGACATTCGGTGCGGTCTTCGCAAACATATGGGGGCTCGTCACCGCAATTAAATGCAAACAAAACTAACACGATCAACGAATACCGCAGGATATAAATAAACGGACGTCTCACTTGGATTTATCTCAAATATGTCGCGTATGTCGGTGCAACTTTCTCTTGCCACTTTTTAACTTATGAATTTTTATTGCGAATTTCGCTCCGACCTCATGGGCTCCGAAATCGAAACAAGCGAGACGACCTTGCATTGTTGCCTCTCCATTCCATACCTCCTTAGGCATGAATTATTGCCCATACCTAGACTACGAAATGCGATAACATAAATATTTGTGCAGACATAATACCTATACTTACATACCCTTTGTGTTGTTTATTATTATTAAGTAGGTGTGCGCTGAAAGATTGCAAAGTGAACTGAAAAGTCCTCAAGGCATTGCAGTTAGATTTACATTAAATTGTATCCAACTGTGCACTTGACATTTTTGAACACTCGAAACACACTTTTACAATATCACTAATTATTATTGTAAGCTTGCTAATGATAACTTCAAAATGTTGACCAGAGTATCTACTTACCCATGCAATAACTTATCATATTTATAGGTAGGTACCACAGACCATTATTAACTTCTATTGCCGCTGGCAAATAACTTGACTTGGGTTACGTTCAAATTAACCATCATTACAATCTAATAGCCTGCTGAATTTACAAAATGAATTGTTGGATGGAACGTGCCATTGTATGTTATTATACAAATGGCAGATGGTTCCCTCGAAGATAAACCGCAAGCTTACACAGATTTATTTGTGCATGATGCCATCTTGTGTTCCATCTGCTTTTTATCAAGTAAGCACTTACTCTAAGCTGCACAGCCGATGTAATCGCACCTGCCAAGAGGACCGCATCACTAGAAGACGATTATAGATCTCATTATAGATGTATGAAAGCTACGAGATGAACGAGAACTCGTAATATGAGCTTTGCGTCACGAGAGCTTCACGCCGCAGTTAATCTCTGAGGGCTGGAGGCTGGAGCTATGTCCCCGGAAACTGGGTGACATTTAAAGTATCGACCGACCCACGGAAGGTTACTTAACCCACCTACCACGCCATGAGATCTCGTTGTTTGTATTACTGCCGAGAAAGGATACTACACAAAATCTAAAATCTAACGAAAAATCAATAGAAGAAGGCAACTTTTTATTACATCGATAGACCTATAAGTACTTTTTAAAGCTATTCTTTATTTGCCAGAATCACCTGAAGAATACCTTATCATTAGCTGCAGTAAAATATTAGCTATAGTATATTAAACAATATGTATTTTGTTGTGTTGTGTGTTGTTTATTTAGTATTTTGTTCCAACCATCCAACTAGCAAAGTCTAACTTCCGTATTCATACGTAAATCAAGCAATTTAACGGGTTTGTCGAGAAGCGGGTGCTATCAGTCATCGGTTCTAGCGCGGTTTACCGTCGAAGGAGTCTTACGGTGTCCGTTACATAAGCTTCTACGCAGGGTCGAAGCCAGGATACAGTTAGAGAAATAGTTGATAGACCACGACTGCCACTCACCTTTTTTTTGGTGTTTACCTGGATGACCGTTACGTTGCTCTACTAATAGGGTCTCTAAATATTATACCCAATTGGTTAGGTAAAGAAGAATCACGACGAATCGATTTCCTGCATGCTTCCTAAACTAAATGTCGTCTTCGTATTCAATCAAGTCATTCCTATATTATTTTTATTCCAGTTTGCTTTGCCCCCTGGATATTATTCTTGCATCGTCTATCTCACAACCGCATTCCCTAGCATGTCAATCAATCTCGCCAGACTACGCAAATAGGCAAATGCTTATCAAAGGCAAGATTACAACACAAGGAAGTAATAACAGTGACCGGCTTAACAAAATGACTGCCATTTCCCTAGAACATGGGCGTAATGTTTACTTTGTCCAGCTAGGGCTTATAAATTGGCATGCTAAGGCCATGAACGCCCATGAACGGAAAATTCAGCAAAAAGATGCCAATTATTTAAGTCTTAAACAAAAGGCAGTTTTCCAAAGTAGATAAGAGTCACAAATCACAACGAAGAAAATTCCCTGCATCCAATTTCAGACTTTCTTTGTGGTCATAATTTGACAAAATTTTATACGAATTTATGGCGCAGCTCTGCCTACACAAAAATACTAACGTGATATAAGAAATGTGGTTCAAATATTCTTAGCGGTAGAAAAATAATATAGGACAGAAACATAATAAAATATACTCTTAGGTCCAATTTGCGCAAAACGAGCCGTGATTGCAGACAACTTGATGGATCACCGGATTACCAAATTAGTATTCCCAAACTGTTGTTTCCTGTGGGGTTAAAAGTTATTTTAGACTCTTAATATCCTCTTAAAAAAACAAGCCAGAATCGAATTCAGCTGAAGATTTTAAGAACCGCATTGAACAGTACATCACGACACAGTCATGAACGATGACCGTAACCTTTTTCAATTCTAGTATTTCCCACACAGATTACTTTTGACCTATCACTCACATTAATATTGTGGGTGAGGTAATAGCCTCGATTATGGAATGTATATAACAAGGGTAGCACCAGTACCGACCAGTTACCATCAGTTAGCAAGGCTTGAAATGTTACCCTCAAAAATATTAAGAGTCTGATAGCATGACAAAAATCTTTAGTAAGTAGTAGTTGTGTAAAAAAAGTAGGTAGGTAACTGAGAAGATATCGGTGAGAACTTTTTTATTCCATTTATGGTTGGCGAATGGACACCTTTTTAAAAACATAAATCTACTTATCATCGTAATAATAATGTATCATTAATTCCAAAAGGGTTATTATTTCGATACAACAAGGCGAGGTATTCTCGTTGTTGCCGTCGAAGGCAAATACAGATTTATGGTGATACTGGTTATTTCGAAAGCTGGTAATTATTTATACAAATTGTTACTTAAACCGATTATTAGGGCAGCGGTAAAGAGAGATATAATGGGTGTTTTAGCTGGTACCGCACCGAGCGGCCTGCCTGCGGGCGAATTGCCCTGCATAGTGCCTGAATCATATCTCATACATATTCAGTTTATTCATAGAAACTGTAGAAAGCCATAATACACCTTTTACCAGCAAGTTATTTGTTTTTCAACGCCCATTAAAAATGATCCATGCTGAAAACGTTATCCCTTTGTAGGAATAATGATTCCATAATAAAAACTATAGAACCTTTTTTAATTCTATTCTTTTTATCTTTAAATTCACCTTTGACTTCTTTTTCACCTACCTTTAAAATGAAATCCATAAATACAAAATACAAATTTGAGAATAGAATATCTTACTTTTCTAGGACACCTATTATGTCAATGTCATGCTATACGAGTACCTATGACCTGCGTACCTTTATCAAAGGCGAGCCGGCACTCGAGCCATTTTATTTTGCCATTTTATTTGTTCGGCGAAGTCGTTTGCTAGCGAACATGAATAGAAATGAAATATGGAAAACAAATCTATTTAGACTTTCAAGGTAGAGCTGGAAACACACAGCCATTTAAATATAAATGAAACAGAAACTACTTAGGTAACCATTATTTCTTAGCTCATAATATAAAGATTAATGAAAAGGCTTACAATTTTCAAGCCGGCGCGTATTGTAGTTATACCTTCTCAGCTTTATGAATACGAACGCAATCTTAAAATAATCTGACGAATTCTACATTCATACCAAAAGTGAATTTAAATGCACAACGCGCGGAAACATATCTCGACTCGACGTTTTCAACAGCTCTGTAAAAGCTGAACCTCAAATTACGACGCCTGAGCGCTTCCAAGATGAATAAACGGATGCATTTCCAAATTGGGAACACACGTACATTAATGTTATTGTAAAGCATGAGAAAGTTTCAGCGTGTGATGAGAGCTCTGATGTAAAATCCGCCGAAATTACAAATTATTTACAGATCATCTATCCGATTATTTAAAAAAAACTACAGATCAAATTATTTAATGTATCATGCGTCTGGTACTGATTTGGATCAGTTGAGCTATCTCTAGATCTATCTTGCTACGCCCTTACAGGGTCATGCATGTCTACCTTAGAGCTCAATAAGACCTGAGCTAATATAAATGTAACATGACGTATGCAATAAATAAATTAATATGAATGGATCGTTCCTAACGGTCTGGCTCAACTGTTTCTTGTGTATTTTTTTTTTATGTAACTAGCTGATGGAACAGGCATATGGCCCACCTGATGTTAAGTGGTAACCATCGCCTATAACAAAGCCATGTATTTTGTACATTTTGAAATATTTGTTTAATTGTAAGTTTATTAGTATTAAAATTTTTACTTTCAATGTACCTAATCATCAAGAATATGAGAAATCAAAAAAGAAATAGTAGATACTATAGATACCCTGTCACCATTGGCCTAACTATTCGTGGTTTCAAACATTGGATAATGCTGGGTATTGCAAGAGTTTTTTAATAAACTAGGTACTGTTGGTAAATAAAGACAGTAAATCTTAGGGAAAGTAGTGGAGAGATTGCAGGAACGTATGAGACTTCTACCGTATCATTGTCTCGGCATCTTTGACCCGAGGAGTCGTGATCAGCCACACGCCTTGATACCGAATATAGGTTAATATTCCACCCGGCATACATTGGAAGAAAACGTACATTTATGATTCTTTAGGTAGGCTGACGTCAGATAACCTCTACAGAATATAGTTTGTTTGGGCATGATTTTTTATGCATATCTCGCCAAAGTATACCTATAATTTTAGTGTTGAAAAGTGTATTTCGTAACATTTTAGTTGCATCTAGTTTAGAATAAATAGTTATGGTGCTAATCTAATGTATTGAGAGAGGAGTATTAGTTTTAATTAGCTCTTGACTTGTTATTGAATCATTTGCTCTAGAATCTAGAGTCTAGATGAAGACGAAGAAGAATTAAAAGATATATTTACCCGCAAGTCTGAGCTCCCTGAAGAAGTGGAAGTGCTGCTGCTATCCAGACGATGCATCGGGTGTGCATTTCGATGCATTCTGCTAAACTACGGATCACACGCAAGGTCCACAAACCGCTTACTTGAGCAACGCAACACAAACGTTCGAAGTTGTATAGTTCTTGTTCACTTTCCTACATTTCCACCGGCATCCACTTAGCTTTCTACTTCATTTAGCAGTCATTATCATAAGCACACTATCTTTAGTAATCTAGCGGAGATAACTTCCGCATGCGACACTTCACAGTACTAAATGCTAGAGTAGATGAGACAGCCAGCTGCTTTGATTGCAAAGAAAGTGTTATGTAACTGAATGATTTTAAAATAACGGTTTCACACAAAGTACAATCCTCAACACCTGCGCATTGAGTAATGGCATACGTGACTCAAGTAGGTACTAGTTTATCGGCAACACTGGAACACAACAGTGTTATCACTCACAATCGTCAACGATATTGGGAGACTATTTTTATTTGATAAGTGTTTCACCTTGAAAACACAATGAATGAGTGAATGCAGAGGTGACGGCTGACAGATGGGAATGGAGGAAGAAGACATGCTGTGCCGACCCCAACTAAAGTGGGGTAAAGGCAGGACGAAGAAAATGAAGACGAAGAAGTGGTTTTACCTTGAACGGTTTTTTTTGAGGTATCGCATAACTTAGCGGCTATCATTTGGAACAAACTTTCCGGGATGGTTATCTACTACGTGGCATGTTTACCAACACAAACATACCCTTAAGAATGACAGCCTGCATTGACCTTAAAAATGTATCATTAATGTAGGTAAAAAAGTAAAACATGATAAATATTAACAATGCAGTTGAATATTACGAGACGGCTTTGCGTCCTTGCTCTATGATTGCATGCGCCATAAATCACAAAGCCATAATAGTTCCGATAAAGCCCTAGCTAATCGAAAAGGCTGTTGGAATCACATTGGAATCGAGAGAGGACGTAAATCAAAGTAAACCACAACAATAGAACCGGTAGTGGCTGAAGTAATGTCACAGCAGGTCGCGATCGGCCCTCCAGCCCGATGTTTTCAATTTCCTGGTGCATGTTTACTAGAATGTTGCTTAGGTTTAACTAAGATCTTACACATATTATGAACATAGTCATGTTTGATGTGTATTTAGGGTACAATTCCAATAATACTAGCGTATTTTCACAATGAAGTCTAGTTACGAAAATATATATTTGAAGGTAGAGTCATGCTCTACATTCGATTAGAGAATTTTATATGCATTTCATAAAACGAATGAGTTAAGCAACTAGTTCACCTAAGATTTTTTTTTATATCTAACCTACGATTATAATCACCATGATAGGTTCCAACAGCGCTTAGAGTCCTTATTCGGATGTAATGTAATGGTTCAATATTTGCACAGATTTCGCGAGTTCGCCGGAGCGTGGCGGGCCCTCCGGCGGGGCTATTTATAGATACGAAGGATTTAATTTGGTTTGTATTTAAGGAAATTTGCGATTGCGTGTCGTGAAAGTGATATTCGCGAGCGCGTGGGTCTAGCGGCGCGCGCGGCGGTACTGTGGTTAGGCAAGTTTGCGCGCGGACTGCGAGCGTTGCACCTGAGCCCGCGCCCGCTGGACCTTCCTTCACTCACCCATTAGGGGACGATCATCCGCAGATACAATACTTCCACGTACGGTCGCGCATTCCCTTCCCCATGCCTGCCATCAATGAACTAGCGGCGACTCCGCGTGGCCTCGGATCGGCGAATACTGGCGAGGTTACAGCAACTTTTAATGAAGCTTTAAGAATCGATAAAGCAGATTATTGGTCTTATTTTTATGATTCAAGCTATAACTACAACTGGTAAACTTTCTCCCTAAGTGCTGGAGAACTATTGCCACCGGTCGCTATATTTTCGAACAGCCTTTAAACCAAAGATTACTTATCCTAAACTTTTTACTACTAATTCCTTTGAATTCTAAAAAAATCACAGAACCTTTGGTCTGTCGATTTGCGGATAATAATACTTACATACCTAGGTACTCCTACCAACTTAACCAAGTACCTACCTATACTCTCAGTCGATCTAGCTTAAGGATTCTTGGAATCATCTCACTAACCGGTGCTGACTCCGTCATTTGCATTCTACTCTGCTCCCGCACACCTCGTTTCACTCACGCGCACTGCATTCTGCATTGCATGCAGCCTGTCAAAGCTCTCACTGAAATGTGGCAGCTTTTAGACGAAAAATAGCAAAAGAGCCGCGTTAAGCGCCTGAAGAGCAATATATCCCAATCAAAACAATTTCACCATAGTTGTTGTAATATGGGCTAACCGAGTAACTGCTGGCTGCCCTACATGAGAGAACTAGAGTAACAGCTACTGGCGATTGTCTGCGCTGAGTTATTATGTGCCTGGATACGCGTTTGTTTGCATAAATGTTTCAATGAGATACGTCATTGCTTTTAACCGTTAAGGCCTGCGCACACATAGGTCGCTGGCGATGGCGATCAGTGAAACGCTGTCAAATCTCGCTGTCAAACTTGACAGCGTTTCACTGATAGCCATCCCCAGCGACCTAGGTGTGCGCTGGCCGTTAGATGCGAAATAAGACACTATCACAATTGAAATAAATACTTTGCTTGTTTATAATTGACCATTTAATAAAATGATTATAAAACAATTTGCTTGACTGATTCAAGCTCTTATTTGAAGTTGAGCCAAAGTTCTCCTGAAGACTTTATGAAAAATAACAGTCCACTCTCTTTTTCCAAATCAAAATATTAATCTTTATCTTGATATTTAATACGGTCCTAAGGACCTACAGATCTTATACAAAGGTGCATTGGCCAACATTTGTTTTAAATGTTTCCTTCCATTTGGAGTTCATTTAAGAAACACCAATTATCTACCAATTTATCGGGTGCTAAAAAAAAGATATCAAGCAAGAAATCTTTAGCACCTACGGCTTAATTAACGCAAAACATTCGATTTATTCATTTTTTATTTATAAAATTTAATGACCTGCCCTCACTTGGTGCTGGTGTTGAGCTGATTATTATCTTACGAAAAAAATAAACACCTTTATTTGACTAAATACCATGTAAGTACCTTACAGATTTACCCGAAATATCATTGGAATGCGGACACAGGGTTTTTGGATCTTGATACAGTTGGGCTCCGCTTAAAAAATATCTTTTGATAATTAAAAATGTGTCAAAGATGTATATGTAACTAAACATTCTATTAAAAGGACTTGAAAAGTTGCATTCTTAAAAATAAAATAAAAAATTGTGAACCACCTCTGACAAACCATGACTACGTGATAGAATTTGAGGATACGCTTTGTTTAGTTACACTAAGAAACATAGTAATTTTCAGATAACACGAACCTACATAATTAAATGGGCAGCACATTTTGCCATAGTATACCGTAATACGTATCGTACCAGTAAATTAACACTTGTCAACTCGGTTTACATTTACAGAGGCGTATTATTCAGCTTCGTTTTTGTCTGAATATTGTTTTTATAGTATAGTTATTCACATAACTTTGACGGAAAATAGAACATTTTTATAGGACACTTTAAACTTATCGATGCGATTGTGACGATGATATTCACGTTTGTTTTAATTCGAAACGTTTCGTTCGTTTTTGATTTTAGCATTAAACAATTTGGTTGTGATTTTATAATTAATGGCTTCAAAAAATTGTAAAGAATTCGATGCTCACACTCGCGTAAACCCTTATTTATACACTTACACTTTCACTTATTCAATAAATTACCAATTTCACAGCCGAAATACGATGACTGTGTTGGTCACTCAAAACATGACTGATAGCGAACAAGTGACAACTTCGAGATAAAGTAAGTATCCATTAAAAGTTTATCATCATATCTTCTAAGTCGTAAATTAGAAGTGCTGTTTACAGACATCATGATGGATTTATTGGATCAGTAGTAGTACGAGTAGTAGTTTAGTGGTGTAATTATCTGTTAGGTTGTGTTTTTTTTTTTAATGACAGGCACATCTATGTGAATTGCGATAGCGACTAGTTTCAGCATAGGGATTTGCATACACCCTCACAAACTGCCGCGAAATTTGACAGCGATACACTGATCGCCATTGCAGGCGATCTAGATTTGCACAAGGCTTTAAGGTGACTTTCGTGGTCAACTGACTGACTCAACCTGAAATAAAATATTAACTAATATATTTAATAACTTTTGAGGGATTGTTTTTAATTCGGCATCAACACATTATATACCTATTGGCGAGAGGAGCAGTTGTATATTTATTATAAGAAGTAGGTAAGGCTTTAGCTTTATTACATGTCCCCTTCGTGTAAGCACTTGCAAACAAGTACCTAGGTACTACAAATGTAAATTTCTTCAAACAGTCAAAAATCGTGTAAGTACGTACCCACTCACTTACATAAGTAAATAAAAGGTGACATCAGCAACGGATGTTCCATTAGCAATGCAGATTAACAGCTCCACGAGGAACCGACAACGTGCCCAAACTGTAAGTACTACCAAACCAAACCATCTAAATATTTATGTCGCACAATAATATTCAAAAGTATTAGGAATGTAGTCATTATAAAGAAGATTCCCTGGAAGAGATCGCTCTCAGCAATAAGGTCGAAATTCTTTATCACAAAAAAATCTTCATAAATCCTGTATTATGTTTCCGTGTGGTGAACTATTGTCCTTTATTGAGAACTCTATTGGGAACTCTTTTGAGTTGTTTATATATTACAGTATATAAAAAACAGTGTAACTGGGGCCTAATTCTCGGGCCGATCTCGATCATTTTGCAATTTTATTTTATTGCTTCTTTTCGAAGAGAGAATGGCATATTTCCTTGAGTAATTCATCAACGACCTCATCGTAAAAGCCTCGACAGCTACGATATACGGAAAACGGTGAAAAAGTGCGGGGTTGTGAAAAGAAGCAATAAAATAAAATTGCAAAATGATCGAGATCGGCCCGAAAATTAGCCCCCTGCTTATTCTGCAAATAAATAATTATTCTTATCATAAACATACATTATGTATGAGTCACAAAAACATGATTATTGAGGCATCATAATAAAAAGCAAACAAAAAGAGCGAACGGTCAGAAAATCCAGCATTTCAGCATTCATAAAGACATCTCAGAAATGCGGCATAAGCCCGCGGCTCCGTTCTGCACGAATAAAGTACTTAGGCTCTCCACCACACCAATAAAGGACCGTGATTAACATCTCGACAATGTCTTTCCGCTTTCGTACTAAGGAATATACCTACCAACAGTAGCTTTTTGTATTCTAGTAAAGAGCACTTCTCGTAGTAATGCAACACATTTGACTAATAAACTGAAAAACAAACTGGTAAAGAAACTGTATGAGTGGCTAGCTAATAAGGCTTTTCATAATATTAGAGAGCTGTTTGAGTAGGGGTTTTGCTAATTAATTATTACTTTATTTTAAATTGTAAGTATTAACACTTGGGCAGTCGCCCCCTGTTTTGATACCTAATCTTGAACCTAATCTTAATTTAATTTTAATAAGTAACTTTTGTAATTCGGTCTCTGCCCCGGCGAAGTGTTTAAACCAGATATCTTCATTCTATAGGACCACCAACCACCATACTTCATATGCAATGAAAGATATTTCATTATTTTATTTTAATTAAATTAGACCCGTGTGTCCTTACTTTCATATTATATTGATAGTAGTGGTTTCTCCAATGGTTACTTGTCTATAGGGTAGTGAAGTGGCCGCTCCATAATACCTGATACATCATCTGTGGTTTAACAGCGAAGATAAAGCGCTATGATTGTGCTCACTACACTGCAGCCGCTGTAATCTTATTGCCATCTAGATTATAATGTACATTTGCTTTAGCGTAGGTCTTTGCACTTTATACTGAGCGGTATAAGCGGTAAAGCGGAGCAAACGGAGTTGAAGTGCAAAGTAATGCGTTAGTTTTGAACTAATGTACCTATTGGAATGTGGCATTTGAAGAATATTATTACTCTATTTTTATTATTCTTCTAAACTATCGATTCTAGTCGCTAGACTAGAATAGTTTAGAAGTTTACTTAAAAAAAAAACTTTCTGCTACTTCTATGTGTGGTCAGTGTGCTTTACAAAACCACACATGTGTTCACACAATCATCTCAACCTTTTGCAGTCCAGTGCTGGACATTAGGTCTCTCCCATGGCGTACCACTGAGCCCGGTCTTTAGCTCTTCCCATCCATTTGCTGCCTGCTACTCTGTGCAAGTCGTCGCTCCATCTAGTCTGAGGTCGTCCTACACTACGTTTGCCTAAACGCGGTCTTACTAACCAATAATAACTTTCAGGTTTTAATTAATAAACGCGATGGAACCTATAATTTAAATTTGAAAATTACGGTGCAAAGCTATACTAAAATAAACTAGGGTTATAAGATATAATTAACGCGGCCATGAGACTGTTTAATTCGGGTTTAATCTCGTCGAGATTGGAAGATGCCATTTATAACAAACTTCAGAGTGTTAGATAACGTACAATTTCAGAGAAGTTTTCGTGAAGATTTAGAATTTTGCAGGATATTTGCGAATTAGAACATTTGCCTATTTGTTTCTTTCCTGTGATAAAAGAAGTACTTGGGGCCTATTTTTCCATCTATGGAGTAGGTAATGCTATTCGTCGAATAAAAATATGTCAATACCTGTTTATGACAAGCCTAAAAAAGAGAAGGAAATATTTTTATTTGAGGGGTAGCGTTCCTCTGTCGATGGACAGAAAATGGGATTATTATGATTTTGATTGATGTGTATTATATTTTACAGGAAAGATGTATAGTTGTAGGCAATAAATATTGCACATCGGCTTTTCGGCTTCGTAGAGCGTTATCTTTTCCTGAGGTACACCACGCTCTATGAAGCCGATATTAGCCAATGTACAATATTTGTTGCTTATATACTATTAATGTAAACTGGTAAAAAGAAATAATTAGATATTCATGATGACCACGTCTGTCTGACAAGAGAGAACGACTGAGAAGAAGAAGAAGACTATTAATGTAGGTTGATAACTACTTCATAATATAAGAGCCTTTCCACCATGACAAAGTGTGCACCCTTCTGTATTAAAGAGCCAATTTGTTTGGAAATATTCGTATAATGTGTGCATTGTTTGCGTAAAGTGGCCAATTTCGGAGGCTTGGAACAATGGGAGCGTGACCGGCGGCTGATCACCATCAGCCCACCGCTCTAACATGGAATAGGAACTGGACTATTCACCATTTTCTGAATATGTTATGTAGCCAAGTCAGGCAAGATTCCTACGCAGAAAGCAGATTGTCAAATGTAGCATGGCGCCTTACAAGCGTATCGCTTTTATATTGTGCTTTCATAATTGATATTCCTACTCAGTTTTTAATGCTTAAGCCTTGCGCACATCCAAGCGATTTGCGATGGCAATCATTGAAAAACTGGCAAATATGACAGCGTTTCACTGATCGTTATCGCCATCCCTAGATGTGCGCAGATCTATTGATAAAAAATAATGAAACAAAAGCCGCAGTGTTTTCATTTGTTTTGAAACAAATGCGCAAAAAACTTCAGCTTTGATATCATGAGCCGTTTTTTATAGTCAGCCAGTTCGACGAGAACAGGGGCCTAATTCTCAGGCCGATCTCGATCATTTTGCAATTTTATTTTATTGCTTCTTTTCACAACACCGCACTTTTTCTACGTTTTCCGTATATCGTAGCTGTCGAGGCTTCTACGATGAGGTCGTTGATGTATTACTCAAGGAAATCTGCCATTCTCTCTTCGAAAAGAAGCAATAAGATAAAATTGCAAAATGATCGAGATCGGCCCGAGAATAAGGCCCCAGTGGTATTCGGCATTCTATGTGAATGAGATCAACGTAGGTACCAAGTCGATGTCACGACTGTCAGTGATATCATCCAGTGGGTAAACTAATAGGCGACGTGTTCGCGAGAAGAATAACAATGATTTTTGCGCACTCTGTTTTATATTGTTAGCCTACACGTCTGATCTACCTTTATGATCCCATTAATTATCTATAAGTGAAGAAATCTTTGAGTCGCCAATTACTTACTCAAACATTTTCTCAGTTACCTACTGAAAACCATTGGCCATAAGATTTGCTCCGCATAAACATTTTGAAAACGTCCGTGTTTCTAAATGGAACTTTTTATAATTTTGTGAGTAAACTTAATCTCATACAGAAATACATAGGTATACTAGTTTCTGGTGCAATACTGTTACAGCTTCTTAAAGTCTTCTATCAAAACGTCCAATTTATTAATTTTCCAGTAGAGTCGTGTTGTGATTGTGACGCTCTCAATTTGACTCTACCTGGCTATTAGAAGAACTGGTTTAAGCGACATCTAGGAGCTGTTCTGAACAACATGAGTTAAGGCCATGCGTGATTGTGCCTGCGCAGTGACCACGATTAATCGTGTGTAGTTTCGAAGACGTAGAGCAGATGGCGCTACTATTCTTGACTCTTACAAAACTTCTAAAATATAATAATCGTTTAAAAAATGTAATAACAACTTTGGTATTATAGTATAGGTATAGGTACATACCTTGCCTTCGCATCCTGGATGGCATACGTATTTGCACACTGAAACAAAAATACAAAGGTTAATAAGGCTACATAATTCAAATATAAATCATATTTCATGATTTTAGTCTATGAAAGACTGCAACACGCAGTCGTTAGCCGCAAATACTGCAGTAGTAGGTAAAACATACCTGAATTTACAGTTTATGTCATGCGCTAGTTGAACGTGATGGGGGCTCTAAACTTACTCTGATGAATTAAGTTTCGTATTGACATTTTCAGTTAGGTAGGTGCACTACTCAGCAAAGTGACCGACGACATTTCGACAAGTTATCGAGTCCGCAATCGAGTTTTCGTTGCCGTGCACTGAAACTCCCCAAAATGTTAGACTGAAGGTCTCGACTCGCTTATCGTTTTGCAGAGAAGACCCCACCGACATTTTCAACCGTGCGCGGCGCAGATGGTGAATAATCAGCTGAAACGCATGATCTTCTCTCTATAAAATATTTTGTCACAATAACCTCTATGCATATGAATGGATTCTTTACGCCACTACAAAAACACTCACACAGAAAGCTTTCGATTTAGGTAGTCTACAATGCTCCAGTTAATTTGATGACTTTTCCAATTCATGACTCCTGACACTTATTTCCAAATCACATTCTCAAATCTACAAGATTTCCTATCAAAATTCTAACCAAATCTGGACTTGGTAATAAGTGTCGTGGTTTATGTAAGGGCTGCTAGTTGGGACTGCGCAAATGACATGAATAAAACATAGTTACAAAGTCCTATGCCTTTGAGCTCAGGCTTACGAAGAACTTTAGTATTGCCTACTTTGGCTTTCAAACATCGTCTTGCTAGTAAACACGTCCAAGGACGGCTCTGTACGTTCAATATCGTTAGCTTTCCCACATAAAAGGTAACTTGTCTTTGGTTTATAGATAAAGCTTTTATCGATATTCAGAAAAGTTTAGAAACTGGTTCAAAACAAGAATATGTTGTGACTAACCTTGAGAATTTTCACTTGTGATTAAGTTTTGTTTTATTTTTGCACAAAACACATAACAACCACTAATATTTACAATTTTGAGCTTGATAAAAAAACATATCATGTGTGAGAAAAATTATAATAGTTAATGTATTACTTAATCCAACATTACTGTTGCAATGCTCACGCTATACTTATCGTTCTAAGTTGAAGAACAGAAATATTTTGAACTTTGAAAAAAAAAACAGGTGATTTCAGCAATAAATTATTATTGCTGAAATATGATTTATATTTCAACTTAGAACTTACTAATGTAAGTTTCCACTCTTCCTGAAAACCGCATGCAACTTATTGTATTGCATGAACATTAAAATTATGCCTACATCGCATGGTTCCAAGGCATTAGGAGTATTAACTTCACTGGAATAGGTAAATAGATTCTTTCTTACCTCTGCAGCACGAGCCTTGGTTATGGACGGGCTGGTGGCACCAATGGCATGGCCGTGGTTTCCTGAAGGACTTGCTTCGGAATGCGTGAGATTGACCAACCCCCTCTTTCTGCAATAAAATTATACAACGTTCATAATGATCACTATAGACTAATATAGGTGTAGATTATTTCAACCAAAGCAAAGACACCCGTAAAATAGCATCTGCTTAGGTTTATGTTTGTACCAGACTCATAAAATATTATTTGCAAAGACTCACGGTGAGAGTCTTAGAAATAAGAGGTTTACTATATAGATATTTCATAGAAAAATTCCTTCAATTGACTGGCCTCTCAGGAGAGTTGGTAGTAGCTCAGCCTTCTGCGCCGTAGGTCGTGGGTTCGATTCCTACCGAGAACAAATTTAATTATGAATGTAGTGAACACGTATAATGTTCTCTGTCTGGGCGGGTCTAAGCATGCAATTACAAAAAAATTATGTATATATAAAAAATCTGCTATCTGGTTCCATAGTACAAGTTCTGCTTAATTTGGGGCTAGATAGTGGTGGTGGATTGTCCACAATATATTTATTTACATTTATTTTTGTCTGAAAATATACCACTTTACAAAAGCCACAAGCCTGTACTAACTTATTACTCCTACTCCGCAACTAGACTAGTAATAAGTACCCAAGTGCCCACAACATTTTGATGTGGCCGCAACTGAAATGAGGTGTTTAACACTTCCTTGTTTGGCCTCGCTCACTTTCCCACAGGTCAGGGCGAACAAACAGCCCGGGGCTAGCGCTTATTTCGCTTGTTTTGTTCCTATTGATGTGGCACATGCACATGGGACAAAGACACTTGCACTTTAAATTCCAAAAATTGAGTTTATTGCCAGTATTCACGAGCATTTATAGAAAGAATGTAATGGAAGTGAATCAAGCGAAAGAGGTGTGTCAGGATCGTAGCAAGTGGAAATCCGTGATCTCTGCCTACCCCCATGGGAAAGCAGCGTGATGTTATGTTTGTTTGTATACGCGAGCAGCTGTGGCGTGTGGTACTAAAAACAGCACTTCAATACCAAATATTTTGTGCCAGTTACTGAGTTTTACTGTTTTGCTATTCGCCAGAGAAAAATAACAAAATAAATGTCTTCGATATCTACACGCTTTACCATTTACCGGAAACTGTAAATACTCCGTGCCCAAGCTTTGGAGCAGCGTTTAACACGAGCGCGTGAAATGAGGTCTATTGTCCTGGTTCTATGCAAGGAGGATGTAAGCAATGGAAGGCTCCGGGCGATTTATGGGCGACCACCGGCCAGTACCTGCGCCTGCGCCTCTCAGATACATCGCAGTCACAATGGATACCGGCACGGCCCTTCAAGCACGCGCTCCAGTAAAGCTCACGAGACCTATTGTTAGTTGAGTCAATGCAGTTTTTTTCTTTTCCAAGGTGAGTTTATTGGTATCAAAAGGACTTGATTTTTGCTTCAGTTTCACCATAAAATTACTTCATATAGCTTGCACGAAAATCACGTTCGCAATGAAAAGAACCATAACCACCAACGTATGTACCTGAGAAGTAGGTATAGGTATTTAGTTAGCCAACCGGAGCAAAATTCGAGCACATTTCAAGAGTTGAAAGAGCAATTTTATTTGATACTAGTGGCCGCCCGCGGCTTCGCTCGCCCGTTCCCGTAATACCCCGTTCCCGTTACTTTTTCGGGATAAAAAGTATCCTTTGTCCTTCTCCTGGTTCTAAGCTACCTCCCAACCAATTTTCAGCCAAATCGGTTCAGCCGTTCTTGAGTTATAAGTGGTGTAACTAACACGACTTTCTTTTATATACTCGTATATAGATTTGTCCAATGTGTTCCTTGTTTCGAACATCAGCATTCAGACAACGACTTTCTTCCAAGCTCACCAACTTTCAAAGAAACAGTCAATTTGATGTACGCTAAAAGGATTTCTATTTACAAACAGAACACAGAGTCGTTGACAGGACAATGCGTGAGTAAATAATTAGTTTCTATTCAATCTCTAGCACGGGCTTGTCGCTCTACCTGCGATTTGCATTCAATAATGCGAGTCGAGGTCCGTGATCTTTATCTTTAAGGCCTGACAAGTTTTACACTCGTTAGCAAATTGTATCTGACAGCTATATGTCAGGCCCCCGATAAGCAGTCATCCATGCGGCAGCCTCAACAAACAATAAGTATGTAGCCTTAGGGTGTGTAAAACATGAATCAGACGATTCTCTGGAGCTGGTTTTACGATGGGAGGTATACGTGGAAGCGCGGAATGCTCTAGCGTTTGTAATCGGTGCTGTTCACGTCATTCGTAACCACATGTGCAATTTACGATAGTGAACCCGTTCTTTGTACTCAGAGTAGCTCTGATTATAAAGCATGACGTCACGGGAACCTGCGCAGACTCCAGGCTCGACAGATATTGGCGCCACATTTGCCGCGCACATGACTGGCCGTTGTACTCGAAATGAGAGCTCAAAATAAACCGATCTCTTCTCTTATCTGGCCAGCCGCACCGTATGCTCAAGTGCTTTTAATAAAACAGTGTTTCAATAATAAGTCGTAACTATACAGTGTAGGTTTTAGAGAATAAAATAATCGTGTAGGTACGACACGATTCCTACAGCATAGACATGCTTAAGTGCTTTCATAGTGCCTGCATCTTGCAAAGCAACTGACACGTAAATCATCAACAAGATACTGTCTTCAAAGAAGCCATCAGAATGGTAGTAAGTTATTTTGAAACCTTTCAAACGAGTTTCCTTACTTTTATTCCACAAAATGTTTAGAATGCGCATAAATAGGCTCAAATAACAACATCACACATGCAGCGTGCGCTGGCGCATCTATAAAAACGCACAGTAACGCACACACGGCACACACGTACGATTTCAACACGTGGCCGACCGCAGGTGCTCGTGCGCAGAACGCTCAAAACACCCGCCAACGCAGCCTGCCGCCTGCCCCGTGCCCGTGCCAACGTCAACGGTAGCACAACAAAAAACATAGGTTACAATACAACAGCAACGAAATTTGGACACAATAAAACTAACGCATGCGCTCCATTAACTAACTGAATCAAATTTCGTTGAACAGCTGTATGCACTTCCAAACAATGAAACATCCAACTGCCCTGACAAATAGATATATCTGTCCAACAGTGATGGCAAGTAGTCTAAACTAAAGTTACGCATGTTGGCATGTTTGGTGCAATAAAGATAGGGTGCTGCGCAATTTAGATTAACAGACTGAGATGAATAGACAAAGTATCTATACCTATTTAAAAGTGATACTTACATGAAAAGTTTAAGTAAAATCCGACCTAATTCTCGGGAAGATATTCATTCACTCTATCCCTTGGGTAATTACATTTGAACTCTGCGGCACCCCCAACCCCCAAAAGAACCGAACCGACACACCCTACCGAGATATCAACAAGGGATGTAATGTACTTATACGTACCCTGCATATAAAGTTACATTTTGTTTATTTAACAGAAGCCTAAACACATTTTATGGTGATTAAAAAAAACCTCATTCTCTGTTGAAATGTTGATGACAATAATAATTTTTAACTTCCTCTGAGGCTTGTAACAACAGCTTTTTCAAATAATCTCTTTTAGGGTCTGAGTTATTTCTTCCGATGAATGTTCTCAAAGCGTTTTTTTACGTTTTAGCTTGTAAAAACATATTTGGGTTGATTGGGGTCCGAATGCTGGTTTGGGAGAAAATAATAAGTTGTCTATTACAGAGGAACGGCATTGAAAAATGAAGTAGGTACTTTGGCTGCTGAGTTTTAAAGAACTAAGAAAAAGTTCATTCGTCAAGAAGATTCAATCAAGAAAATCGATAGGTAACGTTTGTTTTGAAGTCGGACAGCTTACTTTTGATCAAGGGACGTATGATTGAACTCTGGAGGAAGACAAAAGGGCGCAATGTCAGAACAAACCTATAAATCAAAGCGGCGCTTTTGATATTAACCTCCATTGTCTTGTAAATGAATACTTGATTTACCGAAAAGACAGTGTAGGTACAGAATGTCGTGATGCTCATAGATAACAATGAACAAGTTCAAACAATGCCTAAGACCAAAGTTGTAATAAGTAGTTTATGGATGTAGTTTCTTAGGAAGATGTGACCGCTTTGTGCCGATCGTTTAGTATTGATGGCTT
This sequence comes from Thera obeliscata, assembly GCA_947578465.1. NCBI lineage: Eukaryota > Metazoa > Arthropoda > Insecta > Lepidoptera > Geometridae > Thera > Thera obeliscata. The sequence continues at coordinate 7,793,902 of OX387924.1, forward strand.
CTGCATCTCTTTTATTACTAGAGACCGTCATTAAAGAAACAAGCACGACGATAAAGTGACATAAGTCACGAATATTGGTTCAGTGTTATCGCAATTTTTATATTTTAATGGAATGATACTTGCAACAAAAAAACTACTAAAAATATTTGAAAAAAACTTGCTGGAATTAATTTCTTGTTTTTGTTGTGTCTGGTGTTGATATTTTGTTGGTTCTGCAACGAAATCGTTTGCCTATCAGAAAATCTAACAAGCATTTTCGTGGTTCTATCATCCAATTCTAAAGAAGCGTGTACCTCGCTCTGATAAGCAGTGTCACTTCTTGTCCCATTTTCTTCTGTTATCTGTTTGTCCATCCGTACCTTTCGCAAGAAGCTTTGGAACTCAAGTTTTATAGCATATTTTACAGTTTATGTACCTCATTTAGTGGTTGCTTTCAAGATATACGTTACTCGCTCTATACACTTTTTGCCGTCAAAATGGAATGAGAGTGAAAACCATGGGGGGCAATTTTTACAAAAAAGTGCTTTATAAAATCTTTTAGCCTCTCAGCATAAACGATTATCAATATTTCTAGTGCTTATTAATTCTTCTGACTGCCTGTTTTAAAATACTTCGTCCTTGTTTTTGACAAGTGTAAAGTTGAGATAGAAATACATTTCACAGATATGGTAAAACCTGGCACCCAGCCTAAAAGTTATCTCCAAAGTTTTTCAAAATTCATATTCCGGGGTGGGTAGCCTGAACCGGTAGGTAAAAACAATCATATTATTATTGACTCACAAGTACTGCATTATGTAGGTTAAGCACTTATGCTTTTCAAGTGTTATTATCAATCATTTTGTGCGATTTTTAAATATCTCAGACCTAATTAGAGTCTGCTACCACATGCCTCGAATCGGACCACTCACCATTAGTCATGCCTTGAAGGATGTCAATACAATTTTGGGGCTTCGCCATCTGGGAGTTAGAAGCGTCGCTTTCTCGCGCTCTTCGTACGTGACATCCGTTAAAGGCTTCTGTTATCTATGTATAATTAAAACAGCAAATTGTCTGTCTTTCTGTTGTAAAAAATCAACAGTACACTACTGAGTCTCTCTTGGTTGATAGCACCTTATTTAGGTGTGCTGCTTTGACATTGTATCTATTGGTTTAGGTAATCTAACATTTCACACAATTTGAAAAGTTGAATGGCATTTTCAAGAACACCGAGAAGCGGAGTCGAAGTAGAAATATTCGATGAAACAAAAGAACCAGCGGCTTCGGAACCTCGCTGGAGCGGCTGTTATTGCTGCTCTTCACGACATGCATTTTCAAATTACACACATAAATCTTCGAAGTAAAATTCAAACCAACATGCTCTGCTGTGGCGCCACGATAGCGTACTCAAAAATGTGAAACAATAGCAGTTTTTTTTTTATGGGAGCCATTTGTGGCAGTTTTAACCTTATTAATCGTGAACAAGATAAAAACTGCCATGCATGGCTTTATACAAATTTAAGCCTTGTGTACATCTGGGATGGCGATCAGTGTTCCGGTTTCAATACCTATCACAGCGATATATTTTGACAGGCTTAAGTGTTTCAATGGGTCAAATCAATGGGAAAACATATAAAATGAATATTGGAATAACATTGCGTTACACCACGCAAAGTAACAGGATGAGGCTTAGGAGATGCGTGTTCAGTTCAACTGGTTGAACAAAATATTTGATCTGAATTTATTGGTATGGTGTGGCCAAAGTTGTGTGACAAGTAGAACCGGGTGGCAAAAGCATGCAGGCTTTTACTAAATTGTCTCACGCCTAGCAACGTAGTACCCGGCAGTTGGCACTGGCACCGACATCGACTCTAGCATTAACATTACATTTCTAGGTATTCATTTATTCACCTAAGTTAGTTACTTTAGGCTGTGCCTTAGGTAGGACAGTCGCCTGTTATACCTTACCTAACCACTCCGTACTCAAACTCAAAATATATACATCAAAATCATTCTTACTTATTGTACTTACAGTTGTAGGCAATACCTAATCGGCTAATTTCGGCTTCATAGCGCTCCTCTACAAAGCCGAAAAGCCGATGTGTAATATTTATTGCCTACAACCGTACTACCCGTGCCTACTACCACCTACCTATACATACTTCTATATAATGCTATAGAATCGGTATACAACCGTATAGCATCAGTACTGTGTACTACGATTTTCTACTGCAATTATATTACGCGGCGCAACCTTCATGTTACGTAAACAGCCATGCTATTATTTATGTACCCAGGTAAGTAGATTCAGATACACAGCTCTTCATACTTATCAGTTATTATTTGTACACATGGTCTGTGATTTTAATAATAGCGACGCAGTAAATCATAAAAGGTATCATTTGAAATGTTCTGAATAAATTATACAAAAAACACTGTAATCGCACCTTACATAGTGTAACGAATAAACTCAGGTAGTTAGTAGTAGGTATAGATTTAAAATTGAAACTGTAAATCTTCAATCTTCAACTCAACCGATCAAACGCCTATTGCAAGTAAGAAATAAAAACTACACCCCTTTCGGGGATTATACATAACGGAGAACATTTAATCAACTTTAGTTATCAGACCTTTTTAAGTACAATGAGAAAATTGATATTTTTTTCATTTTGAGGTTGTTATATTTTATTAACACTGCATTTATTTATGGTAGAGAAAATTCAGCTCTACAACGCGTATTTATTATCCAACCACAGACTAACAAAGCGTTATTAGAGAGCTCTACATAGAGTGTTACAAGAGCATTAGATTAGATATTTCGATAAAGGTCGACGTAGCAGAGTGGCGCAGTGGAAGCGTGCTGGGCCCATAACCCAGAGGTCCGTGGATCGAAACCACGCTCTGCTAACTACTTTTTGCACTTTCATAGTTTTTATTTTCCGTTTCTACGAATTAACAGTTCTTGTAGTAAATAAGAATATACTCCACGTTGCGTGTTTCTTTAGATTTATAGGCGAATAAAACTACCAGGGTTATAAAATAATATTGTCTTTTCCCCTCACCTGAGCGATGATGATGACCGAACACTCCCTTAATAATTATTAGGGGAATCACCCTTCGTAGTTTAGGGTGAGTAAAAGGTGAAAACAACATTAGGTAATAGCTTTAAATATTTAAATGAAACATTACGTAAAAGGCAATTTTGTTCGATAAACTTTTGAACTGGCTATCAGTAGGTGCATTGTAACAACAAGATTCTACTGCGCAAAGATATCAAAATAAAGCATGTATTTTGAGTGATCAATGATCATAATTCTATATTATCAGTTCGTGGTCAACAGTAACCAACTCTTCAGTTGGTCGTGCCAAGGCCTCCGTCATGGCCTGTTAAGGCTACGACCGAGGTTCTAACGTCTAGATTCAAGATAAGTTTTTAGATAAATGTAAACGGGTAAAGTCACGTGTATTGCCAAAGTTTCGTATCTTAGGTAAGTACACACGGGGTACTGTGTCTTATAATTTCGACTTCCCGTTCCCGCTTATGGCTCCCCCATCCAATAAAGCGCAAATAATCGAATTTCCAGCAGTTTACCTATAGATTAGCGTCATAAATATCGAAAGAGTTTGGGCTACTGTGCGACTTGTACTTGTAGCAATTAGTTTACGAGTCGAGGTGACTACTATCATACAAATTGTGGACATGCAACTTAAAATAATCAACAGATAGAGAAATTAAATCGAATAATAGTTAATGCAGTAAATTATTTCTAAAACTGATACCGAGAGAAAAACAGCAGTAGCTGGTACAGAGGGCCGAATGGACAATAAATTAATCTAATTGCTATGTGGGTCCTCTTATTGCCTTGCCTGCCTTGCTATCTCGCATGATTTAAATTGGAATCTAGGTACGAGTAGATAGGTACTATTTTAGCTCACCTAATATTTTAGACTTCAATCCAGCTTCAATCAGATACGTCCTATTGAATAAGTTTAATAAGTAATTTAATGTATATTTTAGTTTTTAAGGTATATAGGTATTTATGCTATGGGCCCTGTATTTTTAACATCTATGTACTATGTTGCCGGAAATAAATAAATAATAATAATTTATTTTGTTTCTAAACTTCATACATGTCATTTTTCATTTTTATTTTCATTTAATTCTTTATTGCACCAAAAATACGTGACAATAGGAGAGCTTAATGCTAGACAGCATTTTCTACCAGCCAAACTTGACAGGTAAAAACAAAGAGGTTGGCGTGCATAAAATGTAGTGAAAACAGTTTTGATTAACCTACGTAACTTACCTACTCGCTATAAACTACGTACAACATACCTATAAAAAATAATAATAAATATAAATAATAATAATAATAATATAATGTTATGTTTCTCACAACTTTATTTTGTGAGCTAAATGACGTCATGCGACGTGTCTCGGGACCTCAGTATTGAGGCAAGTTATTCTACGAGCCTTTAGTCCCCAATTTATACTTACTCAAAATAAATGTCCGCAATGGCAACAATGGGTGGGTACTTCTAACTTTCTAATTGCTTTTTCCTTTATTGCTTTCACTTCCAACTTAATAAAGTCCTTTGTAAACTGACTTTCGATTGAAGTTCGGGTGAAAATAAAGCTAACGAAAATGTTTAGAGCCCTTCCGAAAATTTGCCTGGTTATGTCTAGAAAACCTTAAAAATCAAGCTCTTAAAAAATATAAGCGCAAAAAACTGTATTCTGTTAGCAAACAGTTTTATTTTCGTAATGTTAAAGATAGGTAAACGAGCTTACGGCCCACCTAATGGTAAGCGGTCAACGTCGCCCATAGACACCAAAACCCCAAGGCCTTACTGTTTTTTTTAATTTAATTAATTAATTTAATAATTAGTTAGGCAACTTTAAAGGAGTTGTTCCTATTAAAATATGAATCAAACTATTTCCTTAACGTTGAGTAATTCAAGCGTTTGTGTAGAGTAATTTTCAATGAAGCTCAGTAAGTAATTGTCTTTTTGTAAGCGTTATGCGCCATAAAAGTCAAAATGCTTTTATGGCAGTAAGGCAACATGCGCTAATTGTGGATAGGTACGCGACCACCCACACTGTGGATAATGCAAATGTACTGCACTTCGTGTTTCTCGTATTGTTCAGTATAAATAGGTATAAATCTATACAACGAGCTTGAATAATGTGTCCGACATCGCGACCTTATGATGACCTGTCCTTTCACACTCTCCATATCACATTTTAATCATGCAGAGTAAATGTGGACCTATTTAGTTGCGGTTTTCAATCATGCAATATACTCCTGCTTTAGGTAGAGAGATATAAATCAAGCTTGTTTCCAAATCAAGAATAATTTATTGTATCATGATTGATAAACTTTTAATATGGGCCAGCTGTACTTTTTCTGTTATTGTTATGAACAGAGAAGCTAGCTAACAAGATGATCTAATCCCGTTTATATACCTACATACCTACGGCAAGTAAATCTTATACATAAAGTACCTTAGGTCTAGTCTAAAACTAGCAACTACCAACATTTCCATAATTTAGAAATTGACATACGCTTACCGCGGATGCTACTTGTTTTTTAGAAGACTTCCGAAAGAGATAAATTTGAGTGCTCAAATCAACCCATTAATCTGTAGCTAAAGTAATGTTGGACGAGGTCAAAATATCAAAATAATTCTCTCTGAGTCATGCCCCTTTAGAAAATATCAATGAAAAATCTATAAATCTTCATTGAGGCACCAATGGAGAAAGGTCGGCTTTAATTTAATTAAGTAAATCTTCACCATTGAATTGATGTCTATCATGGTTTTATCCTGTGTTTGGTACCTTACCTACCACCTACTAACAAGCTCGATGATGAGAGAGATTAATAGTAGGTAATGAAGACACAGTTATATTATTAGAATAATAATAGGGTGGCGTGGTACGGGCATGTCATGACGAGGGATAAAAGTCATGTGACTAAGAAAGTGATGAGTATGTATGTGGATGGATATGTAGCAGAGGTAGACCAAAGAAAACATGGATGAACTATGTGAAAGATGACATGGATAAGAGTGGAGTGAATGCAGAGATGACGGCTGACAGAAAGGAATGGAAGAGGAAGACATGTTGTGCCGACCCCACTTAAAGTAGGATAAGGGCGGGAAGAAGAAGAATGAAGACCTGTGGATTTAAAAAAAGTTAATTTTAGTATGAGTATACCAAGAGAAACCCTTACCCGTTTAGTTTTTGAAATCTTCGGTAACTTGAATGCCATCAAAGTCGTAAATAAAGTCAAAATTTGCGTTTTCCGAAGTAAAATGTAAATTCTTCAACTTATCCAGTTATTTGGCCGCCTAAGATCCAAGTGTTGATACGCCTTATACATAATCTATATTTATATATTCGTAGGTATAGGCTTTTTCTATGAAGGTTAATGAAAATAGGTAGAAATGAGCACAATGAGCACAGCTGCCTCACGTGTTATTTGATCAGTTTTGAAATCTTGAGTCGTACCTAAGACTTTACCTAAGTATACCTACTTTGCCTATGGATAAGAGTTTTCTTACATAACAATGATTAATTACAGCCGTACCTTAGCATACTAATTAAACTCAGACTAATTTATATTGTCTTTGAGACCTGTAAATCAAACTGGCGGGACCTAGGAACTAATTACAGGTATAAATTATCTCAACAATGCGATTACGAATTTGTATACTTGCCTAATCCTCATATTAGTTGTTATTTCATGTAATTAGTAGCAGTAAATTAGTAAGCAACACACAATAATAATTTTCTGCTCCGTATGTTTTTTCAATCAGTTATGCTACGAATTTTAAACACCAAAATTTAAAGAACTCAATTAAAGTTAATGAATAAATGAAATCGGTATCTCACTACTTTAGCGGAGTACTTCTGACCCATGAATATGTTAAAATATCTCATTGAGTGCCGGCATGTCTGCTAAATGCCGAAAACATCGCACGGCACCATTTACGGCGCAAGTCAATTTAAATTTTTGTATCACGAAACATTTTGGTAACATCAGTACCCGAAGTCGGAATTTTGCTACCACATTTCGTCTACGAAATGTTGTTTTCGTTTCGCGTCTCTCTCTCTATTGTATTTGTTTTCTCTCTGTTGTATTGTATTTGTATTATCTCTCTCTATTGTCTCATCTTTATGAGACAGCAAAAATACCTGACGTAGAAACGATCGAAACGAGTTTTTGTCTCATCAATTTTCCATACAAAAGAGAGAGACACGTGCTCACACTAAATCAACATTTGGTAGACGAAATGATTGTGGTATCAAAACTGGGACTCGGGGTACTGATAACTACTTATTTACCCTCCATTTTCCCAGAGTTATTTGTGGAAACGTTCAGCTCGAGGAACGTGTACATAATGCAAGAATAGACGTTCGAACGAAGACAAATTCTACTATTAAGATCATATGAAAACCAATGATAAAAAATATGAAAATAGCAGAGCACGAGTACCATAAGCTCTGTCTGGCTCTGTCTCTGGCTCTGGTTTTGAGTCTGTGTGAGTACTCGCCAGTGTTAATAAACTGGTGTGTGTGACGTTTCGACGTAGGATTAATTTAGTCAACACTCACACAGACTCAATACCATCGCCAGAGGCAGAGCCAGACAGAGTTAGTGTAGCCTACAGTGCTTGTTAGAGGAAAAACTCTCATGTAGAAAATATTTTCTGTTTTCACTGCATAAGTAACTTCTGCAGTGAAAATTGGATTGAATAGAAAGCATGTTGTTATGATATAATGGGTGGAGCAAAAGTGTTTGCGTTGATACTGTACAGTGACAAGTTAATAGCATAACGTGTCAGCCCGTGAAGAGTGAAGGCTCTTGACGAGGGGAACACCAGTAGGCCTACCACAAGCTCTGTCTGGCTCTGTCTCTGGCTTTAGTTTTGAGTCTATGTGAGTGTTGACTAAATAAATCCTACGTCGAAACGTCACACACACACAGTATAATACACTGGTGAGCACTCACACAGACTCAAAACCAGAGCCAGAGACAGAGCCAGACAGAGCTTGTGGTGAGCCTACAGAACCCCACCCGTCATAAACTGCTGTCACTCATTTCGCGGTTGACGACAAAGTAATAACAATAAATTACTTAAAAGAATTAACTTAATTGATTTTCAGTCCAGGCCATTCATGAGATGACGACAGACATTGAAAAAGAGGGTATGTGTGAACTTGAGTGGGGAATGGGGATAAATAGTTGTTGGTACAGCAGTTTTAGTGACGAGGGATGATTAATCATTTCAGTTCAAAATAAAATATATTTTTTAATTTTAGGGATGCTAGGCGTTCGTCTCTCAAAAACACAACTTTTCGGGCATTCCAAACCGTACCAAAACAAAATATTCAAGAACCAAAAACGAAGTTACCCCTATTTGATTTATCATCACCCTTGAGTAACTCAGATAATGGGACAAATTGACAAAAGAGCAAAGTCTTTGAAGACCCTTCTATAGTCGTGTACCCAAAAAGTAACTTTACCTTTCCCATTCATTATGTAGAGACGTGGTGTTATTTGAATTGATGCGATTAACTGCTACCTACGTTCTTTTAGTTACAAAAACCGTGATAAATCGGCACTTCGATAAAAAACCGGAATTCAAGTTCACCAAGACTAACACCAAGCTTAACTATAGGTAGGGTCGTTGAAAAAGTCTTGGAAGGGCCTCATTGACTAAGAAAATTACCAAGCGTAGCAATAGCTATGTCTACATTATCCACGTGAACCTCAGGAATTAATCATTTTTGAGTAGCTATAAAAACGTTCTATGCTTGTTTTTGTCTGAGTAATTCGTATGTGACATAAAATAAATAACTTTTGATTTGTTTTTTTTTGTGGAAATTGCGTTTTTAGAGCCGAAATTAGATAATTAGACTCATAGAACGCAATTTCCATATTAGTCTAGGCCTACCACGAGCTCCATATGGTTATGGCTATGGCTGTCAAATTGTGTATAGATAGGCTGACCCACACATTCATTTTCTTCTTGGGTTTGAATGTGTTGACACTGTTGACACAATTTTGACAGCCATAACCATAACCATATGAAGCTCATGGTAGGCCAGCTGATAATCTAAACAAGCAATGTGAACAAATCATAACACCTAACTACGTGGCTCATAACTTAAATTGTTCTTCTAAAATATTCTATACGTTGTTCTCTAAAGTTGTTCATACATTTTGGGCACGGACATGACTATAAAAACGATTCTTGTATTTGTGTCCACTAAATGTCCATGCGTGAACACAGTTGTTCTGTCCTATAACGGTGCTGAGCCAATCTTAATATAATTAGGAGATAGTGAGGCTAGAACGTTCAATCAGTATTAAGGTACTACGGAACCGAAACTGGTCGATATTTATCTAATAGGCAGGTACTCTGAGACCTCCCACGTAGCCTGCTATGCTGGGAATCACAGGCATAGCTACTACTGAGTATAGCTACGACGTTATTTGGGATAATTGGCCTCCGTTCAACCGTGAATATCTTAGATAGTGAACAATTAAATCATCCAGTCACTTAACTTAGCTTGGGTTAGAACATTGATGCTACTCTGGTTAATTCATATCATCAAGTTTTTACCAACCAGAATATTTAAAATAGCTGCAGCATTTTTTAATGCATTGAAGTCAGCTTAGCTTCCTAGAGATTGAGAAGGGCGAGGTCCCCGCGGACCATTCCAGAGGTTTTTTCAACAATACTTTGGGTAGCCACTATCGTCTCGTGTTTCAACTTTTTGGAAGGAGATAAATCAATTACACAGGGGGTTGCGTCAATACGTTTAATTTATTTCACGGTGGTAATAAAATTGAAAGAGTCGCTACACTAAGCCACTTCAATGCCAGCGGGGTTTGTTTACTAGAAATAGTCAAGGGTTATTTTGCGGCTGCATTGTGTATAGTTTAGGTTCCATAAATCATTCTCCCCGCACTCGAAGTAAGTCGAGACTGCACCAGGTGGCCGAAGCTATTTTTACACTACAGTTTTATTTATGTACCCAATGAATTTGTTTTAAAGCTATCGACTTCCATTCAAAAGTTATATTCATGGTCGGATTTTTTTATCATTGGTGCCAGCAATGCAAAAACAATTCAAAATCTAGCCGCAGGAGTGTGAAATACAAATAAGCAAAAGGGCTTTTGGGTCGGGTTAGACGCTTTCAATATAAATAAAAACATTGGTTGTTATTGTGAATTTTATTAGTGTTTACGGTATCGTTCTCTCTTCGAACTGAAAACCAGCGCTGCAAGAGCTACCGTGCCCTTGTAGCAAATGCTGAGTGGTTTACCTTTTTTGCCGTCATTGCATCTGTACCTTTTAATTTTAAGTTGACGCAAAATAAATTATTTCTATTCTATTCTATTCTAAACAACAGCTACATATACATATCCCTAAAATTGCGCTCGCCTTTGATATTTTTTTCAAGGTAAGTATACGCCTATACCTATTACCTACAGGCACCAGGGTAACAGACGTCGGACAGCTGGCAGGCTTGCTCTACCAACCGTAAATTGTTTTTGTAGTGTCTCTGTTTTGCATCACTGTATATTTTCAGCAACGTAACTTTATACCTAAAAGTAACTCTAGATGTTCTTTGTTAAAAACAGTGACCTCCAAATTTTAATTAGGTGTTATAATTATTACTTACCTACTTAATTATTATCAGAATAAGTCATTTACCTACATAATTATCAACATAATTGAATGAGTGTTTTATAATAAAAACAAGTTTGGCGTTGTACCTACCTTTGCTATATTTTTAAATAAACTTCCGCTTAATATCTAATCGAGGAATAATAAAAAAGCACTAGGTAAGTAAAGTACCTAGGTACCCAATATCCACAATATGTTAATCTATATCCTACCTACACACGGATAACCTGAGGGATAAAAGTCGCTCATGTCATGTCAAAGGCTTTTTATTGAGATAAAAGAAACATGTACATGCACATGTATAGAACTTACTTTTTAAATAAATGTCTGGTCACAATGTAGGTGCTTAAGTTATTATACCATAGTAAATCATAAACATCAGACATTATAACGCCTACAAATTAATATCTAGTACCTACTTATGTATTTTCCCCTGTAGTGCTTTACGCAGCCCAGCATGTCGCAATTATGGTGGTGTCCAAATTTCTCATTGTAAGACAACGAGCATTATCTAAGTAAAATAAAGCTCGCTCTGTTTTCGTTGTTTGGAGCAAGGCAATAGGTAGGTATAGATAGATAGATACCTGTGTTGGTTTGGTATCCACTGGGACCGCGCTTCCGGTCAGACGCTTTGGATCTCTTTTACTCGCGCACACTGGCCATTGCGCAAGCATCCGCTCGCAATTCAATTATGAATTTAAATTAGGAACAAAAATGATTGATGCCATTTCACATCCAAAGCTTGTATCGGCTCATTTCACGAGTTTGAAACTCTTGGATATATTTAACAGAAGGCGAACTTTGACTGCGCCGTTACTTCCCATTTGAAGTTCCCAACGTTCCCTAAAAGTTTAAATTAGGTGGGTCGCTGCCTTCTTTCAATATACGAGTGTTACAATGTTCATTATCCAAAGTTTAACTTTCATCCTATAATGTACTACAAAGTTTTGTATCGACTGTATTAACATCCATTAGCTTCATGAGAGTTATGATGACAGGTCCACACTTCGAAGTAGCGATGCGCATTTTCGAATGAAAACTGCGTTCGAAAGATCTTTCGTTACTAATTTTTCTGTTCGAATATGAAATTAGTCCATGAATGACTTCCGCTTTCGAATGATTCGAGAGATCTTTTCGAGAGACGAATGGGGCGGGGCTTAGTTTGATTGATTCATTTTCAATCACGCAATGTTCGTTCGCATAAAGTACCGTTCAAGGGCTAGGGATGTGACATGTGACTTTCGTGGCAAAAAGTTTTTTTGAGAATAATCCTTTTTTTTGTTTTTAATTACATAATAATAATAATAAATTTAAAGGCAACGACTAAAATTTAGTTTGAAAAAATGTCTATGTTGAAAACGCTGGCTGTGGCGGTCGTCTGTCTATGATGGCTCTATCTCTCTTTCTTTCAGTTTTTTGGAACTAATTGTTAATGTGCCATAGAAGGAAATATAAGTAGGTCATCATCATCATCATAAGCCTGAAGAAGTCTACTGCTGGACATAAGCCTGCCCTCTATATTTCGATGAAGAACGATTCTGAGCTTTTTCCATCCACTGACTTCCCGCAATCTTAATAATGTCATCGGTCTATCGAGTGAGTGGGCGTCCTATGTTTCACCATCCGCTTCGTGGCGGCTTTTCGAGAACTTTTATTCCCCAACGGTTATTGGTTTTTCGAGCTATATGTCCTGCCCATTGCCACTTCAACTTACTAATTCTTAGGCAAATAAATATTATTTTTGCTCAAGTATATCATTGTTAATCCTTTGGTGGGTAACTTGATGGGTTCAATAATAGGTACTCGTTTTGATCCAAGATTACTGAGGTTTTATTAAGATGCTTCCCGTCCCTATCATAATTCTATCATTTCTTTCGTTCGACTAAGCGGCAGGCATTCATTCGTTCGATGTTGTCGTCTGTTTATTCATTTCATTCACCACTCGAACGCTTGATTGATATTATTACCATTGAATGATATATTAGTGTCTTTCTTGATTCGTTTCGTTAGTCGTTCGTTAGTATACATGACTAAATGTGTCTTTCTTGATTCGTTTCGTTAGTCGTTCGTTAGTACCTACACATATTCATTCTTTCGTTCGTTACAGTCAGGCTTGCTCACAGAACACTTTTACCCTCACGGGCTAGCTAGATTAGTTTAATAGTATCAGCATTTTTCGAATAGTTCGAGAGATATGAGTTTTCGAAACATTAGTATTAGTATCTCTCGGATTCGCCCATCGCTACTTCGAAGTCCAGTCATAACGTCACAAACAATGTTGGGATAAAAAGCTCTGTCTGTCATCGATTGAATGTGTGAGAGTAATCTCGTTCCCAGCTCCGTAGACACAGCAGTTACTTTAATCAATGGTTCAAGGAATGTGATGTAATATGCTGTAAATCATTCAATTTGAAATGTTAGTGCACATAGTTTGTAGAGTTGGCTAGAACAACTGTGAACAACTTGATAAAATTAAGTTTTGAGAAAAGCAACTTATCGTGTAGGTTTATTATGCTTTGGAATCGAATATGTAACACTATTTTAAAATAAATAGGCATTTAGTGACAATAGACTCGACGTACAATAAACCATTTTTAAACATGGTTGATGTTTTCGACAGTTCTCGTCGACCGTCTACCACTACATCAATTTATTCACTACTGCTCACACATTGTAAATTTATTTACGTATGTTGTAATTGTTTAATATCCCTATTGAAACAATTTCCATTTTATGCTACCTTTATTTGTGTATGCGGGTTGGTTTGTGAGAACAGATTTATTACTTAAGTGCGCCGTTGTATCGTAGATACCCAAGGTATTGCGTACTCTACATATCCGCATTTTTATGATCACAACAAAGAACAAAATACATAAAATACCCTGCTCCCTGCCCATCGTAATGAAGTGAGGTGTGTTATGTGTATCTATAGGCAGGCAAGAAGGTACTTTCATACTCTATGTATATAGGAGGAATCCTTTATTTATTTTTTCTTTTTTATTTGGCATCTCGAAATGCCACTAATTTAATACCTTGGTCTATTTCAATTGAAATAATACCTACTTAAATAAATAGATATTTTTTGACAAGTTTTTTTTATTTTATTGGTATATGTATTTTTTATTTTATTATTAGTTATCTAAGTATAAAAGAAATTCGTGTTAGTCACACTATTTATAACTCAACAACGGCTGAACCGATTTTGCTGATAATTGGTGGGGAGGTCAGGAAACGGGCATAGGATTTTTATCCCGAAAAAGTAACGGGAACGGGGCGTGCAAAGCCGCGGGAGGTCGCTAGTAAATAGATAAAAGCTTTAGTAAGTAGATAAGCTTTTTTTGATCTCAACCAAATTGTAAATTGTCAAGCAAGTTGTATTTTTTTGTTGTCTGTCTACCTTGTAACACCTGGTGGATGGCTCAGTAGAGGATTAAATATGTCCAATTTATTTTTATGACCACGGGCTTGCGCTGACCCCTGTGTTTGGCTGGACCACAGATAAAATGGAGTATGCCACTACTAACTCGTAAAAATATGAGTACCCAGTAAAGAAAAACACGCCACAATGAACAAAGCCATTCTACAACAGTGACTGCATGTGAGGTGCTTAAGTTTAAGCTTCCACACTACAGTTTTGAAGTGTCCAGACTTATCAGCCGTGAGATGAAAGATGACGTAAGTAGGTACCTACTTTATATTCTTTAGAAGTTGCTTAGATCAATAATGAGGGATATCAAAGTATCATGTAAAAAGAAAGAGACCTATGAACTCTGTTGATGAAAGGCAACATTGTGCGTAAAACAATGATATGATATCCTAAGTCACGCACGATAATAATAGGCAGTTGGTACAGAGGGGTCTATTAGAGCTATCTCAAAGGGACCGCCTCTGAATGGTTTTATTGTCTGAGATACTCCGATGGACACGAAGCCCCATATGCTCCTAATTAACTTACAAACGTTGTACAGTATACCGTAATTATTTAATCTGTAGCAGCAGATAACACGCGAATGGATGCACACAGCTGACCACTCTATATAGAACACAGATTTTAAATAGTAGTACTAAAAAACAATGAAGGAATTATTACTTAGTTACATTTATAAATCTAGGTGTAAAAAGCGCACTGAATTGTAAAACTCCTTTTGGATATAACATGGTTAAAAAATAAAACCCATTCTAGCACGCATTTAAATCAACATCATCAATATCTGTCGATCCACTCATAATATAACATCACCTAACCAAAGCATGCCTCATTACTTGTCACTTATTTCTTGTGCTCAAGAAAGACCAAGCAAACAGGTCCATAAGATAATCAATTATGAGCCCGCACCATATCCTAATTCAATTAACCCGCCAGATCAAACATGGCATTCGGTACAGAATATATAATCTGCCGTTTATCTAATTGGAACCCTCGCAATTGATGCCGGCGGTTTCCTCTGGGACAAATGTAGGTTCGTTATGTATTATTGCCTCGAGGTAGATAGCCTGTTTGAGTCTAAACCTAATACACCAGCTTATTTATGTATCTAACCCACATCTGTTTATACTGAAGATAAATTAATTTATAACTACGTCGAAGTGTTCATCACCAGTCAAGAGAGAGCCTGGAATAGAGCTGATGATCTTCAAACGCGAATCTTCAATCAATATTTTTCAAATAATCGATTTTCAGGAAGCTTATCTGTTTCTTGTGTATTTTGTACAATTTGTAAATACTTGTGTTAAATAAAATCGAGTGATCCCATAAAGGTCTATCCCCACACATCCGTGGCGTGTCAGGGACGGGGCAGGGCCGTGGCGGAACCGTCGATTGAATTTGAACCCTATCTGTCTATACAATGAGTTGAATTTATATAAGACAATATCCAGTCGGCCGAGCTCGGGTCGGATCGGAGCCAAATACGAGAATTCCACTCAATGTGCACAGATATAGGGTTTAACTTCAGGCACCACCACGGCCTGGCCCCGTCCCTGACACGCAACGCATGTGTGGGGATAGACCTTGGAGCTACGAAGCCACGATAGTTGCACTCGTCAAAATCTACGAGTATAACATGTCAGGTATAGTTAGTGAACCAGTTCCATAAAAAAATATAATATGGATATTACTATAGATTCATCCAATATTATACAAAAATTGTATTTCTATAGACCTGCGTAGACCCGCTACGCCATCGCTTTCCGGGAGGCTACGATTATCAGTCTATCCGAGTTTTAGATAAATACGTGTTTTGACAGTAGGTATTCTTAGATTTGCCTACTCGGCCTCGATAATGCTTTGCTAGAAGTACCTAGGTAAGAAACTTAACTATAAATATCGAAAAAGAGAGAGGTAGAGTACCTATGCAATCATTCATGCATAATTTTAGAGTAAGTATAAATAGTAGTTAACTATTTATTTGTTTATTGAAAGTAACAATAAAAACCTGATAGCCAAACGCATTAGAGAAAGTTGTTTTATTTGGATCGAA
The DNA here is from genome assembly GCA_947578465.1 of Thera obeliscata. Classification (NCBI taxonomy): domain Eukaryota; kingdom Metazoa; phylum Arthropoda; class Insecta; order Lepidoptera; family Geometridae; genus Thera; species Thera obeliscata. Next base: position 7,810,062 of record OX387924.1, read on the forward strand.
AAAATATTATTGGTTACCCTCTTACGTTATGCGAACATAGTGGATTAGCGCTACTAATTAGCATCAAGCATCAAACGTTAACCTAAGTTTTACAATTTTAGCCCATCTTTGCAAATAGAATATAAACGTACGGCGTCTAGATTATATTCGTCGTCCACACATGCTTTCTAAATTCCTATGTTTGTGTATCACGGAAATAGGTGACAATGAACTTGCGGGATATTTGCCGCGCGGGGCCGTGGGCGGCACTTGTTCTTGCGCAACTGTTTGGGAAGCTACACCTCGAAGCTAGCCCTCTGCTCTGCCTCGCATGCGACAATGCTACTCGCTGACACATTAGCATTCTACCGTTAGCTCTATTACGCAGCGTGTATGCCTAATAGCGATAGAATGAAAGCAACGATGCAAACTTTTATCCAACGCCTTTGAAACAAAGTATCAACGGAAAGGTTAATCTGGGAAAAAAACAACCATCCTATCTCAGATCTCCTGATAGATACGTAAATAATCGATTTGAATTTACTATTTAGTAAATCATGTTATTTATTTATTTATAGATACCAACAATAACCTATGGCACTGTTAGTACCAGAATATGTGATTCTGGAATGTTGAAAATATTCTGGAATCTAAACATGTTATTCTAAAAGGTCTAGGCTAGGTCAGAGTGGTAAGTAGGTGTACCAATTATCTACTACTATAGGTACTCTCTGAAAATACATTGTGATTTGATTACACAAGAAGAAGTGGTCTATCTATGCCGCAAGATTGTGTTAATAAGTATTGTGGATGTGGTGTATGTGTATTTTGAAGGGGGGGCTTTGATTTCAAATACGCTCAATCTATAGCTTGCATTTCTCCCAAATTTAGTAGAGTAGGTGCTAGCTGACAAGTTAACAATGTTAACTACACCAATGTGTTATGTACCTACTGTGGTGTGCACTATAAGAATGTAAGTACCTATGTAAATGATATAGTTATATAATAATATATAATATCGGCTCGCTAACACACGCACTCGTCTTTACTCCGCGGCGGTTGGATATCGAATGAATCCGATCCACCCCACAATCCGCGAGTACGCTGCTCGAGACGACAGATATAATAGGTAATATATATATAAATGTTATATCATAATATTATAGATATTACAATGTAGTTCTAAACACTACATCCCTCCCTTGTTATAAATTTAGTTAATGAAACAAGATGATATTTGAATCAATATCATCATCAACCTATGTCAATATAATGTGTTTCTATTTCCACTGATTATACTTATAATATACAATCGATACTTATTAAATAATCACACTAATCACGTATTTAATCTCTTAAACATCTTCTTCATTACTCTTCAAGCCTTCCTCGCTATCTTTCACCGTCCACTGTCCTTCTATTCTTTTCAGATGTAATACATTCCGCCTGACCTGCTGACCAGTCTCATCATTTCGGAGAACTACGTCACCTCCATTCGTTGTCTCGATGGTGTGTGATTCCGGTTCATTTAAGCTTAACTTGTTGCTCTTATTCATATTTTTAACATAAACTTTATCCCCTTTTCCATCGTTCCCATCTCACAGAAAACTCAAACTCAAACTCAATTTTTTTTATTCAGTACGATGCAAGAATCACTTTGAAACGTCTCAAAGCCAGGTGAGTCCAGGTGCCAGTTCCACGCGACCAAGCGTAGAAGAACAGGCAACAAACTACGTCTCGGTTCCTACCGTTTTTTTATATGATCCTTTTACAAATCAAAAATAGTCTAAAATAATAGCAGTGAAGTTCCAGTGTGGTGCCACTTCACTTAGTCAGACGTATGCAATGTAATTATACAAAAGCAAAAGTTTCAAAGACAGCACACGCTACGCTTCAAAGTTATAATAAAGTATCTACACAGATATAAAAATAAGATATTAAATAGTAGGTACAGACATTGCAAATTGACATGCTAGCTTCCTATGGGTAGAGTGACCGGGACATCGGGCCACGCAGTTTTATCATTCATATAGCTATCTAGAGTATAGTACGCTTTCTGTATCAAATTACTCTTAATATAGGCTTTAAACTTCCGAATTGGAAGCTTAGTTGCATTTTCCGGAAGTTTATTGTAGAAGCGTACAGTGTTCCCCATAAAAGACCCATTTACCTTCTGTAAACGAAATTTGGGAATATAAAGTTTATTTTTATTTCTAGTGTTAATATTATGTGAATCACAATTTTTCTGAAAGCTACAGATGTGTTTGTGAGTGTACAGTAAGTTTTCATATATATATTGTGAAATTACTGTGAGGATATTAATTTCCTTAAATCGCTCCCTCAATGAGTCTCGTGATTTCATTTTATAGATGGCACGTATGGCCCTTTTTTGTAAAACGAATATAGTTTGAATATCAGTTGCTTTCCCCCAGAGAAGGATACCGTAAGACATAACACTATGGAAGTAGCTGAAGTAAACTAGCCTAGCTGTAGCTTCATCAGTGAGCCATCTTATAGTCCGAACTGCATATGCAGCCGAACTTAGTCTGGCAGCAAGTGCTTTGATTTGCGGTCCCCACTGCAATTTTTTGTCAAGATTAAGTCCTAAGAAGATAGTAGAATCTACAAGGTTAAGTGACTCTCCATTAAATATAATATTAGTTGGCCGGAGAGTTACATTTGGTAAGGTAAACTTAATACACTTGGTTTTCTTAGCATTAAGTAAAAGATTATTAACGTTAAACCAGTTAAGTATTTGCGACAGAGATGCGTTAACGTCATCGTAATTAGCCTTCAATCTATCAACTTTAAAAATTAATGAGGTATCGTCAGCAAATAGTACTATTTCACATAGTTTTTTAACAAAAAAAGGGAGGTCATTTACGTACACTAGAAACAAGAAAGGACCTAATATCGAACCTTGAGGCACCCCCATGTCAATAATAGACCCAGAAGATCTCTCACCGCCCACTCAGTCGATTGTATTAGGTCAATAGAGCGATTTAGAATGCCGTAATGTTTAAGTTTAGATATTAATGTAGCATGATTTACACAGTCAAAAGCTTTGGAAAGATCGCAGAATACCCCAATCGCGTCTTGTGAGTTTTCCCAGGCATCATATATGTGCATTAAGAGTAGAATACCGGCATCAGTCGTTGATCGACCTTTCGTAAATCCAAACCGGTGGCTATGAAGTATCCCATTTAGGTTAAAATGTGATAACAACTGAGTAAGAATAACTTTCTTAAAGATTTTACTTAGCGTAGGCAATACTGAGATAGGTCTATAGTTAGCAGGGTCACTTGCATTTCCAGATTTGAACAGGGGAATAAGTTTACTAGGTTTCATTAAATCAGGAAAAACACCCTCATCAACACACTTATTAAAAATATACGCTAGGCATGGTGCAATATCAGTTATAATAGCGCTGAGTAGTTTTGTAGACATTCCCCATAAATCTTCAGTTTTTTTAATGTTTAATGATTTAAATGTCTTCACGATTTTGTCAGCATTAATGTATTTAAAACTAAAGATACTATTACATTTTTTAACACTAGACTCTAACAATGCCATCGCACCAGAAGCCGAGGAATTTAAAGATGATGTCACTACTTTAGGGATACTGGAACAGAAACTATCAAACGCGTTGGCTACTTCAAAATTTTTTGTCAAAAGATTATTGTTTACTTTCAAATGTTTTTTTTTTATTACGGAGTTTTGATTTGCCAGTCTCATTATTGACCATCTTCCAGGTAGCTTTAATTTCATGTGTGGATTTTTTTTTTTTTTTTTTTTGATATGCAATGATTTTGCTGAGACGGAGATAGACTCCCCTTCACATTCAAACTTCTCAAGAGTGTATGTTGCCATTTGGGACTACCTGTAGACAAGATGATTTTTACCTATTAGGTTAAAACTCGCAATTTAATGCTTGTAGTTACATTTAACTACACCATCGCTATTTAAAGCTGCACTGTAATTATTTTACAGCACCACGCAATTTAATGCTTGTAGTTCGATATAACTACACCATCGCTATTTAAAGCTGCACTGTAATTATTTTACAGCACCACGCAATTTAATGCTTGTAGTTCGATATAACTACACCATCGCTATTTAAAGCTGCACTGTAATTATTTTACAGCACCACGCAATTTAATGCTTGTAGTTCGATATAACTACACCATCGCTATTTAAAGCTGCACTGTAATTATTTTACAGCACCACGCAATTTAATGCTTGTAGTTCGATATAACTACACCATCGCTATTTAAAGCTGCACTGTAATTATTTTACAGCACCACGCAATTTAATGCTTGTAGTTCGATATAACTACACCATCGCTATTTAAAGCTGCACTGTAATTATTTTACAGCACCACGCAATTTAATGCTTGTAGTTTGATATAACTACACCATCGCTATTTAAAGCTGCACTGTAATTATTTTACAGCACCACGCAATTTAATGCTTGTAGTTCGATATAACTACACCATCGCTATTTAAAGCTGCACTGTAATTATTTTACATACCACGCAATTTAATGCTTGTAGTTCGATATAACTACACCATCGCTATTTAAAGCTGCACTGTAATTATTTTACATACCACGCAATTTAATGCTTGTAGTTCGATATAACTACACCATCGCTATTTAAAGCTGCACTTTAATTATTTTACAGCACCACGCAATTTAATGCTTGTAGTTCGATATAACTACACCATCGCTATTTAAAGCTGCACTGTAATTATTTTACAGTAACACGCAATTTAATGCTTGTAGTTTGATATAAAACTACACATCCGCTATTAAAAGCTATACCTACTTGTTTTTTTTTTTTTTTTTTAGTACCTCGCAATTTAATGCATGTAGTTGTAGGTAGACTACTTAGATAGAAGTAGTATCATACTTTAAAACCTAGTAGGTATATTCAGGCAACAATATAAAATATTAATTGTTTACCTAGGTAGGTACTTTTTTTTTTAAGTACAAGATTTAAGTTTTAGGTAGGTAGTAATATCATCAAGGTAACAAACGAACCAATATCCACCTAGGTAGGTAGGTTCTACCTATTACCTACGCCTCCAGTTCACACACGAACCAAAGAAAATTACTTGCAAAACATATTTGTTAGGGGCCTAAGTACGTAGATTATGTAGGAAAGCTCCTCATGATGAATCTTGCACTAGTACCTATCATAAATCATAATCACCTATTTGTAATTGAAGTAACCCTATTAAGTACCAAAGGGTCACTTGACTACCAACCAAACTTGGCTTAGAAGTAAGTGGGTAGGTATAGATAAGGTACTAATATGTTACATGCACCACTACCTACTTCCGATCCCCATGTATCGTACTAGCTACTCTCATCATAATATACAAACTTTTAATACACTATTAGGTAGGTAAGGAGATAGATACACGTACCTAAGTACTTCTGTTATCTGCTAAGTGCCTAACGTAGGTAAGTACTAAAGTATTTTAAATCTTAAAGTATAATATCTAAATCGGTATGTGATAGGTAAGTATTTATTTTATTTTCTTAACTAACACTTAAACCTATAAACCAATACTCAAATCAAGAAAGATAGGTAAACAAAACAAAACGAAGTCTTACCTATTCCTTCTGTTTAGCTTCATTATGATTATAAACCTACGCAAACAATCTTTGCGCAAGCAAAGCTAAGTTGCATTTTTATTCATTATCTAGGTGTAGGTATGTATATTAATAGGTAGTACCTAAGGTGTTAAGTTTATGAAGAATCTACCCTTTAATAATCTGTTAATCATTGGCCGAAAAGAAATATGAACCGTGTCACTGAGTTGTAAAACACAAAATCTACACTAATATGTAGGTACCTATAGCTAGATCATATCGATCGATAGAAAAATATCAATTCGATCAATGAGGTTGACAATCATTGCCTTCGATCCGCTTTAAACCTACTCAAGAATTAGCCAAATTAAATGTAGGTAGATCCTCTTTTTCCTTTTCTAGAAATTATGTAAAATTGCTCACCGTTTGTCTCGTCGCCACTGTGGTGTGCACTATAAGAATGTAAGTACCTATGTAAATGATATAGTTATATAATAATATATAATATCGGCTCGCTAACACACGCACTCGTCTTTACTCCGCGGCGGTTGGATATCGAATGAATCCGATCCACCCCACAATCCGCGAGTACGCTGCTCGAGACGACAGATATAATAGGTAATATATATAATATAAATGTTATATCATAATATTATAGATATTACAATGTAGTTCTAAACACTACACCTACTACCTATTTATTATTCCATGCCAGTGTTCGACATTAACGAAGCATAAAACGCAGAAGAATAACAGCCTAATTAATATGCGTCCTAGGGCCCAGTTAGCGTGATTAACGAATGAAAATGGTACTGGGTTGCATCACTTGGCCTTTGTTTTCAATTTGAACGACTTCTGATTTGAGTTAAGTAAAAAACGCGTCAGGTAACATGGATTACATTTTTACGCAGGTACCTCTAGAAGTTAGATTATTTATTGAAGGTAAATAAAAGAAAGAAAGAAAAGAAAATACATTTATTTGACATAAAGTACAATGCGGTTGGTACCTCGTGTAAAAATAAACATTGTGTTCAATGCATAGAAAAATAAGAAATACAAGGTATTGTCATTAAAAACAAATGGATTTGTATAGTTTGGAGTCGTGCCCTAGGAAGAAGTGTAATCTCATATCTCATCAGAATCTCCCTGAAAAAACTTTTCCTAGCTTTGTAGGCTTTGGAAGTTTTTTCCACAATAAATTATGTAAACGCCTGACTAACTAAGCTGGCGTACGATCGGATAGACGGACATGCAGAAAATAAGGGTTTCTTTTCAGGCTTCAGATACGAACCCTGAACATTTGTTTCATAAAATAAAAGTGATAGCAAAACTGAGAGTCGCTCAAATTTTTAAAGCGCTATCTGAATATGCTAAAGACACGCATGCGTCGAATAATCAGCCGCAAAATTAACTCATTTGTTTACCTACTTTTGCAGTTTTTCAATAAAAAAATGACCTTTGTTCTTAACTCTCGTAACCTTGAATAGAAATGAATTTCATAGGTGTACTGGAAATATATTTTGAAAACAAATCAAAATAAGTATTACCTGCAAAGCGTGATTCAGCGGTGCGCTGACTCTACATGTTGGAGCCGGGGCTTCGTAGCCCCACAGGCAGTTCCAAGGCATATTAGTTCATGTTCACAGTACGCGGCGCGGACACTGGGTCATGTTTACATCGCTCGCTGCAATATGCGGGTGGCTCCGGGAGCCGACAGCCTGCGACTGAGGCCTGAGCGGACCGCCCGGACCAGCTGATAGCGGCTATAGCAGGTATGTTTTCAGTATTTCACTATGAAAACGAACTCAACGTATTGATATCTGTACCAAATCTGAAATGGAGATTTGGTTTTTCATTGTCCGTATGTGTTGATACGAGTTTTGAAATAATGCTCACACATTTAATAAAAATAATTAGGTAAGTAGTTAAATTAACAAATTATAGCTCAAGAAAACGCTTAGATATGAATTTCTATAAAACTGTTTTTCTATTCTCATTTCTTCGGCACACGCATTCTTCGGCTTTGGTTCTGTATAGGAAGGTAACACACAAAACTGATAAATGGATCCGTACCAGTCAGTGGTCCCCAAAAAAGTGACAAAACAAAAACTATGAATCAATAACACCGGAAAACCACCCGTTGCCGTTCGAATTAATTTAGGTATCACCTAGTAAAAGTAATTGCAAAAGCTCTCAAGATTTTGGCACTTCCGTCGACGATTCGTGACGTTTGCACGTGCATTTTTCATGAATTGATCATGCAAACAACCTTTTCAACTCGCGTAGGTACTTACGCCTTTTTATAAGAAACATCGAAGTTCTGTACTATAGTGTCGGATGAAGCAGCTTTTCGTGTTCCCATACAAAAATGCGAATAGAATTAATTGTAATAACAGGATACACACATGTGTAATAAATATTTCAGCGCGGCCTTCAGCTGGTTGGGTTTACCAACTTGTAGCTAAAACAACTAACTGTAAGATATGAGTCGGCCCTTCGAATTTTTTTATTGAATTGTAAGCAATGCATGCATTATGTAACCTAGTCAAATAGTTTTAATTTTAACTCTATACATACCTTCGTACGTTCCCGCAAACTTCTTAGTAATGTTCCTATTGCATGAAATTTTGGACCTATATAGCTGCAGATATTGTGGCATTTCATTATTTTGAATGTCAGGTTACGTAGAAATGTATTTTACCTCCCAACATTTTTATTACCACGAAAAGAGAAGCATACTTAAACGAAATTCTGAGCTCTACCACGCTCTACGATTGTTTTAAAACTAGTCGAAATCATGCACTCATTTCATATCACATTTTTATGGGCACGACACTGATACAACACTTTAAATCCATTAAAACATATATAGGTATCGGGATCATGTCGGCTACCAGCATTATCATGCTCGGATTGTCCTATAACTTTCAAATGGTTATAGGCATCCAACCGTCACTTTATTCATAGTCAATGAACTCATTAAAGCATGAAGTGCATTAAAATGAGAGAGAGACATTATTTAAAATATTGATTTATCTTGGTACTTGTGTATTTTGCTGCTGACCGTATCTTAGACCTTTTGTAGTTACAGTTAGCGACTTTATTATATTGGTAACATGTTTTTTTTATAACGATTTAAGGAAGATTTCACGGAAGACTAATGGACCATATTTGACAGTTGTTTGTGAAAACGTTAACGTGAAATTTTTGCATGCAAAATTCAAAATAAACAACCGCCACATATTTAATTGTCCGATTAGTAACCCGGGAAACTGGGCCTAAGTTAATAAATAACAGGCAGTCAACATGAAAAAAAAGCCAGTGATGATGAACCGTTTCAACAGTTGAATGAAAATTCACCAAAGCTTTATTACTTTAATACTTTTTATTACTCAGAATAGAATAGAATCAGATTGACAGACGATTTTGAAGTTTTAAAAAGTCATCAACTTCTGGTGCTGACTGTAGGTAGGTTAAATATAAAGGTACAAACTGACCTGTGATATCAAATGTAAAGGAGCAGAGACCACAGGCGGCGGCGGCCGCACACGGTCACGCGACCACGGACAGTTCCAAGGCATTTCACCACCGGTCCTTGCACTTTTGACTTTTCAGGACAAATTTCAGCACTTATCTAAACACTTCATCGAGATTTTAAATCAATTTATTTATTCTAGACCTGTAGAAAATCACTTAGATCAGTTTGGAATTTATTTAATGAGTCGGTGTTGCTCGAGGGAGTTTACTTGCTACTATATTATTTGTTCGTTGTTATGTGCGTGCAACAGGATGGAGGACACTTTTAACGCACATGCGTGTGAGCTATCGGGCGCGCGACTTTACACTAGGCCGACAAGCTACGAGCCGGGAGGCCGGGACTCAGCCCTGGAACACTCATTCCCATTCCCGTCACCCCATCTCGCTCCCGATTTCTAGCACCCCCCGCTGCCGGCCGATGAAAAAACGCCGGTAGGTAAAATAAATATTTGAAAGATCTGAAATGTGCGTGCCGTTTGTTTCAGCAATTATTTTGATTTGCATTTATATTAAAGGAAGCAGCTGTAAAAATATGAAACGAGTGAACGGAAAATACTCAAATTCTAAATATTTAGGCAACATTATTGTGGCTAGGCTCCTTGGTACAAAGGCCGTTCAATATGGTATCTATTATCGTGCATGCAGTGCAAGTATAATTATCTACCTAGGTAATAATTATACCTCCAGATAATGAAATGAAATAGGTAGGTACTTACCCGGGTCTAAATACTTACCCGGGCTCAGAAGTTAACTATGATATATTAATGGGTTATTATTGTTATCTTTAAGGTTATTCAGGTCCCCTACTATTACGATTCTAACCTCATCATCATCATCATTATCAGCCTGAAGAAGTCCACTGCTGGACATAGGCCTCCCCTACACATTTCCAGGAAGAACGATTCTGAGCCCTTTCCATCCATCGACTTCCCGCGATCTTAACAATGTCGTCGGTCCATCTGGCGGGTGGGCGCCCTAAGCTTCGTCTTCCGGTTCGTGGTCGCCATTCGAGAACCTTTATTCTCCAACGGTTGTCGGTTCGACAACCTAATTCGTGGCAATTTACTGCAATTTATCTGACCTCATCCAATTGATCGTTACATTACACGAGCTAGGTGAGTTACCTAGGTGGTAATTATACAAAATTAGAATTTACGTAATCTAGCGTTTATCAGCCTTTTTGGAGCTACCAAGTGCGCTCAGTAACAGAAACCTCCGGTAGCGAATCCATCCATGCCGCGGAGGACAGAACCCGATGGGAGGAACATAGTGCAGACTAGATCCACAAAGGTCACGACTCTCATCAGTGAGGATATCGATGCAAGGAGAAGCCTTTTTCAAGCCGTAGGTCTTCTCTGTGCTGTGTTTTTTGTTACCAATAATTTTAGCTGCCAGCTTATAAGTATTCTATTATGGCCAGACGATTCACGACGAATAATTGGATGTACCTCTTACGAATACGTTTAGGGAGGGTCCTTATGACATCCCTAAAGAACATTGGGTAATGGGTAGGTACCTACTTAGCACCAAAGAGTTGCGGTGATATCTACAGTGCCTTGCGAGTCGTGAGGCTCGTTGTGGCGTCTATCAAAATAAAATGCAGTAGAAAAAAAAATGCTTTGAAGTATGTAATAAGTGTTATTTATTATTTCTTATATCAGAGTCCGATGAATTATAGATTTAACTTATTAAAATCTCTTTATTGCGAGTCACACGCATTTTCACAACGGATGATTTGGAGGCAACAAGATGACATTTGTCTGACAAAACTGACACTAATATCTAATTTGACAGATGAGAGCTGCAGTTGAATACTTGAAATAACATTAGCTTTAACACTGCCCCTCGATTGAAAATCTGTCATTGATTGAAATCGCTACAATTATTACACAATATTTAAGAATGTTTTCATAGTACATAGTTTTTCAGTAGACAATCCTTTTGTGAATATATCTGCAACATTATCATGAGTTGCAACATATTCAACAGCAATCAATTTTCTATTTATAATGTCTTTTATAAAATGGTGTTTAATGTCTATGTGCTTGGCACGCTTACTATTTTCAAATGATTTAGCTATTTGAATTGCACCTCTATTGTCCATGTATAAAACACAAAACACTTCACTGTCCTGTCCATTTAAATCTTTGATTCCAACATTTAGGCCTTTCTCTTAATCCATACAATCCTCTATTCAGTTTTAAAACTTTGTTCTTATTTGCTTTTACACCTTCAGGTGGTTTGATGTATACTTCAGATTCTAGAATCCCATTCAGAAATGCTGTAGGTACATCAAGTTGTCTTACATTCCATCCTTTCTGTACTGCATGTGCAAGAATTGTTCGAACTGAGGATGTTCTTGCTACTGGAGCATAGTTCTTTCCGAAATCAGAGTCTTCTTTCACTTGAAACCCTTTCACTACTAACCGAGCCTTTTTCATATTATTTTCTTTAGTTTTAAATACCCATTTTGTGTCTATGGCTTTCTTGTTTTCAGGTAAATCAGTCTCTGTCCAAGTATTCATTTTCTGTAAGGCTTGTATTTCGGTTTTTATTGCTTCTTCCCATCCTTTTTCCATAGCTTCATTATATTCCTGAGGATCTTCATCATTATTTAGCAGGCAGTATGCTTCATATATTTCATATTCACTTAGATGTTTTGGTGTAGTAATTAGCCTGCCGCTTCTTGTATTTTTACTAGTACTCTGTTCAGTTATTTCTGTTTCATTGTTGTTCCTATCTTCTTCTTCTTTTCTTGTCTTTTCTTCTTCTTCTTTCCTTTTGTTCTCTTCTTGTTTTTTCTTCTTGTCTTCTTCATTCTTTTGTTCACTGTCTCTTTGTTCAATGTGTACATAATCATTTTCTTGTTCATTATTTGGGGCTTGCTGATACTTAAAATCTCTTTCATTAAATCTTATATCTCTAGTCACAATAACTGTATCTGTTATAGGATCCCACACTTTATATCCGTTCCTTGCATAACCAACCAATCTTACTTCTTTTGCTCTTGAATCAAGTTTATCTCTTCTTGGTAGTATGATCATCCACCCTTTGCATCCAAATGGTTTCTGTACGATTAAGTGGACTGTAGTATAATTAGGCGAATTTAAACAATGGAATCGACACGATAAAGAGAGTCACAAGTTAATAGCACCGATAGTGGTAACTGGGCCCTACTGACTTACCTCTAGGCCCCGGATAGGACATTCAATGCACTCCTGCCAGAGCACCTGCAAGGTTCTGGTGGTGTCAGAGTCACTGGCCAGGTCGTCCTCTTCCTCCGTCAGGTGCTTGCAAGGGCGGCCGGTACAACCCAGGGTTCTGCAGGGGGCTTCAGGGGCCACTAGGGTAAAAACTTGTGACGTGCGCGAATAACAGAAAAATAACTCGCGACTGGAGTATTTGCCGATTAGGCAATATTCGATACGAAAATAATTAAATGAATTTGTGAACTTTGTGAAGTGTTAACGATACGAGAATACGAGAACGACTACTAATTTAAATTTACCGTTAGTTTTATCAACGTCTTATTTGCCGAAAAGCATTGACCAATCATAGGGTCCCATGACTATTACTTGCAGTTTTTTAAACATTTTGACATTTCGATATTTTAGACAAACGTGACATTGACAAGTGCATCCGACTAAGCTAATGATGGCGAAATAATGTTGCCAAAACTGAACATTCCGACCACCAAAATACACAGTATTTTAACAAAGTTATTATAAAACCAATGACAACGACAAAATCATGGAGATTACAACAAATTAATAATAAAATGTGCTAAAACACTAAGCCAATTTAACGCTAAGCTGATGTTATGACGTCAATAAAATTCGAAACAAAACGAAACGATAACAAAATTATACTAAACAACGAAAAAAGCAACAAATAAAACCGACAGGCGTAACGAAAAAAGGCGCCTGCAGGCATAAGGGAGGCTTGATAAACCTCTAACACAAGCTCAAAAGCGAGCTCCAAATAAGTTGCTTCCGCACGAAAGCTGCGAAAGGACGTAAATGTGCCCATGGGGACGTCCTAACTGTTCGGCGGGCGAAAGAAATGCCGAGCGGATCGACAGCGATGGAGTTGACTGAAGAAAGCGAGAAAAGTCTCAGTCGACTCATGCGAGAACAAGGTGCTTCCCTCACTCGATGAGAGGAAACTAACGAAAACGATACGATCCAGTAAACCATTAGGCATGCAGTTGAAAAATGACTGGAGATTAAAACTGATAGGTCGTTTGGGTCCACATTCAAGAGGGACAGCAGAGCCTCGCTCGGTGCCAGCAGCGTTTTGAATTTGTACGTCAGAAGCTGTCGAACCACAATACGAGCAAGGTGAGCTTCTGTTGATCTGCCACCAGCCTCAGCGAAGCCCGACGAATGGGGGCTGCCTGGGGGGTGCACAACGAACTCCACTTGCTCAGCTTGTGTAGCTAAAGACATCAAACCATTCAACAGGCCACCGGTCACAACGAAGGTCCTGCCTCGATCGGACACCAACCGAAAGTAACAATCTTTCCGAATTATTAACCGCCTAAGATAGGCTAAATAGGCCTCCAATGAGAACTCCGGAACGAGCTCCAAGTGCACTGTCATCGTGGCAGGGCATACGAAAAGGCAAACGTACCGATTGCACGTGCACTTACCTCGGCTACATCCCAACGAAATATCAAATGGGCCGGCAAAGTCAACTGAAGCAAGCGACAAGGACTTCAGCTGGTTTGTTCGAGAAACCGGAAGTTCCCGAATTCGACGAGGGATGCTTAGCCGAAGGTTCACCCGTAGACAACGCAAGCGATACAGAATCACGGACCGAATTATCCGCTTTGGTGACAAAACCCAAAACTCGCGAGTGAGCATATTCTGTAGCAGTTGCAGTCCCGGGTGCCAAAATTTATGAGAGTAGTCATTGACTATTAGCGAGGTGAGTCGACGGGTTCGAGGGAGCAAGAAAGGGTGCTGCTGATCACATTCAAGCTGGCAAAGGATGCAACGACCGCCCACCCTCACCAAACCACCTTCATCCAAGAAAGGGCAAAACTTTCTGCAGGAAGAGAAACGACTGAAAAGGCTGTTGACAAGAGCGGCGTTAATAGCCGTAGATAAGCTTGGCATCTTTTCACCCAAAGCAGACCCATCGCAAAAGCTTGATGACTGTGGCCAACTATCCAAAGGAATCGACAACCATGTAGGCCCCGACCACCATGGCTCACACGGGTCCAAGTCCGTGGGTGGTAACCAACGAAAACCATCATCTGCTGGACCGTGAGTCCCATACAAGTAATGCCAACGATCAAGAGGTACGAGTATGTTGTCCAGGTTCTCCGTCACTCGATTAGCGACAGAGCTACTCCAGCGTGACGGACAAGATTTGATCCAGGTCAAGGCGAAACTGGAATCAAACCATCCGAAATAGCTGTCGTTACTCTGGATTCCATCCAATATGACAGCGTCAGGCGAGATGAGCTCCGACAATAGACCCGCTGCCATCATCTCCAACTGCAGAGTCGAACGCTTCAGGAGAGGAGCGACAGTTGGACTGGCACACCAGAAGCGCACTCCGACGGACGATCTTTTGCTAGCGGCGCAACCGTAGATGGCGGCGCAGTACCCACGTCCAGACGCTTCACAGAAACCATGAAATCGAGGGACCATAGAAGCCGGAACGAATCCACGAGGCAGCGGTCGGATCAGGCAATTGATCCCACCCTCTTTAATCTTAGGAGTAGGCAGCGGCAAGTCCTTCAAAGGCCTACCGTCCGCATTCGATACACAAGAAGCGAGAACTGATCGAAGCGGCGGCGGCCCGGTAGCCGAACTAAGACGCAAATTCCCACGATCGGAAATATCACTTACCTGACTGACATCTAACGACAGTGGAGTGACCTCTTGCATGAGACCACTATTGAGATGGCGGGTCACGAACTCATCATGAACCCTCTTAAAGAAGGGGTACCCATGGGTTTTTCTTGCTAGGTTAAACGATAGTTTAAAAGCATTATCCCTAGACGACGACAAGAAAGTTTTATTCTGAGGCTCAGCACCAGTCAGGCGTACCTCTAGCTTGTCCTGAGGAGTTCGACGACAAGAAGACATGCGATTTGCACATGTCCACTCCTCTATGGCCAAAGCTAGAGGTTTGGGCGGACCGACAATGTCCGATTCCCGACGCCTGATGACCGGATTACCTACCGTCAGGTTCGAAACGAGAACGCAATTTTTCTGATGGCTATCAGAATTGCAACGACAACGAAACGGGTCAACATCAACTATGCATTTACCCATCTGTGATCCCCCGACGAAAGTAGGAATGACAGTGGGATTCAATGCCGAAACGAGAATGTTAGTGCTGACTAACCTGTCAACCGGTCCTGGATTAGACAAAACAGGATCGGAAAGGTTCAAATATTTTTTAAGATGCCCCGTAGAAATGTCCATTTTCCTGGCTGGCATCTCCGAGCAAATCTTAGGCAAAACAGAAACCTCCAAAGGTAATTTTCTTAACAAGTTCCTATCTGTTGGGACCATTTTAACAACAGCATCGACTGACTGGGCATGGGCACAGGAATTAACCTCTACTCCTAACCGCTGTGCACAAGCTTCCTCAACAATATTAACCTCAACGACCTTCTCCCGATCAAAATATTTATGCAAAGTTTTATATGCTAACAAGTAACTTGCATCCGAAATTGGGTAGTTTTTTATCAGGTCATAGGCCAAACCTTGCACACTAGTCAGAAGATAGTGTAGTTTTTCCACATCAGGCAAATCCCTTTTGTGTATGAGTGTGTCATACAACTCTATAAATGAACCCCAGTCCTCCAACTTGCCATTGAATGACAAAGTCAGTTTAGGTTTCCTAACTTTATTAAGTTTAGCTATGCAACTAGATTTAATTTGTTTAACATTAGTCTGTACTAACCGGCTCCTAATACTGCGTACCTTGGTGTCGAAATCAACCGTACATAAAAACTCCGTACTTCGATCAGCTGTAGGAGTTTTAAACAACAACCTTTGTTGAGCAGCGTGAAACTCCGAAATAATTGGAGCGATGTCTCGTTCGCAAACACCGACTAAATCCGAGGCATCCAACAATTCAATCCTCATCATTGCGTAGTCGCGTGCAACTCTGTCTGCGTCACCCAGCATCACTTCCTCACAACCGGCATGTTTATCCGTAGGCATTTGTGAAGGAAGACAGTCAAAATTTTAACGTAAAACAAAGTTAAAAAGTTGGGAAAAGTTCCACAACAAATGTAAACAAAACATCCAATTTACTATTTTTACGTACGAAAATATCCATAGACAAAGTTCTACCAAGTACGCGATTTTACCTTGGAGGAACACTATTACTACTATCCGTTATTTACACGTAATGAACGAACGAAATGAATGGTTTGAACGAGATTTGATAATGTGTCAAGACAAACGACAAAACGTCAAAGTCACGAGTTGACTTTGGCACGACAACGAAAAATTGACTGACAGCTATCAAACCTCCAAATCAAAACCAACGACAATACAAAAAAAAAACAAAATTTAACTGATTTGACTATGACTCGTAGCAAAATAGAAATACCCTACGCTTTTATTTAATTTCCGAAACGAAAACGACAAAATGAAATTACAATCAAAACGATACGAACAAAGTATTCTAGAATGCTCAAGGTCACTAAAATCAAGCTAGATGTGCCTCGAATGATGAAAATGTACCGTACGTCACAACAAACGAATCGACAAACTAACAAATGTGTCGCAGGTAACTTTAACAACTATTCGGGCTATCGAACACACAACACAAATATCCGTAGTTATCTTTAACAATAAATACGGTTCAATCGATCAACAAATCCAATTAATTAATAAAGATTTACGACTCAACGGACCAAAATGTCCGTAGGCAACTTTAACACGCATGTAGGCAGCCTCGAATGGCCAAAATGTCTTTAGGCAGTAAATTTACGATATCAGACTAGCAGGACCAAAATGTCCATAGGCAGCTTTATCACGAATATCCGGCTAGAAGGACCAAAATGTACGATTAAGTGGACTGTAGTATAATTAGGCGAATTTAAACAATGGAATCGACACGATAAAGAGAGTCACAAGTTAATAGCACCGATAGTGGTAACTGGGCCCTACTGACTTACCTCTAGGCCCCGGATAGGACATTCAATGCACTCCTGCCAGAGCACCTGCAAGGTTCTGGTGGTGTCAGAGTCACTGGCCAGGTCGTCCTCTTCCTCCGTCAGGTGCTTGCAAGGGCGGCCGGTACAACCCAGGGTTCTGCAGGGGGCTTCAGGGGCCACTAGGGTAAAAACTTGTGACGTGCGCGAATAACAGAAAAATAACTCGCGACTGGAGTATTTGCCGATTAGGCAATATTCGATACGAAAATAATTAAATGAATTTGTGAACTTTGTGAAGTGTTAACGATACGAGAATACGAGAACGACTACTAATTTAAATTTACCGTTAGTTTTATCAACGTCTTATTTGCCGAAAAGCATTGACCAATCATAGGGTCCCATGACTATTACTTGCAGTTTTTTAAACATTTTGACATTT
The DNA here is from genome assembly GCA_947578465.1 of Thera obeliscata. NCBI lineage: Eukaryota > Metazoa > Arthropoda > Insecta > Lepidoptera > Geometridae > Thera > Thera obeliscata. Next base: position 7,827,749 of record OX387924.1, read on the forward strand.
CGATATTTTAGACAAACGTGACATTGACAAGTGCATCCGACTAAGCTAATGATGGCGAAATAATGTTGCCAAAACTGAACAGTTTCAATTTATTGAGCACCATTTCTCTCTCAAATATCATTGCTGGAATCTCATAATCTATCGCACTTGATGGGCTTCTATTGATCAAGAATGCAGCTGTCATGATAGCATGACCCCACAGATGTCTTGGTAGTTGTGATTCATCCAGTATAGTCCGGGCTTTATCATATATGGATCTGTTTAATCTTTCGCTTTTTCCATTCATTTGTGGACTATAGGGTACAGTATACTCTATTCTTATACCTTTTTCTTCACAAAATCTTTTAAAATGATTTGATGAATATTCTCCTCCATTATCACAACGGATTCTCTTTATTTTTAATCCTTTTTCTGTTTCTATTTCCCTTACATACTTTATCAAGTTGTCTGCTGCTTCAGATTTGTTTACTAATAGGTATGTTTGAGTGAAATGTGAGTAGTCGTCCAATATAGTTTGGTAATACCTGTAACCTTCTTTTGTTGATACTTTCATTGGTCCAGCAACATCCGAGTGTATTAATTCTCCAACATCTTTTGACTGTGGCTTTGTTATTCTCTTGAAAGGTAGCCTAGTACTCTTATTCCTCATGCAAACTTCACATACCTTCTTACTGTAAGGTAAGTTCATCAAATGTAATGCTTTACGGTTGAGATGGCCTAGTTTGATATGCCATAAATCACCATTAGTCAAGTCTTCATTGTTATAGTAGCATTCATGTTTCTCTTTGGGTAACTGCAGTTTCAGTACATACAACTTTCCTCTTTTTTCTCCATAGTACTCACCTTTTTCTGATTTTATTATCAATTCTCCATTTCTAAACGTTACACATTTGCCTTTGTTCATTAGCTCATTTACTGATAATAGGTTGTGCTCAATCCCATTTACTATCAGACCTTCAATTGTTATAGGTTTATTTTCCCCATAAACGGTTTTCAAATTACCTTTTTTCTTTGCACACAATATTTCTCCATTAGCAAGTCTTATTTGAATCGGTACTGGTAGTTCTGTCACATCAGTCATTAATTTTTCATACTTTTCTTGTATGAAGTTGTGTGTTGCTCCTGAGTCCACAACAAGAGTAATCTCCGATGCATCTGTATGCATTATATATTCTGAGCTTGAAGCAATAAACATCTCATCATTCATTGAATTTTCATTTGACTGTGCTACATGTCCTTGTCCTCTAGATTTCCCTCTGAAACCTGAGCGACCTCTACTTCTCATTCTGAAATTTCCTCTACCTTGTTGACCTTGATTATTGTTTTCAGTCCTTTTATCACACTGGTATGCCATATGTCCTTCTTTTCCGCATTTGTAGCATGAATAAAAGCTGCTCTCTACTACTTCACTCTTCTTTTCTTTCAATTTCAGCTCTGAATCTAACAGTCTAGATTTTACAAACTCTACAGTGAGCTCTTTTTCAATACTCATGGTTTCTAATGTCGTTATCACTGTGTTGTACTCCTCCGGTAGTGTAAGGAATAAATGAGTTAACTTGTCGCTGTCTTCCATTTTTGTTCCGGCTGTTTCCAATTGGGTTATTAAGTTATCAAATTGTAAGAAGTGGTCTTGCAGACTTTGGCCACTAGAACATTTCATTGCGATTAGCTTCTTTCGCAAGAAAAGCTTATTAAACACACTTTTTCTCTCAAAAACTTCCTCCAAAGAGGTTAACATTTCAGCCGCCGTTTTACATTTTTTAATTATGTTCAGATATCGATCGGTCAAGCATTGTACTATAATAGATCGAGCTTTTGCATCAGCCTCGACGTCTTCCTTGCTGTCCTTGTTACATTTTTCCAGGATATTAGCTATACTTCTTTCTTCCAACAAAATTTTTACTCGAAACTTCCAATTCGAGAAGGAAATATTTTCGTTGAGTTTCGGGAAGTTGCAAGTTCCTGACGTCATTTTTACTTCTGTGATCAACCACGCTCTGCTGTTATTTATTATTTCTTATATCAGAGTCCGATGAATTATAGATTTAACTTATTAAAATCTCTTTATTTGCGAGTCACACGCATTTTCACAACGGATGATTTGGAGGCAACAAGATGACATTTGTCTGACAAAACTGACACTAATATCTAATTTGACAGATGAGAGCTGCAGTTGAATACTTGAAATAACATTAGCTTTAACAATAAGTTCACCTGTCTACCGATTTTTGTTAATTTACATGAACTATTTGGTACGTGTATGCAAAAGCAGAAAGGTAGGTAATTAAGAAGGTAAGGCAGGAGAGCACTGGTGGCTTAGTGGTATCGGCACCGTCTTGTGACCCGAAGGTCGTGGGTTCAGATCCAGTTATGTGCCAATGAGTTTTTCTATCCAAAAAAAATAAGAGCACTTTGCCAGTAATCAAAATCAAATTGAAAAGAGTGTATTTATTCAATCTCAAAGGGTGAAGGAAAACATCGAGACTGTGAGGAAACCAGCATGTCCAAGAACCTAAAAGTTCAAAAATATGTATCAAGTGCACTTGAAACCCTATTACCACACTGGTTTGAAAGAATCAGTGACACATTAAGAAGATAATTAAAAACTCACCTCGACCAGACACATTTGAAGGTCGTCGCGTCGTTTCCTCCACGGTAGCCACTTCATCTCGATAAACGAAGTCACCAAATACAGCCAAAGAACACAAGCTACCACTGCTGCTACGAAGCTGAATCCCGTTATAACTTCGTATGTTACCAAATGTAACATTTCAAGAATTCCTGCTCTACATTTAAAAGTTCGTTTTGAACCACATTTTTCTGGATACAAAACTGAATCCCGCTATAAGTTCGTTTGTTACCAAATGTAACATTTCAAACATTTCTCTATAATCGAAAGTTCGTTTTAAATATTTTCCAGGATAGGTCCACACAAGCGTTGTCAATTATTCTCCGACAGTGTATGGATGAGAGGCCGTGTGGAGAGTTGTTAATTTAGGTAAATTAGCACACGTTAAATTAACAGTATTCGAACGTTACCTACCTTTATGTAGCTTGAATTGGAACAACAAACACTTTGTATGGGATGACGCGCTCAACCATTACCTTCCGGTACATAGATTAGGAAAGCTTTAGAAACAAGAACTGAATCAAAATACCACCGCATACAAATCTATTTCGATTAGTACCTACACCCTAGCGCCTGTCACTAAACAATACAGTACTAACTTCCTACAACGTTTGGAAAATCAAATAGGAAGCATAAATAAAAACACTTCTTATTTGATATTAATATATTTTCGAATCTAAAATGTACAAAAAATACAACTTAAATGTTATGTACTCATATGCCTGATTTTCGATGAATAAAGTATTACAATTCGAATTATGTACCTCGGAGACATTATTTATTAGTAGACGTGTTTGATTCATTAATTGACAAATACCCATTGGTAAATGACCGGGGACAGGCTAGGCTTAGGAACGAAGGAGGCACAAGCAGAACTCGCGCCTCTAATCTTTGTTACTCTATGCATTATTATAATTATAATTAATTTTGTAATATCCAACTCTTTGCCAAACATAATAAATTCGACTTTACTAATATCAGGGCGGTTGTGTGAAGGCTAAAATCGGATAGGTAAGGTAGCCATAACGCTACTCATATTTTGTATCTTTTCCAAAATAAACATAACGACCTAGGTATATTATTTTTTATCATTTAATCAACCATTACTTCGTAACAACTTTGGTTGTGTATTCTATTCGTAAAAATATAATGTATTTAGCTATTTACAATAATAATATGTAAACATACATACACACAATGCTTAAAAATGCACAGCAACACAAAAGGTCTTAACCAGCTAGATATCTGAAGAACTAAATAACACAGACATAGCGGCCACCCACATAAAAGATGTAATGTAGGAAGCTCGGACTAGTTCTATTTATCAAAATTACAACAGATTGCTCTCTCGAACAGTACAATCATCAATAATTTGGCATAAACGATACGGAAGAGACCTGCATGGGCAAAAAATATTTCGGAAGTACTGAGAACAAAAGAGTACATACAAATAGATTCTAATGTATATTCTCAAGCATCCTTTTTGCGAGTGACCAATATTTACAATCACTAAAGCATTTTAGAAAAACATAATTAGTTTTGTAGAATGTGTAACATAAGAGAACATAAGAGCTAGCAATATTCACATAATAACATACCCACGTTAACGGACGACAGGCCAAGACAAGAGGCACGATTTTATACAAAAAATAAAATCAATTGTACGGGAATGCCTCGTGTGTTAGCAACTGTCATCCAATAATAATTATAAATAAATATTTTATCACAAGACTCACCTCCGCACAAAGGAATTCATCAATATCCTTTTATTTCACATTTAGGTACAACAATAACTTGGTTTGTTTAAAAACATTAACATAACAAAAACGAATAACTAATTATGTTTTTCTTTAGAAACAGAGATTCCCGTACACATCCATGTTTACATTACAATATGCGAAGTGATGCTCATTCCGTGCCACAGAGTAATATCAAGAACGGTATAAAACAAAGTTTTCTTTTTTACATTCATATTATCACATTGTTAGCAGTCCAAATACATTTTCTGGGAGTTTCTTGGATGGAATTTTGGACCCTATTTATTGAAATTTATTTTGCTCAACTTACTCTGTGACATTGAGTAATTGTTCGTTTATCCAATCATCCTATTCTTACATAGAATTCAAAATTATAATGCAACACTTTAATATACCAATTTCTCCTGAACTCTTTATAATTGTAAAATCTATGATGCTTATATTAGCTTCACATTATCATTAATCCCGAAAAGTTTAAAGTTAAAATTATTTTAGAATTGGCCAACCCAATTCTTCTAAAAGATAAACACTGAAAATAGATACCTATATGTAGGTACATTTAGCACACACTAGCATTTCGTAATATTCCACGCATACTGTTGCAGTTTTGTACAGTTATTTTAATTTGATTTATACCATTACACCGAGACGAATATAATTTCTCTAGCATTAAATATGATTTGCATATAATTAATATCCATTCAAAAGCCTATAAAAAGTTAAATATTATTTTATTATAAATGTAATATAATTAAGGAATATTCCCTTCGTTGATCGTGTAGTAGATTTTGTTTTAATTCAACAATTGTACTTCACTAATAGAAGGCATGCAAGCTTTAGTTTTGTTTACTTCACTTTTTTTGGGTTTAAAATTCACGTTACGTTTATGATGTTAGAAAACGACGTAAAAAGTAGATTTATGCATGTAGAAGACATTTTACAGTTTTACACCATTAATACACAGTCGTCATTGGGTGCTCAACGCATCGTCAGTTTCAGAGTTTCAACAAGTAGGTTTATCAGAAAACGAGGTAGAGATATTTCGCATGGAATCTTGACAAGTAAGGTAATGTTATAGAATTGAGCAAAAACATACAGGACAAGTCGCCGATTGTTTGACATCATATTCTAGAAGTCGAATGGAGACGGGCGTTATTGGAGGTATTATTTAAGTTGGAACTTTGGAAGACAATGCTCTTAGATTTAAACTCTTTTATAATGAGCCCACCTTTTTACAGGTAGCTCAAGATTCCATAAACCACATCTTATTAAAATTGGTAGGTTTATTTATTTGTGTTTATTCGATTTTGCGATGGTCAATTTTAATGAGTGTAAATATATAATTTTTAGAAGTGTATTTCGATCTGCACTGTTTTTGAAATGAGCGAGATTATTTTTCTATTAATCTACCAACGAGATGACTTAACTTAACTGGTATACATAAATCTACACATTACTACGAAATATTACAATATAATTTTAAGTATTACTGTTTTAATAAAAAGATGACATTGAAAAAATATGGTTCATCTATGATTTTGAGGCACATATGCATTACGGCATGACGTCGCTCTTTTTTAAACATTTAGTGGTATTTCCAATATTTATTAATGCAATGGACGTGTTTCAAACTTTATTCATAGTCTTGATTACATAAACTAGTTATTATATTTATCGTAAATCTGCAAAAAATATAACCTTTGAGTTGTACATTTTATTCGTCATAGAAACGTTGTAACTTAGTGACGGCATTTTATGCTGATCATCTAGCGACTCGATAAATTTAGGTAGGTAATGTTGTAGGCTACGTACGACTGGACTACTCCCCACTATTTGCTTTACTTTTCACATTAAGGCCATCACTTGTACTTATTTGATTTGAGTTCTATCGAAGAAAGGAGACGATATTATAATATTCCCCCACACAATAGAAATGGAATGAATTAGATTAGTATTGCTATACGATCGCGCTTTGTAAAGCTTTTATTATCTCACTATTTATATTAAATATTTAATCTGAAAAAAAAATAGTTTTTATCGATTCTTTAAAAATAACAATGACGAAAAATTTTGGTCAGTGACTACGCGTGAACTATTTATTTCGTAATGGTACAAAAATATTTTTTTATTTCGTATAGATTTTATCAATAATTTATATGGTTTTATGGATACTCTATACATATTTGTACGTTCATTATTTTAGGTAAATTAGTCATCACAATTTACTCTAATGTGTTTATCTACGACCTATATCATTTATGGTTGGAGTTCTTCAACAACATGAATTAACTTAACTTACTTTTATGAAAAAGCTAAAGTGAGCGAACCCCCTACATTGTTTTAAGTACTTTATATCCGCTTAAGTTGTAGCTTTTTACCGAAGTAGATTCGTAGACATTTAATTAACTGTAAGCTGTTTTTGGTAGGTGCAAATCTTTTCATTGCAATAGTCCATCTAGATCACCGAATTTATCAGATTGTTTGGTGATTTCATATTGTTTCTTATTTCCTTATAAGGGTTTTAGGCGTATCTTATGGTCCCATTAAGAAATTAAGGGAGCTACAACAATATTATCATAAACTCTTACACAAGAAGTTACAACTATTACAAAATACCGATTTTAACACCACATTAATTAAGTTAAAATTACTAAAATTGTGCAAAGCTAACTTTATAACTGTTTTCTTTGCTTTAAACAGTAACAACTCACATAAACTGGTTCTTATTCAACCTGGATAAGGATGAACGTTTTAGGGTTCATCGAACGTATCCGATTTTTCAGGGACGACAATCACGTAGAACTCGTACGAGAAATATCGGACCTTGAATACTCTTACAAAGCCAGTTGCAGGCCCCTTCGATAAATACATGATAAGTAGATAATTGTGGGTAAAAGAACCAGTGTGTGAGAGTTCAATCAAATTCATTATCGAAAAAACGAGGAATTTCTCATATTTATGAGTTTGTTACTGTTAAAGCACCGTTACGTGGTGTCTAAATTTAGTACATTACTAATGATGACATTCAACATCGATGGTATGCACAATTTATACAGTAAGGTTTGCTGCCACCCAAATCGTTCAATTTTAGAAAGGCTTACACAAACTTATACAAAACACACATTAATTAATCTGCAACCTTTACTTAGGATTGATTTACAAGGACGTTATTTCAACTTTGTATTATGTACAATTTACGCCTTCTCTCAAAACTGTGACATTCAAAATAGTATTACAATCAAGGTTATAATAGTTTTAAATTTCATTTAGGTAATGGCAAACACAAAAGAGCAAAATATGAGATTCCAACAAAACTTATCAGAGAAAGTTCTGATCTTATTCTGATTTTAAGATGATAAGGTTGTAACCAAGCAAACCTGGTATCATGGTTTGGTTTAAGCTAGTTTTTTTTATCACTATTCCTAAATCTCTACGAGTAGATTATATCCCCCGCACGCGCTCACGAAACGATTCAATCCTTATCGTCGTAATATCAATTATTATCAAGCAAGTACTAAAGCTAAATCTGCAACAAGGGTAATAGCGTCAAGGAGGTAAAAAAAATACAATAATTGTACATGAATTAAGTTAGACATAAACATTAATTTCAAATAGGGGGGTTCACACTATTCTCATACACACTAGTGTTTTTCTTCACAGACTAAATGGTGCAACAGTATACGGCTATAAAATCGGATTAGCTTCGTATTTAGCATGTCTTCAGTTTTGATACTAAATACAAATTGCACTATCAAGTCTTTGATGTAACACGATTTGCTCAAACAAATGAAATGACAATGCAAAATTAGTTAAAATTCGAAAAATCATAAAATTCTAAAAATTGAAATGTTATGAAATTTATTTCATCAATATCAATAAATGAATTCAAAATAAAAAAAAATATAACAGACTGAAATGTTTTAACAAAATATTTACAATAAAGCAACAGCTATAACTTAACAACATATTATTTACAAGTCAAAAAAATAATATTCTCCAAAAGAGAAACATTCCATTCGACGTCACGTGATCTAATCATATACTAGGTATAATACAAACTACTTTGTCATAACAGGTAACATTTGACTTTCATACTATAATACATAACGTTCACAACGCCAAAATATGTGTTTAATCTACGATAGACAATATTGCACGCGGTATAATTCTATTGTACATTGTGTTTTATGTATGTATATTAATGCGTACGAGTCAATCACACACAATGTAAATCACTATTTTCGAAATAGGAAGCTACCAACGAATTTCGTATCGAATCGTATCTCGTTTAAAATATAGTAAAAGTACATAGAATAGATATTTTGCGATCCTAATAAACTTAAATTAAAAAAAAAACGTATCAACGAAACAATTTTTACAACTCGAAAATATCACTAGCACTACTACTATACTACAGAAAAGACGTTTATAAATACGTGTAGGTACTATATTAGTCTCACGATCGTGAGATTTACAGCCGCAGAGGTACCACGTAGACCATAACTCGGTACGACGGAATCGTCGATTAATTGTCCAGCCGAAACAGCGAGAATGTAATAAATGCAAATGTCAACGAGAGCCGAAGCGGGGGATGTGTGCGGTTCGCGGTCACTGCGAGAGGAGCTTCTGCAGCAGCGAGGCCTTAGCAGCCGAACCCGAACCCGAACCCGTGGCCGCTCCCCCGCCCGCGCCCGCCGCCGGCGTCGCATCACCGCCCGCCGCCGCCGCCGCCTCCGCCGAGACCGCCTCCGTAGTACTCTGTGCCACAAGCCAATAACGTCACACACTCCACATATAAAACATTAACATTCTTTAGTACGGTTGTAGGCAATCAATATTGCACATCGGCTTATCTGCTTTCGTAGAGCGCTATCTCTCTCTGACGCATACTACGCTCTACGAAGCCGAAATTAGTCGATATGCAATATTTGTTGCCTACTACTGTACCACCAAACTACAATCTGTTCAAGGGATCTACAATTTCAAAATTTATAATGCGACAACACCCGCTCGCTTTCTTTTGTTTCAGTATTTGTCGATAGTGGCGCCTGTCTCAACTACCCCCAGATCACGGATGATAAACAAATTTTGTCATAAAATCTCGATCGAACGAGTTTTTCTTCACACAACCGCGTTTTATCGAAAATTAATGTCAAATTATTCATATCGAACTTCCACAATCGCACCCATGAACAGATGAGTTAGTGGCACTATACGAGTCAGGCACATCATGAAGAAGAAGAAGCAGGCAAGTCACTCCATTACAGCGCTCACAATTCAGAGACTTTACGCGTGGTATGGGCTTGGACAGACAAGAGTGCAGATAGAATGAACAATGTTAAATTTTTTGTTGACTGATATCAATTTTTTTAAATTAAACCGGTTGTACTTAGCAATTAATTAAATTGGAATGAATTAAATTCTTTAGAAGACCGTATAAGCTTTAATAACACAAAAAAAAAAAAAAACGAGATACTAATAAATTTAATTTATATCTAAACTTGATCACAAAAGCAATTGTGTAAATTTTAACTCCTAATTCATAGAAATATTTTAGAATCATTATCAGATTATGAGATACAAGACAAATTAGTATGATTATTTTGATTTCCAGGGGAAAAATCTACTAGCTGTTAAAAATAATAATGATGTAGTCTAGTTTTGATCACTACTCGCCAGATCTCTAGTTCAAATAGTCTTTTAAAAAGAAGTCATCATGCATTTTTTTAAATGTAAATCTACAAAATCGAATGGTCGAATTAACCCGACTATCAACTTTATGGAAGCGTACAAGAAGCACTAACTATGGCAAAATTACAACGTTTTTCTCATCTAAATTCACAAAACCGTCACCACACATTCGTCTGCGCATGCGACTTTTCCCAAAACTTCAAAAAGCTTAGGTTCCGTTCACAAATTATAAGACCTACAAGCCCGTACTTCACATAACCTGTCGATCAGTTCATCTAAGAAAAAGAATGAAAGTACTTGTATAAAAATTGTATCCACTATGAAGAAATATTAGACATCACATCACAAAAGCTTGTTTGTATTAGGAATGTACCAACAATAACCTCCATGCATCAAAACCATAATGTACTTCAATATGAAGATATTGAGTAAGTTTTAGGAATCGTCTTACTACAATGGAAACGAAGCATTGTCAGGTACATTTCTCTAAACCAGCGTCTAAGTTCAAGATGATCGATTCGACAACACACGCAGCAGAGCAGACTTACGTATTATTAAGAAGTAGGTCTACAAAAATAATGAAAACCGATAAGGTAGTGAAGTGACTAATGATTTGTAATCGGTGTTCGCGTCCGAGGCTTACCGCGGTGCTCTGTTGCGACTCCCACGAGCCAGGCGCCGGCGGTGGCGCTCTGCCCCCCACCACACTGCCGCCACCTACGTACGCACACACGTATACATTGGCAGCGGCCAGTCGCTCGCACTGACAACGTTCGGTACCGCACCCAACCGCGAGTACCAAATTATCGTTCAGTCGGGCGATCATCACATTTATACATTAAAATTTCGATCTATTAATGTTAATCCACGTAGACTTTCTAAGTACAAAATGTTAGGGTAATTAGTAACGTCACCGATGGGTTTTGAGACGGAGCTACGAGCCAATTTATTCGTTATCTTATCGAATGAATCGGCTGAAACGTCGTCGATCGGAGACATAGTGAATGTGGAGTAATGTTATAAGTGAGTTACTGACCGGGTGCGGACATGTCGAAGCTCATGAGGTTGTCCATGTCCGGCGGCTGCAGAGGATGTAGGTCGGGTCGGGCCGAGCGCGCGCCCACTACGGCGCGTAGCTCGTTGCGGACGTACTCGGACGTGCCGCCCCCGCTGCCGCTGCCCACCCCCACGCCCACGGCGGGGCTGCCGTTACCCGTACCTGAAACACACGCGCTCCCGTCAACACCCGTATTCCACACAAGGCTTCACATAAACACCTAACGGGAACCTTGAACCGATTTCAGATCGCTCTGTATAGTTACCGTATCCAACATGCCAATAGAATGCGTAAATACTTGTATACAAAATAATATCGCACCGTCACATGTACGACTGCGTCTACGGATCAAAGAAGCGAAGATTTCGGGCGCAGAATGCAGAGGGGTAACATGCACAGCGATAGAGTTAATAGGAGATACGCTACTGCCTGTAAGTAATTATCAAACAAAATCTAACCTTTTATACTCGTGGGATTGATGCCGAAGGTTAGCACGATGGAACGGCCGGACAGTTCTTGTTTCGGCGTGACCTCTAGGTTCTATATGCGAAGAGGACGTGAAAGTCCATGTGCCGGTCAGGTTCGTTAGAGCTTGTCGCCTGTTGGCGTGGGCGGTGGGTACTCACATTGCATGTGATGATCGTGTGGCGGGTGTGGCGGGTGTGGCGGATGGGGCGGATGCGGTGGATGCGGCGGATGCGGCGGGTGCTGCGGATGCGGCGGATGTGTCGCGTGCGGCGTGCAGCGCGCGTACTCGGCGCAGTACGCCGACTGTCCGGCGCCGTCCTCGTAGTAGCCGGCCACTGCCACACACGCCGCGTTAGTGCGGGCCGGCGAGCCCCGCCCTCACCTACCTAGCCTGAGCCCTCTGTGTGCCGCGCCGCGCCGAGGCCGCGCGCCGGACAGACGCCGGCGTCGAAGCACGACCCGCTACTATATAATATGGCGGCGGCGGTAACACGGCGGCAAAGTCACGCTTCAACGCCAGCGCCTGACGCGCCTCGACGCGGAATACGCTATCGAGTTCGATGTACCGAGAGGTTGTAGCCGAAACATGCAATTAGTTCAAATTCAGCCAGGACCTCGCAAGATCGATCCCGACATGACGCTAATCTAGTCGGACTACGGGGCATGCTGAGGAGTTCATCTCGCAAAGGTCATGCGTCGATGTCAAATTGAAATCTAGTCTATTTCTACCTTACTTGAGGAAAATTTAGTATTTCAAAGCCAAAAGTACCATTCAAAAAACCAGTCGATCACAAACCGCTATCGTTAATTATAATAAAAATAATTTGCATGTTTTTTACATAATAATACCTACTTAAAAACTAGATAAATAAATAATAAATTACATCAGAAAAGAGCTATGGAAATAAAGCATAGAATTATCATCATAATAAAGAAAATATTTCTAAGTCATTATAATGCGTAAGTAAGTACCTAGCTAGACCATGCAGTACACTATCCTACATACGTTAATTATAATTACATCTCGCGTACACATTATCCTGATACCTGGTTGTACCCATTAAATTGTAACCACAACCATATAATTATTTACCCATTTACCCACAGCGCAGCCAACTTTGACTTGATTGACTCACATATCGCCTAACCTTGTGGTGTGCGAAATCCGTATTTCTATTGCAATATTTTTGTGTTGCTGTCCTTGCTTATCTGCCCTAGCTGGTTTACTGGTATGAATGAAATTCATGTTTTCACTTTCGTTTTTGTCCTACTAAGCTAGGAACTCATTCATTCTGTGAAAACATACCAGCTCGCCTGAGAGTCAATGAACAAAGGAAATCTACTGACTCTGGAACGTATTTCAAAGTTTTAACGAGGTCCATCAGCGAGCTTAAGCATATCATGTTGACATAATAATATTGTCTTATCGCAAATAGAATTGGTGTTTTGAATCGTTTTTTTGGGTTTAATGATAAGATCATACTCATGTTTTCATACAAAACTATTTTTAGTTTATTTTTAGGTATTTGCTATAATTAAGAAATTATTTTCGTTTAAAAAATATTTTCAAAAATATTTTGATTTCTAACCCGAAAACACGCCGTTAGTTACCTAACAAAACCGACAGAGTGTGACGTCATAATATTATATTTCTCCTCATCGTAGAATACATTCTCCTCATCGTAGAATACAACTGATGCTGTTTCAAAATAAATAAGAAAATTGAAGACTTTTTAGATTCAACAGACCAATTATAATAAAACTGTGGAGTGCTCCCCGCACAGTGAATAGGAACGCTAACATTACAAAATATCAAACTTATTACTGCCAATCACGCTAACTTAGAACCATAATACCAGAAACCACAGACAAATAGCAACTTAAACATTTCGTTCATTCATCAAAACGTTTTGAAACCAGCGCGATTGGGCTCCGATTCAATGCTATGACTATAAAGTGATCGAATGGTATGTTGTACCTAGATGCGGGCGCGGCGGGCGATGGTACGGCTGCGGAGTCATCGGCGTGTGTAGAGCAGCCGCATTGTGTGTGGCCACGCCGCCGTGAGCGTACCCACCTGATCCACCCACCTACACGATAAACAAACAATAAGTTTAAACACATGAGAAACCCGACTTCTGCGAACTGCTGCAGCGATTTTATGAAATTTCTATGAGATAAATCTGAAAGTATAACCTTTGTTATAAGTTTATGTATACAATTTGGACGTGTTGCGCGAAAGTGACTTGGCGTATATAATATACACGTGAATGCATGTAAAAGTCTCTTGTCACTGTCACTTTCATGCCCATAAATAGAGAGTAAAAGACTTAGCGGTCTGTTAAGCTTAATGACTGCTATAGGACCATTATGAACATTAGTGACATGTAATCAATAATTTGTGCAGGAATATTTCATCATATCGCTTTGTTTATAAAAATACTTACACTAAGTTGTCGACTCAGCATAGGTGTTTGTTGCGTGGAAGCAACCTTAATTGAACCATAATTTGAACCCATTTGATCTGTAATATCAAAAAACAACCAATTAGTTCCACTCAAAGCATAACCATTAACCATCTTATAGAGGAAATTGCGTAACTACTGAAATCTGAATATTTTTTTTAAGAAATATTTCATGCAAGTCATTCTACTTGTAACACCTTGTGACTTATATACTTAAATGTTTGATAAAGATACTGACTTGTTTGATATAAATTTTGGTGATAGTCCCCCCGGGTGAGGGTGACATTAGGCGGCCTTTCTGTCGAGAGTGCGCTTATCGTTGACCCCAAATCAGGCTGGGGCTGTTCTGCAGCCTGGAAAGGAACACAACGGGTCTTAACTCAGTAGAATCATAAGGACCAACATTTTTTACTCGATGAATAGCTTACTTCCGTAGATGGAAAATCAGGCAATCATTATGAGAGTTAATGCGGTTACCGACTAATAAAGAGAAAAAATTTGTATTTTCATGTGTATGTTTGTAATGAATAAACTCAAAAACTACTGTGCTGATTTCAAAAATTCTTTCGCCTTTGGAAAGCTACATTCACCCTGAGTAGCATGGGCTATATTTATGTGTTTAAAAAATAAATATCCACCAGTGCTGTGCCGGGACAGGCCGCTAGTATTTAATAATTACCTCAGGTGAGACAAGCATTTGCTGCGACTGCTGCCTTTGCAGCAAACGCGCGCGCTGCTGCATGTCATCCGAGCCGTTGGGATGCGTCGTGGCCTTTGCCGACGCCACCTTGGGATCACAAGATACTTTACTGCAAAAGTTTTACAAGTATAAAAAGTACATTCGCTATTGCGCATCTTCTTCTTCTTATCGTGTCACTGGTTCTTTTGAACCAAGTGAGGTGAAAGTATTTTGAGTGCACCTCAAAGAGGCTACTTTCGTGGACTTGACACATATTTACGAACTTTTTAGGTTCTACGACTTGTTAATTTCATCACTATGTTTTCCTTCACCGTTTGAGAGCATTAGCATTGTGAACACAAAGTTTTCGGGCAGAAAAACTCATAAGTACCCGTCTGGATTTGAACCCATGACCGTAGGATCGGAAGGCGGGGCCGCTACCACTAGGCCACCAGCACGCTCTCGCTATGGCCTATTGGATTAGCATTATTCAATATATTGGGCTATATTTTTTTTACTGTTGAGCAATGGTTTCTCTTATTTTGTTAATAATAAAATAAGATAATATCTGAATAAGATCTGCCGTATTGTAAATATTAGGAACACCAGCCACCACCTAGCAACAGAGGCTATATTATTTATCATCAATTTATTCAAGAAGTTTCACAACTTTTTAACCTCTTACTAAGAGTAAGATATTATAAAACCTCCAGTTTCGCTCATATGGCCTTGTGCCAAAAAGGTTTGGCCTTGGCAATGAAACTTGCCAAGGCTTGAATTCATTCGATTTTGAACGCAACAAACGATACCCTTACTTATGGATAGATTTGTAAGAGATTTCAAATTTCAAACTAGATGACGGCACTTAGTTAGCAAGTTCGATTCGGTAGCTGTGTGGTTTTCGTAGCCACTTTACCACTAAGTTACCTTTTAGTTTCTATTTCTTAAAACTTTTACGCAAAATAAACTATTTTTAGCTCGCCTTTGTTAATGTCTTTTATAATCACATACATAGATATTTCAAAATGTTTGTGTGTACAATGAAGAATTTAAAATCCAATTTGTATAATTTAGTTAGTTCATACCTCCGAAGACGCAAGTATCTGCTGTGAGCGCATATGCATCAGTCTGCGTTGTTGTTCCGCGACTATGCCCGCCGCGGCCGAGGCAGCGCGACTCGCGTACATCCCGCTCTGACCGGGAGACATTGCCATTGAACCCTGAAAACCGATATTCATTAAAAAAAACTGGTTTAAGATATTTATTCTGAAACAGACATACCAAGGTCACTTACATGAGAAAATTATGTAGGTATTAGGTAACATTTAAGTATTTGTAAATTTAAACATACAACTAGCCGATGGAACAAGCATATGGCCCGCCTCATGGCACAAGGCATTGCCTCGTAGGTCATGCACGTCTGGAACGTGCCTTACGATGCACCGCCCTGCGTCCATCAACTTGAGGCATAACTTGTTCAGCCTTGCGTGCCAGTACAGGTATGGTTGGTGGTCTAAAAAAATTACCAAAAAGGCCCACCAGCTGATAGGCCCATGAAACTGGACACAGAGGTATCTCCCAAGACACGAGTCCGGTCTTCGGCTCTTCGTCTCCGGAACTTGCCAGCTACATTTCGCAGATCATCGTCCTACCTTGCCGGGGGCGTCCTACACTACGCTGATTTAATCAATAAGACTTCCTTACCCTTACCGGACTCTGTACAGAGTAGACTGGAGGGGCTGGGCCGGGACTGATCACGGCGGGGTTTACTGTTTCACATTCTATTAGGCTTTGCCGAATCGCATTCACTATGTCCTTCTGATTCGTACCCTAGAAACAAAACTCACAATCAAGCATCAGGTGGAAGCAAAACTCATCATTGCTAGTTCGAACTCATGAAGAAATCCAGTTCGTTATATAAGATCACGAACTGGACTTTAATAATAGTATTGAAGTATTTTAATAGAAGACTGGCCTCTCAGGTCAATTGGCAGTAGCTTTGCCTTCTGTGCCGGTGGTCGTGGGTTCGATCCCCACCGACAACAAAAACTTGTGTGGTAAACACAGAAGTTTGTTATCTGTCTGGGTGTTATATTATATTCTAAGTATGTTTATACAAAAAAAAAGCATATAAGTTTGTAATATATCAGCTATCTGGTTCCCATATTACAAGCTCCGCTTAGTTTGGGGCTAGATAGTTTTGTGTGGAATGTCCGCAATATTTATTTTATTTATTATTTATTTCTCGTAGTACAAGCTTTGCTTAGTTTGGAAACAGATGAGCATCTGAATTTGAGCGTTATTAATTTTTTTTACCCGCAAATTGGCACAAGCATCCGATTCCGGCATGCTATTGACCACGGCGTCCAATAAATCAGACAGCATCTGATCACTAGGTAATTCACCACCGCCCACGGTCACCTGACGTGGTCCGCTACTGAAACAAAAACTTACTATGAGAATCGACTAGCGAAGGTACTTGATAATAGAAGCATCTACTACTCTAGCTTATAAAATAGTAATAGGTTTGATAAAGGTAGAAAAACAAAGGCGTTCGCCCACGCTAAGGTTTTACGCAGTGAACAAGAGAGGTCAATGAAACACGTTTCAATATAATGAAGGCGCGCCACGTTTATGTGGCTTTCTTTGGCGCCTTTGTATGGGGATATTTTTACTGCTGAACCATCAACCATAACACATTTTGGAACATAAAACGAAGTTATGCTGATGCCTGGTAAAAAAAAAAAAATTGTGATTTTTGCGCCGTGTCGACGTCGCTGCGTCGTCGCAACAAGTTTGGCCAAGCAATTCGACCTATCGCGAATCCTCATCATTAGCGATACGATACTGTAAGCAAATTACGGCACGTCAAAGAGTGCGCGACAATGTTAATGCGGTTGGCTACATTTCACGCGATTTGTTGACAGCGTGACGTCGAGCGAGAGATTATATTGTGACGATGTCCGAAGTTTTAGTTTTTTCGAGTTTTCTTCTTCTATCGGACACTACTCGGTCCCGATATAAACGGCCACCGAACCAGAAAACGAAACGTAGGGCGCCCACCAGATGGACCGACGACATTGTTAAGATCGCGGGAAGTCGGTGGGTGGAAAGGGCTCAGAATCGTTCTTCCTGGAAATGTGTAGGGGAGGCCTATGTCCACCTTCCAGACTTCTTCAGGCTGATGATGATGATGATGCTGATGATGATGATACGGTGCACTCACGCGACAGCGGCGGGTGAATGCGCGTAGTGTTGTGCGCCCGCGCTGGCGTAGTGCGGCGGCGGCGGATAGCGCGAGCCCTGCATGCTGCCTTGTTGCAGCACCATCTGTAGGTGACTGCCGCCGCCGTTCACGTTCATCGGCCGGCTGGCGAACACGACACATTATACAGGTTGGTTTTTGAGAAGGGCGGTGATGGCCAAGTCCGAAACCACGAGAGTTAGGGAAAAGTGATGAAACGAGTCATGACCTCGATTTATCAGAAAACAATATCATAATTTTTTTTATCAAAAATCGATTACTTGAAAGTTTACATAGGAGTTTTCTTCCGTGTAAAAATATAAAATAGTGAAACTTTTCATTCATTTTTAGTTAAACATTTAATTGCAAAGGTTGATCCTTATCAACAACAGTATCCGTTGGTTCAATATTAAAATGTATTTTTTTTTTAAACTTTATGATCTATTTCCATAAAAAGTCAAGAGTGTGCATATTACAAGCTAAACGATGAATTCCCTTCGCTTAAGTGTCTCTCTTTTCTAAAGAGAAAAGATGATACCACAACTCGTTTCAATCGTTTCAACGTAACGTACGAGTTCTGTTTACATGCCTACGTTGACTATTATGTAGGTGATTGCCGCCGGTAAATGTAAGCGGGATGTAAGGTGTGATACTCACTGGTTGTTGTTGGTGGAGAGGATGTTGGAGAGAGTGGAGTGATGCATGCGCTGCGGCGTGGGATGCTGCGGGTGCGGCGGCATCTGCGCGTGCATGGCGGGCTGCGGCGCGCGCGCACGGGGCTGCTGCGCACGCAGGCTGGACACACACATTACACATTTGTTTAACGTCATCTAACGTTTAACATTAAAAATACCGATTAGCGTCGGTAACTAATTAGTTCCGTATATATCCGCGTGCGACACCAGCGCACGCCGCATAAAAAGGTTGTCAGGGGTCCCCCCGCGCTCTTTGCTCGGCACCACCGAACGACACACATATTTGTTACTCCTTATTTTATATACCTAATAAACCTCTGAATACTTCCAAATCGCATCATTTTACATTTGATCACGTCGGGGTCACCAAATGTTAAGAGCGGGTCGTGCGAAAATTTGAGATTTAAAAAAAAAATCATAACTAAATAACTAAGTGACATTTTAAAAATCGCAAAAGGACTAATTGTAGACTATACATTTGAGATTAATTCGAATTTAAGTGTGTTAAAAAAATATACTATTTAACATGACATTCTATTTAACGCTGACATACGATTTTCAATAGCGTAAAATGTTTTAATTACCTCGCATGAATGATGTTAAATAGAATGCTTACCTCGGTTGTAAGTAGTTATTGCACCCTCGAACTATATTCGTCTTTTAGTCTTAATATCACGGGTACACTCGATCCATTAGCGCCAAATAGGATCTTGTTTGCAATAACTCACTGCCCTTGTGTAACAATGTACTACTTATGAACAGCGGGATATTTATCATGATTTAATTTTGTGAGAGTCAAAACTGTCAAAATTCAATCATCATGATTCATCATGGTAAATCGCGTCTTCATAATAGTAATAGAGAAACAAGAGTTTCACTATTACAGAGCCGGTCCGAGGCGTCGACTGTCTAGATACCATGATTTGTTAATCGAAACATTTGTTCCACTAGCTTATAAACGTTTTAGCACATACTTGGGGTTAGGCAGCAGCAAAGGCGTGGTGGGCGTGGTCTGCTGCTTCGCCAGTAGACCGACTAGTATTTGGTTCTTCTGACAGAGGGAACTCATCCCGGGACTGCTGCTGGTGGCGGGACTGGCCACCGTTGATGACGCGGCCGATGACGCAACTGACGCAGCGCTTGATGATACCTGCTAGATGAAACGTTTGTTTTATTTCGTCGGCGTAATCAATGGCTCCTCAGCTCAGTTGGTAGTAACTCTGCCTTCTGCGCCGTAGGTCGGGGTTTCGATCCCCACCGAGAACAAATATTGGTGTGGTGAACACAGATGTTATTTCTCTGTCTGGGTTGTTATATTGTAACATAGATAAGTATTTACCAAAAAAAAAATGTATTATATCAGCTATCTGGTTGCCATAGTACAAGCTCAGCTTAGTTTGGGGCTAGATAGTGTTGTGGGGTTGCCCACAATATTTATTTATTACCAATGAATGGAAAGCTTTTTGTAGATGGAAGCATGTCCTGTCCACTTCTGTATTTTCGTATTTAATCGGTTTTGACACCTGCACCGTTGCCTTAAGTAATAAGTGAGCCAACGACAGTTTTTCTCCCTATTGAACGGAGCGTGAAAGGTAACGTGTTTTTACTAGTCATTTTACAAATAAAAAAAATAAAAAAAAGCAGCCAAGTGCGAGTCGGACTCGCCCATGAAGGGTTCCGTAGCACGACGAACTACAAGAACCTTTATATTATGTTACTTGATGTAACATAATAAGGTTCTTGTAGTTCGTCGAAAGGTAAATTGCGGTTTACGGTTTATGACGTATAAAAAAAAAACTACTGACTAGATCTCGTTCAAACCAAAAATCGTTGGAAGTTTACATAGTTATGTACAACATATATTTTTTTTAGTATTATGATTCTCTTACTTTAGAAGTTAGAGGGGGGGGGGACCAACTTTTTTCCACTTTGGAAGTGTCTCTCGCGCAAACTATTCAGTTTAGTAAAAAAGTATATTAGAAACCTCAACATCATTTTTGAAGACCTATTCATAGATAACCCACACGTATGGGTTCGATGAAAAAAAAATATTTGAGTTTCAGTTTCAAGTATGGGGACCCCTGAAATTTATAGTTTTTTATTTATTTTTATGTTAAATTCTTAATGCGGTTCACAGAATACATCTACTCACCAAGTTTCATCAGTCTAGCTCTTACAGTTTCGGAGAAAAATGGCTGTGACATACGGACGGACGGACAGACAGACAGACAGACAGACAGACAGACCGACAGACAGACAGACAGACAGACAGACAGACAGACATGACGAATCTATAAGGGTTCCGTTTTTGCCATTTGGCTACGGAACCCTAAAAAAGGACATTCTCTCGTGGTCGCTAGTATAGTCGGATGAGTCGTCCTGACAATGTCCTCGTGTGTTATCTATCTATTGCAAAATTCACGCGACAACTCGATTCTGTAATAGAGGTGCTTTGATCACTACTTATCATCAAGTACATGTAACTTTCTCAGATTTGGCTAATATTTATTGTACACTTTTCAACTACTCATTTTATTTTTGTGTGAATACTCAGGAGTAATGGCTACATTATATATATTTTTTTTTGATCTAACCTGTTGGTTCTCAGGCGTCGCCCGTTTCATGTTGAGGGTCATCCCTTTAGCTTCGTCAAACTTGCGCTTGATGCCGCTTATTCTTTCAAGATAGCTGTCGTTGTCATTACTAGGTTGCGACCGTCCGTTGTTGGGGCCGTTGCTATTCGACAACAGTTGGGAGAGCACGCTAGGTTGTGAAACTCCACGATTTTCATTTGAATTCCGCCGACTGTCCTCACCATCGTCATCTGTTTTCTCACTCAACATCTGCAACGTAAGAATAAAACGTTTGCAAGTTACTTTCAGTCTGCGTGATCATGCTGATGATGACAGATAACGTAAATCCCCATGTTATCTTATCGATGGGTCGTGCGTGATCGATGTACATTACTGAACCGAACCCAAGTACGAAGGGCGTCGACCGCATCTCACTTGCGTCTTATTATGAATAATCAACACTTACCCTCACCTTGCTCAACAAGTTAGTGTGTCCGTGGTGATGCGAATGCGAGGCGGGCGACATGTGCGCGTGCTGCGAGCTCTGGTGGTGCGAGGCGTGCGCGTGCTGCATGTGCGCGGGGGGCAGCGGGGCGGCGCGCGCCAGGCCCTGCGGCGTGTGCAGCGGAGACAGCGCCGCGGCCGCCACCGGCGTGCTGGGCGTGCTCGGCGTGCGCGGCGTGCGCGGCGTGGGCGGCGCCGACGACTCGCTGCCGGTCCCCTCCTCGTCCTCCTGCTGCAGCAGATCTATCAGGATGCGGTTGTTCGGCTCCTGCTTCTTGCTGAGCAGCGCGGTGCGCAGTCGGTTCGGCTCCTCGTGGTGCGGCGGCGGCGGCGGGGGCGTGGCCGCGGGCGCGGACGGAGGCCGCTCCGGCTCCATCTTGACCTCCCTCGGCTCCTCGGGAGCCATGTCGCCGAGCAGGGACGAGGTCCACGGGTCGAGGTCGAAGTCGCCGATCGAGAACTGCGGGTCGGCGGGGCTGAGCTGCTGGCGGTAGGCGGAGGCGCTGCGCTCGTGCGAGGGCGCGGGCGCAGGCGGCTCGCCGTTGGCGACGGACGGCATGAGGGGTCCGCCGAGCGGCGGCGTGCGCGCGCCGGGCTCGGGCTCGGGCGCGGGCACGTCCATATGTTCGTCGCCGAGCACGGAGTGCGTGGACATGATGAAGTCGCGCTCGCCGGAGGAGGGCTTGGCGCGGAAGAGGCGCGAGCGCGCGCTGACGCGCACGGGCGGCCGGTCGGCGACCACGCGCAGGCGGAAGGGCTCGCTGATGGCGGGCGGCGCCGGCAGACACGCCGCCTCGGCGAGGTGGGACGCGACGCGAGCGCGGTCACCGCTCTCCACTAGCTCCAGGTACCGAGTACCCACCAGAAACACAGGAGAGTTCGAAAAGTTTTCCACTCCACTTAAATCACAAGCTGGAAACAACAATGATACATTATTAACAGGCCAACTTAATAGCATTTATTTCCGAATCCCACGTAGTGTTTGCTTGGCAAAGATAGTCGAAGTGTTGTCAATTTTGAGTTTAGAAAACATAATCAAATAATTTTGCTACAACTTTTGTACAAGTGAATAAAAACATTTGTATGGGCTTCATGCTAATGGCATCTCGAATCAGAACAAAAAATTAAATTATAAATAATCCGATAAAGTCACATCAGAAAATATAAATTCGAGCGAGGCAATACCCGCCTCAAACGAAATTAGGAATAAAACCAATTTTAGCTTCAATTCACTTGTAAACATACAAATTATCATTCATCGCACAGACAAAACTAGCAGACCAGCCGAAAGTCCTGCAACTTGGCAAGCACATAAAAGGTATAACTGTAACTCAAAGTAGGCTTGTTTAAAAAAATCAAGAATTCGAATCGTCAAGGTAATAACTATAATGCTGAACACAGGCCACCCCTAGAGTTTGACGTAGATTGGTGTGAGGTCAAAGTCCAAACTGTATTTATTCAGCAGAATCGCAAGGATCACTTTGAATATCTTAAAGCTAGGTGAGTCTAGGTGCCAGTTTCACGCGACCAAAGTGTGTGTATTTATGTACATCATCATCATCATCAACTATCATCAGTCCACTGCTGGACGTAGGTCTCTCCCAAGACGCGCCACAGAGCCCGGTCTTTGGCTCTTCTCCTCCAGTGCTTGCCAGCTACATTTCGCAGATCGTCACCACCTTGCCGGAGAGCGTTCTACATTACGCTTACCTAAACGCGGTCTCTACTCTAGTACTCGTTTGCTCCATGACCGGCCCACTGCCACTTCAGCTTACTAATCCTTAGAGCTGTGTTTGTGTACGTGTATATGGATAGATGATGAATGTGAATGGTGAGTGTTTCCTTACATAGCACCGAGAAGTTGTTGTCGAGTCTGAAGACGATCTGGTCCTGCGGCTTGGCGGTGATGGCGCGCGGGCCGCCGCCGACGGGAGAGAGTGCGGCCGACGCGTCCTCGCAGCGCCGGATGACGCACATGACGGAGCCGGCCTCCTCGGGCGTGCCGCGCACCGGCGACGCGTGGATCACTGCCTCCACCACACTGGACAATATTACAACACTTTTTATTGCTCATATTCGGAAAGTAGGTCTAAAGTTGCCTGAGGGGCCTAATTGAAAGTAGTACTTTCAGCCCTGGGGAGAATCGCTTTCTATTGACAGCTGTCAAATTATAAAAATAAACAAGTTCTATTTTATTCAACCATGTTCCAACTTTCTAAAGTCTTTCTAACTGCAAGAAGGTTATTGAACCAAATTCCAACTTTTTATTCAGCAAGGAGGTTGGAAACCCATTACAATGGTAAGAAGTTTAAAAAGTCTAATTACAGCGCGAACTTTACATCTCTCATGTTCGGTAAGTAGGTCCTTATTACCTCCAAATGGGGCAAATTTTTATCATCCGCACTTGGTATGCGGGCTGGTTTTTCCGCAAGTAGGTTACTGGCGGGCCCTTTTTGCGTGACCCTTACACGTGTTGCTCGAACTTTATTAGGTTCTACGACACGCCCCCGGTTTCCTCACGATGTTTTCCTTCAGCGTTTTGAGAGTACTGGCATAGTGCACATAAATTCAAAATTAAACAATAATTAAATCCAAATGGGGCTTGTAGGGTAATAATGTAGCTAGAAAAGCCCTAGGGCGGTAAGTAATTAAAAAAAAACCACGTGTTCTTCAAAAAGTTCGCGTACATCTATCCATCATACTGGCAATAGAATAGACATCATGCATTCAGCCCAATGACCAAAGAGATCGCTTTGCTTTTCAGCCTTGTCTTCGTGTGTAATGTAATAGTCATCAATTTTAAATATCGAACGGCGAAGCTCAATTTTAGTTTGGGACTTTACTTGGGTACCTACTTTTAGTGTTGTGTAAATTGTCCACAATATTTATTGATTATTTATTATTATACATTTTTATTGAGGTACAATCAGAATATATTTTCTGTAATCTGTGGGTTCAATAAAAGTGGAGGTATAAACAGGTATCAAAGCTCAATTGGTACTATTGACCGCAGTGACGGCGTTTAGTACTCAAGAGATGCTGCTGCCCTTCCCCTAGTTTTTATTTATTTAAAACTTTCACACAAAAAATTTAGTGCTAGGAGGACTTAATGCTAATAGCACTGTCTACCAGTCTTCCTGGGCAAGCAAAGTCTATTACTAACACTAACTTAAAATTCTTAGTAGTTTAGTATCCCTTAGTCGGAAGGAAGGTAGTGGAAGGGTCTTTATAAAACTAAAGCCTTATTATCGGTCGACGACGAATCTCTGTTATGCCCGTCATCGGCTATCGTGCAGCGAATCGTAATGGCTAAATTTGATACGCGAATAGTTCGCCGTAACCTGATAAGGAGACCACAGCATCATAACGATTTATGTGCGCAATACCAGTGTCCATTTGCAGTATAGCAGCTTCCGTTCACAGCATAGACATTCCACGTTACAAGAACGTAGAGTCATCAAAGCAGATAAAAGCTCTTAATACGTGTTTATGACCAATATTGTGCAACAATGCTGAATCATTGTACGGCCTCCGTGGTGAGGCAGGCGACTTATAGGGTGAGAGACGAGAGGTCACTAAAGTTTCCAATTCTAACGAATCTACACTAGACCTTTTTCCCTATACAAGTTCTTTCTATTCTAATCAGTTTTTTTTGTAAGTATAGTGGCGGAATGAAAATGTTCGTCGATTTTCAACTTGATTTGTTCAACGTATCATGATCACATACCTTTTGAAACTGAATAGATAGAATACACCGATAAGTTAACGTCACAAATTATGTCAAAATATGTTCATGAACTGCAAGGCACTGGTGCAAGCGAAAACCAACTCTAAGGTGACGAACATTTTCATACCACGACAGTTCTGTTATATTTCTATGGTTGATGTATATTGTATACAGTCCAGTACACATTTGTTTCTTAGAATTCGTAAACAAGCAATAAACCAAGACAGCCGGTTGCGTTGCGTAAGCCTACTTATGCCTTCCATCTAGATATCTCACTCACATCCTTGTCATCAACGTACCGGTTTGTTTAAAATTCACATTCAATTGACATGTGTTTCCTCAGCCAATCCCACTGCTTTATATTACCATGTTATAAACATGATTATTATAGGTAGGATTAATAAACGATGCATAACTATGTAGATCACCGCGTCACGAACTTGTTGAACAAAATGATAGAATATTTTGCTAAATGATTATAAAAGTAGACATCATTTTATACAGAACTGTGTGTTTCAGTTTATAGTCTCATTAAATTTGAGATTCTGATAACTGATTTGCCGTTACTGAACATCATATTTCAAAATACTCAGTGCTATGAACTTCAAACCAGATGTAATCATTAGTAGCTTGACCTTCAAACATAAGTTTTACTAGCTGTATTTTATTTGGAGTCCATAAACTATATAATCTTCACAATCAAATATCTAAAAGCGCCACAGAGAGTGTGAAAATTAATTTATATTTACTCATCTTTATTAATTTACCTCATAGGATTATAATAGTTTCAATTATTCTAAAAGATAAATAAATGGGGCATGTGATGCACAGCATTTGAACATATCGTTTTTAAGACAAACTATAGGAAACTGAATAGGTAAATGTTCGTGTAATCGGCCTCTTATCGTTCGAACGTCATGATCAGCTATCACGATGAAATAGCGAAATACACTTTATCATGAACATATAAGGTACCTTCCTACATACTATAGCGAAACTATCATATGCATATTTAGGCTTTAGTTTATCAATCAACTATTAATATCATTTAGCGTCGAGTGTGATAATCTGACATACATTTGAATCCTTACCTGGGAGATTCAGTCCCATCGGTTTCAACAAGAAGACTCGCCTGAATGGCTTGAAACTTTTCACTTTCTTCGGTATTCCAGTTAAGGTTATGTACGGACCTCAGCAAGGGTCTCAGCTTATCATGGTCTTTGTCATGTACAAGTGAGAATATAGACTTTTTGTACAGTTCAGATCTGTCCCGCAGAATGAGATCCTTAATGTTCTCCGTGACGCACTCGATCTCGGCCTTGTTGTTGATTTCGAGCAAAACCCACCCCAGACTGCCGGTGTAATGTTTCAGCGCCTGTAATTATAAAAAAAAAACATATAGGTATATTTATGAGAGCCAAATCAAGCAGAACATGGAACGTTTAGACCCGTATGCAGAAACAATGCTCGAGTCTGAGTCGACCCTCAAGCAAAGGTTTTTGACAGTTCTTCATTGAACAGTGTCCAGAAATATATGCTTGACTCAGTTTCGAGCATTGTAGCATTGTATCTGCATACGGCGGCGACCCTTAGAGTTAATCTCAAAACTTAACGTAAAGAAAAATCAGGTGTCACTTGTGTACTTCAACTGCTCAAAGAAGAAGTGGCAATCATGCAAACTTTACTTAAACTTAATCTTGGAATAATCACAATAATAATAAAAGTTTATGATTATTGTGATCGGGAATAACTAGTACTTGGCTATATTCATATCTTGGTGCTCGATTGACGACGCTTCTTATTATCATTATCAATTTAGAACTTGCTCTTCCTTCTCTCCAGTCTACTCTGTTTCAGTAAACAGTGGACCAATCCAAGATCGCGTTCTGATACGAGGCCTTTGTTCATATTACAGGTTATTTTAAAACTACCTCAGGAATCAGTCTCTCACCGAACAGGTAAATCTCACTCACAGCAATCCACTTCTTGGTTAGCTAATATACTGTACTAGTGGCCGCCCACGGCTTCGCTCGCCCCGTTGACGTTACGCCCCGTTGATTTTTCCTTTAAAAGTTTTTCCTCTTTTTCTCCGCTAAGGGAAATAATTTTCCAATTTCCTTTTTTAGTGCACCCATATGCTATAAAAGGAACATATCCTCCAAGTTTCATACTTCTAGGACTTACGGCTTAGGCTGAGCGTTGATTGTCAGTCAGTCAGTAACGTAAGAGTTTTATATATTTAGATTAGTATTTATATTTAGTTAGCTCCATACTTAGTTGTTGAGATAAAATCCACAATTAATGATTATCCTACTAAATGCGACAACTACGAGTCTGTCTCAATCACGCCCTAACCACTACCGATTTGGATGAAACTGAATGCTAGTTTTTATTCCTAAAATAAAGAAACGCAGGTTGGCGAAGCAGCGAGCGGCCGCCGCTAGTAATAAAATAAAATGGCAAGTAACCTCAATGAGCGTGGTGAGTTCCGAGTATCGGACTGAGGACGGCGGCTGCGTGGAGCTGACCTCACCCGCCTGTACCGGCGACAGACACTGAACGATCCGCAGCGGACACTCGTCCGGACACTCGCGCCGACGCTTCAGCACCTCCTGGATCTGATGCGCTGCCACCCGCACTATTCTATTCTTATCCGGCTGCTTCTCTTCAGCGAGACAAGTTTCCAGTAACTCCTCGAGCTGGTTTATGGTCTCGTTCTCGAGTTCCCTCCGCTTCTTTTCGTTGTGGCACTTGTTTCTGGAATAAAGATAAACATGCTTCAATACGCATTACTTATGCAATTCCCGTAATTGGATACATGGAATACGCGTGTATTGGGAGAAAAACAGTAAACATGACCACATACACGTCAATACCAGCGGTGTTTACAATGATTTCTAAAATTATAATACATACAAATCGTTATTCATGTCAGAAGCACATATGCAAATATTTAAGGACTAAAAACCAACAAGCTCCTGATTGTATCTGCGTGACACTCCATAACATTACATTCAGAGACGCAGTAAATCATAACTAACGTTGACGAAATGAAACTAGTTTTGTTGTAAATAACTAAATTTATTGTGGACATATTAATAATAAAAATAATATCAAGGGTCAGATGCAGAAGGCGGTGATCCTGGACACGGCACGCATTGTCCGGAGGTTCCTCTCTCTGCAGCCTTGACCACCGGTAGCTTGGGCCTAGCCCCGCTGTCGGTGG
Organism: Thera obeliscata; assembly: GCA_947578465.1. Lineage (NCBI taxonomy): Eukaryota > Metazoa > Arthropoda > Insecta > Lepidoptera > Geometridae > Thera > Thera obeliscata. The sequence continues at coordinate 7,856,464 of OX387924.1, forward strand.
CGCACTAGTTTTTAAGTTTTTTATAATTATGTTTTTTATTTAAATAATTATACCTATATTGTAAAAAACTTAAAAATTAGGAAAATAAATTAAATATCATAAAAATAATAATACATAACCATTATTATGGACAATTCGCACAACACTCTAGCCCCAAATTAAGCAGAGATTGTACTATGGGAACATTAATGTATTTTTCTTTTGTAAATATTTGGAATACAAATTGGTACTCAGATAGAGAACAAACATCAATGTTCACCGCACAAATATTTATTCTCGGTGAGGATCGAACCCACGATCTACGGCGCAGAAGGCAGAGCTACTACCAACCAGTCAAGAGGCCAGTCAATAGCATCAGCAAATTATAATGTTTGCATAGATTTAACTCATGTATGCTACAAAAAGAACTTTTCTTCAAATAATTAAATTGATGACTCACTGACTGATAATAAAAGTTTACAGATGAATTTATTATTGCAGTATTACGTAGTTAAGTACGATGAACACAGGTAGGCAGTTAGTATGATATTAATTTCACAACATAAATTGACAAGGAACGCAAAATTGTAAACACGATTACGATGGAATCGATTTATTATTGAAAAACATCCAAAAACAGTACCAACATCATTTATTCAAGAATTTAAATGAACTGAAACGATGTTAAGCGAATTTGTATTAGAACAAGGTGTTCAAGGAAACCAATGTATTCATGAAGTCAATAAATATTATGAGATAGTGATAGTACAGTCAGCTTGAGAAATATGATTCGACAAGTAATAATAATAATATAACTTTTGAAATGATCATGGCTTTTAACACTATTGGCATGCCAAAATATCGGGAGTCCAATGCTCACAAAATTTTAGCATAATAATAACAATTTTTAAACAGAGGAAATAATTAGACTTGGTCGCAAAAATAAATTTTGTTCTCATTTTGGAAAACTAAAATGCCGCAATCGCTGCTGTTCTTTATTAGATTATGAAAAATTTCATTAATATCGGACTTGAAGTTTCCAAATAAATCGAAGAGTGCTTTTGTATAGGGGCTTACGTGATAGCTTATTGTGAGATGAACAAATTTAGGGTTTATTTATACTCAGAGTCACACCAGCATAAATGTGATATAGAACAGTGCAGAGAGTTCATCCTCGCACCTTGGAGCCTTGGTCGAGCACCGTTCTGTTCAGAGGAACTTCCTCTCGCGAACACTCAGACTGTGGACTGATCTCCCTGCTGAGGTTTTCCCGAAGGACTATAGCATGGGGTCTTCAAAAAGGATGTTTTAAAGTTTTTAAAGGGTCGGCAAAGCGCTTGTGATGCCTCTGGTATTGCAGGCGTCCATAGGCTGCGGTAACCGCTTCCTATCAGGTGGACCGTATGCTTGTTTGCCTATTTTGTTGCATAAAAGAAATATAGAAGTGTTCCGTAGATTCAGTTTCAGGGTTGGAAATTTTTAAACTCGTGCAAAGTTAACTCGTAACATAATCGATCAACGCTCAAAATAGATTTATTATGAAATGGAAATGTTGATAAACCTAATAATTTTATCATAGAAATGTACTAACTTAAAGAAAAACATGTTTCAGAGATTTGTGTAGTCAGAATAACAATGTATCACACACCGGTAAACAAACTTATAATAACTATGGCAGGACGCAGCCATGTTGGACCCCGCATAGAATGGGACTTCACCTAATCACCTACTGACCCTGCCGTGGATGACGTAAGAGAAGACTAAGGCCCGTATTCTGAAACAGTGCTTAGGTCTGAGTCGAGCCTCAAGCACAGATTTTTGACACTTTTCAATGGAGAACTGTCATAAAATCTATGCTTGAGGCTCGACTCAGACTCAAGCGCTGTTTCGGAATACGGGCCTAAGGGAGCTTACCAGGGGATGGGCAGCAGCATCCTCTCTCTCCTTAATGATTGGGGTATTGGTACATAGCATCAGTACCGCAGTCACCCATCAGGAGATGCTGCTGCCCAGCCCCTGGTAAGTTCCATTGGCTGACTGCGGTATCGGTGTAACGTACCAATCTACCAATACCGCAGTCATCAATCCGCTTGCATAGCGACAGGCATGTCAAACCAGCAGTGGACTTATTCGGATTATTAATGATGATGATAATGTTTTAAAAGCTTAAAACTAGTTCATTGGAATGTGCTATGTAGTGGCTTTGAAATAAATATTGATATAGATAGAAAGGAATTATACTATTTGTATATCTACAAATACAGAGTAAATAAAATGGATCTTTCAAAATAGTACGAAATATACATACATTACATATAATTTGGCGACTTTGGCGACCGTAAAGAAATCTGGAACCTCCCTGGGTAAAGACTCCTTCCCGGGTAAGACGAAAACGAAATAGCGAGCTTTCCTACAGCCGATTGTGTAATTCAGTTGGTTGTGGTACCCCTAACAAATAAATAATACTAACAGGACCACCGCTCACGTATCTTGTTACCATCAATACTCGTTCGCTATATATCTATTGCCATACTGATTTTACAAAGTATTATTCCTATTCGCTATTTCATGTTTATTACACCAACATAACATCTTGTTGCAATCGTTCTTTTATTGAAATCTAAGTTCAAAATCATGTCAAAATTTAAAGATGCGACTAGGTTTTGATTGCCACAAAACATATGCAATCATCCCACAGATAAATCTGACATAAGCATCGATTAATCAACATAACTTAAGTTTATGTTTAAAATTTTGTACCCTATAAACCGCTACGGTTTGTGTGACTTGAGTCATATCACTTTATTTTGATGGTGACTGTACAGTACAGTCGTTAAGAACTAAATTACTATTACCACACGCCACCACTGTTGGCAATGTCAAGCAAGCAATTATGTGCTTTAATGCTATTGTAGTAGATTTTTTAAATAAAATTAAGGTACGGGTTATATTGGGCGAAAAAATATTCGAACGTCCTTAAGGTTGTTCGATTTACATACAAATAGATTATACCACATAAGGGCGATGAGAGTTTAAAAATTGTACACTAAAATAACTGTAGTTGGCTTTCATATTGATCTATAATTACGGCAAACTAAGAACACTGTGATTAACGGTAAGTAAAAATACTAAAATATGCATTTATTTTTTTCTTGTAGGTACAAAGTTATTGCCGAATACAGTATGGTAAAGTCTTCGTAAATAATAATAACAATACATGCATTTTATACTTTTTAGGGTTCCGTAGCCAAATGGCAAAAACGGAACCTTTATAGATTCGTCATGTCTGTCTGTCTGCCTGTCCGTTCGTATGTCATAGCCATTTTTCTCCGAAACTATAAAAGCTAAGCTGATGAAACTTGGCGAGTAGATGTATTCTGTGAACCGCATTAAGAATTTTACACAAAAGTAGAAAAAAAAAACAAAAAAATTGGGAGATACTTGAAACTGAAACTCAATTTTTTTATTCATCAAACCCTATCTATGAATAGGTCTTCAAAAATGATGTTGAGGTTTCTAATATCGTTTTTTTCTAAACTAAATAGTTTGGGCGAGAGACACTTCCAAAGTGGTAAAAAGTTCGTCCCCCCCCTCTAAATTCTAAAATAAGAGAATGATAAAACTAAAAAAAATATATGATGTACATAACTATGCAAACTTTAAACGATATTTGGTTTGAACTAGATCTAGTGAGTAGTTTTTTTTTATACGTCATAAATCGTAAACAGCAATTTACCTTTCGACGAACTACAAGAACTTATATATTACTCGTATGTTACTTGTTGCTACGGAACCCTTCATGGGCGAGTCCGACTCGCACTTGGCCGTTTTTTTTTACTATACAGGTATTCGAACAACCTTAAATAAGAAATGTTTATTATACAAGAGTAGTTGCTAAGGTACTTAAGACCGATTTCACGGATGACTATTTGATGATAATATTTGACGGTTGTTTATGTCAAACTATTGCTTGCAAAATTTGAGAAAAACAACGGTCAAATATTAGATCGGTTGATTTAATTATTTATCCGTGATTTATTTCAAATCGTTCGTGAGTCGATCGATCAATAGCCCGTCACGTTGTTCTATATTTAAATCAGGAAAGTTGTCGAAAGAACCCCATTATTATAATAGCTGAGTTGGAAATAAAGCGAGTAATAAATGAGTAGATAGAGAGAGTAGTACATGAGAGGCAATAATGAACATCGCGATATTGTACACCACGTTATTACGATACCAGTTATTAAGCCTCCATGTACATTGTAGCAATTAATTGATTTTTATTTTTTTGTTCTGGCACTGGATACTGGCACTTGTCCAGTAGACTTTATAAGACGGATCCAACTAGGATTAGTTAGGTTATGTTAGAAGTATAAAAATTACGCACAAGGCAAGCGAGCAGAGTGAGCGTGCCGAGGCAGCGGGCGCCGGAGTGCCCGACATGTTTTTTTTTACAATAAAACCAAAGGCGTTATCTTTTTATAGCAATTATCCATCGCTAGATCAAAAAAATAATAATTGAAATATTGAACTGCTACAGTGTACAATTGTACATGGGCCTTAACAATTTGATAGTCGAAAAGAGTGGATTCGTTTTAACGGGGTGTACATTAAATAGCCGTACATTAACCGCACCTGTAGGTACGACATGATACAATAATTAACAGTTAATAATATAACGCACATTTAGAAGAAAGACAAAACAAAAAACAATGTAACGAGGGCATGTAAAACATCGATAAGAAAACAATGCATTCATATCTGTAAATCATATTTTTTTCATTACTCATACTCTGAAAGTAGGTCTGAAGTTGCCTCAGGGGCCTAATTGAAAGTAAAACTTTCAGCCCTAGGGAGAATCGCTTTCTACTGACAGCTGTCAAATTATAAAAAAAAACAAGTTCTATTTTATTCAACCATGTTCCAACTTTCTAAAGTCTTTTTAACGCCAAGGAGGTCGTTGAACCAAATTCTAACTTTTTATTCAGCAAGTAGGTTGGAAACCCATTACAATGGTAAGAAGTTTATAAAGTCTAATTAGAGCGCAATGTAAAATTTAAATTTAAATAACATAAAGATAGTATTAAATAAATAATATATCTTCTAAATTACTTGATTAATATATAGCTTCAACTATTTATTTAAAATAACATAGATTTGAGCAAACAATTTACCATTTTTTAAATTATGAAAATGAAAATAATGGCTGAATAATGCTGGTGAGCCGTAGCCGAAGGCCCGCCAGAAAAAAGAAAAAAAAAACCGGGAAGGCGGCAATTCAATCTTTATTTTCACTAATTTTTCTTTCATGTTTTTATTTTTTACTTTCCTTGTATTCGTAATGAAAAGCACAGTGTTTACCTCGGTTGAAAGTCTTTTAAGTCCCTCAAGCTCCATTGGCGCCCTCGCTAACGCTCTGGCGCCAAACCCGTCTCGGGACTCAAAAAACGTGACTTTCAACACTCAGGTAACAATGTACTATAACTAATTCTCATAACCAGAGACCATATTTCCTCTTCTTCCTGCCCTTAATCCCACGTTATGTCGACACAACATGTTCTCGTCTTCCAGTCTCCTCTATCAGCCGAACTCTGTATTCACCTCTTTCTTCCATTTCCATGTCATTGTTCACACTGTTCATCCATATTTATTGAAAATTAAGTTATAATTAAAAAATATATATTATTTTTATGGAAATTGGTCTTCTTCTTCTTCCTGACCTTAGCCCTCTTTATTATTATATTTGTACTTTTATAGAAATCGGTATCAGTAGGTAGCAATAGAAAAACATGTGTCTAGCTAGGTGTTCTACTAGTTAAGTATATTATCACAAACATTTTATAGTATTCCAAAAGTTAAGAAATAGTCTTAGTTTAAATTTTTCAATTCAGCAACACACATTGAATTTTAGTCGGAAGCGATAAGGGCGCTTGTACACGCTAAGAAAAAACGCCGGGTCTACCCAAGAATTCGTGTCGTAACTAGAAAATAACTGTGTACACTGCTCGCAGCAGAAATTTAATTTGCAGTTCAAACTATGTAATCAGATTGAAATGAATTAGATTACATACTAATTTGCCCAACATTTGTTTTGGTTCACACGTAGACATAAATGTAGTGAAAAGCGAATCAAACAACGCATCAGAGATACATTTTTTTAAAGAGTGTAAACCTAGTTTTTACAGGGTTTTATTCTTTCGCAAATTACTTACAAAATAGTTTTAAATCAAATAAATACATGTAGAATAATGGTTTTATGAACTATAGACCTCGCTAAGCACACTACACTTGAGCTACCGCATTTTGCAGTGCAAAATGCAGTGATGCCAAAGATCTTCACTAGATTTTCATAAGAGACCAACTTAAAGATACTAACTACCCTTTAAATTAAAAGAACCATTGAAATCGGATGTCATACCGCGGAGATATCCAGTAGCCCCTTTTTTGCCCCCTTTTGGAGGAAGTGCCCCTCCAGTCCCGACGACAAAAAAATATAAAGTCAAATAACCTGTGTACCAGTTTTCGCCCAGATCGGTTGAAAAATGCGTCCTGTAGGCGAGAACAGCCAGACAGCGGGACAAAAGCGTTTTTTGGCCAATCTCGAAACTTAGACGCTTCGTTCGCTCGGTCAATAATATAGAGCTCTCTTAAAAACAAAAAATAACGTAATGCAAGACTTTTTGTCCGAATTTTCAAAACGTTAGATACAAATGAATATAGATATTAACTTCTGATTCATAATCGCATAGAGGTGAAATAGAATATAAGCCCGCAAAACTTTAACTTTTTTTATTTTGAAGCCAATCAATAATAAAACAAAGCTGCTTCCTTCAACACACTTATAATAGACCCACATTGAATTAAATACTAAATAAATTCAAACTAACAACAAATACTATCGATGTCCGCATTATTTTTTTAATAATAATATCGTTTGAATAAAGCCAGCTTATGTCACGGAAATCGTTTAAAAACATTCCAAGCTCATGATACGTACATTTGAGATTGCGGCTTATGGTCAGACTTTTTTCTAATCTTCTTTTCCGGCGCAGTCACGCTCATCTTGCCTTGCATCCCCCTCCATGTGTCTCCCAGTTGGAGGTCACAGGATTCAATTCTACAGAAGCAGCAAACAAAATAAACTTTATAATTAACTACTATGGCTTCAAATATGCCCTACTAAACTACAAAATATGATCTACTTAGTACTCCGGTACAATCTACAATGAGTTTCGAATTAATTTGAAATGTAGGTAAATGACATCGCATCTGCATTTTAGCTAGTAGTATTGGTATTCTACGTCAACAGAGGTAAATCTAATAATGCCTGATGATAAGATAAAGGTAAAGGAAGCAGTTTTGCAAAGAGCAAACCGTTCCTAAATAATATAATCAATAAACCTGCAATGGCAGTATTGAAAGAATGCTGACTGACTATGTGCATGACTCATGTTTGATATTGTAACGAAAGGTAAAACAAAATTACTGCTCGTGTAACGAGTATTTACTCAGGTTTTAACTAGAGACTAAAAAGGTTTGAATAAATTAGCAAAAAGTTAAAGCCGGTAAGGATTATTTACACCGTCGCAATAAAGTTAGCATCAAGAAATAGTTCACATTGACTCTGCTGATATCAAATGCCAAGTACAGAGCAAGCTGAACCTTAGTGCAAAAGAGGGACAGAGATACCAGTTGAACGACGCCTACCGAGGAGCCCCACTCTACGCAACCTCACAGCGACGGCCGCGCAACCTTGAAATAATAATGTTCGGAATAACAACAACGCGCCGCAAGCGTGACCAGAAATAGTATAATAAATAATTCTCCAAAATGTTTGAAGCCTTTATCTAGTTCCTAGTACCCACATCCTGTCTGTCTTCAATTGGTACATTCTGTAACATGACCGGAACGATAAGGGGGAGCTATTAAAGATGATCTCAATGTATCCATACGTTTTGGCACAGTGATAAAGATTTTATTGACTTATTATTAGGTTTTTTAGTTGTCTGAAATAAAATATATTATTATTATTATTATTACCTACACAAGGTTTTTCGATGATTTCAATGCACATTTGAAGAATATTAAACATATTTATATAATTTGCACTTGAGTCCGAGAGGTGAAAGTTTGATCATTGTCAGCGGTTCGCGGCCGAAGGTTTCGCGTTTTCAATCGTTACTTAACAGGTATACGTCATTGAGACTTGCTTTTTATGAATAACTTGGTAGGTGCAGCAGAACCTCTATTTGTAAGCTCTCTGCCTCAAATGCGACATTTTAGGTTATCAATAATTAGACTTCTAATTTGCTTCTATCTATCACTGTTTGGGGCTGTCCACAGTATTTATTATTGCGCGTTCATGTCTTTTGACGTTCAGTACGTAGTGGACTCGCGCAGATCTACCGCGAAACCCATAGGAGTTCGGGCGATTAAATATTACTATATTCTTGAAAATATATTATTATCTTTGTACATTATTGCTACTTAGCTATCGTAAGGCGAAGATGCGTTTACTGCACTCAAACCTAGACGTTGAAAACCATGAAACGACTTCTCACTCGCATATTTTAAAAGATATGGAAAAACGCGCACCTTTTGATCGAAAATCGCGAGCAACTAGCACTTTAAATAGAAGGACGTGTTAGGATCAAATATTTTTTTTGCACCCTGTGCACTTGATTGCACACAAGATAGTTCGTCGCGATTTTGATAAATAAGTTCAGTGGTTTTATATCTATCCAAGGGTATTATGTGCGAGCGAGAAGTACATCGACGGTTGTCATAGCCTTAATCGTGCGTTACTGGATGGAAGCAATCATGCTACTGTAGTGACTAGTATACTTATACTGTGTTGGTTGGTAGATTGTGTTGGTCTTCAGTCTTCTTTCTTCGTTCTAGTATCACTATTTCTTATTAGTATTTACAATGTGATTTTCCGGAGTCATTTTCAAGTACTCTAGTACTCTTTTTAGATTAGTACCTATAGTTTTAAATCAAAATAAATTTTAAGCACAATTATTGTTAGCTGTTGGAATATGCACGTTCAGCTAGGATATTACCAAAACGTAGAACTTAAAATACTACTTGGAACTTACTTAAAATACTAGTCATAATTCAATAAAGAACATCTTGTCCAATAACATTTTATGAAACCACAGGCACACATTTTTTGCGCCGGGGCGGTTCAGGGTCGAAAATTTTGCAGGTGGCACCAACAGCTATAGAAGTGATAATTAATGTTTCATTGCTTGCTCCGTCGAGTGGTCCCATTCCATGTGAAATACTAGTACTTACTACTAAAAACTACTACTTGCAGGAGCGGCAGGATGATAATCTTTAATCTGTACCTAGTCATGGATTTTTTTAAAATAAAGTGTATTCGTGTTCTAAAACTAATTGGAAATTCAATCAAAATTTTTTTTTTGAATCATTACATTTACAACCCTCTGCCTTCATTCCGTAAAATTATGAGCATTTCTAAATGTATTCTCGGAGTATTATTATAACAAAGGAAGCAGTGAAATAAACTGAAGTGGACGCTTTAGGACTAACACAATTAGCTGCTCTGCTTGTTTCCGGAGAACCTGTTGCTGTCCTTGAAGCGTGATTCTGATCCGACCGACGACTGTGGGCCTTGCACGGAAATAATACGTTACATCTAAACATTCAATAACGATGGATCGAATCCTCTGCAAAAATAATTTAGTAGGCGTGCAATGCTATTTAGGTGTTATGTGAGTCAAGTTATTTTGAACCGAAGTAAAATAAAAAAAGAGGAGATTCTCAATTCTGTTGTATTATTTTTAATGTTAGTTATCGCATAACTACGTCATTTTTTGTTCTCTGTCTGGGAGTTATATTGTATTCTATGTATGTACTAATAATCCAGCTATCTGGTTCCCTTAGTACAAGCTCTGCTTAGTTTGGGGCTAGGTAGTGTGTGGATTGTCCCCATTATTTATTTTATTTATTTATGAACTGATTTGTTGAGATTGTCTCCGAGAATGATTTTCAAAATCCTTTATAACATGGTTCAGCAGTTTGGCCATGAAGTCGGTTTCTCAAGTTTTTTAAACCTCACTCGTGTCAAAGAAAAACATCATATGATTCAAACAAGCTTGTATGATATGCTACCCGGTTTAGGCTATAGTGTTGTAAATCCTATATCCTAATCCTATCCCTGCGTCCTCCATTGGTGGACGCAGGGCAGTGCATCGTAGGGCACGTTCCTGACGTGCGTGACCTACGAGGCATTGCTTTGTTATAGGCGATGGTTACCACTTAACATCAGGTGGGCCATATGCTTGTTCCATCAGCTAGTTACATAAAAAAAAAAAAAAAAAAACATAATTATCTTATAAGAAACCATGCGCTGATTCACTCATAGTAACTTTTCTTACAGACTGCACTGGAATGTATGCAGGTCGTAACTTTCATGGTAGTGCCACAACATTGATGCACACAGTATAAATCAAAGATCATGAAATACATAATTATGTCGATAAGTTCACACTCATTTTTGGGGTTCCGAAGCCAAATGGATGACGAATCTACAACGTGTATCAAAATATGTGTACTATCCTGAAGGGGGGTGAATTTCCACCCCCCGGGGAACAACTTTTGTTCAACGACTTTTCGAACTTCGATTGGTATCTCTGAAAAAAACTGCAACGAAGTTTCAACATGAACAGCTGACTTTATACAAAGTGACAACCCTAAACTCGGCTACAGAGGTAGTAGGTAGTAGAAGTAGACCTACAGAGGTAGTAGGTCAAGGGGTCAAGGGGTTACAAGGATAGGGTTGTCAATTTATTTAGGCATTATGAAATTAAATATTTTTGTATGGGAAACTGAAAATAGGAATTTTTAATTATCTCCCCCCCACAACTGATCACCATTGTGGTCTGAAACCCCCCACCTTCGCATAGTACACATATTTAGATACACCTTGTATAAGGGTTCCGTTTTTGCCTGTCTGTCCGTCCGTATGTCACAGCACAGCCATTTTTCTCCGAAACTATAAAAGCTAGACTGATGAAACTTGGCGAGTAGATGTATGCTGTGAACCGCATTAAGATTTTAATACAAAAAAAGAAAAAAAAGAAAAATTTGGGGGTCCCCATGCTTGACACTGAAACTCAAAAAAAAAAATTTTTCATCAAACCCATACACGTGTGGGGTATCTATCTATGAATAGGTCTTCAAAAATGATGTTGAAGTTTCTAATATAGTTTTTTTCTAAACTGAATAGTTTGCGCGAGATACACTTCCAAAGTAGTAAAATGTTGCCCCCCCCCCCCCCCCCCTCTAACTTCTAAAATAAGAGAATGATAAAACTAAAAAAAATATATGATGTTAGTACATTACTATGCAAACTTCCAACGATATTTGGTTTGAACGAGATCTAGTGAGTAGTTTTTTTTATACGTCATAAATCGTAAACCGCAATTTACCTTTCGACGAACAACAAGAACTTTTATACCATGTTACTTGTTGCTACGGAACCCTTCATGGGCGAGTCCAACTCGCACTTGGCTGCTTTTTTATTTGGAACTCTCCACCCCATCGTATGCTTCACGGCGGAGCACGCGTTTAATTCAGCGACATTTCGTTTGTAATCCTATTATGAAACAATATGCGTCAAGAATTTCAAGATGCTAATCTGAAGACTTTTCGCCTTAAGAGCATGACGTCATTCACCCCAAGCAATTATTTAACAAAGAAATAAGCACTAAAGGCGTTGGTCATGGACATGCTTGATTAAAAGTTTATCAGATTCAAGTTATGTAAGTAAAGTTGAGTACCTATTTCTTAATATTCTCATTGCAGATAATTTTAACTTTTTGATTACCTGGAAAAGTATTTATTTTAGTTTGCCGTACATTCAAATATATTCACACTAGAAGTAGGTAAGTGAAAATTATCCTCTTGAAGGTAAAACTTGCATAAGAAGTGTTTTGAGTACAAAAACCTCTGTTGTGAAAGGATAAACTTCGCCTGATAGCAGCTACTATACGTCTGGAGGTAATACGCAATTTTTATCTTTTGGTTACGGAAGAAAATCCTTTCACCACATTTGGTTCGAAAAAATTAGTGACACGATAAGAAAAATAAAAATAAAATACTTTTGTTAAAAAATACGATTCCCATAGAAGTATGTTACATACTGTTCTCTACTCTAAAGCAGCCTCTACACATTTGTCCATGCTGGCCCACTACAGGCCAACGCCAATGTGTACAGGGGGTATTGGTGTATGTTGGCGGACATTGGCGGGTATTGGTGTATGTTGGCGGCAAGCATGGCGCGCAATCGGGGAGTTGTCGGTTTTTTGGGCACACTTCAAAGGAATCGTGGCGTAGCCTGGCCTGTGGTGTTTACACAATCGGCCAATGTTCAGTTCGTCACCGGCCGCTGACCGGGATAGAACACTTTTGTGTTGCGTTCTGTAATACTTGTAAACAGTATACAATAAATTATAGTTTAAAAACTAAAAAAAAACGCTTTTATAACTAATTGAACTTAAAAGTTAAAAATAAAACTGCAATAATCAATTGAAAAATTTATATTATTGTACAAAAAAGCGTAGGGTGCTTTTATAATAACTTCAGATATAATAAACTATTGATAAAATATTTACAACAATCAAAATATATTTTTTTTTTTCATATTTTTTTTTTTTCATATTATTGCATTGTCATCGACCTTTGACAGGTGTGCAAAGTTTGAATCAAATCTGATCGTTCAAAATAAATAGCCGCAGCCGTAATTACTTCGACGTCCGTCGCAATTGGTTTGCCAGGCAGCAATGAGCCATGCGCCAGTGTGTGAACACCAAGTGATCGTGGTCTACAATTGTGCATTGGCGGAGCCTGGCCCAGCATGGGCAAATGTGTAGAGGCTGCTTTAGTTTTGAATAGGCTTAGACAGCCCCCTGAATCGGTTAGAATTTAGATAAATATCCCGTTTGCCTCCTATGAAAATATCCTTATCCACCGGAACAATTTTTAAATATCTATTCCAGGCCTAGCACATTAAGTTTTAAGTTCTATCAAGCTTTATGTATACCGATTGTCTGCACTGTCGGCAACAGTTTTTATCCAAAACTGGACCGGAATCCTATTCAATAAGGTAAAATGAATATTCCACGTTTGTAACATGCGTGACCTGCGAGGCAATGCTTGTTATATAGACCCTGGTTACCACTTAACATCAGGGGGGGCTTGTTCTATCAACTAGTTTTATGAAAAATAAAAAGCAGCCAAGTGCGACTCGGACTCGCCCATGAAGGGTTCCGTAGCATCAACTAACATTATTATGTTAGTTGATGCTACGGAACCCTTCACTAATACACAATCTTTTTTACATTTCCAACGTTTTCCTCCAGTATTTGACAAATATGCATCCTATAAAACAAAACACTCAATAGATGATTAAAATATTTCTAAGTAGGTGGGTGATTCAAGTTCTTTACCAGTTCTACCATGTGATGTGATGTTTTTTTAAGGTCATTATAATTTTATACAACTATGCTCGACATATAATTTTCCCTGTGCTCTAACATTATTGTATTCGTGTAGACCTATCTGGCCTTGTTTAGAAAATCCTTGATACTTTACGTATAAATGTTGATGACAGTGTTGGTGCTCCTAACAGGATACATTTCGTTTGAATATTATTATGCGGTAATCTTTTTAGGCATGTTTCGTTATGCAGGACCAGTTATTCAATTCAAGCTTCTATAAGTTCATTGCATAAACATTGCTCTATTCGAAAAAATAAAATTGTCTTATGAATGGCCGTTTTTTTGTCCGAACTCCATCGAAGAATCTGTCATCTATTTAGTAACGTTATCAGTCCTTGTTTTTGATAAGCGTAAATAATAAAAGTAAATATTTTAATCTGACTCTATTCTATAGGTTAGTGTAGAATTTAGCCCTTATGGTATAACTTTAAATTGTGGGTTGATATCAGTCAGCCACCTCTAACAAATTTATTTAGAAAGTGTTATGTAATGGCGTTGGTATGGGATAAAATCATTAATCTATTAACAAAGAGTGGATTAAACAATCAAACTTTACAAATAGTTATGAACTAACTAAATCAGATTCGGAGAAAAAACCATAGTCATCCAAAAACGAAGGCGTCGAGCTTGCGCAATTGGCTGTACAGTGTAATAAACCCAATCACTCTTTAATCGATAGTAGAGTAAGGGAGAGGGTTAGTATTAGTAAGATATTCCAATTGGCCTTTAAAGTGTGTTATTGTTAGATTGTTTTATCTTTTTCTATGTAGGTTAGGTACTTAGGTCAAAAGCATTTTAAAAATCTGTTCAGGAACGGAAACTGGTCGAAATAGTTGAAAATATGAGCAAATCTTTCAGCCCTAACATTGTAACAAATGTATTATCCTGTAACATTGCACTTATACCCGTTTTGCATTGCACTTATACCCTTTTGGCAAATGAGGAATAACACTATTATAAAACCAAGAAGAATAAATATAACGTAAGGATTATATTTGCAAGCGTTAATTTATACCTACATAGTTCTTATCATTAATATTTACTAAATTTATCTGCACTATGTGACCTGTGGACATTCTTGGTGTCAGTGTTTCATGTCATTGGTTCTGTTTTGTTGCTTCAACTGATAATGCATAAGGTATTCAATCTTTCTCTTATGATTAACTTAATTGTGATTTTGCAACACCATTTATATTACTCAAAAAATATTTTGATGAAACTTCCGTAATCGAATGAATTTATAAATCTTTTATAACCTTTTCTAAATCCTTTTATAAGCCTTTTCATATTAAGATTATAGCAGGCTAGGCATTATTGGTATGTAATGTCTCATATCTATTCAGCGTATGTATGATTTCTTAATAGTTAAGTTTATTATTTCTTAATTTAAAAAGCTTGTTTCGAATAATAGACAAATTTTCTTCAAGAACACAAATTACAGTTACCTACCTTGGATAGTTGCTAGTAGTGATATCGACACCGAAGAATATGTCAACAAATTCATCAATATCCGACTCAGGTGATAGCGAGGGGGGCAATGTGGCCGGCGGCGTAGCGGCCGCATTGACCGAGTGGGCCCCGCAGTTGAAGGGTATGGGGTCTGTTTGCACTGTCGGAAGCATGGCTAGAGCACACACCAGTCCACACCAGCCGCACTGATCCCGAGACGTTTGTCTCCACAAATTAAATTAAAACAACAATGTTTATATCCGCACTCAAACATACACTGCATTGCGCCACAGTCGTCGCGACGCTATTTTTTTAATGGAGTATTCTAGAAATCACGCACACCCCAACCGAAAGTATAATATGAACTTCACCACCGAGCACTGAATTACGTCTTTTAAAACTGTAATATTCACTGAGAACAACATGCAATAACTTTATTACGTAGTGATATTGCAATTTCCTATCGATAGCCGTGCGAAACGTTCGCTACAAAACGACGATGAAAGTCAACTGAAAGACGAGACGTAGATATACACACATCCTTTTCGTTCGCCGCTTACGAATTATCAACACGGACAGAGTCAGGGTGCGCGACGCGACGCAGAACAGCTCCGACGACGATTCATGGTGACGAGGAACGACGAGACGCGGCCGCCCGGCGCCCGCCGGAGCTCAGCCAGCCGGGGACTTGAAGCCTGCCTGAATAATATCGTTGGCACAGTCACACCCACTTTAGTCCTAACTTAGGTAGCGCACTTGCGATCTCGCTCCGTTTTACGAATTTAAAACTTCGTTGAATAAAGCCGATATGGTAGCCGAAATAGCACGATGTATAAAATAAATTATATATTAAAAATGTTGTTTGCCATTTGATTAGCAATCTGTTTGTTATGGATTGAGGAGCGAATATTAGTCTTGATTTACATTTTCTGGGATTAAGGTATGCAAATGCTGTGCCTTTTTTATTTTCTATTTAAGATTCATGGTGTTGTAGTTATATGCTTTGAAATTAAAATTAGATTCGAAAAAATATTGTTTTATATTGATATTATAATGAATATTATGTAAACTTACTGCCCAAAAATGGACAGTGCCAAATAAAACGATTATACTTTTCCCATAATAGTCAGTTAGTCACCCCTCAAGGCCGATGTCTTGTGTCCAGTAGCAGCCTCATCGATATTATTATTTAAAGAAAGAACAAGATGATAATTAAAAATCTATTCAGTGCATATTGTAGAGCAATAGTCAAAGTATTTTTAGGACTACGGTGTTGTTTTCTTCTCTGTCCTTTCTCTACTTTCGTGCTGTTGAAGTGGCACCTTTTTCCAACATTACCGTCATACGGATAACAGCACACCAGAAAACTCATCCAAAAAATACCTTGGTTATTGATCTACAATATGCACCAAATAGATTTTTTATTATTATCATCTTATTTTTTCTTGAATTATTAATATTGATGAGAGCTCCACTGAACACAAGGCCGTGCTAATATAGTATAAATAAATAATTATTGCGGACAGTTCACACAACACAATCCAGAATTCCCAAACTAATCAGAACTTGTACGATGGGAACTAGATACCTAACTATCTGATATAATACAACATATACTTTTTTGTAAATACATACTTAGAATACAAAATAACACCCAGACAGCAACAGCAAAATAACAACATAAGCATAGCGCATTTAGACTTTCGATCGAGCTGATAGACTAACGTACGATTTATATCAGTGTAGGCTCGGATGTCTAAATGTTCAAATTTCTTTTTTCTTGTTAAATACTCATCATTAAAATTAGCTCGATCTTTACCTATTTATGTATCACCTAAATTAAATTACAAGGCAATGTTGAGCCACAGAAAAGAGGGGATCTCTTCTAATACAGGTTTAACAACTTAAAAGAAGAGATCCCAACCCTATATTTGTCCTACCTGTAATTTTTTCAGTAAAAACATTTTGATTTAGATTTTGAGACAGAAAACAAACATCTGCGTTCCCCACAAAAATATTTGTTATCGGTGGGGATCGAACCCACCACGCCGTCCTGCGCAGAAGGCAAAGCTACTACCAACTGAGCTGTTAGGCCTGTCGATGTATTTTGAATGCCTGAAGAATCTTTGGTTTTCAGGCGATGTGTAACATAAGTGAGCACATCTTCTCAATTATTATCATTGACTAAAAGCGATTGCGTGTAAAATGCATTAGTTATTGAAATCTCTCTAATTCCAGCGAGCGACGGCTGTTTATATCTACGAGAGAATGTAATCAAGATAGATACTAGTCTTCGTACAATTTATAACAAACTAGCATCCGCTCCACTCGCATTTAATATATTAGTGGGATGCGAAAGAGTGTACGGGGTGTGTGTATGTATGTTTTCACCCCTGGTTTTGACTCATTTCGTTTTTTTTTTTTTTTTTTTTTTTATACAACTAAGTTGACAAACAAGCATACGGCCCACCTGATGGGAAGCGGTTGCCGTAGCCTATGGACACCTTCAATACCAGAGGCATCACAAGCGCGTTGCCGACCCTTTAAAACTTTCAAAACGCCTTTTTTGAAGAACCCCATGCTATAGTCCTTAGGGAAAACCTCAGCAGGGAGATCATTCCATAGCCTGAGTGTTCGCGGGAGGAAGTTCCTCTGAAACCGAACGGTGCGCGACCAACCAGGCTCTAAGGTGTGAGGATTAACTCTCTGCCTATGGCGAGCAGTGTCAATCAAACTTCGAATATACATAGCTCGTGATCTGGAATAACATTGTAGTCATCACATTAGTTTACAGTAGTTACAAACACTGCACCCCACGGTTTCATTCGAAGTTATTTTGTTATTATGCTTTAATTCTGTTCGGTATAAACAGTAGTTAAGTAGGAATATAACAATACAAACAGAATTGCTCTGTATTTTTATTTTGCACGAAAATCATGTTTTAATCATTAATTAATTTTACAACCAGGTTACTCTTGGCCAATAGCAATTTGTTTCAATTTTGTATTTTTTTTAGGAAATTAAATTAAAAAAAAAATTTTAATAAACCTATTTTAATAAAAATCCAAAATAATGAAATGTTAAAAAGGACGTTTAGTTTTTTTATGACTGGAATAGATTTTCAAAAAAGTCGTAGCTTCTGGGCTCGTAGTTCGTACTCGTAGCGCCTGGGCCTCAATTTACCTTAATTCTGACCTCGGTGATTTCCTTAAACTAATGAATTATCATGACAAGCTGATAGATATTTTAATGACAATAAATCTCTAGGTTGTTATTTGAATTCCGTCCAAGTGTCATCTCCAACATAGCTGGGTGCAATCTCGTTCGAGTCGACGCACACAACCGACGGACGATACGGCTGTACGGCTGTAACACCGGTGACGTATGTATGAAAGTGAAATGGTGCTGTATTCGTGTCAAGTGCACAATTTAGATAACAAGGTCATCTTATTGCAATATTCAATAAAAATGTTTTATCTAAATAGTTGACTTTTAATTGCTAGTTTACAAAGATTGTTTAGAATTTTCTGTTTGCTAGGTTATTTTTATTTTTAGTGAATCTACTAACTGCATTTAATAAGGAAGGATGTACATACCTAACTTGTAAACATGCCAAAAACGCATCAACTCATTTGTTGCTCTAATTGTTTGTTACCTTATTTGGTAAGTTTCCGTTTTTGATCTTATAATAAGTGTTTCATGGTCACATGTTATCGGATTTTAATATTATCTTAACAATCGGACTACAATGGAAAAACATAGCTGTTGAATTTAACTTATTAAACAAGTTAGTAATTATTACTTTTGAAACTATCATGGTTTTTAACACTATTTTTATGAAACAAACCGTTCAACCATGATCATGGTGCATGCAACTGTGCCGAAATATCGGAAGTCTTTTGACTTCTCACAAAAATTTAATCATGGTAAATACTAAATACCCCGTTGTTTCATAAAAATAAATTAGTTAGTTGTTTGTGTCGATTCGTTTTCAGTAAATTTCCTTATTTTCATTATTTTTCATCATAAATCGTAATGATCTTACAAAATTCAGTGGAAATGAGTAATGAATGTTAATAAATGGTAATAATAAAGGGGCAGTGGAGGTGCGGTGCGTGCAGATATCGTTGCAGGCGGCGGCGGCGGCGGCGGCGGCGGCGGCGGCGGCGGCGCGGCGGAGGCGGCCGGCCCCGCGGTGCCGCGGATCTGTGTCAGTGGGTCACGGCAATGACGTGGCACACGGTCGCCCGCCCGACTCGTGGCGCGCACTTCATTCTAATTCCGCTTCTCAGCTCCGGTTCTGTACTACTATTTGCTCACCTGTACGCTGCCACATTATTATCTAATTAGGACTATCAATCCTGGCAATTGTAGACACGGTAATGTATAAGAATCAGTTGAAAACTACATAGTTTACCGACCGCTCCATAATAGCGTACTACCTACCACCTATATCCATTGGCATTACATTGTTGACATTGACCGAGTGAATCATATGAGTACGAAGACTGTGGTCTCATTCAAGCGATTTTGATAACTCAATGCGTCTAGAGAGGTTTTTCCAACACGAAAAGAAAAATACTATTTTGTGCAATACTTTATTGGTATTTTTAAAGTTTGATTAATTTCGTTTGTCTAAAGTCTAGTAATTTTTTTTCATAAATTATAAAATGCATGCTTCGGAGTTTCGGGGTAGAATATGCCGAAGTTCTGGATAAAAGTTTGTTTTTAGATAATTTTATTAGGTTTATTATTATTTTATTATTAATTATTTATTTATCAGACAACTATGTGGTCCATTTGTGTTAGTAAAACTTACAGTCTATCTTAAGCTATGTTAGTATATAAACGCAACACAAAAAACACAGCTTTAGTAGGTAGGTAGGTATGTATATAGATTAAGAGTCTTTCATTCGGTACCTGACCCCCCAGTCTCTCTTGAGACTATTGGATCAGGAGCCGAATGAAGGACTTCATTACGGGCAGGTCATACCTATCAGGTATGACCTGCAGGATGCTGTTGGCGCTGCTCCGCAGTCTGCCGAGCAGTGAGGCTGTTCTTTTGCGAAGGATGGCATGAAAACCATCAACTCGTGCCTCCGCAAACATTGTGGATGCACTGCAGAAGCGAGGCAGCCCCATCAGCATCCTGAACCCGTTGTTGTATTGGACGCGTTGTTTGTATAATTTGAGTACCTACCTACTAAATAAGTACATACTAATATATTGAATTATATCGATTATCAGAATCTTTTAAAACTTGCGTAAGATATAAATAGAGTTGGATAGATATGGGAGATAGACCTTTGCACGCAGCATTGGAACGGTTTGTTTAAGACTCAATAATTTTGTTTACAGAGGAAAAATTAAGCACCTTAATTAAATTATCTTGTTTTTGTGCGACTATCTCCAAAGTAACATAATTTATACACCTACTCTTTGATTACCATAAATCCTAAATTCAGCTAAGATTCGTTTATGTCTTATAATGACAGTTTTTTTCTGTTGGCAAATGGAAGACAAATAAGTTTCTAGTTTTGGATTGACCATTACTTCTAATTGCCTAATAAACACATTGCTTATGTCAGTTTATTATTTTTATTTCAAATCAGTAATATATAATAATCACACTGCGGGGAGACTATGTTTCTCTAAATAATAAAAATAGCTTGCAATTGCATCTCAATAGGCATATAATATTGTACTAATATTAAATGAAATGTTGTTATTGTCTGGTCTCTCAATTCAGTTGATATAGTTCGGCCGTTCAGAGAATGCGTTCCTGACACGTCGCGATTGAACTGACGACGTAACTTTGTAATGGCGTTGCAGTTACGATAAAAATATTTTTGCTGGTTGTTTACCGTTTTAACAATTGATGAGCATTAAAACAACATTATTATATCAATAATCAATTAATTTTATAATTTTGTGCCAAAATGAGTGTCAAATAACTTGTTATACAATATTTTTCTAAATCTATACTGCGCTATTACAAGGTTATGTCAGCGCTCTATATTTGTAGTGCTGTGCTAACTATGTGACTAACTGTGACTAACTGATCAAACTGTCAAACGCATTCTCTGAACGGCCGAACTATAGTAGCTCTGCCTTCTACTCCGTAAGTCGTGGGTTCAATCCCCACCGAGAACAAATATTTGTGTGGTGAACAAAGATGATTGTTCTCTGTCTGGGTGTTATATTGTATTCTATGTATATATTTACAAAAAAGTCCTATATACGTCAGCCATATCCTATCAGCCATATTATTATGGTTACCACAGTACAAGCTCTGCTTAATTTGGGGCTACATGGTGTTTTGTGGATTGTCCAAAATATTTTATTTTAGACTCCGTTAACTATGTCCAACATAACATAATGTTTATCAAGACATGATGAGGCGCCACCTCGAGGGAGATAAGTAATCTGATCGAATGAAACAACTAATGAGAAACTAAAGTAATATATTGGATGGGGACAGCGAGCTCCCTTTCGACTAAGTTACGGTACCTATTTATGTCTTGTTTGTGATAAATTGACATAAAAACCCATATCTATTGCATAATGCACAGAAAAGAAGGGATCTCTTCTAATACAGGTTTCACAACTTAAAAGAAGAGCTCCCAACCTTTTATTTGTCAACACCTGTAATTTTTTGAATAAATACATTTTGATTTTGAAATGTATCGGTGAATCTTGATCCCCTTAATCATCACGTGAAAATCTTAACGAACCCGCACCAGAAATTGATAGCAAGTACCAACAACTGAATTTTTTTTTGAGGACGTCTAAAGTATGTCCTAATATTACATTTGATCCATTTTCCAGTAGTTGGTAGCAAGCAAAGCCAATAAATAAAAATAAGGCTTCTAAGTGCCAGCAAACCGCTATTTCGCCACCGAGAACAAATATTTGTGTGGTGAACATAAATGTTTGTTCTCTGTCTGGGTGTTATATTGTATTCTAAGTATGTATTTACAAAAAAAAAAATGTATTCAAGTACTATATCAGCTATCTGGTTCCCATATTACAAGCTCTGCTTAGTTTGGGGCTGGGTAGTGTTGTGTGAATTGTCCAGAATATTTATTTATTATTTATTATTTATTTATTTATTTATTACTTGCTTATATTTTGGATCTTCTACGGATGAAGGCTGCCGTAGAGCGCCAGAGTGCGTTTTAATTTGAACTAAATAGTAATATTGACTCTGTAATTTTAAATTGCATGCATCGAAATGCTTATCTGTGGGTACCAGTAATCTTAAGGATGACCTAATCGGCAAATCTACGATTACTGTGAACTCCTGCTAGGAAACCCCTAGGTACCTACTTAAGTTCATCTTTCTGCCAATATCTCACCTTATGTGGGGTCGGGATTAGATGTTTTCTTCTTCCATTCCCTTCTGTCAGCTCTCCTTTCCTATCCAAACTTATAATAGCAAATACTTGAATTTTCTATGTCGGGCTGAAGGTCCCCTCACACTTTTCCTGAAATCCTATTTAACAATCATCGCAAATTGAATAAACAAATTAAAACATTACGAACTTTTGAATCCCGTTTTGAGACACCAAGGGTACTATGTCAATTGGTCAGGTTCCGAGGCTCTAGCTCCAATTTCATGAAAGAATAAATATATAATTTGATTTAAAAAAAATACACAAGTAGTACATAATTACTACTTGTGTAATTAATTAATTATGTATACACATGAAAATTTTATTAAAATAAACTCATGATTTTAACATTAACTCCCTACAAAACAGAGAGAGCGAGTAGCTCGCCTTGTTTCCACGCCTCATAAAAATAATATTAAACATATCTTATTATGTCAGAAAGTCCTTTATTTAGTTATAAATAATCCTAATTAAATATCTCCTGTAACGTGTCCTGTATTCGCTTTCAATTTCGCACAAGCGTATTGCATGATTTTGAACTTTCGTTTTCGCTTTCACTTTCGTAACTAACGCGAAAGTTTTTTTTGTAAATGTTTACGTCACACAATGACGTTTCTGCGCTAGACTGTCTATAGTTAGTTTATACAGACTCAACTCCTGACTAGTATAGTTCGTGCGAAAAATTCTCGTATACGAAATTGCGTAATTTTTCACCATTTTTATAGGCAGATGGTGGATTTTTTTAAATATGTTTAAGATTTGTAGTAAAATTATTTTTTAAACTAAACATGAATTTGATAACTTACTAGGATGCGTTGGACCTGATCCACTGTATATTTATGTAAGTACTATACTAACCGATATCGATTTAAATACGAGTAACCACCAGCTTATTTTTTAACGAGTGTGGCACCTCACGTTTCATATTAATGTCTGCTATGTTTCGCAACAGTTTTGTGTTAAGCTACAATACAACAACAGCATATATCATCATCATAACAACCGACGAGACAGTTAGGTATACATAATATTTGTGTTAAATTCCTCAGATTAAAATGATTCACATAATATTTCCGTTTAAGGATAATATAATACAATTGGTAGGTCATTCTACGCTAACCTTAACATTATTGAGTGAGGTTCAGTTTATCGTTTTAAAACCACGTTGCGCTTGGATTACGTCACATTCAGCACAACCAAGCACCGTTTACCTACAGATAATGTTAACTGATAAGTTATGGATCAAGTTCCGGTAGTTCTGGTAGTTATGGTTACAAGCTTGACTTCCAGGGTTTTCCGAGGAGGAAGAAAATTCAAGAATGTGTACACACACATTCTTGAATTTTCCTCCTGATGCGAGAATTGGTACCTCTTCTGAAATAGTGCATATTTTTACATGTTTAGTTGTCCAAGAATCTGGGTCCTAGGCTATGGCTTAATGCAAATTTCCTCACCGCGTTTGTCTTTCTACTCTCGGGAACAAACTAAACAGATTAACATACGCCCGTTTTCCCTAATAAATACTGACATATGGATAAGATGGCACGTCCACGTGCCAATCCGGGGCGTGGCAGCAAGTCGAAAACAAGGGGCAAATTTATTCTACTCGGTTTTTACTACGTTTTACTTAAATCAAAGTAAGTAAAGGAGGCCTTATTTTTACGCGCAATAGTTTTTTGTTTAATAGCTTTATCGAACACTCTGAATCACGAGTAATATCCAAAATGGCACCAAAAGCTCATCGATATTAGACACAATTATTTAGCTATAAATTATTTTTTCGCGGCTTCGCTCGCCCCATTCCAGTTACTTTTTCGAGATAAAGTGTCCATGTGCAATTCCAGACTATGATCTATCTTTGTGTCAAATTCATCCTAAGATCCTTCATTTGGATCCGTTGAGCCGTTCTGGCGTTATTGAGTAACATCCATATACAAACTTTCGCAATTATAATATTTGTGGGATTTACAAATTAATTTAACAAATATTTGAAAACCCTTGGCCGAATTGATAAATATCCTCAGAGCGTCGAAAGGGTTCAATGGATTCCTTTCTACCAGACATACCTAAGAATCAAAACTACCTGTTTCCTAATAAAAAAATTATAGTGCAGGATTACAACTCCAAATCGGAGCATTTTGTAGCTACGAGGCCACAGCCAGAAAAACAGACACTCATACTAAGGTCTCAAACTTAAACACCCCTCTTTTCGGTCGTGGATCCATTGTAAACTAGTAAATAATCACACATTTGCGATAAGAAAACTAGCGCTAACTGTAAGAGCCCTGTGCTAGGTTTTCAACCTGTCTAAAGTTCACAACCTTCATAATGCATTAGATCTTTGAACCCAACATTTTCGTTACGGGAGATTTATGTGCTCATGAACAAAACATCACATTTTTCTACAAAGTAATTTTTGATGGACACGCCTCAAAACTCCTTCTTCCTTCTGTTGCACATTAATAGTACATTGTTACCTGAGTGTTGAAAGTCACGTTTTTTGAGTCCCGAGACGGGTTTGGCGCCAGAGCGTAGCGAGGGCGCCAATGGAGCTTGAGGGACTTAAAAGACTTTCACCCGAGGTAAACACTGTGCTTTTCATTACGAATACAAGGAAAGTAAAAATAAAAACATGAAAAAAAAATTTGTGAAAATGAAGATTGAATTGGCGCCATCCCGGTTTTTTTTCTTTTTCTCTGGCGGGCCTTCGGCTTCGGTTCGACAGCATTATTCAGCCATTATTTTCATTCTCATAATTTAAAAAATGGTAAATTGATGCTCAAATCTATGTTATTTTAAATAAATAGTTGAAGCTATATATTAATCAAGTAATTTAGAAGATATATTATTTATTTAATACCATCTTTATGTTATTTAAATTTAAATTTTACATTGCGCTCTAATTAGACTTTTTAAACTTCTTACCGTTGCAATGGGTTTCCAACCTACTTGCTGAATAAAAAGTTGGAATTTGGTTCAACGACCTCTTTGCAGTTAGAAAGACTTTAGAAAGTTGGAACATGGTTGAATAAAATAGAACTTGTTTTTTTTTATAATTTGACAGCTGTCAGTAGAAAGCGATTCTCCCTAGGGCTGAAAGTTTTACTTTCAATTAGGCCCCTCAGGCAACTTCAGACCTACTTTCAGAGTATGAGTAATGAAAAAGTATATTAATATCGATTAGTATTTACGATGTAGAAATATAAGCAATCGAAGACCTAATTAAATCATCATCGTTATTCCGAAATTTTAGGGATAATATAGTGTAGGTACTGTAAAGATTTAAGCTCTTTGCCTATTCCAAAAAAAAAATCCTGAATTGAAAAGTATTCCAGTCACGGCCACTTCGATAACGTTTTAACATTTTAGTAGGCCTACTTTTAGTTCATTACGTCACTGGAAACCTTTTGTGAAATAAATGTTTTTTTATTATTACCTTTATTTTATTTTAATAGTCACGATGAATTGAATTATAATACAAGGATTGTGGAGGCAACCCTGTTTAGGGTGTCACGCAAAATAGAAAGCTAACACCAGGTAGATCTTTTTTAAATTGACTCCACAAACATGCTTTGGTACTCAATCTACATAACAATTTGACAAATTAATAATTGTGATATAAATATTATTATTGAAAAAAGAATAGTGTTTGAACTTTATCATACGAGATAGATATTATAATGTAAGGTGTATTTTATCCGCAAAGAATCCCCGCAAATACGTTGTTGCGTCACGTGGGCGGGCGGATCGATCGGGTGGGCGGCTGGGTCGGCGCTTGCGCGAACACTCTTCTCTCCTATCGACCGACCACTTTTGAACGCTTTTGGGGCAGGTTAGGCCTATGCTCTAGGGTCAAGGTCACGTTACGTGCACTAAAACGTGTACCAAAGGATTCGTTATATTATGACAAGGTAGTCAATAAATTGTGTGGACTTTATGACTTGCCTGACCCTTTCGTTTGGGATGTAGATATTTTTTACACGATCGTCATTTTCCAACAAGACCTTCCTACTTACTAAGATGTACCTCAAACATAATTCACTAAAACCCAAATAACATTCGGAGAATGTTTAAATTTTGGATCGCGTGAATAGAAATTATTATTTAAGTAAACCCTATACAAATTTCTACCGTTTCCTCTTTATTAAATACTTAGGCAATATTGTTTTCGTATACTAAGCTTATCGTTTTCCGGTCTGAAACTTTCGTGGTTAAAAGCTTTTTCTAGGCCTTTGTAGCCTAAATTGATTGATTAAATTAACATTTTATTGCGATAAGTAAATCGAGGACCTTATTCAAACCTAATTTATAATCATTATTATTTAACGAATTTCAAGTTAGAAAATTGTATTAGGTATCATAATCTAACAGAAGCTGAAAGTACAAGAGAACAAGCAGCCTGAAACTGCGCACATATGTATCTACTTGTATCAAAGCACGAGTCAGATGTACGTAACTACGTGAAGTAGGTAGGACTAGGTAGGTAACCAAGTGGAGGGCGGCGCCGCAATAGCCAGGGGCGCAGGCTTCCTCCGAGATTGATCGCAGCCTGGCGGTCGGAGGCATGCGGCGCGTCTCCGGTGTCGTCATGGCAACCCGTGCCTTTTATCCAAATCAATGCTATAGAATTCACGACAATTTTCTTCTGAAATTAATGTAACGATTTGGCATATTGTCAGCAATTCGTACGTGAAGGCCATTTCTTTCTCCGCATTACAGTGTTCAGACACCAAAGATTCCCTAGATATAATCTGATAAATACATAGTTTTATGACCTAAGTACCTACGTTTGTATTCGAAAAATAATACCTACACATACACTACACCTACACAATTAAGTAATCGAAATTTTTTATAGAATTTAAGTAGAAAGGCGGAATCCTCGTAAAAAGAAATAGGAATACATAGGCAGAGTAGTAAAAAAGCAGCCAAGTGCGAGTCGGACTCGCCCATGAAGGGTTCCGTAGCATCAAGTAACATAATATAAAGGTTATTGTAGTTCGTCGAAAGGTAAATTGCGGTTTACTATTTTTGACGTTTAAAAAAAAAACTACTGACTAGATCTCGTTCAAACCAAATATCGTTGGAAAGTTTGCATAATAATGTACAACATATATTTTTTTTAGTTTTATCTTTCTCTTATTTTATAAGTTAGAGGGGTGGGGAAAAACATTTTTCCACTTTGGAAGTGTCTCTCGCGCAAACTATTAAGTTTAGAAAAAAACTGTATTAGAAACCTCAACATCACTTTTGATGAAAAAAAAATTTTTGAGTTTCTGTTTCAAGTATAGTTTTTTTTCTATTTTTGTGTAAAAATCTTAATGCGGTTCACAGAATACATCTACTCGCCAAGTTTCATCAGTCTAGCTCTTACGGTTTCGGAGAAAAATGGCTGTGACATACGGACGGACGGACAGACAGACAGACATGACGAATCTATAAGGGTTCCGTTTTTGCCATTTGGCTACGGAACCCTAAAAAGTAAGGTGAAGACGACTGTCGATGTATTTCTTACTCGCATATTTTGACCCTTTGAAAGATATAAAATCACTAAACTTATTCATTGAAAATCGCGAGCGACTATCTTGTGTGCAATCTGGTTACACACAGTAATGCAAAAAAAATGTTGATCCTAACACGTTGCCTTAACTTGTATTCGTACTTGGCCAATAGAAATATAATTGATCGAGTGAGCGCAGCGAACGAGATCTTTCAAACAACTTGGGCGATTTGGCATTTTATGTGCGTATGTTTGTCCGACGATAACTTTCGAACCGTTGATCCGATCTGCATGTGATAAGTCGATAGCTTGTACTTGAGAAATTTACTGGTAAGTAAATGAGTAAAATCGGATGAGGGGTTATTAAGATACAGGGTTTTTAAGGGTGCAAAAATAAAAAAATTACACAAAAAAATCAAGTTACATGTCATAATTTGTTTTTTTTTATTTGTTTACTAGGACGCTCAGTTTTAACTATAAAAAATAAAATGTTAAGTTAAGATATCCAACGACCAGAGAGCTCCCATCTCTAAGAATTTAGTTGATATCAAGGTTTTTCAACTGGCCGGTCAATTCGTTGGCTCTTTTTTTTTATCTTGAAATAGATTAATAGATTAAGGAGGTTCTCAGTTGTCATAAACTGGTAAAAACCACCTGGTCTGATGATGGAGCCAAGGAACTCTTCAATCAATTGGCCAATTGAGTTAAAACTTGTTTACCATACAAAGTTAGTGAGGGATAGTCAGAGGCAAGGCCAAACAGTGAATCTAGACAGAAATTATGTATTTTCTCAAAGTAGATAAATCACAATCCGTGATCGGGTACATTTTTTTCTGATTACCATCATATTACATTATGTACTTACTTAACTTTTCGTAGCATTTGGATCGCATCACGAGATCTCAGTTCGGGGCGAACTACTAGTAAGTTCAGTGTTTTTATATCTTTCAAAAGGTCAAAATGTGCGAGCAAGAGGTTGTTTCAGTTTTCAGCGCCTTAATTTTTCATTTCAAATACAAGGTAGGTAGCAGCATACAAGTGTCACACTGAAACGTATTGTGTCGACATAATGTTGGCGATATTTCATTGAAACCAGCATAAATATGGTTATCATTGCACTGTTTATGGTAACTGGAGAACTGTCGTCTTTTTCTTCATAACAATGGCATGGAACATTAATTCACATTCGTGTCTTATCGCGATCACGACTCATGAACACAATGATCACAACTGAACGAGTTTTAATTAACTTCAAATACGTATAGATATTATCCCTATACAATACGTATATAAAACCATTAAACAACAGATCAGCTCATCGGTCCTATAAAAGAATCAAGTGAATAAAAACGATAGGAATGATTCAGCACCAATTTACAAGCAAATAGACGGGCACTTATCGCGCGTGTTCAACACTTTAAAGTAAGTAAGTACTTTACAGGTTTCCCAACAAACCCCATTCATGAACGGCGATGGTACCTTACCTACCCACTTAGGTGCCATAAACATGTTACTATTGATAAATGATATATTCTTCTTCTTCTTCGTCGTGTCGATGTTTCCCATTATATTGTTTTACCTATATGTGTTTCTCCCAGAACTGGGCCACACTAATAGCGCTCTCCGTGGCGTCAGTCAAATCCCTCAGCGTGCAGGTGTTAGGGCACTCTGGGCAAGACAGCAAATGAGGCATGGACTGTGGGACTCCGCAGTTGCAGTCTGCATGGTCGGAGTACCCCCATTTTACTAAATTATGCCTGCAGCGGCCCACCTGGCTCCGAAGTCTATTCAGAGACTTCCAGGTTGACCATGGGAGTTGGTTACCTGCTGGGAGTTTTTCTGCCGGCATAACATAATCAATAGGGGGCGGGTATTTTTTAGCCCACAGTTTCTTACGAGCCTCACTAGGATCCTCTTCTGTCAGTGCCTTAGCAGACTGGAGAAAACTATGGCGGCTTTTCAAACGGGCCTGACAGTGATTAGTTTGTAAAGTGGGTGCCTCGTGTCCGTCTCCTGTTTGTTTTTTTTTTATTGAGGAGGCGACTTTCCTACGGACCTCTGGGGGAGCTATTCCTGCTAGAGGGTAAAGTGCAGAGAGGGGAGTTGGTTTTAGGCAGCCGGACACAATTCTGCATGTTTCATTGAGTGCTACATCTACTTCACGGGCATGGGCGGATCGATGCCACACTGGACATGCTATGATATGACAATGATATATTGATTGACGTTATTTAAACCGATCGACTGGCCATTGAGGTGACAATAGATGTCGTGTTATTTAACAAAATCCATTTCTTCAGATCTTACACTGAAACGGGGTGATACACATAAATTACATTTTACAAGTTTGTGATTAATAATAGTGTAAGGTATAGTAACTGAACGTATAAGAAACAAGCATAGGTAGGCAAGTACTAACCAGGATGGAAGCTTTTATCCAGATAAAATGACATCTTTAGGTGTAGTTCAATCACCTTTTTTCACATCCACTACGACTGTGTATTGTAGGTATGCATTTCAGCACATAAACCACAAATAAACTTCAGTTTTAAAACAATATTTTTGTTACAGGTAGTAAAAAGTAATTACCTTCCATCTTCGATGGCCAAAACCGGCATGTATAAGTCATTGATATCGATGGCGCTTGCCAGCGCCGTATTCCGTCGATCCGTGGCGATATCAAATCAAGGCGGTGCTGTTAAGTTTTTTCCTGCAACAAACAAAATTGTTCTATAGATTTGTCAATCATCCTTTCAGACAGGAATTGATTTTAGTAAGTTGAATGGACAATGGGCAGGTCATACAGTTCGTAGAACCTATAACTGTTGGGGAAAGGTTCTCGAAGGACGACCACGAACCGTAAACGAAATGTAGAACGCCCACCCACCCGACGTGGACCGACGTCATTGTTAAGATGTCATTGGAAGTTGGTGGATGGAAAGGGCTCAGAATCGCTCTCTCTGCAAATGTATAGGGAAGGCCTATGTCCAGCAGTGGACTTCTCGCACATAGCAAGCAGCAAGCGAGTTATTTGTAAGGTTCTCAAAAGCACACTGAGGCATCTTAGCTCGTCCGCACGTTCGCCACCGGGATCCTGGATACATTCAGCGAGATTAATCTCTGTCGAAAATCTTGCGGGATCCCACGGCACTGGCGGGAATACACAGATGCGTAGATTATAGCGTAATAGCCCCTTCCCACTGGTTCGTGATATCGCGCACCAGCACGCACGACACACCATGGGAACGGTCTCGTGCGCCGAGGTGCGCGGTAGAACAGGAGCATTTTCTGTGTGCGTTGCCGTGCGTCGTCGTGCGCGGTGCGGGCTGGTGCGTGATATCACGCACCGTAGGAAGGCCGCATAACACGTACAATCTACGCATCTGTGTATTGCTGGCTAGCCTAGCCAGCCATAGCCAGTGCACGCGCTACCTACTAAACGATTCCCCTCCCGCAAGTGTTTACCATAATTTTACCAGTAACAAACGCTGCACTGCCCTAGCCTAGCAATTTTTTTTGTGCCAAATCTTATTTATATGGTACGAAATGCCCAAAATCCAGAGAAATTCATCAGCAATTACACATTAGGTATGTAAAATGTAAATTTTTCGGAAAGTCCTTATACAAATTAAAGATTTTATTGTTACATAAATACATAATCACGCAAGTGATGTACATAAAAAAAATCTGTTGTCAAAGCGACCTAAAGTGTTGTTAAAACTAAATGAAGTTTTATCCAGACTACCCTCATTATCGCATTAAACAATTCGTTAAGATTCTAAAAAGAGGTGTATAGTGGATGCTCCGGAGAAATTTAATTTTACGACTTTAAAAAAAATATACCTGATTATATAGGTTATTAAGGGTATTATTCATGCAATAATAGCGTAATTATATAGGTAATTGAGGGTATTATTAATGCTAGTCCTACATCCAAATAAATATACTCTCATCTCAAGCCTGGAAGCGACAAAAACACGCTTTCTGAGAATGACCGACATAGAAGACATAAAGCTCTCCGTGAAATGAAGATCCATGTCTGACGACGGCATGACAGTGAGAACGGGTTGGATTCATGCGTTTGCCTACGCCAGCGAATCGGCGTACGCTGCGCCGGCCGGCGCCGCTGCAATTTATTGGAGAACAACGGCTACCAATTGGAAAATACACATTTCATTTAGGGGAAAGCCAGGGTGTCTCTCGTTAGTCTACTTTCATTGCTCTTGACCTCAAGCAGCACTACTGAGAGCAAGACTGACCCTAATCATCAAATCATCAATGAGGTCGACCCGAAAATCTCACCACGGGTTTTATGGATCAATTCAACTATCATACTGCAATAGATGAAGGCTAACCAGTGACAAGGCAAGACATTCATCGCCCACCGATTGGCAGTAATTTAATAAACAATCAAGCCCTAGTAAAAAGAGATTTGTTCCAACCAAACCCAACCTGACTGATGATGACGCAACCAGGAAACACAAGGGGGACATCCACAGAACTTTGAAGATCCATATTCCATTACCAACCAAAACCTGACTGAAAGGAAAAATTTTAGGTACCCAGATGACAAGAAGAACCAAACTCAATGATGCCTGTTAAAACCCTATAAAAAGGTTTTAACAGGCATCTGAGATGTAGGTGACAAAGCTGCCAGGCTCAAATGGAATTGTGTGGGGCATGTTAGCCGGATGCATCCCAATAGGCGGGCAACTATCAGCACCCCATGGATTCCTGACGGACGCTGGCCTCGTGGTGGACCGTGAAAGCATTGGCCCAGCAGTGGGTCGACATAGGCTAGGAAAATGAAATAATTATTCAAAGATAAATGTCAACATCACAGTGTAGAAATAAAGTACATAAATATTCGTATTTTTTTTTAATTGAAAGTTTTGGGCACTGTTTGTCTTATGCATATCCATGTGCAATTGGTTTCTAAAATGCTACAAATATTTCAAATTTCAAGCCTCTGTCTCAGAGAACAGTGAAAACCAGAACATATAATAGGTATGTGTAAATATTTACCATACAAGCCATCTTAACGCCTTAAAGGGTACCAACAGAATAGTCACAACATACCCAACGGACAAAAAGAGGAAAACAAAATTCAGAAATGTTTTTTCATCCGCATTTGATGTGCGGGCTGGTTTTTCCGCAAGTAGCCTGCTGGCGGGCCCTTTTTGCGTGACCCTTGACATGTGTTGCTCAAATTTTTTTAGGTTCTACAACATGCCAGTTTCCTAACGATGTTTCTTTCACCATTTTGAGAGTACTGGCATAGTGCACATAAATTTTCCAAGGGGGAACAAAAGATCCCATATCACCCATTTGCCTCCAAAATCTTTCGCATCTTCTCTGATGGTTCAAAATTAAAAGCAGGAGCGGGCTGTGGTTTCTATTGCCCGGAATTAAGGCTATAATGTGAGCACGCGAGAGCTAACCAACTCCTCAAGACTGGAGCGACAGACAGCAACCACTGTAGAGGCTGCCTACAGGAAAAAGAAACTGGAGTATTAAGTACTGCACTGTTCCATAAACAAAGAAGTAAGGTCCAAGGTAGTGCTCAGGGAACTGAATGTTTGAAATCGACAAAAAAGTGAGAATGGAACCAATAGTAGTATCTAAACCAATAAAAGAGTGCGAAAGAGGGTAGATGGATTTATCTGCCAATAACATTTCTTTTACTCGTGGACTTCAGTTCATCCGTGATCATGGTGCATGCAACTGTGCCGAAATATCGGAAGTCAACTCAGAAAAATTTAATAATGGTAAATATCCCATCGTTAAAAAAATATTATTTATTAATATGAGAAACAAAAGCACATAACACGGAAATAAGGCAAGACACAAGAGAAAAACTTACTTAGTAAAGAAAACGAAAACAAGTAATAATAAACAACTTCATTATGGGTAAGCGATCTAAAGGCCTGTGCACATCTAGGCAATGGCAATGGTGAATTAGAATTTTAAAACCATTTGTTAAGTTATCAATAAGTCAGAATGTTTCAGACAGTTACAATGTATTAGATAATTAAACTGAGAAAAATAATAATTCAAAGATACATGTCAATTCGCTCTATAGGTACAAGGGGTAAATAAAGAGTACATCGACTTGGTGCAAGAAATTTACAAGAACAGCACGTCACAAATCACTTTAGAAAAACCAGGGCCTAGTTTCAAAATTGAAAGAGGAGTAAAACAAGGAGATCCCCTCTCACCAAAGCTTTTCATCGCTGTACTTGAAGAAATATTTAGAAAACTAGACTGGGACAACAAGGGTTTAAATTTACACGGTAAATACTTATCGCATTTACGCTTTGCAGATGATATTGTTTTGCTTTCAGAGGACCCACAAGAGATGCAAACTTGCATAGAGGAACTCGGCAAAGAAAGCAGAAAGGTGGGACTGGAAGTTAACTGGGACAAGACAATATTAATGACAAATAGACAAAAGGCTCCTATGACCATCCTATCTTCCAATCTAGAGTATGTCGAGAATTATATCTACCTGGGGCACTTGATCACTTTTAAAACGTGTACTGAAACAGAAATAGAGCGAAGAACTAAGAGTACATGGAACAAATACTGGGCGATGAAAGCAATTTTCAAAAACAAGCTGCCAATCAAACTAAAAACAAAAGCTATGGAGATGTGTCTGCTTCCATGCCTCACATACGCATGTCAAACATGGGCACTCACAAAGAAGAGCTTAGATAGAATAAGAGTGTGCCAAAGAGGAATAGAAAGAAGCTACACAGGACACAAATTAAAAGACAAGATCAAGAATAGCGTCATAAGAAAAAGGACCAAAGCACAAGATGCCACTAGAAAAATTCTACACCTGAAATGGAAATGGGCTGGACATGTGCAACGAATGGCAGAAGACAGGTGGTCCAAAACGGTAACGAATTGGTACCCCCTTGATAAAAAGCGTAGACCAGGCAGACCCCGAAAACGATGGAGTGACGACATCGTAAAAATAGCAGGTAGCGCTTGGAGTAGAGAAGCTAGGGACAGAACGAGATGGAGGCAAATGGAGGAGGCTTTTACCGCTCTAGGCGGTCCTTATTTATAAATTGAATAGTTAAACCATAAGTAAAAAGGAATTTAAATATAAGTTAATAATATAAGAATGTAAACTAGTTAGAATAAGGGAAATAAAGCTTTTTATTTATTTATATTTATTACATGTCAATTCACAGATACCCAACAAGACTGTACAATGAATTAATATTTTATATAATGTTTTATCATCACAAATGCCATTAGACAAAATAAATATCGGTTGAAGGCACAAAAAATAACCTAGCAAGTGTTGTGATCAAGGCTAAATCAAGACCTTGAACAAAATAGAAAAGAAAAAACGCAAAACCATTTACAAGATTGACCTACTCTATGAACAATGTTTTGCTTGGAGACTACCTCCAATCTTTAGCGAAATTGCTAAACATTCCCTTACAAAGCCAGTGCGTAGATAAATAAAAACTTACAATAATTAATGACGTCATTAAACATCACTGACAGTCAGTAAACACCAGATTCCTATCCATGTTGATGATAATTTTGCCTAAACGCACGCAATTTATTTTAAGCTTTCACAATAGTTTAAGCATCTAGTGCAGGACTTACCAATGTTTGTTATTGTTAAATAACTTCAATTCTTCGAGGATTTGAAGCAGGAATAACCGCGACCAGTGGTTGACAGCAATAATGCGAAACTAAATAACATGGCGGCATCTCGTCGCAGCCGGTGTATTTGCGATAAAACTCATTTGCGACATTTACCACTTATTATTATTGTCCACAACATCAAACACTTTAGTATTCGAAAACACTTTTTCTTAATGAAATCCAAAAAATATGTTTAAAACTGAATAGTAAAAGCAAAATGACGTAACATTCTCAACCTTCACGGTCGCATAGCAAGTTTACGTAGGTATCGTCCGTCGTATCGCATCGTTTGTCGCACTGTTTGAGCACTCAGAATTGTATTATTTGTTTGTATTAGAGCACTGTAATAACAACCAAACATTTAGCCAATGAAATCGATTAGCGCATTACAACAGAACTTCTTAACTATGGCAAAAGAAAATCGACCGCGATAAATTTTATTTAAGCCAAAGAAAAGAACTAACGTGACACGCAGTCAGCCAAGGAAACTTCTGTCCTTCTTCTTCCTTCGCAGTGTGACCAGAATAAGTTTTATGAAATACCGACCTAAACAGGGTAAATAAAATATACCAATCAAAAAACTGATTCATATGACATATTTTATTTGAAAATCAAACTACGATTTTTATATTTTTCTACGCATGTGGTCTGAAAACCTCAAAAGGTCACCAGCTGATCACACTCGTGACACCAAAAAACATGACGTCATGCGGCGTTACCTCGCTCTGAGGTGTTCCATTTAAGGCTTGAAGTGCAAGCGAGAGCACGGAACGAGGTACGACAAAGAGGCACAATCGGGCTCCGCGTTCAGCAGCGTTCGAAATCTGTCTCTCTCCTACTTGAGTGAGCGATGCGTCCGCGTGGTATTCATTTTATTACACCGACATCTGGTTTTTTTAATATCCTACTTCCGACTATCATACTTCCTACTATTATTATAAACACGAAAGATTGTAAGTACCTATGGATGAATGGATGGATATTTGTTACTCTTTCACGTAAAAACTACTGAATTGATTTCAATGAAACTTTACAATAATTATAGCTTATACATCAGAATAACACATAGGCTACAGGTAAGTAACGGGTACGGGGCGTAACGTAACGGGAACGGGGCGAGCGAAGCCGCGGGTGGCCATTAGTATTTAATAACATTATATTTACCGAATAATCATTTGAATAATTATTTGCTATCATGCATGCATATTTTTTGGTTGTTGGAATTTTTTTTTGAAATTTATCTTAGGTTGTCTAATGTCAATCAAAACAAAAGTAACGTAAAATGTTAAAAATGGTTACAAAAGTAGCATTCTGGCAACGCTGGATCGTTGTTGAATTCATTTTCTGGCGCTGGACAGCTAGTTTTTTTGCCAAGTTTCTTAAACGTCATCTCAATCAGTCAGTGTCAAATCGTCGAATCAATCAATTCTTTTTTGCGAGAGCTTGCAGCACTATTCCAAAGCTATTCCACCCATGAATCTACATACTAAAGCTGGGAACATATTAGGCGGACGCGTCCGATGGGCGCGGCTGACAGCCGCGACTGAAGATATCTAGCTAATGAATGTACACTGAAGTGTGCAAACTATCGGATGTAAGCCGCGGACGTCGGACGCGTCCGATAGTTTGCACACTTCAGTGTACATTCATTAGCTAGATATCTTCAGTCGCGGCTGTCAGCCGCGTCCGTCGGACGCCTCCGCCTAATATGTTCCCAGCTTAAAGGCGAAAACATATTAAATTCCGCGGCATCGGACGCGTCCGACGTCCGCGGCTTATATCCGATAGTTTGCACACTTCAGTGTACATTCATTAACTAGATATCTTCAGTCGCAGCTGTCAGCCGCGTCCGTCGGACGCGTCCACCTAATATGTTTTCGCCTTAAGGGTTCCGTTTTTGCCATTTGGCTACGGAACCCTAAAAATACGATCTACAAAAAAATTAAATTCCGAGCGAAGCTCGGTCATACCAGCTCGTTATTAGAAAATGATGAAAGCTTTATTTCAAAATCGATGATAATATCATCTGTAATATACCTAACTAAAATTCATAAAATATATAAAAATGCAGTGAGATTTATGTAATGTACTCACAGAGCAGCAAACAAGCTTTTGCTTACGAATGTACTTGTGCTTACAAAGAAAGAAGAAGAGAAAAATCGAATAATAAAAAATAACTTTAGCCCAGAATTTAAAATGATTACTTATAAAAAAGTTTTGAAAAGAAAGAAAGAACATTTCGCGGTTTCGCGTAGTGATGTGAACCGATTACTATTTTTAACACCAGTCTATACCGATTAGTTATTTAAAAAAACCGGTTTTTTAAGGTTATTTTAGGTTTTTTCTAATAAAATACTATTTTTCAATTATATATAGGTTTTTATTATTAATTAGGCATATGGTGGTCAAACACACAAGAAATTACCAGGAAATTTATATTTTGCCTGTTTCTAACAAATCGTAGTTCTGATTTATGAAACAAATTTGATCCACAGCATCTGTTTGTAGCCTGCTCCTTCTAGAGGATAATACATATCCTGATTTAGAGAACATCCTCTCCGTAGGTACCAATGTCGCTGGTATGGCCAAATACTTGAGCGCTATTATATTTAATGGCGCCAAGTGTTTGTTACTGGACCAAAAAGCTCCCGCACTGTTAGCTGCTTTTGTAGATTTTTAGGGTTCCGTAGCCAAATGGCAAAAACGGAACCCTTATAGATTCGTCATGTCTGTCTGTCTGTCTGTCTGTCTGTCTGTCTGTCTGTCTGTCCGTCCGTATGTCACAGCCATTTTTCTCCGAAACCGTAAGAGCTAGACTGATGAAACTTGGCGAGTAGATGTATTCTGTAAACCGCATTAAGATTTATACATAAAAATAAAAATAAAACTATAAATTTCGGGGGTACAACTACAATACCAACTATAAATACTTGAAACTGAAACTCAAAATTTTTTTTTTCATCGAACCCATACGTGTGGGGTATTTATGAATAGGTCTTCAAAAATGATGTTGAGGTTTCTAATATCGTTTTTTTCTAAACTGAATAGTTTGCGCGAGAGACACTTCCAAAGGGGAAAAAAGTTGGTCCCCCCCCCTCTAACTTCTAAAGTAAGAGAATGATAATACTAAAAAAAATATATGTTGTACATTACTATGTAAACTTTCAACGATATTTGGTTTGAACGAGATCTAGTCAGTAGTTTTTTTTTTATACGTCATAAACCGTAAACCGCAATTTACCTTTCGACGAACTACATGAACCTTATTATGTTACATCAAGTAACATAATATAAAGGTTCTTGTAGTTCGTCGTGCTACGGAACCCTTCATGGGCGAGTCCGACTCGCACTTGGCTGCTTTTTATTTCTGTACAATCCTTGGCTGTACATTATTGGCACCCAAACGGAACAGACTCATGTTCGGATACTTATCGAAGACTCGGATACATACATTGTGATTGTTACCGGTTTTTTAATCAGAACCGGTGATTATCGGTTTTAACAAAAACCGGTTTATTAAAGGTTTTTATGAAACCGGTTCACATCACTAGTTTCGCGAGTTTACGACTTTACGAGCGTCAAAATAAAATAGACAAAAATAAAGGTTTTGTTTTGTGTAATCTTACAAAACGCTGCCGCTGCCTGGATCAGAAAACCAGGGCATTGGCCTAAGCAACCGTGCACTATTCCGTTTATCTTGACATCTTTTCATAAAAATGTGAGCGAAAGGGACGAATCAAATATTATCGGGAAAGATTGCGCTTCCTGCGTATAATCGTGAGTGAAACCTACCAGACTTCTTAATGGAATGCTATTTGTAATAAATTGCACAAGAAGAATAATTATCTGTCTTTAGAGAAGTACAAATACGGCCGGGGCGCCCGGCGGATTTTGGAGGGTCTGAAGTCAGCTGTTCGGCAAATCTTCCGTCAGTCATTGTTAATTTTCACACAAACAGGCCACCTGTATCATGTGTATAATGTACTTGGGACCCTGGGCAATATGCTTAATATAGGCACCTAGTAGAATTTCTGGAAATACGCGTATAATATGTAGTGCTATGCATGATCATCTAGAGATAGCTCAACTGATCCAAATCAGTGCCAGACGGAAGTGCCCCCAAGACGCTGGGGGCATTGCCACGATGAATAGCATTGCTGATGACCTACCTACATGTTAGATTAGTTGATCCCTTGCTTTCAAAATATTATCTGGTCGATCGCCAACACTATAAGTGTGAGCACCCCTGCTCTAGACCATCAAGGAGCAAAATAGAGCATGATTAATTAACGGAGCAAGCAATGCAAGCGCATTGTCTAAGGTTTGAGATGTGCCAAAAATGTTTTTGTACGGCTGTCTACCTGTCTGTCTGTTCTCTTCTACAGGTCGATTTTATTTACTTGGCTGTGCTTGTACTAAACATTTTCTTCCCTCAGGTAGACATGGCGTTGGAGTCTACCCTGCGCGAGCTTTCTGATGGCCTGAGGTCTTCACGTGTAACAGATAGGAAAAAAAATGCTGAAAATCTTAAAGAATTTCTCTTAAGAAATGCAGTTCCCTTATTTTTGACAGAAAACACTCTGAAAAAGAAAGGCTACACATGGAATGATTTATTTGGGGACATTAATGAGTTGGTCCTGAAGGTTTGTACATATTTTATTTTATTTTTGTGAATAAATGCTTGCCAAGCTCAAGTTTAATACCACAAGGCTATGAAGTCCAGCTTCAAAATAATATTCTAAATATGAGAGGAGACAACAAAGGCCATATGGGTTTCGACTAGTACTGGTTACTACATTTTATGATAATAATAATTATTAATATCTGAATATATTTTATAGGAAACTGAGAAGTATGAAACTTCAAAGACTTATGATAGTGTAACTGGACCGCTTTGTGCAAGCTTGCTACATTTATGTGTTTCCGGTTCCAATAAAGGTTAGTGGTATCCTTATCTCCGCTGGCTTTACTCAGACAGGCAGAACTGTCCATTTTTTTAGTAATGCATTTTAAATTCAATGATTGGCTTATAGGGCTGACCTAATGCAGGGCCATTCCATGGCTGCGGTCGAGACAGGCTTACTCCATTTTTTTACACCTATTTAAGTAATATAAATATACAACAATGTAGTTAAATAGTTATGTCTGTCATCTACAGTACCTATTTTTTTATTTTTAAAGGTCAAGCATACATCAAGGTTGACAAGATCACAGATAGTTGTCTTCTAATACTGAGGGATAGTCGTCTGAGGAAAGCAATTGGCGATGCATATCTGAATCTATTGTACAAACATGTATTTCCAACTGAGCATTATTTGGGCTTCATTGCACCAACAACATGGGAAGGTATGTGAATTGAGTTTTATCATCTGTCCGTCTGTCTTTCTTCTGCTGGTATCTAAAACTATAAGGCGACGCCGACATCGTCTAAAGTCGACGTGGACGAAGCTCTGGGCACATAGTTCTGCCGCCGCTAATTCTGTTGCTATCAAAAGTTTCATATTGTAGAGGTACATTTACGAAGAGACATATTGACCAACGTAGTAGTGCGTGTGGTTGCGATGCAATCCTGCGATTGCCTAGCCTAACCAGACTGCCCTACTCTGCCTGCCTACGACTGATTCCTACCACTTTCCTAGGTGAGGGTTTCTATTGGAATTTCGAGTTACAAATACAAATTACAAAATTATTTATTTACCAAAGAACATACAGTCAAACTCGCTATTACTAACTGAACTGAGCAGGACGGCGCGCTTATAAATATTCCGCGGCAGGATTTGGCCGGTAGCGCTATTATTGTCCGGGAGCGCTGTATTGTCCGGTAGCGCTGTATTGTCCGGTAGCGCAATCATTGTCCGCTAGCGCTGCATGACTCGTCAGACGATCATCAACATTTAGTCTATTCGAAAAAAGGCTCGTCAGACGTGACTGTGCGCACGACGCAGACGTCGGCGGCGGGTAATCGATGTTCCCACAATATTAACAAATAAATTATATTAACAAGAAGCAGCGATCACGTATCTTGTTGCCATCATTCTTCTCTCTGTTGCTATTCTAGTTTTACAACGTAAAGTTCCTATTCGCTATTTCATGTTTGTCGAAGATGGGTTTTAGTTCAATCAGTTTTTAGGGTTCCGTAGCCAAATGGCAAAAACGGAACCCTTATAGATTCGTCATGTCTGTCTGTCTGTCCGTCCGTATGTCACAGCCATTTTTCTCCGAAACTGTAATAGCTAGACTGATGAAACTTGGCGAATAGATGTATTCTGTGAACCGCATTAAGATTTTTACACAAAAATAGAAAAAAAAACTATAAATTTTGGGGGTACTTGAAACTGAAACTCAAAATTTTTTTTTTCATAAACCCATACGTGTGTATCTATGAATAGGTCTTCAAAAATGATGTTGAGGTTTCTAATATAGTTTTTTTCTAAACTAAATAGTTTGCGCGAGAGACACTTCCAAAGTGGAAAAAAGTTGGTCCCCTCCCTCTAACTTCTAAAATAAGTGACTGATAAAGCTAAAAAAAATATATGTTGTACATTACTATGGAAACTTCCAACGATATTTGGTTTGAACGAGAACTAGTCAGTAGATTTTTTTTATACGTCATAAATCGTAAACCGCAATTTACATTTCGACGAACTACTAGAACTTCTAGAACTCTATGTTATATTGCTTACTGCTACGGAACCCTTCATGGGCGAGTCCGACTCGCACTTGGCCGCTTTTTAGGGTTCCGTAGCCAAATGGCAAAAACGGAACCCTTATAGATTCGTCATGTCTGTCTGTCTGTCTGTCTGTCCGTCCGTATGTCACAGCCATTTTTCTCCGAAACCGTAAAAGCTAGACTGATGAAACTTGGCGAGTAGATGTATTCTGTGAACCGCATTAAGTTTTATACATAAAAATAAACAAAAAACTATAAATTTCGGGGGTCCCCATACTTGAAACTGAAACTCAAAAATATTTTTTTCATCGAACCCATACGTGTGGGGTATCTATGAATAGGAAATGATGTTGAGGTTTCTAATATCGTTTTTTTCTAAACTGAATAGTTTGCGCGAGAGACACTTCCAAAGTGGAAAAAAGTTGGTCCCCCCCTCTAACTTCTAAAGTAAGATAATAATAAAACTAAAAAAAATATATGTTGTACATTACTATGCAAACTTTCAACGATATTTGGTTTGAACGATATCAAGTCAGTAGTTTTTTTTATACGTCATAAACCGTAAACCGCAATTTACCTTTCGACGAACTACAAGAACCTTATTATGTTATATCAAGTAACATAATATAAAGGTTTTTGTAGTTCGTTGTGCTACGGAACCCTTCATGGGCGAGTCCGACTCGCACTTGGCTGCTTTTTAGGGTTCCGTAGCCAAATGGCAAAAACGGAACCCTTATAGATTCGTCATGTCTGTCTGTCTGTCCGTCCGTATGTCACAGCCATTTTTCTCCGAAACTGTAATAGCTAGACTGATGAAACTTGGCGAATAGATGTATTCTGTGAACCGCATTAAGATTTTTACACAAAAATAGAAAAAAAAACTATAAAATTTGGGGGTCCCCTACTTGAAACTGAAACTCAAAATATTTTTTCATAAACCCATACGTGTGTATCTATGAATAGGTCTTCAAAAATGATGTTGAGGTTTCTAATATAGTTTTTTTCTAAACTAAATAGTTTGCGCGAGAGACACTTCCAAAGTGGAAAAAAGTTGGTCCCCTCCCTCTAACTTCTAAAATAAGTGACTGATAAAGCTAAAAAAAATATATGTTGTACATTACTATGGAAACTTTCAACGATATTTGGTTTGAACGAGATCTAGTCAGTAGTTTTTTTTTTATACGTCATAAATCGTAGACCGTAATTTACCCTTCGACGAACTACAAGAACCTTTATAGATGCTACGGAACCCTTCATGGGCGAGTCCGACTCGCACTTGGCTGCTTTTTTTATTGTAATCGAAGTTGAAAAGCATGTCAAAAATGACAAATGTGACTAGGTTTTGAAAGGTTGTGAAAGATACGCAATCACCCACAGGTAAGGTGATAATGAAATCTTTTTTTCAGACCTTCTTGATGTTTGCTTATCTGCAACTTTGTCGAGCTCCTCAAAACTGGACAATTTCACAAAGCTCAGATTGATCCTGCTTATTATGAGAAATGCAAAAAACTACTGCCAATTTGTCACACCTCTTAGGGAGTCCTTGATAAAGCTGGAGAAATGTTTTAGAAACGTGAAAACTGACAAAAAAGCTCAAGAAGTTACTATAGAAATCATGATCTTGTTACTCGAAACAGTACGTATTTTGTGGATATTTATTACTTGCCTATTAAATAGAAGTTTTGAAAAGCAGGTTGGTTAATAATTTCTTTAATATATTGAACATTTGCAGCTCTCAGGTGAGTGTCGCTTGACCCTATGTAATTTCATAGAAAGTGCCCTAGGAGCCACCCTCAGATTTTATGATCAGAACATGGACTGCAAGAAGAAGGTTTGTACCAACTTACCCTCCTAGTGCAATAAGTAGGTACTTGCCCAAATAATTTAGGTAACTGTGACTCATTTTTTGCTCACAGTCGTTGCTGTTTCAATTGCTGCATCATGCTGTAGTACTCCACCACCCAGAGGGTAGAAACCGAGTCCAGGAAGGCAGCATAGCTGCCAGCTGGGATGTATGGAACAAGCTGATGAACAACTTTTTGGAAATCGTATGCCTTGAAGTTATTTAC
The DNA here is from genome assembly GCA_947578465.1 of Thera obeliscata. NCBI lineage: Eukaryota > Metazoa > Arthropoda > Insecta > Lepidoptera > Geometridae > Thera > Thera obeliscata. The sequence goes on from OX387924.1 coordinate 7,900,722, forward strand.
CTGCAAAAAATACGCAGGCAAAAGGATGATCTACTGATCCAATGCACGCATTTCTGCAATATGGCGGCTGCGGTGTATTTTCAGGTAACTTGATACACCCACTCGACGTTGAGTATTGTAGTTTGGTGTACTGACGTATTTAAAAGCCAATCATTTTACGCGAGCAGCCTGTGGTTCAATTTTACCAAAAAGTCGTTAAATGCTCTACGCGTCCAATACAACAACGGGTTCAGGATGCTGATGGGGCTGCCTCGCTTCTGCAGTGCATCCACAATGTTCGCAGAGGCACGAGTTGATGGTTTTCATACCATTCTTCGCAAAAAAACAGCCTCACTGCTCGGCATACTGCAGGTCATACCTGATAGGTATGACTTGCCCGTAATGAAGTCTTTCATTCGGCTCTTGATCCGATAGTCTCATGAGAGACTGAGGGGTTGGGTACCGAATGAAAGACACTTAATCTATATACATACCTACCTACTAAAACTGTGTTTGTAGTGTTGCTTTTATATAATAATATGTAGGTACTAACATAGCCTAAGATAGCCTGTAAGTTTTACTAACACAAATGGACCAGAAAGTCGTCTGATAAATAAATAATAATAATAAACTCATATTTGATATTTGTAAAGATAGCGTTTAAATTCAATTGACTACATGAACAAAGCTTTCAGGGATTCGGGCAGGTGTAGCGTTAATCCATTATACTGATTAAGTTATTGTTTTCAGGTGTTCTCTCTTTCAGAAACAGTCGAAAACGAAGCTGAAAGTGCATCTAAACGCCAGAAATCGAATCACAATAAGAACAAGACTTTCAATGACATCATAGATGAACTACGAAGTAATCATATACCATGGTGAGTATCTACCTCCCTATCACTATCAGTAGATGTTTCACGAATTAATATAGGTACGGGAAATTAATTATACTTCTCGTGGTTTCATAAAATAAATAACTTAATTCTTCGCGTGGCAGGGAGTAGAGATCCGGATAATAAAAGTATTCAGAAAACATATTTAAACAATATTCTTGTCTTTCTCTCTCTCTTGTCGTTCCTTCGAACTCGTGTGCTGAAAGAATTAAACGTCATAATCGTATTTTATAAATCCGTTCAGCCGTTGCAGCGTAATTTAGTCAAAACAAAAAAACCACAAACCACCGTAAATTAGCCAGTCATCTGTTGTCCAATAATTTGCTATCTGTATCTTGTATGAAAAGTCATCAGCCGGTCTACTCTTAAACGCGATTCCGATCCCAATTTTAAGTTTTGACGGAAATCTGACAGAAAACCCATAGGGTCTTATTAATAATCCTGGCGTAGCGTTGGACTAGTTGATTCGTGTTTTGTCTCTTGCATTGACATGCAATTGTCAACTCGAACAAATGTGACAAAACACGGTTACAACCTTAGGGTGTTATTAATAATCCTGGCGCAACGCTGGAGTAGTTAAATCGTGTTTTGTCACATTTGTTCGAGTTGACAATTGCATGTCAATGCAAGAGACAAAACACGGATCAACTAGTCCAACCAACGCTACGCTAGGATTATTAATAAGACCCATAGGATTTCTGACGAAATTCCGTCAAAACTTAGATTGGGATCGGAATCACGTTCAAGAGTAGACCGGCTGATGGGACAGCTCTGGGATGTTATTGTTCCAGGCTGGGTATAGTACACGTGTATGTCAAGAATAACGCTTCAGCCATATCCACCGATGATTATATCTCCTTAATAAAAGTGATGCAAAGTTTGGTGACAAGTAATACAAATGTTAATTGGAACATTGTTGATGAGCTTACGCGCTCGGTACTGAGAAATGTGACGTCACACGCAAACTGCCGGAAGGAGGAATGTGATATCAATTTACTATCACTGTGGAGCTCCTGTGTCAGGCAAGTTTAATGAATAGGTATTTTGCGAGGGTGGTATAATGATTTATTTTATAAATTCTTTAAAGCTTGTTGTTGTGTGATATTCTGTCTGATGAAAGGCGTAAAAATGATCCTAAGTCTGAGTTTTGCTACCACATTTCGTTACCAAATGTTGTTTTCGTTACGCCTACGTGTCTCTGTCTTTTGTAGGGAGAAAAGATGAGACACTAAAATACGTTACGAGTTTTTGTCTCATCATTTTGCTATGCAAAAAAGAGAGACACGTGAGCGAAACGAAAACAACATTTGGTAACGAAATGTTGTAAATGCACTGGGACTTTGGGTACAGCACTTACAGTTCCTATAACAATGACTAACAAGTTCGTCCTAAGGAGGGTTCCCTAAGACGAAAAAGCGGCAGTATAATATATTTAGAAAAAAATAAATTGTATTAAACGTGAGCCTTTCCTTAAACTTATTAGCAATAATGATAAGAAATATTCGATCGAACTGATTTAGATATTTTGATTTACAGAAGTTCGACAACGTCAAACGCAGGTCACAAAGCTGTACACAACATTATACAACATCTTTTGACTGTAGACGTTGTAAACTATCAAAACGCACAGGCGTTATTCAAGTTTTACATCGACAAAGGAATGCCGGTCACAGATCAAAGCGTTATGACGCTGAATACACTGCTGAATAAGTTTTTCAGCAAATATGGCTACGATGAAATTCGGAACACATGTTTTATGTGGCTTGTAAACGGAGATTATTGGTCTGTTGATGTGGCGTGCACTAAGGAATTACTCCTAAGGTTAATTTCAAATGAAAATATCAATCCGAAACCCAAGCAGGATTCGTGCCGAAGTAATTTGTACGATACATTATTCAATTCAAATGAGGAATGCATTTTGTTTACCGAATTTCAATTAGAAATTCCGACTCCATCAATTGGCGAAATTAACTTGAAAGAAGCATTCGAAGTAAATACTGAAGTGTACCGAGAAATACATGATCATTTCAAAAAAAATATAGTTAACTGGATGGATCAATTCGAAAAGAAAAATGTGGCATTGACGGAGTTCTTAAACTTTATAAATATTGCAGTTAACTATTTAGATATTACGTTGAAATGCAATATTTACACTGATGACGAAATTAAAAGAATTGAAATCTTTCGGTCTCTCAAGAAGGCTCTATCCGAAATGTACATTTCGTTAGAGGTTGTTTTGAAAACCGACAATAATAATATCTCGAAAAAAGTAGAGTTGCTGAAAGAATTGAGAAACATTTTCCTTTCCGACTTGGGACCTTTAATGGCAGCCGAAGTACGTTTGAGCATACATAAGGAATTCTTTATGTGCGTGAATAAGATTCTAATAACTGAAATCAAAGCAGACGATGATGATTTAGTTTATGCAGGAGATGAAAAGGAAATGAACTCTACAACGCTAAAGCATAATTGCGTGTTGGTACTGGCAGCATATTGTAGGAAGAAAGTTAGCTTTAGGGAAGAATTGCTAAACTTTATTTTGGACCCCAAGATATATGACTTCGCAACGGACTCGCAATGCGTGTTCCAATGTCTCGAGTTGCTCAACGACTCAACATTGGAAGACCCACCATCAGGTACGTTTCTCTATACTTTCCTAGCATACAAATCAATTGTATTTATTACTTACTTGTTGTGATGAAACAAATCAATGAAACAAATCAATTGGTAGTCAATCTTTGACTAATTGTATTCACATTCGCTATTCGGTTTTACGGTTCATCATGTTCACTGTTTCAGAACGATTATTCACGTTGATGCAATTCATGTGCCGAGATTTGTACAGGGATCCAAAAGCATCGTACTGGATACTGAAACATTTGATCAAAATGCTCGAAACTATATGGTCCAGCAATAGTACAATGAAACAGAACTGTTTGATTATGATCAGGAGTTACGTTCAGCGTTCTGATAAACTGCACTATCCGCCTAATGTTGCCGGACTCGTATACGAATGCGTTGCAAACATTGCAATGTTAAATAGGAAGTATAATTTCGGCACAGAGAATACATTTGAGAATGCCCTGATGGGTAAAATCAAAGTAGATGTCCACAACCTACGCCTGTATTGTTGCTATCTATTGAAACTATTTATTGGACAGTTTTCCGAAGACGAGACTGATTTCTTTTTAGCAGAGCTTCTCGAAATATTCGTGATTAAAGTTTCTGAAAAACAAGAACATGTTTTGAAAGATGAATTAATGAATAGAACTTCCACAGTGTTACATTGCTTCTTAGCACTTGCACAGACGAAACAATCACTCATTCAAAAGATTGTAACGAATATTCTGCAAATTCAAAAAGACAAATCTCTGGATAAGTGCTTAGTCAAAAAAGTACTTGAAAAAATTATCACAGTTATCGGAGTAAAAGACTTTGATAACTATATAGACAAAAATGTGGTATCAATACTTTATTTTTGGTTTTTGAAAAATAATAGTATCTCCGAACTACCAGTGGACTTACTGGGATTTGCCAGCTTAGAGTCTTTCTCACAAAAGCATAAGAAATGGCTGATTTGTGCCGATATATTGTGGCAAAAAGGAGGAGATGTCAATATTTCCGATTTACTGAAGGAACCTTCTGTAACAGCTGGACATATAATTGAGGTAAATAATTATGAAGAGTAATTGAAGTTGAAATCAACATTTCTCAATAGCTTTTACTCCTGTATTGATATTTTTATTTGATTCTATGTTTCAGATTTGCTTCTGCAACATGATTGTATTGTGCTTGCCTTATTTAGCCATGGAGAAATACCATATCAATTTCATTGGATCGGAACATCCTAATGGATTCAAGAAATCTATGGCGAGTGCAAAAAAAATGTTCAATCTTTCGGGACAGATACTTGAAAACGAAAAATGGACTAATTTGTTTGTAGAAAACGTTGGCGAATTGGTACTTCTGACTGCCACCCACCTGTGTGATCGAGACGAGGCAAAACAGACTTTTGATGTCAGCATACCTGAACAGACGCGCTGTTATTACTTTCCTAGGAATGTATTTTCAGCTATTCTTGACTACATTGGGGTGAATAAATTTCATTAAATTAAATAGTTTATACAACGTGTATCAAAATATGTGTACTATCCTGAAGGGGGGTGAATTTCCACCCCCCGGGGAACAACTTTTGTTCAACGACTTTTCGAACTTCGATTGGTATCTCTGAAAAAAAACTGCAACGAAGTTTCAACATGAACAGCTGACTTTATACAAAGTGACAACCCTAAACTCAGCTACAGAGGTAGTAGGTCAAGGGGTCAAGGGGTTACAAGGATAGGGTTGTCAATTTATTTAGGCATTATGAAATTAAATATTTTTGTATGGGAAACTGAAAATAGTAATTTTTAATTATCTCCCCCCCACAACTGATCACCATTGCGGTCTGAAACCCCCCACCTTCGCATAGTACGCATATTTAGATACACCTTGTATACTGCGATGACCGCTCTGCAACTAATGAATACCCTTTACTTTGTAGGACCTTACTGAAGGCAATATAATGCTGTATCTCTGCGAAAACCAGCCGTTGGCGATATTCCAAGTACTATTTACACTATGGAAAACTGTTCTAGACGAGAATGTATTCGAACTGAAAGTACTGGCGCTGCACTCGTTTATAACATTCCTTGAATTCGTTCCTTTGGGCGTTGATTCAGATGCCTTCGTGTGTAACTTTGCTTGTAAAAGTTTCGCTCATGGAATCAGGGACTGTCGTAGCGCAGACGAAATAAAAGTATTCCTAAAAGGTACAGAGATAGTTTTGAAACGATTTATGCCGGACAGAATAGACTTGATTCGGAATTCAGTCTCCCAGCTTCTGACCATTCTGATCATCAAAAAAGAAGAAGGATTCGAAAAAGAATGTAAACAGCTGGTTGACTATCTCGTTGTCGATATAAAGCATTATATGAAGGATAGCGAAGATGTTGTGGATTTCGTGAGCTCATTGTCTGAGGGTGCTGTTTACAATCCAAACTGTGCTACAATGCCTTTATTTATGACAAAACTGAAGGCGCATAAGTTAAGCTTAAACTATCCAAGGTTGGTATAACCATTATTTAGTTTTTTTTTATGCAACTAGCTGATGAAACAAGCGTATGGCCCACCTGATGTTAACTGGTAACCATCGCCTTTAACAAAGCATTGCCTCGTAGGTCACGCACATCAGGAGCGTGCCCTACGATGCATTGCCGTGCGTCCATCAACTTGAGGCATACAGATGTTCAGCCTCACGTGCCAGTAATTTCTCCGGCACCCACACTCTTCAAACAAAAACAAAGCAATGCTGCGTCACGGCAGAAATAGGCATGGTGGTGGTAGTACTTCCCCGGGCGAGCCGTTTCTAAGAGCTCTACTACTACTAAGTTTTAATCGCCTCGAATCGACTACTAGTTAATAATCAACAGAAATTATTATGCAAGACGCCTACACTATAACTTGTGTTTTAGCCCAGAGTTGTTATTGAATCTACGACAATTCCTATCAACGAACAAACATCACGTGCAAGCGATGCATAAAGAAATGAGTGCCAAAGGCTTCTCTGAAGACTGTAAATCGAGTTACGTGCACCAAATTGTACATTTGTTGAACAACATTTTAAAATCCACGCAATACGATGAAAAGGTAAAAATCTAAGAAAACTTTACTTGTATCTTGATTTTATTTGGTTGGTCTTATGTAAATTATTGCACTTTTTTATATAAGAAAGAAAGAAAGTAAATACATATTTTGAGTGATAAATAATTCACACGGTCAATTAGGTCCCTGGCTGCTGAGCCAGGGACCTGACCACCTTGTAGGACACATGACATCACTCTACACAGTGCAACCCTGGTATTCTGCCAAGGCCTAGAGTGGGTCACATCACGGACAAAGTATTTACATCATACATGCTCAGTAAATAGGATTTACTTTAACGCAAAGAGGCTGTGTAAGTAGGCGTGTGCAGCCCAGTGCATTGTAAATGCGTTCCATTTTCAAATCACTTTTACCGTCACACTATGCTTGATACGTAATGGTTCATTACAGTTCAAGAGCTATGCAAACCTCCTTGGTGAGGGTTCATTACAGTTCAAGAGGTATGCAAACCTCCTTGGTGAAACAATCTCCTTTCTTACTAAATGATATATGAAAACTTTTTACTGAAAAGATATAGTAGCTCACAGATGTGTACATAATTAAGTGTGCGTCTACGACTGTTTTAGCAGATACCTACCGGTACAAATATTTTACAATTAATTTTAATAAAATTAATAGAATAATTATAATAATACTTATATTATTATTGTAATTTTATTTTTCTCAAATTAAAATTACATTTTGTCATACCCGTATAAGTGTTGTGTTATTGTTGTATTGTAAGCCTATTTCTGCCGAAAAGCAGCATTGCTGTGTTTCGAGTTGAAGGGTATGGGTGCCGGTGATATCACTGACACGTGAGGCTGAACATCCGTATGCCTCAAGTTGATGGTCGTAGGGCAGTGCATTGTAGGGCACGTTCCTGACGTGCGTGACCTACGAGGCAATGCTTTTGTATTATTGACCCTGAACAAAAAATACGCCCTCACAATAGACTTCCAAAACGACTGAATTATAAAAACGCGTAGACTTTCAACAACTTCTAGACCGCTCTATATATGTGTGTACCTACTCTTAGATATTATACCCTCGTATCGTAGGTAATATAAATGTATAAAGAAGAAGACGTGCTCGACCTACGAGGCAATGCTTTGCTATATAGGCAATGGTTACCACTTAACATCAGGTGGGCCATATGTTTGTTCCATCAGCTAGTTAAAAATTTACCTCACATGAATGATGTATAGTAGATTGTTATACAAGGGCAGTAAGTGAGCTTTTGCAGAACAAGATCCTTTTTGGCGCCCGTGCGAGCGCAGCTCGCAAAGGGCGCTAATGGATCGAGTGTACCCGAGATATTTAGATGCCCGAGCAAGCAAAGCGAGCGAGGGCAAATATAGTTCGAGGGTTCGAGGGTTCTACTTTACATCATTCATGCGAGGTAAATTTTTAACTAGCTGATGGAACAAACATATGGCCCACCTGATGTTAAGTGGTAACCATTGCTTATAGCAAAGCATTGCCTCGTAGGTCAAGCACGTCAGGAACGTGCCCTACAATGCACTGCCCTACGACCATCAACTTGAGGCATACGGATGTTCAGCCTCACGTGTCAGTGATTTCACCGGTACCCATACCCTTCAACTCGAAACACAGCAATGCTGCTTTTCGGCAGAAATAGGCTTACAATACAACAATAACACAACATTTATACGGGTATGACGAAATGTAATTTTAACTTGAGAAAAATAAAATTACAATAATAATATAAGTATTATTATAATTATACTATTAATTTTATTAAAATTAATAGTAAAATATTTGTACCGGTAGGTATCTGCTAAAACAGTCGTAGACGCACACTTATGCACACATCTGTGAGCTACTATATCTTTTCAGTAAAAAGTTTTCATATCATTTTGTAAGAAAAGAGATTGTTTCACCAAGGAGGTTTGCATAGCTCTTGAACTTTAATGAACCATTACGTATCAAGCATAGTGTGACGGTAAAAGTGATTTGAAAATGGAACGCATTTACAATGCACTGGGCTGCACACGCCTACTTTCACAGCCTCTTTGTGCTAAAGTAAATCCTATTTACTGAGCATGTATGATGTAAAAGTAGAATGCTTACCTCGGTCATAAGTAGCTATTTTACCCTCGAACTATATTTGCCCTCGCTCGCTTTGCTCGCTCGGGCATCTAAATATCTCGGGGTACACTCGATCCATTAGCGCCCTTTGCGAGCTGCGCTCGCACGGGCGCCAAAAAGGATCTTGTTCTGCAAAAGCTCACTTACTGCCCTTGTATAACAATCTACTATTACACAATACTTAGAAATTAGAGAAAAGTACAGCAACAATGATAAAAAGGTACAAAAAAAACGAGTATGTTAAACAAAGTTTTGGTGCTTGCAGATAACAGTTGAAGCTTGCAATTGCTTGTCAGAAATTGGCACGTACGACCTTCAAACCCTGGTGACCGTACCTCCACTCGCCACAAGTAAAATCGTGGATATTAATCCGAAGCAGTACATAGCTTGCAGCGTGCTAAAGTCTCTTTCCGAAGTGATGTTTGATCAAGATCCAGCTGTGACCGGCAAAGTTGCTGACACCCTGAGTACTTTGCTAAAATATCAGGAAGGCAGTGACGCGTTGGGTAGGTGTCCTTACGTATATAGACAACTCTTCGTAAGGGTGTGTTTATTTGAGAATTTTTAAGATATAGATCTTAAAAATTCTACAGCTGGACAGATCCGACTTGATTCGGAAAACAGCCATATTTTTTTTTGCTCGCCTCGTTCGGTCGCAGTTCGCTTTTTTTAATATTGTGGACCAATCCACATAATACTATGTAGCCCCAAATTACGCAGAGCCTGTGCGATCGGAAACAGATAGCTAATATAATACTTACATACATATTTGTTTTGGGAATTCATACTAATAATGCAATGTATACCTATAAAAAACAGAACAAACATCTGCGTTCAACACACAAATATTAGTTGGTTAACAAATATTCGTTCTCAGTGGGGATCGAACCCACGACCTAAGGCGCAGAAGGCAGAGCTACTACTAAATGAGCTGAGTAGCAAGTCGACAGTCGTCGTTTGTGTCATGCTTTTGGCTTGTATTGATTTATAATATAACGCTTGAAGAAGTGTTTGGACAATTAAGAATTATTGGTTACAGACTTAGAACAAATTGACAGGGATGTGTTAAAAGCTTTAACATCGAATAACGAAGCATCGTGTAACTTCAAAATGAATGAGAGTGCGTTTGATAGATACTGTTCGGAAAATCTTGATGGAGTATTCATTATGGCTATGACTTGTAATTGGAGTGCGAACGATACCAATAACCACTGTGATTGGCTGAAACAAGTAACGACTACTCTGCTTAAACTGATCGATCCTGATGATAACTACTTGGATAGTTTGCTGAAAGTCTGCTTAGAAAAGGTAATTAAAAATATTTCACATTTTCAGCTTGGCCGTTTTTGTTCTCTTTCGGCAATGTGGCCATATATTATTTAAGATGCTGCTCCAAATTAGAAATCCGTATAATAAGCCGCATGTGAAAGATGACTGTACGAGACAAAGGCCTAGGTAAAAAAGTGATGATAACCATGTTTTTTGTAATTATATATTTTTGAATTGCAGTCAAACATATGCATGAAGATTTTACCGCCGCTTGTGGGATTGATGCTACAAATCTCTACGGAGAAATACGTTGCTATTCTCAGCAAACAAATAAATAACTTCTTCAGTTACATCTGGGAACAAACGTTTGACAGCCAAGTCGAGGACGCAGAAGATAGTCAGATCAACTTGAGAATTAACAGAACTATGGATACTGGTCAAAAAATGGTTGTTCAATACATGCTCGATGTGGTGGACTTCATTCGCTTACAACGGGGCTATTACAAGTCAAGGTAAGATAAAAGTTAATAGGCCTTTGCATCTACTGTAGATGATTTATATTTATAGCGTCAGGGGCTGGTGATTACTCAAGCCCTACTTGCGGGACGCTATAGTGCCTGGGACAGGATTTCAAATGGAATAGGCTTGCCTCGCACCTATACCATCCTGACATCTTAGTCGGCCTAATCCACAGGAAAGACATGGTCAATAAATTAATCATTAGTCCTTGGATAACCAAACTAGTGGAGTAATAAGGGGAAAACATAGATTTTAGATGGAATAGGCAGCACCTATAAATAGATAATAGTCAGGAAAAATAGCTGAGTCTAGAATGCTGGTATTTTGGGGGGGTAATGTCTCTACAATACTAACGATCGAATCGAATGCATAAGTTTTATCTTTCCCTCAAAACTCGTCGTTCACCCGAACAAATAAGTCTTCGCCAGAGGGTCCAATCCCTGATTCTGTCATATTTATTTGGTCAATGCGATGAATTTACAGATAGAACAAATTTCTAGTTTGATGTGGAGTGACCCGACGACAGTGTGTAATTTGAGCGTATAAATGCATTTCGTTTAATGCTAAAAGGATAAGGATGTCCTATAGCTAACTGTTATTTATCTCGACAGGCGCAATCGGTCAACAGAACTATTGAACTACCTTCGTCTGGAGTACGATAAGGTGGCTTGGGCAGCCGCCGTCGCCGACCAAAACCCGGCTGCGATATACTATGGCGAGCTGTGGGCGGCGTCAAAGAACGGAGGCGTGCCGCCTTCATCTCCTGAGGCCACTACCACCCTACAAGGCGGACTGAACATACAACAGATATTTAGAAAGGTAAGCATAAATTATAAATAAATATTCTAGACAATCCAACTCAACACTCTAGCCCCAAACTAAGCAGAGCTTGTACTATAGAAACCAGATAGCTGATATACTACTTTGTTTTTATTTGTAAAAACATACTTAGAATACAATACAACACCCAGACATAGAACAAACATCTGTGTTCACCACACAAATATTTGTTGGGGGTCTCGGTGGGGATCGAACCCACGACCTACGGCGCAGAAGGCAGACCTGAGAGGCCAGTCAAAAAGATAAAGCTGCCTTTTGCCAAGATAACATTTTGTTTTGAGCAATACATCTGTTTTCATTACCGAAGGAGGGATTAAGGTCATGTAAGGAGAGAGATGATTATATTTGGATGGATATGTGAGCAGAAGTAGACCGAAGAAAACATGGATGAAAGATGACATGGATAAGAGAGGAGTGAGTGCAGAGATGACGGTGATAGCCGTCATCTCTGCTGAGGGGAATGGAGTAGGAAGACATATTGTGCTGACCCCTCAGGCACATAAAGTGGGGTAAGGGGGGACAGGAAGAAGAAGCAAAAAAGCAATATATTTTTTTAATAAATTAAACTTCAATTTGCAGTGCTACGTAGCTGTCGCTGAAATGGACGCGATTGACGGCTGCGGCACCGCACATCTCACCATCGAAAGCGAAAAGCGAAGGCACCTCGTCAACACCGGCGAATACTCCGACGCACTATTACTCCACGACATAGCGCTGTCTTGCGGTGCGCAAACCGACCATAACCTCCAATGTGGCGTTGTGAGGTCGCTGCATAAGTCGGGCATGCATCATTTAGCTCTGCAGTATATCAAATCGCTACCGGAGAACGATGAATTGGACGATATCAAGTATCAATGCTTGTCTTTTCTTGGTAAGTTGATTTGGTCCACTCATTTAACGCTTTCATCTGGTACTGGGGCTCAATTCTAGACCAGTGACTTTTTTGTCACGGTAGATATATCACAAGAACAAAATCAAATTCAAACAAAATCAAAGTCAAATTCACTAAGGAAACTGACAGTTCTTGTGATATATATCTACCGTGACAAAAAAGTCACTGGTCTAGAATTGAGCCCCTGATCAGTTGAGCTATCTCTAGATCGTCTGTAACGGTCTGCAAATAGCTCAACGGTTTCTTGTGTACACACATCAAAATTGTCTAGGGATAGTCCATTTCGAATTGAATTACAGATTTTTAGAGATTTTATTCCTACTTAATTTTTATTACTAAATAATATCAAACTGTTGCATTTTATTATTATTATTAAAAAACACTAAATTAAGATCCTTGCCATGCATAGTTTTCTTAAGAAACTATTTCAGTTTTCGCAAAAATCAACAAAATTTTGAATATCGAAAGCTAAATGAAAGCACAATTAATTAAAGTAAAAAAAAAAACAATTAAAGTTTTTGTGCACCGCCGTCTATCCGATTTTTTATCTATCCTTTCCATCCAAAGGTTGTGTGGAAAAGATAGCTCTTAGCGATAAGGCCGCCCATTGTACTCATTATTTTGTAATAGTTTCTGTTTTTATCCTTGTGTACAATAAAGAGTTAATCTATCTATCTAAAGTAAAGTAATTAATTAAAGTAAAGTAATATTTAATTAGAACTACACGGCACACGAATATGGGTCACCGGCCGAGACTGCCGAGCCAGTACCAACTACCAAGGTACAGAAAGTTCTTATACGTAATACAGTGTATTACGTATAAGAATATACACAAACACATAGAAAAATCCCATTACTCATTGGCAACATTTTAACTCTATCAATCCCAACAACATCAACAAGGTTGATGTGTGAAATTTGTATATTTTGTAAATATATATTTCTTAAACTGTAAAAACTTACAGTTATTTACACAAATAAACATTTGTGTAAATAAATGTAGCTAATTTCATCATGCTGGTTTATTAATATTACGTTTAATAGCTTGATATCTTGCTCTTAGGACAGTAGGACTATGTGAATTGTTTATAGAAACAAGATTTACATTACTCAATTTTTAGAGTACTAGAGTAAGGCCTCAATGATGTTTTCAATTTCTGTGATTAATTCTGCTTATAAATCTACGGAAAACCCTTTCAATTAAGCGTACCGCTTGTTTACCTAGTTTTCTATAGTTAATATACTAGTTATATACACGTAGTTGCTTAAAAAATTTAAAGTTATTCGAAATTTCAGGTGACTGGAGCGAGATTGTAGACACTCGATATTTGGAGGAAAAATCAAAGGAGCTGAACTGCAACCCACATTCCATAGTAAAAGCATTCCATTACGCATGTCTCAAAGACTGCCTGAACATCCAAATCACACCAGATGTAAACGACAAGCTTATACTTCCGTTGAACAGGGCAAAGCTAGCAGTATCACGACTATGCTTGAATCTCAATATGGAAAACTGTCAGAATGTGTATAAAATTGTGGGAGAGCTGCATTTATTCAGTGATATAGAAGACTACTTCTCAGTGAGAACGAATAACTTGTCAATTGGGGAGCTACTCAGTAAATGGAATGTCGAAAAGCTACCAGCTTTTAATGACTTCAAACATTTGGAGTCTTTAATATCGCAACGCGTGTTGATACTGGACCATGCTGCTAGATCTAGCACGAATATTCATAACGAAATTGTAGATCTACAGATACAATATGCCAGTAAGTTCTATAATACATAGTATGTATAGATAGTACGAAGACGCGCCCCTCGCGGGGTGCGGGGAGTTTGCTTCGAGCGGCAGTCGCGAACCGTAGTCTATTCATTGCAGTGTGCGTGTGCACTCATAGGTAATTAGTGTGTACCGATAACACTCAACATTGACGGAAGCTTGCACACATATACTATAAACGGTTAGGAGGAATAGTGGGGCGCGCCTTCGTGGATTGCACTATCTATACTAAGCTACGCTTTTGAGATCGTCTAACAAATGCGGTCACTTTACTATCCTTAGCAGTAGTAGAGCTCTTTGTGAAGGGCTCGTCCGGGGAAGTACAACCACCATGCTTATTTTTGCCGTAAAGTTTGTTTTGTGTTTGTTTTGAAAGGCTTGGGTGCCGGTAAAATTACTGGCACGTGAGGCTTAAGATCTTTATGCCTCAAGTTGATGGACGCATGTCAGTGCATTGTAGGGCATATTCCTGATATACGTGAACTTCGAGGCAATGCTTTGTTATAGGCGATGGTTACCATTTTACATCAGGTGGGCAAAATCACAGAGCACCAAACACGCTTTTGCTTACGCAAAATAGAGGGAGCATGATGACTTATTACTAAGAGAACCAGTGTCGCCAAACTCATACACGTAAAAACAAACACACATGGAAATAAAAGTTATGATTGGTCGAAAAAAACGTTAAAAAGGACCTAAAACCAAAAAAATAATTTAATTGATAATAAACCTTAAAGCTATCGTAACATGGTTCTAAACTTAATAAAATAAACAGTGCTAAAATGAAATTCTACTTACCAACAGATGGCAGCTTTCATTCAGTATTTTTTTCTTTTAGTCTCTATTTAATTGTAATAAGATTGATAATACAATGGCTGTTACTTGATTGACAACAAAACAAAGCTACTTGACGCTAGATGGCGTTATAGAAAACAATTCTGTTAGTCTTTATCCACAAGGTATAAGATTCATAATACAATGGCTATTACTTGACATAGCCACTCACTTAGTGATGTGCCAATGCGGATGCAAGACGAATGTATCGACATCGATGATTACCTACCTACTTCTTCTTCTTATCGTGTCACTGATTCTTTCGAACCAAGTGTGGTGAAAGGATTTGAAAGAAGTGCGCCTCGAAGAGGCTTCGTGCACTTGACACATATTTTCGAACTTTTTAGGTTCTACGATATGCCGGTTTCCTCACGATGTTTTCCTTCACCGTTTGAGAGCACTGGCATAGTGTACATAAATTTTTGGGCAGAAAAACTCATTGGTACATGACTGGATTCGAACCCACGACCTTAGGATCGGAAGGTGGGGCCGCTACCACTAGGCCACCAGCGCTCTACTCACCAGCGCTCCTACCTACTGATGTGTAACGATCGGTAGCGCGTCAGGTTATATTTGTGGTGGTCGAAATAAAAAGCTTTTCTTATCTTTCTTTCTTTATTTACACAATCAAAGGTTTAAAATTATATTCTATTGTAAATACTTGAAAAATATTAACAATCAAGCGAGCGAAGATCTTATTGGTAAGTTAGGCAATTTTGTTCATTAATTTTATCAAATTTATTGATTATAATCACACTAATATTAACATATTACCTATAATAAAATGCAAAATTTTGAATGTTTGGATGGATGAATGTTTAGATATACTATTTTGTTCCGCTCAACAACCACTTAATCGATTTGGCTGAAATTTAAAATAAGGAATAGATAATGACTGGGAATAAGACATAATTATGCTTCTTTCTATCCAGGTCTCACCCGAGTGAAGCCGCGGGCGGAAGTATATATATATATACTTATATATATATATATTAATATAGTAATATATATAATAATATATATAATATATATAATATATATAATAATATATATAATACTAATATAGTATATATATTTATACCATCCACTAGTTTAGATACGTTTCACTATATTTCAATTTTACATAATCTTTAACGTCATTAATATAACAAACACCATAATAACCAGAAAACACAAAACTTTTAGAGTTGGTATGGCAGTGGCAACAATATATTTATATCCACTTTTTTTTGTCATAAAATCTTCGTCCCTAAAGTGCTCTGAGCAAATGGTGCCTGATTTTGAAGGAAACCAATTTTGTTTTCCGGTTGCATTTATCCATTGATTTTTTATATCTGGTGCCTTGGGAAAACTGAAACCAGAAGATATTATGTAATTTCTTCAAAATATTTCTGTAATCTATCTATCTGACTATCTGGGCAGGCACCATAGGCATTGAATAAGAATAAAGAAGTAGAATTATAAATACATTCAGAATGAAATCACCACTATAGCATAAAAAAAATCAATGCCATACAGTAACTACATATTTACATAACCAATAAAGTATTCGATAACACGTTCATCAGTTTATTGGGGTACAGCTCTAATTGAGTAGCGAAGATGAGATTTTTAGAAACGCGACCTTAACAAATATCGTTCACAGTCTATTTTTGCTTGACGGTTTTTCATGTTAAAAAACCAAGCAAAACCGCTATAAAATAATAAAATATTGCTTACCGGTGATACGATATGCCCCCATTAGTTAAATTTTTGGTTCGGCTATCGTTTTTGCACTCCAAAACCGCACAATACGGCATTTTTTTATTTTTTTGTATTTTTCTTAGTTACGTTTCTTCTGACAGACTTCAAACACGACTAAACAATGGAGGGCTTGAAGTCGTGGTACTCCGCGTAATTGAAGCGTGAGAAGGTCGTCTACATACTAGTTCCATTACTAAAATGCTTGTTCCATCAGCTAGTTGTCTAAAAAAACCTTGTATTTCAGAATTCTGTCTGTCAAACTTTACATCAGAACCCGAAGTCGGAGTTTTGCTACCACATTTCGTTACCAAATGTTGTTTTCGTTTCGCGTTTTTGTCTCTCTCTATTGTATGGAGAAAATATGAGACAGCAAAAATACGTTACGTAGTTAGAGTTGTTGTCTCATCTTTTCTCCATACAATAGACAGATAGGCGAAACGAAAACAACATTTGGTAACGAAATGTGGTAGCAAAACTCGGACTTCGGGTACAGTTAAAAAATAAATAAATCTTTTATATTTTTAGAACTAGGTCTGTCAAACAACAGAGTTCAAATGGCACAACGCCTCCTAGCCGTGGTCAAGAAGTTACGAACCTCTGAGGAAATATCGCTAGCGGAGAGCGAAATATCGTGGGCCAAAGGGCACAAGGAAATAGCGCTATCACTAATGCGCAATATCGTGTCTAATCCGTCTGAGAATGTGCAACTGACAGCTAGATCCTTGAGGTAACATGAACCGTATGGCTCTTTTTAATATTAAATATGTATCCTTTGGCTACAATCTCACCTGATTTATTGTTTATTGAAAAAAAAATAGGTAACATTACAGACATATCCAATACGTCACTTAAAGCTATGTACACATAAAAATATGGTAAGCGACGATGTAGCCGACGGTGGAGCAGGATGGTCTAGAAAACACCTATTCACTTTGCCTTGAAGAGGCCCAGATTGTAGTGGTCAGGAAAAACAGCCGACGGCAATGAGTTCCATTCCCGTGAGGTTCGCATAATAAAGGTGGAGCCAAAACGCTTTCTGTAGACGTTTTTGTTTGATGTAGTGGTTTCTGTAGACTATATTGACGTTCAAGTTCAATAAAATTTATTCCATTTTGTTACATTTTGTACACTCTGAAAAGTCGCAATAAAAATAAACAAAGAAATTCACATATATTTTAAACCGACAAAAAAGGTGGAAGTTATCAATTCGGTTGTAATTTTTTTTATGTTTGTCATCGCCTAACTTCGCCACAGGAATCGGGCTGACGCGTAGGATTTTGATGTCATGTCGTCTCTCCCCGCTCACACTGTGCGAACCTGTAGCTTTGTTGCAAATAAACAAGTATTTAGTACATGAGTCTGTTGTTGCGCCATCCTCCAGAAAGTTGAATGAAGTTAGGGGTAGCATATCTCCTTCAACTCCTATAGACTCGCCAATCTACTCCGGGCGAACTGTAAATGTAAGTAATCTTTCCAGACAATACGCCCTATGGATGGTAGAGTCTAAACGAGACAACGCCAGGGATATTATTGACAAATATTTGCTAAAGAGTCTGCAAGTACTACGGCGGCAGTCCGATCACGTTGAAACGAGATTAAAAGTTTATTATGACATTGCTAAATACGCCGATGCTGAGTATAAACAGGTATTCGTTAAATATTATGCTACTCATAATGTACAAGCAAATTTCTTCAAAGTAACCCGATAGCCTTTAGTGCTTCTGCGTAAAAAGTCTTGTTTCGTAACCCGGTCACAAAGTGAGAACTGAAGCACTTATTTTTTTGATTACCATCCGGTTCGAACTAAGAAGAAAAATCTTTCTACGTAGCTGGTTACGAAACATGGTTACTTAGAAGCACTAAAAGCCCGATAGAGACCTCTATCGGGTAACTGAAGAAATTTGCTTACGCGAACTTGTATAAATGTGTAATAATAAAGAAAACTCTATTTATAGGTGGTCACATACATGAACTCTGCAGTTTTTGAAAACAAAGTTAAAGTTATGGAGAATTTGAAAGGAATAGCCACGAATCTGTCCTTGAAGTCTACACAGCAATCATTGACCAAGTATGGACACTATTTTGAAACATTTTTCACATTTATATAACAAATAATTGCAAAAAAAAGAGGGAGGTAAACGGGTCGACTAGTACAAGCTCCGTTTTCTACAAATTTTCATGAAATTAAAAGACATAATTATGTAACTCTCCCTTAAATAAAAAATTACAACCATATTTACATTACGACAGATTTATAAATTTGTGATATATTTTTCAGGCAAGAAGTAAAGGCTTTCTTCACGAACGATCGTTTCAAAGCTCTCGACGAATTAGAGATCGCGAGCACAAAAGCGGAAAAAAAGAGCTTTCTTCAATTAGCTGTGAGGTATTTCAACTTCTGACAAAAATATTTATAAATCAGTATAATCATTGATTAACTTGCAAGAACATAAAGATTTGTAGGCGATTTGTAAAAAATCTGTCTAATAGTAAAGTACTAATTTTTATACGCGCTAGATGGCAAGTCAGATAAGTGTGCGCGGTTTGTCTACAAACATTCCATTAAATTTTTCTGAAGTTTATGTTAATCTAACAACTATCTGTCATTGTAATATGTCTATATTATTACAGAGGTCATCACTTAAGCCGGTTTTTTATATTACAGGTATTACCTACTCTCTCTGAAAGAGTGCGAAGAGAACAATCTCTCAATATTTAGGGTTATATCGTTGTGGCTCGAGAACCCTTCATTCGAGTTTGATGAATCTGAAACATGCAAGTTCGAAAGCTTACTGCAAGACATACCGTCCAGGAAGTTCATTACTGTGTTGCCACAGTTAGCACCTCGTCTTACAAATGAAGACACTCCGTTTGCCGAAAACTTGAAGAATATACTGAGTAAGTGAAATAGTTATAGTTCAATGACTCGTTCTATAGATCAATTTCTGAATAAATCTGTTGATCCACCCGGCTTCGCCAATTATGTAATTAATTTGAACATGTTGTGTGAATAATGACGTAAGGAAAGTGTGCGAAAAGAATTTTTGCTTGAAGCATTAAAAAAAGGGAATTAAAATAATATTGTTTGGTCAAGCTCGATGAATTTAGGCAGTCGTTTTTAGTTTACTTAACTAAGCCGAAATACTTAAAGCACTGGCTGGAAGACTTCATACGTGCTTTTAGTATTTCGGCTGTTCGAGGCGTTCATCCGTGTGTCTATAGGTAGGGTCCTACAGATTATTATTCTATTGTTTTATTGATTAACCATAGATTTTACAAAGCTGAAAATTGTTTTGAATTTAACCTATAACATTTTAGAGAGATGCGCCATTGAACATCCGCATCACACTCTCCCCATACTATTCGCATTGAAGAACTCTGATAAAGACAAGGTGATATTGAACTCCAGCGCTAAGGCTAGCGGCGTCGCCGGACCATCCACGCCTGGCCCTCGGTTGCAGGAACCCAGGACCATAGCTGCAGAGGCAATGGTGAAGACACTAGCCACTACCAACAAGGACATGGAGAATATTATAGCGCAGATGGAGAAAATTTGCGATGGTATGTAAAGGTTCGATCGTATTACACTTTGGCGTTATAGCCGCCTTCAAGGATTCAGGACTACAGCTGCAGAGGCAATGGTGAAGACACTAGCCACTACCAACAAGGGCAAGGAGAATATTATAGCGCAGATGGAGAAAATTTGCGATGGTATGTAAAGGTTCGATCGTATTACACTTTGGCGTTATAGCCGCCTTCAAGGATACAGGACTACAGCTGCAGAGGCAATGGTGAAGACACTAGCCACTACCAACAAGGACATGGAGAATATTATAGCGCAGATGGAGAAAATTTGCGATGGTATGTAAAGGTTCGATCGTATTACACTTTGGCGTTATAGCCGCCTTCAAGGATACAGGACTACAGCTGCAGAGGCAATGGTGAAGACACTAGCCACTACCAACAAGGACATGGAGAATATTATAGCGCAGATGGAGAAAATTTGTGATGGTATGTCAAATTATGATGAAACAGCATGTAAATGTAAAAGCCGCTTGTAGGAATCCAAGCAATCTTAAAAATAGCCCTAACACTGTTTAGCAACGCTACCAATTGACAAGAAATGGCAATGCATATCTTATGCACCGTTTTTTTTTTGTCAGATTTTAATAAATAAAACCAATCTTTGCAGCTACTATTAGCTTCGCGAACTTCAAGCCTAAAAATAAAGATTCCAAGCAGGAGATACCGTCCGCTGAACAGTTGCCTAAGCTGAAGAACTTAGATGCCATACTAGTACCAACTGTCAATATCCCAGTACGAAATGACTGCAGATATCAGTACATACCAAGTAAGTTGAACCTGTATTATAGCTTACCTCATACATAGCCCTGTCGCTGTTTGCCATTATCCATTGGTAAGAGATGGCATTAGTTTAGGTGTTGCTTATTTTTCTTCTTCCTGCCCTTATCCCTATTAATTTGTTTTTATTTTTATAACTGAACCTTCACGAAATAATGGTGTTTCAGCGCTGATTTCTTTCGAAAGCTTCTTTGAATTAGTGGGAGGTATCAACTTTCCAAAGAAAGTAACGTGTACCGATTCAAGTGGAAACAAAAGAATACTGCTTATAAAGGTAAACTCGGTTTATAAACTTAAAAATCCGACGCCAAATATTTTGACATTAAAAAACAGCTGATGAACGAAAGAACGAATCGAATATAACTGAAATGGAATACCATCAATATAAGACCAGCGATTCAGATTCGATGTCGATCAAAGAGTTTTTGATTAATGTTTGAATATAATAAAATGTTATTACTGAAACGGTAAGAACCGCGCCGTAGTTTCATGCCTGTTCTTCTAGGCTTGGTCGCGTGGATCTGGCACCTAGGCTCACCTAGCTTTAAGACGTTTCAAAGTGATTCTTGTAATTGAAATGAATAAAATTTTATTGAGTTTGAGTACATTCATTAAAACTGTTTGAAAAAAATTCAAAAAGTATGTGACACAAAAATTTTATAGGTAAAGTTTAAGGCATATTGGTATTGGTTGTCATCTCTATTTGTTTACATGAAAGTGACAAGAGACTTTAAGCGAGCCGTTAAAAATTGTGAGGCATGAATGAGGAGGTAAACCTCAACTTTTCAGGGAGAGGATGATATGAGACAGGATGCAGTGATGCAACAAGTGTTTGCTATAGTAAACACGCTCCTAGAGAAAGACCCTGTCACGAGCCGCAATAAACTACTCATCCGAACATACAAGGTATATTAACGCAGCTTATGCAACCTCTATGTCAAAATGACATCTCTGGTTTAGTTATCACTTTATTTTCTCAAAAAATAAAGCTCGTATTTTTCATAGAAACGACCCAACTTGATTACTATAACAACGCTATTAAGCTATCTGTGTCTAACGGATGTAGCAAAAATATGTACGTGGGGGCAAAAATGGGGCGTATTATTTATTTTTACCTAATTGGATAGTATCTGCACCCTTTTCAGCAATAGAACTAGGATTATGTGTGTACTTATTTCTTGCGATGTGTTTCTGTTTGTGTTCTATGTTTTCTTTTTCTCTTATGATTTATTGTGTAGCCGTACCTTTACTCAATGTTCTTTTCTTTCTGTTTTTTCATTTTCTTTATAAGCTGTGTTTTTTGAGGCAATTAAAAAAGTTATCTATCAATCTTTATTATTTTTGTAGGTAGTTCCAATGTCTAAGCAATCTGGTGTGCTGGAATGGTGCGAAGGTACTATACCGATAGGTGGATACTTGGTGGGCACTAATGGCGCTCACTCACGCTACCGACCGCAGGTAAATTAATCATTAAGTAAACAGACCTTGGCATCTATTGTAGATGACTTATATAGCTTCAGGGGCAACTGGTGATTACTCATGCCCCTACTTACGGGACGTTATAGTGCCTGGGACAGGATTTCAAATGGAATAGGCTTGCCTAGCACCTATACCATCCTGACAGCTTAGTCGGCCTAATCCACAGGAAAGACATGGTCAATAAATTAATCATTAGTCCATGGATAACCAAATTAGTGGAGTCATGAGGGGAAAACATCGAGAGAAAACCCGTGGCTAGTTCCGCATGTGTCTATTAGGACTACTAGCGAATTTCTGCCTGCCCCCTATGCCTTTAATCTTAAAAATCGGTCCAGTTTTTGAGTTTATTCGTTAAATACAATAATACAGGCGTCACGACTCAGTTGGTATTAACCCTGCCATCTGCGCCGTAGATCGTTGGTTATCTTTCTGAAGATTATTCAGGACCAGAGTAGCTACAACAGACATTTTGACAGAATTTTAAAACTTAAAATGAGTAGGCAACTTTTAAGTCATCACTTAAGTCAGTATCCCGTAAACAGGGGCATTAAAAAAGTTGCCCTTGTCAGTGTATCAATAATGCAATGGAATGCAATTATTTTTAACTTCTTGATTCAGGATATATCTTCAGTGGTGGCTCGAACGAAGCTTAAAGACTGCCATGATGCTAGAAAAAGCAATAAAGAGAAGCTTATAGTATTCACAAAAGTACTCCGAGAGTTTAAGCCTGTTTTCCACTTCTTTTTCACCGAACATTACCTCGACCCAGTAACATGGTATGAAAGAAGGCTAGCTTATACAAAGAGGTAAGATTATTTGTTTTATTTTTTTATGAAAGTAGAATAAAATAGAAAATCGTAGACTTCTTTAAGGCAGATGCCTTATGCCAGCAGTGAACTTTTTGAAGCTAATAATAATGATAATGATGATATGATTTGAAAAAAAACCGAAGTATTTGGAAGAAGTCTTTGCCCAACAGTGCGGTTTAGGAATGAAGCTATCATTATTTCTCATAAAATATTAACTGTCTAATAATAGTGTCTGTTTTTAGTGTTGCAACAACATCGATGGTTGGCTACATATTGGGATTAGGTGATAGACACGTGCAGAATATCTTAATCGACAAGCGGACGGCTGAAGTTATACATATTGATTTTGGTAAGTATATCATATTAAACGTCTTTAACACATCCTCCGATGTGGCACGACGTTTACACGGTAACCCGTACTACTGACTAATATAATAGAGTTGGCTCAAAATATAGTATATAGCTATTTCTCACTTCACTTCTTCTTTTTTGGCTGCGACTAATTGACACAATTTTGCCAGTGTCCGTTTCAAAACATGCTCGGAAATTAGAGCATTATTTTGGCAACCTTCTTCGAGATAAATTAGGACAATTGCTGTACTGACCCAAGTACAGTTATATTTTAAAATTTAAAATGGACTTTCACGAAATTATTTTTTTTTAGGTATTGCATTTGATCAAGGAAAAACTCTGCACACACCAGAGACCGTGCCTTTCCGCCTAACTCAGGATATGATCGCAGGGTTTGGATCTAGCGGAGTCGAAGGAATGTTTAGAAGGTAACTGTTATGCCAGCGCTTTATTGTACATTTTTTTTTAATATAAAACAAGCATATTATGGCCCACCTGATGCTAAGTGCATAACAATCAATGACTCGCAGGTACGCACGTCAGCAACGCGCCCTATTATGCACTGCTCTACGTCTATCAACTTGAGGCATACAGATGTTCAGTCTCACGTGTCAGTTATTTCCCCGGCACCCACACCCTTCAGACCGAAACACAGCAATCCTGCGTAACAACAACAACAGAAATAAGCATGGTGGTAATACTCCGGATGAGCCCTTCACAAAGAGCTCTACTTACTATACATATACTTACATATTACTACTTGTTATATATTTTTTTTTTCATTCGCATTAGCATTCGCTTTGACCAATGAAGAATAATATCTGGAATCTACACTTTATTATTATTTAAGCATTTTTCATGTGACAAGAATTCAAGATAATAGAAATAGAAATAGAAATAGAAATAATTTATTTTGCGTCAACTTAAAATTAAAAGGTACAGGTATTTAACTTAGATTACATGACGGCAAAAAAGGTAGACCACTCAGCATTTGCTACAAGGGCATGGTAACCCTTGTAGCGCTGGTTTTCAGTGGCACCATAATATAATAATAATAAAACTAACGCTAAATAATAATAATGAAATATACCTTACACGAAATAAAACAATATTTGTTAAACCCAAAATCACACAGAAATATCAATTTAAAATAATAATAATAATAGTCTCTTTATAAAACAAAAACACAACAGTTTCTATTAAATTAAACAATCAAATGTTTTAACAAAAATTAACATTCTAAATTATAAATTATACAGTCTTCTCAACCAAATACAAACAAAACCTTAACTAAGTCTAAAAGAGCAAACATCAGAATAAGAACGACCACCTTCATAGTACACATTTTTGTAGATTCAACAGGTATTTCTTAAGAGATTTCTTGAAAGAGCAAACGGTGTTTGAGTTTTTGATGGGGGGAGGAATGTTGTTCCAGCATTTCGTAGCAGCATATCGAAAGCTGCCACGAAATGCGGTCGTTCTATGTTTGGGGCAAATTAAACGTATGGCATAACGAGCGTGTCGAGCAGAGAAGTTTAATTTTTCATGCAAATATGATGGCTTATGGCTTTTAATGATACCGAAAAGTAGAGTTGCGAAGTGAAGAGTGCGACGAGAGGACATGTTTAGAAAACCTTGTCTGTTTATGTATGGAGAAATATGAGCTCTTTTAGGGATTGGGAAACAAAATCTGATGCAGGCATTTTGCACACGCTGAACAAGCTTCCTCGAACGGGCTAAAAGACAACCTCCAAAAACGTTATCGACATAATTAAGTTTTGAAAGAATAAGAGAATCACATAGTGTGATACGTAGGTTTGTGTCAAGATACTCGCGAACCTGGTACAATACAGATAACCTATAAAAGCAATTGCGGACAGTTTGGAGGACGTAGTTTTCAAAATGTAAAGAACCATCCATCAACAAACCCAAATTACGTACTTCCGTAACCTGTTCTATAGACACTCCCTTGATTTCAACTTTTGGATTACCTAAGAGTATTCTATGAATTTGGGTCTTCGATCCCAGAACAAGAAACTTTGTCTTGACTGGGTTGAGAACTAACCCGTTCAATGAACACCAATTGGCCAAATTACACAAATCAAGATTTAACATATTTACAGCATCATTAACATTAGTGGGCTTAAAAGATATGTACAATTGCAGATCATCAGCATAGACATGATATTTACAATTTTTAACATTAAGGATTATATCGGCACAGTAGAGACTAAAAAGTATCGGTCCCAAAATGGAACCCTGAGGTACTCCACGTGTCACAGGCATTGTATCAGATATGTGACTTGAACCATCTAGCTTGCGCACTTCCACCAGTTGAGAACGTTCGCTCAAATAGCTCGCAAACCATCTAATTGAAGCATTGTCGAAACCGTAGTAAGACAGCTTAGACAATAAAAGCGAGGTATTTATAGTATCAAAGGCACGTGAAAAATCTAAAAGTGTTAATATGGTTCCTTCACCTATATCTTGGGCAGCGAGTACATCATCTACTACATCTAATAAGGCTGTTGCAGTACTATGCCCCCTTCTAAATCCTGACTGTTTTTTAGGTAGTATGTTATTGTATTCTAAAAATTTTGTCAGTTGTATGCAAACCGCTTTTTCGACAATTTTAGATAAGAACGGTAAGATACTTATCGGACGTAGATCCTTTAAGTTAGTTGGATGGTTGTTATCTAGTTCTAGAGCTAAGATCTCGAAACTATTGTCGCATTCTACGAAAACTGTTCCAGTTTTTCTAAACAGTTCTAACGAATGTTCCAGATGCTGTGAGAAAACAATGCAGCTGCTACGAGATAATTCTGAGACTCTTCTCACAATACTGGAAGTGTTGCTTTGTGACCCACTCTACTCATGGACTATCACAAGTGGACAACAAAATGCATCTACTAATGCCAATATAAGCGTAAATGGTAATAATTTTATTAATTAATTAATTAAATACATAAGAGGCTCATATACAGGTTAAAAAAATATTTAATATAAAAAATATTGTGGACAATCTTCACAACACTATCATACTTAGAATACAATATACCCAGATAGAGAACAAACATCTGTATGCACCACCCAAATATATGTCCTCCGTGGGGATCGGTTCCACGACCTACGGCGCAGAATGCAAGGCTACTACCATCTGATCTGAAAGGCCAGTCTTCTTTCGAGTCAATGGCTAAAACGACAACATATTAATAGCCCGTCGTTTAGTTCCCCAATAACAGGCGATCTCGATACCACGTCTCATGGCTTTCGAGGCTGAATCTAATCGCTATTTCGCTTTTATTTGAAAGGAAGAGGTTCTCAATTCGGTGGTTGTTTTTAATGTTTATTAAGCATAAATTTGTCATCTAAGATCCGATTTTGTAATATCTTTTTTCATCAGAAAGGTGATCCAGATTCCAGATTGGTTCCATTGACTTTACTCACCTAGCTTTAAGACGTTTCAAAGTGATACTTGTAATCCTACTGAATAAATACACTTTTGATTTTGATTGAAATTTCACCAAAATCGGTTTAATAGTTTGGCCATGAAAGCGGTTTCTCAATTTTTAAACTTATATTATTTTGTTGCAGGACCGAGTGGCTCCAACAGCGGTCTCGCCGAGCGAGCGTTGTTGGCTGTGAGCTGCAAGCTAGCCGGCACGGAAGGCGGGCTCGCGGGGGGCGTGGCGGTGCCAGGTCAAGTGGCACGTCTGCTGAACTGCGCCACTGACAACAACAATCTCTGCCGCCTCTTCCCAGGCTGGCAACCCTACCTCTAAAACATTACCATTAAATACCCACCGGGTTAATGTAACCTATGCGAACTGTGATTTTTGAATGTGCCTGTGAATGTAGATCATGTGATGGAATAAATATGTTGATTTTTTTAATACCTACGTGTATCTTTATTTGATTACTAGTGGCCGCCCGCGGCTTCGCTCGCCCGTTCCCTTAACACCCCGTTCCCGTTACTTTTTCGGGATAAAAAGTATCCTATGTCCTTCTCCTGGTTCTAAGCTACCTCCCAACCAATTTTCAGCCAAATCGGTTCAGCCGTTCTTGAGTTATAAGTGGAGTAACTAACACGACTTTCTTTTATATCTAAAGATTAGCTTACTTTATTTGATTACTAGTTATTCTCGTGGCTAACCCCGGTGAAAAGTAGGTTGTGAATTGTGAAGCTATTCCAGGTCATAGCTAATAAGTTCTAGCACAAAACGGATAGGTAAAGAACGCAATCTACATACGTTGTAGGATCTCTATGCACATCTGGTTTTATTTTTTCATGTAACTTGAACTGAGTTTGAACCCATGCTTGAAATATGCGTTTGTAGTTTGGATAGAGTTGAATTAGTTGATGGAGGCATGGTAGTGCATCGTAGGGCACGTTACTAGACGTGCGCGGCAATGATTAGTTAAACGCGATGGTTAGCACTTAACATCAGGTGGGCCATATGCTTGTTCCATCAGCTAGTTGTATAAAAAAAACAGGCTAGGATTCCTGGAAAATATCCCTTTTATTTGAAGTTCAGAAAAATTTATCAAGTAGATCATCCACTGGAAGTATTTAGTAATTATGTAGTATCAAACTTATAGACCGTGTTCCCAACATCGAGATTCGAAGTCGAACAAAGGTCAAAGATGTTGGGAATCGCATAACGGAACTAAAATGGAGCTGGGCAGGACACCTGGCAAGGCGAGGTGATGACAGGTGGAGTAAGACGATGACTACATGGCGTCCAAGAACTGGCTATAGAAGCGTTGGTCACCCTGCGGCAAGATGGGCTGACGACGTGGTTAACATCACAGGCAAGACCTGGATGAGATTGGCACAAGACCGGCCACAGTGGCACATAGGTACCTAGAGAGGCCTATACCCAGCAGTGGGTGAAGTCGGGCTGTGAATGATGATGATGTAGTACATGGAACTCAAAATAAAGACAAGCTTGGACTAGGAATAAAGC
Organism: Thera obeliscata; assembly: GCA_947578465.1. Classification (NCBI taxonomy): domain Eukaryota; kingdom Metazoa; phylum Arthropoda; class Insecta; order Lepidoptera; family Geometridae; genus Thera; species Thera obeliscata. Next base: position 7,929,231 of record OX387924.1, read on the forward strand.
TACCTTTGGAATAGTGACAGTGACAAATTAGCTGTCCAAATATGACGTCATGGCCTCCTGGTTACTATGGTAACCGCCATGAAAACAAATAAACAAACGTTTAGCTGTAGCCTGCCGATCTATGTTTCTCTCAAATACTCGAAATACATATTTTTGGGAGTTAATTGGTTACTGAAAATGTAAACTATAATTAACAATAACTAAAGTGGGTATGGGCCTATCGTGTTGTTTTTTCCATGGCAGAGTTGCACATACTAGGACAAATACAGGGTGCTTCGAACTTCCAGGACAAGTCTTCCTTGTTTTGTCGTTATTCTTTCCAGCACGGTGAGTGGTTTCAAAGTATTTCCAAAGCTTTTGATAATAATTGTTAGTCTGATTACCTATTGACACTTGATGTAATGTACTTATACCTACTATTACTTGCGTGATCATAGGACCGAATTGGACTGTTGTATCGGGATGCCCTGAAGGCCAAACTGTTGCTGGCAAACCTAACTACGAAAAATCTATAATTTGGGCACAACCACTTGATGTCCATTTCGTTACCAGGGGCATCCAAGGTGAGGGCGAATTACGTAATAACTGCAGTCTAAACTTACCGTTCTATTGAACCACTGCATCCATTTCTTTTTTCAGGTTGGCCAAAGTTAATATTCCAAGTATTCTGTCTTGATGCTTTCGGGCGTTCTTGGGCGGTGGGCTATGGAATTTGTAGCTTGCCGTCTGTCCCAGGAGCTCATACTGTACATGTGCCTTGTTGGACTCCGACTGCCACCACACTGACTGATAGAATACGCCAGTACTTCCTCGGTGGATCTCACCAGCTGATGCAGAGTGATATTATTAGTTTAGGAGCCGACAGGTTTGTTGTTTTATTGTTTATTATTATTATAAGATATTTTTTCAATGAATTCTACTGACAGCAAATATTCATAACTAAAAAAAAACTTACAGTAGGGACCTAAAATACGTGCTAATTAGGTACTTTACTAAAAAAAATTATCTATGTTGCCTCAGAAGGTGAGAACTGCGATAATTCAAGTTTTAATGGTTTTTGTTCAAAGATAATTTCTCTAAGAAAAACTTTTTTTTATTACAGATATAAATTAAACACCCAATCCAAGGGTATAATTGAAGTAAAAATTGATATTATCTTAAGAAACTTCAGCCAGTTTGGTGTAGAATATAAGTGAAGATGAGAGTTGTTACCTACTTAGGTTTTACCTTGCTCTCTATACTCATACAATTCAGCGTTATAGATTACATCCACTCCATAATGCAGTTAGATGAGAAGCTTATTGATGCTGCAAACGCTACTAGTAAGAAGAGAGAGCTCAAAGATGTGCTGAAAGATTTAAATTATAAGCCCCATGCTCTATACTACCAGACACAAGAAAATAAATTGGCAAAGAATAATGCTCCAGCTAAAATTTTCAATAATTCATCTGTCTCTGAAATGTTGACTACCACTGAATCTACAACAGTAGTCTTTGAAGTGCTTTATGACGACAGCACCTCTGCCACAGAAGAAGAGGCATCTTTCACCACTGAAGTAGTTTATAGCAGCACTGAGCTGGATAATGCGACTGAAATAAGTTTTTTTGGAAATACTAATCAAACAACAAGCAAGCCAACTGTAACACCAAAGAAAAAGAGTTCTATAGACTGCAAGTGCAATTTGTTGGTAAGCATGGCTTTCTCGATTGAAACTATCGCATTTTAGAGTGAATAAATAATGTGGACAATTCACACAACACTATCTAGCCCCCAACTAAGCAGAGCTTGTATGGTGGGATGGATGATAGCTGATACAAAACTCTCTGCGCTAACGGCCGCAGGGCGCCGCGTCTATCGGCCTTCATTGGTGGCGCGGACTCTACATAAAGTTCATCACCATTTTCAAAATATAGTAATTGAGTCATTTTACTTACCTACATAATTTGTCTTATTTCAGCATGGAGTATGTGATATAAATTGCTGCTGCGATGCTGATTGTTCCGAGACTGAGATAACAATGTTTTCTAATTGTACCAAAAAAATTAAACCAAGCCCACGCTATGACGATGTCTGCTATTCTCACCTATTCCATTTCAGTCAAGATGGTCCCATAACCTCCATTCTGAACGACTGGTTTTGCATTGTTAAAATCAATCTTCCAGTAAGACCCACTGCAATTAAAAAAGTACGTATCTATAACCATACTATTTTCATCCAAATTGGTAAGTACTTACTTTTACTTTTGTATTGCACACACTAAAGGCATGGATGAGTTATCCGTCCATCGGTAAAGGAGCTTCGGGTAAAAGTCGAGAGTACCTAAGAGTCGAGTTTATAAAGCGCATTCATCTATTTGGGAGAAGTTGTAGTGCACCTGCTTGGAAGTTTGAACATGTTTAACTTGATTCAACTGTTTCAGATTTATCCATTGGCAATCAATAACTTTTTCACTTGGAAAGAGGTTGAAAAACCACGATTCCAGTACGAGTTTACAAACAAAATCTATGAATATGGTGACCCTATTTGGCTTATGAAAAATCAATCCATCTATTACATTGGTAAGAAACACGCTTTCATTTCTGAGGAATATGTTCTTCAACCTTATAAAGAGTTCATGTTTACAACTCATGTTACAGATTCACCATCACCAGTCGTGAATAACTACTGCACTGGAAGAAAGACCATCCAGTTTCTGAAAAGCCACAAATTAAGATGCTATGTTAAAATTGCCGATTTGGAAATGTTACAAGTCATGAAGAGTTCTGAGGAGGCGAGTGTTATAAGTGCTACCCCACTTTCTATGAATAGCACCTATCTGGTAAGTACACAAACGTCAAAACCTGTTCGCGTGGAGCTGGTAAATGGTTCGTCTTAATTTCCCTGTGGGACCGTTTACAAATTTACCCCTAAATCTATAAGATTTATGCCACTCCAGATATTTCAAAAATCGATCCAACCGTTACAGCGTGATTGAGCCACAAACATCCAAACAATATTAGTAGAACTGACTTGTTGTTGTCTTACAGAACTGTTCCAGTCTGCACTGCACAAATTGGACTCTCATCATCTGCGAAGACCTAATTTGTTCAAACTATAATAAGAGCGTACACGAGCCGGCATGCACGGAAAGCGTTTGCACAAATCTGGCTTTGAAAATTGAATACATCTTCAACTACCATGATTCTAAGATAACTAACGCTACTATAAAGTTCCATGTTCAGAATGTACCAATTAATTTGAACTTAATAGAGCAAGAAATAGAGGTGAAATTTGTTTTGACCAAAAATTCAATAGAGCGTGTGCTGAAGTTGAGTGGCAATCCTGGATATGTAGACAACTTGCCGATTATTGTTTCATACGCGGAAAGTAACTATACAGACGGCTTTTACAATAAATCATCACTGCTGAAGACATACATGACACTTTCTAAGAGCAAAGGTGGAATCTGTATAGCGTCTAACTTGACAGACAACTTTGTATTATTTGGGCCAAACAGAAGAATAAAATGCAGATATCACCACACATACACGAAACTTCAAAACGGCACTGAGCAATGCAAGCTCCTTCAAAGCAACTTGGACACATTCTTGGAGTTGAAGAGTAAAGTAGCAGTATCACCATTAGGAAACCCTGAAGATCTTAAAGACAACGATTGGTTGCCCATGGCACTGAATGTAACAGACAAAGCACACCTCTATGGGGAACTCCATGAAAAGTCGTCGAAACTTTATTGTCACAATATTATTACACGATACGCGTTCGTCTTTAGCTATGCGGAAATTGACGGCAGTAATAGAATTTTAGGAATTAATTTTGATACTACGGCGAGGAACATTAGTTTTAGCTTCGATGCTATTTCTGTTGTACTTACTATTGATGTTAACTTTGTCGATGTATCGAAACCTAGCGTATTTGACTATGCGTCAGGTCCTAATTTGAATTTGTATTTGCCTAAAGATTTTTTCCTTCCATTTCCATCAAACGAATCTCAAGTAGTTAGAATGAATGTGTTTTGTTTGATCTTATTTTGCTGTGTAGCAAGAGTAGCCAGCAAATAAAATAACTGTATAATAACTAATAATTTTATTTTTACCTTGAAATAATTTAAATAGTTTTATTACTTCTATCACTTCTAACTTGGCATCCCCTTCCAGGACTAACCGATCTTGAGTCCTGCAAATAAAACTCATTTTAAGCTCCAGTTCAACTTCACGCTTTATTTGAATAATATTTACAAGAAGTTCAAGTCTCAAAGAGAATAAAAGATAGTGTTAAAGAATAAAATTTTAATACATCTGTTTCGGACAAGACAACAGAACCTATAGTAAAACCGTAACTGGACGCACGCGGCACACGCTACGTTTACAAGGGTATTTACAATATTTTTACATGTCAACACTAAAGAAACTAATGATTTTTGAGTATGAAAAGTCAGAATCTCATTTTCACTTTCATTTTTAAATAACTGTTACGATTACATATATTTTTTTCTGTTCAGAAGTAAATAGTTCACGCTTTTACTATTTTTTAGCAAATGAATAAGTGTAAATGAGATCACTTTGTTATTACATTGCAATCAGCTTTTTAATAAAGTATATTATAAAGAGGGATTATCTTCTATAAAGCTAGCTCTTCACGCTTTCTTTCACACTGCAGATAGATTTTGAGCTCGTAACTTTACACGTTTCTAAGAAACCAGTTAGTTTGAATACCTTTTCTTGGTTTCTTTTCGGATAATAAGACTGCCTCAGCGAATAGTAAACTGCACAAACCTAATAAAGTCATCGATATACCGATATAATGTAAATGGATCAGCAGGGGGAGTTAACGCTGGCTTGGCAGATTCGACCTAAACCAAAAACTTGAGACTACCAGTTGTCACGGACTTGTCACGGACAAAGAGTAAAACAGTGGTCGCAGCCTGCAGACGCGAGCCCTAAGACAGTTGAAGATATAACAGCTGTTAGTTTAGTCTCATGCTATGCTATAACCACAGAATACAGAAGAGAGGCAAACACACAATCATTCTCCTTTTACACGGGAGCCGCTGTCGCCAGTCCACATTTTCACTGTTTCAAAATGTAATAAAAAAAAAAGTATTTGTAAAAATTTTAATAAACTTATTCTTTATTCTTGTCGCTTGTTTTCTTCCTCGGCAAGATATTTTTTTAATTTAACGACTACCGAATATTTTAATACTACCAGACGCATGCTTGTCAACGACACTTTCCATACTTCTGTATTCTGTGGCTATAACAGATAAATCCGAGGAGAATCTTCTCGAATATCTTGCGGCGGCGCACCAATGCGTCGTAGGTAAAAATAAAATCAACGGTTGTTGGTTTTATAGCCGTTGACTGATAATCGGCCTGTCCGCCACTCCGCCGGCGGCTACGCACCTATGCGACGTAGGTATAGACCTTGCGGTCGTCGGGCGTACGCGCCAGATACTCTCGCTCGATGAGTCCCTCGATGCGCTTCTTGATGACGACGGGGGAGGGGAGGAAGCGAACGCGAAGCTGCTCCGTCACTTCCGCCACCAGGAGCGTGTGCTGCAATCAATACATTGGATAAACTTTTGACCATGCCAAATGTTATATCCCTGACACCTCGTGGGCTAAGAGGACCACAAAATGCAAGGCGGCGACGTGGAAGACCAACGATGAGATGGCTGGACGAACTTGAGTCCCACCTCAGATCGTGGCCTGTCAAGGCAAAGCCCCCCCCCAGACTTCGCGATCCTTGGCTATGCTTGTCGAGTCCGTCAGGAAACCATGCTCACAATCATGCACCATGCACGTCTCGCCATCTCCGTTTTGGTCAGCCGCTTCGCCTTCTCACTGGGTCAGGATGCCAATGATGGCTATCTTTGCCCACAGCTCATATATCATATTCAAATAAATGAGCCGTGGGCAAAGATATCCAAAGAGTTATACAACAAAGGATAATACACATACCGCCATCTTCTTGCGTGCCTTCATGATGCGCACTATAGCAGCTTCAATCTCGTGCTTACGATCCTCGTCTACTTTGTTGCGAGTTTCGCGTCGCTCCGGCTCCGACTCACCCTTGGCCGCTACTGTCTGGATCTTAACCCTGAAATAAAGTTGTTTTATTTTAGAAACAGTTCAATTGCTCACTGATTACTGCTTTCATCTTTCAACTGTACCCGAAGTCGGAGTTTTGTTACCCCATTTCGTCTACCAAATGTTGTTTTCGTGTGAGCACATGTCTCTCTCTTTAGTATGGAAAATTGATGAGACAACAACTCGTTTCAATCGTTTCTACGTAACGTTTTTTGCTGTCTCGTCTTTCTCCATACAATAGAGAGAGACAAATAGGCGAAACGAAAACAACATTTCGCAGACGAAATGGTGTAAATAAAGTGGGACTTGCCCTTGTGAAAATAAAAAGTAGGCAAAATTTGGGTAGTCAAAATTGTAAAAAGTAGTTTTGTGAAAAACGGTAATATCAGTAAATTATTTTGAACCGACTTCAAATAAAAAAGGAGGATGTTCTCAATTCGGTTGTATTTTATTTTTAAAGCACAGCATTACTGCATAACTGTTTAAAAGTTTGGTCATGGAGACGGTTTCTCAAGTTTTTGAAACTTATATTATTTGGGATTATATACCTATGTAGCTTGGAAGTAAAGGAATCATTGACATAGAACTGGTTGGAAGGCTCGATCTCCTTGGTCTTGGGATGCTTGATGAGCACCCGCTGCGTCGCCTTGCCCATCGCGAGCGACTGCAGCGCGCGGATCAAATCCTTCTCTGGCACGTCGGTCTCATTCAGAATTTCCTACAAAACAACGAACAATATTTGTGAACACAAATGTTCTCTATTTGGGTGTTATATTGTATTCTAAGTATGTATTCACAAAGATATTATATGGGGTCGGCACATCATGTTCTCCTCTATCAGCCGTCATCTCTTTATTCACTAATTTCTTATCCATGTCATCTTTCACACTGTTCATCCATCTTTTATTTGGCCTACCTGTACCCACATATCCATCTATATATGTATATACATATCTCATTATATTAATGCGTATTCATATAGCATATTTAGCAGTAGTAGATCTCTTTGTGAAGGGGTCGTCCGGGGAAGTACTACCACCATACCTATTTCTGCCGTCGCTGTGTTTCGGTTTGAAGGGTGTGGGTGCCGGTGAAATTACTGCCACGTGAGGCCGAACATATTTATGCCTCAAGTTGATGGACGCAGGGCAGTGCATCGTAGGGCACGTTCCTGATGTGCGTGATTTACGAGGTAATGCTTTGTTATAGGCGCACCACTTAACATCAGGTGGGGCATATGCTTGTTCCATCAGCTAGTTGTATAAAAAATCTGGTATGCCGGCTGTATGACGTCATACGCTGCGCGCCGCATGTCTAGTATAAAGTTCACTGACCTCGTAGGTGAGTCGATCTCGCTTGTTGAAGAGCAGTAGCACGCACATCTGGAAGGTGGACACCTGGATGATGTGTCGTCTTGGCGGCACGTGCTCGGAGGGGGAGCGCGTGGGGGAAGTAGAGACAGCGCCGCGGAACGTCGCGTGCAGGTCCGCCGAGCCAAGCTGCGGCTGAAGGGACAACTGACGACCAGAGTGCTTCGCTAGGTAGAAACTGCAACAATTTCGGCAAATTTTTATCATCCGCACTTGGTGTGCGGGCTGGTTTGGCGGGGCCCTTTTTGCGTGACGGTTGACACGTGTTGCTCGAACTTTTTTAGGTTCTACGACATGCCGGTTACCTCAAGATGATTTCCTTCACCTTTTTGAGAGTACTGGCATAGTGTACATCAATTTATCGACAGAAAAACTCATTGGTACATGACTGGATTTGAACCCATGACCTTCATCATACTAATTGAGCGAAAACTTTTCAGTGAATACAGCTACAACTTTGGTTTACTTTTATTACACGGCAAACAATACCACTCCGCAAGACGCCATTTTCTCTTTATTTCCTCCTTCCTTCTTCACCACTAGAGATGTGATCCGTTGCTTGATCCGATTAGGGATGTCCTATTCCCAAAACCGGTTAACAATAAAGAACAAACAAACCTCCTGAAGACATCAAACGCATTGCGCGGCGCCGACGGGATGTTGCATTTGGGAGTGGCGCTCTGCGTCGGCCAGAATCCGGTTGTCAACACACGCACCGAAAGATCCACACCGTGCAGATTCGTCTAAAACACAAACAATGATTTCCAATAATAAGGCGAAAACTATTCATTAAATACAGTTATAACTCTGTTTATAGGTAGCGGCACATAACTCTAGCGCTGAGCGTTATTACGCAGAAGTTAAAAATGAGGTACCTGAGGGGGCTCGCGGTATGAAGGGCGGGCGTGCGTAGCGCTCATTGGCTCTACAGTCGCACTATAATACCAATAAAACACTCTGCACACGTCCAGTGTGCGCGACATGCGCACACTACGACGCATGCGCAGCTATCCCCTCCGCATATCGCTCAGCGCTAGAGTTATGTGGCACTAGTTATACCTCAATAATACGGTAAACAATAATCTATCCGCATTCAATCGCCATCTTTTTATATCCTCCGACTATTGATGTATCTCGTTGCCCGGAACCTGTAGGGATGTCCTATTCCCAAAACCGGCTGACAGTAATAACCTGCTAGTGCTTAATGTTTCAACTATCATCCAAGTGACGACACATGTGTCTACACAAATGTGTCGATAAGGCCGCCTCAGCAGAGAGGTCACTCAAGCGACACAACGCATGGCTTAGCATCGCCCGTAATAAAGCACTTTTAAGAGAAGCTCTTTGGTCCGATAATAAAACCGCCTTGTCTATAACACTATTTAGGCACCAACATGTAAAGAGACTCACCCCAGAAGACAGCACATGTTCCTTAAATTCTTCCATGATGGTGTTAGAGACGGTCATATCCTTGAACATACCCTCAAGCTTCGACGTGAACTGACAACCGCACTCAGTCTGGAAGGAAAACATATATTTTGACAAGTGTCTAATAAATGCAAGGAGCTTTAAACACTAAATACACACAACTTTTTTTGATAGGTTCTGTTTTCTCTTTTCCCTATTAATCAATGGTTAAGTCTGCACCACTATCTTGCGTCTATCCCCACACATCCGTGGCGTGTGAGTGACGAGGCAAGGCCGTGGCGGAGTCGTTGATTGAATTTCAACCCTATCTAGCCATACAATGAGTTGAATTTATATAAGACAATATCCCGTCGGCCGAGCTCTGGCCGGATCGGAGCCAAATACGAGAATTCCACTCAATTTGCACAGATATAGGGTTCAAATTCAATCGACGGCACTGCCACGACCCGGCCCCGTCTCTGACACGCCACGGATGTGTGTGGATAGACCCTAATGGGGGAAATCAATGGCGCAAACGTAACCGCGGGGATTATTATTTCTTAAATTTTAGGTAGACAACACTGTATCCTTTCAGATCTAAAATGTTGGGAATGACTGATGAGAATTACGTGTTACATTTGTTTGAAATGATCTGCATTTATAGAGGAACTACCTATGGCGCTATAATACTGCAGCTGGAGTCTTATTATCAAATACTACGTCTACATCTAATGTACATTTCTATCTTATTAGAATATTAATCCAATGAACTCCTATGGACGAATAATAGTGACACTAACAAAACTATTAGTAAAGTCTTAATCCTGCTTAAAGTCTCATGAATCTCTGCAAAATTCTTTACTCTTACAAAATCGACTAACCGAAAACTGTTTAAAGAACAAAGATTTTTATAATGTCCCAAAAAGATGTAGATTGAGCCACGGTCGCGTTAGTGCCGTATTAACTGCCTCTAAAGCTCCGAACTCATATACGCACCGTTTTGCTTGATAGTCTTACTTCAAAACGATTAAATATTAACGTGTGGACCGCAAAATTCACAGCTCGAAGGCTCGCATCGACCCGGCTCAATGGAATTCAATAAAAGTAATTTCAAGTCACTCGATAGATAATAGATTAATGCTGAATGTGCGGACGAAAGCCATGCCATGGTTTTTACTAGACATGATAGCTCGATCGAGCAAAACCGTATGTGAGTACGGAGTTTAGGAGTTATTCGAGTGTGATTGGGATCCGATGGCGCAGCGGTGAGAGCAGCCATGTACCAAAGGGAAGGTTGCGGGTTTTTATTCCGCTCGTCTCTTAACTTTTGGGCCATTACAAAAATCTTTGTAACACTATAACATCAATAAAAATATGTTAAAGAACATTTATTTTTTACGATAAAATAACCAAGACTTTAAGCAAGATTGCCTAAAATTAATTGAAGGACTTACAAATAATGTGTCCTTGGTAAAGAATTTTGCAGATATTTGGACGGACGGAAGGGAAAGGAATTCACGAGACTAAGCACAGATCGGGTACTCGATTTGCGAGACGTCACCGATTATACAATGGAAGTCGCGCGGCTCCACGTCCTTTAACATACCTTCTTTCTGGGGAATGGTGAAAGCGAACTATGAAAAAGGTTTCCACTGAAAATATTAGAACCTTCTTCGTGCTGTAGAGGGGGTAATCAAATAATTTTAGTGTCAAAACTTTTTTGATAAAGAAACTAGAAAATGCGTCTTGATCGAGTGTTCTTAGCTATGATGCAAACAAATATGTTAGTCTTTTTAAAGATCCTCAGCTCTTTTTTTTGTTTAAAGACAGACGAACAGTTTACTGCCTACTTGATGGTAAGCGGTCACCGTCACCTATAGACATCAACACCGGAGGTGTTATTGTTGCGTTGCCTACCCTATAGGACTTTTTAAACTTTTTTCTTCTAGCTGTTCTGTTCAATTTCAGGAACGATTTAATTTTTTCGATCTTCGACTGTTATTGTATCTTACCTTTAGTTTAGAGATCATGTTCTTCTCGCTGTCATCAGAGACAGATTTGTTGAGCAAGAGTCGCTTCGCCAAGTGCTGCTTGTAGTACCGCTCAAACACGTCCTTCTCTTGCAGGAAACGGAAGAGTACCATTGTCTTGTCCAACACCGCTTCTATTTCTTGCTCGCTCATCTATAGAATACACAATCTCATAAATTTTGCTTGGTTTCATGCAAATTTGGATTCAGTAATCAGTGTAACGTATATACGTTATCTACAGAGTTTACGCAGCCTACATTATTAAAAATCACGAATTAAGCCTCACTCATTTACGATTATTTAGTACCAGTGGAGCATCCTATATTTTCTATCTGTTAATTCTGCCTCCAAGTTTGTTGAATGATACGCATAATGAACGATGCGAACGGCGTCAAGCCACTACGGCATCAAGCACTACCCAAGTACCAATGACTTGCATTGACCGTCATTCGCCCGCTAATCACACCCGAGCTCGTACACGTCGCTTCATACGGCGCGTCCTGAACGACTCGAGTGTCTCAATCATTTTAATTGAGTAAATTGATCTTTAAATCTTTCCTTACGTAGACACATCACTCTCGTAAGCCATAATAAAGTTTAAATTCAGTTTTCAAACCCGTATATCGGTAAGTGTGGAACAATTCTCGTCACAAAAAATAATGTAGGTATGTTCGTGGCATTTTGCAACGAACTTTTATTTTATGATTCTTTATATCTGTGTAATCTTTCTTCTTTTCAGCTTTAGCTTGCTTTTATTTTAATTAGCTAGGTATCTAATCTTATAGTAGATATCCTATTTCACATTAACTTCACATTTTGTTCCTTTCATATCATTTTCATTTTTGTAATTTTAAATTCTTTCTTATTAATTTCATTCATCTCATTTTGTAAACTCCGCTCTGATTGTGACATCACACACCACCTCGTACTCACCTCATCATCACGTAATGCTTGCTTCGCACGGTGGTCACAATCAGAGGGTAATGAACCTGGACCTGCTGGTGACACCTACTATGTTACTTTCCAGGGTTCAAAGCTTGGACTCAAAGTTTGGACTGCAATATTGAGACTGCAGTATTGGTCGTGTTCCCCGAGTCACCCACCGACGTCAACTACGTGTGACCACGAACTCCTTCTGACTCCTTCTGACTCCTTCTGGTACCTCGGCCGCCGAAGCAAGCCGGCCGACGTCTACAAACTTGAGGGGAGTACTTTTCCACCTCCTACTTGAAAGCAACCGTCAAATCAGTGACCGGGCAATTGAAGAACCGTTAATAAATTTGTATACTGTTTTATTGCGTTTCTTTTAAAACCAATAGACGTATCATCAGGTGTATACAAATTTACCGGTTAGTCATTTATAGCATTCTGGAAAGAGTCTTCGTTTTAAGTTTTTTAATAATTTATTGTCTTCAACCTTCTTTGATATTTTCGAATCAGATAGAGTCTGTTCAGAAAGAGAGCCTTCGTGGCCAAATTGTGAACGTTTCGATTTTTATAGTATAGCAGCTCATCCCTTTCTTTCTGTCAGCATTTAGCATCATAAAAATTTAATAAAGGAATAGTACACTAGTTGTGATAGGATCAAAACGCAACACACGCACTATTGTATTGCCCACTAAACAAAAAAGGTAATTAAGCACAGCTGCGCCCTCATATCCCACGACGGTTCTCTTTCTGAACAGACTCTACCGAATCAGTATTATTAGAAACAATTACCAGAGAGAATCACCAGTGCTCTCACAGCGCACTAAAATCTTAACACTTACCCCTTTTTCCCCCTTTTTGAGCTTCCCGTCAATAAACAGCGACAGGAACTCAGGCGATTTATTGTTGAGGTTCAAGAAATACTCGAAATCGGACGCAATCATGTGCTTGAAGATCTTGTCGTTGTTGAAAGAGTTCTGCAGGAAATGGTCGTAGCGGTCCTTCAGGTCCAGAAGGTTCTGGAAATATTGTTCTCGATGATTATTTAGGAAATTATTGCAATATGTCAAAATTATTGACGTCTAAATGATTAAGAAATATTATTACGGAATCATCCCTTGTAATCAATTAATTGTACATCAGTGGTAACAACGAAACTTGAACAAAAAATCGGTTTTCTGTAAAGTCGGTTTACTGACGATAGTTGAACGTGACAACGTCTTACAGCTGTCCACGCGGACGCATTGCGCACTCAAGTAGGAGAGAGACAGATGTCGAACGCTGCCGAACGCAGAGGTCGATTGTGCCTCTTTGTCGCTCGTTCCGCGCTCTCGCTTGCACTTAAAACCTTAAATGGAACGCCTCAGAGTGAGGTAACGCCGCATGAGTCATGTTTTTTCGTGCGTGCAGCAGGCTCCATCGAATTATAAGACGTTGTCACGTCAAAAACCTAACTTAAATTCTACGGATAGGGAGACGAAAACCCGTATGACGTGTGTTGGCGACAAACATGCTAACCGTACTGACGCGACAGGGCGATCGTGGGAAGGTGAGCTGGGAAGCGGGCGGGGCGCCGCATTCCAGCGCGGTACAAACTTAGCACGGTCGAGTCGTAGTGTATAGATAAACCAGTCTAACAATGCACGCCCCTCCACCACGTTTTCTTGAAGTTGGCTCACAGCCAAGTACTTCAAAATGATCTTTGTGATGTAGGTATTTTAGAACAATTTACTTTGACTGACTGAAGTAGTGGGATGTGCAGTTTAAGACTGGACGATCTCTACCTGCACGAATGCGATCGCGTTGGTGTTGTGATGCGTGTCGTCACCGTGCGCAGTCCCTCCGGCACTCGCGACCGCCTCTAGTTAGTACGGCGCATGTAGTGTAGGTACCTGCACGAATGCGATCGCGTTGGTGTTGTGATGCGTGTCGGTGACGAGCGCGCGGCCCTGCTCCCGCAGGTGCGCCGACACCGCGTCCGCCACCGTGCGCAGTCCCTCCGGCACTCGCGACCGCCTCTAGTTAGTACGGCGCATGTAGTGTAGGTACCTGCACGAATGCGATCGCGTTGGTGTTGTGATGCGTGTCGGTGACGAGCGCAGTCCCTCCGGCACTCGCGACCGCCTCTAGTTAGTACGGCGCATGTAGTGTAGGTACCTGCACGAATGCGATCGCGTTGGTGTTGTGATGCGTGTCGTCACCGTGCGCAGTCCCTCCGGCACTCGCGACCGCCTCTAGTTAGTACGGCGCATGTAGTGTAGGTACCTGCACGAATGCGATCGCGTTGGTGTTGTGATGCGTGTCGGTGACGAGCGCAGTCCCTCCGGCACTCGCGACCGCCTCTAGTTAGTACGGCGCATGTAGTGTAGGTACCTGCACGAATGCGATCGCGTTGGTGTTGTGATGCGTGTCGGTGACGAGCGCGCGGCCCTGCTCCCGCAGGTGCGCCGACACCGCGTCCGCCACCGTGCGCAGTCCCTCCGGCACTCGCGACCGCCTCTAGTTAGTACGGCGCATGTAGTGTAGGTACCTGCACGAATGCGATCGCGTTGGTGTTGTGATGCGTGTCGGTGACGAGCGCAGTCCCTCCGGCACTCGCGACCGCCTCTAGTTAGTACGGCGCATGTAGTGTAGGTACCTGCACGAATGCGATCGCGTTGGTGTTGTGATGCGTGTCGGTGACGAGCGCAGTCCCTCCGGCACTCGCGACCGCCTCTAGTTAGTACGGCGCATGTAGTGTAGGTACCTGCACGAATGCGATCGCGTTGGTGTTGTGATGCGTGTCGGTGACGAGCGCAGTCCCTCCGGCACTCGCGACCGCCTCTAGTTAGTACAGCGCATGTAGTGTAGGTACCTGCACGAATGCGATCGCGTTGGTGTTGTGATGCGTGTCGGTGACGAGCGCAGTCCCTCCGGCACTCGCGACCGCCTCTAGTTAGTACGGCGCATGTAGTGTAGGTACCTGCACGAATGCGATCGCGTTGGTGTTGTGATGCGTGTCGGTGACGAGCGCGCGGCCCTGCTCCCGCAGGTGCGCCGACACCGCGTCCGCCACCGTGCGCAGTCCCTCCGGCACTCGCGACCGCCTCTAGTTAGTACGGCGCATGTAGTGTAGGTACCTGCACGAATGCGATCGCGTTGGTGTTGTGATGCGTGTCGGTGACGAGCGCGCGGCCCTGCTCCCGCAGGTGCGCCGACACCGCGTCCGCCACCGTGCGCAGTCCCTCCGGCACTCGCGACCGCCTCTAGTTAGTACGGCGCATGTAGTGTAGGTACCTGCACGAATGCGATCGCGTTGGTGTTGTGATGCGTGTCGTCACCGTGCGCAGTCCCTCCGGCACTCGCGACCGCCTCTAGTTAGTACGGCGCATGTAGTGTAGGTACCTGCACGAATGCGATCGCGTTGGTGTTGTGATGCGTGTCGGTGACGAGCGCGCGGCCCTGCTCCCGCAGGTGCGCCGACACCGCGTCCGCCACCGTGCGCAGTCCCTCCGGCACTCGCGACCGCCTCTAGTTAGTACGGCGCATGTAGTGTAGGTACCTGCACGAATGCGATCGCGTTGGTGTTGTGATGCGTGTCGGTGACGAGCGCGCGGCCCTGCTCCCGCAGGTGCGCCGACACCGCGTCCGCCACCGTGCGCAGTCCCTCCGGCACTCGCGACCGCCTCTAGTTAGTACGGCGCATGTAGTGTAGGTACCTGCACGAATGCGATCGCGTTGGTGTTGTGATGCGTGTCGTCACCGTGCGCAGTCCCTCCGGCACTCGCGACCGCCTCTAGTTAGTACGGCGCATGTAGTGTAGGTACCTGCACGAATGCGATCGCGTTGGTGTTGTGATGCGTGTCGGTGACGAGCGCGCGGCCCTGCTCCCGCAGGTGCGCCGACACCGCGTCCGCCACCGTGCGCAGTCCCTCCGGCACTCGCGACCGCCTCTAGTTAGTACGGCGCATGTAGTGTAGGTACCTGCACGAATGCGATCGCGTTGGTGTTGTGATGCGTGTCGTCACCGTGCGCAGTCCCTCCGGCACTCGCGACCGCCTCTAGTTAGTACGGCGCATGTAGTGTAGGTACCTGCACGAATGCGATCGCGTTGGTGTTGTGATGCGTGTCGGTGACGAGCGCGCGGCCCTGCTCCCGCAGGTGCGCCGACACCGCGTCCGCCACCGTGCGCAGTCCCTCCGGCACTCGCGACCGCCTCTAGTTAGTACGGCGCATGTAGTGTAGGTACCTGCACGAATGCGATCGCGTTGGTGTTGTGATGCGTGTCGTCACCGTGCGCAGTCCCTCCGGCACTCGCGACCGCCTCTAGTTAGTACGGCGCATGTAGTGTAGGTACCTGCACGAATGCGATCGCGTTGGTGTTGTGATGCGTGTCGGTGACGAGCGCGCGGCCCTGCTCCCGCAGGTGCGCCGACACCGCGTCCGCCACCGTGCGCAGTCCCTCCGGCACTCGCGACAACAACTTGTACACGCACGCCAGCTCCGTCGTGCGAGTGTGCATCAACATGTGAACCACGCCGCTGTTCTCCATCTAAACAAACAATGTGAATCATACAAGTTTATAGTAAATAAAAATAAAAAAACTTTCCACAATCGGACTGGGCCGGAAGGGCCCGGGTGGCTGATCACAAGCCCGGGGGGCCGAAGCAACCATTTCATTTCTCTCTTATTGTATGAACGGACTATCTGATAGGTCGCAAAAGCTGGGACAAAAAATCCGTTTTAGTATGAGACATACCTCGACGATGGTCTTCATGTGCCGTTCAATAAGCTCGTGCTCGAGCACAGAGACGATGCGTGGCTCGGTGCTCTCGTCCAGATAGTGGCGAGCGCGCTCCGCCTCTTCGGAGATGCGCGCTTCCACGCGGTTTATGTACACCGCAGCGCTGTTCTCCGCGAGGAACTTTTGAGATTCCATCTGGAAATCATTCAAACGTCAATATAGCCGTTTATTGAAACTACATGAATGTGGTAGATTCTATGTGATTTTCCTTGGTTTTCAGTCAATGTCCCTTAACTAAAACTCTTTAGCAATGCGAGGTTAGGTATATAGGTACTCGGCCATCGTAATTTTTGAAAACCCCAATCTAATCACAGTTTTTGTTTCTAATATGTTTTGTATCCGTGAAAACCTTTAATTGGCTCTCTCGTTTCTATATTATGAATGTTATTAGTTATTTCTTGCTGTTGGTTTTCCAATAAATAAATAATACAAGATACTTAAAGCATGAATGACTTCTCAAAAAGAAGAAGTCAGTGATTTTCCGCCACAATTCCTACATTGCTGAAAACTGTGAATCGGTCATGCAGTTTCATCACGGTGCGTCTCCATAATTTTTTACATCGCCAGGAGCTTGCATTTGTTCAGTGGTGTTTTTACCTAAACTTTGCCTCGTCATAAAACTCAAACGTCATAATTTGGCGATAAAGATTATCTGAACTGCGGCTCGCTATACCAACAGTTTTTTTCAAAAAAGGTTGTTTCAATAAAAACAACGTTTGCTAGCAGGATAAAAAAACAGTACTAATAATAAAGGCCCTTACTCTATAAAACTCGGAGGACTGATGCAGGAAGGGTTTCTCAAAGTCCTCTTCATAGACCGCGCGGCAGTTGATGCCAAGCACCATCAGCATCTGACATGCGTTGCGGATGGCCAGCCGGTCTACCACCTCACCTCGCCGCTCGCGTGCCACCATCTCCAGTAGCGTCTGTCGGAGGTGGTCGCGGATGCAGCCGTAGCGTACCACCTACGGACGACAATTATACTGTACTTCTTGCCTGCGAAGTGTCCATTGGCAAGTAACTTCTGCAATTTCTTGCAGAAGTCAATTGAAGTCATTAAAAACTGAACAATGTAATTCGCTTTGTCTGCGTAGTGTACATTGACAAGTAACTTCTGTAATTTCTTGCAGATTTCAATTGAAGTTATTAAAAACTGAGCAATTCAGTAATTCTCTTTGTCTGCGAAGTGTACGTCGGCAAGTAGTTTCTGCAATTTTTTGCAGAAGTCAATTGAAGTTATTAAAAACTGAACAATTCAGTTATTCTCTTTGTCTGCGAATTGAACATTGGCAAGTAGTTTCTGAAATTTCTTTCAGAAGTCAATTGAAGTCATTAAAAACTGAACAATGTAATTCGCTTTGTCTGCGAAGTGTACATTGACAAGTAACTTCTGCAATTTCTTGCAGAAGTCAATTTAACTTATTAAAAACTGAACAATTCAGTAATTCTCTTTGTCTGAGAAGTGTACGTCGGCAAGTAGTTTCTGAAATTTCTTGCAGAAGTCAATTGAAGTCATTAAAAACTGAACAATGTAATTCTCTTTGTCTGCGAAGTGTACATTGGCAAGTAGCTTCTGCAATTTCTTGCAGAAGTCAATTGAAGTCATTAAAAACTGAACAATTCAGTAATTCTCTTTGTCTGCGAAGTGAACATTGACAAGTACCTTCTGCAATTTCTTGCAATTGAATTAGAGTCATTCAAAATTGAACAAGTTTGCGAAGTGTCCACTGGCAAATAAATTCGTCATTGTTTGCAGAAGTAAATTAAATTGATGTTATAGTTATTAAGTAATTCTTATTTTTCCAGTCTCATTATTCTACAACATACCTGATCTCTAAAAATAATAAGTCCCAAGTTGTAAACATTGTCTACTTCGTTCTGTTGCACAAAAACCCTGTCCATATACATGAGTATGTCACGTATCATGACCATGCTTGTTTGATGATCCGTCCATGCATTATTTAAAGTCTGAAGAAATCCGTTGTGAAGCGAGTGCAGGACATCTTCCCGAACCTAAAAATGAAAGGAAATGATCAACAAAACCATTGAATAGGTCGGCAAATTCGGAAAATTCATCATCCGCACTTGGGGTGCGGACTGGTTTCCGCAAGTAGGCCGCTCTGGCGGGCCCTTTTTGCGTGACGGTTGACAAGTGTTGCTCGAACTTTTTTAGGTTCTACGACACGCCGGTTTCCTTCACCGTTTTGAAAGTACTAGCATAGTGCATATACAATTTTCGAGAAGAAAAACTCATTGGTACACGACTGGCTTTGAACCCACGACCTTAGGATCGGAAGGCGGGCCGCTTCCACTAGACCACCAGTGCTCTCCACTTACTCCACATAGGTCACTATTTTTTACTAGAGTAACTTAAACCTTCAGAAGGGGTCCACATCGACCCACCAACGCTTTCTAGGCCGACATACGTCAGGAGGAGGCTCAGAACAAACGGAACTGGGAGTCTTGGCGGAAGGCGTATGGCCAGAGGAGGGTTTATTGTTCTAGAAATAATACCGAATTTGGAACAATAGAAAATAAATTGTGTTTCAGGTGGACATTGCACAATACACCCCAACACGGGACGTCAGTGCAGACCATATTAACCCAACTCAAATTAGAACTAGAATTGGGTCTTAGAACTCCATTGTCAAGTTAATTTATAAATCTTGATGGATATTTCACACAACACACTCTAATTTTAAACTCAAATGGGATTGGGCTGGCCATGTCAGCCGCATGTCTGATGATCTTTGGGCTAAAACTACTACTGATTGGGTGCCCAATGCCACGTCCACGCGGTAGACCACCACAGAGATGGCGCGACGAGCTAGATGTAACATCTACCAGACTGGTACAATTTCAAACACAAACTCAATAAAATGTTAAATACAATACAAGAATCACTTTGAAACATCTTAAAGCTAGTTGAGTCTAGATGCCAGTTCGACACCACCATGCCTAGAAGAACAGGCAACAAACTACGGCTCGGTTATAGCAATGGACAGAGAAACATGGAAAAAAGGTACCACTGGTGGTCTAGTGGTAGCGGCCCCGCCTTCCGATCCTAAGGTCGGGGGGTTAAGGTTCAAATTCAGTTGTGTACCAATGAGTTTTCTGTCGAAAAATTTATGTGCACTATGCCAGTACCTACTCTCAAACGATGAAGGAAACCGGTGTGGGATAGAACCTAAACAAGGTCGAACAATACGTGTCAAGCGTCACGCAAAAAAGGCCCGCTAGAGGCCTACTTGCGGAAATCAGTCTGCACACCAAGTGCGATCCTAATTGCCCTGCAGTGCGACAAGATAGGTTTTATTTTTTTATGCAAATGATATACAAACGGGCTTACGGCCCATCTGATGGTAAGTGGTCACCGTCACCAATAGACACCAACAACACCAGGGGTGCTGTCGTTGCGTTGTCTACCCTGAAGGAACTTGTTTACATTTTTCTTGAACCTATTCATGTTATAGCTGAGGGAAAAGACTTCTGGAGGTAGGTCATTCTACAATTTAGGCTGAAAATAAATGAATGATGTAGGTACCTTTGTTTCTAGATGTTGAGTGACTACTTCTTTTAATCCAGTGTATAGCCTTTCACCGTGCTTGTGGAGAACCATAGTGTATGCATTGCGGTAAAGTTCTTCAAACGAAAGTCCGGAGTTGTTTTTCTTCTGTATTTCTTGTATAGCATTTTTGAGCAGACTCCATATACTCTCGACATACTTCTCATCCATAGTCATCTGAAAAAGTATTTTTTTTCAATAAATATGTACTATATAATAAATCATATATAATAAATATGTATTCATAGGCAGTTGACAAATCATCATTTAAAAAATCTATCTTAAAAAATTGTTTGTTAACCTATAAAATTAACAATGATGTCGAAAAACTTGCACCACTCACTTGTATTGGTATGAATTAGGTATATTTTGTATGAAGACCTATATTTAATACAATACATGATTGTATTAAGTAATACATGTACCTAATATTTTGTATTTGTAAATTAGATTCTTCAATAAATATATTGTTTCGTTTTTTAAGACAAACATTGGAGTTGCTGGATTTTTGTTTTTTTGATTTTGTAAAGGCACCTTTGTTTGACTAGCATTTCTTTTTTGTATAGTAAGTCAGTGAATACATAATGAGTGTGACTCCCTGGTATAAGTGTGCTTAGGGTGCCCTATTTTTTTATGACCATTAACTGCTGCTCTATAATATGGCTAGTAGTAAGACCATAGTGCATGTTGATTGATTTAACAGTGACCTATTTAGCCATCATATTATGTAATCCTGTAGATTTGTAGATTATGAGACATCGCATAATATATAATATTAGTTTAAAAAACATGAGGAGCTAATCATTGCTAAGCTGTTGAACTGATTTTGATAAAATTTCTATGGGAAGGTTACTCTCACAATCTGGAAGAATAACCCTTTCAGATAATTTATTTTTAATCAGCTCGTAAATTATGAGGTTATGAGATAAACATCAATTAACTAGAACAAATATATATGTACTAATCCGCTAATCTAATCTAAACCATACATTTGTTTGTTGTTTAATATATGTTTAAGAATGGAATTCTGCAAAGTCACACCTGAATTAATGAATTATTAAGTTATGAGAAAACAAATATAAAAAAGCAACTTAATGTAAACAACCTACTCTTTATTCCCAATCAGTAAAAAAAGGAAATGCCTTTGGTCCCTACCAAAATCAGTAATTCCTGTCATAGGAACCTAAGCTTTCAATATTCCATAGCTACTAACTACTACTAACCCATGCGTCGGGATACATTTGGTAGGAAGGTTCAGAATAATTCCACACTTGAAATTTTCTAGTCATCTTGATTTGTTTATTTACAACTGGTATTACAAAAACATTGTATAAAATGAAAACAAGACATCTAAAACCTTAAAAATTGCAAATAAAAATTGGATAGTTTGTTTTGATTTTCACAGCTGTCAACTGCGACATATTGGATACAAAAATAACATTGAAATGATATCCTTCTATTTTTGAAAACCTCATGACATTTTGCAATAAATAATTCCATAGCCCATTGCCACCTCTTTAGTTTAGGTAGAACTGGGTAGAAAGATAGAGATAGTTTTACCTTGAAACCATAAAGGTATCATGGTGATTTACACATAAAGTATGAATTCTTCATTTTAGATTATGACATTACCTAACAATAATCAGGGTGATTATTCTACCTACTCATTAATGTTTTTTGGCATGGGAAACAAGAAAAGGCAATAGTTGCTATTTATACTTTGAGGAAGGTAAGTCCACCTTGCATTTTAATAACAAGCAAAAGAATAAAGGATGCTTAGGTTTAGGATTAGAAATAGGTAAAATCTCATGCACTATTCTACTAATAAGCTTCGAAGGTTCGTAAAATAGAGGAAGTTTAAATCAACTTACAGGAAAAGCCCTGATTCTCATTTTGCCAGGTTTGTCTTTTGGCAAAGTACTCTTCATCATAGTGGCAGTAGCAAATCACCAACAAAACACAAAACTCTCCGAGATTCCTTTACAGTTCATTTGTTGCAGCGAAACACATTGTTACTCTCATCTCAACTAAACCTGAAATTAGGGATCAGTAAACAATCGAAGCAAAATGGATAGTGTATTGAATCGAATCATCAGCCCATCACACGATTACAAAGTTGAGAATGAAGAATTCGTTACTCAATGGGTCGAAGAAGATTAATCAAGCTACAGTATATATAAAAACTAAGGTACCGTTTCAGTGTTTTTGATACAAAATACGTATTGTAAATTAAAAATTCCTATGACAAATCAGTCAATTCAGTCATTTCTTCTGTCTGTCCTGTCATGTCATGATGACGGAAAACAATGTTGCCAGCTAAAAGATTGCAATCATGCAATACAAGTCTTTCCACCTTTTATTAAAAAAATCTACCATGTAGGTACGTAAATTAATTCTTGCATACAAAATATAGTTTTAGCTCCCGACCGACACTACATAAGGGTAGATAGTAGATAATATTAAAAGATGGTTTAAAATATTTACTACTTGTCTACATTTAATAAAAATATAACATTTTGCACTTGGTTGATACCTATTAGACATAATGTCATCGTTTCATTCGATTTTATATTTTCAAGGTTCTAAGGTGCGTCGGCTAAGGCCAGCAGGGGCAGGCTAGTCTTTATCATTAGGTTAGCGTCTGGTTTTGTCATTAGGTTTCCGAATTCGGCTGGCGACTCGAAGACAAATAACGATTCCATACAACTGTAGGCTTATTCTGACTTTTTTAACATCATTTTGTCGTTACTCGTTAGCTAAGCTTTGCGCACATCTAAGCGATTTGTGATGGCAATCAGTGAAACGCTGCCAAATATGACAATATTGACAGCGTTTCAGCTGGTCGCCATCGCCATTCGCCTAGATGTGCGCAAGTCTATAACGTATCGAGAAACGATGAGCACCCCTGTCGGGATTGCGAGAACTAATGTTTTTTACGTAGCATTCTTATGTTAAAACATTAGTTATCGCAATCCCGCCAGGGGCGCTCATCGTTTCTTAATACAAAATTGGGGATAACGACTACGATAACGATAAGTCATTTTTCATTCCTCATACTCGGAAAGTAGGTCTGAAGTTGCCTGAGGGGCCTGATTGAAAGTAATATATACTTTCAGCCCTAGGGAGAATCGATTTCTACTGACAGCTGTCAAATTATAAAAAAAACAAGTTCTATTATATTCAACCATGTTCCAACTTTCTAAAGTCTTTCTAACTGCAAAGAGGTTATTGAACCAAATTCCAACTTTTAATTCAGCAATGAGGTTGGAAACCTATTACAATGGTAAGAAGTTTAAAAAGTCTAATTAGAGCGCGGTGTAAAATTTAAAATTAAATAATATAAAGATAGTATTAAATAAATAATATATCTTATTAAATAAAGAATATATTTTCTAAATGACTTTATTATTATCATGGATAAAGGCCATGTTATTATTTAGCTTCAACAATTTCTTAAAAATAACATTGGTAAATTTTTTTAATTATGAAAATGAAAATAACGGCTGAATAATACTGGCCAGACGAAGGCCCGCAAGAGAAACAAAAAAAAAAAGCGGAAAGGCGGCAATTCAATCTTCATTTTCACTCATTTTTCTATCATGTTTTTATGTTTACTTTCCTTGTATTCGTAATGAATGAAAAGCACAGTGTTTAGGTACCTCGGATGAAAGCCCTCG
This sequence comes from Thera obeliscata, assembly GCA_947578465.1. Taxonomy (NCBI): domain Eukaryota; kingdom Metazoa; phylum Arthropoda; class Insecta; order Lepidoptera; family Geometridae; genus Thera; species Thera obeliscata. Next base: position 7,953,076 of record OX387924.1, read on the forward strand.
CTACGCTCTGGCGCCAAACCCGTCTCGGGACTCAAAAACGTAACTTTCTATCCTCATGTTCTATTGCGCTAAGATACCATTATACTTAGAGCCTATGCTGAGCCAGAGTCCATTTTGCGACGCACAAAGCTCACCTCTGTAGTCTGTAGTTTAGTGTTGAATTGTAAGTGTAAGTTTTGCTTCGCAAATAAATATTTTTTCTTTCTTTACAATCATGTTAAAAGTCACAATAAGCCTACAGTACCAAGGCCGCAAGTGCTCTCAAATGGTGAGGGAAAACATCGCGAAAAAACCTGTCACTTGCATCTTTAATACCTACCTAGGACCTCAGAATCAGATAACATAATACCTACCTACCTACTAAAGATTAATTTGGTAACTTTCACAGAATCTGAGCTAAACAACGATTAGGACACCTTTTTTAGGTAGATTAAAAACAGTCATCTTTGGCATCACATTCAACTTTATTTTTATTTATGTATATATAAAACAATATATTATTTTATTTTAGTATACAGGGTGGAATTTTGTAATGCCACCTGGAGGGAAAGTACTCTTAATACTGCAGATAGAAAATTTTACTCAAAGGAAACATTCCTTTATTTTTTAATAGAAAGCAATTTCTAAAATTAAAAATAAAATAATTTTTAAATTTTAAATTTTTTTTTGAAAGGAAGAAATTTATTTTTATAAAGAAATGAATTCGTTAAAAGAATAAATTTTTGTATCCAAGAGAATGGAGCCCATTTCAAACAACTAATTAGTTAGTTAACCTTTTTTTATAAATAATTAAATTAATTTAAGATTTCCTGGTTATTCTTTCATTTAATTTATCATGTTTGTTAGATAAATTTCATCCATATAATTGACCCTAACGATCGATGCAATAAAAGCACAAGGTATAATTATTCAGATTTTAGCCGGTTCGATTCCCGGGTGTGGTAGAAGAAAGTTTTCGAAAATCTTTGAATGCAGTTTGCTTTCTATTCAAAAATCAAGGAATGTTTCCTTTGAGTAAAATTTTCTATCTGCAGGATTAAGAGTACTTTCCCTCCAGGTGGCATTACAAAATTCCACCCTGTATAAGTAGGTAAGTATGTATTTTACCCACCTATAAACTAATCTCAAAAAGTTTTTGTTTAGTTATCTCTCTCTATATTTTTGAGAGTAGGTCAGGTACTTATGAGTTATGTTATTTGCTTACGTAAATTAGGTACAAACAGTACGTGCATGAATCCATAGCCCTTTGAAGTTAACTACTTCGCGCTATCGTTTGTCTCTAACTTCAAAGGAATAAAAATCCGATGCGTGTATATACTACCTTCCTCTAGTCTCCCTAAAGTCTCATTGGTGCAATGGATTTGTGGGTAATTAAACCTAGCAGGTACCCACACATAAACCCTAATCCTAGTAGGTTAGTTATTTATGTACATACCATAATAACAAGTTGATGAAGTAGACACCTAGCCAAATTACCAATTCAACTTTACTGTACCTACTAATTGAAACAATTCCTTTCACCTCAAAAGGTATTGTTTAAAGACTTTAAAGTTTGAGAAGTTACTTCTAAGAACGGAAAACAATTATTTTTGTTTTTATTCTCCCTGAGGGCGCAGCGAGGGGTAAGTACTTATTTACCTACTACCACTAGCAAAATATAAAAAGAGATGTGGTGGCGTGAGAAATTTTACAGTCAAATAATAATTTACTTAAAAATATAACTACCTACCATAAGACAACAATTATCAATAAAAATATATCCGTTTTCTGAACCTGAAAGACAGTAGGGATTCAAGCCTACATTATGTTAGGTATTAAGAAGACCCTACCTATATACCAGACAAGTACCTACCTACTGCTTTAATATTCCGTACATAATCTTATCTTATCTTATTATACCTTTAAACGAGAAAATCTTGTATATATATATATATATATATAATCAGAATCTTGGAAACGGCACCAACGATTTTCACGAAATTTTGTATATAGGGGTTTTCGGGGTCAATAAATCGATCTAGCTAGGATTCATTTTAAAAATGACGAGAATTTGGTGTTTTGCAATAATCAAACATAAACTCAATATACGACTGTTCCTGCCATCTATTGGCGATTGTGAGCAACTAACTGCAAGCTATTCCAGCAGATGGCGTTGTTAATTAAAAATAGGCCAATAAAAATACGACTCTTCGTGACATCTATTGGCGAATAATAATACTATTTTTTATACCCCGAGCTAAGCTCGGTCATACCAGCTCGTGCCTTATATAATCTGAGAAACGGACCTTTATTCGTTCTAAGGATAAAAGCACACAAACACATTTTCTAGAACTATAACCTAATTGAAGTCTTTATTAATACTATTCGTTGTAGTTGTAGGCTGGATGAGCTTGGACGACCCATCTGAACAGCAGCAGCGTGAGGCAGGCAAGTGCGAAGAATGACACCAGGACACGGAGGTTCTTCTCTGAACGCTGGTCTCGCTCGCTGGCGCGCAGTCTCTCTATCAGCCCGTTCTAGAAAAAAACATTGCCAACAACAAATTTTAATTACTTACATAAAATGCTATCTACACATAATTTGCACCCGCGTGAAGGCGGGGCGGGTCACTAGTGTGGGAGAACTTTTTTAAATAATTATGAAAAAGCGATCTTTCAAAGTTTTACAATTACTTATCTCATGCGGTGAAAAAGTTATTCGGAGTTATCAAAGAAAAAAGTTAATAAACCGACAAGATACGCTATGAGGGTTCCAGGTACCTCATCATCATCATCATCATCAGCATGAAGAAGTCTAGTACTGGACTAGGCCTATTTCTAGGAAGGACGATTCGGAGTCCTCTCCATTCGCCGACTTCCCACGATCTTTACTCGTCACCATTCGAGTTCATTTTTCGCAACGCCTTTTCGGGCTTTTAAAGCTCCCCATTGCCACTTCAACTTGTCAACTCGTTATGCATACGGTGGTCTTGGTTTTTCAACGGATTTCCCCAAAGTACGTTACTGAGTAAGTAATATGTATGAGTAATACATTATGTAGTAGTATAGTGTAGTAGGTAACAAATATTGCACATCGGCTAATTTCGGCATCATAGAGCGTTGTGCATGTCAGAAAGAGATAGCGCTCTACAAAGCCGAAAAGATGTGCAATGTGTATTGTCTACCTATACAACCGTAATGAGGTCGCTAATGAAGATCTGATCTGTCTTACCCATCCACCATGCGACGCCACCCAGGAGCCCGGTTCCTCGTGCAGCAGGTCTGCGATGGCAGCGGCGGGTGCTGCCACTAGCTCCAAAGCCGGTTCCCCTTCTGCCGCCTCTGCTGCCTCTTTAGCCAGTGCACCGCACACGCAGTACACTGCTGCTATCTACGATAAGGTAGACAATGGTATAAGCATTAAGTCCTCCTAGCACTGCGTTGATTTGCGTAAAAGTTATTAAATAGATAAATAAAATGTAAATTAAAGACATTGATTTACTCAATTGAACTTAAAAAATATCTTTTCATTGCTCATACTCTGAAAGTAGGTCTGAAGTTGCCTGAGGGGCCTAATTGAAAGTAATACTTTCAGCCCTAGGGAGAATCGCTTTTTACTGACAGCTGTCAAATTATAAAAAAAACAAGTTCTATTTTATTCAACCATGTTCCGACTTTCTAAAGTCTTTCTTACTGCAAGGAGGTTGTTGAACCAAATTCCAACTTTTTATTCAGCAAGTAGGTTGGAAACCCATTACTACGGTAAGAAGTTTAAAAAGTCTAATTAGAGCGCAATGTAAAATTTAAATTTAAATTAGATAAAGATAGTATTAAATAAATAATATATCTTCTAAATTACTTGATTAATATATAGCTTCAATTATTTATTTAAAATAACATAGATATGAGCAAACAATTTATCATTTTTTTAAATTATGAAAATGAAAATAATGGCTGAATAATGCTGGCGAGCCGAAGCCCAAGGCCCGCCAGAGAAAAAGAAAAAAAAACCGGGAAGGCGGCAATTCAATCTTCATTTAAAAAAAAAAAAAAAAAAAAAAAACAATCTTCATTTTCACAAATTTTTCTTTCATGTTTTTATTTTTACTTTCCTTGTATTCGTAATGAAAAGCACAGTGTTTACCTCGGGTGAAAGTCTTTTAAGTCCCTCAAGCTCCATTGGCACCCTCGCTACGCTCTGGCGCCAAACCCGTCTCGGGACTCAAAAAACGTGACTTTCAACACTCAGGTAACAATGTACTATTTCATTGCTCATACTCTGAAAGTAGGTCTGAAGTTGCCTGAGGGGCCTAATTGAAAGTAAAACTTTCAGCCCTAGGGAGAATCGCTTTCTACTGACAGCTGTCAAATTATAAAAAAAAACAAGTTCTATTTTATTCAACCATGTTCCAACTTTCTAAAGTCTTTCTAACTACAAGGAGGTTGTTCAACCAAATTCCAACTTTTTATTCAGCAAGTAGGTTGGAAACCCATTACAACGGTATGAAGTTTAAAAAGTCTAATTAGAGCGCAATGTAAAATTTAAATTTAAATAACATAAAGATAGTATTAAATAAATAATATATCTTCTAAATTACTTTATTAATATATCATCCATGTCAACAATATTTATAAAAAATATGATAAAAATTAGAACTGCCTACTATCCTCGTGTGTTGATCCCTTAAACGGCTTAATTATTATATTCGTACTCGTACGTTCAACTATTTCTTTAAAATAACATAGATTTGAGCAAACAATTTACCATTTTTTAAATTATGAAAATGAAAATTTTGGCTGAATAATGCTGGCGAACCGAAGCCGAAGGCCCGCCAGAGAAAAATAAAAAAAAAACCAGGAAGGCGGCAATTCAATCTTCATTTTCACAAATTTTTCTTTCATGTTTTTTTTTTTACTTTCCTTGTATTCGTAATGAAAAGCACAGTGTTTACCTCGGATGAAAGTCTTTTAAGTCCCTCAAGCTCCATTGGCGCCCTCGCTTACGCTCTGGCGCCAAACCCGTCTCGGGACTCAAAAAACGTGACTTTCAACACTCGGGTAACAATGTACTATTAGAAATCTGTATTAAAATAATAATGATTATTGAATCAGAAGCTACGCAGAACGGAGGACGATATTGCCGATAGGGGGCGCTGTCTATCAACTGTCATGTGGGTCGCCTGACTGAGGCTAGGCGAGGCGAGGGATTATTCTGGGCTTGAGACTCGACTGAGGAGGTTATCGTGTCGTTCTGTGTACTGTCGATGTAATTCGGCTCTGAGTACACCCCTTGATTGTTAAGATAAGTACCTAGTTCTCTTTGTAGTTGATATATTTTTACTGTAAGGTAGTTTTGTGTTGAATAACGTGTCTAAAGCTATAATTTAGTTAAATAAAGTGTAAATTGTAAAGACATTGATGTAATTAAATCATTTAGTTACTATCTATATTTTCTTTTTTTAATATAAAGTTACCCTGATCTAATATCAGAGCGTGGGATAGAACTTTTGCCCACAGAAAACTAACATTTATTCTTATTCCAGAATGTGAAGTGCCATATCGTAAACCGGAGATATTATCGACTGACAAATGAAGTGACAATTCCTACGTTATCCGAAGTACGATACAAAGCCGTGTATGTATCTGGAATAAAACGGAGTGGACTTCAAGTGATGTAAAAGTAAGGTAAGGCCTTGTTAGGCTCTGCATTGATTTGGCCAAATAGTGTCTAACGGTATCCTATCCGAACAGTTTTATTTTTGCCAAGAAATACTTTTATTTTCTTTTGTGAGAGTACCCGCATTTTTATTGCTCGTGCCATATTTTTTTCAATACAATTTTATAAGTAGTCCGGGGCAGAATGGCCAAGCTAATTGTTCTTTACTACACTACAGACAAACGTTAAATTATTGGGGAATTCTTCTAAATGGGTTGTTTAATTTTACGGTTGGGCTGGTGTAAAGTTTGGACATCGCGATAGTTGCGATTACGTGATGGAACTGAACACGACAGACAAACGTTAAAATATTGGGGGATTCTTCTAAATGTACGGTTGGACTGGTGTGACGTTTGGACATTGTTGTAGTTGCGATTATGCGATGGAACTGAGCACGACAGTCGACAGCCAAAGCTTGATGATAAAATTTGTATAAATGTTGGTAGACCTAGTTGGCCTGATCCTTTGTTTGGACATCGCGATGCCAACTCGCAATGGAACTTAGCATGACAGCCCAACCTATGGTACTTTATTGGCTAAGGATTGTTTAATAATTATTATGTTAACATTATTCTTGTGCTTTCAGATTTCATATCAGGTTATTTAGTACTTTATTGGCCTATGTGATACCAGGATTTCGGACACACTGGCACCCTGACTCGCAGGAGAGCCAGTGAGTATGGAAAATACTTAGAGATACTTCGGGGACGAAGTATTTTGCAGAATGGCCGTGTCGTATCTAGTAGATAATAGGGGCTAAAATTTATTCAATTTGATATTTAAATGCTTTTAGAAATCTGTATTAAAATAATAATGATTATTGAATCAGAAGCTACGCAGAACGGAGGACGATATTGCCGATAGGGGGCGCTGTCTATCAACTGTCATGTGGGTCGCCTGACTGAGGCTAGGCGAGGCGAGGGATTATTCTGGGCTTGAGACTCGACTGAGGAGGTTATCGTGTCGTTCTGTGTACTGTCGATGTAATTCGGCTCTGAGTACACCCCTTGATTGTTAAGATAAGTACCTAGTTCTCTTTGTAGTTGATATATTTTTACTGTAAGGTAGTTTTGTGTTGAATAACGTGTCTAAAGCTATAATTTAGTTAAATAAAGTGTAAATTGTAAAGACATTGATGTAATTAAATCATTTAGTTACTATCTATATTTTCTTTTTTTAATATAAAGTTACCCTGATCTAATACATTCAAGCCAAATAAATAATTAAAAAAAAAATAATAATAATAATATGAAGTATTATTGGCTACAGAAAATACACTGATTATACTGAGTAGTAATAATATTCATATGAAGCTATCGTAGATAACTTTGTGTTTTTCGAGTGGTATTGTTTTATCAGAACTGTTTGTTACGAAAGGCTACTCTACTAAGATCGCGTTGGAACAATTCGCATTGTGCCAGGATCGCGCTATCTTTTTCCGTAAATGCTCAGAAATCTTACATTTTCAATTTTCAGACGCTTTTCGAACCTACTCCAACGTTTCGAAACGTTTCGTAAATGAATAATTAAATGGGTAATACACAAGTGTTACGAAATCTATGAGTGTACATTCGCATCTATAGTAATGGTATTACACCGCTGTTTAAAATTTTAAAAGTACATGTGTGCTAACTTATAATTTAGCCTGTAAATTAAGGTGTTCTCAAAATTTGTGAAGTTTGCAAAGTAGTTTCGAAAATCAAAGTTTTGTTTCATATTAATTAGCGGTATACTGTGTGTTACTTGATAATAAGACAAATTACCTGTACCTACACGCAAATAGGTTCAAAGTTCCAAATTCAAAATTAATAGAAGCCATTTTAGTAGAGGTACAGTGGCGGTATGAAAATGTTCGTCGATTTTCAACTTGATTTGTTCAACGTATCACGATCATATACTACCTTTTGAAACTGAATAGACAGAATACACCGATAAGTTAACGTCACAAATTATGTCAAAATGTGTTCATGATCAAGGCACTGGTGCAAGCGAAAACCGACTCTAAGGTGACGAACATTTTCATACCGCGACTGTACATCCGTGGGCTTTATTCATAGTTTTTTTACCTAGTATACCCCTAAGTATTTTTTAAGTTCTATAAATTGTGATGGTTGAATTTTGTGAAGTATATAGTGATAGAGTCAAAATGTTGCCAATAAGCAGTGGTATGGCATTTTCTATGCGTGTGTGTATTACTTATAAGAACTCCTTGTTCCTTTGATACTTGTTCGCCAGTCCTGTGCGGAGACCCATATTCGTGTGACGTGTCGTTTGAATTAAATGTATAGATTTTAATTAATTGTGCTTCATTTAGCTTTCAGTCAGAAGTGGGATGAACTAATACGCTTCTTGACGTAGAGTCAAGGTGATGATTTTGTTATGTGATAATTGAAAAAAAAAGCGAGAACTGTGACAATGAAGTGCTGTGCGTTCGTGTACCAAGTTGCCGCGCTGGGGCATGGGGAAGTACCGCGGTGACGCCGCGCCCGACCGACCTACCTGCGTCCCCATGCCGCATTTGTTTACATTAACAAACTGAGAATCGGTGAGCCCGTTTCATGTTACTTTATACAACAGGCACTGGGACAGGGCATAAAGAGGCCCTCGAATTATTTTAAGGTGGACTGCATAGTCACTATTGGTTTTGTTTAAAGTTTATAACTGTGAACTTGGTACTTTTATCACCGTTGAACGTTTATTGATGAACATTTTCAGTAACCTTTTTTTTCAGACAACTGGAGGATGGTTATGGTATGCCTGCTCCGGCAGATGCCTGCTCCGGCAGATGACTGAGGTTTCCTGTTGCGGCAGATACCTGCTCCGGCAGATGATTGGGTCCCTGTTGCGGCAGATGCCTGCTCCGGCAGATGACTGTGGTTCCCTGTTGCGGCAGATGCCTGCTCCGGCAGATGATTGGTTCCCTGTTGCGGCAGATGCCTGCTCCGGCAGAAGACTGTGGTTCCCTGTTGCGGCAGATGCCTGCTTCGGCAGATGATTGGTTCCCTGTTGCGGCAGATGCCTGCTCCGGCAGATGACTGTGGTTCCCTGTTGCGGCAGATGCCTGCTCCGGCAGATGATTGGTTCCCTGTTGCGGCAGATGCCTGCTCCGGCAGATGACTGTGGTTCCCTGTTGCGGCAGATGCCTGCTCCGGCAGATGATTGGTTCCCTGTTGCGGCAGATGCCTGCTCCGGCAGATGACTGTGGTTCCCTGTTGCGGCAGATGCCTGCTCCGGCAGATGACTGTGGTTCCCTGCTGCGGCAGATGCCTGCTCCGGCAGATGATTGGTTCCCTGTTGCGGCAGATGCCTGCTCCGGCAGATGACTGTGGTTCCCTGTTGCGGCAGATGCCTGCTCCGGCAGATGTCAATATGTTTTCTTAACTTTAATGATGGTCTAGTAAGCCTAAGTGTTAATCAATTGTGAACTAATAACGGTTAAATTGTGTTTGATGATTCCATGAGGGCATCGATAATGTCAGAATGGCCGAACTGATAGAGTCAAAATGTTGCCAATAAGCAGTGGTATGGCATTTTCTATGCGTGTGTGTATTACTTATAAGAACTCCTTGTTCCTTTGATACTTGTTCGCCAGTCCTGTGCGGAGACCCATATTCGTGTGACGTGTCGTTTGAATTAAATGTATAGATTTTAATTAATTGTGCTTCATTTAGCTTTCAATAGTGAAGTTGAATTATGTAATTGAGGGGGGTTTCTTTAAAAAAAATATAAAAATAAATAAAAACATGAAAATGAAATGAATTATTATGTAACTAGGTGCTATTATCAGCAACAAAACGTGTAAAAGTGCTATTATGCCCGGTTTTACTGATGACTAATCACCCATGCTTGCAAAATTTTAGATAAACAGCAGTCAAATTTTTGATTACACGATTAGTCATCCATGAAACCGTGTCTTAGTAACAAGTGGTAGCTATTATAATCATAATTTGAATCAAGATACCTGTTCCAATTAGCGGATATTTGTATAACCGGGCCATTAAAGTTCCTGTTCCAGCTTCTGGCCAGTAGATAAAGTTTTAGTGTCGTCGCACACGGGCCTTCGGCCACAACCACAAAACACCGCCACCGGAATAATTCCTGTAGTTTTCATACATTTTATATGGACTCGCGTTTCACTGATCGCCATCGCCAGCGACCTAGGTGTGCGCAGGCCTTGAAGCCGGTAGTCGCCACACGCTACAAATCGTCGCTATATAAAATGTATGAAAGCTACAAGAAATATGCTTGTGGAGGCGTTTTGTCGTTGAGGCCGTAGGCTCGTGTGCAGGACCCCTTTATAAAAGACCGTATTAGGGGAAACGAAATTCTGCAATTATGGAGTACCTATAGTAGTTTGCGCAAATTGAAATAGGCCGGGTCACAGAATGCCCTGTTGTTTCTTTGTACATGTGGCGAATGATAATGTAAGCAGGTAATTATTTTATACTAACAGCCGTCTGCGTCCTAACTAGCGAGGTAGCGATGATTGCTAACATTTAAATTTTTTGTTTTGGGCGCATTCATTTTTGCAAGTTATTTTTTGGCATAAAAAAATACTTTGTTGATTTGCATAATTTGTTCAACATTTCATTCACTCACTCAGGACACTTCAACTGTAAAATGTTTGCATTTGCGTGATTCACTTAAATCCTCAATTGATTGTCATGATTATGATACTATTGTACTTCATATTCAGTCTTCGTTTCTACAGATGTCGGTACATGACAAATTAGAAGGCACTATCGTTGTTCATTTGCGCCAGATAGATTTCCATTTTACCTTTGTTTTTTTCATTCGTAGGTGGGTTTCTTGTTTTCTCAATAACCATTTACTTTGCTTGTTGTATAAGAAGGCCAATCCTCCAAGACCAAACCAAGACCTCTCCTTATTTTTAGTAAATAAAAGGACTATTTTATTCCAAGCTCAAATTTATTATTTCAAAGTTGTAAACGGTTTCGCAACGGTTTTTAACATTATTGTTCAACTGTAGGTACCGACTTTGTTCAGTGAAATGGCCTTATCCAGGACTCGTCTATTTTGTGATCCCAAAAACTTTACGGTTCCGAATATACAGTCTGGTGTTTACCAGGGCATTATAAGATGTGTTAATTTCTGATTTTATTAGCACACTAACCTTCGACCAAGTTATATTTTCCCTGGTGATGCGTCTAGCCAGAGCCAACGCTAGTTCTGCCAGCGCGGTGTCTGATCTGAGCATCGCCGAAGGTGCTCGGGTCGCCTGCCGGGCCACGTGTCTGAAGGCTTCAGGTCGTTTCCTCTCCAACGCCGCGCAGAGAGCCCTCAGAGCCGTCAGGACGCCGGTCTCAGTGTTACTAATAGCCTCTTCACCGCATTCTGTTTCTACCATTCTTTGCAGTCGTTTCATTACTATTTGCTGTTGACAGTAAGGGTACATTTAGTTTTATTTGACCCAAAAACAACATGCAAGAAAAAAACTGATCGATAAAGGCACAATAAATGCTTGTTAACAATTTCTTGTCAGAGCAATTAAATAGGTACTCCATTGCAGAAAGAGCTTAGTTGAAATTAGCAACTTTTTTATTATCCGCTGATTGCCCGTCGTTCTTTATTCTTTATTGTACACAAATACAGATGATAGATAAACATTATAAAGCGGGCATGTACAGAGGCGAGCTTAACCCTGAATAGAGTTTTCTACCAGCAAACCTTGGAGGATAGAGAGAGTTGATTATAGTGGTGGGTGGGTGTACAAACATACAGGCATTGGGAAAAGAGACAAAAAACCTTAAACTAAATTACTTATACAGAAGTATATATAGAGAATATCACATAGTTCTAAATAAATAATATACTAATTACATACAGACATATTAAACTTACATACATACATGACTGGCCTCTCAGCTCAGTTGGTAGTACCTCTGCCTTCTGCGCCGTAGGTCGTGGGTTCGATCCCCACCGAGAACAAACATTTGTGTGGTGAACATTGATGTTTGTTCTCTGTCTGGGTGTTATATTGTATTCTATGTATGTATTTACAAAAAAAAGTATTCAAGTATTATATCAGCTATCTGGTTCCCATAGTACAAGCTCTGCTTAGTTTGGGATTAGATTGTGTTGTGTGGATTGTCCAAAATATTTATTTATTTATTTTATTTATTTATACTAACCAGACTACACTAAATACTATAAATAATCAAAATCCTACATATTATACTAAACACAAATAAATAAATATATCAAATTATAATGTAATGTATTTTGGAGTTTAATGTGCAACGAACAATTTAGCTTTGTCTTTGCATCAAAGTCAATAAAATCTTGAATAAGATATTAAAATACCATTTAACTGCAACTTGACATACAATAAATATATGATGGTAGTTATGAAAATGCAACAAGTTTGATAATGTAAACATTGCAAATAAATCTCAGAAAATAACTTATAAGTCGTAGCATTCAACTACACAGGTACCTTTAATTGATATACAATAAATATATCGCTGAGGGAACAATTGAACGTTGTATGTGTCAATGTGAACATTGGTAAAGAAATCAACCAAAATAGCTGCTTAGTAAATTTAAAATTAGATAGCGCGATCAAAATTGTAGCGGTGCTAGAGCGCGCTGAAGAAAACAAACGGCATTTCCATAAAATGTAAAAGTGGGTTTTAGGAAAGTATCCTTACCGAATTTAATAACAGGCCGTAAATTGATTAAACGTCGATCTCGAGTATCAACTCCGGTTTTATATTAAAACCAAGGATCCGGGTTAAAACAGAGGATTTGATAATATAATGATTATGCCCTTTCAAATTACTATAGGAATTTCTTCCACAGACAAAATATACATTGGTAGTTAGTATAGTATCAAACATTATTGAAAAAAATATTGTTGTATTGACAATAATATACAAGTCGAAATACATGTATTTGGTTAAAATGAGGATATGCGTAGAAGAACCAAGGTCACATAGGTCGTAGAATTAGTAAGTTGAAGTGGCAATGGGCAGGTCACATAGCTCGAAGAACCGACAACCGTTGGGGAATAAAGGTTCTCGAATGGCGACCACGAACCGGAAGACAAAACGTAGGGCGCCCACCCACCAGATGGACCGACGACATTATTAAGATCGCAAGAAGTCGGTGGACGGCTCAGAATCGTTCTTCCTAGAAATGTGTAGGGGAGGTCTAAGTCCAGCATTGGCCTTCTTCAGGCTGGTGTGTGTGTGTGTGTATTTGTTTAAAAAATATTGTATTGTTCTTGCAAACATTGTTATACTGACAACTTGCTTGATTCGTGACAATAATAATTATAAGTTTAAAAAACTTGAGAAACCGACTTCATTGCCAAACGGCTAAACCGATTTTAATGAAATTTGTTTGGGACAATCTGGACATAAGAATAACCTTCCAAATAAAAAAATTACATGTACCTTTAAGATAAAAAAAAAAAATTTCAAATCGGCTCACAAATGACGAAGTTATGCGGTAACAAACATTAAAAATAAAATAAAAAAATAAAATACAACCGAATTGAGAACCTCCTCCTTTTTGATTGGAAGTCGGTTAAAAACGTTGAAGCACGGACTATACGCTATGGTGGGCTCTCCCCTGATAAAGTTTTATTGTTAGACCCAACGATATTGTTTCTTGCGTGAATATTTCACTCAAATTTAAGTATCAATAGTAGCAGTTAATTAAAGTTACGAGTTGTTCGAGAATAATAAATTACATTATATTACGAAATAAACTGTTGCAAAGGTTTAGATGAGTATTGACGTTTTGGTCTAGTTAATTACCTTTTTTGAACACATGGTGGACCTTCGTATTTGTGTTTTAATGTATTGTAGGCAAAGGGCACGTCCTTGGCGGACTATTTGAGGTTTGACTTGGGTGGGCGTAGCGAGGCACCAGCCAATCGTGGCGGAGAGACGCCGGGAGACAGCGGCTGCTGCAGCACTGGAGACCATTGTGCTGAAGCGCCGCTTGGTGCGGTCCAGAGGGGAGAGTGACCGCGTTGGCGACGATCGTCGGCCTGAACATAAAGCACACATGGAAATCCTGCACAAATAATTTCATCATCAAATTGGGCCACCATGAGCATGAAACCAGCAGAGAATGTGCTAGGGTTCAATAATACAAGCATTGATTCCTTTGAAAATTTGACCTAAAAACATTAGCTAATGCTTGCTCACAGCAGGAGCTACCTTCGCGCGGGGTTGATTGGTTCATTATTTCATAAAATACCAAAGTGACGACCTTATTTTAAGGTCGTCACACACACCAGAATTACTAAGGAGCTCGATTTTGGAATTCTCAATGATTATTCCAAATTGGCCATTTATAAATATTTTTCTTTGAAAACACATTTTTTATTAACAACCCCCTCTACGCATTTGACTTGCATGTGTACAAGAGTTAAATGACCGGAATTGAAAAAATAATTACTTATCTAGAGAAGCACATAATAATTATGACTCTTAATAAATACTGGTCTAAAAAAAGATTGGCTTACTTTGTAATCCAAGCAGGCCATCAGAGAGCCCCGGCAGAGCGCTGAGCGGCGTGCTCATTTTCCTCCTCATCCTGATAGCCGGAGTCGGCATGAACTCGTCGTCTTCTTCTGCTTCGGGAGGAGTGACATGTATAGCTATATTTTCCTCTTGAGCCTTGCCTCCACCGCCGCTCATTTGCCATCTCGACTCTGTTAAGGGCCCTATCTGAAAAAAAGAAGGGAGGTATTTGTTTCGTTTGGCTATAGTTTATTGAGTGCGTCAGAATGATCTCTGGAAGGGTATAAAATACTTGTACTGACTACGGATGAACGGTTGATTAAGTCGTCAAGTCTATAGTCAGTGCTTCGTTATAAATCTAGAGCTAAAAAGATTTTTTGTTAGATAGGAACGCTTGATTTAGGTCTTTCATTGTAACACAGATACGTATTGATTGGTCTCATCCCTGAAAACAGTTTCTTGGTGATTTTTTTTTTATATTTTGTGAATAGTATTATAAGAGGGCGAAAAACCGAAAGTTGTTTTCAAAACTTCCTACAACAAAGTTACCAACCACTACTTAAGTAGGTACTACCCAAAGTTATGCTCGCGCAATCAAGTACTCCCTACAAATTATCTACCTACGCTATATTGTCTTCTCCATGTGCTTTGCTAGATAAACTTGAGCGCCAGCAAAAGCTCTGCATTCATTTCATATTTGGCTTACGTATAGGATGCCTTAGAATTACGCGTGGAACTCAAGTGGCTTCCTATTCGTTATTGAATGCACATAATTATTTATATTCTGTCCCGTCTTCCGGAGCAGTATCCTTTTTCTAAGAATAAGGACCAAAGAGCGTTTTATGCCTTACACAAAGAACTCTATGTACTTACGGGAAAGCCTTTATAAAAACCACTTAAAAGAAATGGATCAATCGAATAGATCTCTGAATAATACTGCCTTGACCAAAGGTCTGATAGAACCAGGGCTTACATGAATTTTCACCACTCAAATAACAAGTTGGTGAACATAAAAAACAAGTTAGGGAAAAGCCGTCCCTGGGAGTACGTAACAATATACCCTGATTATATAGAGCCGCTCCAATATATTTCCTTCCCCTGGGGACGACCATTTTATCAAAAAAAGTAATACTAAATGAGAAAATATATAATAGTAAATATTTCATAACTAATACTAAATGAGAATTAGCATTGCGTTTTTCTACATACTTTTTTGTGCAATAAAGTGTTTTCTAATCTAATCAAATATCACAAGCAATATAAAACAATAAATATATTTAATCTTAACTTAATCACGAAGTTATTGAACTAAGAAGTTATGGGAGCCGAAAAAATATTGGATTTCCAGAAATTTATATTAATCAAAAGCAATACCTATACTTACTTATAGCTTGCTTAGAATAAATCTCTTTGGAATGAGGATAAAACCCTTTTCTCTTTTCATTTGCGACGATGTATTCTAGGCTTGGTCGCGTGGAATTGGCACCTAGACTCACCTAGCTATGAGACGTTTCAAAGTGATCCTTGTGGTATAGATTAAAAAAAACATAAACAGTAATAATTATAATAACAAAAATAAACATGGAATATAAATAAGCATAATTGACTTTGATTTGATTTGACTTTGATGAACACTGTCAAAGAACTTCTCACTTTGACCTTTTGAAAAATAAATAGGTACTTATACATGTGTACTTACTGAACTTATTTATTCGATTACACATAAACTTAGCAAAAATAAAATATTTTTTTTGGTAATTCAATGCCTAAATTGAACTAGTTTATAAAGAACCTAAGGCTAACTTCAGACCTACTTTCCGAGTCTGAGTAATGAAATAATAATATTTGGTTTAGTATACTTACATGGTAAAATTAATTTGCATAGAAATCGTAGCCCCCAATGCAAAATGGGAAAATCAACAAATTGAAAACGTATACCTTCTCATAATTATACCAAAACACTCGTAACTAAACTTAAACAAAGTTGTTTTCCGTTGTTATTAAAGGCCTCAAAAAATATGCGTAATTTCAAGGGTTTATCTAGTTTGGAAAAACACATTCCTTCGGGTGAAGGGCTAAAATGGGATAATACATTATTTCGACTTCTCTGAAATTGATATTAATTGAAATGTTTATCTGCTTGAAATAATTCAAGCAGATAAACATATCAATTAATTAATTTTCCTTACCATAAGGTGAGGAGTTAGTTCGGTACGTAATCAGTATCATATATTTCACCAACATATTGGAATGCAAATAAGAAGTTTTTTTACAAATAAATTACTAAATTATTATGTCTATACCTTGTATATAACTTTGATTCCTTAATTCTAATTATGTTTGCATACATTAAAATAAAATAAATACAATACAAACTTTTTGTGCACCGCCGTCTATCCGATTTTAATCTATCCAGTCCATCCAAAGGTTGTCTGGAAGAGATCGCTTTTAGCGATGAGGCCGCCTATTGTACTGATTATTTTTGTAATAGTTTCTGTATGTATTTCTTTGTGTACAATAAAGAGTTAATCTGTCTATCAATAATCTTAGCATTGTCCTCTGGGGGGGGGGGACGCAGACAATCTAGTCCGGCTTTTAGCGCACCAAAATCTTCGTAAGATTTATTTTTGTTTTATAATTGCAAACACATTGCTACATTTTATTTTTAGGTTACTTTTATATTGCATGCCATCCTTTTTATTTGAATTCTTACGCATATACCTACCTGTACCTACAATTTGTGGCATAATAAACATTAAATTTGTATTTGTATTGTATTGTATCTAGATCGCCTGCGATGGCTATCAGTGTATCGCTGTCAAATTTCACGGCAATGTGTGCCGATGTACCTATGTAAAACCACATGCTGAAATTGATCACCATCGCCGTCGTCATCGCAGATCGCCTAGATATGCGAAAAGCTTTACCTGACTGATCCAAAAGTCAAAAAAACAGAATGAACATAAAACGAAAGCCACATTCAAGACACATCAAGATATGCTATGCTAGGCTATAATAAAAAAACTTTATTAAATCGACATGAAACATTGCAGTAAAAGATGAAAAGCTGAGTTCATTTTGGCAAATACTCAACAACGCAATGTTTTCATCGTTCTTTTAAAATTGCTTTCCTTTCATCGTGTTTAGATTTTATACTTTTTTTTAATAGAAGGTATTGAAATAACGGCATGAAATAAAACGGCCTACCATATTTTTCTGAATATTCCTTGAAGAGCCTATAGAGGAGTCTGTAGATTAACAGGAAATCAAGTAAGAGTATTTATCGAGATTCCTTTTTAGGGTTCCGTAGCCAAATGGCAAAAACGGAACCCTTATAGATTCGTCATGTCTGTCTGTCTGTCGGTCTGTCTGTCCGTCTGTATGTCACAGCCATTTTTCTCCGAAACCGTAAGAGCTAGACTGATGAAACTTGGCGAGTAGATGTATTCTGTAAACCGCATTAAGTTTTTTACATAAAAATAAAAAAAAACTATAAATTTCGGGGGTCCCCATACTTGAAACTGAAACTCAAAAATTTTTTTTTCATCGAACCCATACTTGTGGGGTATCTATGAATAGGTCTTCAAAAATGATGTTGAGGTTTCTAATATTGTTTTTTTCTAAACTGAATAGTTTGCGCGAGAGACACTTCCAAAGTGGAAAAAAGTTGGTCCCCCCCCCTCTAACTTCTAAAGTAAGAGAAT
This sequence comes from Thera obeliscata, assembly GCA_947578465.1. NCBI lineage: Eukaryota > Metazoa > Arthropoda > Insecta > Lepidoptera > Geometridae > Thera > Thera obeliscata. Next base: position 7,970,972 of record OX387924.1, read on the forward strand.
GATAAAACTAAAAAAAATATATGTTGTACATTACTATGCAAACTTCCAACGATATTTGGTTTGAACGAAATCTAGTCAGTAGTTTTTTTTTATACGTCATAAACCGTAAACCGCAATTTACCTTTCGACGAACTACAAGAACCTTATTATGTTACATCAAGTAACATAATATAAAGGTTTTTGTAGTTTGTCGTGCTACGGAACCCTTCATGGGCGAGTCCGACTCGCACTTGGCTGCTTTTTTTATTTTCCCGACGTTTCGACAAAGACATCCGCCTGCCGCCGCGCCCGTAACCCACGGCTGAATACCCGTTTAATCTGGATAGGTACTTAAATAAAGATCTTTCTGTGTCTCAAGTTCTCAACTAATTAGTGTTTAATTAAAGAGCACTGAAATGGATATTTCAATCCAGCAAACATCACAGCGAACGGTTCTCCAGACTGGAATAAAGGCGAAAACTGAAGCAAAGTTAATAAACTAAACAACACATTAAGCACCGCAGGTGTCGAATATTCACCATCTATTATCATAATCATCCGTAACCTGAATTAATCCACTGCTGGGCATAGGTTTTACTTAACCTTGCGATTCCACACGGCCATGGGGTAGGTACCCTCATTCACCAATATACCACGACTGATATAACTTTTGAAACTATCATGGTTTTTAACACTATTTTTTTGAAACAACGGGATATTTACCATGAGTTCAACCGTGACCATGGTGCATGCAACTGTGCCGAAATATCGGAAGTCAACTCAACAAAAGTAATCATGGTAAATATCCCGTTGTTTCATAAAAATAATACCACGACTGTCCCGTGACTGTCTAACAAAGGATTGAGAGTAAACTAGTTGAGATCCATAGTATTCCAGCAACGGCAATTGATCTTGGGTCATGTGCCAAATGTATTTGGACGTTTTTCTGACTCCCTTAGGTATTCCAGAATTTACAGCAGGTACGTAAGGTACCTTCTTGGTGTTAAAATAATAAGAGCTGAGAGGCTACGTGCTTGGGAATTAAAGTCGTCACGCAGTTTCGTTTCCCGATATTTATTTTTAACGAATTCAGTAAGGTACTTGAAGGTATTCAAATTCTTTGTTTGTAGAAGCTCTAGGTAAGTAATTAGGCAAACTGAAACTGTATCTTTCCATGCTCTATGACTGTGTAAATTATGTCAATGAAGCACGCTTCAAGAAATCCTGTCAATATCAAGTGCGACTCCATTTGGGTTTTACTTATTTGGTACAACATGACTGGTGCTAAGAGTACGAAATTACAAAAATAATTAGGTACTAATAAATGATTATTTTCAAGTATTTGCTACCTCGAGTCTGGAGTTGCGCTCACCATTTTTTCCTAGCAAAAAAGCTTAGGTATGTACCAAAACTAGTTAAGTAAACATTATGGTAGGAAAAATCGATTCAAGGTTAGAATACATTAGTTATCTATTATACAAAAGTGCAAAATCGTGATTCAATTTTGAATCCTGAGCGTTAGCGAGGGAATCAAAAGAGCACTAGGTGAAAAATCTTTGCACTCCGGAGCGACACGTAAATTTTCATCTAACCTCAGCAAGAAATTGTCTTTATGCAAAAAATAAAATGGCGCACGTGCCTACAGCAAATTAAAAAAAGTAATAAGTATACCAAGAAGGTCCAAGTCTGAGTTTTTAATAAATAAAAAAAAGGTTGCATGTTTCATAAAAAAAAACAATTATTTTTGAAAATGAAGCTAAAATCTTTTTGGTAGAATGCATCCAATGTGTTGCGGCTACAAAAGAAATAAAAAAAAATATTGGCGTGAAATCTTTAGAATTTTTCTTTAGGTACTATTTCATATTGAATTCGATTATTTTATTTTCTCGCAATCGTAGTGAAAAGACACGTCGCTAAAATTCATTAAACCACTGTTTCTATCTAATGGGTCATTTTAGCTCTGGTATATAACAATCTACTATTGTTTGACTAATACCAACGACCTTTCGAATTATATAAATCTTTGAACAAATTCAGTCAAATATATATTGAACGTGCCTTGATTTTATTTTGTTTCAACAGCAAACCCTTTTCAAATTATAGCAAAGACTGCAAAACCGCGGTCCACTCCGCTTTTAGTTTCAAACATTGTAAATTACGATTTGCGTTGCGGTAGGTATAGGCTGTTTTGTATAAACAGGTCCCCGGGCAATTGTGCGACTAAGGGTCAATTCACACCGAGACGCGACGCGACGCGACGATACTCAAACACCTCGAGGCGCAGTGCTGCGTGGCGCAACGTAATCTGAATTCTCACAATGTAATGTGTATCTTTTCGTGTAGTGAATAAAGTATATTCTGAGTCGCTCTATGAAAAATGTGCGCGCAGCGTCGCGTCGCGTCGCGTCTCGGTGTGAATTGACCCTAAGGCCGAGATTCATAGACCGAACTTTGACTTTACTTTGATGGAAAGTTCAACTTTCAACCAAAATTATTTCATAGTTCTGTCAAGCTCTTCTTTATTCAAAATATTGATAGGAAACTTCGATAAACAAAGCTTACTTTGCGAAGACTGCTTTGCTGTAAAGCAAAGTGCGGTCTATGAATCTCAGCCTTAGGCTTAGTTATTATTGATGTATTGTTTACGTCAGGTGCTGGTTGGGTGGGTGGAAAGGTAGGGGGCCATAACTTACGGTAAGGAAACCGATTGGGAAGGGTAACTTCAAAGGTTCACACCACAAGAGTGTGGTTATAGGAGCTTATAGTTCCTATTGGTATATGGGTCACAGTCAGTTTCAATCACAAAAGAAATAGTTGTAGTTATTTTTCTGTGGTAATCAGAAATCAGAAATATTTATTGCATAACAGTCACCAATGGATTACCCATTAGATAATCACGAGATGGAATATCAGTAACTGATTTATGAGATAAGTAATACTGAGGTATTCGGATTACCTATATTTTTTTCCACGTTCCGACCAACCTTGGCAAAACTCCCAAACACACACCACGTCAGGAAGGCCAACGGATGCTTAATCAACTCGACGGATAACTTTGGGTATAAATAATAATACAACACGATTCACTGTTGCCTCCGCTTGGCCATTTTTATTAGGAGACTGGTCTCTGACCTCAGTTGGTAGTAAATCTACCTTCTGCGCCGTAGGTCGTGGGTTCAATCCCTACCGAGAACAAACATTTGTGTGGTGAACGCAGATATTTGTTTCTGTCTGGGTATTGCATTGAAAAAATATACTCAAAACAAGATCGAGATCATTTTCCGTAACAATTAAAATCCATAAACAATAGTAGGTAGGCAATAGGCATATAGAAATCTTAACATCATATTTGTATTTTAGGCTCTTGTAGTATTGAAAGCATAACCTCTCAATAACCGGCCATTTATCGGCGGAAATGATAAAGAAGACACGCAACATAGTAATCCTATTGCTCTACGATAAGTGCCAAATAGGTTATTAATCTTCGGTTGACTGCAACCAAAGCGTAGAATACCTTTGCCTCTTAGCTGAACATGGTTTATTGCCTGCTATTACCCTCCCAACCAGGAATAAAGCCTGTCTTGATCACATTTTTGTGAAATGCAAGAAAATCGCAGTTGGTATTGTTTGTGAAACCGATCTAACCGATCACAGTCTGGCTTTACTTGGATTATCACTTTCAAAACATAAACCTAACTATACAACCAAATGGAAAATAGCAAGAGACGTAGAATCCATCAAAGCTGAGCTTAAATTGGTAAACTGGGAGGCGGTTCTTGAAAGAAATGATGTCAACGAACAGGTTAGGATTTTTACAAATATTCTACATGGAATTATTGACAAACATACTCATAGGATACCTGTCAAGCGTAGCAACCGTATTCTAAAACCATGGATCACTCCTGGCTTAGTCCGTTGTATGCGCCATCGCGATCGTCTTCACTCTCGCTCTAAATGTAATCCTACCGACCTTGTACAGCAAACCATCTACACTCGCTATCGTAATTTCTGCAACGGCTTGCTACGGAAACTAAAAAGAGAATTTGAAAATAAAGAACTAGAATCAAACAGAAATAATCCAAAGCAACTATGGAGAACCATTAAAAGTATTTGTCACCTAACGTCGTCCAAAAGAGAACCACTAGAGCTTCTTAGTGCACACGGTAACAGCGATTCTAAACAAGCACTCAATTCCTGCAATGCTTATTTCTCCACCGTTGGCCAAACGCTGGCGCTCAATATTTTAAACAACCTACAGACAACAGAGGCCGCCCTTGCTAGCGAGGTAATGACCCAAGACTACTCTCTTCCTAACTCTTTCTTTATGCACCCAACAGATTTGAAAGAAGTTGATAAGCTTATTGTTAATCTACACTCCAACAAGGCCCCCGGCATAGACGGAATAACTAACCTACTCTTAAAACAAATAAAAGATGCCCTAGTCGTGCCTTTGGCCTTAATCTTTAACAAAAGTCTTTATACCGGCATTTTCCCTGAAGCTTGGAGGGTTGCCTCTGTCGTCCCCATACACAAAGCTGGTCCTAGAGACATTCCGGATAACTACCGCCCAATCTCGCTTCTTGGTGTCTTTGCCAAGCTATTAGAAAAACTAGTTAATAAACGTTTAGTACATTTTCTTGAGGCTCATAATATTCTGTCGGAAAGGCAATTTGGTTTCAGACAGGGTAAATCTACCGAAGGTGCTATGTCTCTTTTACTGTCTAAAGTAGTCTCTCACTTAGACCAAAATAAAAGCTGCGTGGGTGTGTTTTTGGACCTTGCCAAGGCCTTCGACACTGTTTCTGTTCCAATTCTGCTCAAAAAACTGGAAATGTGTGGAATAAGAGGAATTGCACTACACTGGTTTAAGAGCTACCTCACTGAACGGAAACAGTGTCTTAGCGTAAATGGAATTACTAGTACCTCTCAGCAAGTGGAGTTTGGTGTGCCTCAGGGCAGTATCCTGGGGCCTACACTCTTCATTTTGTACATAAATAGCATACACAACCTGAAACTCACAAACGCGGATATCGTATGCTATGCAGATGACACCGCGGTTGTCTTCCATGGCTCAGACTGGGATGATGCTGTATCACATGCGGAGCAGGGCATGAAACAAATTAATCTCTGGCTTTTGAGAAACCTTCTCACCCTTAACGCGCAAAAGACTAAATTCATCTGCTTTCACAAGACTCGGGCATCCTCGCCATCTCAATCTCTTTCTGCCATCCGACTCCACACATGTAGCAGCATAGTGCCATCTGACTGTTGCTGCGAACTGATATGTAGAACTAACTCTATTCGATATTTGGGAGTTTTGGTAGATCAAAACCTTAATTTTAGAGAACACATAAATAGCATGTCGGCTAAAACACGCAAATTCATTAACGTCATGCGTCTACTTAGGAACTCTGCAAGCTGGAATACATTAAAATCTACTTACTTAGCCCTTTGCCAATCTGTATTAACTTACTGCATTACTAGCTGGGGCAGTGCTGCGAAAACCATACTTATCCAGTTGGAAAGAGCCCAAAGATCAGTGCTAAAAACAATGTTAAATAGGCCTTTCAGATACCCAACAACCAACGTCTATAGTGAATCCGGTGTTCTCACCATACGTCAACTTTTTATTCTCAAAACATCTCTTTCGGTTCACAGGACCATACTCAATAGTAATTGCTATCATGATATGTTAACCCATAGAGTATTTAAAATTCAAACTAAGTCTGTAAATACCTCATTTGCCAAACGCTTTAGTCCCTTCGTTTCGAATTTTCTATACAATAAAATAGTAAAATGTTGTGATATAAAGCATTGTTGTATTTTCAAAGCTAAACGGATATTAGTAAATTGGCTTGGATCTCTCACCTATGACTACACCGAAAATCTGCTAGTGTCAATTACATAAACCTACTGCACTTTAAAAGATGTAAATTTGCTGTTATTATTTATAGTTAACACATACAATCTTATACTTTTATTGTCTCCCCTAAAACTAAAACAATCCTAACCGAGGATATTCACACCCCATTGTAATCGTATGGATACTCACGATACAGATTTTTTATCTAGTGTGGGTATCACAGGTAACTAGAACCTTATCCATCTCTCAGCAATTCAATATAATAATTTGTGAATACATTTATTTACTCAAGGAATCTTACAATTAAGCAATCATTTACAAAATGTACAAAAACACAAGAAGCGGTTGAGCTATCTGCAGACCGTTGCAAACGATCTAGAGATAGCTTAACTGATCTAGATCTAATTCAAGTAACAGACGCAAGCGTCCCCAAGACACGGTATTAATCTGTGCATTATGGTTTCACCTTGAACCTACCAAGATTTTGCAGCTGCCTGTATCGCCTGCCTACTTTTGAAAAACTTATAAGCCATGCCTTGGACTACTGTCATCTCTTAACCAGTGTTTAAATGTAATGTAAACAGTGATTCAAAATTAAAAATGTAAGTAGGTAGGTTATTAAACTTAAACTGTGAGTAGGTATGTCAATTTATGAGTATGTCGGCTAGTTTTAATAGTTGTAAAATAGTACACCTCTGTAAATTTGATATTGCTGCAAATAAACATTTTTCATTTTCAATGATAATCTTATTTTTCCATTAAAAAATAACTACGCTGAGAGCGCCACTAGACACAATCATTACCTAAACCTAGCATTGCGAGGGATATTAGTCGTTAACAAGAGAATAACAAATAAATTATTTAATATACCTACAACGTGTAACAGAATACCCCGTAATAGTTATTTGTTATACAACCAAGCCAAGCCAAACAACACACCAACAGCCAAGGAGTGGAACTCTTTACCGTCGTCAGTATTTCCGAAACATTACAACCTTGGAATTTTCAAGTCAAGAGTGAACAAGTGGGTAATAGCTAAGCGTGCTCCACCTTAGACTGCATTTTCACTTTCCATCAGGTGTGATGGCAGTCAAACGTTCAGCTATCAACAATAAAAAAAAAAAAAAAAAAAATACAAGAGTGCAAAGCTGCTTTTTAACCGCGTGCTCAATTTTGATGACTGAGCAAGCGTAGGATTCTAAAGTTTAACCACGAGCGTAGCGAGTGGTTTAGAAGTTAGAATCATAAGCGTTGGCGAAGGAATCAAAAGAGCACAAGGTGAAAAATCTTTGCACTAAAGTGCAACACGTAACTTTTCATCCCACCTCAGCGAGGAAATGACTAAAGCAAAAAAGAACATGGCGCGACTAAAAGTAACACACCAAGAAGGTTCCGTGTATGAGTAACAAATTTAAAAAGGTTGTATGATAAATTCGGCACCATGCAGGTAGAAGTAAATAGGTTTAATGGAATGGTGTTTTGAATTCACAAATACACCAAGAAGGTTACGAGTGCGAGTTTTTAACAAAATAAAAAAGGTTGTATGATAAGTTCGACACCATGGAGGTAGAAGTAAATAGGTTGTTTATTGACAAACTTATTGAACACGATATTCTAAATTTAAATTTACTTTATCCTCTAGCAGATAAAAACGGCTTTTCCAGTCAGAAATTAAACAGCAAAAACACACTTTCAGAGCTGGTGGGATGAAAAAAATATTAAAGCCAAAAATTTTGTCAACCTAAGCAGTCATGTTAGGGAACCTGATTCTCTACGTACCTATTTTACCTAATAATTGTATACTTTAATAGTTTTTCTATGTTTCATTCTTAGATGTTAGAATTAATTATAATATTGTTTTTCATCCCCACCAGCTCTGAAAGTGTGTTTTTGCAAAAGCCGACTGCAAAAGCCGTTTTTATCCGCTAGACTAGAGGATAAAGTAAATTTGAATTTAGTATATCGTGTTCACTAAGTTTGTGAATACACAACCTATTTACTTCTACCTCCATGGTGCCGAATTTATCATACAACCTTTTTTAATTTGTAAAAAAAACTCGCACTCGTAACCTTCTTGGTGTATTTGTGAATTCAAAACACTATTCAACCTATTTACTTCTACCTGCATTGTGTCGAATTTATCATAAAACCTTTTTTTAAACTTGTTAAAAACTCATACTCGGAACCTTCTTGGTGTGTTACTTTTAGTCGCACCATGTTATTTTTTGCATTTAGTCATTTCCTCGCTGAGGTGTGATGAAAAGTTACGTGTTGCACTCGAGTGCAAAGATTTTTCCCCTTGTGCTCTTTTGATTCATTGTTAAGGGTTAAACGAAGTGTTTCCAACAACAGACCTAAACAATTACCATGGAACAAGATTTAAAAGTGATGAACTGTTTACTTATAACAAAGAATTGCCTTCTTTGTTGTACAAATATCAAAAATAAATAAAAGTATTGTTTAGTCATAACATTGAACGCTTTGTTTGATTTTTATTAGGCGGTACAAAAGCCTTGCGCACATCTAAGTGTTAGAAAGTGGCGATCAGTGAAATACTGTCAAAATGACGGCGACATTTGACAGCGTTTCACTCATCGCCACCACAGAATGCTTAGATGTGCGTAGTGCGTAAGGCTTTACTTTGCGGAGAATTTCTTATTTCTGGATACTCGTGGATTTTTTCTTTGTTACGTCAAATCGCTTTGATTTAATTAATTGTTTTTACTGTAAAAAGAAAGGTTTTTACTGTAAAAAGAAAGGTCTAAGAGCTTTATGTTGGTAATTCCAAATTCAAGCCTTTTAATGAATATTTTCTATTCTTGAGTTTTGTAAATTCTAAGTTATGAAAGTACTACCGATATAAAATAACAAAATTAAATTGTCTTTGAACTTCCTTAGTCGATTGTAGCTTCTTAGGCACTAGCACTGGTGGCATGGTGGAAGCGGCCTCGCCTTCCGATCCTAAGGTCGATGGTTCAAATCCCAATGAGTTTTCTGACCAAAAATGTATGTGCATTATGCCAGTACTCTCAAACGGTGAAGTGAAAACATCGTTAGGAAACCGGCATCTCGTAGAACCTAAAAAGTTCAATAACACATTGTGTCAAGTGCCTAAGGAGCCTCTTTGAGGCGCACTTCAACTCCTTTCAGCACACTCGTTTGAAAGACCCAGTTACACTAACGAAGAAGAAGAGGGCATTGAAAACGTTTAGCTGTTACGGATTAATCGTTTCTATTGCTATATTTTTAACCGACTTCCAATCAAAAAGGAGGAGGTTCTCAAGCCGGTTTTTTTTTTTTATGTTTATTACCGCGTAACTTCGTCATTTGTGAGCCGATTTGAAAAATTATTTTTTTATTTGGAAGGTTATTTTTACGTCCAGATTGTCCCAAACAAATTTCATTAAAATCGGTTTAGCCGTTTGGCAATGGAGTCGGTTTCTCAAGTTTTTTAAACTTATAATTATTGAACACCTATTTATTTGACATCTATTTTGAGGAGATTGTCAACAAATTTTAGAGTTAGCAAAAAATTTTAGAGTGAAGAAATTTACATGTTAAATTTAGATTAACGCTCTCACATGAAAACCAATTATAAATCGATTTAATCATAATAGAACATCATTTTATTCTACATCGTTTAAAATTCTTACCTTCTAATGAAGATCATCGCCGTACGGTTGCCAGTCTATCGGTATTTTACAGGATACATTTCGGAGAGTGTGTGACGAAACTTCACGATTTAGTTCCCCCATCCCCATTCTATCATCGGACCACTATAGACGCACGGAAATGCGACATCCATACTTGGTTGATGTTCCAACTGTCCGTACCAAGCGCTTATTTGCTTCAACTTTTATGATGCGGACAGCCAAGGAGTGGAATTCCTTGCCGGCGTCTGTCTTTTCGATCACCTACAACTTGGACGTTTTCAAGTCAAGAGTGAATAGATATATAGCGTGCTACACCGTCGCATCATAACTTGACAGCAGGTGAGATTACGGTCACGATTACGGTGAGGCAAGCCAATAAATTGTAAAAAAAAAGATCTAATTGCAATTAAATAGTGTGATATTACTCCTGTTTACTTTACTAGAGCACACAGGTGGTTTAGTGGTAGTAGCCTAGCCTTCCGATACTACGGTCGCGGGTTGAAAACCAGTCGTGTACATCTGGATTTTTCTGTATGAAAAATGTATGGACACAATGGTAGTGCTCTCAAACGGTGATATAAAAACATTGTGAGGAAACTCGTGACTTAGTATTGGCCATGTCTTTTCTATCCTACTCCATCTAAAATCCTGTCCTAGGCTGGTGCCTATAGTGCTATAGTGGTCTATGCGTCTCGTAAGTAGTGACATGATAAATACTAGTTACCCTTGACGCATATAAACCATCACCAATAGATGCAGAGTCCTGTTTACTTTTTTTACTCCTTAAACCAATTAACTGTGTTCTAAGTATAATATAAATAATATATACTACCAAGACAAAAAACTCCTCACAAATACTTATACTCGTGTAACTATTTGATTTCATGCTTGCCGTAATCAATTTGCAAGCAACAACCGTAACAAAATGAAATTACATTATCGCACATGACTGATGTGTAGGTAGGTAAACTATACTTTATTTTACATACCTTTACGGTAAGTATACATTGTGAAACACCAGCCAGGGCGTGGGGTTTTATCTGTCAAGAATCACACACTTCGCACAGGCGCCCTAGTGCGACCCACTGCGGTCTGATCATTTCTTCTTGGAATAAAATAATAGACTAGTGACTAGAGTGTATCTTATACCTTTAAACGAGAAAATCTTGTATATATATATATATATTTAGGATCTCGGAAATGGCACCAACAATTTTCATGAAATTTAGTATACAGGGGTTTTTGGGGACGATAAATCGATCTAGCTAGGATTTATTTTTAGAAAATATCGGCGTTCGGAGTTAAGAACAAACAACTTTTTCATAATATCATTACTCCTAGCGCCATCTGTTGCTCAGAAGCAAAAACTAAGCTCTGTGAGAACCTGAGAACTCAAGGGTTATGTTTCACAGAGAACGCCATCTATTGTCGAGTTTTGGTACTAAAGGACTACGTAAACACAAGTTCCGAAAGTTTCTATCTCATTGCACTCGTGATTTTTTTTAAATAACCAGTTCTTTTTTTTTATTATTATGTAATATGTTAGTAAGATCGAAATAATTATTCATAAGTATGTAATCAAAAAAATACCTTTACTTTGTGGTTACTTACTGCTAGTAATCAATAATAACGCATATTTTGGAATTTCCCACTACACCGTCTAGCCCCAAATTAAGCAGAGCTTGTTCGATGGTAACCAGATAGCTGATATAATACTGACTGGTATTATGTCATGCTAAGTTTTTTAATTAAATACTTAGAATACAATATGACACTCAGACAGAGAACGAATACCTATTTATCTAATACTCCTTATACAAATATTAGTTTTCACAGAAACCACGCCCTCCAGAGCAGAAGATAGAGCCAGCTGTAAAGGCTTATCGTATAGTGCAGAGTTTACAATACCGCCAACGACTGCCACTCCTCTAGCTGCTGTTAACCCAAAAAATGTAATAAAAAAATACAAAATCTTTATTTAAAACAATATTACATGACAGTAACATAGTGTATTACCACTGTTGCCTGCGTTAGTTCACACAATACAACTACTAGAAGGTATTAAATAATAAACTAGTTTATAATTATGTACGACTAAATTAAATACTTATTAGACTTCTTACTGCATAATAATTAAATAGTAATACAAAAAATGAGATGGTTTCGAATGCGTCTCTGCCAAACGTTATGGCGTAGTCCCACCACTACGCACGGAGAGGCTACGCACGTATTGAGCTTCGCATTGTAAGAAAATGTTTGTGTTTGTGTCCAATGCAACCCACGGAGAGGCTACGCATGAATTGACGTCGTTGACACACGCGAGGCTTGATCGAATAGGCGGTTACATTGCTCAACGCTGTCGACGTCGACGACTGTGGGTCTACGTATCCACTGGAATACACAAATATACTCACAACTATGTACAGCTTGCTTATAGCAGCGCAGTTTGTTCGTGGATTGCAATGGCGCGTGCGTAGTCTCTCCGTGCGCCGTGCCACGCTATACATACTCTTCGTTAACTCCAGTGGAAACGTAGACTCACGTGCTAAGCTGCGCCGCGTGCACAGCGTGCACCGCGGTGGGCCCGTGCCCTTATACCAGTTTGCAAAATTGTTTGATTGTAGGGTATACAGGGTGTCCCATAAGTCAACGTCCAGCCGAAAACGGGCAATGGGCCAAGTCAAGCTATCAGAAAAATATAAAAAAAATAATTGTCATGTAACTTTCGAGTTATAAGTATTTAAAAAAAAACAGGAAAAACTGACACCTTGTGATGATCATTTAAGTCCTGTGACTACAAATATTAACTTTTTTCTGCAATGTAAGCATGAATAACCCTTCTGTAAATTACAAATTCAAAATTAAGCCTTATCTGCCTCAGTTTTTAATAAAATCTTAGAATTTTGGCCAACATTTCATTTCAGATAATTACATCACCCAACTTTAACCGACTATACCGCAAAAAAAATGTACTACACTATCACGGCACTGTACTACTTTAAAAGATATATCTATCCTTAAAGGTTTGCTGGAAGAGAACTCTTTTTAGGGTTAAGCTCGCCTTTGTACATGTCTTAACTTTACATTTTCTAAATGTTGTCTATGTGTGCAATAAAGAATAAAGAATAAAGATGGCGCATTTAGCCAGGATTTCAAAATGGTATGATATTTGCTAGAGTACTCCTTGGTTTTGGAAATAAAAAATGTTTTTGCAACTAAACCGGATTTCCAATCAATTTTATTCATTACATAAAATTTTTGTACCCTTTATTAAATCATGGACTTAAAATGCCTACGCTGCGTTTTTAAGTGACTCACAATTCACAGGTACAAGTAAATACCATTTCGACAATTTAAGTAAACAGATAGAGCCATCTTGTCGAAAGTGTAATAAACCATGGGTTTTCAAGTAATTTGTGAGTATTAGGTGAAAGTTTGAAATAAAATTCAGTCATAGGATTTCTTCAATCATGATTTTAATCTAAAGTTTGCCTTCGCCCGTCGCCGGTCTTATTACACGGTTATTTTTAAGAAAATGTAGAGCTTGCGTTACAGCTGAAGGCTTACAGTTTGAACATTTGCTGTAAATCGTTGATGTAGTTAAATTAAAATCACGATTGAAGAAATCCTATGATTGAATTTTATCGCCCGTTTCTGGCTGAACGTTGACTTATGGGCCACCCTGTATAGCGTAAACCTACAAATTTAGACGAATAACGTCGTGATTCGGTCAGGTTTTCACTTCTGTCGGTATTCCCGGAGTGCAGGCATGATGTTTTATAAACCATGAAGACAAGGCATTGAAAAAGAAGAAGAGGAAGATGAGACTAGCCTGGGTCGTGAGGATCGAATAAAAAAATCCTGATAGTTTTAAGACTCCGAACTCCGTGAAACAACTTTTCGCTCGCACATATTTTGACCTTTTGAAAGAAATAAAAATTATGATTTATCAAATATCTCGAGCAACCATCTTGTGGGCGATCCAATTGCACACAATTTAGCAAATAGTAATTTTGGTCCTATACACGTTTTCTTACTTGAAAGTTTACCCAAGTACAAAGGCCAACTCTAACTTTCTTTGCACACAAAATTATTGCTCGTGATTTTCCATTAATAAGTTTCGTTATATTTTTGTCTTTCAAATTATCAAAGTATTCGAGCGATAGGGTCAACAGCAGTTTGCCCCTTAACAGTTACTGTGGTAAGCCTCTAGCAATATTTACTGTTTGAAATGAATTTTTAAATAGTTACGTAATGAGTCACTCACAACATTTTACTTTATTTGGTACTTGGTTAACAACTGTGCATACCTTACACATCAGCTACCTACTTACATTGTTTCATTTTCCGTAACTGGTTATAAGATTTAACATGCACTTGTTTGGTATTTCGTAAGTAGATTATGAAGATAAGAAAATGTTATTTGTAGGTTGGTATTTTGCACAGAACTTATTTTATACTCAGTGGTCCAATTGAAGTCATAACATTGCGAGGTGTTTGGTTTTTATAGGAGGAACCGAGCTTTAAAAAAGATAAGGAGTATTATATATAATAACGGTCTCTTATCTTTAGCATCATTTGAATGGCCTCTCAGCTTAGTTGGTAGTAGCTCTGACGTAGGTCGTGGGTTCGATCCCTACCGAGAACAAATATTTTTGTCGTGAACGCAGATATTTGTTCTATGACTAGGTGTTATATTGTATTCTAACTATTTATTTAAAAATATATTAATTATATATAAGTATTATAATCAGCCATCTGTAGACCTACCACAAGCTCTGTCTGGCTCTGTTTCTGGCTCTGGTTTTGAGTCTGTGTGAGTGCTCACCAATGTATTATGCTGTGTGTGTGACGTATCGACTTAGGATTTATTTTGACAGAACTCACACAGACTCAACACCAGAGCCAGAGACAGAGCCAGACAGAGCTTGTGGTAGGCCTACTGGTTTCCATAGTACATGCTCTGCTAATTTGGGGTTACATAGTGTTGTGCGGGTTGTCCAAAATATTTATATTTATGTACTTATCTTTTTTTGTTTTCATTTTTCACCTACTAGTTTTTCTTATTTTTAGTACTTAAAATGTTCTTCATTGTAGGTGTAATAAATAAACGTTTTTTCTTTCTTCTATCTTTATTTGACCTTGTATAAAATAGTCAAAAGTCGTAGGTTGCAGGGTTGCATCTTTTTAAAATTCCAACCAGGGCTCTAACTTCGGCCGTGAATGAATCGCGCAAGTAATTTTAATACGATTGAATGCTACTGATACCACTCGCACCACCAGAATACCAAATTAGGATGACAAGGAAATGACAAGCATCTGACCTAGTCACGGAGGTGAGATGTGTATCAGTTCATTTTGACTAATGTCTGCGATGTAAAAATAGCATGAAATAAAATGTAAACGTAGCGGAACTTGTTCCACACTATTATTCCTAGATTATAACTTAATAAAAAAATATGTGTACGTGTAATAAGTGCACGAAAGGAGCCTCTTTGAGTCGTACTTAAAATCCTTTCACCACACATGGTTCGAAAGAATTAGTGACACGATAAGAAGAAGATTCTATCCACTGATACCGTGATGATTATAATTAAGTAACCAAACCCTTTCGAAAATCAATCCCTCTTTACCTTTTCATAGTTTTGATTCACGATTGTAATATGCGGGTACCCGATATTTTACGTAACCTTGCAAGAATGGTCTATGAATAAAAAGGTTCTGAAAATGGTCAGACAGACAGATGGACATAAATATAGACGGACAGAGTGAAGGTCTAAGGGTTCCTTGTAAGACCGAATGCTCAGCCCTTACCATTTTATTAAGGCCTCCTCTATTTCTGAATAAGATCGTGCGGGACGCCACAATCCGATTTAATTTTGTAGAGAAATAGTAGAAATTTAATGTTGTTGCATTATTAGTCTTGAGAACGGACGAAATTCTTTCTACCTTTGGCAACCTTTGAACTTTTTATGAATAATGATTTCAATTACGCACTTGATAAAATCCTTTGAGGCTTTACCGATTTGCTCCTTTAATAAGTACATGTTTACAAAAGCTTTCACTGTGAGTAAAAACATTGTCAAGAAAAGGTTTACGAAAAGTACCTAGCATTGTAATGGTATACAGGGTGTTACAAAACTACCCGTAAATTCGAAAGGAGGTTAAATGGGGCCTTATAACGAGTTTATTCACAATTTTTTTAAACCTTAGTAACGCTGTAAAACATACCCCAAGAAAATAACAAACAAAAATTTATGAAACCAAAATAGAAAAACTATTAAAGTAGACAATTATAACTAAAAAAGATGATAATTTCATGGAAAATAATCTACCTACCATGAGCTGTCTGGCTCTGTCTCTGGTTCTGGTTTTGAGTCCGTGTGAGTGTTGACGAAATAAATCCTACGTCAAAACGTCACACAGACAGTATAATGCACTGGTGAGCACTCACACAGACTCAAAACCAGAAACAGAGACAGAGCCAGACAGAGCTCATGGTAGGCCTACAGGAGGTTCTCTGACATAAAATTTTTGGCTTTGATAATTTTTACGGGGTATTTTGTAACACGTTGTATAGGTATTATATAATTGGAGCCATTACTGACGAGACCATATAAACCCGCGGCTTAATTCTCCTGGCACAGTAGATATCTCGTTTTTCTTTATTTACCATGGAGGCTTAAATACAAGGTTTATTTATCGATCGTATACCTTCTTTGAAGAGCTAGGAAGGTACCAATCACGTAGACCACGTCATCGCCGTATAGCTTTTAATATTGTAGAGATTTTGTTATTAATCTTTTCAAACAGCTGTTTGAGGTTAGGCAATGTTGGTTATGTTGACCGAAATGGATTGAACTAATGCCCACTTCACTTGGCACTGTTACCGTTATCTATGAATGTGTACGTACACTGATACCACACAATATGCTTTTGAATGGAAAATAAAAATGTTTTAAAAAAATGTTTTGAAAAAGCTGAGTCGGGGCCTATTTGGCATAGTTTCTATAATGTTATATGTTGTGAACGTCTACATCTATGTACCTATTATGTCAAATAAATGTATTTTATTTCTTTTTTCTTTCTTTCTTTTTTGGGTCTTAGGATCAATGGCGTTCAGACAGACCAATACTTAATTAATAGGTACTTAGTAGGTTCAAGGAGAAAAAGAGAGACACTGTCGTCTAGGTCCTAATATTATTAATATAGGCCCAATATTTATTTATTAGTGACGGGCGGAAACCGCCAAAAACTAAAGTTTCTTCAAGGTCGTTTGATCCGACACACACAAAATAAAAAAAACTGCCATTCCGTCATATTTTTTGTAGAAAAATATAAATATACTTATTAGTAATGTTTGAAAAATAAAACATTAAACGCCTAATACCTAAGGACTGATACCTAAGGAATTAGTTTACATTTAGCTATAAAAAAAGACATAAAATATAATGAACAAAAGCTCTTTACCAACCAATAGGTTTGCTTTTATTAATATACAAATTTACGGTCGTACGCACATTTTAACCGCCGATTTTGCTTTTCTTCGGTAAACCTATTAACACCAATCGCAAGGCTTTTAGGTTTATTTTTCGTTCTAAACAAACACAGTTTAATTGTTATTTTTCAATTCGTTAGTGACTTGGTTGGACCTTTCCAAAGTTCAAAGTCTAGTTCGCAGTTCACTGCCAGCTTGATTTACTAGAGTGCGCTGGTAGGTATTCGACATTTTTGAATCTATTCATTCGGGAACGCCGCTCCGTGACGTGATTGAATCCCAATATTCCCGAGATGCTCCGAATGCAACAACGCCAAACCAACGCCGTACTGAACTTTGCGAAATAGATTGAACTACTATACGTATAGGTACCTCTACATGCGTTGTTATGAGTGAAAATAATAAAATATGGAATGCATTTTAAGTCTTCTCCATTCACTAACTTTCCACGATCTTTGCAATGTCGTAGTACGTAGGGTCGTCCTAGGCTTCCTATTCCAGTACCACAAAGCTCTGTCTGGCTCAAAACCAGAGTCAGAGACAGATCTCTGGCTCTGGTTTTGAGTCTGTGTGAGTGCTCACCAGTGTGTTAATGCGTGTATGTGACGTTTCGACGTAGGATTAAAGGCCTGCGCACACCTAGTTCGCTGGCGGTAGCGATCAGTGAAACGCTGTCAAATATTCGCTGTCAAATCTCAAATCTGACAGCGATATTTGACAGTGTTTCACTGATCGCTACCGCCAGCGAACTAGGTGTGTTCGAGCCTTTATTTAAACAGCACTCACACATGACTCAAAACCAAAGCCAGAGCCAGAGCCAGACAGAGCTTATGGTAGGCCTACAGTTCATGGTTGCCATTCGAAATACGCCAATAAAATAAGATCTTCGTCGCATGAGACAGCGTGCGACCTCCACAGGCGCTGATTGATAAAATTAATTTGAGTACTGGTAGTACAACGTACCTAATACGGTTGAAATGAAATGAAATGAAAATGAAATGAAATGAAATGAAATGAAAATGAATTTATTTGCAACACATCAATATAATAAAAAATACAGTGAAAACATTCATATTAATAACTACCTAAGCATAACATAATAAATACACACCTACAAACTATAACTAGCAACAACAAAATAAATCAAACAAAATAAAACAAAATTAAAAGAAAGTCGTAGGTAGAAATATTATTTACAATAAATTATAGTTTCAAAAACTAAAAAAAACGCTTTTATAACTAATTGAACTAAAAAGTTAAAAATAAAACTGTAATAATAAATTGAAAAATTTATATTATTGTACAAAAAGCGTGGGGTGCTTTTTATAATAACTTCAGATATAATAAACTATTGATAAAATATTTACAACAATCAAAATCAAGCACCCCACGCTTTTTTTGTACAATAATATAAAATTTTCAATTGATTATACAGTTTTATTTTTAACTTTTTAGTTCAATTAGTTATAAAAGCGTTTTTTTTAGTTTTTGAAACTATAATTTATTTTTCACTTTTTAGTTTTTTTTTTTTCATTTTTTTTTATTTTTTTTTTCATATTATTGCATTGTCATCGACCTTTGACAGGTGTGCAAAGTTTGAATCAAATCTGATCATTCAAAGTAGGACAAAATCGAGCTCAAAGAGGTCGGTTACATACATACATACATACATACATACAGGTGAAGCTAATAAAAGCGTTATAAAAAGTGCTGCAAATGGGACCATAGCTCAGCATGATGCAGGCTGGCAACAACCTACGCTGGTCTTCCGCTAGGTCCTATTTAAAAAACCTACCGTAAGCGGACGTGAAAACTAAATACTTACTATAAAATACACATAATAATCAAAAAGTAAATACAATAAAAAAGGAAAATTTAAAAGGCATTCTACAACTAAAAACAAACATAATGCACCACATAACTCACATAAGACCTAATAGTAAGTTAACAGTAAAAACAAAAAACATCATAAAAATCCAACTGTAAGAAAAAAAAAAATAATATTATATAAAAAATACGTAATTATATAGCGCTTGTATCGTGTAAAAGAGTTTCCTGCTTTTTTTGCCAGTCTAATAAATATAACTTAAGTTTTTTTCTGAACCCGTTTATACTCTGCAGGTTCCTGATCGGTGGGGGAATGTTGTTCCAACACTTCGATGCAGCGTAGCGGAAACTACCTCTAAAAGCAGTCGTTCTGTGCCGCTGTGTTGAGAGCTGCATCGAGCATTGGCGACGTTCGCAGGACCTGTTAAATGATAACTTCGCGATCTTCTCGTAGAGATACTTGGGCGCGTTGTGCTTCATCACTCCAAACAATAGGCATGCTAAGTGAAGCTTGTGTCGATGCCTTATTTTCAAGATTGAGTGAGCATTTAAAAATGGGCTTACATGACCCCTAAAAGGAACATTAAAGCAAAAACGCGCACAAGCATTCTGTACTCGTTGCAAAAGTTTCTGCGTCTTGGCTAATAGGCGCGGCCCGAAAACAACATCAGTGTAGTTTAGTTTAGATAGGAAACATAGGAAATGTATTTATTTTCAGACAGTTAATAAAAGGAAATGTTTTTTTTTGCTTTTTATCTAAATTACAAAAACTAACTAAGGTATTTTTTTGTGTTGACAGTACAAGGTTTTTTCTGGTGTAATCTGGAGGCGAGAAGGCTTTGACCGCGACTGTTCAATACCGTTAATGGGAAAAGGGCTTTGCCCTCTTAATAACGCAGAGCTCAGGTATATTTGTGTGACTGATAACAGTCAACTAATGACGGGAGATTACGTTTATCTATATGATACAACTAAAATACTACCTTTCATAGGGAATAATCAAGTGGAAAGTTTTTGGTAAAAGCTGTATCATGTTCATTGCTTCTATTATTTACTAAAGTAAGTATTTAGGTATACTGCGTTGGAGTTTTGTTAGTTTTTACTTTCGCTTCGCGGTTTACTTCGTAAAACGATTAACCATTGTTTGGCAGAGTACCAACTACTGCAAACCCTCGCATTCAGCTTGTACTTTCAATTCACTCATTTATGAATGTGATTGGAGATTGTATAATCAGCATTTTCAGATTTAATGATCTGTGGAATAGCGCGATATTTGAAATTCAAATGAATTTTATTCGAAAGCCGATTCAATTCGATTATATATTTTAATTTCAAATTCAGTCATTTGTCTATAAAAGTTTTTTTTTTTTGTGAAATTGTGGTAGATTTGGCGCCTTGGGTAAATTGAAAATTCGGGCACAATTTTCGAATAGCGAGTTCCTTTGTGTAGTTACCGCTGCAAAAACAACACGAAGCACGGGCCTAACATTGCTTGCATAAACACAGTCCATTATTGGTATAAATGTTTTAAATCTGGAAATTTTGAATTGACGAGCCTCGCGGTTGGCCGGTAACCATTGTTGGACAACGAATAATTTTTATGTTATTTATAGTAGAAAAAGCAGAGTGCTGGTGGCCTAGTGGTAGCGGCCCTGTCTTCCGATCCTAAGGTCGTGGGTTCGAATCCAGTCGTGTACCAATGAGTTTTTCTGCCCAAAAATTTATGTACACTATGCCAGTGCTCTCAAACGGTGAAGGAAAACATCGTGAGAAAACCGGCATATCGTAGAACATAAAAAGTTCGAAAATATGTGTCAAGTGCACGAAAGGAGCCTCTTCGAGGCGCACTTAAATCCTTTCACCACACTTGGTTCGAAAGAGTCAGTGACACGATAAGAAGAAGAAGTAGAAAATAATGTTCATAACTACGTAATAAAAAATTTGTAATATATTTGCGTAATTTCTTCTGAGCACGAGGTCAAGGAAACAAATAGAGTGGCAGACAACAAAATAAGACCTCAAACTTTAACCTGGGGGGCTACCATAAAGGACATATGTCTCTGGACATATGTCTGGAGCTGGTGTGTGAGTGCTGACCACAGTGTATTACACTGTGTGTGTGAAGTTTTGACGTAGGATTTAACCTTTTCGTCGCGTCAGATGAATAAGAAAACCAGCGCCACAGTTGCCTTTTATTTTTATTTCATATTTGCATCACTATTTGCCTCAGATGATGATAAGGTTATACGCAAATTGCATTAAGGGCTATATTCATTGCAGATATTGCTTGGCAAAGTTAGCTAGCTTGATGAAAAACATCTTTGTGACCTTGTTTGCCAGAGATTGAGGTCCTATGCTGACAATTTGATAATTTTAACAATGGTTTATGATTAATGTTACGCTGAAAACAGTTTTCATTATAGCTTACAACGATTTTTCATAAAAATAGTACTAATAAATATTGTTTGCCATGAAGCACCGATGGTCTAGTAGAAGTGACCTTGCCTTCTCAACACACGCGGGTCAGTAGGCCTACCACAAGCTTTGTCCGGCTCTGTCTCTGGCTCTGGTTTTGAGTCAGTGTGATTGCTCACTAGTGTATTGTACCGTGTGTGTGACGTTTCGACGTAGGATTTATTTAGTTTACACTCACACAGTGTGGTGTCTTTTTAGTTGTGAAAATTACTCGATAACTAAACACGTGCTTGTACGAAAGTAAAGTTATACCTTTTATGAAGCTGAAAAAACTAGTTTAGAATGCAGCTAGAGTTATGTCCTTTTGGAATGTTATGAATCAAAATGGTATAACTTCACTTATGTTGTTTTTGGCAGAGGCACGTTCTTGGGTTAACAGTCTTGTTTTTGAATTTCGAACACAATATCTTATAGACACGTGTGTATGTGTGTTTTTTGTAAACCATATGTTTACATTCGGTGACGTCATGTAAACCATACCTACTGTGTTCACGTTTGTGACATCAAATCTTGCCACATTTTTCGCGAAATTGGACACTTTTTTATCAGATTTCTGGAAAATTACTAAAATTTTCAGGAATTTCATGCATATTTAGTTTATAGTTGGTTTTAACTGCATGTGCGTTACTGTGGTACCAAATGTTTGTTCGTCGTTAGTAATTGTTTTAGCTATTGTTAACTATAGTTTACTCTATTTTTCTGAACAACTATGTTTTTTAAATACTAGATGATGTTATTTTATCTTGGTGTCATTGAAAGTCAAGAGAACGCTTATTCATAAGTAAGAAATTAAACTTTCAAATGCGTTTAAAATTGACGAATGTTGTATACTAATATGCGATAGATTTATCGCAAAGCACTTACACGGCAGCACCGTTACTTGACAACCATAATTTTAACCTGGCGGAGATAAACTCGCAAAAAGGCACATCGGAATTGCGGTGGGTCGTTATGATCCAACTGACGTAATCATATCCATATTTCTATATGGATGCAGTTGTGTCAGTAATTATGTGATTTACTTATTTAGTCACATGAGGTGAGGAATATTATGCGAGTGTGTTTTTGAGAGTTCTATTGATAGGCACTACTTATTTTATCAGCCACAAGCTAGGACCGCAAGGCAGGGTTTCACAGGAGAACCCTCAAATGTGCGTGAGTATGTGCATTTTGATAGGTATTATGCGAGTGCAGGTGCAGGCAGCAGCCAAATACTGCCCCGCTGAGTCTTAGGGACCCTTGTAGATCTACGCCAGGTTAAAAAAAAAATACCAGGATGACATTCGAAAACCTCTTCTAGCATTATGCAGTTCGTGTCATCTTCAAATTATTAAAATACGAATTCTAGTTAAATGTACCAATATTTAAACTTAGGCAAATACCTTGCAACGTATTCAATTGCTGAATGAAGTAAAAACAATATTTTATGGATTCATTGATTATTATTTGTGTAGAAACAAAAAACCGTAAGTTACCGTAAAATATGTGTTTATTAATATTACATAGTTTCTGAACGTCGCTTGAACTTGCAAATTGATGGGGAATAATATCACCATAGATAAGCAAGATTTTACAAATATCAGCAATTTGCTGTACTTTTGTATTGGCCCGTTTACCCATAGGGATTGCAATAATGTATTCAAATATACACAAATATACGGTCTTCTTCTTCTTCAATTATTTCTAATGTTAGAATTATGAAATAATTCTAACATTAGAAATAATTGAAGAATCAATTGGCGCCAATGGAGCTTGAGGGACTTAAAAGACTTTCACCGCAGGTAAACACTGTGCTTTTCATTACGAATACAAGGAAAGTAAAAATAAAAACATGAAAGAAAAATTAGTGAAAATGAAGATTGAATTGCCGCCTTCCCGGTTTTTTTTTTCTTTTTCTCTGGCGGGCCTTCGGTTTCGGCTCGCCAGCATTATTCAGCCATTATTTTCATTTTCATAATTAAAAAAATGGTAAATTGTTTTCTCAAATCTGTGTTATTTTAAATAAATAGTTGAAGCTATATATTAATCAAGTAATTTCGATGATATATTATTTATTTAATACTATCTTAATGTTATTTAAATTAATATTTTACATTGCGCTCTAATTAGACTATTTAAACTTCTTACCGTTGTAATGGGTTTCCAACCTACTTGCTGAATAAAAAGTTGGAATTTGGTTCAACAACCTCCTTGCAGTTAGAAAGACTTTAGAAAGTTGAAACATGGTTGAATAAAATAGAACTTGTTTTTTTTTTTATAATTTGACAGCTGTCAGTAAACAATAATTTTTGGGGGTACTTTGAACTGAAATTCAAAAAACTTTTTTTCGACAAACCCATACGTGTGGGGTAGGTTAATAGTTTTTTTATAGTTTTTTCCCTATGAATAGGTCTTCAAAAATGATGATGATGTTTCTTATATTGTTTTTTTCTAAACTTAATAGTTTTTGCGAGAGACACTTCCAAAGTGATGAAATGTTGGTAACCCCTCTAACTTCTAAAATAATTAAGAGAATGATAAAAACTAAAAAAAATATATATTACTATGCAAACTTCCAACGATATTTGGTTTGAACGAGATCTAGTAAGTAGTTTTTTTTATACGTCATAAATCGTAAACCGCAATTTACCTTTCGACAAACAACAATAATTTTTATATTATGTTACTTGTTGCTACGGAACCCTTCATGGGCGAGTCCAACTCGCACTTGGCCACTTTTTTTTATAGGTAAAAAAAACTAAATAAACCTTAAAACCTTTCCGTCTGCTCAACCCGAGGATAATTTTACTTTGAAGTTTATTTGATTATTATGTACGCTTATAATTTTTTTGAATTTATATACATAATTGCACTTATAATAAATAAAGTATTCAATCATGTATTTATAAGTTGCAACTTTTACAACCCTACATTGTCAACTTAAAATGTCACATTACGTCACTCATGTCCTTTAGTCAACCCGGTTGGTATTGTTTTGATTGTAGTAATTTTGATTTTACAAAAATTTTCTGAAAAACAGCCGCATTATAATGAACAATTCCTTGTCCCTACAGCGTTGTTAATAGGTACCTACTAGAACACGGCCTTCTTAAACTGGGCATCGCATCATTGTCCCATACAGGGGCGACGTGGAAATATTTTCTCGATAATCTGGAACTAGGACTGGGTTAGAAACCCTTTCCAGTCGACAGCACCATCAACCCTGGAACCTTGGAAGAAGGACATTTCGTAAAGTTGTCCTGTGACTCCAGCCTAATTTTTCAACATAACGGTTCAATTTTTTACAATCTAATATTCAAACAAACCGTTTGTGTTTTGCTTAGTTTCTCATGAATATCGTTCCATCAGCAATGCAGGATTAAAGGTTTTATTACAATTTTCGATTTCTTACTTGTGCGAAGCAGGCTTTTATGCAAGGACAGGTCAGGCAAGTATTAAGAAGAAGAGTAAGAGATTCATTGCATTTAGTGCCCATGGGACTTGGCAACTTTGCCTCATTAAAAAAAACTCTTTTTTTCCTTTATGTACTTATGTGATTATAAAAATAATTAATCATTTATTTTCAGACATCACACCCCACATTAATAAGATAACTTACTAGGTACCTTTAGTAAAAACAATAGTAGCTTATTATCACAAGAGCACAGTTATATCAATCTTGGGCGTGAAGTGGTCTCTAGCTAGTATAGATAGATAGATAGATAGATAACTCTTTATTGATTTCCATGACCAACTAGGTAAGTACGATATAGTATAGCACAAGCGCAGTATAGACGAAGATGTAGCGAGGAATACAAGCACTGCTGGATTAAAGGTTCTATTACCATTTGCGACTTCTTTACTTGTGCGAAGCTAGCACATTTTTCTCTTAGGCAGCCAGCAAACACTACAATAAAGATTTCTTTCCATTCTTATGCTTTTTTGTTGGTATTGGTTTTTCGTTGGTATAAAAAATGTACCTTTAAGCGATAGTAGATTGTATCACAGTTTTATTTTACGTTGATCTTAGGCGTGAAGTGTAGGAACTCTAGCTATTATAAATAGATAACTCTTTATTAATTACCAAGACACACTAGATTAGTACGATACATTAAAGCAAAAGTGCAGTTTAGTCGGAGACGTAGCGAGGAGTTCAATATGCACGTAGTCTGCCTTCGGAGCCATGCTTCCTTTTACTTTGCAATGAAAGTTGCGATGATCTTGGCAGCAACAGAGGATCTACACCGGTTTAAACCCTGACATCTTTGTGATCAGGCATCGCATTATCTTCCTGAAAATTTAGTAAACTGTTACGGTCTATGGACAATCGGTGTTTGGGCAGGTTAGCTCAAACGGCTCACGCCACGCATCACTTCTTTCTCATAATATCTGTCCATTTTGGACCGAAATGTGAGCTCGTTTGTCGTTGCTTGCTACTCGTACATTGCTAGTACTTAACTTCCTCAATCTAAGTACCATAGGTAGTACCTACCTACCTGCTCATCAAGCAAGGCGCCTCACTTTTAGTGAAAGAATTAAAACGTAACCCACAATAGGTAATACTATGTAGAGTAGAGAGGAGGCTAGAAATAAATAATAACGAGACATTCATCAAGACAACTCAACAGCAGTAGCTCATGAAAAAAAATCCTGGATGACAAATGAAATGAGTCGAGCAAAATGAGTAAGGCCCGTATTCCGAAACAGCGCTTGAGTCTGAGTCGAGCCTCAAGCATAGATTTTATGACAGTTCTCCATTGAAAAGTGTCAAAAATCTGTGCTTGAGGCTCGACTCAGACCTAAGCACTGTTTCAGAATACGGGCCTTAGACTCTTCTTCCTCTTAATGAATGGCATCTGTCCTTTTCGGATCAATTTTGCCAGTGTCGAGTAGTTTAATGAGATGAGAATGATAATATATTACATAGATAAAATACTTTTCTGGAAGAAAGAAACCAAGAAGAAACGAAAACCGAACCGTTAGCATGTGTATAATTTAGGTATATTTGAGTATTCTAGATAGTTCTGGATGACTACCTATTCTAAATAATTTCAAAGTCTTCGAACTAAATTTGATTATTCCAGACCATTCCAGAACCTTATAGAACATTGTAGAGCGTCTATGAGCATTCTATTCTCGTCAAAGACAAGAATTTTCAGAAAAATCCCTAAGTTATAGAAAAAGATAGACATAGAGAAGTCCCTACGTGTTAGAAGAGGATATACATAGATTTCTAAACTTTTGCCCCTTAATTTACAATAACACCTAAATAATTGAATATAAACTATCCTATCTTTTAAGTTGGACCATATTATAGACGCTTACAAAATTTGATGAAAATCCGTTCAGTAGTTTCGGAGTTATCGCGTTCTAAATTAGGACAGGAATTTTTTATATATATACTAGCTGCCTGTCCCGGCTTCGCACGGGTGGACATTATCACATAAATATAGCCTATGTTACTCAAGGTGAACCTACGTCCAGCAATGGACTGATATCAATTGATGATGATGATTAAAGAACATTCTATAACGTTTAGGAACACTATTTTCTAGAACATTTTGTCCAAATCTAGAATTCAGAACCGTTTGCATGGGTATATTTGAGTATTCTAGATAACTCTGGATTACTAACGTTTGGGTGCATTCCGGATGCTAACCGACTTTAAATTTGATTATTCCAGATCATTCTAGAGCGTCTATGTGCATTCTGTTCTCGTCAAAGTCGAGAATTTTCTGAAAAATCCCTAAGCGATAGAAAGGGAAACATAGATTTCGAAACTTTTGCCCCTTATAAATTAATAACACCTAAATATTGAATATAAACTATCCTATCTTTTAAGTCCGACCATATTAAAGGCAGTTGCAAAATTTTATCGAAATCCGTTCAGTAGTTTCGGAGTTTATCGCGTTCCAAATTGTGACACGAAAGATTTATATATATAGATAGATATAGATAGATTTAGTAACAACATTGCACCCATGCGAAACCGGGGCGGGTCGGTAGTTTTTCCAACATTGGTTTTCCTGACACCCATAAAAAGTGACAATTTCTATTTTATTGACAGGTCATTGACGGCCTGTGCCTCAAAACAACAATAATATAGTCGGTCCAAGCTATCTCTGCAAATTATTTTCACTGGTATTCCCAAAAACATTTGTGTATTATTTTTATCAGTTACTTTGATGGTTTAGATTTTAGAAGCTGTCAGATTGATTGCACTGCGGATGTTTTTCTAAAAATATAAATTTTTACGATGTATAAACCAATAAAAGGTGAAGGTGAGGTGGTGCTGAACATATAATAATATAATCAAAACGAGGTTGTCCTCAAACAAAAACGACAGTATTTACAAGAAATCGAAGAGTTGAATGGAGTTCACGGTAGATCAAATCATTTTGATACTTTGTCATGTGATTTGTTGATTTTTGTCCATAAATTATTATAATATAATAATAATAATAAACCACTATCTTATAGTGGTTTTGATGCCAAATATGGGCCCCAACCAAAACAAACCACCAGAGTTTAAAAGTCTGTCAACTTGGAATAAAAAGAAGCATCCTAAACGTGAAACTAAAGGACTAAAAAAGACTTACACACATTGGAAACTTAACTATAGTCAAGAATTTCACTGCCAAAATCCGAAGGCTGAAGTGGCTAGACAGATTACATGATGAGATCCCGAAGAAGTAGATGGGCTTATGACTGTACAGTTGGTACCAACGAGGAGGAAAACGCTACAGAGAGTGGCAGCTAATGCGATGGAAAGATGAGCTCCCGGAGTGGCGCAGATCAGGTTTGGGCCGCACTAAATGGCAAACCCTGGTACTGCCACGCTGTGCCGGTGTCATATTAGAACAAACTTTTGCTTAGTAATATTTAGTAAGTGGGATTAGTATAAGTTAAGTTAAGCAATGCTGTTTTTTTTAAAGACAGTAAAATAAAGGTTTATTTTATTTATTTTATGTTATAAATCGTCCGTGACATTACTCGCCTCTAGGCCCGGCAGAATACCAGTGTTGCACTGAGTGGGGTGACCTACACAGTGCAACAAATACTGAGCCGGGGCCTAATTGACCTCTAATATTGTTACCCATTTATAAGTAATACTGTAGGTATGACACCTGCCTACCTGCCTATAATGATTATTTTCTTTTTTATAATTTTTCATGTGTTTTGAAGTGAAAACTTCTTTAGCGGCGTTGAGCACTTTCTGTAATGGGTATAAAATCTTAAACTCGCGTCAGCGCGTCAGCGCGTCAGGATCACGTGACCTGATCGAAAAAGCGTAAGACGGATGGAGAGGACGTTGCCGTTCCGCTCGACTGACCGCGCCGTACCCGGTGTGCGACGTTGCCGCTTCGCTCGCCGGCCGGCACTGTTGCTACGATGGGGGCGGGGCGGCGCGTGCGGTTCGTGCATCTATTAATGATAAAAGTGATGAAGAAATAGCGAAAGAAAATGAGTGAGAACTTTATAAATATACTAGATGAAAATTTAATAAGTTTTAATACGAGCGGCAAGTTTTCACTTCTGCCGGCACTCCCGGAGTGCAACCCGTCTTTTTTTTTTTTTTTAAGTAGGTAGGTATTCCTGTGTCCTGTATGCTAATAGGTCAATAAAATGCTTTTCTTTCTTTCTTTCTTCCTTTATATACAGGGTGTAATCGTTAAGTGTGCACAGGCGATTATTCCGTAACTATTGCAGATATCAAAAAACTTTAAACTGATATCGAAAGTACTTTACCTAATGAGTAAAATGACATTAATAACTTTTTAAAAATAAAACGAGAAATATCCAAAAAAAATACATTAATCACTCCCATACATTTAGTATGAGATAGTAGAAAGGTTTTAGTTTCCTTATTTTAAGTGGAATAGTACCTACTCATTTTACCCTTGTCATTTTATAATTATGTACGATATGAAGGTATTAATGAATTTCAAGTAGATACACGTGTAGATTAATTATCTTACCACTTCAAATTTATAATAAACCTTGTTTCAATATTGTATTGATTTGAACTAGCTGAAAAGCAACATACTAAATAAAAACAAAAAGAAAGATACTCTTTGGTGTTTGTTCTAAATTCAAATTCTTCATCGCGGGTTCTCGTTCCCGCCAATTTATTGTATTTTTCAATTTGCGTTAATAATCGTGATTGTTGCATTTATTGATTGAAAAATGGCATATTCCAATACAGAAAAGAGGGACATGTTAAAAATGTACTACAAACATGATTGTAACAATAGGGCGGCCATTATCGCCTGCAGAAGAGAGTACCCAGATAGAGAAGTTCCTTCTGGTACGTATTTACGTAAGTTGGATAACAATTTGATAAATTATGGATCTTTTAACAGAAAAAAAGGTTCGAGAACAAGAGCTCCGGAATTTGATAATGACTTAGATAACAATATTATTAACTACGTAGTAGATAATCCACAAGAATCAACGCGTTCAGTGGCCCGATCATTTCCAGTGTCCCACAATTATGTACACAAGTTATTAAAAAAACACAACTTCAAAGCATTTAAGATAAAACCTACTCAAACGCTGCATAATGATGATCCTGCTCGTTGGCTGGTCTATTGCAATTGGCTAGTCAATAATTATGTCAATGTAAGGTCAATTTTATGGACCGATGAAAGTAATGTTTCAAACTGCGGCATTTACAATAGAAAAAACTCGCATTATTGGTCAATTGACAATCCTCGCTTAACTACTGAAGTTAGAGCTCAGGTGCGATTCTCAATTAATGTGTGGTGTGGTATTCTTGGAGATCGGATCATTGGGCCATATTTTTACAGTGGAACCTTAAATGGACAGAGATATTTCTCCTTTGTACAAAACGATATGCCAAGTCTCTTAGAACCAATTCCAGACGATGAAAGAAGGTCGATAAATTTTCAACAAGATGGAGCACCTGCACATAATACAAATGTTGTAATGAATTTCTTACGAAACAATTATAATGGCTTAATAGCCAATAATAGTGCAACCCCTTGGCCTGCCAGATCCCCGGATCTCACGCCTTGTGATTTCTTCCTATGGGGATTTGTCAAAGACCACGTGTACGCTGAGAGAGTACACAGCCTAGAAGAGTTACAGAATCGTGTACGTCGTGCAATTGCTTTAATTACTCCGCAAATGTTAAGGAAAGTTCATTTAGAAACTATAAATAGAGCTCGTCATTGTATTGCACAAGGAGGACATCACTTCGAACATATGCTTTGAACACAAAATTTTGTACTTACTAAGAAATAAAATGTATGAGAGTGATTAATGTAATTTTTTTGGATATTTCTCGTTTTATTTTTAAAAAGTTATTAATGTCATTTTACTCATTAGGTAAAGTACTTTCGATATCAGTTTAAAGTTTTTTGATATCTGCAATAGTTACGGAATAATCGCCTGTGCACACTTAACGATTACACCCTGTATAGCCGTCTGGCAGTTCTGTATCAAATTCGGCACTGCATCACGAAGATGTAAAAATAGAAAAATTTCAAGTGCTTATGAGGGCCATTTGAGATTTTGATATTTTACTGATTGGCTGATTGGAGTGAACAAATATGGATAAATTATTTCTGTTAATATTCAACAATAATATAGTCATGTAAGTACAAAGTACTGTAGGTAAAGGTAACACAGCGAAAAAAGGAATATCAAAGAAAAAGATGTTTACTAGTGTCAACTTTTGACTTGTGAAAGATTTTTTTGCCGAAGTTTCTATTGTGGGGGCCCTCCGTTTGTCCTGTTTGCCTTGGGTGCTTACCCCGTTTGCCCTCCCTTAAATCCAGCCCTGGGTGTTTATAAATATAAATGTTTGAATGCCACAGTTTTTCGAAAAATGCAAACTTATCTTGGACGAACTATACTCGTACAAGCTATAGATAAAATATTGAACTTATCTAAAGTTTTTCCAAGGCTTAGGACGACAACAGCAGTCGGGTTTGGTCATTGGTATTCCGAATTCCGTTAACCGATCCGGCGACTCGAAGGCGTCGAAACCATACAACACAGCAGTGCTGTCCTGCCCCCACAGAATACAGTAGAAGGGCGATCATGTGCTGTTTGTATGGGAGCTGATATCGCTGATTTTACATTTCCACTATTATATTTAAAATATCATTATTTTTAAAATATCAAATATGAGGATTCTAAGAAAAAGGAAGAAAGAATGATGTTAAAAAGTTTTTCCATGTTTTATCTTGTCGCTTAACTTGTTCGGAAAGTAATTCATGCGCTGCGGAAAGGCATTTTTCACTTTACGACTCCCGAAAAAACTTTTGAATTTGTATGGAGAAATGGAGCATGTATGGACGGACCTATGTAATAATATTATGCTCATGTATTTTGACGACACTTTTCCGGCCACATGGCCGTTCAAACACATTCAAAACGTGTGTGTACTACCGGCCTAAAGGAGTGGACGTGGAATATCGAAAAAATCTTACATTTCCGAAAAAAAAGTCCCAGAAGTAGAAAAAGTTTGGTACACATCCAAAGACAATCATCTATGTATGTTAGTTAAATTACAAATGTGTGTACAAGTCTGCTAACCCACACATAAATACCTTCTTAGGTTTAAATGTGTGAGTCAAAGTATGAATGTGTGAGTCAGTTTGGTCTGGTTTACATAGCTCATGGTCAGGCTCCTGGACTAGCATTATTTAAGGCAAAGACAACCGTTGATGTACTTCTTGCTCGCACACGTTCGGAACATATTAAAACACTCAACTTATCGAAAGTCTTATGTGCCATCCAATTACAAAGTTTAGCAAACAAATAATTATGATCCAAACACGTGAAGTACACCGGCGGTTGTCTTCACCTTAAGCTATTTCTTATACATGTGCACGACAGGAAAAAGGCTTTTTGCATACGTACCTTACTATTTTCAGGGCACAAGAACAAAATTATTATCCTCTATATTCTTGCCGTGTCTTAAGCTCGTCTTTCTGTTTGTGGTTACCATTAGAGATCCTTTATCCCTAGTGGTTGTCGGGTCAGTTCTACAAATTCTTCAGGTACCTACCTACCCATTTACTTAACGCAAAACATCAGAGATTCTTACGCCCTTATGCCGAATACAACCTTGTCATAAAACACGGTTGTAATCTGCTGTGTGTGGATGCTACTTCTCGCTCGCACGTTTTGACCCTTTGAAAGATATAAAATCGCTGAACTTATTTATCTAAAATCGCTAGAAACTATCTTTTATGCAATCCGATTGCACACAGTTTTGCAATTTAGAGAAGAACATCGACGGTTGTCTTCGCCTTAATAGTTAGAACCGCTATAGATGTCCAGTAAATTTTCACAGATTTTGTATTTCTGTTGCCTATATCGACATAATGCTAAAAAACTGAATAAAATAAATAAGTAAGGTAATTTTTTTGCTGCTTTTATAGATAACTAGTGGCCGCCTGCGGCTTCGCTCGCCCCGATTCCGTTATGCCCCGTTCCCGTTACTCATATACGTTCTCTGTTACAAAATCTTTATAAATTGTAGCCTATGTTTTATTCTGGTGTATAATATAAGCTATATTATTGTAAAGTTTCATTGAAATCCATTCTGTAGTTTTTATGTGAAAGAGTTACAAATATCCATCCATCCATACTTATAAACTTTCGCATTTATAATATTAGTAGAATGGTACGGAACCCTTCGTGCCGACGACTTGAGTACTCACTACTCAGGCATAATTCAGGCAGTCTATTAAACGGCAGATTTTACTATTTGGTGGCCACATGATATAATAAAGCCTAAATCAGTACTTATAAAACATTTCCTTGACTTATACACCTAACCAGTTTATTTTTTATTGATCTAGCTAGAGTGTTTAGCACAAAGATTTTTACATCGTTCCAAAAGTTATGAGTTATGATCCTATACTCCGCTCATAACTAATATATACATATACTTATATAAATACATATGTATACATGAAACGTGTGTACAAAATGTGACCAGTACCTACTTGTCCTATGTTGTTTTGATACTGCATGGGCATCCTACTTTTGGGTCAATTTTGATTGAAACCTATGTTTGCTCTAATTTATGCTTTAATCATCATTGAATGTGTTCCGTTTCCATGAACATGGTATTCTAAAGGAACTCTAAAAATAGAACAAACAGTCCCATCATGCATACCAACAGCGCTCACATATTAGGTCACAATGAGGGAGGAAGAGCGAAAGTAGTCACGTATGCTTTGTTGTTTTAGAATAAATTAAACTGCTAATAATACTTCGGAACAATATTATGTAGGCTCTTTGATGTGTTAGTACATATTTGCATGACAAGAGTGACATGTTTTTCACCGTCTCTCAGAGAGGGAACGATGAAAAACATGAATTGAATTAGAACAGTAGGTCGATTCCGAGATTTTCAACACGAGTTTTACTTAACGAACGGCACAAATTGCTATCGTTGTCGAAGTTATTGACCTGGATACTCCATACAAATGAAGAACATTGGTTCTCGCAAAGTCAAACAGGGGCGCTAATCGCTTCCATACAAGACCCAGGTCGGTAACCTTTGTCGCTTTCGATATCGATAAGTGGAAGTGTGGAGCACTGGTGGTCTAGTGGTAGCGGCCCCATCTTCCGATCCTAAGATCGTGGGTTCATGTTACTGAATTTGAAATTATGTGCATTATGCCAGTATTCTCATGTGTTGAGTGCGCGAAAAGAAGCCTCTTTGATGCGAACTTAAAATCCTTTCACCACACTGAATCGAAAGAACCAGTGGTACGAAAATAAGAAGATAAGTAAATTTGCTGTTCGACAAGAAAATGAGGTTGAAATTCTCGGAATTGACCTACAGCAGGGCTACCACGAGCTCCATATGGTTATGGCTATGGCTGTCAAATTGTGTATAGATAGGCTGACCCACACATTCATTTTCTTCTTGGGTTTGAATGTGTTGACACTCTTGACACAATTTTGACAGCCATAACCATAACCATATGAAGCTCATGGTAGGCCAGCAGGGGTGTCTGTAAACTACATAATTGTATGGAGATGGGAGATGACAATAAACCGCTCTATAGACACTGTATTTACAGCATCTTCAAACATAACGTAAATAATTCAATACAGGTTCGTTTGCTTAGATATCCTTTGTAAATAACTGGATTTTGATATTCAACTCACATTGCATAATAAATATTGTGAACGAAAAACAGAGCGGAGCTTTTACTATGGGAACCAGATAACTGATATAATACTTATATTCTTTCTTTTTCATTGAGTATTAAAATTTTCTTTCATTCGTAATAATAAATAATAAAATACTTAGTACAACAAGTAAATAGGTTAAAACTCCAGGAATTTCCCGGGTACCATACAAATGAAGACGTTACCTCCACATGCCGTTTGATTTATTTTGTTCCGTGACCGAATTTAATATGAGCAATCCACCAATGCCGTCATTCATAGCCAAGGTGCAAATAAAAATTGCTTGAAGTGTTCCGAACCAATAGTGTGGTTTTAGGTTACAATACGCACAGTTTGTCAGTTTTTTTAGATCTTGTAAAATTCTCAAATAATGGTTCTTTGAATCAAGGTCTTTATTCAATACAAGCGGCCACCCGCGGCTTCGCTCGCCCCTTTCCCGTAAATTTTTCGGCATAAAAAGTATCCAATGTCCGGATCTTCTGGATTTAAGCTTCTTGAGTTATAGTACAAACTCGACTTTCTATACATATTATGATTAAAAATAAATCTATCCCACGGAAACATTACGGAAACCATATATTTTACCGGAGTAAAACAAAGACAATGTGCTTTTCCAAACCATAATCTATATCTGTGCCAAATTTCATCTAAATCCGTTCAGTCGTTCTGGAGTTATTGAGTAACAAAAATCCATCCATTTCACATTTATAATATAAGTGGGATAGATCCGTAATTCAAAGTATTCAAATTTGAAAATTATTAGGGCAGTAAGCTGTTTTCTGAGATCAAAAATGGTTGAGCATACCAATGAACCCCTAGGATCTGACTTTTTAAATCGTGTTATTTATCAATCTGTACAATTTAAAATTTTAATTTGTATATTCCGTAATATTTTAATTGTACCTACATATCTATAAGTTTGCATGCTATTCTTAGTTGACTATGGTAAGATCATACTTACATAAAACCCTGGTATCTGTATCCTCACCTATGTTCGCAATAAAGTTATTAGGATTATAATTATTATGACTTCTACGGTAACAATTTTTGTTTTTGATGTGCTTCCTCATTGTTTTTTCCCCATGAACTTATTAGCGATAACTATTCATCTTAGACATTTCTAGCTTTCAAAGCTATGAACCCTTACAGGTTTATAGCTGTAAGGGTCTCTTACGAGACGGATATCGGTGGTACCTACGGACGGGTAGACTAAGTATAGTTCCGTTTTTCTAAAACAGTATCGGAACGCTAAAACTCATCGATCATCGTATTCTGTGGATTCCGGCATGGTGTGAAGCTAATTTATCTACTGTGGTGTAAGTATATGCATAATACTGTTGACACATCGTCAAACGTGCCATTTAAAGACAGGAATTATATTTGTACCTTTAGATATAATCATTGAATACAAAAGAACGACTCTGTATGGTTAAAGAAGCAATCAATCTCTGTTGAACCATTTTGGAACAAGAACTCTAAGGTCTCCTATATACAAACTGTCCTATTAAATTTTTTTCGTTTGGTAGTTTTTTTTGTTCTTCGATTGTTCCGAATTTAAATTCCAAATTCATTATTCAGTTAAGTATTAGATCGTTTTTTGTTCCGAATTTAAATTCAAAATTTCTATTATTCAGTTACATTACATGATTACTTCAAGTCTAGGTGCCGAGGCTTCCGTCGACTCGGACCGATAGGTACTCGGACCGCAGTCCCACTCGCCGGAGTGATTTAATTTTAATATTTTTCTTCCGGCGACTCGGACCACAAACCACGTGACGTAAATTGTACAGTCGTCGTCAGAAACAGGTCTGACATAAATACGAAATGTTAAGTAGTAGTGTAATGTCAATTAAAAATATTATTTTTTTCCAATTTCACCCCGAACTGAGATCTCGTGATGCGATCCAAATATTTCGAAAAGCTAAGCACATAGGCAGATGGTAATCAGAAAAAAATGTGCCACCACCGCATTGTATTTTATCTACTTTGAGGAAGTATTTCTGTACAGATTCACTGTTTGGCCTTGCCTCTGACTAACCCGCACTAACTTTTTATGGTAAACAAGTTTAAACTTTGGCCAATTGATTGAAGTGTTCCGTTGACAGACCTAGGCTCCACCATCAGAACAGGTCGCTTTTATAACTTTATGACAACTCTGTACCTCCTTAATTGAATTCAAGAAAAAAAAAATAAGAAAAAGCAAACGAATTGACCGACCAGTAGCAAAAACTGATTGGCCTAGAAAAAAAGTAAAAACTGTTTTGGTCCAAACAAAGTTCTTTCATTTGTTTGAAATGTAACTTGACTTTTTTTGGTATTTATTTTTATTTTTGCACCCTTAAAAATCCCCATATCTTAATAACCCCTCATCCGATTTAACTAACATACTTACCAGTAAATTTCTCAAGTACAAGCTATCGACGTATCAAATTTCATGCAGATTGGATCAACGGTTCTAAAGTTATCTCGTTATATCGTCGGACAAACATACACAAATACATACATACATACGCACATAAAATACCAAATCGCCCAAGTTGTTTGTAAGATTCGTTCTTCTTTCTTCGTTCGCTTCGCTCACTCGATCAAAAAGTTATGACTATAAAATTAACTTAAATATAAACTTGCATCCTATAAATTTATTGATGATTTGTACCTACCTATCCTAGTCGTTGCGATAGTGACAGAATTGCCTTCAACCATGCAGGTAAGTTTGTAGCAAATCCTACCCCTCTCTAATCCCAGCCGGTTTCACCTGCTGATTTTAAGGTTAAGTCCCTTTGGTTTAATAATTAGTTTTTTTTTTTTTAATTATGTCTTCAATCAAAGAGTTTTATTCTTTACGTTTACTTTGTACACCTACTTTTTCCTTTGACTGTACTTCATTGCCTTGAACAATAGATTTTTTCGATCATTTCATAAGTGGCCCGAGTCGCCGGAAGAAAAATAATAAAATTAAATTACTCCGGCGAGTGGGACTGCGGTCCGAGTACCTACCGGTCCGAGTCGACGGAAGCCTCAACATTCAAACAAAGTAATCTTTTTTGACGTGATAACGTCTTATAAATCGATGGAGCCGGCTGCACGCACGAAAAAACATGACTCATGCGTCGTTACGTCGTTTTGTCGTTCCATTTACCTGAGCCCGAGCCCGGGTCGGGTAATGGGTAAGGGTAAATGAGGGTAAGGGTAAGGGTTCGGTCGGGTTCCGGGTCCGGGTCCGAGAGTTCGTGTCCGAGTCCGAGTCCGAGTCCGCGAGTCCGCGAGTCCGCGAGTCACAAATATTAATTAAAATTATTTTGAAAAATGCAACCATTCCATCAGTATTTTCTTATGACGTTATCACGTTCAACTATCGTCAGTAAACCGACTTTACAGACAACCGATTTTTTTTTTAGTTATGTTTTCTACCATACATAAATAAAATATATTTCACAATTTTACCATCCAATAACCCATATACGTATAGAAAGTTAGTAAGTAAGTCCATAAATTACTTAATAAGATCAATCAACTGGAATTACCTACTAAGAACCCATTTCTACATTATCTAATTAGCTAATTATTACAATTATTGTACCGATGCTGTACGTAATATTTAATGTATTTGTCAAAATTAATGCTTTCTACTTTTATTATTACTAGTATATCAAGAAGAACTTCAAACAAGTCCCTGAGCTTCTAAGACTTCTACTTGCCATTCAAAGACTTCAAAGTTTGAAGTCTGACGTCTAGGAATAGCAATCTTTTTGGGCTTCGCAAAGGATTGCCACATTAGGCTTTTCAAAAGGCGTTCATTAAAACGATTAATGGAAAATCGCACTTCAAGGCTATTAAGTTTGTACGGAAAATGCTTCAAAGCTTCAAGGATTTATTTGAAAAACAAGGTGAATCTAGGCGCTATTTCCACGCGGCCATGCCTTGAAGATAAGGAAACAGCGTTGGATAATCTTTCATAACAGTTAAAATTTACCTAAAGAAGCTATTCCAAATTTTAAGCTTCGTCACTGCTTAAAAGTAAGGCTGACGTAATATAGGCGAAAAGCTCTCTGAATCCACAATCTGTATACAGACTGATTTCGGAACCTTGCCTCGCGAACCACTTAAAAATCTAAATCTTGATTGTTCAGTAGTCTCGTGTTTGCCGGCTCGGGAAAATTAAATGTCTGTAGCTGCATATGCAAACGAAATTTATAATTCTCGCTCTGTTTTAAATGTACTTATTCAACGAATATTTATGGCATATTATACGACTGCCCTAAGAGCTCAGTTGGTAGTAGCTCTACCATCTGCGCTGGCGGTTCGGTCCCCACCGAGAACAAATAATTGTTTGGTGAACATAGATACATGTTCTTTGTCTGTGTGGTGTTATATTGTATTCTGTATTTATAAAAAAAAAAATATGTAAGTATTATATTATCAGTCTATGGTTCCTATAGTATAAGCTCTGCTTAATTTCGGGCTATACAGTGTTTTGTCCTCAATAGTATACTTATTTATTCTTACTTGATGATATCTTGCGACTTAAATAATCGTCATAAAAGTCATAAATCGTAAACCGCAATTTACCTTTCGACGAACTACAACTTTTATATTTTGTTACTTGTTGCTACGGAACCCTTCATGGGCGAGTCCGACTCGCAATTGGCTGCTTTTTGCTGCCAAGCTAGAAGCTTGAGCGAGAACTGTCAGCTGAATGACAGTTTGTAAAAGCTTGACCAGGGTCATATAACTTTGTATGAAGCTGTGAAGACTACAAAATATGGAATCGAAGTGAGTGAGGGAGAAGATATTGAATATGCAAGAGGAAACGAGACAGAACAAGAAAAAGTTACCATTATACAAAAGCCTTGTGATGAATATCAACAATCGATGAAAACGATTATTAATATCGATACTAACTTTATTTTCTATAGTTTAATTTACATGTAAATGATATGTTTACACTTATTTTAATTAATAAATTACTAAATGAAAAGTTTATTTATTAGTTTATGAAAAACCTACACATTAATAAGCTCAATATTTAAAATAATCGATTATTTTCAACAAAGTGAGATGTCAAGAATCGAGATCAATATTTTGATAGATTTGTTGGATGGCAACCCTAATTTAAACAAAATGTCAACTTCATCTGAAATCAAACAAAGTTTTTGTTTTGTTGTTCAA
This sequence comes from Thera obeliscata, assembly GCA_947578465.1. Lineage (NCBI taxonomy): Eukaryota > Metazoa > Arthropoda > Insecta > Lepidoptera > Geometridae > Thera > Thera obeliscata. Next base: position 8,010,603 of record OX387924.1, read on the forward strand.
GTTTTTCAGTTTTTCTAGAGTTTGTGATGAAAGCTTCTACAAATATATGTTTACTATCTTCTCCCCGTCGTATCTGTTTGCTTGAAGCAACAACACTGTGGTTGAGACTAGTTAGTAAAAAAGTGAGAAATAATATAGTGACCTTGTGTGAGAACAGTTCTGAAGAGAAAACAAATAAAAAATCTGTTCTTGTCCAAATATATTTATTATAGTTGATTTGAGATCTTGCCTACAATGTTCAATCCTGATAGTTATTACTATTTCATAAATAAAAACAAAAAGTGAATTTACGATTATATTGTTGCGATTATTGACAAATACTTCACGTTGAATTTGGCTGTGTTAATAATATTATAGTAATTGTACTTCTGTTTGTTATACAACAATTTATGTATTTAGATTTTAGATCAATAAACGAAGCATCATCATGATTTCCTTTTATTTTATACCTACCTATAGTATTGCAATAACAGTAGGGCGTAGGTAGGTACTAATGTCAAACTACCCGCTAACTCGCCAGCACTCGCAGTTAGTGTGGAATCCCTAGTAGATGGCGTTAGCGTCTATGCGATATTTCATCTACACTTTTTATGTATGGAGTTGTGGTTCTTCTCTCGTAGAGAGTATTATATTCCTTGAGCTTGACCCTCAAAGGTGTACAATAACAAAAGAGGATCGAAGTTTGTAAGTTTGCGACAAGAAACAAAACATTAGAGCTATTCAGATGTAACATTAACGGACATTACAGAACGTGAAGGCAGACGATTGTGCCATACGCATGTGAATTTTCCGCTTCAAATTAAAACTGATAACCAAAGACACTATTAGACGCGGGCGAAGTCATGGGCACAGCTAGTAGTCTATGTATAAATATTATGATGGTAGCATTCTGATGGGTCTGAAAAATTATAATCTGAATGATTGTGTTGGGAGCAAGTAAATAACTTTGTATGCGATTCAGGCCTTCTGAATTAATAACAAGAATTGAGAGAGATATTCCGGCGTTAGGTATGAATTGTTTAGACAGATGTACAAACATTCTGTGAGGTCATATTTTAGTATCGACGGCAAAGCTTGTAACGTACTTACCTGATTTATACTTCTATATCTTCGAACGATGCGAGTTTCATCATCACTTTCATTTTCACTGGAGTTCGTTGAGTCGTATCTAGTCATATTTGTTAAAAACACCAGCTTTGTTATGACGTAAATATCAAAAAGTTAAACTCAGTCTATTATTTTATGTTCTGTGTCACAGTTACGGCACAAAAAATAAAGCTGTTTATGACTACTTCACGACGACGACGCTCTCGTCGTGGCTTTGAAATTATAAATGGACATAATGAATAGTCTTGTGACGTATTTAATAATCGAGTTCTTAATTGTTTTTTAATTGTTACTAAGCCCGTGCCATTTCAATTGCTATCGGTCATTGTACCTCTAGGCCTACGTAAAAAGATACAATTTGTAAGAGACAGCTAACGTACAGAAGCCGAAGCGGAAAATGTTCTACAAAGCCGAATCTCATTATCTAAAAAAGAATGCTAAATCCCATCTCTCTACATTGTTACCTGATTCTATTGTCCTATATCTATAACGTGGGCATGTGTTTCACTCTTTTGAGATAAATTAAATGTTCTCTGCATGAGGTCTTGATTCTTTAGCGCCATTATTTATCTTAATTCGCCCTCGAATTGTGCAGTGATTACTCGTATTTGTTTTGCTTTAAGCAAGCCGTAATACGGCTTAAAATACAAGGGGTGGTTTCACTCCAGTAATTTTCCATGAAGTGGTCTAACATTTTGTCATTTTTTGAACCATACTCGTTGAGCGTTATAGAAACTGCGTTGCATACTATGATGATATTTTTCATTACTCATACTCTGAAAGTAGGTCTGAAGTTGCCTGAAGGGCCTAATTGAAAGTAAAACTTTCAGCCCTAGGGAGAATCGCTTTCTACTGACAACCGTCAAATTATAAAAAAAAAAGTTCTATTTTATTCAACCATGTTCCAACTTTCTAAAGTCTTTCTAACTGCAAGGAGGTCCAAATTCCAACTTTTTATTCAGCAAGTAGGTTGGAAACCCATTACAACGGTAAGAAGTTTAAAAAGTCTAATTAGAGCGCAATGTAAAATTTAAATTTAAATAACATAAAGATAGTATTAAATAAATAATATATCTTCTAAATTACTTGATTAATATATGGCTTCAACTATTTATTTAAAATAACATAGATTTGAGCATCAATTTACCATTTTTTAAATTATGAGAATGAAAACAATGGCTGAATAATGCTGGCGAACCGAAGCCGAAGGCCCGCCACAGAAAAAGAAAAAAAAAACCGGGAAGGCGGCAATTCAATCTTCATTTTCACTAATTTTTCTTTCATGTTTTTATTTTTACTTTCAATACTCAATACTCAATACTCAATACATTTATTGCATAAACATGGTTTAGTTTAGGTACATACATAGTTCTTAGGTGTAAGTCAGTATCACATGGACCCTGTGAATAGGGTAAAGCAACATGGAGGTAGGTCGAGGCTTATACACAGTAGTCGGTACGTATATATTATAATAGATTGAGAAATTCCAGGAATTATAATGTAGATAGTTTGTTACTTTATTTATATGTCACTAATTAATAAGCTTGGTAAAACAGTTTAAACGATAATGTCAAGGTCTTAAAAGTAGTCAAAGTTAGGTTTAGTGCGTAGTTATACATTTTTATTTTATTTATTTAGTCATTAGTTATGTCAAATATTCTTTAATGTCATAGTAGGCTTTGTCAATTAGGAACAACTTTAATGTTTTTGTAAAAAAGGAATCTTTTTCTATATTTTTTATTTCGGTAGGAAGCTTATTATATATTTTTACTGACATTCCATACGGGCCGTCGCTGTGCATTTTTAGTTGAGATCGCGGTGTTATTAATTTGTTTCTTCCCGGTCTTAACACGTATCTTCGAGGCATGTCATTTAAGTTTTTATAAAGGTGGGGATATTTCCTTACAAATTTACACATTTCTAGAATATAAATACTGGGTAAAGTTAATATTTTCAAGTGTTTAAAGTGTGGCTTGCAGCTTTCTCTTCGTCTTATATTTACTAGGATACGGACGCACTTTTTCTGAAGAATAAATAGGTCCTGCACATCTGTGCTATTGCCCCATAATATGATATGATAATTTCCTTGTATTCGTAATGAAAAGCACAGTGTTTACCTCGGTTGAAAGTCTTTTAAGTCCCTCAAGCTCCATTGGCGCCCTCGCTTACGCTCTGGCGCCAAACCCGTCTCGGGACTCAAAAAACGTGACTTTCAACACTCAGGTAACAATGTACTATTGGTGTACCTGTTGAAATTGCCCGTTTTACCAACATACTGGAACATTAACATTCGAGCGTGAATACCCATACAAACCCAAGACGGTTTTTAGGGTACAATATCGTCACTAAAAGTATTGTGTTTGTTATGGTAAAAAAAATAAAGAAAGCAAATTAATACTTACATTTATTTTGGACACATAAATACAGCACAAACAGAGTAACCATAAGATATGTAGGTATATTTAGAAAGAAGGTTACGAAAATAGTAAAATAACAAGAATAAAAATAAAAGCATAAACAGTAAAATGACAAGGTACCTACGTGTCTTGGTCTTGGATGAATAGATATTATAGGTACTGCCGTAGGTAGACGTACGAGCGATTGCTTCGCTGGTAGGTATCTTCTGAAAAATTACTTTTCAAACGTAGGTATATGATGTGTAGTAAGGATGATTTGAATACTTAGGTCTTTCAAAAATACGACGTGGTTTATTTTAAATACATTTGTCGATAAAATATATGAAGTTATTGTTTGAACATTTTTGTTTAGTCTCCCTTTTATTGCTTGGATCATTTATAATAGGGAAGAATGTCATTTAATGAGAAGAGTGCTAGATATGAATGTGGATGGATAAAGAAGTAGAGTTATATAGGTCAAAGAAAAGATGGATTGTGAACAAAGAATAGATTGTGTGAAGGATGACATGGTTAAGATAGGAGTGACTGCTGAAATGACGGCTATTATAGGAGAGTGGAGAACGAAAACCTGTTGTGCCGACCCCACATATCAGTATCAGTACATGAAGTGGGTTAAGGACAAGAAAATGATGATGATGATGAATAATAATAGGAAATCAAAGCAACGTTCATCAAAGCCCTCAGGATGTATAGGAGTTTCTGTAGTCTAAGGTCCGACAACTGCCTTGGACCTATGGAGGTCGTTCTCAAAGTACGTACAAACTCAGAAATGATTAGTATACCGAGATGAGATGACGAAGACAAATTATGGAATGGCTTTGAAGTAGACCTTAATCGATCCGAACCTGTTGGCTGATAATGACTGTATGGTATTATGGCACTGTTATTACCATTGTTTTGATGTAGTTTAAAAGTGGTAATTACCTACGGAACGTGCTATTTTATTATGCATAGATAGAAACAAAATGTTTGGGAATCCCGAGATTCAAAGACTTAATAACAGTTTATTACTACCGATCTTTATACAAGATTTATCGTGTTTGTCTTTCATTTATTCTTGCTAATGCTTGTTAGTTTTAGTTGAAGACATTTAACTACTAAGGAAGCCAGAGGCAAGTCCGAACAAACCAATCATATGAGCACGGGTATTTTCGTGTATATTACCTTATTTTATTTATTTTTCCGGCGTATTGGCTATGTTGCAAGAACCGTGGTCGCGGGCAGACTGGAGCATTGACACGAGTGCTACCAAAAAGCAATTTTGTTATATCTGCTTGGAAATTAGGCCCAGTTTTTCGGATTATAATAGACCGATCAAATATTTTACACCTTTATATAGGTATAGCAATATTCTGCAATTTGAGTTAGCCAGCTGTCAAATAGTTGATCGGTCGATTAGTAGTCCAGGAAATGTGCCCTTAGTAGGTTAGATTTAGAGGTTGCTAGTTACTTATGTGATTGGTGATTGGTGATTGCACTGGTACGTCCATGAGGCATATGTGCCTCATGGCCAATGATGTAAATATGTCATTTATGTGCGTGTCTCGAACACGCGAATGAACCGCCGCATGCGCCATTTGAAAGAACTTCAGACGGCTCACGTCAGTCAGTGCGCTCGAAAGTGTTTGTTCACTTGGTTGACAAAACTTTGGCCAAAAACAAAATGTGTTAATGTTGTTACGATATTTTGGTGCAATCATTGATGTGGTATGAGGTAAGTAAGCACGTTTTTAATGTATTTTCAATCAAAAGCAGGTAGCAGGTGTATTAATTTTGATATTGGGTAGTGTTTGTAACCTCCAATTCTTTTAGGTTAGAAATTTTTGATTGTTTTGTAAAATCATGTTTACGGGGCAAAACGATCGGGGCATAACGGGATATCCAATCTTGCCCCGTCAACAAGATGTAAGTTGAAAGTATTTGTAGGATTTATTTGTGATATTCGTTCATTTTGGAATCGGGGTTTTGGTCCGAACACCCCCCCCCCCTTCACCCCCCTTGCTGGTTTTTGTGGCTTCAGGTTATTTGCCGTCTTTGCCAAACTGACCTAAAGTGGATATTTTTTTTTCAGATAAAATGGTTCGCAATTACAAAAGAAAAACAAAAAGACGTAAAACAAATGAGTCTGAAACTGATTCATCTGAAAATGGAGAAGATAATGATGACTGTCCTTGGATTTACTGTGGGTACTTATATTCTCAGTCATCAGAAGGATGGGTCATTTGTAGTATTTGCCAAGGTTGGGCTCACGATTCTTGCGCTGAAGTTGATGAAGAGGGTGACGAACCACATATTTGTGAACGTTGCCAGCCTGACTAAGTATGTGCTCGTTTTGCCCCATGCCACAAAATTTATGATAAATATCCCATTTTGCCCCATGACCGGGGCAAAATGGGATATTTATCATAATTTTTATTTTTCCTAATTACCAAAAAAATATGTGATTTAGCCATTAAAACCATTTAAATATTTGTCGTTGATTAGATAATGTTGCTAGCTAAGTAATTGTTTTTAAAATAAAGAGTTTAATTTTCCTGGTATGATTTTTTTTCTCTTAACTATCCCATTTTGCCCCGGTCTCCCCTATTTACTACGAGGACGTGTACAAAGAAGATCGAAACTTGCTTCGGGACAGCTAACCTGTTAAGATTTACTGGTAAGGATAACTTTAGGGGTTGTTAAGATATTGTGGTCCAAAAGAGGCAAAAAAGTTGTGCGATAAAAATAAAGTGGGGTGTCTTGAAAGTGCTTTTTTCTTATCTGTACTTTCAGAAACTATTTTTATTTTTTCTTCCCTGTATAGGTTCTTACCCAAGGGATATGATTTTGACCGTTGTGTATTATGGACATCACTCAAATTAAGAAAAGTGAAACGTATCATGAAAGAATCGAACTCACACCCTCTTTTTTTGTGTGTCAGTAGCGGTGGAGGTCTCTAGGAGACGTTGGCAAAGTTTGACCTTTACGAATCATAAAACTAAAATTAAGATTTTAGGTAGGTTAGTTACCTACTATACTACGATTTGGTACCTAAAACATTTCTTATTTACGAGGGTTTTAGTACATCGGTACTAAAATACGCAATGTGTCTCTGTAATAGTTTTAGGATATCCGGTCTTTATAAGTAGCTCAATTCATTGTTGCTCACTATTTAGGTATTGTGTGTTAATGTGCTAGATACATCATCTCAAGTTTTTTGTATGGAGGTAAATGCTGTTGTTTAGTTTACGTATTCAAATTATTCTAAAATTATCAACAGCGTAGGCATTTACAGAGGTTGCTTTGTTCTTTGTTATTGTGATAATTGTTTACGTGTTGTGAACCTGCAGACGCCTCCGAGCACAGTGTAATGGAAACTTACCAGTAGCACAAATCGATGTAATGTAGATCAGTTTGACGGGAATAGCTTAGGAATATCCGATGGTTGTTGCTCCGTGTTTAACCGCCAACGATTAGTGTAGAGTGAGACGGTATGTTCAGATCTAGACTAGCTTGACGATAACCGCTGGGGTATTTCGCGCTCGAATTTTTAATTATATTTGTAGATGTAGACTTTTTGTGTTCGGATTTTGGAAATCTGTCTCAACTAGGCATTTAAACGAGATTGAGTCACAAAAAATCGTTATTGAACTTTTCTTAGCAAAACTTTTGAGAGAAAAGTTTTGCTATTTATCCTTTAGGTATGATGCATTTGACAATACCGTATTCTGTGTTTTTTTGGTCATGTCTTTTAGGGGGACTAAGTCTAAGTCATCATCCACAGCCCCACTTCACCCACTGATAGTTAGGTATAGGCCTCTGTCTGTATGTGCCACTGTTGACGGTCTCATGCTAATCTCATCCAGTTCTTGCATGAGATGTTTGCCGCTAAGTCAAAGTTACCCTACTGTATTTTTAAGCACTGTGACCAGGCGGCATGCTCGTAAACGGAAACTGATGTTTGGTATCTATCCACCTACCACTTACAGTGACATCGACACGGCAACAGAACTACTACCACTCCCGCCCAACATGAATAGTACATTTACATAAATTATTCTTCGATCATTGTTGGCTTATTCTGTTTTCTTCAAAGGAACCACTTGGAATTGCCGAGAAAAGATAACAGTAGGTACCTCCTTTGCGTATTTTTGACGTGATAACGTCTTATAAATCGATGGAGCCGGCTGCACGCACGAAAAAACATGACTCATGCGTCGTTACGTCGTTTCGTTGTTCCATTTACCTGAGCCCGAGCCCGGGTCGTGTAATGGGTAAGGGTAAATGAGGGTAAGGGTAAGGGTTCAGTCTGGGTCCGGGTCCGGGTCCGGGTCCGGATTTTCATTCAGTTTCATTCAGTTCCATTCAGTTTCATTCAGTTTCATTCAGTATCATTCAGTTTCATTCGCATTCAATTAAATTCAGTAAAACTGAAATTTTCTTTTGAAAAATGCAACCATTCCATCAGTATTTTCTTATGACGTTATCACGTTCAACTATCGTCAGTAAACCGACTTTAGAGACAACCGATTTTTTTGACGTGATAACGTCTTATAAATCGATAGAGCCGGCTGCACGCACGAAAAAACATGACTCATGCGTCGTTACGTCGTTTCGTCGTTCCATTTACCTGAGCCCGAGCCCGGGTCGGGTAATGGGTAAGGGTAAATGAGGGTAAGGGTAAATGAGGGTAAGGGTAAGGGTTCAGCCTGGGTCCGGGTCCGGGTCCGGGTCCGGATTTTCATTCAGTTTCATTCAGTATCATTCAGTTTCATTCACATTCAATTCAATTCAGTAAAACTAAAATTTTCTTTTGAAAAATGCAACCATTCCATCAGTATTTTCTTATGACGTTATCACGTTCAACTATCGTCAGTAAACCGACTTTACAGACAACCGATTTTTTAATACAACTAGGCCATTGCCTGTAACATCGCCTCGTAGGTCACGTACCTCAGAAGTGTTCTACGATGCACTGCTTTGCGTCTATCCAATCCATACCTACACATCACGTGCCAGAAATTTCTCTCATTTCATTCCAGTCATTTCGTAAAGTCTACTTACATATTGTTGCAAAATATTGAAATGAGGTATAAAAACTACCTAACTTTTTGATACTTACCACTAACCTAAAAATTACGTAATAAGAATACGCTTAAAGTTAACTGCGTGCATGACCATGGATATTGCATTATTTCTATTTGTAAAAGTTATCATAAAACTTCTAATTCCCTTTACCATTTTCGATTCGTAGTTAAGTTGGTAAGGCCTGAAAAAAGCTAGCATTTTATTATATTAAATAAATAATTATTAAAGGCAATCATGTTTTATGAGATTTTATAATTAGTTTCGCAGAAACAGAAATTTATGACGTCTTCGTTCAGAGGTCATAAATTCCTGTTGCTGTGTCTGAGCCTAATTTTTCAGATTATTGAAGACGCTAAAATGTGATGAATACCTCAATAAATTGTGAGTTACCATGCCGAAAATCGACACCGCGGTCGTAGCTGCGTTCGCGGTTTCACGGTTCACGGTTCGTATGCAATATGAAATCTCTAGGTTGTTGACACTAGTTACACCCACGACAACAACCTTAAGCTGTCAAATAAATGACAGTGATATATGACAGCGTTTCACTGAAAGCAACGCTTGAACGCTTATAATTATGTAGATGAGCGCAAGGCTTTACTTGACTTTTGATTTGATTAGCGTCGCCATTTTCTTAGCGCGGGGTAAAGCCCATAAGCACCTATACAGTATACAGATAAATAAACAAGGAGTCCTAATTTATAAGCTCTGCCATTATGTCTGCGCTTTGGAACGATAAAGTATTAATAACGGGATAATAATGTGGATTACCAGTAAACTTATTTCCGTTAATCCAATCCCGTCAATAGCTACCTAAAATAATTATGAGCGTATTTTACGGACTTAATGCTGCTTTACGTAAAATGGGTGTAGGTAAAGCAGGAACCTATACCTACTATTCGTAGGCATGGGCACAGATGACATAATGTAGCTACGGTATGGGGCGGCATCACAGAGCACCAAACACGCTTTCGTGGGCGGCATCTTCTACCACAGCCACAGATAATATAATATCTATTTATATCTTCAAATGAACCTAAATCATACTTCATTTGAAGATATAAATAGATACTTCAGCTAATGTTTTACAACACGCAACCGGTTCCAGGTACCTACTAAATATCTATACTTATGCCTTGGTTGGTATTCAAATGAAAATGCCTGTACTTATACTTAGGTTAATATTCAAATGAAACATGTTACACTCCACTACTGTGTGTATACTGAGCACCTAATAAGGCTTCTTAGGCAGATTAAAACGCTGAGGAACGACCTAAATATCTTAGAATGCGTTTAAAATACTACCATAGCAGTTACCTTCTACACGTCTACAACTTTTTGCGTGGCTTAAGCAAGCATTGCATCCATTACCTAGGCCCTTGGTAATGGATGCTCAGAAACTTTAGATATAAATGTCTTGTGTGAATATACTGCTAAAGCTTTGGAAGTTTAAATAGGCATAGGCGAGATCATGACCTCATCTCCTAAAACTTTCGAACATTTATTTTGTCAAGAACAAAGAAATTATCGAACGAAAAAACAAATAAGCAAGTTTATGCACCTTATGTACCTACCCACCTTAACACTGATCTATAAAAGTAGTGTAAGTATTTTTACTATAATTACGAAAAAACCAAAACTTTTATTAAAAACTTGAAGGTTTTCCAAAGTACGTATTAAATCTTCTAATTCACTTCGTCTTTGTAATACCTTATCTACCCTTGTTCTTAGAAATTACTAAAAGTATTGTAAAAGGTTGCTTGAAAGAGATCGCTCTTCAGCGATAAGCCCGCCCATTGTTATATTTTTCATGGACTTCAAATAAAAAAGGAGGCGGTTCTCAATTCGATGGTATTTCTTTGTATGTTTGTCATGAAAAGTCTCTATAATATTCTCGCGTCGCGTGTGACTCTCAAGCGTCGCGATGATGTATGGCGTCGTATTACATTATTTTAAAACTAGCAGTTGGTGACCGAGCTTCGCTCGGTATTTTTTATTGTTAATTTGTATTTTTAAGAAATTATAAGAGTCATATTATCATCTTTACTGGTTTATTCTTACTGAGTAACGCCATCTGCTGGACATGCTTGCAGTTAGTTGCTGACAATCGTCAATAGATGGCAGGAGCAGTCACATATTCAGTTTATGTTTAATTATTGAACTCGGAAATAAATAATCATTTTCTTAAAATGAATCCTAGCTAGATCAATTTATCGCCCCCGAAAACCCCTGTATACTAAATTTCGTGAAAATTGTTGGTGCAGTTTCCGCGATCCTAAATATATATATATATACAAGATTTTCTCGTTTAAAGGTATAAGATAAAATAGAACATTATATACCCAGTGGTCGTGACCATAACATGTCAAAAAAAGCAGCCAAGTGCGAGTCGGACTCGCCCATGAAGGGTTCCGTAGCATCAATTAACATAATATAAAGGTTTTTGTAGTTCGTCGAAAGGTAAATTGCGGTTTACGATTTATGACGTATAAAAAAAAAACTACTGACTAGATCTCGTTCAAACCAAATATCGTTGGAAGTTTGCATAGTTATGTACAACATATATTTTTTTTAGTTTTATCATTCTCTTATTTTAGAAGTTAGAGGGGGGGGGACCAATTTTTTTCCACTTTGGAAGTGTCTCTCGCGTGTCGTATCTAGTAGATAATAGGGGCTAAAATGTATTCAATTTGATATTTAAATGCTTTTAGAAATCTGTATTAAAATAATAATGATTATTGAAGTATGAAAGAAGGATAGTCTTTAATGTTTTAAATAAAAAGTTATTTTACTTTATTTAATTTAAGAACATTGTATAGTTGCTTTAAAACCATTTGATAAATAATATTATATTTTATTATTATTTGTTCGAAATTAATAACAATTTATTATATCAATAAATTGTTATTGGTAGTCAGAAGCTACGCAGAACGGGTGACGATATTGCCGATAGGGGGCGCTGTCTATCAACTGTCATGTTGGTCGCCTGACTGAGGCTAGGCGAGGCGGTGGATTATTCTGGGCTTGAGACTCGAAGGAGAAGGTTATCGTTTCGTTCTGTGTACTGTCGATGTCATTCGGCTCTGAGTACACCCCTTGATTGTTAAGATAAGTACCTAGTTGATATATTTTTATTGTAAGGTAGTTTTGTGTTGAATAACGTGGCTAAAGCTATAATTTAGTTAAATAAAGTGTAAATTGTAAAGCCTTTGATGTAATTAAATCATTTACTTACTATTCTATATTTTCTTTTTAATATAAAGTTACCCTGATCTAATATCAGAGCGTGGGATAGAACTTTTGCCCACAGAAAACTAACATTTATTCTTATTCCAGAATGTGAAGTGCCATATCGTAAACCGGAGACATTATCGACTGACAAATGAAGTGACAATTCCTACGTTATCCGAAGTACGATGCAAAGCCGTTTATGTATCTGGAATAAAACGGAGTGGACTTCAAGTGATGTAAAAGTAAGGTAAGGCCTTGTTAGGCTCTGCTTTGATTTGGTAACAGTTTTATTTTTGCCAAGAAATACTTTTATTTTCTTTTGTGAGAGTACCCACATTTTAATTGCTCGTGGCATATTTTTTTCAATACAATTTGGTAAGTAGTACTGAAGCAGAATGGCCAAGCTAATTGTTCTTTACTACACTACAGACAAACGTTAAATTATTGGGGAATTCTTCTAAATGGGTTGTTTAATTTTACGGTTGGGCTGGTGTAAAGTTTGGACATCGCGATAGTTGCGATAACGTGATGGAACTGAACACGACAGACAAACGTTAAAATATTGGGGGATTCTTTTAAATGTACGGTTGGACTGGTGTGACGTTTGGACATTGTAGTAGTTGCGATTATGCGATGGAACTGAGCACGACAGTCGACAGCCAAAGCTTGATGATAAAATTTGTATAAATGTTGGTAGACCTAGTTGGCCTGATCCTTTGTTTGGACATCGCGATGCCAACTCGCAATGGAACTTAGCATGACAGCCTAACCTATGGTACTTTGAGTAAATTGGCTAAGGATTGTTTAATTGTTTTCATGTTAACATTATTCTTGTGCTTTCAGATTTCATATCAGGTTTTTAGTACTTTATTGGCCCATGTGATACCAGGATCTTGTACACACAAGCACCCTGACTCGTAGGTGAGCCAGTGGGTTTGGAAAATACTTAGAGATACTTCGGGGACGAAGTATTTTGCAGAATGGCCGTGTCGTATCTAGTAGATAATAGGGGCTAAAATGTATTCAATTTGATATTTAAATGCTTTTAGAAATCTGTATTAAAATAATAATGATTATTGAAGTATGAAAGAAGGATAGTCTTTAATGTTTTAAATAAAAAGTTATTTTACTTTATTTAATTTAAGAACATTGTATAGTTGCTTTAAAACCATTTGATAAATAATATTATATTTTATTATTATTTGTTCGAAATTAATAACAATTTATTATATCAATAAATTGTTATTGGTAGTCAGAAGCTACGCAGAACGGGTGACGATATTGCCGATAGGGGGCGCTGTCTATCAACTGTCATGTTGGTCGCCTGACTGAGGCTAGGCGAGGCGGTGGATTATTCTGGGCTTGAGACTCGAAGGAGAAGGTTATCGTTTCGTTCTGTGTACTGTCGATGTCATTCGGCTCTGAGTACACCCCTTGATTGTTAAGATAAGTACCTAGTTGATATATTTTTATTGTAAGGTAGTTTTGTGTTGAATAACGTGGCTAAAGCTATAATTTAGTTAAATAAAGTGTAAATTGTAAAGCCTTTGATGTAATTAAATCATTTACTTACTATTCTATATTTTCTTTTTAATATAAAGTTACCCTGATCTAATACGCGCAAACTATTCAGTTTAGAAAAAAACGATATTAGAAACCTCAACATCATTTTTGAAGACCTATCTATAGATACCCCACAAGTATAGGTTCGATGAAAAAAAAATTTTTGAGTTTCAGTTTCAAGTATGGGGAAAATTTATAGTTTTAGAAAAAAACTATATTGGTATCAATTCTGTTGTTTACAATCTGTCTAGCTAAACTAGCCTAAAATTTTCTAATTTAGTTAGGAAAATCTTATAAGCTATTCTGTTATCGCATTTTACTAAATTTAAAAGGTGTCTATGACACCTCTAAACTTGTTCTAAATTAAGTTCACAGATAACATAAACATTTGTCATTTCATGCATCTTGGCACTACTCGACGCTAGATGGCGCTCTATTTACACTATTTTTACGGGTTTTTTGTATCTGTGGGTGCAAACAGCAAACAGCTAAACTTCAAACCATCGACATAAAAATAAATTCAACAACTCAACTTTTCTCAAAGAAGAAAAATTACAAAATGCAGCAGCCTACTGACCGCCCCCGATCCCGAAAAAGAACAAATACTAGACAAAAAGGATGGCCGTTCCACCAGGAACGGCTTTTGGCTAATAAGTTGATTGCACGAGGTACGTAGGATTTATGTTTTATTGGTTCTGAAATATGTATAATTAATGATTTATACTTACCTAGCTACACACTTCAGTGATTTGATTGTTGTATGTCCGGTTTTCAGGTAACCAAGCTGATAGAGCAATAATAGAATTTTAGGGGATGCTGGCGGGAGAGCTGAATGCTTTTGGCTGAAGCCGGACTGCTGAAGAGTGGCAGCATGTAAGTTATTTCATCTACCTACTAATATTATAAAGAGGAAAGATTTGATTGTTTGTTTTCCGATAGTAAATCTAGCAAGTGATATCCAACAAAACCCATAAACGAACTGTGGGGTTACCGCGGTAACCAAAAGTGCCCCTAGCGAATTCTTTGAAAAGCTTGGTTTCTCCATACAAAATTGTGGCATACGATAGGCGTGAGGCGTCAGGCACCTGCACACCGAAACTAGCGGTAACCCCACTGTCCATTGCTCGAAGAGTTTAGGTGTGCGTTTTCAACGCACACCTAAACTCTTCGAGCAAGCTTTAAAGTGTAGACGCAGGGTCGAGCATGTTTGTAGATAGCCATAGCTTGGATTAAGTATGCTCATAGAGCATGTTACAGTGTGTGTACTTGCCTATAGACTATATTCTATTAAAAAAATATGAATCCTTGGGGTAAAAAAATATTGTGAGTTTGTGGCGTTGTAGTGTTTATCTCTGGATGTTCTGAACCGATTTTAAAAATTATTTTACCAGTAGAAAGCCACGTTTAAACCAAGCTATTAATTTTAAACCAACTTTTTATGCAGTTTTTGTCCTTTTGTTGTCCTTCTAATTGAAACTAATATTTCTTTCCACAGATTTGGAGTATATGGGTGGCAAAAGTGAAGGGTAAGGCCAGGAAGGTCGGTACCGGCTTCAATGGTACTGTAGGAAGCCCGGCAGGGGCAGACCTCGCGGAGGAAGATAAAGAAAATCCTCCAGTGGCTACTTGATATAAAATACGGTCCTGTTTTATCTGATTCCACACCGCTGTCTGTCATACTCTATGTATAACGCATGTTGTTTGGTTATATTAGTTACTATGATTTAATATTAGATGTATGACCTATTTGTTTCCACCAGCCTAATGCTCCTGTATTGATTAAAAAAATATGAAAGTGAGAGTTTATTATTATTTGTCGTATTATACGTGCTTCATGGAGGAAATCTATGTCGTGCTCCTCTTCCTCGACTCCATCATCTTGTTCAAGCACTATGTCTTCATCCCTATCTGCAATCACAGAATACATCTTATTAGAGAAGGAATAGTAGGTAGGTAAAGCATAGTTCTATTTATATTTGATTCACCTGTTAATTCTTCCACATAATTGTATAGAGTGCAGCACGAGATAATAATTTTGGCTGCCTTTTCTGGTTAATAATGCAGACAACGATGGCGATGCAGACATTTCTTCTTCAGCCGGCCGATTGTCCACTATGTTTCTTGCTCATAAGTGGCAGGCGTTATAGTTACTTAGGTACAAACTATGGCGGGGCTTCTATATTTGCAGCCACTACAACCAGCTTCCATGATTTTTTGAGTTTGATTGCGTTTCGTCCACAAATTCACAACAACCATACAACAAAACTTTAGTCAGCACCTAGTAACGTGTCGCCTAAATTTAGATTGACGTTTCTAAAATTAAGCGCAAATTACCTAAAATATTGTACAACCGAATAGCAAAATGACGGATTTACGTGTTTTTTGACTAAATTGAGTAACTATCCTAAATTTAGAGCTGTCACTCTAAATTTAAGTTTACGATGCTGCCAACAGAATAGGAATAACAATTTTACGAAATTTTAGCTCGAAATTAGCGAAATTAGCTAAATTTTAGGATTTCTAAACAACAGAATTGATACCATTAGAAACCTCAACATAATTTTTTAAGACCTATCCATAGATCTCATTTTTAGGGTTCCGTAGCCAAATGGCAAAAACGGAACCCTTACAGATTCGTCATGTCTGTCTGTCTGTCCGACCGTGTCACAGCCATTTTTCTCCGAAACCATAAGAGCTACACTGATGAAACTTGGCGAGTAGATGTATTTTGTAAACCGCATTAAGATTTTTACACAAAATGAGAAAAAAAACTATAAATTTTGGGGGTCCCCATACTTCAAACTGAAACTCAAAAAAATTTTTTTCATCGAACCCATACGTGTGGGGTATCTATGAATAGGTCTTCAAAAATAATGTTGAGGTTTCTAATATTGTTTTTTTCTAAACTGAATAGTTTGCGCGAGAGACACTTCCAAAGTTGAAAAAAGTTGGTCCCCCCCCCTCTAACTTCAAAAATAAGGGAATGATAAAACTAAAAAAAATATATGTTGTACATTACTATGCAAACTTTCAACGATATTTGGTTTGAACGAGATCTAGCCAGTAGTTTTTTTTTATACGTCATAAATCGTAAACCGCAATTTACCTTTCGACGAACTACAAGAACCTTTATATATTATGTTACTTGATGCTACGGAACCCTTCATGGGCGAGTCCGACTCGCACTTGGCTGCTTTTTTCTAATACACCCGTTCGAAGCCAGGGCAGGTCACTAGTATTATATTATTATGGCCCGAACACACCTAGTTCGCTGGCGGTAGCGATCAGTGAAACGCTGTCAAATATCGCTGTCAGATTTGAGATTTGACAGCGATATTTGACAGCGTTTCACTGATCGCTACCGCCAGCGAACTAGGTGTGTTCGAGCCTTTCATCAATTAGATAATCGCAAAACCAAATTTAATAAAGCAGTTCGCTGACACACGCAGCACACGCTCCCCTCTTCATGACTGCCCTAAATCCTTAAATTGCGCGGTTGCAGAGTTATTTTAAAACGATTAAAGATGTTTATTGAAATAGAATAATTATAAGGGCAATTTTGCTCAAAACTGAAAACGTCATATACCTTACCTATACCTATTTTTGGCGTAACTCTAACCGTTTACGCAGCGCAAGCGACAGAAGTTCCCAAAAGGAATATTTTTTCCATGCTCAGTTCCTATTAGTCGTAGCGTAATGTTATAATATAGCCTAAAGCCTTCCTCGATAAATGAACTAAGTACATAAACCTATCTAACACAGAAATTATTTTTCACCAGTACCAATACCTACCAGTTTTGGACCAGTAGTTCCCCAGATTAGCGCGTTCAACCATACAAACAGTCAAACTCTTCAGCTTTACAATATTATTAGGTAGATATTGTGGACAATCCACACAACATGTTACTAAACTAACATTACCTTCCAAATCGCCGACCGTGTCTAAATAACTTCATGATAAAAACTGTTAGTAGCGTAGTGAATGCTTTTAACTTTATCTCGATCTTGTTTTTGTGATTCCGCAGAAAAGTGTACATGCTTCATTTCATAAATATTTGTGCGATGCACTCGTCCCTCACCAATACATAATGCATCCCATATATCATAGACCACTAACATCGACTTACTTTGAGAGTGCAGCTGATCCTTTGGTTACTTTGAGGTCCTGATATCGATCCACCCGATGTTGTATTGATTTTGGTTGCCCTTGAGTTACGTTACACGTTTATACTGGCTAAGTTTGACCAAACAGGTACTCGTTGTTAGGTATTTTTTGCCGACGGACGACGCGGAGATTTTTGAACGTAACTTTGATAAGAAGTGCAATGCGCGAGAGATGGTCGTGCTAGGAACGAGCGTCGCGTGCGGAACGCGTTTATCAACTAAGCAGTAAGCACATTGAAATGCCGGTGATGCCGGATCGTAAGACCACTTTTCTGTAGCACAGTCACAGCAGTCACAGAGTACAGTAGGTAGGTACCTGCCTACAATCCTACATACAACAATGTCTATCTAAATAGGTAGGTGGCACTGCATTGTTGGTGCTGCGCGACTCCAAATCACTGGCTCCAACCAGCAACTAGCCCGTGGTGGCCGGCCAATTCATGTTTAGAGTCATTCTTTATGTTTATTTAAGACTATGTTTTGAATTAAGATACCTACATTTTGGGTTTGGTAAGGTGAACATTGATCCCTAGCTGTGTGGAATAAACCCACTATAATTTAGCTAACTTCATAACAAAAGATAAATAATGTTTTCTGCGTATTTGGTTACGAATGCTTAGTTTAAAAAGCAGCCAAGTGCGAGTCGGACTCGCCCATGTAGGGTTCCGTAGCATCAAGTAACATAATATAAAGGTTTTTGTAGTTCGTCGAAAGGTAAATTGCGGTTTACGATTTATGACACATAAAAAAAAAACTACTGACTAGATCTCGTTCAAACCAAATATCGTTGAAAGTTTGCATAGTAATGTACAACATATATTTTTTTTAGTTTTATCATTCTCTTATTTTAGAAGTTACAGGGGGGAGGACCAACTTTTTTCCACTTTGGAAGTGTCTCTCGCGCAAACTATTGAGATTAAAAAAAAACGATATTAGAAACTTCAACATCATTTTTGAAGACCTATCCATAGATACCCCACACGTATGGGTTCGATGAAAAAAAAATTTGGGTTTCAGTTTCAAGTATGAGGACCCCCAAAACTTATAGTTTTTGTGTAAAAATCTTAATGCGGTTTACAGAATACATCTACTCACCAAGTTTCATCAGTCTAGCTCTTATGGTTTCAGAGAAAAATGGCTGTGACACGGGCGGACAGACAGACAGACAGACATGACGAATCTATAAGGGTTCCGTTTTTGCCATTTGGCTACGGAGCCCTAAAAATGAACGAAAGGGACGAAGTTCATAATAAATTCAAATTCAACATTTATTTAATCAATTATATCACTAGAATCATCACTTTGAAACCTCTTAAAGCTAATCCTTATTAATATTATAAATGCGTTTGTAACTCTGTCTGTCTGTCCTCCTGTCCGGCTTTCACGCCAAAACTACTGAACCGATTGAAATGTCCTTATTAATATTATAAATGCGTTTGTAACTCTGTCTGTCTGTCCTCCTGTCCGGCTTTCACGCCAAAACTACTGAACCGATTGAAATGAAATTTGGTACACAGATAGTTGAGGGCCTGAGGAAGGACATAGGCTACTTTTTATTGCGAAAAAAGGGTTGTAAGGGGTTGAAAATAGGGGTTGAAAGTTGTATGGAAGTATCGTCATTTTTAGAGCTAGAAACTTAAAACTTATTTTTTAGTCTGTTGATTTGATAAAAATATGACATTCAAAGTTTGTGCTGGGGGGGTAGAGGGAGGGGAGTACAGGGGGAGTGTGGAGGGGAGTACAGGGGGGAGTGTGGAGGGGAGGTGCGGGGGGAGTGTGGAGGGGAGTACAGGGGGGAGTGTGGAGGGGAGGTGCGGGGGGAGTGTGGAGGAGAGTACAGGGGGGAGTTGGAGGGTAGGTGCGGGGGGAGTGTGGAGGGGAGTACAGGGGGAGTGTGGAGGGGAGGTGCGGGGGGAGTGTGGAGGAGAGTACAGGGGGAGTGTGGAGGGGAGGTGGGGGGGAGTGTGGAGGGGAG
Organism: Thera obeliscata; assembly: GCA_947578465.1. Taxonomy (NCBI): domain Eukaryota; kingdom Metazoa; phylum Arthropoda; class Insecta; order Lepidoptera; family Geometridae; genus Thera; species Thera obeliscata. Next base: position 8,030,127 of record OX387924.1, read on the forward strand.
TACAGGGGGGAGTGTGGAGGGGAGGTGCGGGGGGAGTGTGGAGGGGAGTACAGGGGGAGTGTGGAGGGGTGGTGCGGGGGGAGTGTGGAGGGGAGTACAGGGGGGAGTGTGGAAGGGAGTACAGGGGGGAGTGTGGAGGGGGAGTGTGGAGGGGAGGAGCGAGGGGGGATGCGGGGGAGTACAGGGGGAGTGTGGAGGGGAGGTGCGGGGGGAGTGTGGAAGGGAGGTGCGGGGGGAGTACAGAGGGATTGTGGAGGGGAGTGCGGGGGGAATGTGGGGGGGTGTTGAGGAGAGTGGGGGGAGTGTGGGGGGAGTTCGGAGAGGAATGCGGGGGGGATGAAAGTGTGGCGTAGTACGACGCCATATGTCTAAGTTTAGTAAGAGGGCAGACGACTGTGTCACGTGCACGCGAATATGACGTTGTTATTTAATTACTGTTTTCTTCCGCTGCAAATTAAAAATGCTACCCATAGACACTATACCACGCGGACGAAGTCGCGGGCACAGCTAGTATATTATATAGGTGAGTCTGGAGCCAGTTGCAGGAGACCAAGCCTAGTAGAACAGGGAACCAATTACAGCTTGGTTCGTACCGTTTTTTTTGTATGATCTTATCATAAAACAAAAGTAAAAATAGCAATAAAGATCCAGTGTGGTGCCACTTAGTTGAGGAACCGACTTCATTGCCAAACGGCTAAACCGATTTTAATGAAATTTGTTTGTAATGGACGTAAAAATAACCTTCCAAATAAAAAAATAATTTTCTAAATTGGTTCATAAATGACGGAGGCATGCAGTTACAAACATTAAAAAAAATATTTAAAAAAAAATGGCAACACTGATTTTAATAAAACTAAAATAGGACCAATCTGGACCTTTTAGATATTTTTTTTTTTTCAAATTGGCTCACAAATGACGAAGTTATGCGGTAACAAACATTAAAAAACATTGAGAACCTCCTCTTTTTTGATTGGAAGTGGGAAAAGGTTACGCAGGGAACTCAATTTAAATAATGATCACGAGGGCCAGGCAAGTCCGTGAGGGCTACAGGCACATTTTGAGTTTCCATACACGTGGGTATCATTTGCCAAAACACAGCTTTCTTAGCTGCTTTGCTTAGCTCTGCCTCGGGCGCTGTAGGTCGTGGGTTTGATCTAACAAATATTTTTGTGACAAATAAAGTTGTTTGTTCTCTTCTTTGTCTGGGTGATATAAAATAATAAATAAATGAAGGCAGAGCTACTACCAAGTAAGCAGAGAGGCCAGTCAAAATATTATAGTAATGTGCGACTACAATAAAAAAAAGTATATTAGTACACAGCTATCTGGTTCCCATAGTATAAGCGTTGCTTAGTTTGGGGCTAAATATTTGTTGAGAGATATCAACAAATATTTATTTAGTAAAAGCCTCGAACTTACGGATTACGGAACTAAGTACGTTCGTGCTTGATTGGCCCGTTTTGTACTATAAAGTTTCAGCTTATTTATTATTCCTTACAGTTTCCCTCATCTCTCATTTTCACGTAAAAATGCTAGCTGAAGGTTAATTTGAATATTACCTCCGCATAAATTCAATTTTGTTATTAATGCTGGAACCGTTGGTAGAAACCAAAAGGCATGACCTTCGTCAAATTTTAGGAGGGCACGCAGAGGCGTCTCTAGCCCATGTAGCGCCCGTGTGCAAACATTACCCAAGCGCCCCCTAGTAAGTGCGCGTTCAAAATGGAATGGATACAAAGTTCAAGTAACAGCACATCAAGTTACAACAAACTGTCAAATTTCCCCAATGGGTAATTAACTCTATTGCTTGGAGATTTTTAAGAAGAAATGCAGTTTGGTTACCACAATGTCCTGTTGACTATATTTAGAATTATTATGCAAGGTGTTCTGGTGTAGGTACCTAAACCCTAACAAGCCAAAACTTATCAAAAAAGAACTTAGAGAAAAAGGGGGAAAAAGGTTTAAAAAAAATCAACGCACAGCCTAAACCGTAAGTTCTAGAAGCATGAAACTTGGAGGGTGTGTTTCTATTATAGCTTAGAAATGCATTTAGAAAGAAAATTTGAAAATTCTTTCTTTATGAGGAGAAAAAAGGGGGGGGGGGGAGGGCGCCGAGTGCCAGCGGCGCTCGTCGGCCCCTATGATGTTATTCACCAAATATTAGAAGAGCTCAAGATGCTATACAAAATCTATGCAGAGCGGAGCTTTTTTTACGTTGGTCATTGAAAGTGCGGCGCCCGGCCACCAACGCGCCCGCCAAGTTGAGCTCCTTAGCGGTCCTAAGGGGCGCCGAACGCAGAGCGGAGCGCTTTTTACGTTGGTCATTAAAAGTGCGGCGCCCGACCAACGCGCCCGCCAAGTTGAGCTCCGTAGCGGTCCTAAGGGGCGCCGAACGCAGAGCGGAGCGCTTTTTACGTTGGTAATTGAAAGTGCGGCACCCGTCCAACGCGCCCGCCAAGTTGAACTCCGTAGCGGTCCTAGGGGGCGCCGAACGCAGAGCGGAGCGCTTTTTACGTTGATCATTGAAAGTGCGGCGTCCGGCCAACGCGCCTGCTGATAGTGGCCGAGCGCCCCGCCGCGGCGCTCGGCGCCCCCTAGGAACGCTGCGCCCGTGTGCACCGCACACCCTGCACAATAGGTAAAGACGCCGCTGAGGGCACGTCATGTCTGTACTTACTAATCAATTGGCCAAGCGCGTGCCAGACTGCGCGGAGAGAAAGCTTCTAAAGCCTGTCGTGATTTTGACGCTATATCGGTAGTGAAACCCAAAAATGTTTTCAAAAGATCAGGACCAAAAGCTATCGCAATTTAAACAATCTCATAAAATACCTATATCATCTTTTTATTTTTTTAGCAGTTGGTGTCTAAAAAGGAGACCGGCTTCTAGCCATACATACTCCGAGTGGCAGCCAAATACAATTAAGGAATTATTCCGCTCTCCGGGCATTTGGAAAGCAAGAGTAGTCCACCGAAGGTATAAAGGAAGGAAGCGACTCTTTTTGCGGTGTGAAATTAAATTTAATATTCGTAATACATACATATACATTATGCATGCAATTTTTAAGGTATTTGTTTAAATATATAGATCAGAAATATAATTTCGAGTACCAAGTTACCCCAAAAAACACTATGTTTTTTTATAACTGTTAAGGCCTGCGAACATGCATCTAGGCGATGCCGATGGTGATCAGCTGGAACGCTGTCAAATATCGCTGTTATATTTAACAGCTTTTCATGTGATCGCCATCGCCTATTACATATTGTCTTAGACTATTATACATATTGTCTAAGGCGCAGGTATTTTACTTATCTAACACGGTATGCTGATGGTTTACCGACCTTACGTAATAGGCAGATTATTTTAGTCTACGGGTAACGAACTGACAGACCAACAGAAACATGGCAAAATGTTTATGGGTTCCTTGTCGAATTTCAGAACCCTAAAAAGGTATGAAGTGCACGATTAGCTACGGGTCATTGCAATTCCATTGAGTATTGTAGTTGGCTATTTCATTGACTTGTAGAATGTAATATACCTTTCTGGATGAATTGAATTAGGTAGGTTATCGTAGGTAGGTTATCAACCGAAATGAGAACCACCTTATGAAGTCTCTTTTATGTTAGCCCTTTTAATGCCCATGCCAAATTGCCCAAGTTGTTTGTAAGATCTCGTTCGCTTCGCTCACTCGATGAATTAGGCAGTACTAGTTTGTGCTTGTAGGTAAAGGTTGTATTTCGATCTCAGCAGTAGGCAGCACTGCAGCGGCAGCACGCTCTCTTGTGTGTTTCGCAGATTTTTTCGAGCAAATTCTGTGCGCGCGTTTCTAAAAGCGTTTCTTTCTAAAGCTTTGGTCTCGCGATCGTAACGCACAACGCTGCGGTATGCAGCTTGCAGCGCCGGACAAATAATCTTATGAAAAACGTCTAGAATGGTCTCTTGTTCCGTCGCTATTTGCGTCAGCGAGTGCAATCGTGTGACGCTACGTCAAGCCGTATACCGCAGCGTTGTGCGTTACGATCGCGAGACCAAAGCTTTAGGGCGTTATTCATACCTCTATTTGCATGCAACGAAATATTATACGATACTAGCGGGTGGAGTAACGAAAACATAATAAACCTGTAGAAAATGTAGGTATGGGGTGAGAACTAATAGTGCAGCGGTTGCACTGCTGCCGAGATCAGAATGCAACCTTATGGCCATACATCTTCTTACCTGTATTTCGTTCTTATATAACGTGATCACTGATCACCCAGGTGCCGTTCTGCAAACGTAGACACTCGGAGTCACTTGCCTCAGAGACTCCGATCCCTATATAGGCTGTAGGCATCTGCACCACTTTGTAGAACGGCGTTACCTTTCTCTTAAAGCCATAAATGAATAAGTACAAGTTGTAATACGTTGTAAGTCACATCAAGTACTTGGAGAAGGTTCTATTGGTTTATAGGCGTAGCGCACAATGCGGCCGAGGCTTTGGCAAACACTCATGCCGCGCATCCAACTTTTTTCATTTCACTTTGAATGGCTAATAGTGGGAGTACCTAGTAGTTCTTGTTTCTAAGCTTCACTTGACATTATGATATATATCTTACCAGCAGGGCTACCACGAGCTCCATATGGTCATGGCTATGGCTGTCAAATTGTGTATAGATAGGCTGACCCACACATTCATTTTCTTCTTGGGTTTGAATGTGTTGACACTGTTGACACAATTTTGACAGCCATAACTATAACCATATGGGCCTCGTGGTAGGCCTGCAGATATCAATACGAACTAGAACTAAACTCTAATAATAACAGGCCTTTGTATCTATTGTAGATGATTTAAATAGCGTCAGGCGACGCATATAACGATCCGACGATCCTGTTCCAGACTATAGAGTCTGGAACAGGATTTTAGATGGAATAGGCTTGCCCAACACCTATATCTATACCATCCTGATAGTTTACATAGATCACGAGATGGTCAGATGATCAAATCGTCAAGACGGTGGGAGCTAGCCGGATCCAGTTTTGGCGCATCAGGACCGGAAACAGTGGCTCAAGAGGAGGCCTATACCCAGCAGTGAGTAAACATGGGTTGATTAGGTAAATAGTTAAAAATTAGGAAATTGAAACCTCATGCTAGTGTAATTAAAATGCTAAATAATTTAAGAGCGGGTCGTGCGAAAATTTGAGATTTGTTGTTAAAAAATTCATAACTAAATAACTAAGTGACATTTTAAAAATCGCAAAAGGACTAATTGTAGACTATACATTTGAGATTAATTCGTAATATTTTTTTAACACACTTAAATTCGTATTAATCTCAAATGTATAGTCTACAATTAGTCCTTTTGCGATTTTTAAAATGTCACTTAGTTATTTAGTTATGAATTTTTTAACAACAAATCTCAAATTTTCGCACGACCCCCTCTATTAGATTTATCTCTCAAAGTGAGTACCAAGGTATCTGGTATGTATAGTAATATTGAATATCAGGACTTGTCCTCTCTATGAAGCATAAGCGGGGAACGCCTTTTATAAAAACATACTTACCTTTATAAAGGCCTGCGCACACCTAATAGGCCGCTCTGGCGAACGCGATCAGTGAAACGCTGTCTAATTTGTCAGCGATATTTGACAGCGTTTCATTGATCGCGGTCGCCAGCGGCCTATAGGTGTGCGCAGGCCTTTAAAATTTAAAACTACCAACCGGTCAAGCTATAAAATAAAATACCATCGCCAATACAAACCTCAATGTTACCAAACTGCACCATTTTTTTGTCGTCATAAGTAATAATAACCGTTCAGTTCAGCGCACCTATCTTTAAATTGCGAGTATCATAAACAAACAAACTGACGGTATGTGCCTAAATAGTTGCCTACTCTAAGCCGTCCACAAGGTCGCATTCGTTTGACGGTCTGACTCCTGACTAGGGCATGCAGTATCGGAACCATTCTCAGAACCGGGAATTTTCACCCGATACTGGGCTCGGAACCGGGAATTCCCGGGAATTTCGATACTTTCGATACTGACCTATTTTTTTAATAAAACTGACCGTATAGAAATACAAACCCGTAAACCGTATATACAATGAAAGAAAAACTACTGAAAAAAACACTTTTCATCCCACCAGCTCTAAAAGTGTGTTTTTGCTGTTCAATATCTGACTGCAAAAGCCGTTTTTATCCGCTAGAGGATAAAGTAAATTTAAATTTAGAATATTGTGTTCACTAAGTTTGAATACACAACCTATTTTTTTTTTTTTTTTTTTTTTTTTTTTATTTATTTATCTTCTAAAAAAATATATAATCTTATTCATTATTATAGATAGCACTAAAAAACCACTAAGGTTTGTAGGGTAATGCTACTAGAGAGTCAAAAGTCGATAGCTTAAAAGTACAAAAAAAATTCTAATAAACAGGAACTAGGTAAGTGCATGTAAGTAATAGTTATTAGTTATTGGTAGCTTTCTATGTTAGTTAAGAAGTGAGATTTTAATTTATACTTAATGTTTTTATTATTGATGCTATTGATTAGGTCAGTGGGCAATTTATTTAAAAGACGAGGAACCAGGTAAGCAGCGGTCCTCTCGCCGTAAATATTCCGAGCGCGCGGCATCAACAACCGGTTTTGAGCAACCGCCCGCGTGTATACAGGGTGATTAACTTGATGTTTGAGTGTTTCATCGAAAAAGTGTTCTTTAAGTAAGTTATATTTAAATTGAGTGTGAACTGGTAAAGTTTTGCAATGCCTAAAGAGCCCTATGTCATTATTTTGAAACTGAATTTTAATTTTACTAGATACAATATTCTTGAGAATTCTTAATTGAAGTCGGTAAATTTGGTTAAGATATGTAGTGTAAGTACGTCCGTAGCTGCTTAGTCCGTACTGAATGTAGGATTCAGCAAGTGAGTTGTATAACATTTGGGGTCGCTTTTTTATGATAATTAAATAATAATTAATTAATATAACTTCGATAGCGAGTTGCACAATGGAATAAAATGGATAGATAGGAAGATGGAGCACGCACTGACCTTGTAATGTCCTGGACACTGCACGTAGCACGGTTCTTCCTTTAACTGCGGTTATAAAAATCCCAAGAAAAATCACTTTCACAGGACGCGGTGGCGGTTATAATAGCGGCGGTATGTGCACTCGGCGACAGTTAGATTTTGACTGTTTGTCTTGACGTAAGCCAAGGGTTTTGACGTGCGTGCGATTATGGATGGACGGATGGGACAGGTGATGCGCAACTTCACTATACTAATTATAGATGGCGTTACCATTTCCGCCCGGCCTTGATGGGTCACCATTTAAAGGCAACCATAAATTGAGACTAGATTACCTAATATCTCATAGCGTAAGGGGAGACTAGGATGAAACCCAACATCTCATAAAGAAAACTCATAAACGAGTAAAAATTAAAATCTCATGACTCTAAGGCTCTGTAATAGAGTAGAATCAGTAGACTCACAAATGCGGGAAATTTATGTTTAAAAATAAGAAGCGGTGTTAAAGAATATATTGATAGATTAAATACTTACAAACTAAATAATTATGGTTATAATAACAAATTACTGACGCGGGATTGGGCATAAGCGAACGGTCGGACGAAGTAGACTTGTTCCACTCGCGAGCTTAACTGTACAAGTACGAACTACTCCATCCTTTGAAGGATGTATCTTTTCTACAATAGCTAGAGGCCAGGCTAAACTCGGTACATTATCTTCTATCACGACTACTACCACTCCTGGAGTGATAGGTGTGGAATGCGTATTCCACTTCTGTCTAACCTGTAATCCATGCAGATATTCCATCCTCCATCGCTGCCAAAAAGACTGAACTAATTTATCCAGTAGCGAGTGCCTTTGTAGGAGGCTGAGATTTTCAGGCCCTACCTCAGGCGCGGGTATAGAGCATAAAGGCGCAGTATGCAAAAAATGACTTGGCGTAAGAGCTGCAGGCTCTGCGGGGTCGGAACTCAGTACTGTCAGCGGTCGCGAGTTAAGTAAACACTCTACTTGAGTAAGAACAGTACAAAGTTCTTCATACGAAAGCAGCTGCTGACCGATTACACGGTACAGATGCGTCTTAACTACCTTAACCATACTTTCCCAGGCTCCACCCTTGTGGGGAGACCTTGGGCTGATGAACGACCAACTAAAACGACTCTCAGCTACCTCATTTTCCAGCTTAGGATGATATTCATCGTTTAAGAATTTATACAAATCGCGTAAATACGCGGCGGCACCTTTAAAATTAGTCGCATTATCAGAGTACATTATTTGTACAGGACCGCGACGCGCGAGAAAACGTTTCAGCGCGGCTAAGAAGCTGGGGGTGCTGAGATCAGTGGCGACTTCAATGTGCACAGCTCTCGTCGTTAGGCATGTAAACAAGCACAGGTAGGCCTTCTCGCTGCGCACTCCACGGCGACGAATCGGAGTGTATGCGATGGGACCGGCGTAATCGCATCCCGTATGCGTGAAAGCCTTGACTGTTTGTCGTGTGCGACATTTAGGCAAGTCAGCCATGAGCGGATATGTCGGACGAGGGTTAAGTCGAAAACAAGTATTACACATGTGGACTCGTTGTCTCACAATGTGGCGCGCGGATAGGATCCAGAACTTTTGTCGAAGAAGCGACATTAGTAGTTCAGGTCCAGCGTGTAGGTATTTTAAATGATAATAGTCTATCAGCAAGTTGACAATATGGTCACTGCGCGGTAAAACGACCGGGTGAATCTGAGCGTAATCCAAACCGGAATTAACGAGACGACCGCCTACACGGATCAGTCCGTTTTCGTCTAGGAAAGGCCTTAACCTATTAAAGGTACGAGAACCTACTTTATTTTTGCGGAGGTTATCAATTTCTTCTGCAAAATATTTCATCTGCAGGGCGAGTAATATTTTATTTTCGGCGAGCTGAAGCTGATCAGCTGTTACTGCAATAGTAACGCGGCGGGGTATCAATTTAGCGAACGTTAAAACGTATACAAGAATGCGCAGTAATTTAGACCACGACGACAAGCGCAATGCAAGATCGTAGATTGCACACTCCGACACAGGCGTACATACAGCATGAGACAATAACCTTTGTTCTGGAATGTCATCGATAGGCTGGCCATCGAGGTCTCGAAGAGGCCACTGGGAAGGATCCAGTATGGCCCAAGAAGGCCCATGCAACCACAGAGGGTGCGAAACTAACTTCTGTGGCGTGACTCCACGCGACAAACAGTCAGCTGGGTTCTCGGTACCCGAGACATGGTAGAAGTGGTCGGCCGGTATATTCTCCGTAGCCTGAACCACGCGGTTAGCAACAAAGGATTGCCACCTGTGAGGCGAACTTTTTACCCAGTAAAGGGCGACTTTAGAGTCGGTGAAAGCGTACGTTTTGATTGGGAAGCGATTAGCATAATTATTCAACACAGAACGCAACAATTTTGTAAGTAAAACTATACCACAAAGTTCCAAACGAGCGATTGTGAGCGGTTTAGTCGGTGCGACTTTAGACTTGGCGCAGACTAAGCGAATAGCGTTAACACCGTCTGAACTGACGTGTAGGTACACTACACCACCATAAGCATGTTCGCTAGCATCGGAAAAACCCACTAGGGTGACAACGCAGTTCGCGGACACACCAAGATGACGCGGTATGCGCAGCTCATTGAGGGCTGGCAGCTCAATACAGAACTGTCTCCACAAATTAATAATGTGGGGCGGGGGCGTATCGTCCCAATCTAAACTTAAACTCCATAGCTGTTTTATTAACAACTTGGCGAAGAGAATTGTGGGAGCTACAAAGCCCATAACATCCCACAAGCGGGCAATAGTAGATAAGATGGAGCGTTTAGTACACTTCTCATCTGCGGGGGGCGTAATTTTATAATAGAAGACGTCAGAATCCGTCGACCAATGCAAACCTAATATTTTATGCTGCATAGATTTATCAAACTCAACCTCAGTTGGAAGTTTGTGCGATGCGGGAATGCTATCTAAGACAACACGAGAGCTACTATTCCATTTAACTAATTCCCACTGAGCGCCTTTAAACAATTCGATCAGCTGCTTCGATGCGGCGACCCCCTCCTCCTCATCCTTCACTGAAAAAACTACATCATCCATATATAACGACGAAGCAGCTACTTCTGCAGCGAGCGGGTACTTAGCGCCGTCATCCTCGATCAGCTGTCTGACCGTGCGCATTGCATGGTACACAGACGAAGCTAGACCGAAACAAACACGTTTGAATTGATAAAGCGTCAATGGATCTTGCGGTTTGAACCTATACAATATACATTGATAGCGGCGGTCGCATTCTCGAACAACGACCTGTAAAAATTGTTGCCGGCAATCTGCAGTCATAGCAACGGCAAAAAGACGGAAGTTCAAAATTATTTGGAAAAGATCACCCTGTAGGTTAGGTCCGTGATGCAATATGTTATTAAGCGAAATTCCAGAACTAGTTTTACAGCTAGCGTCTAAAACTATGCGAAGACGCGTCGACGTCTTATCCTCACGGATGACTCCGTGGTGCGGGATTACATAGATGGGTGATGAGTCATCAGACATATTTGGAGGTGCGGGTGAAATATAATCTTTCTCCAAATATTCCTTAATCACGCCATCGTAAGCGGTTCTTAAGCTAAGCGAAGCTTCTAGCTTTTTCTCAAGACACAAGAAACGCCTGCGTGCGATTTCGTAGGATCTACCTAACGAGTATACATCCTCACTAAACGGTAAGCCAACAGTATACCTACCACTAATGGGATCGCGGGTTGTAGTATGTTTGTAAAAGTTTTCACACTCTACGTCAGCGGGACGCAGAGAGGGCGGCGCGGAGGGAAGCTCTTCGAGCTCCCAAAATCTATTAATAAGATTATCTATACCATGCTCCTGCACTAGGCAGCATGTTAAAGCCTGGCGGGGAAATATTGTAGGTACGGAACCCATTATTATGTATCCCAGTACCGTACGTAAGGCCTGCGGGGCCTGCGCAACATCAGGTGCTTGAGTCGCGTCAGGCAATAAAAGGTGGACGAACAATGGCGCGCCTATCAACAAATCAATTTTGTTCGGCGTTCCAAATGATTCATCTGCGAGCGGTAATGCGTGCAAGTGTGATAGGACAGTCGTATCTACCACAGCACTAGGTAGCAAGTCAGTAATTTGATCCACTACCAACGGCGAAATATTTAATTTAATATTTTTATCAAAGCGCGAATAAAATTCTAAGCTTACAGAACTTGAGTTTATCATTTTTTCAGACCCACCGAACCCCTTGACAATAGTACGTCCGATGTTATGAACCTGAATACCTAGCAACATACATGCCTCTCTTGTTATAAAATGACTTTGTGAACCTGAGTCGACCAAAGCTCGCAATAAATGCAAATTACCTGCACTATCGTACACTGCGACTTGAGCGGTTGCGAGTAAAACGGTACATTGCTCGTTTTGAAGCGGCTTAGATTGCGGGGCCTGCACTGATGCAGCAATGGACGTCGCACATAACGCAACGTCTGCGCGCTCGGAGCGCGCTGGGCCGGGTTCGTCCGCTAAGCGCGCGGTGACTGCGTTGGACAGCGGTGCAGCTACGGCTTGAGGTGCGGGTTCGATTCCCGACATAAAATGCAATAAACTGTGATGGCGAGATTTACAAGAGCGGCAGCTCGTATCTGATTTACAGTACGAAACTCGATGTTTTATGCTAAGACAATTTACACATGCGTTTCCCTCCTTGACGGCTTTAAATCGTTCTTCGGGGGTTAATTTATGAAACTCAGGACATTTAAATAAATGCTGATGCGTTATGTTTGTACATAAACATTTAGAAGCGGAATCAACGGTGTTTATATAAGCGTGATATTTTGGCGGCGTTGATTTAGTATTATTGTAATCTTTCGAGCGGCCGTGGTCAACTTTATTCGTTGGATAAACCTTTTTAGTGGCGGCGGCAGTAAGAACAGCGGTTGCAGCCGACGTCGTGCGTTCAAAAACCTTAGCACGATTTTTTACAAATACTTCAAGGTCATCAAATGTAGGTATTGACGAGCCGACACTCAACTCGAAAGCGCGGACAGTACTTGAATCTAATTTCTTTAAAGCGATGTAAACTAGAATCAAATCACCTAATTTTTCTATATTTAAATTATTCAGAGCGCGGACTGAGCTAATAAATTGCTCACTAAACAAATCAAAGTTAGCAGCTGATGCAGTACCTAACGGTTTGAAGTCGAACATCTGATTTAAGTAAGCAGATGCTACCATGCGTTTATCTTCGTATTTATCAACTAGCGTTTGCAATATTAGTTCATAATTCTCTGCACAGGGCGTAATACCTGCACATAGCATCTCAGCCTTACCAGACAATTTACCTACTAAATAATATAGCTTTTCGGCATCGGTGAGCGTTGGATTATCATGGATGGTAGACTTAAAACAGGCATAAAACACTGGCCATTTCCTAATGTCTCCTGAGAACCCAACCAACTCGATTGGAGGTAATCTAGGCTTAGCTTTACTAAGAGAATCGGAAGCAACATTACCACATGATGATGATGATGGCGGGGAGTATTGTAATTGCAAGCGTTTAACACGACTATATAATTGCTCAAATGCAACCAAACTATTATAATCAGGTTTTGCAGTTGGAGTTACAACTAAAAGACGCGAGTTGTAATCATCCAGCACCTTTATGAAATCGGTGCGCAGCGTATCTACATTAGCACTTTGCTCAAGAAAATCGTTTCTCGATCTAGAAGTAAGTTTCGATGAAGAATCATAAATATTCTGAATTAATTCAAAAATAGCTTCTCTTTTAGCTTGTAATATTAACAGCTTGGAGTCTTCTGGGGTAACGGTATCCTTACTAGTAGACATTTTAATTACCTACGTAACTTTCTACAATCAGATAATATTACGCGGCTGACTACAATAGATAACAACCTACAGAATACGAAAAGTAACCTTGTTAACTCGATCGGGTTATAGCGTTGAACAAGTTTAGCTGGGCCTCAGCTGATCGTACAATGAACCAAGAACCGTAATCGCTACTTATTATCCGACCGGTCACTTGCGGGTAGATATGAATTACTCGTACATGTAAAACGTATTTAAGATAATTTTTTAGCGAAATAAATGTAAATAATTTATCAATAATATGCAAGTAAACACCGTATAAAATAGGGAAAACACTATAAAACAGTATTATGCAGCGGGATTGAGATGATTTTGTCGGATTTACGCAACGCAATGTCGCGGGCGGGACGTCACAATGACGGAAAAAAATGACAAAATCACCTTGAAATACGCAATGTATTATAAACAGCGGGGAACAGCGGTAAAACACTTATTAGATCAGTAAATTAGATATTCTAATAAGGGCAGATTTTAAAAGGATGTATGTTCATCCGGCTCGAACTTAATGGGGTCGCTTTTTTATGATAATTAAATAATAATTAATTAATATAACTTCGATAGCGAGTTGCACAATGGAATAAAATGGATAGATAGGAAGATGGAGCACGCACTGACCTTGTAATGTCCTGGACACTGCACGTAGCACGGTTCTTCCTTTAACTGCGGTTATAAAAATCCCAAGAAAAATCACTTTCACAGGACGCGGTGGCGGTTATAATAGCGGCGGTATGTGCACTCGGCGACAGTTAGATTTTGACTGTTTGTCTTGACGTAAGCCAAGGGTTTTGACGTGCGTGCGATTATGGATGGACGGATGGGACAGGTGATGCGCAACTTCACTATACTAATTATAGATGGCGTTACCAACATTAGTTTGACCTTGAAAGGGATACGATTTTTAAGAATGGTAATATTCGCATTGAATTGTCTTAGTTTATTGCACACACGCTCAACGTGACTGGACCAATTAAATTTACTGTCAATAGACAAACCTAGGTACATCTGATTACTTAAAATTTCTATGCAAGGGCAAATACATGTATTTTTAGATTGGGTATGTAAGCAACCATGGGTGTGGGCCACAATGTTTTTAAGAGGAACTGTTTTGAGGTAGGGGGATTTAATAACAATTAGTTTGGTTTTGTTATGGTTGAGTACTAAGCCAGCATCGTGACACCAGCGAGTTAAGGCGTTCAAGTCTGACTGTAGATAATCGCAGGCTTTTTGAGGGTCGTTAGCAACCGCAACAAGACAGGTATCGTCAGCAAACTGATAGCACGTACAGTGGTTAATGCAATTGCTCATCTCATTAACATAAGAAAGAAAGTGAAGTGGGCCCGGAACGGATCCTTGAGCCGTGCCCTCTGTTGCTGTTATAGGTTCACTGTGCGTATTGTCAACCTTTACAGTGGATGTTCTATTTTTTAGATAGTTTTCGCACCATCTGAGCAAAGGCCCCCTTACGCCACAGGTATCTAACCTATCTACCAACTGTTTATGCTCTAAGGTGTCAAACGCACGTGAAAAATCGATGAACAAAACCAGTACATGCTTTTTATTATTAAGATGCTCATTTACTTCGTCGGTGAATATCGATAAAAGGTCAGTCGTACCTTTGCCTGATTGAAAGCCGAATTGGTTCTTGTATAGCACGTCATGCTTCCTATAAAACTTGTGTATTTGTTCACATACATATTTTTCTACAATTTTGTCAATAGAAGATAACAGTGTTATAGGGCGATAGTTATTGTAATCATTGCGCTTCCCCTTTTTATATATCGGTCGAACACAGCCAACTTTTAATTCATCAGGATACTGGCCCGTCTTAATACTACAGTTGATTAGGTTAGCAATAGCGGGGGATAAGTCTTCACCTACTATCTTAATGTCCGATATTTCTACCTCCATGGTGCCGAATTTATCATACAACCTATTTTCATCTGTTAAAAACTTGCACTCGTAACCTTCTTGGTGTATTTGTGAATTCAAAACATAATTAAACCTATTTACTTCTACCTCCATGGTGCCGAATTTATCATACAACCTTTTTAAATTTGTTAAAAACTCAGACTCGGAACCTTTTAGTCGCGCTATGTTCTTTTTTGCATTTCCTCGCTGAGGTGGGATGAAAAGTTACGTGTTGCACTCGAGTGCAAAGATTTTTTACCTAGTGCTCTTTTGATTCCTTCGCCAACGCTTAGGATTCTAACTTTTAAACCACTCGCTACGCTCGTGGTTAAACTTTAGAATCCTTCGCTTGCTCGGTCATCAAAATTGAGCACGCGGTTAAAAAGCAGCTTTGTGCTCTTGTACAACAAATAACTATTTTTATTGAGAACCGTAAATTAACCCACACTCAACCACAAAATACACGAAATATTCTCATTTATTTCGCGTATTTCTTCATTATTATAATACTAAAACTCTCTGTGCGTGCACGCAACAATCAGAGCTAGGTTATATCAAAGTTAATCGAATATTCATCAAATAAATCAACAGTTAGAACTAACAGTAACAAACTATGTACGTTATCTAACTAAATCAGCTCAGCAAAGATATAGCGAAATATCAAACAATACAATATTAAACAATCTTCAATTCAGGTAAAATAAACATGTCATTTTCGGTTTGACTTGTCCGAAATTGTTCAGATATTATCTGAATGATGTTAATTATAGGTTTGTAATTTGTCAAAATATCTAGCAATGTATACAGAAAAGTGAAACTGAACGCATAGCTAGTGTTTTTTATCGTCATTTATTTATATCGTACTAGAAAACACCAATAATTGATCATTTTCATCAGTATCGAAAGTATCGGGAATTCCTTCGTGGAGAACCGGTACTGGAAAAGTTCAAAATCAGCGATAATTCCCGGTACTTTCGATACTGATACTTCCCGGGAGCATGCCCTACTCCTGACTCAAACAAAGTGGCAAAGTTAAACGAGCCGAGCCAGTATTTACAATAAGCTGATTCAGTGCTAATTTACCACGAGTCCGCTGGACCGATTTGATCAATTAATTTCATTCGATATTCAAACAAAATACTTTAGACTTGATTGATTGCGTAGCACGTTAAAGTCTGTCTCAATCCCAACGTCAATAGGAACGTGTAATTTCAGGATGGATGGGTCTTTTCTATTTTGCATGATATGAACAGATAGACTGGCCTCTCAGCTTTAGTTGGCAGTAGCTCTGTCTTCTGCGCTGCGTAGGTCGTGGGTTCGATCCCCACTGAGAACAAATATTTGTGTTGTGAACACAGATGTTTGTTCTCTGTCTGGGTGTTATATTGTATTCTATGTATGTATTATAATAGTATTATAATATCAGCTAATATCTGGTTCCCAAGCTCTGCTTAGTTTGGGGCTAGATAGTGTTGTGTGGATTGTCCGCATTATTTATTTATTTTTATAGATGTAAGTTGAATTTATCAACATAAGTATAGATATTCCTATGCCCACCTCAAAAGATAACCACTGTACACACGTAAGAAAATATGGTTAGCCCTGAAAACCACAACTTGACATGGGACTGGATGAAAAAGGTTTCAATGGCTTTAGCACAGTCAAATGTGCTACCTTTATAAACCTTGTTTATGTACGTAGGTTACCTATCCATAAAACCAGCTATCACCCTGGAATATATAAAAAGCTATGCACTATGCAGTGTGTTTCATTACTTCCGGCTAGTATAAGGACGCAGGCAGATGCTATCGATCGGCCATTAGGAATGGTAAAATCCTTTTTTTACCATTCTTAAGGGATTTGAGACGTTTACCGTCACGAAAGTTGATATCACTGGTTTCCAGTATTTTACATGTAATCTAGCAGAATGCATATGCCAGATTATATTGTACCTTAAATAATAAAAAAATGCTGAGATCGAATTAAAGAACGTGTTTTCAAAAGATTCGAGCTACCTTTATACACATCTCGATGTTTTTTTTAATTCTTTAAAATATTGTACTGAACCTGAATGTTGTTTGTCCATTGGAAAATATCGATTGAACACTATTTTCTAAGTTGGGCAGCACTAACGCCTGAGCTTTTTCATAAGCAATTTCTACTCGCATGGAAACTGATGCGTTTTACAAGGAGCAAGCGTAACTTTACATGAAATGTTGTAAACTATTCCTTTTAGTGCTTCTACATAACCACTTGAAACTTGACGGCGAGCATCAAGGTTTTATGAGCCCGGCGTCTCGTATTTAGTCTAAAATACCGTTTTAAATGTGGTAGAGTAATACGACAGCCGGCTTTGGCCTGCCCTAGCGGGTTAAGAAGGTACATGCATGAAGTATTCTACCTACACATACTGCGACATTACTGGAAAGGTGAGTTATGCAGAGATAAAATGTTTGCTAGCCAATGACAGCAATAGATCAGAGTCAGGCTGGATGAGTAAAGGATGGTTAACAATTCAGCGGGCTCTGGTTCGGGATTCGCATGATGATAAATCTATAACCCTTCGTTATTCCCGTTCTAGAGGTAGACATGGGCGCCTCCGGCGCCGGCGCCCCGTGGCTGATGCCGCGCTAAATAATGATAAGAATAATAAGTAGGTAATGTCAAATTAGTAATCCGAAGTATAGATGTTGGAGGTTGAAGTTGTGAGCTAAAGGAGGGCGTTGATATAGTGAGCGCGCAAACTACTTTTCCATAAACACAGCAGTGCTTCAATGTCCATGCTGGAGACTTTTTATTAATCATTCTAGCTGGATACTTTCCTAACTTGAAACTTTATGTTTTCGAGGCACTAATGGCAAACAATCATAGTCATAATCACTTGAAATGTCAGGCTCAGCACAAATTTTGACGAGACCAGGGTCGAGCCAGCCTTTAAGGTATACAGGGTGTTGCTAGCTTCATTCTCGTGTAACTTTTGTTGTGAGGCGACGAAATTGATGGAGTAAATTTGCATTTTAGCCAAGCTCCGTTGTTTTTCTAAAAATAAACAGCTAAAGAAAGATGGACGGACAAAATGAATTCAAATTTATTTTAACTAAACATTTTGTTTACATTGAGCTTTAATAATCATAAAATATAACACGATCGATCGTGCTTGTAGGCTTGGATTCATAAAAATGGGTAATTTCAATGCCATTTGCTTGCCCGAGCCAAACCATTCGACTCAAGTGTTTGAACAAAAAAGTAATGGCGGCGCATAATATCATTACAAGTGCTGGGCTAAATTACATTCAAATAAATACTGACGCAAATGAAATAATAGCACAACTTTCGAGGATGCTCGTTATCTCTACAGTGTATATTGTCAATAAAATTTAATAGGCACCCAACAAAGCTTTAAGAACTTATAACATTAAATACCTACCTAATAATTAATATTAAGCACAAACTAAAAGCTTTTGAGTGAATTCATCCCAAAAGTTCTACAAGAAAATTGAGCTTATTCGGTTGTTCATGAAACATGGCCTAAAGTTTGTACCACGTCGTCGTAATACAGTTGGGTACATATTTTTCTGTAATAATAACTTCGTTTTAGACAAGGGGTAAAAAGGTCGAAATAATTCGTCATTGTCGAAGAACATACAAAAAAACCTTGTTGAATAGCTTTGTAATCAATTTCGGTAGGAAACACCATTTTGCCACAAACTTTGCTGAGTCCACAGGCGTAATACACGAAAATGTACCCAATAGCTAATGAAAAGTTTTTCATCTGCCTCGTTAGCCGGACAAAGGAAATCCTGCTTATTAACTTTGGTAAGCTCGGCCTATAAACCGATTATCTACCGTGGCGCAAAGCACAAAGCGTTTTTCATCGTAGTTAAGAAGAATTTACCGACAACTCGCTGGATACCAACTTATACAATTATGAATGAAGCGTGAACAAAAGCTTTTCTTACCAAAAATTTAGAGTATTATATTTCCTAGCCTTATGTTTTTAACGTAATCGAAAGTAAAATTAATAAATAGATATCGACCTAAAACTGAAAGTGGACTGAGGGGATAGAAGTCATTTACTAATTTCAAAACAAACGAAATTGAGAACTACTTCCGTGATTATAATCAGACTAAAAGCATAAACTTTATCACGCGGTTTATGTATACCTACCTACAAATTATACATGCACAGCTACTTTTGGGTCCATAAAAAAAACAACATTATCGGGACGTAATAAGTCATTCTACTACATCGTATGCGACGGTTAATAGTACAGGCGACTGTATATTAGATAGTAATGGTTATTATTCATAATACGCCTGCTTGTATTTACTACATATATACGAGTGAACCAAGCTCCGGCTCGGGATTTTTTAGGCAATTTCTAGGGGTAGGTATGTTTTATTTTCTCGCAGTACCTACCTTATTCTCCAAATTATAATTGTTTTCACATCATGAATTGTAGATTTCGCATCAAATTTGTATCACGAGGGAAAAGTAATCGAAAATTTTGAAGTGCGTTTCCAGGCGACTGATACATATTTATTCAAATTTGTACATTGTTGGATAATTCATACATGTATAAGTTAAATCATGCTTAACTGATGCCGAATTATTGTTTCTATATTAAACAGATCCACGCCTAAGAGCCAAATGAAGTATTTTCTGAGGAAAAATGTCTTCGCAGATCACCACTTATTTGACGCCGGCTCTCTTTCTTTATTATAAACGACTAACAGCTGATGGAACAAGCATATGGCCCACCTACTCGCCTTTAGCAACGTATTGCCTCGTTAGTCACGCACGTCAGGAACGTAGATAGATAGATAACACTTTATTGTACACCACAAGAATAGGACATTACACATAGCGAAAAACTAAAACTATGGCGAAGCACAATGGGCGGTCTTATCGCTATGAACGTACTCGTACCTTACGAATATGCGGAATATTACGACGAGCGACGTCGAGCTTGAATGTAGTCTTATTTTTATTTAATTCTTGGGATGGCTGTCATTTTACAAATTAAATTTCTTCTATACCGTTGAGATACGGTCCCTTTGTTAATTTTTCAGAAAACCTGATCTCAATGAGTTTTAATGGTACGGCTCGGGGGTTGATTCTCGAGGAATAACAATATGTAGACAGGATACGCATCAGACTTATACACTGCTAGCTCTTATGTCCTTGCAGTAAGCGTCATTTTGCTTTGTTTTTAGGTTACTTGAGCTGTATCCTACTGTACCTATTAACAAGATCACTTCACAAACTTCGGGTAGGGATTTACTACGATTGGGACTGTCAGTTCCAGGAATATAAACCTACCAAGTTGGTTATTTCAGGTATTTAATGTAACATAATTCAATAAAATATCAAAAGTATAAAACAAAACCATTGAAACCGTAGTCATGACTCATGATCGATAAGTTTAGTTTTATTTGTACTCAGTGTAAGGAGCACTATAACACTATAACTGTCAAATCACAACACAATTTTGAGAGTTTCTGTGATAAAAAGATAAATTTTATTTATTCCTCCGAGGATCACCCCCAGATCAAATAACGCGTATTCATGTTTGTTTATTTGACATTTAGACAAAGACCAAAGTGGCCTCTACAGACAGTTTAGGCTATAGGTACTATATACCCTTATTAGCGTATTCTTTCCACGGCTGTGGAAAGATAAATTTGTAAACTGAATACGACATTTATTTTACAGATTCTCACTCCAAGTTAATGTTATTTTCATACAATTGTATCTTTCCGCAAACGTGAATCCTCTCCAGCAAGTGGATTTTGTTTAGACCCTTGGGGCGTGCACATAAATAAATTAAAGTAGCTTTGAGGAGGATCTTACCCAAATTACCCCAAATCAGACATGTAAGTCTTTTTTGGTCAATAATGTTATCCGTTTGGTCCTTCGATCAAGTCCTATTATAGTCGAAGTATTGGACCTTTTAGATATTTTCAGCGCGGGCAACCATCACGCTTGCTTTTTGTGTCAACTTTAGGACGTAAAGTTTCCTAATATGCCTGATTAATAAATAACAGAAATGCAGAAACTACTTATAAACTGATTAAAACTAAAAACCTAAAAGTTTGAGTCACTTAGGTTTTTTTATGTTGTCAAAGACGTTTAAAAAAACTCTTTAAAAAAGAAAACTTGTTAAGAAAAAAAATATTTTTAAATTCGTTTTTGCTTTGCCGCCCCCGCTACTACAACTATTGGATTTTTCACGGGGAAATGGAATATAATAAATAATTCTTCCTATTTTATAAAAAAAATTAGGTTAGGTCAGTTTTTTTACTCAACTCTTTTCTCAATGGAAGAGTTATTTTATTTATTGTCTATAATTTTTAGGTAATATGGAAACCAGATATAGCTGACATAATACATGCATAGGTATTGTATTATACTTTACCTTCAAAGGCTGGTTACGCCACTCAGCATAGACTCCGCTAAGACCCGAAAGGGTTAACCAAAGAGGACTAAGGCCGCCATGGTCTTAGAACTCCCTTTGGTAAACAGCAACAGCGATAAATCCAATTGCCCGCGTTGTTTCTTTGCCTCAGGCATAGGTCGCGTAAACAAAAGTTCTGGCTGATTCAACGGAAGTTCTTGTATATTCAACCAAATTGTTTGGCCCATTTATAGTATCAATAACATACTTTAAATCTTCAAGTTTGAAATTGGCAGTACCTACATACCTGCCAAAAATGTACATGTAACAAAACATAGATACCTACATTCATAACCAACTATAATGCCCATTGTTTTACTGTGAATTTTTATTTTTAAGCTAAATACTGTATTCCTACATGTGTCACAGTAGTCAATAAAGAGTTATCTATCTATCTATTTATCTAATGTAACGTACCAGAAATCAGTAGGTTCTTTACTTACGCATAGTTTGTTAACATTGACGTTGTCTCATTGTTGTTGATTTGTTCTCGGTGGAATCGATCACCACCGAGAACAAATATTTAAGTGGTGAACTTAGGTATTTGTTTTCTGTCTGGGTGTTATATTGTATTCTAAGTATGAATTTACAAAAACAATATAAGAAGTATATCAGCTATCTGGTTCCCATAGTACAAGCTCTGCTTAGTTTGGGGCCATTTATATTTTTTTTTGTATCATTTTGTCTTCAAATAATAACTTCAACGATGTAACTGTATCCAATTATATTAATGACATTCACCTTATATCTAATGATTACAACGATGACAACAATAACAATTTAAAAATATTTCGAATCATAAATTTATCATCAATGAATAGTGTAATATTAAATAACAGGCTTGATTTATTTACACACCTAACTAACAAATGTTTTGTATGGAAAGCGTTCACAAAAATTACGTATATTTTATATGCCTATCGTAATACATGCTCGTTTAACATCCGATGTACAAAGTAGCGAGTTTTATAGTAAGATGAAAATTTTGAAATAACTTTGTAGGCTTTTGTTGAATCCGGCTAGAGCGTGAGCCAAAATTTCTGCTTGTTAATATTTTTATATTAAAAAACAAGGGGAGATTTTCCTCGTTTATTTGGAAAAGTTTGCCCAGCTGCCATCTCAACATCGTTGAATTGGGTTAAGGTACAATTCTGATCCTAGCGGGTCGCGACCGCAAAATCAAGCCAATAGCAATGCCAGTCAGTTGAGTTCGAGTTTTTGATTTAATCAATTTTCCTACAGAGGCCCAGTCTATTGACGACAGACTTTTTGCCGGAAAATTGATATATTTAAAACAGAGCTTTTTGACAGCATGACAATTGACTAAAGCCTTGCGCAATTCTACGCATTCTGCGATGGCAATCTGTAAAACACTGTCAAATATAGGTTTTATATTTGACAGCGTTTCACTGATCGCCGCATCAGAACGCTTATGAGTGCGCAATGCAACACAATAGCTATAGTGATGTGATGGGATTCGGTTAGTCAACAAGCCGCGACTCATTTGACTGCTATTACTGCATACTTGTTCTGATGTGGTCGACCTGTCGCCAGTAGCCGCTGCCCAGTTTCGGGCGCACCACTCAACAGGGATAGCACAGCTTTGGATTTAGGCGACTGTGTCGCGCGACAAGGAGGGAGGCTGCCACTACCGTGCCGACCGACGCGTGTCGCACGGGCTGCCATATCGCCTATATCCGAATGGTACCTTAAGACCGCGTAAGCCGCTTCCGTTACTGTAACAACAAGATCCGGGAAACCTACTTAGATCAGCATACGAAATCGTGACACACCATTTCACTCGCGAATCTTCATCTTTTCGCTGAAATCATTTACATTTCATCAAACACCGCAACCTCGATCAAAATCAATGTAATCCATTGAAATGTGAGCTTATTTTGTCGTAAAGCATATTTCAATAGAGTATTAATTTTAGACGCGTGGACCGTTAGTTTTATAATAATTCAGTAAAAATGTAACCTTTCATCAACTACACAGACTATTACAGACACATAGTTTCTTATTTATATAATTTATCTTGAATATTGAGTTGATTACAGTCAGGGTTGAGCAGTATTTGAATTAATTGTAAATAAAATACAAACACGTATTTGGTACCTATTCGTATTTCAATTACTATTCTATTTGTATTGCAAATACCTGACGTCGAGATATTTTGTAATGAGTATTTCGAATACTAATAGAGGCTTCAATACATTTAACCTTCAATTAGCGATCGTGAGTGTGAGTGCGAGGCGCGAGTGTTATGAATGGTGGTAAATCAGCTATTAGAATTAGCAACACTGCACCTGTGTATATTGACATAGACGTATATTGACGTATTCTATAACTGTACGTCAAAATTGGCAAACAAAACGCAAAAAAAGTTACGTCAAAATGACAATGTATTTTATAATATATATATTATATAATATATATATTATATAATATATATATATATCAATATATATATATATATATATATATATATATATATATATATATATATATATATATATATATATATATATATATATATATATATATATATATATATATTGTATTTCAATTAAAAATTGCTAAAATACTGTTAGACTTACGTACTTGAAGATATTTTGCATTTCGTATTTTAATTACTTGCGGTACAGTATTTTTAATTTGTATTTCAATTAAAGCAAAGCATGTATTTTGCCCAGCCCTGATTACAGTACCTATCAGGTGGCCTACCGCGAGGTTATGGCTATTAACTGACACACACAATCAAACCCAAGAAGAAATGAATGTGTGCATGGGTGTCAGCAGATTTGTACACAATTGCCATAGTCCATAGTTATGGAGCTCGCAGAAGTCCTACACTGATCCTACAGTTAGTAGGTACGGAGTACAGCTTTACGACTGTTTTAAAGTAGTTATTTACATACGATCTAATTGGTATCTACAACTGTCCTTAGGTATCTAATAGAATAATAAAAATAGATCCTATTTTTATATGGAACAATTACAGCCAAGTGTTTCTTAGAAAATGGAAACCACTTTTATAAAGCGGAGAAGGTCAATTATGCATATTTATGAATAAACAAAATAGATTATAATTCACACTCGGTTCGAAAAGTATCGAAATGTGCTAAAAGAAAAAAAAAAGATGTGATTTATGCATGGCTTGCTCGTGTATGAAAAAAAGGCTGTGACTTTATCACGGTTACCACTTTCTTAGGAAATCAATATTTATTTACATGGTAGATATAATTATGTACATTTGATAATCTCTGACATTTTGTACACTTAAAATCTATGGCGCTGAACATTCCAAAAGGTATTTATCCAATTTATTGGTTAGATAAATTTACAAACAATACGTTCGCATTAAATACAACACTTTGTTCGATGGTACAACACAATAACAAACATAAAAAAAGAACCGACTTAATAAACTCCTCTTTTTGATGTCAGTTAAAAACCGTAGCTATACCGTAGCACCGAAGCACTAGAGCTACGAAGTAATCAGCCCGATGTGTCACTTACTAGAGTCGTCGATCAGGTAAAATAAAATAATTTAGTTACCGACCGACGGTAACTTGAGTTCTTGCCCCATATACACAATAATATATTATAATCAATCACAATATTTAATCAAAGTGTAAGCTCATCCGGTTTCGATGATATTATATAACACTAGAGTTAGTTTCGGATTAGCGATATGAGAATATAGTTCTTGGTTTGTCAAACACGCTCATCATAAACTTTAACAGAACCAACATTTAACAAGCACTGACTCCGATTAGTTTAGTCGTACAAGTCCTTTTTAGAGATGATAGAGACGGTGTACAAGCCGCTGCTATCGGTCACCTCGTCAGTGCTCTCCGTCAATCAGGACACGTCGGTGTTCTCTAGCTTGTAGAGAAGGCGACGGCGACGCAAGTCTCATGACTCTCCGTTGGGTGCCACGGTGACAGTGCTGCAGTTGGCGCGGGTGGAACGCGTCGAGCTGCGCCGTAAGCCCACGCCGCCGACCGGGTTCAGCACTATTAAATTTTCAACTTTTTTTTTATCGGTGCAGGTGCAAAAAAGGAGCTCCTTCATACCTTTCCTGAAGTTTTTGGATAGGAAGGCGTAGAGGAGCGGATTGATGCCGGAGTTGAAGTAGGTGATGAGGAAGGTGAGAGGCGTGAGTAGCGCGCTGAAGTCGCTGTTGCCCTCGTAGCCACTGGACCAGTACTGCCACATTTTGCGCGCGTGGAAGGGCAGGTTGCACACGGCAAAGGTGAGTACGAGCACGATGAGCATGCGAACGACGCCGCGCCGCGCGCGAAGCACGTTCCGCGACAGGTGGCTCAGGTGATGGCAGTTGCGGTTCTCTTTCTCCTGTCGGGTCGGTTTCTTTTTCACAGGAGTCGGAGCCGCCAGCATTTTCTGATAAGATAAAATAAAAAATATACTAATACTAAAAACATCTACTTAAAAACTAAGTAATCTGACCTTCAAGATTTTCTTGAGATTTTTATAAAATATTACGAAATATTTATTATTCTTCTTATCGTATCCTGGTTCTTTCGAAAAAAGTATGGTGAAAGGATTTTAAGTGCGCCTTAAGGAGGCTACTTTCGTGCACTATTTATTTACTAGTGGTATGTAATGTACTCAGTTCCCATTAATTCTACGTTTCAACCAAATCGTTTCAGTGGTCAGGACACATGATTGAGCAACGTCGTTTCTTTATTTATTGTAGAATTATCAGGAACTACCCTGCTTAGACATCCTCAAATAATCTTGAGCTGGTAAATACTTTGTACAAAGAAATCTGATGGGATATTTGTCGTGCCTTAAACCAGGTATCAAAGTATATGCGGGCTGGTTCTTTCTTTTTATAAAGGTACTAACCTTTTCCTCAGTCGTGCCAATAAATGTTCTCTGAGATTCGTACTGTGGAGGCGACGGCTTCTCAGGCCGAGGACATTGTGTGCCACAGCATTGAACTCTACCCATGCTCTGGAGAGCGTGGGAGCTTTGCCATAGACCAATGGCAATTCTCGTGTACAGCACCTGTTGTAAAAAAGAACACCCTGTCAAAAATACTAATTAGACAATTGTAAGGAAGTGCCTTTTCAAATGACCAGGTTACCGGTACCGGTGATGAACCGTAAACCGGATACGGCTAATGTATGGGCTTACCGGATAAATAACGCCGGCTCGTGTGAAGGATAACTTACACGCCCATACACTCAGTCGTCTGGTATCCTGAAAAGGCACTTATTAATGCGTTACTTCTGGTCGGGGCCGTTAAATTCACGCAGCTGGGCTGCCGCAATACCTACTGGTCTCCATACCATTTTTTTAGGATTATGCAACATTACACTCAGAGCTTGGCAGCAGTGTTGTCACTGTCACCGCACACACAGAATGTGTTTAAAAAAATCAGCGCGACACGTACCTAATACTGCTGCCGAAATCGAAATACAACATGTATATAGTTACAATCGTATAGTAAGCAGACATGTCATATTATATTACGTATAGAATTCATACAAAGATGAGACAGATGGCATCAGGATCACTGATGATACTGATTCCGAATCAATCAGAATAAAAATCAAAATTGGCCGGAAAAAACAAAATAGTACAAGTACTTACCTTAAAAAATGGTACAAAGATGAAACCTATGTTAGTAGCACCATAAAGTGAAGCTGATACCGAATCAATCAGAAAAAGAAGTCAAAAATTACCCAAGTACCTTCCTACCAAATATAATGACGTTTTACGGTGAAATGAAATATCTTTATTTGCATGAATAAATGGTGGTCGTAAGGAAGTAATTTGGCTCACATATACTTCGCCGGAGTAGAGACCGACTTACAAAAGTTTATTATTAAAAAAAAATAAGGTTAGTTTCATTATTACAATTTAAAATAAAACCAAATAATAGTCAAGAAATAATTAATTAGCAATCATCCTACTCTATATTATTATAAAACTCATATACAGTTGTTTTTTAAATTGTCTAATTGGTAGTTCACGGATGTCCTTAGGTATGTTACTCATATTTTTATAGTCATACATGACATACCTAGGAATTGTGAAATTTTCGGCCAATTACGTTTTTTCTGATTCGGAATCAACATCGCTTAGCGATCCCGGTTTTTTGAATGCCATTAGTCTCATCTTTATATAAAGTTGATAAACACTGTGTGTCGGCTCCCTTACATTTGTGCAACCAATTTAGTTGAATTATGCATGTCAGTATCCGTGATTAACCGGGCCAGTCTAACTTTACGTATAAAATATTTTTCAAACTGAACAGACGGCACAAACATTATATGCCCCGAGCCGAACTGGTGACAGTCTGATTTAGCGATGAAATATTGAATTTTTTCTCAAAGGAAGGTTTCGCATCGAATCAAAGAGCGCGTATTTTTTACCCAATTAGATAGGTACTCTCGAATAAACCGATTTTGATTAATTTTGGAGGGCTTAACTTCAGACACAAATAATTTATTTTCCCAGAATTTTCCGTATTCATTCAAAATTTTATCGTAAATTTCCACTGATGTAGGCCGATCTTATATAAATGGTTTAAAGAGGCCTTTTTTCATAAAAATTGCGCCGAAAGCAAGACAAATTGACAGCATTCATTAAAAAATCATATTTGGCCGAAAGTACCGAAAGTACAAACAAATACGATTTACATTTTAAACAATAGGACAAATAATATTCATAGCAACAGGACCGGACAGTGGGGCTGATTCCGAATCAATCAGAATAATTATAAGTTTAAAAAACTTGAGAAACCGACTTCATTGCCAAACGGCTAAACCGATTTTAATGAAATTTGTTTGGGACAGCCTGGACGTAAAAATAACCTTCCAAATAAAAAAATAATTTTCTAAATCGGTTCATAAATGACGAAGGCATGCAGTTACAAACATTAAAAAAATTATTTAAAAAAAAATGGCAATACCGATTTTAATAAAATTAAAATGGGACCAATCTGGAAGCAGTACCTTTCAGATAAAAAAATAATTTTTCAAATCGGCTCACAAATGACGAAGTTATGCGGTAACAAACATTAAAAAAAAAATAAAAAAAAAAATAAAAAAAATAAAAAAAAACATACAACCGAATTGAGAACCTCCTCCTTTTTGATTGGAAGTCGGTTAAAAAGTAGTTTAAATTTACAGAAAGTATGTACATGAAAAGTCAAGTGGAATTTAAACCCAGACCCTTTTTAGGGTTCCGTAGCCAAATGGCAAAAACGGAACCCTTATAGATTCGTCATGTCTGTCTGTCTGTCTGTCGGTCTGTCTGTCTGTCTGTCTGTCCGTCCGTATGTCACAGCCATTTTTCTCCGAAACCGTAAGAGCTAGACTGATGAAACTTGGCGAGTAGATGTATTCTGTGAACCGCATTAATATTTTTACACAAAAATAGAAAAAAAAAACTAAAAAATTTGGGGGTCCCCATACTTGAAACTGAAACTCAAAATTTTTTTTTTCATCGAACCCGTACGTGTGGGGGGGTATCTATGAATAGGTCTTCAAAAATAATGTTGAGGTTTCTCATATCGTTTTTTTCTAAACTGAATAGTTTGCGCGAGAAACACTTCCAAAGTGGAAAAAAGTTGCCCCCCCCCCCCCCCTCTAACTTCTAAAATAAGGGAATGATAAAACTAAAAAAAATATATGTTGTACATTACTATGCAAACTTTCAACGATATTTGGTTTGAACGAGATCTAGTAAGTAGTTTTTTTTTATACGTCATAAATCGTAAACCGCAATTTACCTTTCGACGAACTACAAGAACCTTTATAATATGTTACTTGATGCTACGGAACCCTTCATGGGCGAGTCCGACTCGCACTTGGCTGCTTTTTTTTAAACTCTGCCTTTAACCTGGGAATCAGACTCAGGACGAATAGAAATACACAATTATAGAATTATCTACAAAATATTCAATTATTATTGGATTATGAGCATTTCAATGAAACTTCAGGTGATGGTATGGAGCCAAGGTCTGTACAACGGAACTCTTCAACCAATTGGCGAATTGAGTTAAAACTGCGTTAAAATCATACAAAGTTAGCGAGGGATAGTCAGAGGCAAACAAACAGTCTGGACAGAAATACTTTCTCAAAGTAGATAAAACACAATGCGTGATGGTGGCACATTTTTTATTATATAATTATTTACCTATGTTAATGTTAATTAAATGAATTGCCTTCTTTCTTTCTTTCTTTCTTTCTATGTACTTAGCTTTTCGGAGCATTTGGATCGAATCATGAGATCTCAGTTCGGGGCGAACTTCTAGTTTAGATTAGATTGAGCTTATTTCCCCTTATTACCTATTATTATTGACTGGCCTCTAGCTCAGTTGGTAGTAGCTCTGCCTTCTGCGTCGTAGGTCGTGGGTTCGATCCCCACCGAGAACAAATATTTGTGTGGTGAACATAAATGTTTGTTCTCTGTCTGGGTGTTATATTGTATTCTAAGTATGTATTTACAAAAAAAAAATGCTTTTTTTTTTTTTTTTATGTAACTTGCTGATGGAACAAGCATATGGCCCACCTGGTGTTAAGTGGTAACCATCGCCTATAACAAAGCCATGCCTATGTATTCATGTATTATATCAGCTATCTGGTTCCCATATAACAACCTCTGCTTAGTTTGGGGCTGGGTAGTGTTGTGTGAATTGTCCACAATATTTATTTATTTATTTTATTTTATTACCACGCAAGTGGTCACCGGCAAAATAATAACGGATTCAGCAGCCAACAACGCATCGGTCATCTTATGAAATACTTCGAATAAAATTTTAGGTAGCTTAAGTCTATGTTATTGAAACAAATACCTAGTTGTTTATTGATATTATAGTGTTTACTACACTTAAGGAAATCACAAAGATTTTTACAATGTCCCAAAAGTTAAGAGCCGAGCGGGATTTGAACCCGCGACCTTCCCCTCGGTACGGGGCTGCGCTGACCACTGCGCCATCGGATCCTAATCACACTCGGCGAATAACTCTTAGGGACTGTTCGGCACTAACGCGACCGTGGCTCCATCTACAGTTTTGACGTTATAGTCAATTAACCTGCTCGATAACCGAAGTTGCATTCAGTTGAATCGACGAGAGATGTCGCCTTGCGTTTTTCATAATTGTTTATTGATATTATAGTCGAGTGTGATTAGGATCCGATGGCGCAGTGGTCAGCGCAGCCCCGTACCGAGGGGAAGGTCGCGGGTTCAAATCCCGCTCGGCTCTTAACTTTTGGGACATTGTAAAAATACCTAGTTGTTTCAATTTGCAGAAAAGGGTGCTTCAATCAAATTTTTGTAACACATAAAAAATCTAGATATATTTCGGCACAGCAACGAGTTTCGTACTTTACGAGACGCAAGGGAATAAACTGGATGAGCTTGTACCTACCTATAGTCAGCGCCATAAATATCCAGCCCAATCCTGTCTATTACCAATCGTTGAACTGAGCTGTCTGGTTGGATGATTTCGTCTCAACTACACAAAGCTCTCATTAAAATGACTAGCAGTTGGTAACCGAGCTTCACTCGGAATTTTTTTCGTTAATTTGTATTTTTAAGAAATCATAATTATGATAATATGACTCTTATGATTTTCTTAAAAATACAAATTACTGGTTCATTTTTTACTGGTTTATTCTTACTGAACAACGCCATCTGCTGGACATGCTTGCAGTTAGTTGCTCACAATCGTCAATAGATGGCAGGAGCAGTCACATATTCAGTTTATGTTTAGTTATTGAACTCGGAAAGAAATAATCATTTTCTTAAAATGAATCCTAGCTAGATCAATTTATCACCCCTGAAAACCCCTGTATACTAAATTTCGTGAAAATCGTTGGTGCAGTTTCCGAGATCCTAAATATCTTATACCTTGTAAAATATCTTATACCTTATACTGTGTGTCTTAAATCTTGTATATATATATTTAGGATCTCGGAAACTGAGCCAATAATTTTCATGAAAATAAGTATACAGAGGGTTTCGGGGGCGATAAATCGATCTAGCTTGGATTCATTTTCAGAAAAGACTCGGGTTAAAAGTTATAATAATAATAAAATAATTTAGCGCCATCTCTTGCTGAGTAGTCGAAATCACGAATTAGTGTCACGCACGGAGAACGCCATCTATTGAACTTCTACGTAAGCACTCGACACAAAAGTTCCGGAGATTTTTATGAAAATTAGTATACAGACGGTTTCGGGGGCAATTAATTGATTAATATTGCTGGGATAATTTTTTAGAAAATCTTTTTTTATTTTTTTTAATAATCAACATTATCTATTACAGCTAACTTATACAGAAGCTTATTTTAGCTTTTCTTGCAGATGGCGCTGTTAGTAAGATCGAAAAACATTATTGAAAAACCGAGCAAAGCTCGGGCATACCAGCTCGTATATATATATATACAAGATTAATTGATTCGACGATGACTAGAATGGAGTGTCAAAAGCTCTTTGGGAGCGTGTGGGTTTGCTCTGTATTTAGACATGGTTACGAAATGCAGGGGCGTAGCTACCACCGTATCTGCCGTATCAATTATACGGAGCCCCCGACGTGCTTATGCAATAATTAATAAAATATTTCCAAATTTATTTTATTTCAGAAACTTTACTTACTTTTGTCAAAAGTCAAAAAAAGCAAAGAAACTTCAACTAAATGATTTAATAATCAGTTTTTTGAAAAAAAGGCAAAGAGAATGTTTGATTTGCATTGTTTGCAAGAAAAAACTTTTTAAATCTTTACTCTTGCTAAGGGCCCCCATACAAATTGTTATACGGGGCCCCACCAAGGCACGCTATGCCACTAACGAAATGGGTAAAGTATGGCAAAAGGCAAGAACATAATATAAAGACTTCCATACTTGTCATAATTCTATACAAAAAAATGTTTAAATATATTGAGTACTAGCGGCCGCCAGCGGCTTCACGCGCCCCGTTGCCGTAACGCCCCGCTTCCGTTACTTTTCGGGATAAAAGTCATTATTATGTCCGTCCCCTGGTACTAAGGTACCTCCCCATCAACTTTCATGTTTCTAGGACTAAGTGCTTAGGTAGTGTGTTGGTTTTTCTTTGAAAAGTTTTTCCTCTTTTTTTGCTCTTAGGGCAATAATTTTCCAATTCATTTTCTTTCCTCTACGCTTTATAAGGAACATACCTCGACCTGTGAACATATCTGTGTGAACATACCTCTGCCTGTGCGTTGATTGCCAGTCAGTCAGTATCGTAAAACCTAAAAAGCTTGAAAATATGTGCCAAGCGCACAAAAGGAGCCACTTTGAGGCGCAATTAAAATCCTTTCACCACACTTGGTTCGAACGAATCAGTGACACGATAAGAAGAAGAGTCAGTCAGTCAGTAACGTAAGAGTTTTATATATTTAGATTGAGTATTTTTGGAAATGGCATGTTAAAATAGTAAATGAAGTGAATGTTTGTTGTCTCAAAGTATTTTTTGCAAGATGTCTAGGTGATTTTATTTTACCTTTATATTATTATGTGACGTGTTTATGCACAAAAGATTAGGGGATTACAGCACCTTAACACCAGAGACCCAAGGCTTAAGTATTTAAGCAAGCAAGAAAATGATAAAGCAGGAGCCGTAAAAGGTTTTTTTATGGATATGGATTTAAAAGGGCGCAATATCTTACGTTTTATTAGCCATTGAACGTTTTTTTACAGATTTTTATTGCTCCATAAATTTATTGTCACTCATGTAATATATTGCTAAGTGTTCTCATTTGAATCATATATTTATCACATCATATAATTATAATTGTAAGCAATTTAAATTCCTACTCTGCATGCCACAGTTAGGATAAAAGTACCGACGTAGCACAACGTAGCGGAACAGCCGCTACGAAGCGTATAACAGTATCAGATTGGCTCTACGGGAGAGTAAACTTCGCCCAAGAAAAGCGATTTCTTTGATATTTTCTTTACAGGAAGACCGAATTTTGATATGATTGTATTCCCCGAAACCGAAAATGTTAGTTATGAACAGTGACAAACATTATACTCTCTCGTGCAGATCTATGATGTTCTGTAACATTCTGCGAAAATCTCTGCTTTGACTTATATTAATTAATTAATTTTGTTTGGGACCCAAACAAATTAATGTTAAACGTTACTTTTACGTCTCCTGGTTCTAAGCTACCTCCCCGCGAATTTTCAGCCAATTCGGTACGACTGTTCTTGACTTATAAATAGTACCTATATAACTAACACGAATTTATTTTATATTATACATATAGACAAGCAGCGAAGCCCGGTGCTGCCCGGGCATTCCAGAATGTTAAAAGAACATTCTGGAACATTCACGTTTTAGGAGCATCATATTCTAGAACCTTTAGACAAAATCTAGAATTTATAGAAAAGTCCTTATCTTATACCTTTAAACGAGAAAATCTTGTATATATATATATATATATATATATATATATATATATTTAGGATCTAGGAAAATGAGCCAACGATTTTCATGAAATTAAGTATACAGAGGGTTTCGGGGGCGGTAAATCGATCTAGCTAGGTTTCATTTTCAGAAAGACTTGGGTTGAAAGTTATTTTAATAATAAAAAAAAATTAGCGCCATCTCTTGCCGAGTAGTCGAAATCACGAATTAGTGTCACGGAGAACGCCATCTATTGAACTTCTACGTAAACACTCGACATATAAGTTCCGGAGATTTTCATGAAAATTAGTATACAGAAGGTTTCGGGGGCGATTAATCGATTAATATAGCTGGGATAATTTTTTAGAAAACCTTAGTAAGATTGAAAAATATTATTAAAAAACCGAGCAAAGCTCGGGCATACCAGCTCGTGTGATAGAAAAGGATGTACATAGAAAAGGATGTACATAGAAAAGTCCCTGCGTGTTAGAAAAGGATAGACTTAAATTTTTGCAACCTTTTGCATTGATGCTGTTCCTAATATTAGTCGTAGCGTGATGTCATAACAGGTATAGCCTGTATGCCTTCCTTGATAAATGGACTATCCAACAAAAAAATACTTTTTTCAATTCGGACCAGCAGTATCCGAGATTAGCGCGTTCAACCAAACAAACTCTTTAGCTTTATAATATTAAAATGGCGTATCTATACTACGCCAGCACCACCATTTTTATTCAATGATGTTTGGCCAAGCTATACAGGGTTATTGGTAATTATATAAGAAACCAGTTAAGGGCTCCTTCTTTACATCATAACAAACAATATTTGTTCTACGACTTTTGCCATAAATCAATACACTTCCCAAAAAAAAAATTTTTGTAACACTTTTTAGCTCTGTACACTGTATACGTTTCATGGTAATGACCGGTGACCGGAGTAGCATCGCAACCCCGCACTGCACGCCCCTTTCATTGAGATTGCCGCGCGCTGCGCCACGGGGCATAGTTATAATTATTTAAAGTGACAATTTTTAGTTTTGTATGGAAAAAAAAATTAACGAATTATTGAAAGTTGTAGAACAAAAGTTGTGTGTTATGATGTACAGAAGGAGCTCTTAACTGGTTTCTTATATAATTACCAATAACCCTGTATATGCGAGCCATAATGTATCCCATTTTGGCAGTTTGTGGCCCCCTTGATTCAGTAACAGTCTACTCGTATCTACCACTATCATATACTTAGTATAGATAAAAGGAAGGTAAGGTATAATGCCCACTTTAGATTAAGAATATCAAAAGAGCACTGGTATAATAAAAAAACAAAAATACTCTAATTTTCTATTAAGGTAACAACCGTCGTTATACTTCATTTTTATCATATACCTATATTAAACCACTGAACTTATCTAGCAAAACCCGCGAGCAACTATACATATATTTTAAGGATTCCGTAGCCGAATGCCAAAAACGGAACCCTTATAGATCCGTCATGTCTGTCTGTCTGTTTGTCCGTCCGTATGTCACAGCCATTTTTCTCCGAAACTATAAGAGATAGACTGATGAAACTTGGCAAGTAGATGTATTCTGTAAACCGCATTATTAAAATTATTTTTCATCAAACCCATACGTGTGGGATATTTATAAGTGTAAAATGTTGGTCCCCCCCCCCTCTAACATCTAAAATAAGAGAATGATGAAACTAAAAAATATATATTATGATCTACGCAAACTTTCAACGATATTTAGTTTGAACGAGATCTAGTAAGTAGTTTTTGTTTTATAAGTCATAAATCGTAAACTGCAATTTACCTTCGACGAACTACAAAAACTTTTATATTATGTTACTTGTTGCTACGGAACCCTTCATGGGCGAGTTCGACTCGCACTTGGCCGCTTTTATTTAATACAATTAGCTTATGGAACAAACTTATGGCCCACCTGATGTTAAGTAGTAACCATGGCCTATAACAAAGCATTGCCTCGTAGGTCACGCACGTCAGAAACGTGCAATCCGATTGCACACACTTTATCAAATATAAATTGTTTTGATGCTCACACGTTTTCCAATGGTTTTCTTAATTGGGTTTACTTCGCTCGGTAGCTAGAAATCCGCGGGCTAGAGGCAGGTCTCGGCTAACTAATGATGGTGACGCATGGAAATTTTCCGGGAATTTGTAAACATTCAAGGCTTTTCACGTGTAATGGGTACAAATTATTATGTATAGATAGTTGCTTTCATGCCGGTTTTCAATTTACTTGATAGGTTTCTGTAAGTACGGAGAGACAAATCTGAGAGAATGTATCGTGCCGCTATAC
Organism: Thera obeliscata; assembly: GCA_947578465.1. NCBI lineage: Eukaryota > Metazoa > Arthropoda > Insecta > Lepidoptera > Geometridae > Thera > Thera obeliscata. The sequence goes on from OX387924.1 coordinate 8,066,128, forward strand.
GAACGAAACCTCTTCTAAAATAACAAATGGTAGCTGGAAGTGAGTTGACATTTATTTTATTTATCAGTGCCGTTGTTGTAATTACTTACTTGTGTTCTGCTGTGTAATTTCGGTGGTATTTTAACCAACATTACTTGAGGTTTTAGCTCAAAGTGTGAGCAGTTTGAAAGAAGTGTCTTGCCTAATTAAATAATAATTTAAAACAATTGTAATTTTATTTTTTTAACATTTTATAGTGCTTTTATTGACCTTTCAATATATGGCCAACTAGCATCTTCGCGAAATTCTAATCGAAGATGCCAATTACCTTCGGAAATCCGGCCTACTTACCAATCCTGGAATGTTAACGCACAGCAAATCCGGGCATTCACTTTTATTACACAGTAGACAGCACAAATATCGGAAATACAAAGGCTCAGGTTATCCGGTCCTTATTGTGTTTCCCTTACGATGAATTATGAAATAGGCAGGAATCCGAACAGAATGTAGCTGACATTGTATCATTAATTTGGAAATAATACTTAATGCAAGTTTAATTTGGCAGCTGTCAGTAGAAAGCGATTCTCCCTAGGGCTTAAAGTATTACTTTCAAGTAGGCCTCTCAGGCAACTTCAGACCTACTTTCCGAGTATGAGCAATGAAAATTACATTTATAGTCCCTTCGCTTCTTATTAAGGTGACAAATCAACATCGAGCTATGCTGCGCTGTACTGCGCTGTGCTGTGCTGTATTTCTTAAGCTACGTTTTTTTAACAATCAACATCAAGCTGTGCTGCGCTTTGCTTAGGTCAGTATAAAAGTAATCAGCAGCTCGTGCAGTCGTTTATCTCGTCAAAAATGTCTTCAGAGCTCCATAAAAAACATAGCACAGTTTGGCACAGCGCGGCTCAGCACGGCGGGTAGCGCGCCTCGCTCGAGACAGCTTTTTTTTGTGCATACTTATTATGTCATTGTTTGCATAGTGCAAAGGGTATAACAAGTAAGCACTTATTAATAAAAATATTTTCTTACGACACCAGCATTATTCTTAGCTCTTGGAATAAGAAAGGCAATAGCCCGGCAATGCTAATATCATAATACTTAAGTGCCATATCTAGATAAAGATATTTAATTAGGATTCGATACAGGGGGTAGTTTCTATAAGTGCCCGCCCTATTAATGTAATGGTAGATATTTGAGGCCTTTGGATAAATTGAATCCAACGAGGAAGCAAAATACAAAGTAGAAAACAATTATGTTGTTAATTGATAAAAATTAAGCATGTTTTTGGCATTTATTTTGACGAAACATCAAGGAAATTTTTGAACAATAATGCTAAGTGATGGTGAATTCTGACGAAATTCCGGTTTTGATTGCATTCTTCAACAATATTGACGAATAAATGTTGCCTTCACAGTGAGGGACGAATTGGATTCACGTCAAATGGTCAAGATCTTTAAGTTTTTCATAAAGTAAAATAATAATAAATAATAAGCGTGTACCCTAGTAATTAAGTACCCTAGTATTTAAGTAGGTTATCAGGTTCCCTAGAACCAGATAACTGATATAGTACTTAAATACATTTTATTGTAAATACATACTTAGAATACAATAAGTATATCACCCAGACAGAGATCAAACATCTGTGTTTCACCACACTAATATTCGTTATCAGTGGGGATCAAAGCCGAGCTGAGACAAAAACTGAAACTGAAATGACAACTGAGCTAAGAGGGCTGTCTTAATACGACCAAATTTTCTTAGTAATATATCTTGATAGTACCTAGGCATAATAATAATTATTTTATGAGGTACTCGTTACATAAATGTAGCTAGACTCCATGAATTAGACCTAACAAGCCTTCTATAAATTTAATAAAGAATTTATTGAATATAACACACTATATAACTCACGTCGCAAAAAATTACGATTGGAATTAATTTCATTCGACAGCACAATAAAATAGTGATTGAATGTCTCCTCGGGCGGCGTATGAATAGAGGCGGGCGCGTCCGACGTCAATCTCGTAGTCCGCTCCCGCTATAAAACGACCGTCCCTTAGCTATATACTCAATTTAATATGTCAAATGGGCTGACTAAAAAAACAGGCCAGAAAATGATTAATTAACAAAAAAAAAATACATTTTACTGGTTTGGTTAACAGACAAATTTCATAACAATCGAAAGTATGAAGCCCATAGAATATGCAAACGTCAGATTGACTATTTTTTAATTTTATAAATATTTCATAATGGCCGATGTCGGGCCGAAGAAATCTTGGGTGTCCGAAAGCGCGATGGGTTGACGACATCGTAAAGGTCGTAGGAAACACCTGGACAAGAGACGCGGACAGAGGAGGCTGGCAAAATATGAAGGAGGCCTATACCCAGCAGTGGGTGATACCGGGCTGAGATGATGATGATGATGATTAAGTTGAATTGGTAATACTTTTCATCCATTAAACAGCTCGGTGACGGTCGTTGTATAGCGGGATCCTATACTATCGTGTTAGAATTTCATATTACCTTTGAAGGACTTTTTTTATCACTAAATGGTTCTGGAGGGAGCGTTCGTGTTTTCCTTATACTCGTACCTAGATGGAACTTTTATATACTTATTTTATAACAAAAAAATGCAAAGGAGCGATTTCGTTCTGGTGAAAAATGATTTGAAATACCTAAGTTTCAAAAACTTGAAAACCCCGACTTCATAATCAAACTGTGGAACCGGTTTTAATTAAATTTATTATACAGGGTTATTCATTCTTAGCTACACGAACTGACAGGGTCTTCATTTTGGGGTCGTGCATAAGCCACGGAGAACAAGACGATGACCTATCGTCGCTACGCAGGCGGTGACAGAACGCAGTGTCGCTCGCGGCGCATGGGCAAAAAAGATCAGGCGGCTCGTCTTTGATTAGAAATGTACTATTAGATGTAACAACGCGCCAATGATTTGAAAGGATAATCTTTATCGATTTTCTCGGGGTTTTCGTAACAAAACTTTAAAAATAATTTCATAAATATTTTTTATTTTATTTGTTGAACTTAATTCCTGAGTATTTGTAGCTAATAATGACTACCCCTGTATAGAACGGGACTAACCTGGAAGACTTGTCAGATAAAAAAAGGATTTTTCAAATCAGTTCGTAAATGATGGAGTTAAGCGGTAACAAACAGTAAATAAAATAAAAATACATCCGAATACTGAGTGTGTCAGGGAGGTATTTCAGTTTGTGTCACTTACCGTCATTACGCACAGCGGGGTAACGTAGAGCAGACCAAAATTCACCATATCGAATAGCTTTGAATCATATTTCTTTCTTTGAGTTATGCAAATAGTCTCCATATGACCGTCTCCAAGATCGTTCGTGATAGTTTCCACCCAGATGAACTTGGGGGCACTGTACGCCGCACTCGTGATCCAAACTCCGAGAATTACCATCTGCCAACAAAGTTTACAATCAAAATTGTGTTTACTTTGAGGTTAGTACGTAAAGTAAATAAAACACGTTGGGAAGCTAAATGAGCTGTATGTACCTAATGAGCAAGCATTATGTTGAAGCATGAATCCAACATATCAGTATTTATATTATGTAAGTAATATAATATTTCTCTGCCCTTAATAACACAATTTTTTTAAAGATTATAATTAATCTAGGATAAATACCTACATTGACTTGAATTGAAATAATAGGTACACATTAAGATTTTTATAATGTCCCAAAAGTTAAGCCGAGCGGGATTTGAACCTGCGACCTTCTCCTTGGTACGGGGCTGGGCTGTCCGCTGCGCCAGCGGATTCCAATCACACTCGACAAATGACTCTTAGGGGCTGTTATAACATGTAACATTGTTTGATGTTCATAAAAAAACTACGATGCACTAGTCAAAATATTATTTATATAGGTGGAAAAGGAAGAAACGCCTGACGTATATTCAAAGTAACTGTTGCTTAGGATTTTACTACTGTACCTTTGTACAGTAGTAAAATCCTAAGTACCATACAGGGTGGTTTTTTGAGAAGGGCGGTGATGGCCAAGTCCGAGACAACGAGAGTTAGGGAAAAGTCGTGAAATATTTTACTAGAAATGAATGGAAATAGCAAATTTACGTTATTTTATTTTTTTACGCGGAAGAAAACTTAAAACACTTTCTTCAACATAAATGATTTTTGAAAAAGATAAATATGGAGTTATTGTTTTCTTATAAATCGAGGGCATGACTCTTGTCTTGACTTTTCCCTAACTCTAGTCGTTTCGGACTTGGCCATCACCGCCCTTCTCAAAAAACCACCCTGTATAAGACACGAAGTTTTAAGATCCATTATTTCAAGAGCTTAATAATAGGGCCATAAAAAAATATGAAACAGAATAACGACGCCTAAAGTTAACATTAATTTAGACTTGTTCAACGAACAGCAACATTCAAAGTATTACGCACTTCTCGGGCACAAACCTCTCAAAAAACACAAATAAAGGCAACAAACACAAACAAGCCGGAAAATGGACAATAACAGGATGTCATTAGGGTTCTTCATCCGATGCCGAAGTTTAAGTTTAGATAGCTTAGTGGCAGTTTTGGGCCAGTGGATATTTTCTTTCTGCAGATTTAAAGACAAAATTAAATCTTGTTTAAGCTTTATAATAATATCAAAAGATTTATTTAGCCTTGCGCACATCTAAGCATTTTGCGGTGGCAATAAATAAATAATAAATAAATAAATATTGTGGACAATTCACACAACACTACCCAGCCCCAAACTAAGCAGAGCTTGTAATATGGGAACCGAATAGCTGATATAATACTTGAATACATTTTTTTTTTTTTTTTTTTTTTTTTTTTTTTTTTTGTAAATACATACTTAGAATACATATAACACCCAGACAGAGAACAAACATTTATGTTCACCACACAAATATTTGTTCTCGGTGGGGATCGAACCCACGACCTACGGCGCAGAAGGCAGAGCTACTACCAACTGAGCTAGAGGCCAGTCAAAGAAAATCAGTGAAACGCTGTCAAATAACACTGTCGATAACTGACAGAGTTTCACTAATCGCATTTCATTTTCATTCAGGATACATTTCGGAGAGTGTGCTACGGAACTTCACAATTTGGTTCCCCCATCCCCATTCTACCATCGGACCACTAGACGCACGGAAATGCGGCATCCATACTTGGTTGATGTTCCAACTGTCCGCACCAAGCGCTTTGCTTCAACTTTTATGTTGCGGACAGCCAAGGAATGGAATTCCTTGCCGGCGTCTGTCTTTCCGAGCACCTACAAATTGGATGTTTTCAAGACAAGAGTGAATAGGTATCTTCTAGGTAAGCGTGCTACATCGTCGACCGCATCATCACTTAACAGCAGGTGAGATAGCGGTCAAACGCAAACCTATAAATTGTAAAAAAAAAAAAAAAAAAAAAAAAAAAAAAACGCCACTGATGCAACTTGAAAAACACAGCGCATATTATGCCAACAGATTTCGTCAACCAAAGTATTTTTTAACTGCTATGGTGTGCTGTTTCCTATACTTATTGTAGTTTCTTCAATTGTTTTGCTATTGGAAAAGTGTCAATTTCGCTCATTTTTAGGGTTCCGTAGCCAAATGGCAAAAACGGAACCCTTATAGATTCGTCATGTCTGTCTGTCTGTCTGTCTATCTGTCTGTCTGTCTGTCTGTCTGTCTGTCCGTCCGTATGTCACAGCCATTTTTCTCCGAAACCGTAAGAGCTAGACTGATGAAACTTGGCGAGTAGATGTATTCTGTAAACCGCATTAAGATTTTTACATAAAAATAAAAAAAAAACTAGAAACTTCGGGGATCCCCATACTTTAAACTGAAACTCAAAAATTTTTTTTTCATAGAATCTATACGTGTGGGATCTATGAATAGGTCTTCAAAAATGATATTGAGGTTTCTAATATAGTTTTTTTCTAAACTTAAAAGTTTTCGCGAGAGACACTTCCAAAGTGGAAAAAAGTTGGTCCCCCCCCCCTCTAACTTCTAAAGTAAGAGAATGATAATACTAAAAAAAATATATGTTGTACATTACTATACAAACTTCCAACGATATTTGGTTTGAACGAGATCTAGTCAGTAGTTTTTTTTTTATACGTCATAAACCGTAAACTGCAATTTACCTTTAGACGAACTACAAGAACCTTATTATGTTACATCAAGTAACATAATATAAAAGTTCTTGTAGTTCGTCGTGCTACGGAACCCTTCATGGGCGAGTCCAACTCGCACTTGGCTGCTTTTTTTGGCTATTGATCAAATTTGGATTCCTTCAAATAGTTTATTTCAGACGAGGGTTCCGCTGCTCCACGACACGTCGTTCTATGTCATTACGTTTGATGGGTTGTAATCTATTTAGATAGAACACATTTTCTTAAAATAAGTTGTTTGTCACTTATCGATGTAATCTTATTTACTTTGGTAAGGCGTATGGAGACAAGTTCTGAAAAACCATGGTACTTACCATATTTGAAGGATATTGAAGCGACGACTGTTGTTAAAAACTTTTTTTAAGTACCGTTGGAGTATTTATATTACTTTCTGTTTATTTTCTTTAGATAAAGTCATATTTGACGTTGTGTACATGTATCTTGACTGGCCTCTAGCTCAGTTGGTAGTAGCTCTGCCTTCTGCGCCGTAGGTCGTGGGTTCGATCCCCACCGAGAACAAATATTTGTGTGGTTAACGTAAATGTTTGTTCTCTGTCTGGGTGTTATATTGTATTCTAAGTATGTATTTACAAAAAAAAATGTATTCAAGTATTATACCAGCTATCCGGTTTCCATATTACAAGCTCTGCTTAGTTTGGGGCTGGGTAGTGTTGTGTGAATTGTCCACAATATTTATTTATTTATTTATATCTCTAAAAAATTATTCATATACTCACTCGAAGCCTCGAAGAAGTAAGAATTTGTTTGCAGGTTATAGGGTGAATGATGGCGAAATAACGCTCCGTACAAATCACAACTAAGATAAATATCGAAGCGGTGTAGCTAAGAGAATGGACGAACTGGTACATCTTGCACAGGAAGTCACCAAACACCCAGCTGAAATTATAATAAACAGTTGATTTATAGAGTTAGTTAACTTGTGGCTATCTGCCACGGTTTTATATTACAAAATCGAAAGTAATCCAATAATACCCAGGTAAGGGGGGGGGCATATTTTTATTTTCATATCCACAATAGTTTTTGAATTGTGAAAATATATTTTAATGGTAGATAGTTTCGGTAGGCGCGGAACCCGTGTTCCGCCAGCTAGTTTTTGATTGGTATTTTTAATACAAAATGAATGAATGAATGACAATGGTTTGACCCTTAGTTACGCATGGTTTGGATCGTACATTCATTCAGTACTCGCTGGAGACCCAAAGGTTATTGTTATTCAATTTCAAACTACTACTAACTCTACATGTTTTACTTAATTATGCTTTAGTAAGAACAATCTTCCTAAGTATCCTGAAAATCTTAGCATTATTAATAATTCTGAATGAAATACCTAATCCCTAATTTTAATTTCTCTTTACTTTTTTTATTCAATAACGTTTACACTACAGATTTTACAAACTGCTCCGATGCACTCACCTCGGTATAAGATATATGGTCAGATTTTGGAAGACACAAAACACTCCAACGCATAAATCTGCCACCGCCAGATTCGCCAGAAAGAAGTTAGTTATTGAGCGCAGCCGCCTTGATAATGTTACAACCAGGATCACGAGTAAATTGCCTGAAAACAAAAACACTCTTTGTATAAAATTTTATGTAAATAAAGTCGTAGCGACACGATAACCCGGGGGATGGACAGTATCCGGCTCCAGCTCATAAATAATTATTATACAACGATGGCAAGCAATGAGTGTTTTTGGGCACTGCTAATTGCCACACTGATTGTATGAGTTGAGCTGTTTATAGATCTCTTGCAACGGTATGTACGTATAGCTCAACTGTTCTATATTAAATACCAATTTAAAAAAATCGTGTACAATTTGTAATAAGTATTATTTTTAATCAAATGTTATTAAAATAACCAATAAATTAATCACGCTTGATTAAGTTTTTAAAGTGTTAGAGGTTTACATACTTATTATCATACTAAGTTACACATACCCAAAGTAAAACGGGACTAATAAATTAATCAATCCTATTAGATATTTATTCAAGAAAGAACTCTAATAATTACATTAAACCAGGGCGCTTCCTGTTCAATTATTGAAACCCGCAAAAAAAATTCATGGCTGAATATTTCTCTGAAAATAGGTAATGAGTTTAACATTCTATTTGAAACATCGTAGTTGCTCTACCTAGATAATATTATAGTCCCGCCTTGCTCTAATAGTACTATAATCATACTAAACTGGATGTGTATTTCCGAGGCAGAATGTTGCGATGGAATGTGCCAGCTGAGAACATAACAGCCTTACTTGCATTGCATGCGACAAATCCACAATTTATCTGCTATTCAAATTGAAAACACTTTTGCTTAGAATTATATACATATGCGATAAGCAGAATCAGATTAATATACTCAAACAAAAGTGTTTGTAAAATCTAAATCTACAGCTTATTACAAAAAAAAAATTGGAGTACAGCGAAAATTGTATTGTCCATAAAAGCCTATTTCAGCTTAGTCAAATCAAATTTGGATTATACCGCGGAATGACAGATAATAAATAAATTGGTATACCAAAAAAAATTAAAATGAGAACAAAGAAACATGTATTGTCAGAAATATACTTTTTTAGCTCAGTCCAATCAACTTAGGATTTCACTGCGGAATGAGTGAAAATAAAGAGAATACTCGCATATATCTTCATTCTGGCGTTCAAAAACTCACCTCATAAAATCTTGTGTGGGTGTCGTAATTTATTCAAGCTCAAAGGGCTCGGGTTTTGCGCAAATTACTTGGTTTCTATATCTCCAATGATCTCCAGAATTTGCGATACACATATTATTATCTTCTAAGAATATGCTCTATGAAAATGAGGCAGCTGAAACGCTGTCAAATATCGCTGTCAAATTTGACAGCGTTTCAGCTGATCGAGGTCACTGATGCCTGGGTATGGGTGATGTGATTTTGGTAAACATACACTTCGCACTGCGAATCTTCCTTTTATAGTAAGGCTCTAGAACCGATGCTGCTGTTGTGGGGAAAAATTACAAATAGTCGTCCGAACCAAAACTAACTTCAAAGGTATAAAAGTACTAAAGCTTAGATTTATTGTTGTTTAAAAGTACGGACAAGTAGATGGAGTGTGTGTGCTGGCACTTAGTTGGAGCCATCCCTGATTGAGAGATGGGTCAGCGCTCCGATGTTTCAAACTTCGAACCAATCTCTCTACCACCCACAAGACAAATACAAGACGAATTGTGTTTGGTGCAGATGCTACCTCGGGCCTGATATATTTCCTGAATAAAGATGGGTTGAATATGACTATATACGCGATGCTATTATTACAGGGAATATATTAACAACAATCACCCTACTTGTATCTTTGTTTATGCCGTCCACGAATAATGCTGCTCGCCGCGCTCAGGCCGTGGGTAATTGCTTTCCGGATACGTACTGCATCTTTTATGCAAGGAAATTTAATATTTTATGTCAACGTTGTGATCGGAATTGTAGTGTTTTTATTTTATTAATAATTATGCACATATAATAATTATGAGCATCGCTATAGCTAAAATGATTCTAGGCCAAGTTATACAATTTTAGGCCTACGGCGTCATAAACAGAATTCTTTATTAACTTAATATTCAACTTATTTTTTTATGTAGGTAATTTTATTTCTGCCGTATATTTTGTCGTTTTCTGTTAGCTTTAGCATAATATTTTTTTTTGTATTAATTAGTGTACGTGATCGCAATGTCGCAACCGTTCTAATTAATTTAATAAATTACAAATTTATACCCATCTTGATACTGATTTTTTATTACTTTTACCAGTCCTCCGTCTAAATTAGGTTTGGAGTTGACAATAGGAGCCACGGCGAGCCCGGCAATATGTAAAGATTGCGGCCATTCAATGCATGGATCGTGAAGGTTTCAAAATTGTTTTTACTGAAAATGTGTAGGGCAAGGCTGCAGTGGATTTCTGCAGAATGGTGAGCAGTACTAAATTTTTCCTCTAAAAAATATGCTAGGTGCTCAACTACTTACCAAAGAAACAACAGCAAAAAACCAGGGTGTAAAGCGTGACGAATATAGCTCTGACGTCAGTCCTATCAAAAATATAGTCTTCGTTGTTGAAAGGGAATATGCTTTCATTGACTGCAGACACGTTGACTGCATCTTCTGAAATATTGATGGATTCTGTTTTGTTGATTGGCTCCCCTAGGATCTGTTTGTAGTCCGCTGCTATAAATAGCTTCACAGCGCGCATAGTTTTGGTAGTCACACCGATCATGGTGTAACATTCATTGTTGTACCATGTTGTCCATTTACTGAAACAATAATACATATTTTTAGATTAAAAACTCATAATTTTTAATGAGAAAAAAATGATGAAGCATATTGGCCCACCTGATGATATGTGGGCGTATCATATGTATTAATTTATATTCTTTATTTTTCTTCTAAAATAACCTAAATGTGAAACTATAGTATAACGAACTAAATATATCAGATAGTTCGTTTATACAATTAAATAGAAATGAATAAGAAAAATTAGAAAAATAGTTGCCTCGGGCCCCGGGCTTGTTGTGGTCAGCCACCCGGGCCCTTCCGACCCAGTCCGACCCTGTACACCACAGCATTACTTTAAATTTCATAAAGATAGTGTCTGGCCGCCAAAAACATACGCCGTAGTTACGACGTGATTATGATTTACGACGCGACGGTGGATTATTCATTAACAACTTTTGGGCTGCTGGCGACTCCGGCACAGTAAATATATTATCAAAGGCTAACCCAGTGAGTAGCGAAGGTAAAAAGATGGTCTAACTCCCAAATGCAGCACCACAAAGTGTTTGCAAGATCTCTAAATATTTATTCAGGTCAGGGCACTGTGTAAGTAGGTACAGTTAGCTGCACTAAATGCATACAATTCGCAACTTTCCCGAGAGTGTGCATTCATTTTACTGGAGATTTACAAGACAACAAAGGCAAGATATTACAAAATCAGTTGATCTGTTTTTACTTTTATTTTCAATAGTAATAAATGCCAATTGCAATGCTTCTACCACACATAATATGTACATTTTAGACTGTGCTTCGGCAAGAAGGGATGACAGATAATGGACGAAGGTGGCCACAGAATAGGCCAAGGGTTTCTCAAAGACCTTGAGGCAGACCACCCGCCCGTTGATCATTTGTCATTGTAGCGAGTGCTGAGAATCATTATATGAATGACTGGCCTCTCAGTTCAGTTGGTAGTAGCTCTGCCTTCTGAGCCGTAGGTCGTGGGTTCGAACCCCACCGAGAACTATATTTGTGCGGTAAACACAGATGTGTGTTCCTGTCTGGGTGCAAAATTATGAATGCAGAGGTTTCGATTAAGAAGTACTTGTACCTAAAAAAATCCCTTTAGACTATATTCGACAGCTTCGTATAAGAGGGGCATGCTAGCACTTTGGGGTAACCTGACATAAATCTGACTGTTATCTTAATTGCTGTGTGGGTGTGATGGGTGTTACAGAAAGTTCCAATGAGTAATTACAAAGTGACGTTGTCGTGACTAAAAAGAAGATACTTGTAATGATCACACCACACCAGCTAAACAATATGTCGATAAGTTACATTACGGCATTGGACTCTTTTATCTGTTTTTCTATTAATTATTGTTCAGCGTAATTTTCTTGTATACCTAATACTATACTGTAATACTATACGAAAAGTATAATACTATACGAGCTGGTATGACCGAGCTTTGCTCTCGGTATTTTTTTTTTGTAAATTGTGTTTTTAGGGTTCCGTTGCCAAATGGCAAAAACGGAACCCTTATAGATTTGTCGTGTCTGTCTGTCTGTCCGTCCGTATGTCACAGCCACTTTTCTCTAAAACTATAAGAGCTACACTGATGAAACTTGCTAAGTAGATGTATTCTGTAAACCGCATTAAGATTTTTTCACAAACATAGAAAACAAACAATAAATTTTGGGGGTCCCCATACTTAGAACAGAAATTAAAAAAACTTTCTAATGTACAAGTTAGTTGGTATGATGGCGTTTTAATATGATAGAACGTTAACTCTATCGTTACCTAAGTATTCAGAATGTTGCGTTCGTAACTTTTTTTTAAATGAAATAACTCGATTAGGTGTTATTTATTCCCCGTTCTGATAAGGGTAAAACCAAACCTTTTAACCAAATTTTCCCGAAAACTTTTGGAAAATTTGGTTAAAATACTACTTTTAAAATGCTGAAATGAAACCAATGGGTAGCCAAAAGGATAAATAAGTGGGTATAGGTAGGTTTTTGGAGGGAATACCAATCCAATCAATACGCCCCACGATAAAAACCACTATGAAGTCGTAGAACCTAAGGAGGTGTCAAGTTTCGTCCAGATCAGTTAAACAATTCGACCTAAAGAGGAAAACAGTCGGACAGTCGACATCCGGAATCCGGACCGAGACATACGAAATCACAACATTCCTCCCCCCATCAAAAACTCAAACACCGTTTGCTCTTTCAAGAAATCTCTTTAGAAATACCTGTTGAATCTACAAAAATGTGTACTATGAAGTGGTCGTTCTTATTCTGATGTTTGCTCTTTTAGACTTAGTTAAGGTGTTGTTTGTATTTGGTTGAGAAGACTGTATAATATAGACTGTATAATTTATAATTTAGAATGTTAATTTTTGTTAAAACATTTGATTGTTTTTCAAATTTAATTTAATTTAATAGAAACTGTTGTGTTTTTGTTTTATAAAGAGACTATTATTATTATTATTTTAAATTGATATTTCTGTGTGTTTTTGGGTAACAAATATTGTTTTATTTCGTGTAAGGTATATTTCATTATTATTATTTAGCGTTAGTTTTATTATTATTATATTATGGTGCCACTGAAAACCAGCGCTACAAGGGTTACCATGCCCTTGTAGCAAATGCTGAGTGGTCTACCTTTTTTGCCGTCATGTAATCTAAGTTTAATACCTGTACCTTTTAATTTTAAGTTGACGCAAAATAAATTATTTCTATTTCTATTTCTATAAATCACTTTTCACCAAGCAAAATAGAAGACGCTTCGGTTGCTTCGCTCGCTCGGTAAATATACTGTAGTAAATGAACGATGCAAAGCTTCCATTGCCAAAATAAAAACACAGTTGTACCTTGTTGCTCTATTTTTACCCAATGTACGGGCTGTTTTAATTACCGCCGTAAATCTAATTCTGTTGATTTTATACAAACTTTCATATGTTTATATTTTTTTTTGATAAATATTTCCGCTTTGTATCAAAATAATTATATTCTAAGAAACCCGGTAACAAACTGCGTATATTTACAATACTACATAGATAGGTAGTACATAGTACATAAACCAACTAACCGGTCAGGATGGTATATAGGAACTGGGTAGGCTTAGATCATCTAAAATACTGTCCCAGGCACAAAAGCCCGTAAATACAAGTTAAAAAAATATCTTAAAAGTGAAGTAGAAAGTATTAAGTAATTTTCTTTTTTCCCACTCGATGCCACGGATTTTGGAAAAAGTCGTTACTCCACAACAAGTAGGTACGAATACTGAAGTACAGTCCACAACACGAACACTTGAAACGATGTCAAATATGACAGCGTTTCAGCTGATCACTATCGCTATCGCTTTGATGTGCACAGGCCAAAAACTTGAAACAAAAGCTACCCACTTCATTATATAAGCTTGACACTTAAATAAATAATCTAAAATAGATGCTGTTCAAACAAACAAACAAAGGCAGAATCATTAGAATGAGGTCGATAAGATATCATTGTGCAGCCCAGTTGGTAATAGCTCTGCTTTCTGCGCTGTAGGTCGTGGGTTCGATCCCCACTGTGAACAAATATTTGTGTGGTAAACGCAGATATATATTTTTTCTCTATCTGGTTGTTATAAATATTAATATTTCTATTCAAAGAATGTCTTTACAAAAAAAAATATAATGCTATCTGGTTCCCATAGTAAAAGCTCTGCTTAGCTTGGAGCCAGATAGTTTTGCGTGGATTGACCACAATATTTAGGTGTATTTACTTATGATTGTTCGTGAAATATCCGAACCTAAAAAAATTAGGATGTTATGATTCATGACTTATGCCTTTTTTTATGAGAATCCTTCATCTAAGATCTTTGCATATTTTGCGTGAAGCATTTGAAATTTCATTAATGTTTGCTTCCTGCCTACTTGAAATTGGAATCGGTACCGTAGAAGCTTTTTACAAAGCTCTTACTTTTTTGTGCGCGTCCTGTGTGAACTTTTTAATTCTATGGCTGCTTTTGTGCTCGAGGATCTTTTAGGATCCATTTAGGCTGAATTGGCTCCCAAAGCCTTTTATATACCCTGTATAATGTAATATACACTCGAAAAACATTGTTTTCCTTCTGGGTAGTCGGGTCGGGTAATACGTACGAGGACAAGTAAGAGCTAAAATCGTGTTCAAGATCTTATGTATGTTCTATGTTTTATTATAAACATTATATACTTTGCCCTGCAGTGGGACGATGCAGACTAAAAATAATAATAATTATTATATTCCTAATGAAAAGGCTTAGCCTCCAAAAGGAAATAAATAAATACTGGTGGTCATTTTACACAAAGCCATCTTAGTTCGGACAGAATGGCCGCACGCACCGTTTAAAAAAATTGTTCGGGTTATTGTGCCACCCAAGGTACCTGTTTTGTATTTGTACCATAAATATAAATAATGGCTCTGTGAGCTATAAGCTTCGTTATTGTCCGGTAGCGCTGCAAGAACCGTCACACGACCACCAGCATTTTGACCATTTGAAAAAAAAATATAAGCTGCAGACCTCGCGACCTCATAGTTTACTGCATTTCGAGGAGCTATTCTGCTCATCATGCCAAAGATCCTTTTCAGATTTTCACTATTTTATTATAAATAAAAATTCATTTTAATCGAATCTCAGGCGGCGAAAATATCCAGTAGCCTTATTTTTACTAATTTCTTGGTGAAAGAATCCTTCCAATCAGAAAGGTATAAAAATCTTCAAAGATATATCCTGTTTCGACCTACGTACCAAGTTTCATCCAGTAGTAGTAGTAGTATAGTAGTAGTAGCCCTGCTGCAGGGCTACCACAAGCTCCATATGGTTATAGTATGGCTGTCAAATTGTGTATAGATAGGCTGACCCACACATTCATTTTCTTCTTGGGTTTGAATGTGTTGACACTGTTGACACAATTTTGACAGCCATAACCATAACCATATGAAGCTCATGGTAGGCCAGCAGATCGGTTGAAAAATTCAGCCTGTAGGCGAAGACAGACATCGGGACAAAAGTATCTCGATCAATAAAAATACTGTAGGTGTAAATATCATAGTGCTTTCCCTATCCGTATGATACTCGCAGTTTTAATGATGTCACCATTATTATTTTCTCATTTCAGACGAGAAGATGAATGAATGAAATTCTCAGTTGAAAACATCTTCCTAACATTTATTTTTTACTCCATGTTATTTTATAACGGTAACCGTTTCAATCGCTATGGCTCAATAGTCATCTTTTTAATTGCTTTACCGTAGATTATTTTAATACAACTAGCTAATGAAACAAGCATATGGCCCACCTGATGTTAGGTGGTAACCATCGCCTATAGCAAAGCATTGCCTCGTAGGTCACGAACGTCAGGATTTTGTAGGTTTATTTCAATTCATTCTTGCGTTAGGTATTATCACCAAGTTAATAATAAAAACACCAGTTTGTTTTTCCGGTAAGGAATCCATGTTATGGTTATGATCGCCCACTTGTCGGGGGGCATCCGGCTAACGTGCTCTGCCCACTCCCATTTTTATTATTGTAATATAGTATTAAAATATTACAGTATTCATTTTAATTAAGCTATTAATAATATAGTATTACATTTATAAGTAAATAGTTTATCTGAGGCGCACTTGGAATCCTTTCTCCACACACGCACTGGTTTGAAAGAACCAGTGTCACGATAAGAAGAGGAAGAAATGAATAAAATAAATTTGAATTCGCTTATCCTAATTACTTATACAAAAATATAAAACTGACTTGTTTTTACTACGACCTGTACCATAAGCCCTGTCTGGCGCTGTCTCTGGCTCTGGTTTTGAGTCTGTGTGAGTGTTGGCTAAATAAATCCTTCGTCGAAACGTCACACACACACAGTATAATACACTAGCGAGCACACGCAGACTCAAAATCAGAGACAGAGACAGAGCCAGACAGAGCTTGTGGTAGGCCTAACAGATGAAGGCGCAATTCATTAGGAGTGGGTAACATCTGTTTTCCAACTCAAGGTTCAACTTTACATGCGTTCGAGCGAGCTACAAAGCAACAAAAACTTAAAAGAAACATAAGAAGCATTTATTTTCCATCACTCAACTGTTACCTGCGACTTCGGTCACAGAAGTCTGACTGCTTCACAGCTCAGTTGGTAGTAGCTCTGCCTTCTGCGCTGGAGGGCGTGGGTTCGATCCCCACCGAGAACAACTATTTGTGTGGTGAACACAGATGTTTGTTCTCTGTCTGGGTGTTATATTGTATTCTATGTATGTATTTACAAAAAAAAGTATTTAAGTATTATATCAGCTATTTGGTTCCCATAGTACAAGCTCTGCTTAGTTTGGGGCTAGATAGTGTTGTGTGGATTGTCCGTGTCCGCATCATTTATTTATTTAGAAGTAGTTGTAAGTAAGTTTGCCGGTTTACGGAAGCTAGACGCTAGACTTTCATCTCGTCGCGTGCAATTTTAAATTATAGATAGATAGATAGATTAACACTTTATTGTACACAAAGAAATACATACAGAAACTATTACAAAAATAATCAGTACAATGGGCGGCCTTATCGCTAAGAGCAATCTCTTCCAGACAACCAAAAAAAAAAAATTACATAAATTATATACGTAGCCATCATGGCTGCTGGACATAGACCTCCCTTCCATATTCATTTCCGTAAATAACGTTTCTCAGCCCTCTCCTTTCACCGTGTATCCTCGGTGTGCTCCTCTAAAAAGAGGCATAAAGAAAGTTTCTGGATATCTCCGCCGTATGAGATCCAATTGTGATGAATTGCAAGATCTTCGGCATGATGAGCAGAATAACTCCTGGAAATGTCATAGGTAAATTGTTCACTTTTAGTGTGCTACAGCTCCCAGAGCTAGCTTTTATATTGTTTTATAGAAAAACGTGTTGGAACTGACTGCACACAAGAAATTGGTCTCAAAAAAGTTCAGATTTTATATATTTTAAAAGGTTAAAGATTCCGAGCGAAAAGTCGTTCCCCGGGATAACAATTCAGCGTCTGGATAACAATTGTGTAAAATATGAAAATTAGTATTCTGTTCACGCAAAGTCCAAATTATCATACTTATTCATTTTTAAATAAGAATTGTTCTATTCTTATGTTGGCAGCACTTTGCGCGAAGCCTTTCGCACATCTAGATCATCTGCGATGGCGATCAATGTATCGCTGTCAAATATCGCACCGATAAAATCGCGGTATTGTGTGCAAACGCTGAAGGAAAACATCGTGAGGAAACCCGCGGCTTAGTCTGCTCCGCACGTTTTGACCATGTCCTTCCTGTGGATTAGGCCGACTCTGGCCGACTGAACTGTCAGGATGGTAAAGGTGCTAGGCAAGCCTATTATACATCTATCTGTATATCTATCAGCTATCTGGTTCCCATAGTACAAGCTCTGCTTAGTTTGGGGCTAGATAATGTTTTGTGGATTGTCTATAATATTTATTTATTTATTTATCTAAAATTCTGTCAGTGCCTGGGACAGAATTTTATGGCGTCCCGCAAGTATGGCTTGTGTAATCACCGGTTGCCCCTGACGCTATATAAATCATCTACAATAGATGCAAAGGGTTATACCTCTATAGTGTGTGCAGCTGAAGCTGGGCGATTGTGTTAATAGATACCAATCAAAAGTTTGATACTAACAAATTTATTATATTTTATTTATTCAGGGACAACAAACACCAACAACATAAAAATAATCTAAATTAGCTAAGAGTAGGTATAATTCTACCTACCTGCTTGACTTATAATATTGCAGCCCACTGAATTGATTGAATTATTTATAATTGCGCCACTTGACGTATTAAAAATATGCAAATATTGATATAAAGAATTGAAATTGAATACCATTATATAGGTACAGAATTATACTAACAAGGAACAGCGATCACACATATTGTTGTCAACATATTTCGACTTGTATCTGTTGCTAAACTAGTTTCACAAAGCGAAGTTCCTATTCTCTATCTCATGTTTATTACGTCAACATTTAGTCTTGTTACAATAAAGTAAGCTTTGTTTAAAAATTTTTTTAATGCAATTGGAGATCGAAATAATGTCAAAACTGACAGATGCGACTAAGTTTTGATTGCAACACTGATGAGAGATGTATGCAAAACTCTATGCTGAAACTAATCTCCATCGCAGATCACCTAGATATGGGGAAGTCTTTCTACAGTAAACCCAAAGTGAACTTAGATATGAAAACCGACCGCTCTCTCTTAAAATAGTTGTTAACCTACATCAAGAAGCCCATAAATTTCCAATATTCTTGTTGAATCACTACTAATGGTGGTAGATTGTGAATAATTTATTTATACCCGTAGCACACCTCCGCAGAAATTTTGTCCCGTGTTAGAGATGCGGAGACTAGTGAAACTGCCTGTTCTAACGCGTAGATATGACCATATTCCATCTCTTTCTCAGGGCGGTTTCGTCGATCTGTTCTGACGCCAGTCACACTTCCGCGCTTAAGTCTGCCGTTTTTAGGGTTCCGTAGCCAAATGGCAAAAATGGAACCCTTATAGATTCGTCATGTCTGTCTGTCTGTCTGTCCGTCCGTATGTCACAGCCATTTTTCTCCGAAACCGTAAGAGCTAGACTGATGAAACTTGGCGAGTAGATGTATTCTGTGAACCGCATTAAGATTTTTACATAAAAATAAAAAAAAAACTATAAATTTCGGGGGTCCCCATACTTGAAACTGAAACTCAAAAATTTATTTTTCATCGAACCCATACGTGTGGGGTATCTATGAATAGGTCTTCAAAAATGATGTTGAGGTTTCTAATATCGTTTATTTCTAAACTGAACAGTTTGCGCGAGAGACACTTCCAAAGTGGAAAAAAGTTGGTCCCCCCCCCCCCAACTAACTAACTAACTTCTAAAATAAGAGAAAGATAAAAACTAAAAAAATATATGTTGCAAACTACTACACAATACTATGCAAACTTTCAACGATATTTGGTTTGAACGAGATCTAGTCAGTAGTTTTTTTTTATACGTCTATATCGTAAACCGCAATTTACCTTTCGACGAACTACAAGAACCTTTATATTATGTTTCTTGATCTACGGAACCCTTCATGGGCGAGTCCGACTCGCACTTGGCTGCTTTTTTTTTTCACTTGATCGCCACGAAATTCATCTAACGGTTCCGCAGCGGGGGTGTGCTACGGGCGTCAGATACTTATTGAGGTGGATAAAACTACTTCTTCTTCCTGCCCTTATCACAGGTGGGGTCGGCACAACATGTCTCTGAGGTGGATAAAACATTTGTTCCTAATGACTGTTGGTTGAAGTATCTACCAATCTACAGAATCACTGCAATTTGCTATGTTTAGAACTGTTTGCTGCATTCCGATCTTCGAAGTCGATTCAACAATAATGAAAAATGTTTGCATTGTAATTACCTTCGCCTTCCTGCTTTCATCCCACGCTAAGTCGGGTTGGCAAGACAGGTTTGCTTCTTCCACTCTATCCTATTATTCGTAGTGTTTTAAGGGTTCCGTAGCCAAATGGCAAAAACAGAACCCTTATAGATTCGTCATGTCTGTCTGTCTGTCTGTCTGTCCGTCCGTATGTCTCCGTATCCGTATGTTTTCTCCGAAACCGTAAGAGCTAGACTGATGAAACTTGGCGAGTAGATGTATTCTGTGAACCGCATATGTTTACAATATGTTTACATAAAAAAAATATAAATAAATTTTGGGGTCCCCATACTTGAAACTGAAACTCCAAAAAGTGTTTTTCATCAAACCCATACGTGTGGAGTATCTATGAATAGGTCTTCAAAAATGGTGTTGGGGTTTCTAATATCGTTTTTTTTCTAAACTGAATAGTTTGCGCGAGAAACACTTCCAAAGTGGTAAAAAGTTGGTCCCCCCCCCCCTCTAACTTTTAAAATAAGAGAATGATAAAACTAAAAAAAATATATGTTGTACATTACTATGCAAACTTTCAACGATATTTGGTTTTTTGAACGAGATCTAGTCAGTAATTTTTTTTTTATACGTCATAAATCGTAAACCGCAATTTACCTTTCGACGAACTACAAGAACCTTTATAATTATGTTACTTGTTGCTACGGAACCCAGCATGGGCGAGTCCGACTCGCACTTGGCTGCTTTTTTTTTAGCTGTAATCGAACTTATTGCACCAACGCTCTTGAATATTCCGACATGATAATCTGAAAACCATGAAAAACTTATCGCTCGCACACTTTGAACTTTTTTTACCCAAGTACGAAATCCAACTTTTTAATAGGAAAACTTCTAGCAATGCTACGTTTTTTTTCCACTCAGTGCCATGATTTAAAAAAACAAATGAGTCTCTACTCCACAAAAAGTATATACGAGTAGGTACTGTAGTACAGTCCACACAGAACAGCATCTTGATAGGTTTGGCCGCGCTATCCACCGCCCAGATTAAATTCAAATAGGTATAATCTAACTTGATAAAATTTGACTAAAGGTACCTGAGGAGCAGATAACTAAAAGAGGTAACTTTAACCTAATCAACCAACCAGACCAAAAATGGGGGATTGCCCACGACATAGTTGCTCGCGGTTTTCGATAAATAAGTACAATGATTTTAAATCTTTAATTAGGGTCAAAATGTGCAAGCGAGAAGTACATCGACGATTGTCTTCGCCTTAACTTGTATAAAATGTGTATAAACAACTTTACCGGCTGATCGACATGTAACACACAGCCCTAACCAAAAATAATTCTCGAATTTCCACCCCAGGTGCAGCTCGAGTCGCAGTTTATATGAAAAATGCGAATAAAGTCTGGATTAAACTTGTTCTTCACAATAACAAATAACACTTCGTGTTTAGAATTCCTCTTACTTGTGTATACACAACACAGTGAGCTTTCATTGATTTTAATCTCAAAACATAATTCATTGTTTGTCGCACGTCAGTCAACTCATTCGTTGAATGAGGGCCAGCCTAGCTGCGCCATTCATTATACTACTCATTGTATGCCTCACACTTACCACAAAAATGAGCACTGGCTCAGTCGGTATAGTAGGTTATCTACCCACTGGGACATCGGCGTCGTATTGAGCAAAGCGTCTCAGTTTCGAGATTGGCCAAAAACGGTCCGACTGTCTGACTGTCTAGTAAATTGCTTACTTTTAGTGTGCTCGCAAGGTCTAGAGCACACAAAGACATTTTGACTGGCCTTTCAGCTCTTTTGGCAGTAGCTCTGCCTTCTACGCCGTAGGCCGTGGGTTCGATCCCCACCGAGAACAAATATTTGTGTGGTAAACGCAAATAAAAATGAAAAAAAATTTAAAAAACGCCAAGCCACACAACACTTGCCCCGCAAGGGCTACCGTGCCTTTGTAGTAAATGCTGAGTGGTTAACCTTTTTTACCGTCATTTAATCTAAGTTGACGCAAAATAAATGATCTCATTTCTATTTCTAAACGTTTGTTCTCTATCATAGTACAAGCTCTGATTAGTTTGGGTTTGTCGTCTGGATTGTCCAAAATATTTTTCATCCCACCAGCTCTGAAATTGTGTTTTTGCTGTTTAATTTATGACTGGAAAAGCCGTTTTTATCCGCTAGAGGATAAAGTAAATTTGAATTTAGAATATCGTGTTCAATAAGTTTGTGAATACACAACCTATTTACTTCTACCTCCATGGTGCCGAACTTATCATACAACCTTTTTATTTTGATAAAAACTCGCACTCGTAACCTTCTTGGTGTATTTGTGAATTCAAAACACCATTAAACCTATTTACTTCTACCTGCATGGTGCCGAATTTATCATACAACCTTTTTAAATTTGTTAATAACTCATACTCGGAACCTTCTTGGTGTGTTACTTTTAGTTTAGTCGCGCCATGTTCTTTTTTGCATTTAGTCATTTCCTCGCTGAGGTGGGATGAAAAGTTACGTGTTGCACTCGAGTGCAAAGATTTTTCACCTTGTGCTCTTTTGATTCCTTCGCCAACGCTTATGATTCTAACTTTTAAACCACTCGCTACGCTCGTGGTTAAACTTTAGAATCCTGCGCTTGCTCAGTCATCAAAATTGAGCACGCGGTTAAAAAGCAGCTTTGCACTCTTGTATAACAAATAACTATTTCATCCCACCAGCTCTGAAAGTGTGTTTTTGCTGTTTAATTTCTGACTGGAAAAGCCGTTTTTATCCGCTAGAGGATAAAGTAAATTTGAATTTAGAATATCGTGTTCAATAAGTTTGTGAATACACAACCTATTTACTTCTACCTCCATGGTGCCGAACATATCATACAACCTTTCTTCTTTCTTTTTTGCATTTATAGTCATTTCCTCGCTGAGGTGGGATGAAAAGTTACGTGTTGCACTCGAGTGCAAAGATTTTTCACCTTGTGCTCTTTTGATTCCTTCGCGAACGCTCTGGTGGTGGTTAAGCTCTGGAATAAACTACCGCTATCTATTAAACAAGCTGAGTCCAGAGATTCGTTCAAGAGATTGGTACGAGAGCATCTTCTCAACAACCTAAACTAAACTGCTTCACACCTATCTAGAATAATTTTGCTACCTACACTATTTAGTTACAAATTTACAATATAATAAGTATGTTTATTACTATTATTTATAACTGTTATATATTATGTATTTTATTTAAGTAGTTATAATTATTATTATATTATGTATTCTATTTAAGCAATTATAATAGTTTCACACCTATAGGTATTCATCGTAAAAATCACGCCACACCATCTTTCTGCACGCCCAGGCAGACTGGCAGACAATGCTATTAGCATTAAGTCCTCCTAGCACTAAATTTGTGTGAAAGTTTTAAATAAATAAATAAATAAACGCTTAGGATTCTAACTTTTAACCACTCGCTACGCTCGTGGTTAAACTTTAGAATCCTGCGCTTGCTCAGTCATCAAAATTGAGCACGCGGTTAAAAAGCAGCTTTGCACTCTTGTATAACAAATAACTATTATGTTTATTTATTTTTATTGTTGGCTTATTTTAAATCGACGAACTCGAGACAAACTCAAAACAACGATGCCAAACACTTCAATGCGACCTTTATCAGTTTCTAAAACCCATTAGCTGTCTATCTCAAAAAGAATTTAAAAAAAGTAAAATTAAAATAACAAACGGCCGGTTGTAATGCGGAACAAAAATAACTGGTAGTTTGCAAGTACGAACCATTAATTTGGATTATGTAATGGTTCGCTGTGACGTGGCAGACGAACTTTTGTGAATACTCGGCACACATTTTTCGTTCCGTTTCTTCTGGCTCGGTATTTTGGGGGTTTAGCAGTTCTTCAATGGAACATTCATCGACTCAAAACTATTAAGCCAGTGTATTTAATTAATTTGAGAGCACTGATGGCCTAGTCATAGCGGCCCCGCCTTCCGATACTAAAATCGTGGGTTCAAATTCAGGCGTGTACCAATGAGTTTTTCTGTGTCCAAAAATGTATGTGGACTATGCCAGAACTCTCAAACGGTGATAGAAAACATCGTGAGGAACCGACATGTCGTAGAACCTGAAAAGTTCGAAAAAACATATTATGACAAAGAACGAAACGAACCTCTTCGTGACGCACTTAAAATCCTTTCACCATGCACACTTGCAGAACTAGTGACACGCTAAGAAGAAGTGTATATAATGCGTGTTGTCTCATCGGGGGCCGGTTGTATAAAAACATAATTACCTCGATTTTGGGTCTATAATTCTACCGATGTACTACGGCACCGTTGATGAATTTAGTTGCGATGAAGTGAACAAAAAACAATATTTACAATAATACTTACTTTATACAACTAAGTTAGCAAACATGTATACGGCCCACCTGATAGAAAGCGGTGACCCTTTAAATATTTTAAAACGCTCTTTCACAATTAGTGACTTCATAGCTGATTGCGATTTTGTACAAGCATTAATTCATTATCTTCATAATTAGTTCTCACTGCCTCAGAGGATTTATGTCTAACAAAACCTAGCCTCCAATCAGCTAACAGATGCTTAAGCTTAAGTCACTCACCCCCGAATACTGAAACGCAACTCAGATTTAAGCACGTCTCAAGCGACGAATATTTGACAGTTTTCAATGAAAATCTGTCAAATATTCGTCGCTTGAGACGTGCTTAAATCTGAGTTGCGTTTCAGTATTCGGGGGTTAACCAGATAAACCATCAAACAGCTTTGGCTAGAAACCGTCTAGTCACTTACCAAAACATTAATGGCCTTACTTATAAAAATATGTCAAAAGATAAACAGTGGTTAAACTATTGCCCTCTCTTACCACTGGGTATTGACAAACAGTGACAGGGCTAACTTTAAGCAATGATTAAATTTAAATTGCGTTTATAAGTAGGGCTGTAAAATTAGCTTTGACAGCACACTGGAGTTCATAATAACGCTTTTGAATGAACGCTATCGCTATGCATCATTATGTTAAAAAAATAAAGAATATTAAGAGAAATAGAAAAAAAGCAACTAAAGAAAGAGAAGATTTAAATTAGGAATTTATAAGGTAATCGTGATAAATACCCGTTTAATCTATATAATTATGCATAGCATAGCCATATTGTTTTGTTAAAAGAATCCTGTAAAAGAACAGTAGAAACCAAACCCTAAGTTTGTTGCACGTTCTTCTACAGACTTAATTGCGTGGAACTAGCACCTAAAATCACCTAGCTTTATGAAGTTTCAAAGTAAATCTTTTGATTCAACTGAATAAATGCCTCGTAACTTTTACTTGATCAATAGATCTTGCTCCAATTCAATGGGTTTCGTGAAGAAAAGCAGAAGAATGAAAATTTGCAGCTGAAATAAATAATTACCAGCAAACTAGATTCAATTAATTAATTTAAAATATCCATAAATTGCCTGACTATAACTTTTGGGATAATTTCCATTTCCAAACTAAACATTAAAACTTTTAAGCAAGATCTTTTTAATTGTCGTTTTCGGTAACTTCCAATTCAAAACCAGACATTCTTTTTGATTGCATCAAAAAGAAAAAAGGCTCGGCCGCCTGTATTATGGGCCACATAATGAATAGCGATAACAACATAAAACAGTGAGTTTATTGGTGCTTACTTGAACTAACATTCACATTTGCCGAATGTCAAATTACCTCGCCAATTTACCTCGGGCTTCGATACCTACTTGTAACACTATGTTGACCAAAACAATAGCATTATTTGGGTAAATATACTGGTTTATATTGAATTGGTGCATAGGCATCCATTTCCGTAAAGAACTGCACACATTTTATTTTTTTATTCCTGTCCTTATATTTAAAAACACATATTTAAAAAGTATTATGAGTATTCATTGTGTATAGTCTATTCAACATCACAAGATACATGCTTGCTTAGTTAATAAATAAAACTAAATAGGTGCATGTAGAAAGCCTAGAAAAGTAATAGGGAGCCATTGCTGGAGCTAATAAACGAAAATAGAAACATGGACAGATCGTGTTCCAAAGTTTTCGGAATTTCTCCATCAGGGACAAGTTTGCCGCGTTCAGGCCAGATGTTCTTTCCCGATGAAAGTAAAGGCATAACAACGACATAGATCTAGAAATATTATACACATTTTTGATTTAGTTTTAATATTGACTGGAATTTTAGAATTCCAGCAGGCATCGTTCGCGGAATGGTATTTACTAGGGTATTTCGAGAGCGCGGGTGGGCTAGTGGTAGCAGCCCCGCTTTCCGACCCTAAGGTCGTAGGTTCAAATCCAGTCGTGTACAAACGAGTTTTTCTGCCAAAAATGTATGTACACAATGCCAGTGCTCTCAAACGGTAAAAGAAAACATCGTGAAGAAACCGGCATGTCGTAGAACCTAAAAAGTTAAAATAGGTGTCAAATGCACGAAAGGAACCTCTTTGAGGCGTATTTAAAATCCTTTCACCACACTTGGTTCTAAAAAACCGGTGACACAACATTGGTAAGTATTTCCATACAAAACAAGAACTTGACATACAAATTTTCAAAAATCTAAAGCCTGTGCCAAAGT
Source organism: Thera obeliscata (assembly GCA_947578465.1). Lineage (NCBI taxonomy): Eukaryota > Metazoa > Arthropoda > Insecta > Lepidoptera > Geometridae > Thera > Thera obeliscata. The sequence continues at coordinate 8,092,557 of OX387924.1, forward strand.
TAAGGTCGTAGGACGTTTTTGGTGGGGGTGGTACAAATCATAGTACAAATGAACGTTCTGTAGTTTGGAGCTAGAATGGTATTGTGAACTACCACAGTTTATAAAAAAAAGCAGCCAAGTGCGAGTCGGACTCGCCCATGAAGGGTTCCGTAGCACGACGAACTACAAGAACCTTTATATTATGTTACTTGATGTAACATAATAAGGTTCTTGTAGTTCGTCGAAAGGTTAATTGCGGTTTACGGTTTATGACGTATAAAAAAAAACTACTGACTAGATCTCGTTCAAACCAAATATCGTTGGAAGTTTGCATAGTAATGTACAACATATATTTTTTTTAGTATTATCATTCTCTTACTTTAGAAGTTAGAGGGGGGGGGACCAACTTTTTTCCACTTTGGAAGTGTCTCTCGCGCAAACTATTCAGTTTAGAAAAAAACGATATTAGAAACCTCAACATCATTTTTGAAGACCTATTCATAAATACCCCACACGTATGGGTTTGATGAAAAAAAAACTTTTGAGTTTCAGTTTCAAGTATGGGGGACCCCCGAAATTAATAGTTTATTTTTATTTTTATGTAAAAATCTTAATGCGGTTCACAGAATACATCTACTCGCCAAGTTTCATCAGTCTAGCTCTTACGGTTTCAGAGAAAAATGGCTGTGACATACGGACGGACAGACAGACAGACAGACAGACAGACATGACGAATCTATAATGCCACGTTTCCACGCGTGCGTTCAACTCGACATTCAACGTGCACATTCACATTCACGCGCGTGGAAACGGTACGCCCGAGCGCGCGCGGGCCAAATTGGTGTTGCCAATTATCAGATTTATCTGTATTTATACAGAATTTAGGGTAGTATTACAGATTACAGATTTTACCCTACTTTTATACAGATTTTTGGAATCTGATTTAGTCTATGATAAGATGAACCTCTTTAAACATAATAACGGCAAAAAATATTCATTTAGATCCACTTTTGATAATACTATTAGTATAGTTAATATAGTTACTAAGACTTCACTGTCTGTCCGTCTGACTGTCTGTCTGTCTATCTGTCCGTCTGTCCCCAGATATTTTGCTTTGGCACGTGGCATCAAACACTGGTGGGCAGTCAGTCTCTCTCGCGCTTTCGTGACGAGTGGACGTTGCTAAAAAAAGTCGCTACGATCGGAGATTACTGTTGAGGTTGCATCAGTTAGAATAAAACCTCTGTGACTGTTGCTAAGACAACGAGTCAATTATTGTTTGACAAATGTCTTCATGTTTAGTTAGGTTACAAAGTCGTAATCACCGAGTACTCTTCTATATTGGTCGTAATAATTACAACATGGTCGATTGGTCTAACGAGACAATTTTGACGTTCCTGGAACATTACCAGGAACAAGAATTATTATGGAACCCCGAGCATAAATTCCATAAGGACAAGAAAAAAATCCACAATGCTTGGGGGAAAAAAGCTATCAGTGTCACTATGACTACCCATTTTTGTGTAGGTACGTTGTGTCGAACGAAATTAAAAGTATTGTTTCATTGAATAATGCACTGCGCACTTGCCAAACATCAAACACCAACAAAACTATCGAAGAAAAAAGAGTACGGTGAGAGTTGCGAGAAAGCGATTCATTCATTCATTTATTATACAAGCAATTTTCATATACACTAATTGTTTAACTAGTGGGCAGGGCAAAGGGCATACTTTTACATTTAGACGTATTTTGATGATCGGGGAATACCTACTTCGTAATTATTTACATATTGACTGTCAAGGTAATTCATAATTAAAAATACCGTAGAAAATGACACGGTAGTGAAACATTACCGTATACCGTGTTTAAGCCAAAAATACCGTGCATCTACGGTAATTACCGTGTACCTGGTAACACTGGTTGCATGCCGCGTAGCTCGCCAGGCAGCCTGCCGGGCTGCACGGCACGCATGGAAACATAGCATAAGGGTTCCGTTTTTGCCATTTGGCTACGGAACCCTAAAAAGTACTCTGTGGTCTACCACCAAGTATCTAACAGTGTTTTAGTCATCAATATTTATGTAACAGGTATTTTTTTATTTACTTCATATAAACATGAAATTTTCTTTATCTAATAGTATCCTAAATACTTACCAACATTATGTATTTAGAATTTGTATGCTGTAAATACCTGCATTAATATTTCAATATGACGCTAAAAGCACCTAAAAGCTTTGCCAATACATCAAAAGCTTTATTGGCAGACAATATTTTGGCAAAGACAGCAAAAGTCTTGTGATTTATTTCTAAACATCATTATTTGTGCGTGTGTTATGTAAAAATCGTTGCTCGAACGTTCCAAGCCGATTAACAAAAAGGCCTAGCGGGAGTCAAACGGATGCTTTTTAATAAATAAAATAATAAATAAATAAATATTGTGGACAATTCACACAACACTACCCAGCCCCAAACTAAGCAGAGCTTGTAATATGGGAACCAGATAGCTGATATAATACTTGAATACATTTTTTTTTTTGTAAATACATACTTAGAATACAATATAACACCCAGACAGAGAACAAACATTTATGTTCACCACACAAATATTTGTTCTCGGTGGGGATCGAACCCACGGCCTACGGCGCAGAAGGCAGAGCTACTACCTACTGAGCTAGAGGCCTTTAATGATGTATGTTATTTATTTTTATTTAATTAAAGATTTGTTTTTATTTTTTTTCGACGCAATGCTTTTTATCAGATATATAAAAAGTTGGTGGTAGGGTAAGAATAAAGTATTAGAGTAGTTATAAAGTTAACACATTTACGTATCACAAAACTTGTGAACAACCTTAATCGCTCGCTTTACGACTTGAAAAACTCTAAACCACAATGCAAACTTTTGGGGTAAGTGCCATGCCAATTAGTACTTATTATTTTCCTAAGCATATAGTTACGGCTAACTTTATACTTTTACAAAAAATGCCTCTATAATAAAGTGCTTTTTATAATAGCTACTTGCCTAAGTACTTAATTTCATTTGTAAATAAGTCGTATCTAAATTTTATCATGCATATTACTCGATTAAACAAGCCTAAAAAGTACTTAACAAGTATTTTGTATCAAACCGATTCTCGCGCTTTGTTCTAAAAGTTTTCAACAAATTCATTATGTAATTTAAAGTTCATATGAAGCGGCTTCGTATAACAACAGAGTATTAATACATTTTTACACAAGGGCAGTAAGTGAGTTATTGCGACATGATTCCTATTTGGCGTCCGTGCGAACCTAGCTTGCAAAGGGCCCTAATGGATCGAGTGCACCCGAGATATTTAGGCGAGCGAGGGCGTATATATTTATGTAGTTCGAGGGAGCAATAGCTGCTTACAACCTAGGTAAGCATTCTACTTTACATCATTCATGCGAGGTTAATCACATTATGATAAACATGGATGATAACATGTAATTATTAGGTATAAGAGAAATTTATTTTTTTATTAAAATTAAAAGTAAAATATTTGCACGGGTATCTGCTGCGGTAGTCGCAGAGTGAAGACACAAGAAGCGATCGAATAAAAATTACAATAATGTAAGTACCCACAAATTTTAACAACAGTTTATGGACATAATATTGCTAGTAAAGTCAAGGTACGAGTACATCAAACGCAGACGAAGTCAGCTAATTCGCCATAATTATTTTATGTTACTTAAGTCATCATCAACAACCCTGAGGAAGTCCACTGCTGGACACATTTCCTGGAAGAACGATTCCGAGCCCTTTCACTTCTTAGATAGTCGGTGCATCCACCGACTTCCGATCTTAACAATGTCGTCGATCCATATGGTGGGTGGGCGCCCTACGTTTTGTCTTCCAGTTCGTGCTCGCCATTCCAGAACTTTTATTCTATTTAAGAACTTTTTCTACTTTTATTTTTTATTGTTGTCGGTTCTTCGAGCTCTCATTGCTGCTTCAACTTAATAATTCTACGAGCTGTGTTGTTGTGATAATATGTTAAACTATGTTGTCATGGTATAACCTTGGTTTTTCTACGGATATCTTCAAAAGCATCCAATAAACAGCTCCTATCCTGATAAGAGCTGTTTATTATAATAGATATATCGAAGCGTGGTAAAGTAACTCGCAATTAATGGGCTGTCAGTTCCCGCAACTGGTTGAGATCTCATTAGAACTGGTTAATCAGACCCCAGAGAGGTCAGGATATGTACCTAAGCTAAACTGAAAAAAACATTACATAAGTAGGTAAGTAAGAGGTACCTTATGCAAGATTTTTAAATTGCACGTTTTACAAAGATTTTTATAATATCCCAAAAAATAACCGCATTAAGCACGTAGTTTAGTTAAAAAGTAAAAGTAAGGCTTAACTTTCGGGACATTTTATAGTACATTGTTACCTGAGTGTTGAAAGTCACGTTTTTTGAGTCCCGAGACGGGTTTGGCGCCAGAGCGTTAGCGAGGGCGCCAATGGAGCTTGAGGGACTCAAAAGACTTTCACCCGAGGTAAACACTGTGCTTTTCATTACGAATACAAGGAAAGTAAAAATAAAAACATGAAAGAAAAATTAGTGAAAATGAAGATTGAATTGCCGCCTTCCCGGTTTTTTTTTAGTTTTCTCTGGCGGGCCTTCGGCTTCGGTTCGCCAGCATTATTCAGCCATTATTTTCATTTTCATAATTTAAATCTATGTTATTTTAAATAAATAGTTGAAGCTATACACTAATCAAGTAATTTAGAGGATATATTATTTATTTAATACTATCTTTATGTTATTTAAATTTAAATATTACATTGCGCTCTAATTAGACTTTTTAAACTTCTTACCGTTGTAATGGGTTTCCAACCTACTTGCTGAATAATAAGTTGGAATTAGGTTGAACAACCTCCTTGCAGTTAGACAGACTTTAGAAAGTTGGAACATGGTTGTCATACCTACTTTCAGAGTATGAGTAATGAAAAATATATTTTCATTGCTCATACTCTGAAAGTAGGTCTGAAGTTGCCTGAGGGGCCTAATTGAAAGTAATACTTTCAGCCCTAGGGAGAATCGCTTTCTACTGACAGCTGTCAAATTATAAAAAAAAACAAGTTCTATTTTATTCAACCATATTCCAACTTTCTAAAGTCTTTCTAACTGCAAGGAGGTTGTTGAACCAAATTCCAACTTTTTATTCAGCAAGTAGGTTGGAAACCCATTACAACGGTAGAGTTTAAAAAGTCTAATTAGAGCGCAATGTAAAATTTAAATTTAAATAACATAAAGATAGTATTAAATAAATAATATATCTTCTAAATTGCTTGATTAATATATAGCTTCAACTATTTATTTAAAATAACATAGATATGAGCAAACAATTTACCATTTATTAAATTATGAAAATGAAAATAATGGCTGAATAATGCTGGCGAGCCGTAGCCGAAGGCCCGCCAGAGAAAAAGAAAACAACGAAAGAAAACAACAGACGCTGGACCAACAAACTTTAACTTTATGTGGACTTTAGAGCTACTCAAAGTTAAGTTGTAAAGAAAATATTAGACATCGTTGAGAACTCCTACAGCGTCATTATCTTTTCGTATTATGATTTACTTATCTTAACATACGAAGAAATCGCATAATTATCTCATTTCAACAACATCACGACTTCAAAGTACTTACTCCTAATAAACATACGATAATAGTATGCAATATTCATGCGTGCAAATAAATGTTTTGCTAAGCCTTGTAGAGAAGATACATTATAGTTAGGTATATAGTTCACATAATATTTTCCCGAACAACACATTTACAAAAACTTACCTAGGTATATGTAGTTTATATTGTTAACCAGTTTTGGGAATAGGACATCCCTAATGGAATCAAGCAAAGAGTTTCATCTCTAGTAGAGAAAAAGAAAAAGAGATATGGCGTCGTTACACAGAGTTGTATTATCTGACAGAGTTGTGGCTATAATCAATGAAGAGTTTTCGTGCTAACAATATTTTATGATTCTACACCGTTACAAAGTGTTGCGGCTGTCCCAAAAGTAACTTACTAGCCCACACATACAAAGTCACATCCAGACAAACATTGCATCACACGAAGTACATACCTACACTTTTTTTTTGATTCTATTTTGTTTTTTATTTCTACAATTTCTACATCATACCGTTTTTATAAATACTTCCACTGTACCGTTGCTCAATTTATTTGTCCAAAAATTAATGACATTACCTGCAAGGCTTGGTTGATCGAGTGAGCGAAACGAAGGAAGATCTTACAAACAAATTGGGTAATTTGGTATTTTATGTACGTGTAAAGCCTTGCTTAACGTTGTCAAATATCGTTGTAAGATATTCAGATGACCTAATCTTCGTGAAATGTGGTATTATATTAGGTACCTACTTGAGACATAATAATAACTGCTAAGTAGGTATCTTAGTTCGGGCCGTCGGTGTTAAAAGGCTTGGTGGAAAAGAACACTCGAAAATATGCTTAACCCAAGCTGAATTTGTGACATAATGAGAATAAAATAAAACTTAGCGCACCACAAAATTTAAATGTGAGTTTGTTAAATGCGAAAATGTTGCACAACCTGCAACACAAGATAGCCTATTTTAAAATGCGGCAGACTTTCCGCTTTAACCAAAATAAACATAAACGCCGACACCTACTGCATGCTTTGTGTAGGAAGCACTCATAAAATGTATGCTAGATTAGATAGATAGATAGCTCCACCTATAAGCACCGTTTTTTATTGGTAGATTCCACTATCCCACTAATATAAATAATATATAAATGTGAAAGTATGGATGGATGTTTTATGCTCACTATCGACAGAACAGCTAAATGGATCGGATACATTTTGGCACAGAGATATTATATTAAAGTCTGCAATAGCACATACTTTTTATCCCGGTAAAAGGTATTTTTCCCGTGGAATGGATTGGTGGATAAAAGAAAGTCGTGTTAGTTACACTATTTATAACTCATTATCGATTAAACCGATTTGTCTGGAAATTGGTGGGGAGAAAGTTAAAAACCAGGATACGGACAAAGAATACTTTTTATCCCGAAAAAATAACGGAAACGTGGCGTACGGGAACGGGGCGAGTGAAGCCGCGGGCGGCCGCTAGTAACAGTATTAAATAAAAATCCACACCATATTGTAGAACGAAGAACGCTTTAAAGTGTGTCTGTCTGTAAGTATTTTTTTACTTTTTCACAGGCAACCTTGGTGAAAACCACAGAGAAAAATGTATTCTGAATATGGATAGGACAGGATCGTATCGAAATTCTTTGTTTTGCGTAACCTAAAATTTATAGGAACAGAGATCAACTTATAAGCTAGCAGAAAAAGGTATACCACTCAGCTTTAGCTACTAGGGCTCGGCAGCCGCTGGTTTTTAATGGCAGCATCATAATTTGCAACAAAATGAAATCCTTATGGAGCACCATAAAACACCTAAAACATAACATAATTAGCACCTAAAACCACTTTTAACACACAGAACACAGTATCAAAGAAGTAATAACTTCTAAGTAAAACGTAAATAAGTACTATCGCAGGAAAACATCTTATTCTCAAGATAAAATAAAATTAACGGACGAATTTTGGAGCAAAAACTAATTTACTATTATAGCAAAAAGCTGGATAGCTACTTTCATCAAAGACACCCTAAAGACCTAGTGATCTTTACGCTCGACTATTTTTTAGGTTATTTAGTTGTTTTAAGATAACAGCTCCACCATCTTAACGACATCCATCTATTTGTATTATGGAAAAAAATCAGCTTTTAAGCTATTAAAGACGACAGAAAAAAGGTGCTTAAGTTGCTTGCGTTTTTCTTTCTTTCTTCTTCTTTCTATCTGCCGCACACACTGCCGCGTACTTTGACAGTGCAATATTTAACTGCTATACACTGATTGCCATCGCAGGCGATCTAGATGTGCAAAGTAACGTTCGCATCAATATTAATAAGTTAGATATTGGATTTTAAAACATACGAAAAAACCCAACACTAAATAAGTATAGGAGTAGGTAGGTACATAAATAGTTCGTCTTTGGTGGATATTTGCTTAGACACAGTGTTTGATCTAAGAGACCAACATACCGCACCGCTGGCTCCGAAGTTTTCTGTTTGCCAGTTCCTCGTGCTAGGGATTAAAGATAGAATACACAAGATATCATATTTTATAGCCTAAGCTGACCCCAGACTGCCCCAATTCTTGTCTTGTATTTGCACTGTATAGAGTGTCTTCAGTGACTCTTTCCAATAAGAAAGCAAATTAACCGCCATTGCTTTTAGTTCATTTCCCCAAAGTCGTCTGCTAAATTCCAGTAAACCAACCGAATTAAATAAATAAAATTGAAAATGTTTGGACTTATTTGCTTTGTTTTCGTAGAGGGCCTACGACGAGACTAAGCTCTACGAAATACACGATACACAATGTGGGAGAAGTAAGCAAACGCAAATTGGCGGTTTTTCTTGATAAAGAAGTGCTCTCTCGCTTATCATAATAAAATTTGAAAGCATTATTGCGTATTTAATATGTCTCCGTTGACAGTAGGCACTCCCTAAATTTGAATATTTTCTCGTTCTCTATTTTTTTCTTATACAATCTGCCCGCGGTTTCGTAGCACGGCACCTACATATATACATAAAAGGGTTTCCGCCACGGGCCATAGAAAAAAACCCCAGTCCCGGCGCAAAAGAATTGTATCTCAGATTTTAGATAATTATAAGTAGAAACAATATCAGGTGTCACTATTTCCTGATTTCGTGGCTAACATGGTTATTTTGCCCAGAGAAGTTTCATAGGCGCCACATGTAAACATGACACTTTGTAGGAAAAACTACTTGTTACTGTACTAATTGACATTGAATTGGCAAAAAATGAATAAAACACACACATATACCTTATTACATAATGTTGTTATTAAGGAAAAAGGACGACATAAGTTTATTCATACATGTTTCAAGTATCTAAATCAATCAATATCGAATCTAGGCCTATAGCTGGATGATCTATTTCATGATCATTGTGTCTAGCCCATCCCAGATAATAGATTACGCTTATAACATGGGCGCAACTTCCCAGTGTTCGTTGACCATGAATACATGAACAATAATGTTCTTTTATTGCGTCAATCCCAGAACTTGCGGTGTTAAATAATATATATGTGTAGTATATTTTTGATCTCACGTGGCGTGAATTTATGCGGCATCGAATTAAGACGTTAGTTAGGGCTCAATGCGTTCTTTTACTTAAACAGTAATTATTAGCGTATATCTATGCATATATTCATTGTGTTTAAATAAATACTTTGTTTAAATGGAATAGTTTTTTAAACATACCTCTTGGGGCGGTTCAATAGCACGTACAATATGTACCACGAATTCTCGACGTGATTGAAGAAAATGTTCAAATAGAACATGTCTTCGAAGTCGCCGAAGTGCCCGTGTACACAAAACACAATTGTCTGCCATATCACAAGAAAAATCAAAAGTCCTCCAGGGATTAATGCCAAGTCACCGTAAAAACAAAATAAATCAGGAGGAACCAACCACGAGTCGTATCAGTGTGTACGTATTATATTCATTTTTTGCAACTACCCGCACGTTTGTGTTGTTAATGAGTGAATTAATACAGTAAAATGAAGTTTTTAAAAAAATGGCATAGGTCAGGTACATTATATTACATATGTTATAATATGTTTATATGATGTGTTTTATTAGTTTTTTGCCAATTCAATGTCAATTATACACAGTAACATGAAGATTTTCCTAAAAAGTGTCATTTTTGCATGTAGCGCCTATGAAACTTCTCTGGGTAAAAAAAACATGTTAGCCACGAAATCAGGAAATAGCGACACCTGATATTGTTTCTACTAATAAGTATCTAAAATCTGAGATACAATTCTTTTGCGCCGGGACTGGGGCAATTTTGGCGGAAACCCTTTGCCACAATGCTATTCATGATAACCAATTATATCACAGCTAAAATTAATCCAAGAATCATCAATATCTGTGCAGTTTTTTGGGACGTAGTTTGCATTCATATAAGTAATTAATTAATGTAAAAACTATTAATTTATTCTCTCTGGGAATCGAACTCACGACCTACGGGGCAGATGGCAGAGCTTTTTACCAACAGAGCTGAGAAGCCACTCACAAGTAAAGGCCTGCGCACACCTAGTTCGCTGGCGGTAGCGGTCAGTGAAACGCTGTCAAATATCGCTGTCAAATCTCAAATCTGACAGCGATATTTGACAGCGTTTCACTGATCGCTACCGCCAGCGAACTAGGTGTGTTCGAGCCATAAGGAAGTAGGATGAGGCTTATAGCTACCAGTTGTAATCATGGGAACCATTCATTGTGTAGTGTGCACTATAAGAATGTAAGTACCTATGTAAATGATATAGTTATATAATAATATATAATATCGGCTCGCTAACACACGCACTCGTCTTTACTCCGCGGCGGTTGGATATCGAATGAATCCGATCCACCCCACAATCCGCGAGTACGCTGCTCGAGACGACAGATATAATAGGTAATATATATATAAATGTTATATCATAATATTATAGATATTACAATGTAGTTCTAAACACTACATCCCTCCCTTGTTATAAATTTAGTTAATGAAACAAGATGATATTTGAATCAATATCATCATCAACCTATGTCAATATAATGTGTTTCTATTTCCACTGATTATACTTATAATATACAATCGATACTTATTAAATAATCACACTAATCACGTATTTAATCTCTTAAACATCTTCTTCATTACTCTTCAAGCCTTCCTCGCTATCTTTCACCGTCCACTGTCCTTCTATTCTTTTCAGATGTAATACATTCCGCCTGACCTGCTGACCAGTCTCATCATTTCGGAGAACTACGTCACCTCCATTCGTTGTCTCGATGGTGTGTGATTCCGGTTCATTTAAGCTTAACTTGTTGCTCTTATTCATATTTTTAACATAAACTTTATCCCCTTTTCCATCGTTCCCATCTCACAGAAAACTCAAACTCAAACTCAATTTTTTTTATTCAGTACGATGCAAGAATCACTTTGAAACGTCTCAAAGCCAGGTGAGTCCAGGTGCCAGTTCCACGCGACCAAGCGTAGAAGAACAGGCAACAAACTACGTCTCGGTTCCTACCGTTTTTTTATATGATCCTTTTACAAATCAAAAATAGTCTAAAATAATAGCAGTGAAGTTCCAGTGTGGTGCCACTTCACTTAGTCAGACGTATGCAATGTAATTATACAAAAGCAAAAGTTTCAAAGACAGCACACGCTACGCTTCAAAGTTATAATAAAGTATCTACACAGATATAAAAATAAGATATTAAATAGTAGGTACAGACATTGCAAATTGACATGCTAGCTTCCTATGGGTAGAGTGACCGGGACATCGGGCCACGCAGTTTTATCATTCATATAGCTATCTAGAGTATAGTACGCTTTCTGTATCAAATTACTCTTAATATAGGCTTTAAACTTCCGAATTGGAAGCTTAGTTGCATTTTCCGGAAGTTTATTGTAGAAGCGTACAGTGTTCCCCATAAAAGACCCATTTACCTTCTGTAAACGAAATTTGGGAATATAAAGTTTATTTTTATTTCTAGTGTTAATATTATGTGAATCACAATTTTTCTGAAAGCTACAGATGTGTTTGTGAGTGTACAGTAAGTTTTCATATATATATTGTGAAATTACTGTGAGGATATTAATTTCCTTAAATCGCTCCCTCAATGAGTCTCGTGATTTCATTTTATAGATGGCACGTATGGCCCTTTTTTGTAAAACGAATATAGTTTGAATATCAGTTGCTTTCCCCCAGAGAAGGATACCGTAAGACATAACACTATGGAAGTAGCTGAAGTAAACTAGCCTAGCTGTAGCTTCATCAGTGAGCCATCTTATAGTCCGAACTGCATATGCAGCCGAACTTAGTCTGGCAGCAAGTGCTTTGATTTGCGGTCCCCACTGCAATTTTTTGTCAAGATTAAGTCCTAAGAAGATAGTAGAATCTACAAGGTTAAGTGACTCTCCATTAAATATAATATTAGTTGGCCGGAGAGTTACATTTGGTAAGGTAAACTTAATACACTTGGTTTTCTTAGCATTAAGTAAAAGATTATTAACGTTAAACCAGTTAAGTATTTGCGACAGAGATGCGTTAACGTCATCGTAATTAGCCTTCAATCTATCAACTTTAAAAATTAATGAGGTATCGTCAGCAAATAGTACTATTTCACATAGTTTTTTAACAAAAAAAGGGAGGTCATTTACGTACACTAGAAACAAGAAAGGACCTAATATCGAACCTTGAGGCACCCCCATGTCAATAATAGACCCAGAAGATCTCTCACCGCCCACTCAGTCGATTGTATTAGGTCAATAGAGCGATTTAGAATGCCGTAATGTTTAAGTTTAGATATTAATGTAGCATGATTTACACAGTCAAAAGCTTTGGAAAGATCGCAGAATACCCCAATCGCGTCTTGTGAGTTTTCCCAGGCATCATATATGTGCATTAAGAGTAGAATACCGGCATCAGTCGTTGATCGACCTTTCGTAAATCCAAACCGGTGGCTATGAAGTATCCCATTTAGGTTAAAATGTGATAACAACTGAGTAAGAATAACTTTCTTAAAGATTTTACTTAGCGTAGGCAATACTGAGATAGGTCTATAGTTAGCAGGGTCACTTGCATTTCCAGATTTGAACAGGGGAATAAGTTTACTAGGTTTCATTAAATCAGGAAAAACACCCTCATCAACACACTTATTAAAAATATACGCTAGGCATGGTGCAATATCAGTTATGATAGCGCTGAGTAGTTTTGTAGACATTCCCCATAAATCTTCAGTTTTTTTAATGTTTAATGATTTAAATGTCTTCACGATTTTGTCAGCATTAATGTATTTAAAACTAAAGATACTATTACATTTTTTAACACTAGACTCTAACAATGCCATCGCACCAGAAGCCGAGGAATTTAAAGATGATGTCACTACTTTAGGGATACTGGAACAGAAACTATCAAACGCGTTGGCTACTTCAAAATTTTTTGTCAAAAGATTATTGTTTACTTTCAAATGTTTTTTTTTTATTACGGAGTTTTGATTTGCCAGTCTCATTATTGACCATCTTCCAGGTAGCTTTAATTTCATGTGTGGATTTTTTTTTTTTTTTTTTTGATATGCAATGATTTTGCTGAGACGGAGATAGACTCCCCTTCACATTCAAACTTCTCAAGAGTGTATGTTGCCATTTGGGACTACCTGTAGACAAGATGATTTTTACCTATTAGGTTAAAACTCGCAATTTAATGCTTGTAGTTACATTTAACTACACCATCGCTATTTAAAGCTGCACTGTAATTATTTTACAGCACCACGCAATTTAATGCTTGTAGTTCGATATAACTACACCATCGCTATTTAAAGCTGCACTGTAATTATTTTACAGCACCACGCAATTTAATGCTTGTAGTTCGATATAACTACACCATCGCTATTTAAAGCTGCACTGTAATTATTTTACAGCACCACGCAATTTAATGCTTGTAGTTCGATATAACTACACCATCGCTATTTAAAGCTGCACTGTAATTATTTTACAGCACCACGCAATTTAATGCTTGTAGTTCGATATAACTACACCATCGCTATTTAAAGCTGCACTGTAATTATTTTACAGCACCACGCAATTTAATGCTTGTAGTTCGATATAACTACACCATCGCTATTTAAAGCTGCACTGTAATTATTTTACAGCACCACGCAATTTAATGCTTGTAGTTTGATATAACTACACCATCGCTATTTAAAGCTGCACTGTAATTATTTTACAGCACCACGCAATTTAATGCTTGTAGTTCGATATAACTACACCATCGCTATTTAAAGCTGCACTGTAATTATTTTACATACCACGCAATTTAATGCTTGTAGTTCGATATAACTACACCATCGCTATTTAAAGCTGCACTGTAATTATTTTACATACCACGCAATTTAATGCTTGTAGTTCGATATAACTACACCATCGCTATTTAAAGCTGCACTTTAATTGTTTTACAGCACCACGCAATTTAATGCTTGTAGTTCGATATAACTACACCATCGCTATTTAAAGCTGCACTGTAATTATTTTACAGTAACACGCAATTTAATGCTTGTAGTTTGATATAAAACTACACATCCGCTATTAAAAGCTATACCTACTTGTTTTTTTTTTTTTTTTTTTTTTAGTACCTCGCAATTTAATGCATGTAGTTGTAGGTAGACTACTTAGATAGAAGTAGTATCATACTTTAAAACCTAGTAGGTATATTCAGGCAACAATATAAAATATTAATTGTTTACCTAGGTAGGTACTTTTTTTTTTAAGTACAAGATTTAAGTTTTAGGTAGGTAGTAATATCATCAAGGTAACAAACGAACCAATATCCACCTAGGTAGGTAGGTTCTACCTATTACCTACGCCTCCAGTTCACACACGAACCAAAGAAAATTACTTGCAAAACATATTTGTTAGGGGCCTAAGTACGTAGATTATGTAGGAAAGCTCCTCATGATGAATCTTGCACTAGTACCTATCATAAATCATAATCACCTATTTGTAATTGAAGTAACCCTATTAAGTACCAAAGGGTCACTTGACTACCAACCAAACTTGGCTTAGAAGTAAGTGGGTAGGTATAGATAAGGTACTAATATGTTACATGCACCACTACCTACTTCCGATCCCCATGTATCGTACTAGCTACTCTCATCATAATATACAAACTTTTAATACACTATTAGGTAGGTAAGGAGATAGATACACGTACCTAAGTACTTCTGTTATCTGCTAAGTGCCTAACGTAGGTAAGTACTAAAGTATTTTAAATCTTAAAGTATAATATCTAAATCGGTATGTGATAGGTAAGTATTTATTTTATTTTCTTAACTAACACTTAAACCTATAAACCAATACTCAAATCAAGAAAGATAGGTAAACAAAACAAAACGAAGTCTTACCTATTCCTTCTGTTTAGCTTCATTATGATTATAAACCTACGCAAACAATCTTTGCGCAAGCAAAGCTAAGTTGCATTTTTATTCATTATCTAGGTGTAGGTATGTATATTAATAGGTAGTACCTAAGGTGTTAAGTTTATGAAGAATCTACCCTTTAATAATCTGTTAATCATTGGCCGAAAAGAAATATGAACCGTGTCACTGAGTTGTAAAACACAAAATCTACACTAATATGTAGGTACCTATAGCTAGATCATATCGATCGATAGAAAAATATCAATTCGATCAATGAGGTTGACAATCATTGCCTTCGATCCCCTTTAAACCTACTCAAGAATTAGCCAAATTAAATGTAGGTAGATCCTCTTTTTCCTTTTCTAGAAATTATGTAAAATTGCTCACCGTTTGTCTCGTCGCCACTGTGGTGTGCACTATAAGAATGTAAGTACCTATGTAAATGATATAGTTATATAATAATATATAATATCGGCTCGCTAACACACGCACTCGTCTTTACTCCGCGGCGGTTGGATATCGAATGAATCCGATCCACCCCACAATCCGCGATTACGCTGCTCGAGACGACAGATATAATAGGTAATATATATATAAATGTTATATCATAATATTATAGATATTACAATGTAGTTCTAAACACTACACATTGCAATAAGTATGGAGTTTTTTGGTAGCATGTAGTGACAAACACACGGCAAACAAAATCTACACAGCGGCATCTTATGGCATTTTTTATCTACCATTAATTGTTATCGTCTACACCTATGTATGTTCGTCAAATTAATGTATTTCCTTTTTTTCTAGCGACTACACAAACACAAAACCCGTAGCGTGTTCCGCTTTTCCAAACTTGAATTGAAACTTTTAAACGCTTTAGTTTAGTTACCTCGTTACGAAACTGTAGGAAACCAAAGCTCAAATGCTACTTGATTCAAGTTGGCGACTCACATTGTCTGTTAAAGTCGACTGTCCTAACTTCTTGAGATTCCAATTTCCCAGCTTCAAATCCAATAGCACGGTATTTGTTCGTGTATTTACTTTTTGATGTTTGATGTGGATTATCTTTATTTGAAAGAAATGAAACCAAAAATAGTACCACCAATATTCAAGGCCGAGGTACATGAGAAGTTTAATGTTTTCGGATCGAGTGCGACCGATAGTTATTGGCATGTAATTTTTTTTGTAATTATAATCTCCATAAAACTGTGGCCTAACCCACGCAACTGAGTTATGAAAACGTCAGCGATGTAAATAGTAACTGATACATGCGTAGGTGGTACCGTGTTTGAAGGTGGCGCAGCCTGGCCGTTGTAATAGAAAATCACCCCAAAGGCATCTCCCGTAGATGCCGTAAGAGAGAACGCAGACTCCTCCGCGGTCACCAATCCATCGGCAAATCCTCTTGAAAAATGGGGGAGTTGCTGGACTTATTCAGGCCGATGATGATGATGCAGTAAAAAGTGGAAGCAAAAAACGGAAAGGACACGGATCAAAGCAGCTACTGTGCGTCGCGGTTTTTTAATCTCGTTACGTGGGATTGAAGCGACCATTATTTGAGTTTGTCCCTAAACGCTTCCTTGGCATAATTAAAATGTTTGATTTAAATTCCTTTTAACCCCAGAGAGTACGTATAAGGAGGCAATTTGCACATTTGGTAGGTATAACAGTATTTGGAAAAGAAAAGAGGGGAGAGTCAGGCGTTGAATAAACAAGTTTCAAGTGATATATGCCGAGCCAAATAAAACATTCCAGCTGAACAATTTTGTGTTGATGTTTATTATTCGTATTTTTCTTTTTGGGCCCGGAAAGTAGCACGATTTTTGCCTTGCAAATACTTGGTAGTTGGTGGTAAAATGTCAATTTATACAAGTGGAAAAAGCTAACTTTTTCTAAAGTAAAGTTAAATAAAAATGAAATTTAAATTAGGCCTTCATTTAAAATTTGAACAGAGTTGTTGAAAAATGTAATCTGGAAAGTTCCCAAATAAGATGCAAACTTCATTGGCTCAAAGCTCAAAGCTTTAGCTATCTTGATCTTGTCGTGCTAATAGCTATTTCGAACCGGTGCAAATGTATTGAAAGGGTTTTAGGTATGTCTCGCAGAGGCTCCCTTTTCGTTCCGTTGACACAGTCAAGTTTTCAAACTTCATAGCTATTACGACATGCCGGTCGTTAGCTTAGCCAGATTACACAAGTTACGTTTTCTACCCTCTCAACGTTATGTATTTAATTAATTTCAGTACAAATGAAAGCCGATACTAAAAGTTTGCAAGCGTTTGAAATAACTCAAAATAATCTCGAAAGCAACAATTACTGACACGCGGTTTCCTTGCGAACAAACCCACGGTAAACGACTTGTTTGCCTTATTTAATTAAAGACGCACGGGTGCTTTCGAAGCTTCTTACTTCTTTCAGCAGTTCTTGTTTACATTCTTTCTAAAAAAGACGGCCGTCATGACGATGATGGCATTGAATATAAAGGAATAACGGCTGAAGTAAGTTAATAAAATAGGCCAGATCCCAGGTATCTCATATAACTACTTAATTATTAAAAAACAAATAAATTATTAAAAGTCGATAAAAATGTTGTATCACTTTACCCGTGAATTATATCTCAGCTCAGTTGGTGCTAACAATGCCTTCTGCGCCGTAGGTCGTGGGTTCGATCCCCACCGAGAATAAATATTTGTGTGGTGAACGCAGATATTTCTTCTCGGTCTAGGTGTGTATTGTATTCTAAGTATTTGGGGCTAGATTGCGTGAATTGTCCACAATATATTTTTTTTTTTTATAAATCTAAACAAAGGTTTTTTCGCGATTCTTTTTTCATCGTTTGTCACAGGCATTGCAGGTATAGACTACCTACTTAGATTTTTAATAATTAAAGACTTTTATATCTCACTCTTAAGCCTTGCGACCATCTAAGCGATCTGCAATGGCGATCAGTGAAACGCTGTCAAATATCGCTGTCAGATTTGACAGCGTTTTCAGATTTGACTGATTGCCATCGCCATCGCTTAGATATGCGCAGTTCTGTAGAAAACAGTGAGTGAAAAGCATCTCATCATTTGAATTTATAACACACCGATATAGTTGACGTCCATCTCAATGCTATTTAATCGCCTTAAAGCCTGCGCACACCTAGGTCGCTGGCGAAGGCGATCAGTGAAACGCTGTCAAATATCACTGTCAAATTTGAAAGCGTTTCACTGATCGCCGACGCCAGCGACCTAGGTGCGCGCAGGCCTTTACGCAAAAATACTCGATGCAAACTCGAGGAGTTATTTGCTCCTTGTGCCTTAGACAATTTATAGGTCCAAGTCTTGTGCAAATAACTTCTCGAGATTTGATTGGTCAACATTTTTGACAAGGAGCTTAGAGAGCTTAGCATTAGAACAAAAACTTTTTTGTGTTATTTGCTGTCATTAGTAAATTCTGCCCGGTCTGGCTGAAAGCAGAGTTGGGCATAATTTCTTATTTAGATAATTATTTCAAATAAATTTACTCGAAGATAAATTCAATCACAAATAGTTCGTTGACAACTTTTTTATTTAGATAAATTATCTAGATGAAGATAACCGATCTCGTTTGTTTTTGAAGTAAGCTTCTAATAATAATTGTATCGGGTCAAACCGTCACACTGACCACTTCTAGTTCTACATGACTGTTCTAATGACATTCATCTTTTACCTAAAATCCCAACTAATTTGTTTGCCCAACTCTGTGAAAGTGCGTCTTTCTACCATAATAACACGGTGTTTGCTTTCCAGGAACAAAACCTACTTATTTTTTGCCAAGATACAGTGTAGCCGTAACACTTTAACTTAGAAACACAAAATCAGTGTCGTTTGTTGTTTAGAGTTATGGAATCAAATTAATACATCTTCGTCTCACATGCGTGCGTTGGCTTACAAAGATCTTACGCTGTGATATACCTACATAATAATAGTTAAACAAAATACACACATTTTTCTAATCAAAGCAATGCTATTAAAAAAAATACTCTAAAAGAGATATTGGATCTGGTACCTGGGTTCGAAGTTGCTCTGAGTGTTCTTAATTATTCTTTAATAATTTCCCTTATTTTCTGCTATTTTTACCGGCTATAAGTATGTCAAAAGACAACACCACTTCAACACAACTGTATTAAAAAAAAACATTTGTGTTACCCTTGTCTCTTGATTACCAACCTTGATTACCTTGATTACCAAATTGATGACCCATAGATTTGAGTTAAGAATAGGTGTATAAAATTATAATTAATTTTGTTTCCTAGGGCGCGTCCTCAGTGGACGTGCTAGGCAGAGGTATTTGCTTAACATCAGGTGAGCCATCCAATGGACTTACCACTAATAATTTTTATCTCACGAAAAAACCAAACCAAAAGCAAAATATAAGATATAATTCAAGTATACTTAAGTACAGAACAAAAATATTTCTTTTTAGGGTTCCGTAGCCAAATTAAATGCCATCATTTAATTTTTGGCGCATGATTAGATGTATTTGAAAGTGACGTGATTTTCGACAAATAACGTAAGAAGCTTACAAAAAAAACTGCGAACAGGGAAGAAAGATAGTTCAATAACATAATTACTAAAACTTTAGCCCAGAAAGTTAAAATGAAAACTTTAAAAAAAGTGGTGGAAACACATTTCTTTGAGTTTTTAACGAATTAAAAATTGAAATTCAGTACCATGGAGATAGTAGTAAATATGTTTAATAATGTTTTGAATTAACAAACTCAGTGCACATTATATTATTATTCTAAATTTAAATTTACTTTATCCTCTAGCGGATAAACGGCTTTTGCACTCGGATATCGAACATCATAAACACACTTTTCGAGCTGGTGGGATGAAAAAATAGTTCATTCGCTTTAGCCTAATAGACTAAAAATTATATACTCCACGTACTCTTTGAGGGTGAATGGTGAACTACCTAAATATAACTCAAATAGTATCATGCAAAAAGTTGTGCCGAAATAGCGAAAACGAACCCACACTTTTTACGCCTCAGTAGCCGATGCGCTTCGGTCTTCGGTAGTCAGATGACACTTACCTAAATTTTTCTCAAATAATATTCGCTTCATTCGTGTAGCGAAAAGTTACGTCCAGAACCGCACAGTTAGTTCATAAAATCTCGAAATACTTTTTTTTTGTATTAAAAATACTTAACGTACTTGCTATTTATAGTTAGTTACGTAGTTTAAATGAATAATATTGTTTAGTCTCACGATCACTTCATTCAAAGTATCTATCGGTCACGATGGCAGAGCTCGCAGCAAACAGGGCCTGCGACCGAGCCCAAGCAAGTCAAAACGAACACTGACTGGAAAATGAGGAAAAGCGCTGCCCTTTCAGACTTTCACAGACACGTCAAATTGAGTGGACGTTCACACTAATTTTCTATGCTCCACTGTGCTGCATGCATGCAACAAACGTTTCGGTCCTAAATATCTCAATTAGTTGAATGCCCGGTTCGCTTTATAATTTCATGTTAGGAGTTCACCAATAAAATCAACGGGCTATGGCTCTAGTTTTCTTATATTCGCTGTCATTTGATGTTTGTAATAATAATTGTAGCTTTGTAATCAGTTTTTACAAAAAATTGAGGATGTATCGAGGTGATTGCAGTAGTTAGGTAGGTTCCTATATATATTAATAAATAAGAAAACTAAATATTGTGGACAATCCACAGAACCCTATCTAAAAGAGCTTATATACATTTATAAATATTGTAAATACATACTTAGAATACAATATAACATCCAAACAGAGAACAAACATCTGTGTTCACCGCGCAAATATTTGTTCTCCGGATGGCGATCGAACCCACGACCTACAGCGCAGAAGGCAGAACTACTACCAACTGAGCTGAGAGGTCAGTCATAGTTTGGTTATTCATGTAGGTATTTGATCAAATAAACTATTTACAACCTGATTGCGTGGTTAAAATTAATCAGCCTCTAGCAAATATGTATTACTGAAATCACAGCGTGCATTAAATTATTTAGTAACAACTACGTGGTTTACCTACTGTATCAAGCCTACTGCCTAACCTACCTGTGGCCGCGCCCGTATTTTCAGAAAAGGTAAATTACCTATGACATAAATACTCATACAGGTACCGTAGGTGAATAAATGTCATCGAAGAGCAACCATGAACCGGAAGACAAAAAATAAGGGTTTTGAATAAAAAATAATTCGTGTACCTGCCTAACTGAGTCGTAACCGACCGTGTGGGTTGGCATGCGAAAACCGCAATTTAAAAACACAAAAGTATTTTAAAATGGTACCTACCACAGAGGCCGACTGAGTTTTAGGATGCTATGTCGCACCCTGCATGACAAATCGTCAACGCGTCGTAACGTACATAGTAAATACCTAGTAAAATGACTGTTTTTGCATTTATATTGTTTTTAGGGTTCCGTAGCCAAATGGCAAAAACGGAACCCTTATAGATTCGTCATGTCTGTCTGTCTGTCCGTCCGTATGTCACAGCCACTTTTCTCCGAAACTGTAAAAGCGATATTAATGAAACTTGGTAAGTAGATGTATTCTGTAAACCGCATTAAGATTTTCACACAAAAATAGAAAAAAAACATTAAATTTTCGGGGTCCTCATACTTAGAACTGAAGTTCAAAACATTTTTTTCATCAAACCCATACGAGTAATCTATGAATAGGTCTTCAAAAATGATGTTGATGTTTTTAACATCGCATCGGTTTTATCTAAACTGAATAGTTTGCGCGAGTGAGACTTCCAAAGTTGTAAAAAGTGTTCCCCCCCCACCCCTGTAACTTCTAAACTAAGAGAATGATAAAACTAAAAAAAATATATGATGTACATTACCATCCAAACTTTCACCGATATTTGGTTTGAACGAGATCTAGTAAGTAGTTTTTTTTAATACGTCATAAATCGTAAACCGCAATTTAACTTTCGACGAACTACAAAAACTTTTATATAATGTTACTTGCACAGACTAGTAAGAGATGCTACTTGCTGCTACGGAAGCCTTCATGGGCACTAGCCCACTTACGAATAAAATAAAAAAGCCAAAAAAAGGACTACCTTTTTTTGGCTTTTTTATTTTATTACACAGATCATAACAAATAGCTCTGAAAATACAGGGTTATTCATTATTAGCTGCAAATACTCAGGAATTAGGTTCAACAAATAAAATAAAAAATATTTATGAAATCATTTTTTATTTTTTTTATTTAAGTTTTTGTATCAAAATTTTATTTTTATTAATTTCTTTACGGCTATTGCATAATGATTGCCATGTAGAACAGGACAATGACCCACCCAGGGGGTGACTGAACGCAGAGTGTCGCTAACGGCGCGAGGGCGCGGATCAAAGGTCAAAATAGGTCAGGCGCCAATAATTCCTTCGATTCGATTTTCTCGGGATTTTCATAACAAAACTTAAAAAAAAACATTTCACAAATATTTTTTATTTTATTTGTTGAACCTAATTCCTGAGTATTTGCAGCTAATAATGAATAACCCTGTATATAAAGCTGGTTTCCTTACGGGGCTTGATTCTGCGGATCATCACGCACAGCCGACGACCACGGACGGCAACGCACACAGACAGGGCTCTTTCAACGGTGCGTGTTGGCCTGTGTAGATTTTTTGATAGCTTCATTAAAAAAATAAAAAACTATTTTGACTCGTAACGGACCGCACGACGACGTTTCTATTTCGACTCGCAACGGATACCGGTGCACCGCCACAGACGTGCTTTGCTACCACGGACGAGACCCTTCCCACGGCATGTCGTGCGAGCTAGTCCGCGTCCGTCCGCGATATCACAGACCGTGGGAAGCTAGGAAAGCTCAAGGATTATCTAAACTGAAGTAAGGAATTTTAGAAATTCCTTGGGAAAGATACCTACAGTGTTTTTGACGAGATAACGTCTTATAAATCGATGGAGCCGGCTGCACGCACGAAAAAACATGACTCATGCGTCGTTACGTCGTTTCGTCGTTCCATTTACCTGAGCCCGAGCCCGGGTCGGGTAATGGGTAAAGGTAAATGAGGTTAAGGGTAAATGAGGGTAAGGGTAAATGAGGGTAAGGGTAAGGGTTCGGTCGGGTTCCGGGTCCGGGTCCGAGAGTTCGAGTCAGAGTCCGAGTCCTCGAGTCCGCGAGTCCGCGAGTCACAAATACTAATTAAAATTCTTTTGAAAAATGCAACCATTCCATCAGTATTTTCATATGACGTTATGACGTTATCACGTTCAACTATCGTCAGTAAACCGACTTTACAGACAACCGATTTTTTTTATCATAATAATAAAGTATCTCATTTCATACTTAGGGTTTATTTTTCCATCTACGGATTAACGCTACGAGTATTCATAGAATAATAAAATGTCCTTTTCGTTAAAAGCTTAAAAAAGAGATGGATATCAAAGAACACATCAAAGCTTTCCGCGTTTGCCGAAAAAATCAAAAAACATAGATAAAATAAGGGACGGAGATTACAAAATAAATGTTAAAATGAAATGGAATGAAAAAAGTTTATTGAATAAATACAAACACAATAAAAACAAACTATAACCTTAAATACAATCAGGGTAGGTACAGGGTGAAAGGTTTGAGACGAAGTGAATTTATAAAAAAAGTTCCCGCACACCCACCCATCCACCTATCAGAGCTACATAGGTTGTGTTACTCAGCCGGTTTCAGCTCAGCATATTATGCTGAATAGGTCGGCAGGTAGGTACCTATCCAACGCTGATTTTCAGCTGAACCGTGAGGATATGATGTGCACATGTCTTCACAGCCTTCAATGTCAGTCCATGCTCATATTAAAATAAAATATCACTAAATCAAAATGGTTTTTGTTTTGTAGAATCACAAGGATCGTTTAGAAAATTACCGCCATACTTCCGTTACTTGTTTTACTGGCAAAGGCAAACAGTAGGTACGATCAACGAAAGTGGATACAAGTCTAACAAAAGTTTTCGGTGTAAAATGAAATCACGAGACTCCTTGAGGGAGCGATTTATGGAAATGAATATCCTCACAGCAATTTCACAGTTATTTAATTATTTATTAAATATCTTATTTTACAGTATATGTATATGTATATGTATATGAAAACTTATTGTACATTCATAAACACAACTGTAGCTTTAAAAAAAATAGTGATTCTCATAATATAAACACTAGCTATCTAATATTCTATACACACATATCATTATTATAAAAAGCAAGTGTGTGTATAACGTATTTCCAGGGTTTCCTATATCCCCACCGACGAAGACCTGCTCCCCTTTGTATCTGTAAATACCTCATGGTCTTTTGCTGTGAGTGGAAGAGTTTGGGCGGAATTGGTGGAAGTGAGAGGTTGTAAGAAGCAAAAGTTTCGAAATTTGTATCTATCCTTTTAACACGTATGGACTGTATGCTCTTATACTCGTATCATGCAAGGACTTTAATTACAACAAGGAGTTTATTATATCTGAAGTTATTATAAAAAGCACCCCACGCTTTTTGTACAATAATATAAATTTTTCAATTGATTATTACAGTTTTATTTTTAACTTTTTAGTTCAATTAGTTATAAAAGCGTTTTTTTTTTAGTTTTTTAAACTATAATTTTTTTTTTAGTTTTTAGTTTTTTTTTTTTTTTCATTTTTTTTTTTTTTCATATTATTGCATTGTCATCGACCTTTGACAGATGTGCAAAGTTTGAATCAAATCTGATCGTTCAAAGTAGGACAAAATCGAGCTCAAAGAGGACGGTTACATACATACATTACAGGTGAAGCTAATAAAAGCGTTATAAAAATACTCGAGTTTAATAAGAATATTATTATACAATTTTTTTTTTGTATTGTATTGTAATAGAATGCTCCTAAACGTTCGTGAATGTTCTTTAACGTTCTGGAATGATCTAGAATAATAAAATTCTTGGGCAACGCCGGGCTTCGCTGCTCGTAGCTTACAACCCTTCGCATGCGACCCCCGGATTACCTAGCTCTAGAATACCGTAGCACTGAAAATAAATAGAATTTATCGTTATTCTTTATTACATATTGTTTTTCTGATGTGGTAATGAAGTCGCTAATAAACACTTTGAAATAAATAAAAATAAAAAAGTTGACTAATAACTAGGGATTCCAATCGCATCATATAATAACCACACGAATTAAATCTCCAGATACAAATAGACACCTTCGCATCGCTTAGTTTATTCCGCGTAGTTAATCGTAGCATTTTGTAGATCTGTGTAGCAAATGCTAAGACTACGGTGCCGGTGGAGGTCTACCCGGAGCTACAAAGTGCTACGAAAGCTACGAAGTTGTGTTTCACCAAGTTGCAGAGATTTACGTAGAGCTACGAAGTGATACGCGTCACACGTCACATTTGAGTAAATTAAGTGGGTTTGTTAAGAAATCGCTAGACTTCTCGACATAGCTAGGGGCACTTATCGTGACTTCATAATTATAAATTCCACTCGGAAAATAGGCACATACATAAATAGTAATCTATAAAAATGAATTTTATTTCCCTTGGTCACACCATCTCGCGGCTGGACCGATTTAGCAGAAATTTGTGGGGAGTTAGCTTAGAAGCATGGAGACGGACATTATGATAGTTTTTATCCCGAAAAAGTAACGGGAACGGGGCGAGCGAAGCCGAAACCGCTAGTAATTAGCTAAGGTAAATAAATCTAAAGTAATAATTACAGTGACAGTGTTTAGTGTTTAGTTTTTAGTGTTTAACTGTAAATAATGATTGAATGTATTATGGATTTATGTGGTCCGAATTCAACAATTTTCGTTTTTTTATTTTTAAGTGCACTATTATGGCAATTGAAAAAGTATGTGTAACTTTTTAGAAAATAAACGCTACATGACGCGTTGAAGAGCGCCTGTGTTCCGTATAACGCCGATGTAGTTAACATCGCCTACGTAAACAAAATCCAGCTGGCCTACCTCGATGTGTTTATTGCGATCCAGTTAAAAATATACCTATAAAATGGAGAGATTACGCTGTTTTCAGAAAAACTTGATTATAGTTCAATTGGAATAACGACGAATTTAGGAACATAGTACCTAGGGCATAGTGTAGTATTTTTATTAGTATAACTTTATAACATAGTATATATTATTTAGTACATATTGAGAGTGCTGGTGGCCTAGTGGTAGCAGCCCCGCCTTCCTATCCTAAGGTCGTGGGTTCAAATCCAGTCGTGCAGAGTTTTTCTGCCCAAAAGTTTGAAAAGGCGAAGGTAAACATCGTGAGGAAACCGGCATGTCGTAGAACCTAGAGTTCGAAATATGTGTCAAGTGCACGAAAGGAGCCTCTCTGAGGTGCACTTAAAATCCTTTCACCACACTTGGTTCGAAAGAACCAGTGACACGATAAGAAGAAGAATAGTATATACATTTTATTAATATAGTTGTTTAGTTATACATTCATATAGTATATTTATATAAATGATATACGAACATCGAACCTTTCTATTAGGCTGGAAAACCTTTGAGAAAAAAGTTGTAGTTGTATTTGTCACCAAATGGTTTCATCAAACAGTCCCTTCATTAGGCGAAACAAACAAGCAGAGTGTCCAAATGAAATTTTTATTAGCTCTGTATTCTCGCATGACAGGCGGCATCGCAGATCATTCGCAAAAAATAGGTCGGTACTACCAACGAGCTACGACCCGTTCTACCATACCTTTACATATAGTTAGGTAGGTTCTTCTATCAGCCGTCTGTCTTCGTTTTTTTATACAACAAGCTGCAAAAATCATATGGCCCACTCCATCGCCTATAACAAATCACACATTGAAAGAAGACAATTTTTCTCATTTTGAGTTAAAATTCATGGTCGTCCTTTTATTTCTGACACTATTTTAATAATCCTTATGATGAAGCGTTTCGATCGGTATGATAAAGTTACAGGGTGGTTATTTTTCTCGTTTAACGGGTTCGATTCCCGGTTCAATCATGTAATTATTTAAATATCTATTAATGCAGTTTAAATTGTTTTTTAAATACAAATAATGTCTTCTATCAGTAAAATGTTCACTCTACAATATTCAAGGTACTTGGACCTCCATGGGGACGTCGGACGCCCTGTATTTCAAAAAACTATGACACATATGTACCTACCCGAGATTTTCCACACATTTAATGGCGTAAATGCATTATACAATGAATTTGGGTGTATCACCTTGCTAACAGATGGAAACATGCCTAGAACTATTTCAATAAACGCTCGAAAAACATGTTAGCGTAAACAAACTAAAACGCCTATTAGTGGATAGGTACCATAACCTACCTACCTTACTAGTTTTCCAGTAATAATCCTGTTAAAATACGTATCTGTATCTTATATAATGTTTACAACTTATTACAACATAATTGTTCTCTACCTACAGTATTTACAGGTAGAAACGGAAAGTTATTTACTTGACCACTAATTAATTATTTATACTTTATTCTACAAAACTACACAATTTTAGCAAAAAAGGAGGAATTTAATGCTCCATGCATTTTCTACATAACAAGCTGAGATGTAAAGGATCCTCCTAACCTAGACGCCTAGGTACTATAGGGTAAAAAAAGCGGATCGCTTTTGATAAGGCAGCTTTGTCGTCGAAAAGCTTACCGCATCAGAGAATACTGACTATAGGTACCAGCGAATTATAGGGAAAAGTCGTTATATTTTTTTATAAAACCAGCTGATGGAACAAGCACATGGCCCTCCTTATGTTAAGTGGTAACCATCGTCTATAACAAAGCATTGCCTCGTAGGTCACCCACGTCAGGAACGTGCCCTAAGATGCACTTCCCTGCATCCATCAAATTGAGGCATAGGTACAGATGTTCAGCCTCACGTGCCAGTAATTTCACCGGCACCCAAACCCACAACCGAAACAGCTGCTGCTTCACGGCACAGAAATAGGCATGTAGTACTTCCCCGGATGAACCCTTCACTACTATAGGTATTGTACTCCTTAGGTATGAAGGTAGCTGTTCGATTACCTTCTTGCTGGAAAACACTTTATTATGATGTAGGTACATACCACCCATACCCACGAGTGCTTAAGTATTGTGCATTGCAATCAGTGTAAAAGCCCTCTGCGAAACTTACTTTCTTTAGAATGCCTAAAGCGTTGAGCGAGACGGCACGCGTCATTGGTACCTCTTGTGCTTAAGACGCTGAACTCCGTGAAATAACGTCTCGCTTGAACACTTTGACCTTTTGAAAGATTAAGTACAAGAGGTAGGTACCTAGGTACCAATAACATATATCGCTGAACTTATTTATCAAAAATCGCGAGCAAATGGTTTTCGAACAATGTTTAGGAACTTATGAAGGTACCCACGAAAACCAGTTAGGCTAGCTTTTAAGCAGGAAAGCGTGCTAAGATCAAAATTATTCGTTTGCTAAACTGTGAGCAATATAATTGCACGATCGCATCATCACTTATCATCAGGTAGGTAAGATTGCGGTCAAGCGTAAGCCTATAAATTGTAAAAAAAAAAAACTCAACATAGTTACTGTTAGAAGGATAGGACCTTAAGTGACCTGCCTCGCATAGCGTGTCGGATGCCGAGAACCAATTCAAAACGCCAAATCACTTCTTAACTGCTTTATATTTAAATAGCGAAATATTTCTTGATACAGTATATTATACAATGTCAATGAATTAGATTGATTATGAGCGATTAATTAATTTAATAAGACAGCACAACACAATACATGGGAGATTCGTGAACGGGCGAATCAAGAAGAGAACGAACATAATGGGCCCAGAGATAACATGCAATGCATAGACTATATACGAGTACAGACTCAATATCTAACACTCCTCCTTATGCATTACATGAGTTAACGAGTAACTAATTACTATATTGGCTCTACATGCTCTGACTATACATTGAAAAACAACTCTACATTCTTATTTAGTAGGACTCTATAACATTTAGAAAAGGGACTCTACCTAAGAATAAATCCTACTCTACAATTACTAAGCTTATAAGGTTACTAAATTGAAACAATAGACCTTAGCTCTAGATTACTGACAAAATTACCATGCTTTTGACCACATAGTGGTTTGGTTAACACATCAGCAACCATTTGATCTGTAGGCAGGTATTTAACATTAATTTGTTTTTCCTGTATTAAGTCTTTTACATAATGGTACCGCAAATCTATGTGCTTAGTTCGTTTATGGGAGTATTCTTTAACAAGCAAAAGCTTTTGAGCACTTTGGTTGTCGTTAAACACAGTTACATCAAAGTTTTTGTCAACAATTTCTGACAAGAAATTTCTAACAAAAGAGATGTCCTTGCATACATCACTAATAGCAAGATACTCTGCCTCTGTGCTAGATAAAGCCGTACAACGTTGCTTTCTAGCCTCCCAATTGATGACATTTTCACCAATTTTCACAACAAATCCAGTATATGATTTGCGGTCTGACAAATCATTGGCCCAATCTGCATCAGCATACGCAACAATATTATAATCATTGCTTTTGACAAAATGAAGACCATAAGTTATGGTTCCTGCAAGATAGCGTAATACTCGCTTAGCAGCGTGCCAATGACTCATATCAAAACATGTACTGTATTGACTTAATTGACTACATGCATATGAGATATCTGGACGTGTACAGACACATAGGTACATAAGTGATCCTAACAATTGCCTATACTGATAAACATTATCATCTAAACAATCTTTGTCTGACTTATCCAGCTTGCAGTTTACTGGTAGCGGGGTGGATACAGGTTTACATTCAGTCATATTGTACTTACACAATAATCGCCTTATGTAATCAGATTGATCAAGAATAGTTACACCTTTGCTAATTGAAACATTCATGCCTAAACAATTTTTCAATATTCCTAAGTGACGAATTTCAAAATGTTCTTTTAATAGTAACAGAATATTATCTATACACCCATTATGAAAAACATAAATATCGTCAACATACAAGGCTAATATTATATATTCATTCTTGGTCTTTTTACAATATACACAAGGTTCACATTTACTCTGCATGAACCCATTTTTGGATAAAACATCATGAATTTTAATATTCCACATGCGACTTGCTTGTTTTAGCCCGTAAATGCTCTTTTTCAGTAAACAAACTTTATTATTATTAGCATCGTCAGATTTAAAACCAGCCGGCTGCTCCATATGGATTACTTCATCTAACTCACCATTTAAAAAAGCTGTGGTGACATCTATGTGATCCATATTCAGATCCAACTGATTTGAAATGCTGAATAATATTCTAAGAGTCGAATGTCTAACAACAGGCGAAAAAGTATCGGCATAATCAATGCCTTGTTTCTGACTATAACCACAGGCAACTAGTCTAGCTTTATATTTAATAAATTGACCCATGGCATCAAACTTTTTCTTAAAGACCCATTTATTTTTGACTACATTTAAACCCTCAGGTCGCTCTACCAACTCCCATACATTATTTTTGATCATGGAGTTGTACTCACCCTTCATAGCTTCATACCATTCATCCTTTTCAGGTGAATTTATAGCATCACAAAGCGTTTGTGGTTCATCTAATGAACTTGCAGCTGCTAATAACGATGACAAATCATAGTCCCTTAATTTCATGGGTACAATACCTCGAGTACTACGCACAGGACGAGAGTTAGACGCGTCAGACCTATCCAACGTGATCGGCTCTCCTCCTCGAGATGAAGAGGCCGGCAGAGAAGACACAGCGCCACAAGGGTCATCATCTTCATCACCGTCAACATCCTCAGAAACATCTTCAGTAGTGCGGTACAGATCAGACAGTGGTGAACCCGTTGGTGGTGTATTACCCACATCTGAAACTGAGAGATTCCCATTTGAAATATCTATGGACTTCACAGTATTACTATTATTAAAATTAATATCACAGTCTACATTGTCATCATTAGCAATCATCAAATTTTCATTATTATTATTAATTAAATTTTCAATAGAACCATTCTGATTATTATCATTATTAATAAAATTTATCTGGTCATGAAAAATAAAATGCTCTTTGCCCCGTTCATTCACGGTCTCCTTTCCAATAAACTTATCCTCAAGGAAGGTAACAGTCCTAGAATAGACAGCCTTCCGAGGATCAAGTGGATCGATAAATCGGTACCCCTTGCATGTTTCACTATAGCCTACAAAAATAAGCTTTTGTGCCTTGGCATCAAGCTTACGTCTTCGTTGAGAAGGTATAAAAGAATAAGCAACACATCCAAAAACGCGCAGATGACTGAGGTCAATATTTGACCCTGTCCACTCACATTCAGGTATTCTATCAGATAACGCAGACGTGGGGGACCTATTTTTTAAGTAAATAGCCGTCATCACAGCTTCACCCCAAAAGCGATTACCCAGACACGATTCCTGCAGCATGGCTCTGGCTTTTTCAAAAACCGTACGATTGACGCGCTCTGATACGCCATTTTGCTGAGGGCAATAAGGTACAGATACCTCGTGAATAATGCCTTCCTTTTTCAAGAAGTGGGTTAAATTGTTATTACAATATTCAGTACCATTATCAGTACGTAAGATTTTAATTTGCAAACCAGTCTGTTTTTCTACCGTATTTTTAAAGGTAACAAAATGGGAACTAACCTCCGACTTATTCTTCATGAGGAAGCCAAACGTCTTCCTCGTTTTATCATCGGTGAAAGTCAACAAGTAGCGCGCTCCGCCCCAGCTGCTCACTTGCATCGGGCCACAGACATCAGAGTGGATCAGTTCCAGTGGATTAGCAGCACGCCTCGTAGCTGCCCGGGGAAACGACGACTCATGCATCTTCCCCGTCAGACACGAGACACAGCTGCTTGGCACGCCGTCTTCATGCTGAAAAACGACACCAACACACTGATTCCCACCACCAAGTACAGACATACCTTTCTGACTAAGATGACCGAGACGCTTGTGCCATACACTCATAGGTACGCACGACGCAGCATTGGCACTCTCTGTTCCCTGCATAGATCGAAGGGAAGGAGAATTACCTACTCCGGAGGCGGGCCGACCTTGCACTTTAAATTTAAATAGCCCATTACTTTTCCTAGCGGTTACAACCTGGTTGCCTGTGATTTTACAATCACTGTAAATCTTACAAACATTATCATGAAAGGTAACAACATAACCTTTAGCAGTCATTGCACTTACTGACATTAAATTATTAGAGAGTGAGGGAACAAACAAAACATTTTCCAAACTAACATTAGACTTAAGAAGAACCTTACCAAGACTTTCACTCATTAAATGCTCTCCATTAGCAACAGAAATAGTGCACTTCTTCTGTTTAGCGTTCTGAACAAGCCTAGAGTCCACACACATATGAGCCGTAGCACCGCTGTCCACGATGAACTCATCAGAACTACAGGCTGAGTAGGCTGAAGCGAACAATGAGTGTTCTTCTTCTTTTTCTCCTTTCTCGTCCCGTTTCTTCTTGAAGCACCGCTTGGCAATGTGACCACTCTTCTTACAGTACGAGCAGGTAATCTTATCCGGTTTCTTCTTGTTGGCTAGGTGAGCCGAACCGTCTATGTTGTTATTGTTACGACGATGATCCTCTTGTAGCAGTCGAGTGCGTACCACTTCACTGGTAAGATTATTTGTCAAACTCGCAGTTTCCAAACTTGACACGAGCACATCAAATTGTTCTGGTAGGCCTGAAAGTAAAATCTCCGCTATCTCACCGTCTTCTATGACTTTTCCTATGTCAGATAGTTGTGCGACAAGGCTCATGACGCCCTCAATGTAATCTGACATGTTAGGGTATTTATTGTACTCGGTCTTATGAAGCTGTCTGAGGAGCAATACTTTTCTATAAAGCCCTTTGTCCTCGAATGTATCAGACAATTTCTTCCAGGCTTCTTTTGAAGTTTTGGCGTCACGGACAAACTGATAGAGGTTAGGCTGTATGGATAAACAGATACGCGCCAACGCACGACCATCGCGCGCAGCATCACTGTCAGTGCCATCAACACACTTCCATACACCATCCAGCGTAAGTAACATACGTATAGAAAACTTCCAGTTCAGATAGTTTGATATCCCTTGCAATTTCTCAATATTGTTGTAGGTTATGTTGTTGGAACTTGTGCTGCCATCCAATAAATCGCTCCGACGATTTTCGTTAGCCAGCGACATCCTGGAGCTCAAAGTAAAACACCCTTTCTGGGTTTATATTCCAATGAACCCGCAAACTGGGACCATAATCTGTTAGAAGGATAGGACCTTAAGTGACCTGCCTCGCATAGCGTGTCGGATGCCGAGAACCAATTCAAAACGCCAAATCACTTCTTAACTGCTTTATATTTAAATAGCGAAATATTTCTTGATACAGTATATTATACAATGTCAATGAATTAGATTGATTATGAGCGATTAATTAATTTAATAAGACAGCACAACACAATACATGGGAGATTCGTGAACGGGCGAATCAAGAAGAGAACGAACATAATGGGCCCAGAGATAACATGCAATGCATAGACTATATACGAGTACAGACTCAATATCTAACAGTTACATAGCTCGAGATTTTCGGTAAAAATTTCAATGATTTTATATGTTTCACAGGGTCAAAATGAGCAAGCGAGAAGTACATCGACGCACCGTCTCGCTCGCGACGGTGGTCTTCGCCTTTCGTGATACGTTGTACATACCTACCTATATAATACCTAACTTAACACTTTATTATTTATTGCAGTCGTGTTCTCTCTTGATTGCACCTTGATATAGAAATAGTACCTAACATGCATGGCATGTGGATTCGGTTGCGTGGTAGATGTAATCAATCTAATAATCATTGTTTCTAGGCCTGTTAGAGGCCTGTTTATTTTTTTTCATCCCACCATCTCGGAAAGTGTATTTTTACTGTTCAATATCTGAGTGGAAAACCCGTTTTTATCCGCTAGAGGATAAAGTAAATTTGAATTTAGAATATCGTGTTCACTAAGTTTGTGAATACACAACCTATGTACTTCTACCTCCATGGTGCTGAATATATCATACAACCTTTTTTAATTTGGTAAAAACTCGCACTCTTAACCTTCTTGGTGTATTTGTGAATTCAAAACATCATTTAAACCTATTTACTTCTATCTGCATGGTGCCGAATTTATCATGCAACATTTTTAAATTTGTTAAAAACTCATACTCAGAACCTTCTTGGTGTGTTTTAGTCGCGCCATGTTCTTTTTTGCATTTGGTCATTTCCTCGCTGAGGTGGGATGAAAAGTTACGTGTTGCACTCGAGTGCAAAGATTTTTCACCTTGTGCTCTTTTGATTCCTTCGCCAACGCTTAGGATTCTAACTTTTAAACCACTCGCTCCGCTCGTGGTTAAATATTAGAATCCTGCGCTTGCTCGGTCATCAAAATTGAGCACGCGGTTAAAAAGCAGCTTTGCACTCTTGTATAACAAATAACTATTATACAATTCCCCCTCCAAAAAGCTTGTTTTATTCACTGAAACCATGAATAGTAAGTAGATATAAGTAGATTTAAAGGGAAGGGACGCCATGTTTTTTGAGCGGGAGCGATTTTTTGAATCCAGCCAAGTGAGGAGCATCTGTTCAAAAGGTCGTATTTCTATGATAAACAAACTTTACAAAAACAGAAAAAAACATCTGTTCCTATATTATAAAAATTCTAAAATTAAATTAAATTTAGATCATTGTGAAGATTAGACTACAATATAACATGCATTTTTTAAAATAAAAAAAATACACCATAACTTTTTTTTTACTTAATTTTAGAAATAAGACTTATTGATCGGAAAAATCAGAAATACGACCTTTTGATTTGTCACTTCTAGAAATATGCCCTTTTGATTTGACCTTGCTCATCCATTTTCAATATGATTTTTACTTTATAATAACTTCCAAAGTTCAAAATTTCACAAATTTCATCTACTCGCATTGAAAGACAGAACGTCAAGAATAACATCTGTCAGTGTCATCTGTCGACGTCGTTAGAGAGATGCAGTCATATTTTTTTTTATTTTTTTATAGGTTTGCTATTGATAATGATATTCAACGTACAGCCGTCATCTTTTACTCGATACCGTTATTTACTCGAACGAAACGATTTTTATTAAAGTCGTTATGTATGGAAAAAAATATGACCTTTTGAACAGAAAAATAAATAAAAGATGCTATTTGTAGAAGAAATATGCCTGTTTTGTTTAAAACAATCCAAGGGAACATTTTAATGCAAAAATACATCCGTTTTGATTGGAATCCAAGTTTTTTTGGATTTTATTATATGGGAAATACGCTCCTTTTGAAAAAGTTTTTACGCTCATTCGATGGAGTTTTCTGCTATGAGTTCAAAAAAAAAAATAAAAAAAAAAGGTTGTAAAGTGAAATACGACCTTTTGAACAGACGCTCCTCAAGTGGATTCTAGAGTAGTTTACAGGTAGATACCCTGAACATTATAGTAAGAGATTGAAAGTATAACGTTGCTCGAGGCTAAATAACTGTGATACCGTGAGGTGGACTCTGCTTTTCATGCCCCTTAAGGGCGTACCCTGACCCAATGGAGAATAGGTCCATGCTTATACGCTCGTAGACAGATTAGGCTTCTGCTCTGCTCTGCCGCGCCACAACCCACAACACACGGGTCTGGGTCTTCACTTCAAAACTCAAGAGCTCAAGACAAGAGCGATATCAGCTATATTTAGCCTGTAGTCGTTCGTTATTACAGGAAATTTTTGAGCCTGTGGTAAAAGCGGTATAAGTACTAGAGATGGGGTAATGTATAATTTACTCCAATCACGTACGATCATCGGTTGTGGTAGCAGTGAAGTTATATAATTTATATTGGCCAAAAAATACTTTTATCTGTCGGTTTCACCTAGCCTACAAGGTTACACTTTTCAACCGATCTAGATGAAACTTGGTACACCAGTTCTAAATGTGACTTTAAAGATATTCTCATTGAGGATTTGTATTGGAGGGTTTAACCTCCAAACAGGGACAAATTTGAGGGCTACTTGATTGATTTAAATGGTCACTTCTAGTGAGCTCGCAAAGTCGCTCACAGAACCAGCCAGAGCTTAGTAGTAAAATTATGCAATAGGCATCGAACAACATCATCATCATCATCGTACACCTCAAGTGTACAAGTTCGATATTAGTTATTCATGTGCACTAACATTATTTCGCGATTTTACGAGGTTCATAGCAGCAACACTACCCACCTCTACCCACAGTCATGTCATGAGACTGATTGACATTGACAATGACATTTACTAGGAGTGTCATTTCGTTTCGATTTCATTCGATTGATTTGTCTGTGTCTGTTCTGTGGTGTGTTTATTTTTGGAAGACCGTGAAATTCCGCACAAGAATTAGAATTACATTTTAGTGTTATTTTGTACGTATTTTCAGTTTATTTGGGTATATTTTATAAATTACACGTCTCGAATGTGGTTTAGAACGATGAAATGTATCAAAACTGCCCTGAACAATTGCACATCAAATCAGTTTCCTGTTGTGCCTTTTGGGGATTCTAAGAATAAATTCCATAATTTCTGAATCAACCAGTAAATAAAATACTCGTGTAAATACATTGATTAGGCCTAGTTTAGCTATGTACCTACGTCGTAGACCAATTAAATACAAAAGTTGTACGGCTCAACATTTTTTAGTATTACTTTTTCAGGATAATAACATGGTAGGTGCCAGGAATTAGGGAAGATGTCTTCAGAAAGTTGCTTGGTTAAAGCAATCTATTCGTTCAAAGGCAAGAATAATGACGAACTGTGTTTCAAGAAAGGTGATGTTATAACTGTGACTCAGAAGGAAGAAGGTGGCTGGTGGGAAGGGACCTTGGGTGAAACAACTGGATGGTTTCCCAGTAACTATGTCACTGAGTTTAAAGGTAAACTATTTATTCTTGTTTTCTCATACTTAATTTCTAAAATTCTATATACTGCACTAGTTTGTGTCACCTACTTAAAATTCAAAATGTAATTTTCTGAACGTTAAAAATTATAATGTCATATTCCAAATCTTAGCACTAAGGGCTGTATGCAGAAACAATGCTTAAGTCTGAATGATTAATGATTAATCTTCTCCATTGAAAAGTATCAAAAATTGACATTTGAGGATTGAAAGCCTGCATACATCTAGATGTGGTTATAAATAAAATAAATAAATAAATATTGTGGACAATTCACACAAAACTACCCAGCCCCAAACTAAGCAGAGCTTGTAATATGGGAACCAAATAGCTGATATAATACTTGAATACATTTTTTTTGTAAATACATACTTAGAATACAATATAACACCCAGACAGAGAACAAACATTTATGTTCACCACACAAATATTTGTTCTCGGTGGGGATCAAAACCCACGACCTACAGCGCAAAAGGCAGAGCTACTACCAACTGAGCTAGAGGCCAGTCAATGGCAATCAGCTGAAGCACTGTGTAATATAACAATGATGTTTGACAGCATTTCACTGATCGCCATTGCCATCGTGCTAAATGTATGCATGTCTTGACTCAAGCATTGTTTCTTTAAACACTTATAGGCCTAATTCATATACCAAAACATCTGTGTCTTCATTTAAACCTGTGGTGTACTACACGGTGGTGAATCACTTGACAACACAACACTTGACTATTCTTTCAGAGAACTAGTTTATTAACATTTTTACTTTTTAACTGATGTGTTCTTTTTCTGAAAAAGATCCTACTGGTTCTGTTACAACATCACCAATTAGAGCTGCATCAGAGATCCAGGCCTTTCGAAATGTTGTCCTCAAAGACATTATTGACTCGGAGAAAGCTCATGTGGCGGAGATGCAGGGACTAGTTAGCAACTTCTTGCAGCCCTTGGAGAACAGTGAAATGTGAGTTTATCTTTTCATACAGTTAATTATAATAATATAATAATCATGTAAAAGTCGAGGCCATCCAGCTCCTCGACAACACTGACATATTGAGAAGACTTAAAAGAACGAAACCATTTGAACTAGTGTAGTGTTAAGTAATTATTCATCTTTACTCATAGTAAAAGTGCAAAGTGTGTGGTATTACGAACACAATAACAAAGTGTCGTCATCATAAATAGAGACAGTAAGAAAAGTGTTAGTAGACATTCTTAGTTGTAGTTTACTTTAGAAATTTAGGTCAATGACAAATTACTTATTAGCCAGAATTTTGGCTAGATTGTAATATTATTACAGTAGGTTATGAAACATAGCGTACAGTATTTCTAAAAAAAAAAAATATACTGACTCACACAAAGGGCCTTCCAGCTGTCCACTTATAAAAACCAAATTAATGTACATAAAGGTACCTTTTCATCTGAAAGATACCAATTCTAGCTCATACTATGCAAAGGATGCTTTGTTAGCTCTCTCAAGGACCGCATTGTAATTTTGATCACTTATTTCGATGCACATTAATATGATTTGTAAACACTTAATCCAATTTTCTACACTACAGGCTTACAAGAGATGAATTTCGGCAGCTAACAGGCAACATTAACGAGGTTCTTCAGACTCATGAACAGTTCCTAGCACTTTTAGAAGAATGTGCAACAAAGACAGGACCCGACCAGAGAGTAGGAGGGCTATTCCTGCAATGGGCATCTAAAATAAAGTCTGTCCACCAAACATACTGCGCAGGCCATCCAAAAGCGGTGTGCATTCTGGACAAGTATAAGTAAGTACAGTAAAAGTTTATTAATCTGACCACATTGGCTTTTTGTTATCACAATGGTAAGTCTCTTATTACTTTCCTTGTACATAGGAGTAGGTAGGAAATAAAATACCTTTGAACATAAAATCTTACCTCATTCCCAGACATAGGCAGAGATCCCGGATTTCCACTTGCTACGATCCTGACATACCTCTTTTGCTTCATTCATATCTGCACAAATATTATTAAGAGGAATGATTTGTATATTTAGATTTTTGTAGTAACCAATTAACAAAAGTACTGGATTTTACAATAAATATTTCACCAATAGCTATTTTATCCCCGAGTAACACCCCAACTACAGTGACTTACTGAGCCCACATACATGAGGAGACTCAAGCGAAAGGATGTCATGCTTTTGTGTGACCAACAATGAAGTGTACCTACCGAGGAGATAATGCAGAAGTGTACTCTGCCCGACATAGAACGCATAAAAGATTTGCTCATAGTTTCAGCAACTGATCTCAGATAAAACTTGGAAAAAAAATCCCTGAGTAACATAGACTATATTTATTACTAGCGACCTGCACCTGCGTCACACGGGTAATTAATTGAAAATTCATCCTCCGCTTTTGGTGTGCGGATTGGTTTCCGCATTTATGCCGCATGCACGCGGGCCCTTTTTGCGTGACGCTTGACACGTGTTGCTCGAATATTTTTAGGTTCTACGACACGCCGGTTTCCTCACGATGTTTTCCTTCATCGTGTTGAAAGTACTGGCATAGTTTACATACATTTTTTCGACAGAAAAACTCATTAGTACACAGCTGGATTTAACCCACGACCTTAGGATCGGAAGGCAGGGCCTCTACCACTAGACCACCAGTGCTCTCCATGCCACCAGGTTGACCAGGGTTTAATTTAGGAAAAAGTAGATGAAAACTGTGAAGTCACTTGCCTTAGAATTTTTCTACGAGTGTGAAGCCAGGGCGGGCCGCTAGATATCACTAAATGACTATTATTAACTCTTACTTTATTGCATCTATTTCTTTTTTTTCCAGAGAGGAACTAAACACATGGATGGAAAATGCCGGTGCTGTCACCCCAGGGGTATTGGTTCTGACCGCTGGACTGTCCAAGCCTTTCCGTCGCCTCGGCAAATACCCGGCCATGCTTCAAGAGTTGGCCAGGCACGTTCACGAGGCGCACCCTGATAGGGGCGACACGCATCGCGCGTCTGTTGTGTATAAGGATATATCTGTAAGTACATTAATAAATAACTGTTGTATACCTGATCATACACTAGGATTCCCTCTTAAAAGGTGTGAAAATGTCCAGCTGTCTAAATTACTCGTACTACGTGATATTCTTAACGCACCTATTGGTAAAATTTAATGTAATGTAGGTCCTGTCGAAAAACCAGTGCCGCTCATTATCCACTTAGTTATATTTTAAGTTTTCTACTAAACATTTTACTGAACAAGAAGCCAGTTTTTCGGACATTTTGTGAAAACTGTACCAAAATAACTTATCAACTTTTTTTTTAAGATTTCGAGTCTTTTGCTATGGCGCATAGTACGGTTAACCTGTGGTTGACTCTCGCCCCCCTTGACGAGCCTTGACTCCCCCCCTCCAGGGGGGCGCGGCTTACAGCTTGGCAAACCGTGCTCTGAAATGTGTCAATTTTGCATTTAGAATTCATATGTTGCGTATATTTTGCTAAACTTTGTTTTTATCCTATATTTTTACTTAGAAACTCTGTTACCTCACCTGCAAACAGGCGTCATTTTCATAAACCTGGCATCATTTGCATAATCCAATTTGTATTCACAGAGTGCCAGCGCCGCCCTCCGTCGCCAGAAAGAGCTCGAGCTGCAAGTAGTAACGGGCGAGGTCCGAGGCTGGCCCGGCGGTGAGCTAGCGGCGTTGGGTGATGTCTTGCATATGGGCAGCGTGGCGGTCGGACCTTCGCATCAAGACAGATACCTCGTGCTGTTCCCTTCAGCATTGCTTCTGCTATCCGTCAGCAAGAGAGTCTCCGCTTTTGTTTATGAGGTACATACCCAAAGAAGAATTACAAAAACCGTTCCATCTGACTTATTATTTCTCTACTCAAGAATAGAAAATTATTATTCATCGGATCGGAAGGTTCTCGAAAGGCGACCACGAACCGGAAGACGAAACGTAGGGCGCCCACCCACCAGATCGACTGACGACATTGTTAAGATCACGGGAGTCGATTGATGGAAAGGGCTCAGAATCGTTCTTCAATACATACAGGAATTCAGGACATAGGCCAAACTTAGTCCCTAACGTAGTCCCCTACACATTTCCAGGAAGTTTAGCCTATGTCCAGCAGTGGACTTCTTCAGGCTTACAATGATAATGATGATGATCGAGATATCAAGAGATGATGTCGTGATTTTTTTTATATTGTTTAAGTATATTATAAAAAATCCAATGCACAATCAGGTAGGTTTTATTTCATTTATTAGGCAAAGCCAACGCATAGTTTATTTTTTTATCACCCAAAGTAAAATTCACTTAGATTGGTGGCACAAAATCACGGAGAGTAGCACGATTAGGGGAGGCATTTGCCCAACAATGAGATGATTCGGGCTAATAGTAACAACCCAATTACAGGCATGCACAGCATTCGCAATAATGAAACACAACAGCAAAGATATAAAATAAAATAAATTGTGAGAATATAACTTAAAACGACTATACTTGCAACTTAATCATTCCTTATTTTTTCTACAGGGATGTCTACCACTGACTGGTATAACAGTCTGCAAGCTAGACGATACTGAGACGCGAAAAAACGCATTTGAGATAAGTGGACCTATGATCGACACCATAGTGGCTGTCTGTCAGACAAGGGCAGAAGCTGACAACTGGGTCAGCTTGTTACAAAAGCACTCTAATACTAGCAGCCCATGCCATGAACCAAACCAACCACAATCTTTACCTCATGTGAGTATTTACGGAAATGTTACAGCAAAAGAGGCTTGACTGGCCTCTCAGCTCAGTTGGTAGTAGCTCTGCCTTCTGAGTCGTAGGTCGTGGGTTCGATCCCCACAGGGAACAAATATTTGTGTGGTGAGACACACACAGATGTTAGTTCTCTGTCTGGGTGTTATATTGTATTCTAAGTATGTATTTACAAAAAAAAAATATATTATTATTATATCATCTGTCTGGTTCCGATAGTACAAGCTCTGCTTTGTTTGGGGCTAGATAGTGTTGTGTATAATATTTATTTATTTCATTTTTATTATGATAAGGTTGATTTGAAAGTAGCCACATGAGTGTCGCACTATTTATTTTCATAAAATCAATAATTATCGTAAGGACTGCTTGCCAAGTCTGGTGCAAGCCCTAAATACCACCAAAATATGATAATACGTTGCGTTCGTAGAGTTCAACTTGCAGCCTAAAGCCTAAAGCATAAAGAATTTTTCTTATTAGAAAAAGTGACACTTTTTGAACGAAGGGTTTCTATAATTATTCTCGTTTGACTTTTCAAAACAAGCTACAAGAGATAGCTCAACATTATTCTGCATAATTATTAGCATTATACATACAGGTTTTCATAAAAAACGACCTTGTCTAAAATTTAATGAGTCTGTCTTTTCTAAAATC
Organism: Thera obeliscata; assembly: GCA_947578465.1. NCBI lineage: Eukaryota > Metazoa > Arthropoda > Insecta > Lepidoptera > Geometridae > Thera > Thera obeliscata. The sequence continues at coordinate 8,134,918 of OX387924.1, forward strand.
AGCAAACACACAGATGTGTCTAAACACGTGGTGTGGTATTTCGAAACCCTTGAATCATTCTCTGTAAAACTTTTCAGTTAATGGTTTTATTCTGTCTCACTGCCAATTCCATCTGCGAATGTTCCATTTTTGTTTCAAGACTGTTGTCATTCTATGCATAGTATTTCGGAATCAATTTTTCTTTTTTCGGAAAAAAATGTTTTATTAAAAACAGATATGATAAGCTAAAGAACCTCTTTTTCTGATACATATTATGAAACGCCGATTTTTCTGATACATATTATGAACAAAATTGAAGCCAGTGTGATTGATCTTGTATGCAACATTGGGAATGGCAGTTTGGCAGTTTAACATGTAAAAGTATCATAAAACTAAGGTATTTGATGTTGTTACATAGCTTACCCGGTCTCCCTCCGAAGGGGCGTTGTCTAGCATCAACACTAGTCGGCGCAGTCTGTATCACGTGACCCTGCCACCGCCCAGCTACCCTTCTGCGTCGCCGTACTACTCACTCACTAAATACTTCGCGAGACTCGTCAAGAAAAAGGTCATCACGAAACAGATGCTGCGCAAACTCCTACATGAAAGAACCTGGGCGAAAGCGTTCGAGCTGACGGGAATGCCAGTAATGCGGAGGCACAAGAACCACATACGACTCAGGATAGAGAACGATGGCACTATTGGAACTGAAACGGACTGCTCAGACAGCGAGAGCGAAAGGGAAAGCGATACCACGGAGTCGTACACTTCTTCGAGTTGTACAGACATAGAGGGGGCTTGCGCTGCTAGAATTCTGAGACAGAACGCTCTGAAAAGCCCTAGCCCTAGAACTATTACCTCTTCTTGCAGCAGTTGGGGAAGTAACTTTGGCTACGTGCGCTATCACGATAGTTCAACAAATCTGCATTTGGACGAATCTTTATCAATCAAAGGTGATTGTACAAAAGAAATATTTGAAAATATACCGTACAATATCCACAATAGCGTGAAAACGATGGACGCCAATAATCTATTGGTACCCTTGGATTGCAATGGTAATCCGAACAAAATTCTTCCACATTCCGAAAGTACAGAAAACTCTAGCTTTGAAGTCAGACCTTACAGGGGTTGTGAAGATTTGGTCAATATGGATCAAAACACTCAAATTGATGGGTTGGGAAATGACGACACTGATTTTATACCGACGAGGAGAAGCTTTCCAAATGTTAGCGCAAAAAATGAACCGGCACCGAAGCTTTGGAAGTCCACTGAAGCACACTACACGCCTGAAGAGAAAGGTGAAGACAAGGAAACACTACCAGTAGACGTTTTGCAATCTTTGGACCCGCCGTCTCCAGACCTAAGGTCCAGTTTAATTGGCTCTGTAATTCTCGATCCACCACCAATGTTTCGAAATAAAGAAGAAGACTTAAAAATAATTAGCGTAAATCTAAACGCCAACGTACCATTTCGGAAACACTCGTTGAACTCTGATAAAAAGCTAAGACGCTCTATATCTAGATCGATGATGGAGACAGATAGCTTCAGTCGCAACGAAGGAGCGCACATTAAAAGAATGAGTTCGCAATCTGATAACCAAAAAACCAACAGAAAGTGTGAATGCTGCAATAGATCATTGTGTCCAAGTCCCAGGTCATCTGATTCCGGAGTAGTTGGTAGTTGCAATTTAGCATCGCCAGAGCTGAACATGCATGGAAGCGAATCCGACAATCCCGACAAAAGAACATCCGATCACATTTTACAAGAGAACTATGACAATGATCGTCGTAAAAAGTTAACCCTCTCAGAAATAGAAGCAGCCAACTTCGAAGATCAGTGCAGGTGCACTTCGCCTTTCGGATCAACTGCTAGGACCTCTTGCGTCACCAGCGTCACTTCTGAGAACAGCCTCGATGTAATGGACTTATCCAACACAAGTCTGACATCTACCTTTACTTCTACACCACCGGTTTCGGCGTCTCAAATAAAACGAACATCGATACGTAGAAACATTGAACAATATGTGCCAGAAATCAAGATGAAACCGGATCCACCACCGAGGATATACCGCAAACCTAGCACGCATCTGGAAATCCCAAAGAACGTTCGCCATCTCATGCCGTCTCAATGGAGCACGCTCAATATCACAGAACGTACGAAGCCAAGTCTCCATTATCATATGCGTATATTCAGAGAGAAACCAGATAGCGCTAGCATGGAAAGGAAATCACGTGTGGATGCTCCTAGAAACCGTGATGGGGTTGGCAATAATAATAATGTAGATCCTAATTGCAGCGAAGTTCGTAAAACAAGGTCTCGTAGTGAGGACATGTCCAAGACGCAGAAGGGCTTAAGCGAAGCTCAAAGCGGTTTCGTGGTGTATCGATCGGACTTGTATGCGCATTGGTGGATGAAAGCAAAGTTACCCATTACCGTGGTCACCGACTCAGGCAAGGATTATATATTTGTAAAGAGATACTGTTTTGTGTATCACTGGTTTGAAGATAATGCTGCCTTGAAGTTTTGTAACCATTAGATTAATACTGTCATTATAGTTACCCCAGTGTTGCAGTGCTTTACTTGATCATCCTTGCCTGTGTTTATTCATCCACTAACTAAAACGTCACCGCAAGTAGACTCCATAATTTAATACTAACAAATAAAAAGAAAATATTTGCATGGAGAGGCTTGATCACCTATTCTTCCCAAGAACTCGCAGACAGAGAACATAGAAGTAATATGAAAAAGTCTAACTGATAAATAAAGCCATTTGTATCTGGATACAAACATAACATAACCGTGCCGTTGCAAGTTTCCTAAGCTACATTAAAAATCGATGAAAAATGTGGCCATTGTTAGTAAATACAGTCTCAACGAAGCAAACTGTGTTGGAAATAGCTACAAAGAATGTTCTGTTTATTGGCGTCCTCGCAAACGATTTATAGACGTTCGAGTGAGTGATGCTGTCAAATATTTCATAAACTGACGGCAGTGACTCGCACAATTTGTTATTGCTAGCTTTGAAGCGAAATTCTGACGAACGTGAGTTGATTTATGAGTTTTCGGTTATGTAACGAGCCGTTTCTTACAGATGGCCACCAGCGACAGCAATAACTCGGATCTCTCCTCCGGTCTTACCAACCACAAAAGGTCACATTCATTCAACAATCATCAAAGTTACACTCAGCATTCGCAGCAATCGCAAAAATGTAAACAGAAGAATCAGTCTGCGGGATGGCTACTGAACTCGTGCGACTCTCTCGACCAGTCGCCAGCGAAATCAAATCGGAGTGTCATTGGGAAGAAATACTCGTCTGTAGATTTCATTGACTCTTCAAGCTCAAACTACATCACCACTAAAGGTAAAACTTAGGCCAAATCCGTTTTGTTCCTTTTTAGGGTTCCGTAGCCAAATGGCAAAAACGGAACCCTTATAGATTCGTCATGTCTGTCTGTCTGTCTGTCTGTCTGTCCGTCCGTGTCACAGCCATTTTTCTCCGAAACCGTAAGAGCTAGACTGATGAAGCTTGGCGAGGAGATGTATTCTGTGAACCGCATTAAGGTTTTTACACAAAAACAGAAAAAAAACTATAAATTTTGGGGGTCCCCATACTTGAAACTGAAACTCAAAAATTTTTTTTTCATCGAACCCATACGTGTGGGGTATCTATGGATAGGTCTTCAAAAATGATGTTGAGGTTTCTAATATTGTTTTTTTATGTTACTTGTTGCTACGGAACCCTTCATGGGCGAGTCCGACTCGCACTTGGCCGCTTTTTGTTGCTAAGTTGCGTCCCAGTCGCTTGGTCGCGTTGGTTCGAAGTTCGAACGTACTTCGAACCAACTAGCTGTCTGACTTTATTTCTGTGATTCAGCCTTTGAAGTGAAATGATTGTAAATGAAATCAAACAAATCGATCATTAAAAAATCTTGTGGTATCCATTATTGGATAGAACTTGAAAACCAACTAGAAAAACCAACGTGAAGCAAGATAGTTTTAATGTACTATTAGAATCTTATTTTGTCGAAGTATGTAGGTAGGTACATGATTACCTACAGCCATACTTAATTCACCACACCCACCAACACCACTAAAAAATCTTAAACACATCGGTCCCTTTGTATTTTTATTTCCTTATGTTAAACTTTAAATATTTCTACCTACTATATTTTAAATTGTATGTCACCTGTCAAGAAGAGGGCGTGCGACACAGTTGAATACTTCTTGAGTCAGTATCGTTTACACTTGTTTTTGTATAATGTACCGTACCTTGTTTCCAAATAGATATATTTGATATTTGCCTATTATAAAGTACTTAAAAGAAGTGTTTTGTTATCCAGGCTGGAGTATAACATGCCTACGGCCGGCTCCGCCTTTGAGGCCCCAATCATTCGCAGTGGGTTCGGACGAGAATATCGGCCCAACGCACCCGTACGCGCCACATCAGCGCAAGTCTAACTCCTACGAAGAAGACGCACTCATCCTTAAAGTCATCGAAGCTTACTGCACATCGGCCCGTTGTAGAAACGCCGTCAGTTCCGGTGAGTATCTAAAAATCCAACGAACCGGTGGAAGTTTCATAAAACATTTGTGATGTCCAAAACAGTTTAAATTCGCGTTATCTATCTCTAGTGAGAAATTATCTGCTAGTTTATCTTAATATTATTATTTATGACGAGCTATATGACCGAGAGGTCAGCTTTCAAATTGGGTTGCGTATACATTGTAATGCACTTTAATTGGAATGAACAATAATATTGTAAAGCTAAGGATTCACTAACACGCGTGTATTTATCATGCAGTACCCAATATACCACTGGAGATATTCGAGTCCACCAGGAGGAGACATGCGAAGTCAAGAAACCGTATTATCAGTTGGTTCTTAGAATGAAAGATCTGTATTCACACAAAAGCCAAATTTTTCCGCTAGTCATTATACATGTAGCGCTTCCTAATCAGCTGTTGGTGTAAGATATGAGCCATCGTTCATGACATCATTGTAATTAATAATACTCGACACACTCGTATAATATACATCGGTATTTATCGGGCACTCGTCTCTAAGTGCATGAAAGTGCAGCATGCTTTAATATACTTACTTACTCTCTACTATACTATTACTATCGTAGATCTGAATCATTACCAATTTAAAGTTGTTGAATGTAGATTAGTAAGAAATATAAGTATTTATTATTTGAATATGAGTACAAAGTAGCTAGTCGTACGTATATAACGTAGTGGTATTGTAGCCAAATATTTATTTCGAATTAAAAGTTTGGGTTAATGTTCAGATGAAACGAAAAATCTCTCGGATCTAACGCATTTCTATTTGTAAAATACACCACTTTGTATAGTAAACAATATTTATGCACTTGTTGATAACCACACTATTGTGCATAAATGTATATGTAACTAACAAAATCGTGCATAACATCGCCACGATCAGCTCGACGGAACGATCGCATCCGGCCGGCACCATTTGTACATGAACGATAACCCGACGCTGGTCTGAATGTTTCTATTTTGTTACATGCGGCTGCCTTTATATCGCACCTGCAGTGGACTACGCCCACTTTTCTGTCGGTAAAGTACAATATCACGCAACCGCCACTAACATACCCCACTATAACTACACTAAACTGCCGATCGTCCAGCGAAGCAACACGCCCGATTACCTAGGGTGCGCGAGTAGCAAGACCTCGAAGGTGAAGAGGAACAAGAGTTCTTCCGCTGCGGACGCGGGTCGGGGGGTGGATTCACGGCGTCTGTTGTCGGAGCGGCACTTGGACGTGAACCGGTCGAATCCGACGCTGTGGTCGGCGTCAGAGGAGCGCCGTCAAAGGCTAGCAGGGCGCGAACGTCGCAGCGGCTCTCATCCAAGCCTGGCCGTGCCGCTGTTGAGGCCCGCACTCGCCTTCGCCTCCGCTTCCGCGTCCGCGCCCGCCCCCGCTCGTTCCGCGCGCTCCTCAACCTGGTGCTGCGGCTCCTTCGTCAAACAACTCACTAAATCTCACCATTTCGATTGACATAAGTAGTAGCTTCGTGTGGCTAGCGCGTGACTCGACCGAACAACAGACGCAACCGGTAGATTAGCGCACGTGCTAAACGCACCGAAGTTTTGGGTTGTCGCATCGCGATCGACTAGTTGGTCGCTTTTGTCATTTCGATACTTTGGCTGTGATCGCGTCGCTAAGCTACGCATGGATTTTTCTAGCTGGTCACATTGTTGCCGTGCAGTCTTACACCCTTACTGCACGGTGACAACACGTGCTGTCCTTACGAGGCTTTATCATGCTCAAAATTGTGTTCCTACAAAGTGCTACATATCATTGTATACTCGCTGATCGTTCGGATCACCGCTAATCATACATCTTCCCGAACCTACCTAACTGATTGATCGTTGAAGGCCGGAGTTTCATGTTCATACCCGTTAATTAACCAAAGCTGATCCCATTGACTAATACCATGTTATGGTTTTACTTTTGTTTTTCTTTTAATAAGTCTTGCGCATTGCATAATTTAGGCGTAAGCTTTTATATTAAAATTAAGAGAAACAAAAAGAAAAATATCGAGAAGTCGTATTTTTAATCGTACAAGTGCCATTTATTAAACTGCGTGTTATCTATGTCAACATAGTTTATCTTTAAGTGCATGTTTGCAGTATTATGTAGTAAATAGAAAGATGAATATTTATATTGCTTGTTATGATAAGTCTTGTTAAAAATAAATTATACTGGTGCATTATGTCTGTTGCAACTTGCTCGTGTGCATGTTTCGCTTACGGTAGCTAGTAAGTCTAACATTGTTTTTATTCTGAACTTTGTATTGGTATTTACTAAAATATTATTGTACTAATTATCGAAATTGTAAAAATGTTTGATGTGCCACACTATATTTATTTACTATGTTTATTGCGTCATTGTTTACTAGTCCCATCACATGTGACGGTTTTTGTTTCATAAATAGATTTAAAACAGTCTAGACGAGAAAAAATAGTCTTCTATTAAGCCGAAATGGTATAAAAGTAGGGTTCTGCAGAACTGGATGCACAGTCAGCAACAGAAGTTCATGAAGTTTGATGATTTTTAATAATTTGAAACTGTTGGCTATAATGTATTGATTTGTTTTGGCTCAACAATTTCAAGGCCAGGTTTATCTACATAACGGGAAGACAAAACGTTCCAAAAACTTAAACTATTTATCAACTTTTACTGCTGACTACAGTACATGTATATCAATGCACCAAAAACAGTGTAGAATGATCTCTTAAATCATTCTGATCTAACAAAGCTTGCTAAATTATCATAAGATGGTAATATTATTTATAACAAAACTTATTTCTTCGGTATTTGTAAATAACTAAATAATAATGGTGCTTTTATATTCTATAAGTAAATATAATTGGTAGAAGTTAGTATAAATGAGTTTATATTAAAATTAGTTATTTTTCCGATAATTTACCTGTGATTTAAAATTTGTTTTTGCCTAATGCTATAATACTTTATAATCTAAAATCCTGTCCCAGTAGACGCTACTAAGTACTACTATTATTTCTTCTATGGCACTACAGCGTCCCGTAAATAGGGGCATGAAAGAACAGTTACTCCTGTTTATTTATAAATCATCTACATTCGATGTAAATGTATGTTAACATAATACTTTTTACAAAACTAACAGTCGTCGCGTAGTTCTAACCCCAACAATTAAGTTCCCGAATGAATTGGGGATTACGAAGTTCACACAACACTCGGACTCGGCACAAACGTATGATCGTGCAAAAGTTTTAGTCCTATGCTACTAATAATTGGCCGTAGTGGTCACGTAAATAAGTAATGGCGACATTTTCTTTGACCCAAGATAAAATTCGTGCAGAATTTTGTGCAATTTAAAGTATTAGCTACTCTAGCTAGCTAACTAAATGGGTCACCTCTAGTGGCGGCTATTCATTCTACTGTAAGCACTACATATATCGCTAATATGTTTATTTTTAACCGACTTTAATTAAAAAAAGAGTTTCTCAAGGCGGTTGTATTTTTGTAATGTTTATTATCGCATAACGTCGTCATTTATGAGCTGATTTGAAATATTTTTTTTTATCTGGAAGGTTATTCTTTCAGATTGATCCCATAGAAATTTCATCTTAATCGGTTCAGCAGTTTGACCATGAAGTTATTTTCTCAAGTTTTTTTAACTTCACTTGTGCTACCTATTTGTATTATTACTTGCCTACTTATATCTAAAATTTTACTATTTTCCTATTCGACTATTATCAAATCTTTTTCAAATAGATCTTCTTCGAACTATTCTGTTCTGTTTTACGTCGGTTAAAATATTTCAAACGTATACAAGATGCTTTCAAAGAAGGGCTATGCGTAAGATAAGCCTCTAAACTACATATTCGGAAGCACATACTCATTAATTTATTTAAGCATCACTAAATTATAAATACAAATAAACTGAGAGAAATTGCGTGTATGCCGGTAATAAGATATTGTTGTGTGGTAACGGTTTGGACGTTAAATATTCAATTCATTTTGCCAAACATGAAATAAACCCGGATTAGCGGTCAGTATTAGTTTACGAGTCGTAACAAAAGCTATGATTATCCTTAGTCGGGCAACAAACGCGGCTAATGAGGCAAGTTATTGGATTGCGTATAAGTTGACTTTCTATAGGTACTATGAATGCGTAGATATCATACGCGATACGATTCATTTGTTCAAAATAATTATAAGTTAAAAAACTTGAGAAACCGACTTCATTGTCAAACGGCTAAACCGATTTTAATCAAATTTGTTTGGGACAATCTGGACGTAAGCGCATAACCTTACAAATAAAAAAATAATTTTCTAAATCGGTTCATAAATGACGGAGGCATGCAGTTACAAACATTAAAAAAATTATTTTAAAAAAAATGGCAACACCGATTTTAATAAAATTAAAATGGGACCAATCTGGAAGCAGTACCTTTCAGATAAAAAAATAATATTTCAAATCGGCTCACAAATGACGAAGTTATGCGGTAACAAACATTAAAAAAAAAAAAAAAAAAAAAAAAAACAACCGAATTGAGAACCTCCTCCTTTTTGATTGGAAGTCGGTTAAAAAGATCGCGAAGAAGCGCTTTTAAGTGCTAAGCTATAACACAGCTACTGACGAGCTACAATCTAGAAAAAAAAACATTGCGTTTATTTAATTCAGAAAGTTAATCTTGTGGTTGGTATAGTTTTGCTGGAAAACATTGTATTACATTTTCGAAAAGCGTATTGCTAAGCCGAAAAATGCTATTCCTAATAAAACCGAGGAATAGCAGCAGCTCTTTTAAGTGCGAAGCTATAATGTGGCTAGGACATACTCGTATAAATAGCTACTGACGAGCTGCAATCTAGAAAAAAAACATTGTGATTATTGATTCAGAAAGTTCATCTTGTGGTTGGTATAGTTTTGCTGGCAACGTTAATTTTCGAAAAGCATATTGCGAAACCGAGAAAAAGCTATTGCTAATAAAACCGAGGATTAGTAGCACTTTTAAGTGCTAAGCTATAACATAAATACGAGTTAGCTACTGACGAGCTAGAATCTAGAAACTCGATTCGAGCAATATCAGGAAAAGAAGGTAGCGTAATAAAAACAGAAACGACGAAGCGCTGTTTTACAGCATCTAAATTGCTGAAACTGTAAACTATTGCTGCCGGTATAAAATCGTGTAAAACCTTGAATTGCGATGACACTTTCATTACTTGTACCGTTCGTAGTTCGTAATCAAAGCAGACAGCGCACTCGTACTCTTTGAGCGTAGCGTAGAGTGGTGCTTCCGCGTGCCATTCATTTATTATTGAGCAGGATAGCAAAGTATTTGTTGCATACTGCTTACGCTACTTGTAGTATTAGTTTTCGAGTTTATGCGCGGCCCCAGTCGAAACCAGTGCCAACAACAATAATACTCAAAGTTCACTTCGGTTTGCATTTCCATTATTCTCACCTATTTATTTATGGGTTTCCGTACCTGCATACTGCAAATGTTATCGAGTTGCAATGAAATAAGCCTTTCAATTTAATTCAATTATGATTACTACTCCTTTCTTTTTAACTTAATTCGCTGCAAGTTGTTCGGCCTTTTGTTGGACAGCAATTCTATTGCCACTGCCCTTGTATGTACCTGCGTTTTATGGCGTCGTAACAGTATCAATAAAACTGAAGCTGATGCAATAAAACTGTTAATAATAATAACCAAACAGTTTTAGAAGGGTTAAAATACTGCCCATATCTAAAGCGGTAATGATTGCGCATATGTGCTTGCAAAGGCATCGGTCGCAAATTTACAATCGCATTTACGAAGTACTGACACAGATTAATTGAAGTGGAAATAGTAAAAATCTCGGCTCCCTCGCGTCCGTCGCTGATTACTACGACTTTGGTAATCCAATTTGCTTAAAAATTCGACTCTGGGAATTGATGCCAGCAGCATATGTGACGAGATCGCAAAATATAAAATGTATTTGGACTGAAAACTCAAGCTTCAAAATAACAAATTATGAAAGTTTGCATGGATCCCTCGGGGATTGTTCAGGCATAATATGCAAATGCATTTTATTACCTACATGGTTGTGATTGCTATAGGTATGAAGTTGTCATTACAAAATATTCTAGTAATTTGACTAGTGGGGAATGCTTGTATAAAAAAAGCAGCCAAGTGCGAGTCGGACTCGCCCATTAAGGGTTCCGTAGCATCAATTAACATAATATAAAGGTTTTTGTAGTTCGACGAAAGGTAAATTGCGGTTTACGATTTATGACGTATAAAAAAAAAACTACTGACTAGATCTCGTTCAAACCAAATATCGTTGGAAGTTTGCTTTGTAATGTACAACATATATTTTTTTTAGATTTATCATTCTCTTATTTTAGAAGTTAGAGGGGGGGGGGACCAACTTTTTTTCACTTTGGAAGCGTCTCTCGCGCAAACTATTCAGTTTAGAAAAAAACGATATTAGAAACCTCAACATCATTTTTGAAGACCTATTCATAGATACCACACACATATGGGTTCGATGAAAAAAAATTTTTTGAGTTTCAGTTTCAAGTATGGGGACTCCCAAAAATTATAGTTTTAGAAAAAAACGATATAAGAAACCTCAACATAATTTTTGAAGACCTATCCATAGATACCCCACACGTATGGGTTCGATGAAAAAAAAATTTTTGAGTTTCAGTTTCAAGTATGGGGACCCCCAAAATTTATAGTTTTTTTTCTATTTTTGTGTAAAAACCTTAATGCGGTTCACAGAATACATCTACTCACCAAGTTTAATCAGTCTAGCTCTTATGGTTTCGGAGAAAAATGGCTGTGACACGGCCGGACAGACAGACAGACAGACAGACAGACAGACAGACAGACAGACAGACAGACAGACAGACAGACAGACAGACAGACAGACATGACGAATCTATAAGGGTTCCGTTTTTGCCATTTGGCTACGGAACCCTAAAAAGACGGTTACTAACTCAATCTGATTTGTTAGGAGTGCGGAGTCTGCTCAGGCCTCCAATTCTGAAATACCGACTTCATTGCTGCCCATTCTTTTTTTTATTTTCATCCCTCAATACTCTGCTACTATTCGATTGTTAAAATGTTGACATTACGTATTTTTATAAGCAGAGACCATGAAGTTTTTAGTAGCATAGTATTAGTTTATAGATAATTGTTTGCCAGACACCGCAGTGTTGTGTGAATTCTTCTAATCTGACTTCTAACCCAAATGATTACAAAGATTTACGGTTTACGGTCTATGAGATAACAGTTACAAAAGGTTTTCGATTTTAAAAAAATGAATTTGTATATAGGTGCAAAATTAATCTCTAATTCCCAGCGAGCACTCTTCCGGCATAATTCGTCTATTTTCGCGGATCATAATAAATGTATCGTTGCCAAAACTATCATAAAATAATATTGAAAAATAAACTTGAACTTGGGACGTGTCGGAAACGTCCGACCAAAAATACAGGTCGAAAATCGAGGCCGCCACATCTGCTACACTACAATGAACTTACTCGTAGTTTGGCAGAATCGATAGATATCTGTGGACAGCGCCATTGTATATCAAGTGCCAAACCTTGGCTTTTCCCTCCATACTGATGAGGTCCCAATATTTTATTTAGTAGAACTCGATCCTTTGGGATGTCCTACGTGTTATGTTATATTTTTTGCGGTAGAAGATACATTTTTGATATGTAATCTAGGCTGTACCATTTGCTTAAATAACGTGCAAGAAAGTTTTTTGTGGGTGCATTTGACTGTTTTAAAATGTATACTATTGATTTAATTTACTACCAAACTTACACGTAGAGTTAATTCGTGTTCTGTGAATATAAAAAAATTGGATAATTAAGTTTTTGGGAATCGTTTTTTTCTAAACTATGTATCAATTAGAATATTATTATTGTAAATAAAAATTATTCTGATTTTGGTTTAGAAATTCTTTATTGAATAAAACGTTTGTGAAATTACCTTCGTATAACATTATCATGTTAAGTATTGTTATAAATATAAGTGCTATTATCTTAGCTCAGCTTTCTCTAAGTTAAGTAACACTTACTTCCTTCTACCTTTTTATCTTTTTTAATATCTGTATTACTCTTTTTTCCCTTGATTACTATTTCGTACGTTTTATTTAGAATATATGTTTATGTAATTATTATAACACGGTGCGTAAGAATTTCATAGGTTTTGAATTCTATACTTGGTGAGCCCTTAGCTTCACCCGTCATTCATGCATTGTATTACAAGTTTAGTAACGATTTATAATATAGTCGAGTGTTATAAAATATAATATTTATTTTTGTATCGGATTTTATTGTAGTTATTTATTGATAAGTTTCATAAATAAACTGTCTGGAATCATATAAACTTTGATCTTTCTTCTTTAATCCACCTTTATTTGAAAACCGTCATAGCAATCACCACTAATGCTCCGTACTCAATACGGTTTTGCTATCATGTCGAGTAAAAACCATGGGCTTTCGTCCACACATTCAGCATTAATCTATTATTTTATATTTTACACGAAATTTATGTTATTTAATTCCATGGAACCGGCTCGATGGGAGCATTTGAGCTGTGGTTTTTGCGGTCCACGCGTTAATATTTACTCGTTTTAGAGTAAAACTATCGAGCAAACCGTATGTGAGTACGGAGCTTAAAACTAACTAGCAATTATCTATCGAATTGAAATGGCTCTGATGAATGGACACACTGCAATAACTTGGCACTTTTCTTGTTATACATATTTCTAATATCAATACACTAATCCCCACTGCAGTGTCAAACCAAATCTAGTTCAAACGTTCTATTTCCAGAACCAGTGATTAATTTATCCAATACCGTTGAAAGTGATACGAAATTCAGTTACGCAGCATAAAAAATTCTCATAATAATATTTACCAACAGCGAGTATTTTCATAGAAATGATTCAACTAATAGCAGTGTTTGAAAAAACTAGGTTAGGTAAATAAATATATGAAAAATATTGTGGATAATCCACACAACACTATGTATCCCCAAATTAAGCAGAGCTTGTACCATGGGAACCATTTAGCTGATATAATACTCGTACTTATATACTTTTTTTATAAATTATAATATATAAAAGAAAGTCGTGTTAGTTACACTATTTTTAGCTCAAGAATGGCTGAACCGATTTGACTGAAAACTTTTATGGAGGTAGCTTAAAACCAGGAGAAAGACCGGATACTATTTATCCCAAAAAAGTAACGGGAACGGGAATAAGGCGAGCGGCCACTATAGACACTATGTAGAATAAATAATAAATGGTTTTCTTATGCATTGTACATACTCGTAATACCAACAAAACTTATATATTTACTTTTAGCTATTTATGTTTGTTTTCCTTCAAGCCCTCGTCTAAATAGAGCTCTCTTCCGCTTGGGTATGGGTATGCATACACATATAAGTATAGAGATATTTGAACGCAGCAGTAAATGTATTTTCAAATATTTGGGTCTATTATGCTTTGAATTTGATGTATATCTATACTTTGTTCATCTGAATGGAAAAATCTAGAGGCAAATCAGTGGTTTTAAAATTTATTTTTTCAGAATGCGACGACGAGTGCCCGTCGATAGAGGCTTTAGTGAGATCCCCTTCGCTGCCTATACACTCGACGTCGAATCACGGCTCACCGAGCTTGTGGACCATAGTTATGCGATTACAGAACGAGATTAAAACCCTCAAGTTGGACGTGAAACATTTGCAAATTCAACTCCACGAAGAAAAACAAGACCGAACTCTAGCTATTGCGGCTCTGCATTCGACAAATAATTTCATGGGTGCTAGAGAAAGTAAATGTTAGTAGGATTTAATATAAACATGCTAAGTGATTGCCAAGTATTATAGTTGCCTTATTGCCTTGTAGTTCGTTTTTCATTTTTTTCGCCTGCGTAAATACGGTTGTAGGCAATAAATATTGTACATCGGCTTTTCGGCTTTGTAGATCGCTATCTCTTTCTGACGCACACTACGCGCTATAAAGCCGAAATTAGCCGATGTGCAATATAATGTTGCCTAGGTACTACTAAACTTTCTCTTCGATCATATAAGCTTCGTAGACATTTTTTCTCAGGGTTGCCACTATAGGTGAGAGCCCGGGTTTGTTTGAAGTAATGTAAGGTTAGGTACTCATAGCTAAGCTACTTGAACATACCCGAACATGAACTTAAATTGTTATGAAGTAGCGAGGCGGATGCGAGCAGCGGCCGATCGGCGCTACTCGGTTCAATGAGTACTCATTCAGACGACTCAACACCACGTAGGTGCAGTAAAATACCACGGACCAACGTTTCATAAAACATACATCATTATCTTTTAATAAAACTTTCTCCTAAACTATACTGCCCCGAACATATATTAAAGAAGGATATTCCAATAGTTTACGGAACGGTGAACGGACCTGCTCTAGGAAACCCTCAAGTTATTGGTCAGGGCCAAAAGCTGCCCGTAAAATTTAGAGCATGACCGAAAGTTTGAGGAAATATTTTAGTGAATCCTAACCTACCTCTGAGTAGTTATTAATAGAGGAGGTTTGAACCTCAAACTTTTTAATCAAATAATAAATAAAAGAAAAATGCACTTAGGTTAAAGTTTTTTTTATACAACTAGCTGATCGACCAAGCATATGGCCCACCTGATGTTAAGTGGTAACCATCGCCTTTAACAAAGCAGTGCCCTGCTTCCATCAACTTGAGGCATGTTCAGCCTAACGTGCCAGTAATTCTACTGGCACTCGCACCCTTCAATCCGAAACAGCAATGCTGCTTCAAGGTAGAAATAGGAAAGATGACAAAATGTCTTAATTAAAAATAATAATTTGCATGTTCGTATTATTTTATTAAAATAAATGGGATTTTACTCAGTCCCTGGTTCAGTTTATAATGACATCACAAAGTACATAAATACAGCTAGGAAAATGTATAATACAATGTGCATAGATCTAGAACATAACATTTTTTTTTGTCCATTAAAGTAACGCTACTTTTAAATATTTTTCAATCGATATAAAGAAATTCAGTCAGTAGGTACCTATACATTTGAATTACGAAGTGAGTGTTTCCACTTCTTTTATTTCATTGGACGTAAATATATATATACCTACTTAGAAAGTTAGGTATACCTACTTTGGTTTTGACGCTTTGGTAGACAACTTTATTATTAATAACGATAGTACCTACTAAAAGTTTAAATTCTAGGCAATGGCACGTTTTAACTCGCTTAAACATATTCAGTAAATCTCCCCATGCTCGGATAAACGACGAACTTTATGCACTATTTTTCAACTGCAATTCGAGAACAGACCAGGGTTCAATCACGTTTTGGTGAAGTTCGTAATCACTAGTTTTTGAGTAGGTAGGTTAACTTCATCAGGACAAATAGGTCGAACATAGTTGAGAGACCATTTGAACTAATCAATATCAATGAGAATTAATTTATACAATTGTGTTCTTTGTCTCAGTCGAGGTCACAGAATAACAGTAGAAAGGCGATCATGTGCTGTTTGCATGGGAACCGATGTCGCCAGTTTTACTTTTCCACTATTGCATTTAAAATATCACTAAATATGAGGATTCTAAGAAAAAAGAAGCAAGGAAGATGTTAAGAAAGTATTTCTATGTTTTATCTTGTCGCTTGTTCGGAAAGTAATTCTTGCGCTGCTGCAAAGCATTTTTCACTTTACAACTCCCGAAAAAACTTTTGAATTTGTATGGAGAAAGGAGCATAATGCTCATGTATTTTGGCGACACTTCTCCGGCTACATGGCCGTTCTACTTTGTTCTGTGGTCGAGGTACACTAGAGTGATACGAAAAACGTTTGTAATCAGTCGAGGTTGATTAGTGGGTGGAGTTGTTGGTGCGGAACCGGTAGCGATCCCGCCAGCAGTGCACCTGGTTGCGGATCCGGGACACATCGGCGGCGTAGGTGCGGCAGCAACCACCGACGTAACGCACTCCGAGATCAAGCCACTCCTGGATGAACACCTCTACTGGCTCACATTTATCGCGATCTATCCATCTGAAAAACAAACTCTGATGAACCACTCATCATAATATTTTCTACGAGGACTTCCAATCAAAAAGGAGGAGGTTCTCAATTCGGTTGTATGTTTTTTTTTTTTTTTTTTATGTTTGTTACCGCATAACTTCGCCATTTGTGAGCCGATTTGAAAAAATATTTTTTATCTGAAAGGTACTACTGCTTCCAGATTGGTCCCATTTTAATTTTATTAAAATCGGAGTTGCCATTTTTTTTTAAATATTTTTTTTAATGTTTGTAACTGCATGCCTCCGTCATTTATGAACCGATTTAGAAAATTATTTTTTTATTTGGAAGGTTATTTTTACGTCCAGACTGTCCCAAACAAATTTCATTAAAATCGGTTTAGCCGTTTGGCAATGAAGTCGGTTTCTCAAGTTTTTTAAACTTATAATTATTGTGTTCTTGTTTGAATGGACGATGAAAAAATTGTTGGTCCATAAACAAAAGCTATCCGCGTTGGTAATATACAATTTTAAAACAGTTTTTCAGACTAGGCTGAATGGCACCTAACGTGTGACACCGTTGTGGTCGATCCAACTATCTGAAACTATAGATGGATGCGGCCGTGTTTTGGCAAACTATTGTGTTGATACTGAATAATATTTTACTTTGAGAAAGCACTATGCACTTTAGACAAGTTGGTATTGTAACTCATTTTATCCGGGGGGTCATGCATAGGGTTACCATATGACAGGCGTTTGCCGCATTTGACAGGCATTTTAAGATTTAGACAGGCGTGCGGCCGGCATTGGTCTGAAACAGGCATTTTTAAATTTCGCGAAATTGGAAAAATGGATAAAAAATATCGACGATTTCTCTTCCTTCCAGTGGATGATTTAACAAAAAGAAATGAAAAATTTCTCAAGTTCGGGTTTAGCTTCATCTGTAAAATTTATCTCTAAGCTGAATATTGACGACGTGAAACTGTTTGACGAATACGAAGTTCTAAAAGAATATTGTAGAAGTTCAGATAACATATTTTTTACTGAAAGCTTAACTACACAGAGTGGTGCAATTTTCTCAAAAGTAGGGAAGTGAATGGTGACATTACAGAATTTGTGAAAATCTGCCAGTTTGTGTTCTCTATTTTGCCACACAATGCGAACGTTGAACGTATGTATTCTCTCGTCAACGCCCAGTGGAGTAAAGAAAGAAATCGGCTGACAATTTAATCAGTAAAAGCAATATTGATTACTCAGGAAAATTACAAAACTGTATCTTGTGAAGATTTTTACGTTTATGTATTAAAAAAGAAAGAACTATTAAAAAAAATAATGTCCTCTGACAAATATCAGTAATAAATACCTATCCTTTTGCATTATTATCTGTTGGCTTTTACTTATTACCTACAGCGTTTTGCTTTAGACAGGCATTTTTCTGAAAAATCAGGCATTTTAGGTACCATAGGCAGGCATCTCTCTATTAACATATGGTAACCCTAGTCATGCATGACTTGCTCGCCTTTTATAAATAGAATCCTCTTTTCATTATCTTCTCCCGGCGTTATCTACCTGAGTGATATATTTTATGATGGTGTGGTGGGATCTAGTCGTCTGTGGAAACTCACCCAATTTGTGGGTTATATTTTTCTCCTGAGTTGGGATACACGATGAGAGGAATTGGCGCCTGATGTCTGTCATCGTTGAAACCTTTGACAAGGTCAGCGATGAAAGAGGGAGCGCAGCAATTCACCCCTATGGCCACTAGTTGATCGGGGTTTGACTCCCAGCATTTCTTCGCGACTTTTTGAAAACTTTCGCCGTGGGCTATGCTCTGGTTATCCTGTAAAAGTAATTGGTAAAACATTACTTAAAGCCACAAAAAACAACTCACCATTAAAATCTTTAAAAATGATTATCGGGCAATGGTCTTTGGATGAATGTTGCATTTACCTTGCAATTAAAGGAAAGCCAAGCCTTCATGTTAGGGTAGTCTCTCAGCAGGTCACACAGCATCTCTGCTTCTTCTTGACAAGGAATTGTTTCCAATGCAAGAAGGTCTACGCCAGCTTCCACAAGTGCTTGGATCCGCGGCCGGTGCCATTCCCGCATAGTCTAAAACACAATACCAACGTAAATTTCAGGATATTAGGTCGTGGGTTCGATCACCACCGAGAATAAATATTTGTGTGGTGAACACAGATGTTTGTTCGCTATATACGCTTAAAACAACTACGAATCTCAAATCATCTAAAACAAACAAACTTCATTTCGGTGCTTCATGTTTATTTCAGATAGCCATTTGTCCTAAGTTTCGTTAATTAACTGTCCACGCCGGTGAAATGCTTTCGGTAGAGAAAAAACAAGAGAAATGGAGTGGGAGTTTTTCATATTGGCGATGTAAATTTTAATTTGCAAGCAACTTTACGACGCTCTTTACGGTTTAGCCGGGGCTTTCAATGGCTTTTATTAGGCTATGCATTTATGAGCCCTGTGGTTCAGTACAGACAAAAAAGGTATGACGTGGTTCATGTAAAACTAATAACCAGTGCGTAGGCATACCTACGTTATCTCTGCTCTGTTCAGATTTATGATGCATATCCATTAGGTAGGTAAAGGCGAAAGTAAAGTAGGTCGAAATGCGGCTACTGATGTGTTCAAGCATTCCGCCTTTCAGCAGGGCAGGTATCTAAGTACCTAAAACCGTGCTAAGAGTGGTAGATGAAAGGTTACTCAACCGCAACATAGGTAATAGAGGTAGCTGTTACGGTTGGGTTACCTTCGTCGCAAATATTTTATTAAAAATAGCTTTTAACACGAGGAAAGTATACGGTGCTTCTAACACCGTTTATTAAACCTCCGACACCCTAGTTAACCTTATCCTCTGGAGACTGTATTTTTAATACGGTGAAAGTACCCGTACTTTTGTGTTAGCTTGTTTAAAATAAAGATTTTACTATAGCGTTTTTTTATATTATTTAACTAGCTGACACATAACATCAGATGGGCCTTATGCTTGTTGCATAAGGCCCATCTGATGTTATGTGATAATTATCGCCTATAACAAAGCATTGCCTCGTAGGTCACGCACGTCCGGAACGTGACATACGATGCAGTCCCCTGCGTCCATCAACTTTAGGCAACTTCAAACCGAAACACAGCAATGCTGCTTCACGGCAGAAATAGCCGTGGTGGTAGTACTTCCCCGGACGAGCCCTTCATGAATAGCTCTACTACTCTTTAATACTACTTTACTATAATAAATATATAACATGAGATGCCAAAATAAAAATACCGTGAGTGAGGCAGACCTGCCCTCACCTTCAACATTTTAGTGGAATTGATTCGGTTGTTCGGATGCTGTTTTCTAAAAGCACCCAATGACAAGATATGGAAATAGATGGAGACCTAATTAAGGTCGCAGCCGCCGCCACGGCTGCGCTGCCGAACCGATTCATATTTAATTTCTGGTTGAACTTTTGGCTTATGCAGATAGGTTTCTAAATAGATTTACCTGAACGGAAGTGGTATCGGCATAACTACCATCGTACTCTGACCCGTCGTGAAGATGGGCTCCGTATGGGCCCACAGACCCGACGACCAACGGCAAATTGTCTAAAATGATAAATTACATAAAATATACCTACTTTGTATGTATTCAAACGACAACAGTGTCGTGACGTTATCTACCTACATAATACCTACACAAATACCTTTCAACCCTTGCAAAGTGTAATTAATGCGTGCTTGCACCCGACCCTTGCGGGCGCCAACCCACGAATCTTTTGTTTGGAGTAAAACGCCAAAATTCTTGGAATTTTATAATTTTGAATCATTATTTCCATAATAAAATAAACGTCATTACTAAAATATTATTTTTCTCAAATACATAGGTTAATACATAGTTAAATACTTAGAATACCTACAATATAAAACCCAGACAGAAAACAAATATCTGCGATCACCACACAAATATTTGTTCTCTACCTACGGTGCAGAAGGTAGAGCTACTACCAACTGAGCTGAAAGGCCAGTAAAAAAAAATATAATTTTAGATAATTGACCTCGCCAGAGAAAACAAACCCAAACAGTTATAGTTAACCTCGGCTTTGTGAAAAAAATATCTACTATGGAGATTGCCTCGTTTGTCAATTTTACAATGTTTCTCGAGGATTCCACTCCGTCACGTCATATCCTACTCTCATAAATTCATTGAAAATGAGGGCCTGCGAGCTTGGGTCCATTTTTTTAATAACTAGCTTCTTGAGATTTTATTTAATGGCCAGATAACATTTCAGAACCTACCATCTTGAACGTAATCTTGATATTCTTCTATGTATAGAGTCCGTGCTTTCTTGGCAAGTTCAACAGCGCGCACGATGAGGCCGTAGCCCTGCTCGGCGGTGACTCCCAGGTGCTCCACAAAGCCCTCTACAGTCGCCTGGTACGTATTTGTGATGATCAAATCCGCTCCAGCTGCGAACACACCTCACAGTTCACACAATCGATTTCATTTCTCGACCTCAGGTGATATCAATAATTTCCTATGTGCCTAATGGGAACAAATGAATCTCAAGATTAACATCTCACTCAATCAGATTCATCATCATCATCATCCACAGCCCGCCTTCAACCGAATTACGTTTATCTAATCCTTTCCCCATATAAATGTCCGTATTTGTAACGAACTAAAAGCTCTACACTCGATTTAATACTACCAAACTAGCTCGATAAATATTGCTTAACTACTTTCGCTACCTTCAGTTTACTGAGCAGGGTGCGGGTTAGGAGCGTAAACAATTTAATGTTATTAAAACTTGGTAATGCAACACAAAGCCGAGTAGTTCTCTAATAAGTAAGCAGGTCGGGAAAAGGAGCCGTTTTCTGTCGAAGAAAATAATTATGTAATAAATAGAAGCCTGCTTACAGCCTGCGAATGGAAAGGTATTAGACAGACAAGGTGATTAATGGCGGCAACAACGCTGCTCTAGTTTCTGTAGAAGCGCCAGTATTACAGGCAGGTAGATACTTGCGACTCCTGCCGCCTGTACTATGCAATGCAAATGTGAAGTAGTTAGTGTATGAGGGAGAAATAGCGGCGTCGCTTGGCAACTTACTGCGCCGTCAATCATAATAATCACAACGCCAAGGCGGAACAGCTGAGTCTTATTAGCTCTCCACACTTTACGAAACGTAGCTAACAAAACTTTGTTACTAACTTATCATCTACTACGTCGAGTGAGTTAATAAATTGAATATTTATTACTTTAATGTGAGTAAATGACATACTTATTTTATAAGAAGTTGTGTAAATACTAAAGAACCAACAGTTTAATCTGCCTCCTTTTCCGTGACAAGCGTTAAAGTCTGCCACAAAAACACTTTAGCATATTTTATACTTTTCCGTATCATGTCTCGTATAAGAGGCAAAGCAAGGCAGTAGGCTTTACCCTCCAGGGAGTTATTTGCTTGCAGACACTTTTCAGCTTTTCCTTATGAAAAGAAACGGTCCGTTTTGTGGCGAAGAAAAGCGCTTTCAGAGGACGATGACACGAGACGAGGTCGCACTCTCGCTGCCACATGCATAAAAATGACGAGCCGAAGCGACCTAACGTGTAATTCGTCAAAGCACGCATGTATCATTTTCCATAGTAGGCAAAAACGTTGATTTGATACCCACATTTATGGAACGCACTTTTGGTTCGAATTCGTTTGACTGTTTCTGTTGTAGCTCTATCTCAAATCTGTTTAAACTTTGAAATGAGAACAACTTAATTACTTTACCTACATCGAAAGGGTTTGTTGTGGTGTAACCAAATAAGTGGATAGGGTATACTATGCATTTTAGACGTAGTTAGACAATCGAACATCAACTCATATTATATTATATTGTGATGGTACGGTATTTGAGATACCTACCTACCTACTTGAAAGCTATTTAAGCATAGGTTTATCTTAAAGAAATATTTTTTTTATCTACAATACTTAGGTTGAATTTCGATTTCTCACAGACGTTCAAAACTCAAATAAAAACATCGAAAAAGATGCAGTAATTTATTGCTAAAGGAATGCAATCTTTACAAGGACACGGATTCCGAGAAAACGGACATAAAAAAGGGGTCTTAGAACAGCTTAGGTACCTGAAACGCGATGGTGACTTCTAGCGCCATATAGAACGATGTTTTAAAAATACAATGCTATGAAATGTTATAATTATTAAAGGCTGAATATAAATGCTTATTACGAATGTTTAAATTAAGGGCCCTTAAGATAGAGCATGTTATTGTAAGGTGTAATATTATCAACATTATTAATCTTACTAATTAATATACACTGTTGTATCTATACAGCGACTTTATAGGTGTCCCAGTGAGTTCCAGCTAATATAGAGTACAAAGTCATTATCTATGACGTTTGGTACACGTAAACAAAGGATGAGCAAGTACTTAAATAATTCTCCTAATTTCAGGTTAGAGACAGGGACAGAAATAGATGCGTATCCGCATGCCATCTCTATCTGTAAGAAGGGACAACGGGATCATGTGCTTGCGCGTGGGGGACGCGAAAATGTGACGAGGGAGGGACGGCAGGGATAGTTGAGGATATGGCGGGGTCGGAGTCGGGCGCAAGCCTTGAGTCTTGAGATAAAGAAGGGTTGGGGTTTAATACCACGTATCTACTATGATACAGTTTTGATAGAAGCAGTGTTTTATTGCTAATTTTGAAAGAATAGTAGAGTTAATTTATATGTAAAGTTAATTTATAGAATCAGTGACAATAGTGTCTGACGACCTGCTTCGAGTTTGTAAAAGAGCTAAGTCGATAACAAAATCTGGACTATTGGTTTGAGATGATACAAATATTCATATCGCATACATAAATTGTCCTAAATACGGACTCATTTAACATATAAAGATTCTCCTCAAACCAATTGGACGCAATAACCACTGTATAAATTATCTGTGATTATTATATATAATTATAATATCAACCCGCTCTCCCAGAGCCGAGTCCCATTAAACTTTGATAAGCCGATTTTCTTGGCTTGTGATCAGTGTTATCACAGTAAATCGTTGTTTTATCTGGTATTGGGTGTAGGGAGGGTAAGAGTGTTCCTTCTGACCTCTCACCCTCCTGAGGAACAACAATTATATTGGTTGTGATGAGGGAAGACCTATGACAAGTAAGTTATTTGCCGTGAACTACGGTGACCTGTAAATATCTTCCCTGCTCAGTTGAAAGCGGCGGTCCAATACCGACAAAATATATTTTGTCAAACCTTTAGAGTAAATATCTAGTTTTATTCAATAATAAACTTGTTGTCATTATGTGTCATGCTTGACTATAAACAATTACTTATAACCTATATTGATTTCATGTGCTTGATTTATAGTTTGTACATAGAATTTCATGTGCATTTGTTCTGTTCATTAAACTAACAATTACTGAGTCAAATAACGAATTTCATTCATTATTCTTAATAATTCCCAAGTTCACCCAACTAGGCAGGAAACAAACAAAAGCTATAATCTTTTACATTTGGTATCACTCTGATAGACTAGGACATTACTACTTAAGAGCAGTCTAGGTCTTTAGACACAGGATATTGTTGAGTCGTAAGTATGAGTTATCATTCGTTTGCCAAATCAATTATCATTCATCATCATCAGCATGTAGCAGGAAGAGGATCTAGCTTGGAGCACAGAGGGGGGGGCCGTCTCATTTGATGCCGTGGCCGAGGATCTAGTTCAAAGTATTGTCGTTAGACATTACCACTAGATAAAATTATCTGAATTACTAAACACAACGTAGGAACCTTAACTTCAATTAAATCATTACTTAATTCCAGTCATAGACGATCACACAAACAAACGAATTAATTTTCAAAAGCCTCAACCTTTTTCAACTTAATCATTTTTTTGTATAAAGACCACAACTGTCATGTTGTTCGTTTTATCTCCTGTTGGGTGAACTTTAACAATTCTATTCAGATTTGAAAGAACTGAATTCTTCTTTTGTCAATCAAAACAAACTCAGTAATAGTTGTTTTATTGTGCATGTTATGTTTAATTAACTATAATGCTTGGTGGATGTGCATGTCGAAGTCGCCATCGTGTGGAACCCAAGGTAAACTAAAATCTGGTAAATTATCATTGCAATAATCACAAAGAGATAACTTACTATTCAGGTTTACAGATTAAAAATCAAAATTGAATTATGAGACCATTGGATATTCTATGTAATGAAATATCACCAAAAATTAAATATTTTAATGTTCGTGAAAATTAGCGGTAAACCCGACGTTCAATTACATTTAGTTATTTTTTTTATTCCTAGCTGCCAGTATACAAACATTTGCAGTTATAAATTGTACTAGTAACCAAATAATAAGTACTTATTTGCATTAAAATAAAATCTAAATATTAATCAAGCCCTAATTATGTAAAACCAATTAATGTAAAACTTTTGACCTTATAGAACAAATCATAAAGGTTACAAGGGGTGTTACATAATAAATGAATGTCATTTTTGAAGCTCAATTTGGTATGGCTGATAAGTTTAATCTAATCTCAAACAATCTAGGACCAATTCCGATTGGCACACCTGTGGTAGTTTTAAAATGTTATCACGAAACCATTAAATGATATCAAGATATAATCTATGCATTAGAAATGAAAGCAGAAATTAGTTATCTGCAGGCGTGATAAAGACTTTAGAACATTCCGGCATAAGAACCAATAATAAAAAGAGGCTCATTTCATTTCATGAGAACCGATACTGGGAACAAAGGCGCAATTGTTTCAAAAAAGGAACATAGCGGCCGGCACAGCTGGCAAAATAAACTATATGGCCATAGAAAAATAATGATGAAATTTAAGCCATTACTGAGAATGGACAAAATTATTTTAATGTTTTTTAATACGGCTTTAAAAAAATAAAACAAACAAAGCCGTGGTATTTTTTTATTAGCAGCTAACAAATAAGTATGTGCATAAATTGAAATGCCGAACTTAATAATTTTATAAGGTAACATTATAAGGTTCCATTTAAATACGGGAATCTTGTGGGATAATAAATCTCATAATAATGTGAGAGTAATTTCGAATAAAGTGTGATTCATCTCATTTATTTTAAACCTATGGTTTAGAATACCAGAGAAAATACAAATAGGTAAACCAAAAATGGTAAACCTTAAAAAAATATTTAACAAATATTTTTATTTTTCAATGCTTGCCCAGTATTTAACAAGAACCGTTTTCAAGCACGTGATTGAAAATAGCTTTTTTCTTGAAAAGCCATAAACCTATCGACCATTGGCGATAAGTGCACATGTTCCAGGAAGCGTAGCGCGTTCAAAACACTTTAAAGCAATTTAGTTTGTGTATCCCTTACGAGTATCATAAACAAGTCTGGGAAGGCCTTTGTAATCTGAGAATATTTCCAAACCTTTGTCTATCATAAAAATAAGACTTTCTGTTATGCCAAAAATCTTAGCAGGCTTGTAAAGTCAGACACATAAAAACAAAAGGGACAGACAAAAAAACGCCATTGTCTCGTTTCGTTTTCCGTTCTCAAATCACTGATATTGTAAACAGATGTGTTACCAAGCGGCCACTGGCGAACGTTTTTGTTTTCAGAAAAAAGAATGCTAAATTATTATGCAATACAAGCCAGCACGCAATTTAACCAAAGAATGTGTGGCAATGCCTTACCATATTCAGGAATAAAGTATAATCAAAAGAATAATCAACTCGTACTATTACAATTTTACTCATTACTCATGGAGTAATCAACAAAGTCCTTTTACAAATCAATAAGGTATTTAAATCTCTTCCAGAAAATTTCAGACAAAACAAACACATAGTACATTATTACTTTGATTACAAGAATGTAAAATCTTTATGTAACGTGTCTCCCACGTATAAAGAATTGAGTTGAATCAATAATGCCAGGTGATCATTTTTAACACCTGAATTTTACAACCATCTCACAATGTTAAATTTATCGAGTTTAGCAATGCATATTTTGATATTAAAGTATTAGAAAGTAGTTCAACAAAATAACTCTTTCAGAATACTATGGAAAAGATTGAACCTTAATGACTATTAGCTCAAGATATTTTATGGCTCACACTTTAATGCTGGCTACTATCTAGATTCGAGTTCATACAAATTGTGGTTATTGTGCAATAACAACAAGTTGATTTGCAAGGCACTGTTGCTAAACAGACTAATCCATGATGTTATAGGGAGCTATTTCTTCCCAGCTTTGTCAAGCTATTAAGACTGAACAATGACTTGACACATGTGACTGTGTGACCTGCGGGTCTTAAGCACACACTATACTAAAACGCACCTTGATTGGTCGCGCAAAGAGGGCGGCCGCTCCAAATATAGTCGTCTTGTCTGTCTGGGTCTGACCTAAGTTGGAAGCAATAGATTGGCACCGATTATCAATATACAGACTGCCTCCGGATGGGCAGATGAAAACTGTGATATCGCTGCTCTTTACCGTTTCAATATTGCTTCAATGATTACAGTCTTTATGAACTTGGTAAGGGATGGAGAACCAGGATTCGCTTAGCTGAAGAAACCGACCCCTCGCGGCCGGATAACAATTAAGGTTATCGAAATCCTCTCCAGAACTTTTCGTGATAAAATTATAAAATTTAATCTTTTTTAATGAGCTGCATAGTCATTTTGGATCGACTAAATCCTTACTAGAATTTGCATTCTTATGAGAAAAAATTCTCTAACAAGACTGGCAAACAAGATATGAGTTTGAAACTGAATGTATTAAATTAAATAAAAAATTGAGGACGATTGTTATTGATTATTGGAATGATCCCCTTAACACTATTAAGACAAATCAAGGCACAAATTAAGCGTAGCTTGTACTATGGCAATCAGAGAGGGAATACTTATACATTTTGTTGATACAGACATAAAAATAAAAAAGGAAGGTTAACTGGCCTTTGCATTCATAATAAAGATGATTTATACAGTGACAAGGTTAACCTTATACCGCTATTAACGTATCGTTGATAGGCAGATTTATGCTTCGAATCCAATGTTAAACACAGTTTGTTTTATAATCGCCGATTATGAATATACCAATCATCAGAGGGTGGGCGCTATCAAAATAACAGTATTGTTTTTATAAGCTCCAAAAGTAAGACAATAATTGTAGAACCCAAAAATAATGCAAAATGAATTCATTATAAACATTCATATCGATCAAGGAAATTTTAGTGGACACATCGTGTTTGTGCTAGTGGAATTATAAAAAAAAAACATTCGCGGATATCTCGTGAAATAAATGGAGTCGTAAAGATTGCAATGCTTTACGCTCGCGAAAGACTTTAATAGTCAATAGTCATACGGTTGCTTACTTAAAAATAAGTAAGGTCCGAGGGTGGCCAAGTGGCCAGCTCAGTTGAAAGTTTAGGCTGAAAATATGACTATCGAGTGGAGAATCAATTGTAATGCAACGATGTAGTCAAGTTAAGTCTAGTATAGGTTTAGTTTAGTGTTTGAAAAGTTTAACATTTGAAACTTTGATTTTTCTTCATGATAAAATTTTCATAGGGTGGAATGTGATGGTACGGTATTTGAGATACCTACCTACCTACTTGAAAGCTATTTAAGCATAGGTTTATCTTAAAGAAATATTTTTTTTATCTACAATACTTAGGTTGAATTTCGATTTCTCACAGACGTTCAAAACTCAAATAAAAACATCGAAAAAGATGCAGTAATTTATTGCTAAAGGAATGCAATCTTTACAAGGACACGGATTCCGAGAAAACGGACATAAAAAAGGGGTCTTAGAACAGCTTAGGTACCTGAAACGCGATGGTGACTTCTAGCGCCATATAGAACGATGTTTTAAAAATACAATGCTATGAAATGTTATAATTATTAAAGGCTGAATATAAATGCTTATTACGAATGTTTAAATTAAGGGCCCTTAAGATAGAGCATGTTATTGTAAGGTGTAATATTATCAACATTATTAATCTTACTAATTAATATACACTGTTGTATCTATACAGCGACTTTATAGGTGTCCCAGTGAGTTCCAGCTAATATAGAGTACAAAGTCATTATCTATGACGTTTGGTACACGTAAACAAAGGATGAGCAAGTACTTAAATAATTCTCCTAATTTCAGGTTAGAGACAGGGACAGAAATAGATGCGTATCCGCATGCCATCTCTATCTGTAAGAAGGGACAACGGGATCATGTGCTTGCGCGTGGGGGACGCGAAAATGTGACGAGGGAGGGACGGCAGGGATAGTTGAGGATATGGCGGGGTCGGAGTCGGGCGCAAGCCTTGAGTCTTGAGATAAAGAAGGTTTGGGGTTTAATACCACGTATCTACTATGATACAGTTTTGATAGAAGCAGTGTTTTATTGCTAATTTTGAAAGAATAGTAGAGTTAATTTATATGTAAAGTTAATTTATAGAATCAGTGACAATAGTGTCTGACGACCTGCTTCGAGTTTGTAAAAGAGCTAAGTCGATAACAAAATCTGGACTATTGGTTTGAGATGATACAAATATTCATATCGCATACATAAATTGTCCTAAATACGGACTCATTTAACATATAAAGATTCTCCTCAAACCAATTGGACGCAATAACCACTGTATAAATTATCTGTGATTATTATATATAATTATAATATCAACCCGCTCTCCCAGAGCCGAGTCCCATTAAACTTTGATAAGCCGATTTTCTTGGCTTGTGATCAGTGTTATCACAGTAAATCGTTGTTTTATCTGGTATTGGGTGTAGGGAGGGTAAGAGTGTTCCTTCTGACCTCTCACCCTCCTGAGGAACAACAATTATATTGGTTGTGATGAGGGAAGACCTATGACAAGTAAGTTATTTGCCGTGAACTACGGTGACCTGTAAATATCTTCCCTGCTCAGTTGAAAGCGGCGGTCCAATACCGACAAAATATATTTTGTCAAACCTTTAGAGTAAATATCTAGTTTTATTCAATAATAAACTTGTTGTCATTATGTGTCATGCTTGACTATAAACAATTACTTATAACCTATATTGATTTCATGTGCTTGATTTATAGTTTGTACATAGAATTTCATGTGCATTTGTTCTGTTCATTAAACTAACAATTACTGAGTCAAATAACGAATTTCATTCATTATTCTTAATAATTCCCAAGTTCACCCAACTAGGCAGGAAACAAACAAAAGCTATAATCTTTTACATTTGGTATCACTCTGATAGACTAGGACATTACTACTTAAGAGCAGTCTAGGTCTTTAGACACAGGATATTGTTGAGTCGTAAGTATGAGTTATCATTCGTTTGCCAAATCAATTATCATTCATCATCATCAGCATGTAGCAGGAAGAGGATCTAGCTTGGAGCACAGAGGGGGGGGCCGTCTCAATATAATGGAAGGTTACCTACAAAAGTGGTCCATTATTAGCTCATACGAACTTATCTCTCCCACAGAACAGAAATAAGTACCTACTAAGTCTCTCACTCTACCATAACAAAGATAACTGACACCGTTCGACTAACATTTGGGTAGAAAGAACACATTAAAGCAAATATAATAAACATAATCGACACACGTGCCCGCCCACATTTTAGCAAGACTGACTTATACGCAAAAATGTGACGTAAATGTAGGAAAACTGATGTACAACGGTGTATCGATCAACGCACAAATATTTACTTAGCGGTATTGCTATCTTGTATCCTTTCTCCTATTTTCTATCGCTTATGGTTCGTGCAATAGGTACCTAGATGATTGAATATGTGAATCCGCTTTATTTGTGTGCGTGAGTCAGGTGCATGGGGCTACCTCATACCGAAAATGAAGGTACTTTATACGATATTGCATGGCAACTGGGTTGGGTACCATATAGGACTACTAAAAACTAGTGTGAAATCTCACCTCTTAGAAAGTCCAAATGTGTGTTGACGACCTCATCAGGATGCGTGTGGAGAAAACGGGCGCTCCACAATGGATCACCGTCGATAACATGCCCCACGTGGCATGACAGCTGGGTAGAGAAACCACCATCCAATACAACTATGCGAGGTGGCTCTGAAGCCTCGGCAGATGCGGGCGGCGTCATGGTGATCTTTAAAAATATTAACCTTATGAGGAGGTAAGTAGATCCTTGACGTTCATATTTTAGGACTAAACAACATTTCGTTTCAAGCCATTATTGTGATGGCAGAACGAGCTGGACGCCTTTGAGAGGAACTGGCAACTGGTGGCACAAAGTCGTGAAGAGTTGGCAAGATTGGGGGAAGGCCTTTGCCCAACAATGGGATGATTCCGAATTCGAACCTACTTTCGGCACCAGTCTCTCACGAAGTAATCCTACTGCATCGGTATTTGTTTTCTATAATTACTATTAATTACTGTAGTTACTTTGTAAGAGAAAAATAAATAAACTTTATCATTTATTCGGGCTGATTGTAATATGATGATAAATAATGACTTGGAAATTACTTTTTAAAGATCTATTCCTCGAAAAAGTTAGTTTTACCAAACACAATAAAACCTTACTTGAACGTTATTTAGATTAAGCACCATTTTGTTCGTCGTTAATTTTATCTCCAAGTAAATCATTTTCACCTACTAAAATTCTTCATTTTACATGAAAATCTTTCGCGAAAATGGCTATAAACCGACCCCCGGTGTAATGACTTTAATGACCCGCATAAAATGAGACGATTGACATGGTTTATTGCTGCCGAACGTCTGAAGCCAGCTTCCCTGAACATTACAAGTAGAGCGGGTGCTAGGTATGCATTTCATTCCTTTTCTTTTTACAACTTTACACGTCTCTTCTTAAATTAGTTTTAGGTAAAACGAGCTGGGATACTATAAAATCACAAGGTTTTAAGTAATGTCCGCGTTGTTGTCATCCTGTGTTTTATTCTGGGATATTTTATTTCTGGTTTTATGACGTAGCTTGTGCCCTTTTGGTTACCTGTGTAGATATAAGTATGACAATAGAAAATTCCTTCAATATATTTTTTTATTAAATTTCGAGATTATTCGGCATTATCTGAACTTACTGAACCCGCGCGGTTTAACTGACGTAAAAAATATTATTTTGCTTCGATCAAATACATATTCTGATAACTGTAAAAAAATACAACTGAATTCAGAACCTCCTCCTCTTTTATTTAAAATCAGTTAATTGTGTTTTAATATTCTAAAAAAATTTGCAAATAAATATCTACAAATACCTAAGATTTCAAAACCTTAGAAAGGTTGGGGATTTCATCGTTGTGCACCTATTTTTTTTTATTCGAAATACTTTACCCACTATTCTATCCTAATAAGAGTAACTACCTACATTTTTGTGCCCAATGACCGCCCCTCGAGTGATCGACGTCATTATAGGCTCGGAAATGGAACGAAAGGTAGAAAGAGCTTCGCAAACAAAGGCGACGACAGTTAATTAAAAACCAACTGAAACTAGTTAAAAGTCTTTGCTATTGGCGTTCAAGGATTAAACTGACGGCTTCATTCAGGAGAGAATTTCAATTAGGGTCTTCGATGTTTTGATAGGTATAAGTGTATCATTTTTTTAATGGAAGCATAAGGGCCGAAACATCGCTTTCGCATTTCGCATTTCATCAAGTGTCCTATACGATGCACTGCCATGCGTCCATCAACTTGATGAATACACACACAAAAATGTAATTCTTTTTTTTGTGAATATGCTTAGATGTTCAGGCTCCCGTGCCAGTAATTCCTTCAAACCGAAACACAGCAGTGCTTCACGGCAGATATAGGCATAATATTCTTAATCTAGATTATCATCAGGCTTACTTCACTTGTAAGTTGAGGGTTAAGCTTTGAAAGATCACGCGGGCTTATAAGTTTAACCGCTAAAATATAATATGGCTATCTATTATAATAAAAGCCTATTATGTATTCACCATTCTTAACTCCAAGACCCCACCATGTAATATAATAATTATTGCAATAAATAATATGAGCATGAGCTGATAATATAAATGTAGTGACTAAAACACAAAGTTCGATCAAAACATTTAAACAAGTCTCTCTTTATCACTTAAAACAACGCATAGTTATGTTACTGGGTAGCTTAAATTGACGATACCATGTGATAAATCTCTTCGACCTGCCACCTATCAGTAATACGTGATATGAATACTAAAGGGAGGTCAGAATTCCGATATGAACACAAGTCTCTTATCGAAATATAAATATTACCAACATTGTGCTAGGCTGGTACCTAACCTGGGTACCTAGATACTCATGCATGTTTTTATGTAAACCGTCTGACATCTTAAAGCTGAGTTTCCAATGTTTTATTGTAATGTTTTGGCGAACTCGTAATTGTTTTCAGAAGTTTACAAGCTTTTCCCGAAGCTTCAAGCTCTGAAATTTGTTTAAGAATTACTTAAAAATGTGAGGGACACTCTAATTAAACATAAATCACTACACGAAAAACTCTCAGAGCCAGCTTTATAAGCGGTTGAGACATTTTTGCAACCGAAGAATTATCGTTTTTGGTGAGAACAATATTTTATGTGTCCTGACATACACCTGAGCTCAACGTGTTAAAATGAGTTATTACTGTACCTAATAAATAACGTATACCTACTTACCAAAATACATTCTTTTGACCTAGTTTGGCTATGCCAGGTATCCATTGCATTTGAGCGCAGACCGTGGTTTAGCTTAAGCCTCGACTATTCTTCCAAAACACGCAACCACATATTATAACTCAGTCGTGTAATTGTATGCATGGCAGGAAGCATCAATTTTTTTAATCAAGATTGATATATCTATTCAAAAGTTTATGATAACTTACATGACTAATGTTAGGTATAGTTACCATTACAGTCAAAAGCATTATGGAAAAATACGAGAGTAACATCATCATGAGAAAAAACAAATTTGAAAATGTTCTTGCAATTAGCACCTATTGTCCATATTTTTTTCTTGTGGAGATATTTGCGATTTGTATAATCTGGCGAAACTGTGCGTGTATCGCGGCTGTCGAATTTCCAATAGTCGTTGAGCGAAAATAGTTTCCTATCGAGCATAGTATCACCCACCCCTATCCCGGGTAATAATATTTAGGTTGCTATGTACCCATACTTACATTCTGAAACTCTCGAATTATTTGACATTGTGATAGATAGTTTATGTGTATTAATGCCGTGAATTCTTGTAGTACCTCTAGTTAATACCGACGGAACAACTGGTTTATCTACACCGCGATTAGATATCTAGTAGCAGCAGCCGTCACAACATGTCTGGAATATGGTGAACTGTTGCTATGTATCTTGGCGTAGGTATAATAAAACCGGCTTTCGGCAGTGCGAGTAAATACAATTTAAAACATGGTAGGCATCATAAATATGCTTATTTTCGCTATATTTGTAGTAGAGCTCTGCGATAGAGTTTGTCCTGGAAAGTACTTGAACAAATTTATACCATGTCGCCAAGCATTGATGTGTTCGAATTTGAAGGGTTTGGTGGGGCAAAGTCATGTGAGGTGATGTACCTGTAGTTGTTGGTGGTAACTAGTCATCAGGTGGTCCATCTGCTTGTTCCAACACTTTTTCTATAATGATACATAAGGTACCAACGTTTATCATAATTTTAGGACCCCTGTGTTTGTGTCGCTTCTTTCATCTCATTTAAAAAAAAAATATCACGAAATCCATAAGTTTTCATGGCTTCGCTATGTATTGCTTCGGTATGTATGCTACACACTAATTATGTTTAACTTTCGTCCATAATAAAAAACAAATACTATTAAGTAACGTTAATATTAGAAACGCCCCCTTTCCTTCTAAAAACTATTGCACACAGCGTTATAGGATAGATTACTAAAATGTTGTGTGATTGTGTGAACACAATTTTATATTTTCATGCACAAACCGTGAATATGTAATGGTAATTAAGTACGGAGGAATACTGAATCTTTCAAGGGCACGTGTGCATCTCTATGAAGGGTTCTCTATGAGCCAGCCGTGCATGGTAACACAATTTCTTAGGACGGTTAATACGATCACGCGTAACGTTATTCGTCGATCAAAAACACGGAAACATTTTATATGTACGGTAAAATTGGCGCTGAGTACGTAGTAAAACACGTAGTTGGACGTAGTAAAATAGATTTTCAGTGAAAAAATACTACTTTAATAAACGCGCTTTTAATAGATCTCAATAGTTTGTGCTATGTCCGATATCCAACGTGATAATTTGGGTAAATACCTCTGGTGTTGTACCTAACCGGCTTTGTTGGAGGTCACACAAAACATCATAACTTTACTGTAATAAAACAAACTTTCTAGTTTGGTAAGGCAATATGTTAGTAGGTATCTGTTCTACTATGACAACATAAATACTAACTACTAAATTAAAAACCACAAGATTTTATAAATAACAGCAGTGACTACTTTAGTTTTGTATATTGTAAAATTGTTCTTATTAAAAAAAAAAATCTCTCGTTCCGTGATCTGTGCGTGTTGCCCGAAACAAAGAAAATATTTTCGTTTGTCACAAACAACAATTTTAATAAAATTCGTTTGTACAATGTTAATAAAAATAATGAATACTCACAGTGTTATTGTATTTCTAGTTGCCCAATAAAAAACTATCTAGTCAATTCAAATAAAAAATTGAGTCGCACGGATAATCGTCTATAAAAGCATGGTGTTGTAGGGACGCGCAAACAAACACTGTTGCGAACACGCGCGTATCGTCCGTAGCGCTCTACTGCGCGACCACACACTGTCCAAACACTTTATTTTCAGAAAAAATAAATTAAGTATCGTACGTGCGTTCTATACAACGTCCGGGACCTACTAATATCACATAGTAAACACACTTACTGACGGCCAGATGAAGACTGAATATCAAATTGTTTTAAATGCACTTGATGGGATTCAAGAATATAATTATCATAGATAAATGTTTAACTATGTACTAGGTACACATATTATATTGATAGCCTCATGTCATTAGGGTGTTTGCGGATCATTAGATAATATTCTGTGGTAAGTACTTACTTTTCATAATGCTTAGATAATGAAGATCGAAGGTCAACTGATTATCCTAATTACTTAAGGACATAGGACATACCTAGGTACTTACTAAAATTATGTATTTAATATTAGGTTCAAATCCCACTCCGTTTTTTTTTATTTTA
Source organism: Thera obeliscata (assembly GCA_947578465.1). NCBI lineage: Eukaryota > Metazoa > Arthropoda > Insecta > Lepidoptera > Geometridae > Thera > Thera obeliscata. The sequence goes on from OX387924.1 coordinate 8,170,651, forward strand.
CCTTTTCAGGAAAGTTACACAGCAAAGACGTTTATTTCCAAGTAAGAAATAAAATTTCAATGTTGTGTAAATGTGTAACGTTCGCCGCGTTATTTATTACGAGCTGGTGTGCCCGAGCTTTGCTCGGTTTTTTAATAATATTTTTGTATACTAATTTTCATGAAAATTTCCGGAACTTTTGTGTCGAGTGTTTACGTAGAAGTTCAATAGATGGCGTTCTCCGTGACACTAATTCGTGATTTCGACTACTCGGCAAGAGATGGCGCTAAATTTTTTTAATATTAAAATAACTTTTAACCCGGGTCTTTTCTGAAAATGAAACCTAGCTAGATCGATTTATCGCCCCCGAAAACCCCTATATACTTAATTTCATGAAAATTGTTGGCTCAGTTTCCGAGATCCTAAATATATATATATATATATACAGTGGTGGTCATATAATTAAGAACGCTGATATAAAGGGAAGATTTTTTCCAACTAAGATGCAAAACTAATTGTATGCATTTGTTTTTATTTCTCTCGGTATCGTAAAACATTTCCATATTACCACTGTATTCATTGATACACATGATTGGCTAAAAATCAATAGGCAAACATTTTACACTACTTTTAAACAAAGTATTCCTTATTACTGGCTGGTCACGTAATTAAGAACGCTAAGTAGTTTATACCTTTATTCAAATTTAAATAAACACTCAGTCGATTTGTTACTGTTTGTATAATTTTGGCGCCATTACGTGCTGTAAAAGATTAAAAAAAACTTAGGCTTCTTTAGAAAAAACAATGGGAAAAAATAAAAGTTGTGATAAATCTACAAGGGAAGTAATAATAAAACTTCGCCGGAAGAATTGGTCTTATAAAAAGATAGCCGACCATCTGCAATGTTCAAAAACGATGGTTTTCCACGCTGTAAAGCATTTTGCTACGTATCAAACCACTTCGAATGTTCCACGTGTACCTAAACAAAGAAAAACAACTCCTCGAGATGACCGAAACATCGTTCGTATGGCAAAACAAAATCCTTTTAAAGGGTCCAATGAGCTTAGAAAAGAATATTTTGGTGAAAACAACCCTTCAGCAATCTCAGCACGCACTATTCGAAGACGTTTGGTAGAAGAAAAATTGCACGGTAGGATAGCAAGAAAGGTACCCATGTTAAAACTTTGCCACAGGCAAGCCCGGCTTGCATTTGCGAGAAAGTATGAAAACTGGACTGTGCAACAGTGGAAAATGTACTTTTTTCTGACGAGACGAAAATAATTAGAGTATGTTCTGATGGAAAACGATATGTACGACGTCCCCCGAATACAGCATTCGACCCAAAGTACACGAAAGTTACATTAAAGCACGGTGGTGGAAATGTGAACATTTGGGGTTGCTTTTCTGGACATGGTGTAGGACCTGTAAAGTTGATAGAAGGTAACATGGATCAGTTCCAATACAAAAATATACTGGAAGAAACAATGTTACCATACGCTGAAGACGTTCTACCGGTCATTTGGACATTCCAGCATGACAATGATCCAAAGCACACTGCACGCACCGTAAAGGAATTTCTTACAGCGCAATTAGTTTCTGTCTTAGACTGGCCTGCTAACAGTCCAGATCTAAACCCAATAGAGAATCTGTGGTTTGAAGTAAAGAAAAAGGTTTCAAATACAAGTGTGGAAATTTAAGAGAGCTGTATGACGTTTTTTTAGAAGAATGGAACTCTATTTCTCTTGCGCAATGTCAAAAATTAATAGAGTCAATTATGCATTAATAGAGGCATTGGCCTCGCCGGTGTAGAGCTGTAATTAAAAGCCGTGGATATGCTTTTAACTATTAATTTTAGTTAAATATTTATTAAATTTCTTTTTATGTTTTCTGTGCTACATAATAATTGTGATTTTTGAAATCTAAGTGTCATACAAAACAATTCCCGAGCAGTTAAATAAATCGTTCTTAATTATTTGTCCAGTTTCAGTACTATTTGAATGTGTTACTTTGATAAAATCAATAAAATGTACAAAAAATAGTTAACGATTTCATACTTTATTCTTAAGTCAGGTTGCTATATTAATGTGACTATTATATAACATAACTAGTTGCTTCTCAGAAGGTACACATCTCTGTGTATGATACGATTTATATAAAAAACTTCTAGAACTTCAAATCGTTCTTAATTATATGACCACAACTGTATATATATATATACAAGATTTTCTCGTTTAAAGGTATAAGATTAGTAACAAACCTTTTAATTGATTATCTATTTTTTTTAAACAATTAAGCGTTTATAAAACTATTGCTAAAGAGACTAATTCGGATCTCAAATGACACAATACTTGGTGCCCAATAAGTCCGATCTAACCAAATTACTTGCAACCTACAAATTAGTTACTTCCAGCAGCAGCTGTTGTTGAGGTCATGGGTCTTAGTTCAGTGGCCGCCGTGCTGCGAATTGAACGAACAAATTTTGATGAGTTTTGCTCGTGATTTTTATTAAGAACCAAATCTAAAAAATCGTGTTCTTGAACGTAATAAGATATAAACATAACCCTGTAAAAATGATTGCATTAAAAATGATTTGGTTACTGAAACCAATTTAATGTAATTTAATTTATTCACAATCGATTCCGACAATTTAAAAATTATAATTTTAATTATAAAGTATTACTTACTAGCGGCTGCCCGCGGCTTCGCTCGCCCCGTTACCCGTTCCCGTTACGCCCCGTTCCCGTGACTTACAACCGTTCTCCGTTACAATATCTTCATAAATTGTAGCTTAGTGTTATTCTGATGTTTAAGCTATATTATTGTAAAGTTTCATTAAAATCCATTTAGTAGTTTTTACGTGATAGAGTAACAAACATCCATCCATAGGTAGGTACTTACAAACTTTCGCGTTTATAATATTAGTAGGATGTAGTTTGTACCTAAGAAGTTTTGGTTTTGTTCAGTAATAACGAAGCACGTTCACTGTTAGTTAGTTGTGTGTTTGTTTAACTATTAGTTCCCGGAGCGCAGACTGTATAGTCACTTGTGCGACTTTGCGAGATAGTACCTATATTATTATTAATAGAGTTATCAGCGGGGAGCAACGCACTTGGCTTGTGGATCGCACTGCCTATTATCTACCACATTTACTCTCAGTTATAAATTCGTAAAAATATCCATTGTTAAGACGCGTCCAACGCTGCTTGAATTTAGAAATACAACGCGTGTCACACACTCACGGGTGTTAATTATCAACACAGATCTAAATAAAAGTTTTTTCATTTTATCTCACGATTTCAACTTCCTTGTGCTACTAGGTATTTTCTCGTTAGCAAGACGAGACCACTTCAAAGCTTTATAACTACCAAACGATTTTTTTATTAAAAAATGACAAATGAAGCCTCATAATATTTTTAAAATACCTATCCTACGGTATTGCCCATGATGGGTTGAAAAAATAAAAGAAAATCAACCCATCAGGGGATTTTTTAAATTGTTTTAAAGGATTACCATGTAGAGGAGGCTCTGAAAAATATTAATAAAATACTTAATAATTACAATTTGAGTATGATCGTATCAATGGTCTACGAGTCAAACGGTTCTGAACACACAGCACAGACGGACAGGCAGTCGTACAGACTGACAAAGCGAAACTATAAGGGATCCTTGTTGGACTATGGAACCCAAAAATTTAGATTAGTGACCATAGATACGTGCGATAAACAAATACCTAGCAATCTTTCGACACAATAACATACTTAGATTCGAACTCAAGACTTATCCATTCTCATTATTGTGCACTGAACCCTGAACCAGTAACAACGTGGGGACATTGGCCTACGTGTATCACTAAGCCCTTATCAGTCCCTGGCATAGTAAAGCCTCTACCGTAATAATGTGTTGTTTTTATTGCGTTTTTCTTGGTTGACTCTATTATGTGCTTACTACAAAATAGCCTGCTCTTTATTTTACTATTTCATAGGGAACTGCCGAAAGGGAATATCTATATTTAAGTCCTTATTAACCCTGGCGAAATGCCGTCCGACCATCTGCTTGCTCCGGCAATAAAGGTATTAGTGATTTCGTTCCAAACGTACCATCCATAATTGTCTATTTCATTAGTGAAATCAAAGTTCAAAAATCTCAATGTGCACATGCATATAACCGCATTCATATTGTTTTCAATAAAATAAATATTGTGAACAATCCACACAAAACTATCTAGCCCAAAATTAAGCAGAGCTTTTACTATGAAAGCTGATAAATAGTTTACTCTTTTTTTGTAGAACATACTAACAATACAAAATAACATCTAGGTATAGAACAAACATCTGTGTTCGTAGAGATGTATGTAGGCACTTGAAAAAGGTAGGTAAACCTACGTTAGTATACGTTAATGTATTGTAGGTATATAATGAAATAAGCTTGCGACCAGCTCCCAAACCACAATGTTCCAAAATGAGCATCGATGTGCATTCAGCATATGCTTCTCCACAGTTGGAAACTTTGGGAGTAGGTACTTACCACCCACGTCCTACTTTTATAAAAATAACTACTAGGTACTACAGTTTGCTTACGGAAAAAGTTATTCTAACGTGATGCGAAGATGCGATGGAGGACTGCAAATAGAATATATTATGGCCAACACAAAAAAATAATATTAATAAAAGGTTAGATAATAAAATTAATAATTAATAAAAGGTAGGTACGCAGGTCACGTACGTAGGATCGTGCCTTACGATGAACTGCCATGCGTTCATTAATTTGATGCATACGCATCACGTTTAAATTTAAGCAAAACAAATAATAATGCTTGAATATCAGACGTATTTTTTTTATTCCTTGACAAGTCGATGCATAATGATGAGTCGTAAATGTGAATTATCAATAACCGATTTTTTATTTTACATCAATAATAAATTTTATAATTTATGGGTTTAATATCCATTTTATTTAACCCTGTAGGTCGACGCTTATGTTCAGTCGTATTGAACTGTTATCGGCCACTCACACCGACAACCAAGCGAATATTTATAAAAATAGCCCAGTGTTGGCGTTCTGTAGTTTAATAATAACATAACTTGGCAAGTATTCAACTCTCAATCCTTACACGAACTTGACGATACAATCCACGATGAAAATTGACCTAATTTCTGCAATCATTGGCATAAAATTGACCTCAATTAGGTACCTACCATTATATGTAGGTAAAACCAAGCTTATTTCATGACCGACCGCGGTGATGGATATTTTTATTTTAATTTTTCAGTCAATGCCCTTTGTCTTTGCTCAGTGTGTCCATTGAGGTATAAAAGCTTGCACACATTTAGGCGATGGCGATGGCAATAACATTTGAGGGCGTTTCAGCTGATCGCCATCGCCTATATGTGCGCAGGGCTTTATTTTATAGTGTAAAAATCACCCAAAATCTACTTACTATTTTAACTCTTTTCGTTGGTTGCTGAGAAACCAACCTAACCTTGACCTAACTAGTGATTTACCTAACTTTGATTTTATTAATGATCTCGTTTAAGTTTTCGGGAGAATTCTTTCTAAACTCTGTTTATTACACGAGACAATAGGTATTTAAACATCCTATCCTTTGGTTTAGATAGATTACATTTTACTAGGTACTATATTTTATATATTTAATTATTGCAATTCTTACAAAGCGTTCTACGTAGGAATTATTGTAGAAAAATATACATGAAACATGAATATTGCATTCGAATTACCTAAACTGATTGACTGTATGGCACTACAGACAGTTCTCATTCAAACTTTGGAGGTACAAAATAATTGTATTACCCAATACTCAACCTGCACCAGTTCTGCAACCAAATCACAATAGTTGTCTCATGCAAGTCAATTACGTCTATCCAACGCCTAGTTAGTTTGGAGCTACTGATACAATATGAATTCAGTAAAAGCGAGTTACAGTAGGCCTACCACAAGCTCTGTCTGGCTCTGTCTCTGACTCTGGTTTTGAGTCTGTGTGAGTGCTCACCAGTGTAATAAACTGTATGTGTGACGTTTTGAGGTAGGATTTATTTAGTCAACACTCACACAGGCTCAAAACAAGAGCCAAAGACACTGCTGTAGACAGAGCTTGTGGTAGGCTTACAGCTTGGCCAAACTGTTAAATACGATTATGGCTCGCCGAAATTGAATTAAAATTCAATTGTGTTATGTAACTCAAGTGTACGGTGAAGTCGAGGTAGCTATAATATACCTAATACTCTTGACACAATTCCTATTGGCGATGGATAATGTAACCTCAACAAAGAATATTGATATTTTAGTCGAGAATAAATGATTTTTAATTAATAAGATAGATATACCTATAACATAGATACTAATCACTTTATTGTACACGAGGATACATCACAGTGAAATCGTAATTAAATAAATTACAATAGGCGGCTTAATCGCTTAAAGGGATTTCTTCCAGGCAGAAAAAAGAACCTTCTAGGTATATTAAAAAGTAGGTGATTAAAACATGGCAACGTATTTCTTGTATGTACCTAATAAGACCAAATTAATTAACATTACATAACAAGAAATAAATAAATGGAAGATCTCGATTGCCATAATATGATTGATTTGGCCCTATGCGTCCAAAGATCGAGAAGTATAGAATAGAGATAGATTTACCCCGCAGTAAATAAATATTGATGAACATTGCAAAGCCATCTGCCCCAAAATAAGCAATACATGTACTATGGAAACCATCATCATCTTCCTGCCCTTAACCCACTTTACGTGGAGTCGGCATAACATGTACTTACCTTACTATTGAGACCAGATAACTGAGAATAAGTGTCGAACCCACAACTTTTAGTGCAGAGACAGGGGGATGATACAGTCTAGAGAAAATAAATATGTAATTATTATATTAATTATACTAGTTCCTATACTAGATTTGTGAACATGAGTGCGATAAATTCAGTATTCAGTATATTTCTTACCTTATTATGCATGTAAATTTAGGTGTCAAATCTTAGGACTAGTTTTTTAATCAATACATAATTTACCCTGTAAGGGTAAATGTTGCATTATAGTAGAAGCGGAACGATTTGATAAAACCATGCAGATTGTAAGCAGATTAATATGAAATGATAATAAGGGTATTTATTCTTTTTTTAACTTTATTCTTTTATTTCGTCGTTATAGAACTCGTCTAGTGAGTAGTAAGTTGAATAGTTTGAATTTGAATAATACCTTCTTACAAAAAAGATTGGGTGCTATCTCTCATTACCATATAACTAAGGTGAGTAAATTACGGTATCTAGAGAATTCCAGGGTGATATAGCATTATCTTATTAGTTACTTTGAAGCAATCTAAACGCCGTTCACGTACGCCAAGAATACCAGCTCATCTAGAATTTCAAGGCAAAGATTATTCAAAATTAGTGATTCATAAATTCAAGAGCCTTCCGTCTAGAATACCAAAAATTATAATCCTAAGTAAGCCTGAAATATATTCTCTCCGTGCACTCCTGGTTTTGACCGTTAGATATATTCCAAAAAATATATGATTTGAGGAGATTGATCAGAACTGTTTGTGTAAGTAATTTAAGCGAAGTGCTTTTTCTTTCAATTCAACTACCTAGATTGAGATTTTACTGCACTGAGTATTACCATTCGCGCAATCCAATTTCTTGTTTAAACAATGGTATTGAATATTGAAAATGCGCACAAAAATCTGGTCCGAGAACACATACCTAGGTTTCTGATTTGTATGTGCTGTGGGTATAATAAAGTGAATAATATATCATATTATTTACGATGGTGATTGGAGGATACGTATTCAGTAATCCCAGTGCGCTGCGCCGCACACTGCAGATGGTGTGTGCTAGGTATATTGTATGTTCTTGTTTCATTGTGTAGTACATTGTGTTTTAATCTTGTAACATCAATACGTACCAGAGAGAGCGTGTTCTTGTGTTTATAAGAACAGACCTGGGTGTCAATTCTAAAAACACAAATCACTCAAGCGATCCTGTAAATCGATGTGAGTTGTCAATTTTTGTTTTGATGACTCACATCGATTTACGCGATCGCGATGTCTTTAGAATCGACACCCTGCTCTGCCATAATCGGTCTGAATTTCTTTACACTTCTTAGACCTTTCGTTTCGTTTTTGAAGCTAATAAGACTAAACTGATAATAAACTTTCTACACAAATGTGTATAATACCTATCTAGATTGATCAGAAAAACCATAAAAAAAACTTTATGCAGGCTGCATAAAATGAACTGTGTGAAAGCTGACATGGCTAAGAGATGAGTGAATGCAGAGTTGACGGCTGGCAGAAGGGAATGGAGAAGGGAGACATGTTGTGCCGACCCTACATAAAGTAGGATAACGGCAAAGAAGAAGATGCAGGGTGTAAAAATACTACTCCCGAAAAGTTAAGGGGGTGAAAAACCCATAAATATGAATAACTTTTTCTGAAGAATCAACACCGTGAACGTGAAAAAAACCCAAATGCTTGTACGCTTTTTAACTTCGACTCTAACCTAATCTAGGTTAGGTAGGTACATAAATGACAAGATACACAAAGAGTTCTAAAGGCAGGAATTCATTTCCCCAAAACTCTAAATTGGATCAATGGTATCCCCTTTTACTAGGCCCCTACCGATACACAAACAACATGAATCTTCCTAACGGCAAATGGGCCAATAAATTTTACTCCGAACAGGAGTATCTGAATGTCAATTTTAGTCGCAAATTACAGAAACAAACATATTCAAAGGTGTTTTTCCCAGGGCATACGGAGTGAAGCCTTTTGAGAATAGCAAAATGACTCCCGTTCCTCGTTCTATGTGAGTAGGTGACGTGTTTTACGACTTGCATTCGAGGAGGAATCTCTGGAGCAAATTGTGCAGAAGCCATTTCGTTGCACCGGCGATAAACACTCATATCGGAGTTGTTGGTACACTCACCATCAGAAAAGGATAACTTTTTAGAACATTGAATTGTTTATAACTCTACCACCACTTACCACCTATATTTTATTGTCTCTATTTTTATTAAAAAGAACGAGCTTTTATTTGTTAATTAAATTTAATTTATAGAAGTGAATAAAAAAAACTTATGTGATACGAATTTCATATGAATAAGTAAATATAATAGTAATAAGTAATATGTGATATGAATAAGTAAATAAAATATTTTTTAAGTTTATTATTGTTATTACTACTCTTTTATTCTATTGTTTCACAGCTTTGTTTTAATTTGGTTTGCCGTGAATAAAGAACAACATAAATCTTAATACAGTAATAAACAGAGAGTAAAAAACAGTTGATATGGAAGTCGATTAACTTTAACTTTTATTTATGAAACCATTTTTTATTTTCACTTGCTATTGAAGCTGACTGTACCTAACCTACTACATATTTATATATGAGGAAACTGCTGAGGTACTTGCAGTTATTAAAACGCTTTTCGTGGAAAAATCCAGTAAGTCACTGTGACGAGGCACCTGTAGCCATTACAGAATTTACAACGGCTTATGTTCGATCTTCCTAGGTACACATTTGCGACCCGGGGAACCTTCCAATAAATCTTATTACAATGCCGCTACCAGACTGTTCAACTGCCTCTTATTATTACACCACGTATAATTATATATAAAAGAAGAAAATCGTGTTAGCTATTTATAACTCAGGAACGGCGGAACCTGCATGTTTGGCTGAAAATCTTAGAACAAAGAGATGGACAAATAATACTTTTAATGCCGAAAAAAGCCGCGGGCGGCCGATAGTTTTAAATAATGAAAACAATGTTTTAACCGATGCGGTTGCTTTTATACGAGTATTTCATGTTGTTATTTGTTGTTGAATGTTCGCATGTGTTTTGGTACAACGATACTTATTATAACACAGGACATAGTAGAGACAAAGATTAAGGCATCATTAAAGAGCAGACAACCCAGAGATAGCAAACGCAGTAGAAAACATCAGCACACAAGATGGGAAGATTACCTAAAGCTTACAGCTGGACATCTATGGAGAAATTTGCACAGGATAGAGCACCAGTGGAAGGTGTTAGAGGAGGTCTATGCCACGAGGCACGCCGATCTTATAAATAACTTATTTACAAAACCATGTATCTAGACCCCGTAGTTCGAAATAAATGGCAAATTTTTTTTTTCTTGCTCGGCTTTAAGAAAACCAGAAATTCAATGAAATGCACCTGGGCCTAAGCCAAGTGCATATCAGTATGTACCTAATGTGTTAATAAAAGAAGTTATCAGCATATTATTATAAAAACCAAACAACCAGAGAGCCAGACATACATAGATAAAAGAGTAGGCAATATGATGTATTCGTGGCTTATTTTAACTATCACCATATTTTGATATCACTGATGTGAAGGAGGTAATAAAGGGAGAAGGGTGGTAATAACATTGAGGTATTTAGTAAGAGCATTACGATATAGTCACCCCTGATCTTATAAGTCCAGTTTACCCTCGTCACGTTACGGCCTATTATAATTGAAACGTTTTGGACGCGCTAGTTTCGAACAGAAGTACTATTAACCCTCTATTAATTTTCATGAATTATTAATTAGACAGTCCTAGCACTGCTTGTGCATAAAGATGGCAGAATAACTTATTTTATACACCTTCATGAACAAAGATTTACATAATTATTTTGATGTTCGTTGGCAACGACGACATAAAAGCTCTGGAGATTTATGAGCATGTAGGTAAGCAGGTATTAATAATAGAATCTCAAACGAAATACAAGGTTCTCTATTTTTTTGTAGACGTGCAGAGTTTATTAAAAATAAATCTTTATTATCTCTGTTGTTTCCTACGCCTATAATATATTCTCAATATTTTTTTTCTCTACTAGGATTTACTCTACTAAGCTTACCGATTCTTTGTCTCGCTATCGGTATATAAGACCAGATAAGAAAACAACAACGACTAACCGAACAGCAACAGGAGAATGTTTACGCGTATGTTGATATTTGAAATTACTTTGTTCTGCGTTGCGGTGGGGCCAGGCCTAGCCGTGAGTAATATCACAACCTGCGAGGAGTTTGAAGTTGGAGCCCGATTTAATCCATACGATGTAGTCGAGTACATGTGGAAAATATTCTACTATTGGGCGGAGTACACGGAAGTGAACCCAGTTGTGTTTTCTTTACCAGCGAAAAATGTGAGTGATTCCCTTCATTTAGTCCAGTCCATAAAGTGAAAGTCAAAAATCATTTACTCAGTTGTATCACATGAATCACTTTAAAATGGTTTTAGGTACCTATTCCTCATCATCATCTCAGCCCGTTTGCACCCACTGCTGAGTATAGGCCTCCTCCTTATTGCGCCACTCTCTCCGGTCCCTCGCGAGTCTCATCCACTCATTCCCAGCATTATAGCAACATAAATTCCTCATAGACGGAGTAATTTGCTTTTGCATTAAAAACTGCCTCTTAGGACCTGATTCTTTCATGTCAAGTTCAAGTTAATCCTTAGGATTTTGGAGATAATCACAACAAAGATAAGTTTTCACATTAATTTTCCTAAAACAACGTCTTCCGTGATACAGTAACTGGGCACTTGAATTGCTAAATATAAACTTCAATAACTTAAATTTGTAGAGACTATCCAAGTTTAAGGAAACTATTGAGGCAATTGACCCGCACCTGGCTGTGCAGTGGAGCAGAGCGACCTTGTTCATGAACCCTAAAGCTGGGACGGAGGTTCTGTTCTTATACGCGGGAACGCCGGGAGCGTTCCGCGCTTTGATCAAAGTTGAACAACGAAACAGCAAAGGTACAAACAAACCGTTATTCAATAACTTTACTAGTTTAAAAAATACTTAGAAAAACCGAAAGGCTTAATGCAGTTACTAGAAGCAGCGACTTGTGGAGAGTGTGTCCTAAGCCTGAGATAGCACGTAAGTTCTGCTAATGTAAGCGAGAACACACAGGTCACGTTCAGAGTCCTCGTCAAAAAGAACAGCGACACAATAAAGGTGCGACAAAGTTCTGATGGCCACCCTCAACGCGCCTGACTCCCGCCATTTCCGCTTCTAACTTTCCCGTCCGACTTCACTGTAATGATAATAAACAGGTCACAATTTAACCAAGTTTTTCTTATTTTTCATGGCTTCACATAATGACCTTCCCAGTCATTTAATTTTAAATGCCGTGGTTTGAATAATAAATAAATATTGTGGACAATCCACACAACACTATCTAGCCCCAATTTGGTTTATAATTAAAACTTAGCGAAGGTATAAGTACCTATGTGTTTAAGTTTACCAAATGTAAAGAATGTATATAATTTCTACTTCCAAACTAGACAGTTATAGCTTACCTATAGCTACCTATAACTTTACCAACAGACGGTGGGCAAAGCTAATCGAAATGATTAAATCATCCCTTTTTTGCGGTGTCCGTCTCGATTTCCTGACAATTTGACGTGTCTTAGTATAGGTAGGTATATATTTATATTCCGTCGCAACTACCTGCTAGAGTAATTTCCTGTTTGTTTGGAAACATTTCAGTGCGACCGTACCCGATACCCCTGATCAAGTTTGCGGACGTGCGGATGAAGTTGGTTGGCAAGTACATGGGCATGATGTGTTGCGAAGACCTCACTGCATATGCTCTAGCGACAATGGACAATATTCCCACTACGGAATATGGAAGTATCCTTGCGGCGTCCACTTTGGGCTACCACGGCGAGAACGGACGATCCTATCTCTATCTGAAGAGGAAGTTTGAAGACGAACTTTAAACAAGGAATTTTGAGTGCAACCTGCTGTAAAACTGATAATCTCTCAATAGTATCGATGTTTTGTTTCCTTGGAAATATAATAAAAATGGAATTTGTCTCTCACATTATTGAAATCAACGTTTGTCTGCACTGCACACATCTTATAACTAGGTAGGTCAGTAAGTATAGGTAATTAAGGTTAAGTACTATTTCACACCGACGGCAACGACTCGACGGAGCAGTATTTATTTGAAGTAAAAAATACTCGTGCATACTGAGTAGCTTCCACGTCCAACTAACGTCTAACCAAGTTTTGACATAGATTTTCATTTCCTTCTGGCCGCCCATTGTGGTTCTACGTTTTAGTGAGTAACGTTGGCTAAGGGATAGCACAGTCCCAATATACCTATAAATCAATTATCAATACGCAATATCTTACTCGCGTATTGAATAAAATATTGTACTCACATTTCGGGCAGATAAATGTAGGTAAGTAGGTTTTTGTGGAATCACGGCAGTTCAAAGAAAACTAGGTAAGTTTAAGAATTTGTAACCACTAACTAGCTTTTAGTTTATAAAAAGTTTAGGAACCAAGTTGTAGTTTCCTGCCTGTTCTTCTAGGCTTGGTCGCGTGGAACTGGCACCTAGACTCGTACTTAGTTTTAAGACGTTTCAAAGTGATCCTTGTGATACAACTGAACAAAGAAATTTGGAATTTGAACTTATTATGTCGCAGGCAAATAGTTAAATCCGCCGTTCAACGTACTGCCTAGCCGTTTCATTAAACGCCGTCATTTCACTACCGCCTGAATTCTCTAATTTTAATATTTAAATTGGACCGAGAAATTCTTTAAGAGATATGAAAGCACATTACATTTTAAAACGATAATTAAATGTTGCAAATGTACCCTACGCTTTCAAGAAACCACTAAAGGCACATTTTACTAGAGAATAATAGTAGTGCTGCTCTGCATTCGCCTTGTTGACGCATCATTAAAATTATAAATGCAGTGCTTGCGTTTAAAAGCTTAATTATTCACATATCTTGCTGCTATTGTTAGAATATCAGAGTAGCATTCTCATTCATTTGTAAAAATTGAAATTTAGTTGAAACGTACAGAGAATGCATCCAAAAATAGAAAAATACATTTTATGTAAAGGTACTCTCTCGCAAAATCTCGCCTGTATTAAATTGAGGTACCTAGCTAGCTTTAAAGCAACTCGCAATTCCACTAACGAAAAGGAAAAATGTTAAATATTTCAAAATGTTCGCAAAAACTGTAAATCAGTACGCTGGGGTAATTTGTGGACGAACAAAACAAAATATACTTGGGTATGAAGTTTAAGCTTTCGGGTTTATATTACGAAACTCTTTGCAAGATTTTTTTGTCTTAATTTATTTGATTTTATCGCAAATTTCCTTAGACAATTTAACCTAAATTTCGAAGTTGTTTATAGCGGAATATTTTGCACCATTATTTGTCACTGATTTCTTTTACTTTTGGCATATTTTGAGTTTCGAAAGTTGAGCTACTATTATGAAAATATGACAATGATTATGATAACGCATACCAGCTTTATTCAATATTCAATTGCGCTCACTACCCCAAAATAATATTTACCTGGTTTGGATTATTTGCCTGCCCGAAAATAAATAGGTGAACATAAACTCGGAGATCTGCATTCAATAAGACGTCGTTGGCGAGTGCCTCGGGCTCTCCATATCCCCCAGAACAAATTTATTTTCCTCCGAAGCACACTAGACGTCAACAAATAAGGTTATTTTTCAATGGAAAGCTTTTATTCATCGTTTTACAGGTGCTAAAAGACATGTCTTTTCACTGAAGCAAAGAAGATTTTGTTACCTATACCTACGTGTGGCAATATTTATATTTTCTCGTAGGTATAGGTTTGTTGTTTGTTATTTCACAAAGTAAGTAGATTAAGGTCTTGCATGCAATTTTTTATTTGCATAACTAAATTCTAATGCAACTACCTAATAAAAACATTTTATTATTAATTAGTAATAGGTACATTGGCTACTCTATATCTAAAGAAAGTGTCTTGGTAACACGCAATCTAAACTCTTCGTTACGTTGACACTTTGACCCTATTAGATACCGATATCTAAATAAACAGTAAAATATATACAATAGAATGTGCTTACATTACTCACAGATTCCAATTGCTACGCTCATTATTCTGTAATGTAAGGAAAATATGAAAAATAATATTACCTACGAACCGCCTCTCTGGAGATTATTTGCAAAGAAATAGAATTACCGGAGATAAAAATTAAAGAAAAAACATACCTATGCCTTTATTTTACTAGATTTTGTTGACTTGCGAATGTTGAATGTTTTGGTCCGTTGTTATCGCGCAACGAGAGCTACGCGGGGAGAGAAAATGAGGATATCCGTTTGAGGTGGTCGGTGAAGGTCACCGAAATAGCTCATTATATAGAATTAGTAAGTTGAAGTGACAACGGTCATATAGCTCGAAGAACCGACAACCGTTGGAGAATAAAGTTTCTCAAATGACGACCACGAACCGGAAGACGAAACGTAGGGCGCCCACCCACCAGATGGACCGACGACATTGTTAAGATCGCGTGAAGTCGTGGATGGAAAGGGCTCAGAATCGTTCTTCCAGGAAATATGTAGGGGAGGTCTATGTCCAGGAGTGAAATTCGTCAGGCTGATGATCATGACACGGGAGACAAAATGCTTGGTGTGAATGTAATCAATTATGATAAAAGTAACTCTCATAACTGTCTGTTTCCGTTGCGCGTTCACGTTGCAACCTGTCATTAGTGATATAAATTATTCCCGGTTACCTTCAGCTCGGTATTATGTAGGTTCCGGAGAAACATCATCAATCTAAATTGAATCACGGAACCGAGGAGGAAAACACTACCTCCCTGGTCGAAACTCGATCTATTCCGAATCGGAGAGTTGTTGTTTGAGCCGACACATAGAAGTGAGTTTGCATCGAATTGCTCTTTATAGATTGTGAAAGCCGATCAAAGCTGGAAACGGGCTATTACTCAATCTAACAATAAACCAATAAAGGTTAGTTATTCACAATGGTAAAGTTAGAAGAGACGAATGTATTTCGAATTTAGGATAAGTTGATTTCTCATTTTGATAAAAAAAGTAATCGAACTACCTATATTTTCAAATTATCTTGGTAATGAATTTATGAATATATGACATTGTTGAAAAACCTCTTTTGACACGGACTGCTCCTGATGCCGCCTTCCAAAAATTGATAAAAATAAATAAGAAGCAAAAAATTATAAAAATATTCTAAAACAAATAGCGTTAAATTTTATATAAAATTCGATTCGATCTCATAGCCCCTTCCCACTGGTGCGTGATATCGCGCACCAGCCCGCACCGCGCACGACGACGCACGGCAACGCACACAGAAAATGCTCCTGTGCTACCGCGCACCTCGGCGCACGAGACCGTTCCCATGGTGTGTCGTGCGTGCTGGTGCGGGCTGGTGCGCGATATCACGCACCAGTGGGAAGGGGCTATGAGATCGAATCGAATTTTATATAATATTATTATATAAAATTTAACGCTATTTGTTTTAGAATATTTTTATAATTTTTTGCTTCTTATTTATTTTTATCAATTTTATTTTAACTTTACTAATATTGTTAAAATTGATTGTTTTGATTGTTGAATCGATTGATTTTTACTAATATTGTTAAAATTGATTGTGTTAATGTGGTAAATAAATGAAATGAAATGAAGGATCGTATATACTTACTCGTAGCTAAAGCGTCATTTAAAAATTTATTTTTTATAGTCACTTACCTTAGTATACCTACCTATTATGAATTAACACGTTAAGTGCGAAGCGAGGCCTAAATCACCCCTGATGCAACTTCCCTGTGGTGCGGCAAGCAAAAAAGTGAATTTCTCTGTCGTGCGAATGGCATAGCTTTGGTTTGGTCCAGTGTAGGAAAGAGATAAATATATATTTGAGATCACTAATGGTTCATGGACTCGGTGGTGTACCTACCTTGGTACCGGATGTCTTAGGCCTCGTGCCGCACTGAATTAGTATAATTTTAATGCAGTGCGGAACGAGGCTAAAACGTCCCATATCCCCCCTGACCTCGTACCGCACTCAACGCGAGCTTCCCGCGACCAGTGTTGTGCATCACGTCGATTGGATTCGTCTTTTTTTTCTATTCTGTGAACCGCATTAAGATTTTCATATACAAATAGAAAGATAAACCTTATGCATAAACCGTAATCCATTATTTTCCAATAATAAGTCTGTAATAGGTGCCTCTTAATGGTATAGAAGCACAATTTAGATTATTTAAAAAAAAATGTATCCTTTGATAACTTTGTGTTGTTTTGCCAGGTTTTGCCCTTAAAACGATCTAATGAGATATAATTGATCAAAATCGGTCAAGTCGTTGCGTAGTTAAGACAGTTTAAAAACGTCGATATTATTTTTCCCATCACTAATCGCAGCGAAAATTTGCCCTATTTCAGTGCGTTACGAGGTGTATAAGATCCCATATTTTGTTTTGCTAATAATTCCTAAACTAGCCATCAGATCCCGGGGCGACGGTGGATTAGGGTTCATCAATTCACTGTCTATATCAATAAGGACCAAAATTCTCATTTATCTTTGATTTCGCGCCAGAAAATGGATTTTAGTCTGTAAAAGGAGGTGGGGTCTAATAGACCGCGTGTCGCCCTAACGTCTGGTCACGGTACGGGCCGATTATACCTCGTGCCGCAGGAACGGAAAGTATGCAAAAATTGGTGCCGCAGTTAACGTGTTAATAAACTACGAAATAGACAAACTATCAAGATTTTGACTAGAACTATCCAGATTTTTATCAAGAGATTGAAGTTGGTAAGTATGACAGAGGTTAAGATTAAGTCTTCTACAAAAACTAAATAAATAAAGAGCAAATGTAATCCAGGAGTCAAAAATGAAGCAAACCAGACAACACTGTCCGTTGGAGTGTCCATACCTTTTATACCAAGTAATACCTTCATAAAATCAAGTTACCTACACGCAAAGTCGAGTATAAGTCTGAGAAAATATTATGAGTCCAAGAGTCTTTCCTGCACGTCTTTCCATTACAGTATCCGAAGAAATTAGTATTAGAGAAGGTTGTTTTCTTTCTGAGAGAAACAAAACTTTCTGAAGTTGGGTAGGTTTATTATCTCCTGGTTTTCTTCGTTGTTGTTTTCAACAAAAGTAGTAGGTGCTTAGTAGAATCTCAAATTTTCATTCATTTGTTTTTGATCGGAAGTGTTTATTTTAACTGGTAGTAGGAATATTATTTCGTCGAACACGCTCGCTCGGTAAACTTACATTGTTCTACCAATAGAAAGTTAACATTCCATTACATCGTTTACATAGTACTGTAATTTAAATAAGAGTATATGCCACCGTAAAACAATTAACAACCTTTTGGTAAGTACCTGTTGTAATAATGTAAAATCGTCTCAGGTAATGCCATTAAGATTTTTATTTCACTGAGTCCTTTTTACGATAAAAACCGTGAAACGTTTTCACCTTACTCAACCCGTAAAAGACTTTTCGATAAGTACCTACCTACCGTCGTAGCAGATATTTATGTCTGATACGATTGAAAATACATTACAATGTTGATCCTGCAAAAGTAAATTTATTTTACATTTTATTACTAAAAGAGTTTCCTGTTTGTGTTAAAACTTGTCTTTCTCGTTGATAGTAGTTAAGCTCAGGAATTGAGTTCTCCGCGACTATCTAAGTTGAAAGTTAACGTTACCTAGGAAACATCTTGAAATTGCAATAGGTGTATAAACCCACTTGTTTTTTGCGGATTGAGCAAAACATCTCTGTCCATGTTTTGAATTTAAAACGATCTTAGAAGGTTTCTGTTTGATGCAAAAGATTTGCGTAATAAATTAATTGCCCTGTGGCGTGTCGTCGAAACGGAATTTTGAAAATAATAAGATCCTGAAATCATGATTCATCATTAGGTACCTACATAGAATCACAATATCATGTCATACCTACCTAAAACAATTCGTACCTAAACTTTGATTAGGTGATAGCCAAGAAGTTTATTATAAAATCAACAAAAGTAAGTATAAGTAGTAAAGTAAGTAGGTATAGTGGTCACGGTTTAGTAGCACTGACCTTGAATGCGTTTAGTAGCGGAGAGAGGTTTTGTTCTTCGCTTCACTTTGTTCGTCAGTTTTTGGCTCAGCGCTATTACACAATGGAGCTACCTATACCTACCTAATAGGTATTTAGTTAAGTAAGCTTGAAAAAGTTGGTCTAAAAGCACTAATATTATAAGATTAAAAAACTTGAGAAACTGACTTAATCTTAAGAGGTCAAAGTATTAAACCGGTCTTGGCCGATCTGAAAATATTACATTTCAGATAAAAAAGTATTTTTTCAAATCGGATCATAAATGACGAAGTTATGCTATAATTTAAATTAAATTAAAAATTAGTTTATCCAGATGTCAACACGATCCATTCCTAAAGCTAACATGCAATAATAAAATAAAATAAACTGTTTACTATAAAATAAAATAAAAAACATTAAAAAAATTGAAGTAAAAAGTTTGTAGACGGTTCAAAAGAAGAATTTAATTGTAGCAAACGTAAATTCTCAAAATCGTAAAATTGTCTGATCTCCACTTTTAATTATTTGAGACATGCTTTAATTCTTAGCGCTACATATTCTGTTCATTCATTACGCGCAAACTCCGTGGGACACCGCAAAATTGACTTTTGGTATCTCGTATCTTTATTATAATTATCATTTTCAGTTAACATATGCAGTGTGTTCGCTGTCTCATAAAGTGAAAACTAAACTTCGAACATCAGGGCCAGGCGTTTTACGCTTCTAATCTATCATCTAGCTAACCGACAGGGCACAAATGAATACTTTTTGCGTAGGTTGCTTTGTCTCAGCGAGTAATTCAGAAAAACGTCCAAAGAAATAATTAAAGGCAGCCTAGAGACATTTTTACTAATAAAATGACTTTACAAACACTAAACTTGAGAATACTTGTTAGTTTTGGTTGGTTATGCTACTAGTTTGGTGGCGAGCCCGACAGACTCCTCCGGCTCTCCTAGGACTGGGGGACTTGCGTAATACATTTTCCCATCGAACAAAAAACAAGGATCAGGTTATTCTGTAAACCAGAACTATAGTTTGACCGCGACCGCTGTACCGCGCCTGAGGTATCGCGCGGTGAGACGGGAGGGAACCGGACTGTCTATGTCAGACGCACAAGAGATGCATATCCAAAGATTGGACGAGCGTTATCTCGGGATGTCAAGACCGTTATTTTTAAAGTGGCCGAAACATGTTTGACAGTTCTCTATTGAAAAGTGTCAAATATCTATGCTTGAGGCTCTACTCAGACTCAAGCATTGCTTTTGCATACGGGCCTTAGAAGGGATTTTTGTAAATTGAACCCCAATAGGGGTGCAGCTGGGGTTGAAGTTTGCATGGACAACTCAACGAACGAAGTCGAACGCGATTCCACTAGTCGCCAGATAAAATAACATATCGTAAGATTTTTCCTCAACCCCCACCTCACCGCATTTTCTTAGGGAGCGGCACAGCAGTTGCGGTCAAACTATAGCAAAAGATTTTGAAGTACGTAACGGGCACTTTTTGAAATTTCTTTTATCTCTTATTTCATAACTATCACAACCAGGTGAAACGTAAACTTTAAGCGTTGTTGGAATAGCTTTTGCTGACATAAACCATGCTATGGCACAGCAGGAGACGATTCACTCAGCAGTAAAAATCAGGCGTTCTCTTCTGTGCAATAGTCTGCATACCCACTCGTAAGTAAAGCATCTCATAAAAATTTTACGATTTTATAGACATTATTGACTTGTCCTTTAACATTTTGAAGGGAGTTTGGAAAGAAGAACATCGGGAAGTGAAACTGCTTTTTTCATCAAAGTTAATACAAAACATTATAAAATTAAATTTCTTCGACAAGGCTTACTTCTACTAACCTTCATTTAACCTACCTATAGTGTATGTTTGCCTGAATTAAATATATTCCCTGAATTCATTGAAGTGGGTTAATTTAATATTTCAAAAAATCGGTTGTCTGTAAAGTCGGTTTACTGACGATAGTTGATCGTGACAACGCTTATGACAACGTGTCCACGCGGACGCATCGCTCACTCAAGTAGGAGAGAGACAGATGTCAAACGCTGCCGAACGCGGAGGCCGTGCGTGCCTCTTTGTCGCTCGTTCCGTGCTCTCGCTTGCACTTCAAGCCGCGCAATGGAACGCCTCAGAGCTAGCTAAAAAAATCGGGACCTAGACTCTATGAACTTTGGCCCCATCTCCATGGGATTATAAGGTATACCTGACTAACTTTTGTTTCTAGTGTAGTACCTATCATATAAATATAAATCTCACCAAAAATAAAATAAATAACAATACCATCTAGTTACGGCAGGTTATCACCGAGTGAAAATCTTTCTGTGGCACAACTGAAAAGGGTGTGAAGTATTCATAAGCGTACACGTCAGTTAGGCGAGCCAAACATCTTTCAACGCGTTCTCAAGAGGCGCTCACTGGCCGAGCCCGAGCGTGTCATCCACTTCTTACCTTTCCGCCCTTTCCTTTCATGCGAGAATCCCCAAATGTTACATTTCTCAATACTTTCACATCTCGAATAAATCTTCCGCTTTACGATACACAAATGTTACTTAATTCAAATTTTTTACATGAACTCCCGCCGGATAAACATTTCATTTTACGCCTAATGAACATTTTAGATTTCGTAAAAGGGTGTTATTGTTGGCGGTTATGAATAAAAATGGTAGGAAACGGACCGAGGTTCCGAGTGTGCGGGCATTAAATCATTCCGAAAAGCCATTCGGACACAAAGGATATGGCCAATAAACAAACAGGAGTCGCCGCCGCCGATATCTGCTACTACCGCTCGATGGTGGCCAGAGCCGGCTAACTGAACGCTGAATTTATATTCCGTGCTTTTGTTCGTTCATTTTCCAGATGTCCCTTTATCTACGTAATCGCGTCCGAACTCCGAAATCTCATTTTCTTCGTAGAGCCCACCTAGCCGGCCTAATGCAGCTACTAATAAACCGGTCACGTCAACGTTATTTATTGTTATAACAACAAAGAAGAACAAACTTAGGTCGCCGACCTTTTTTAATCTTTTAACTTCTTTTGGATATACTCATAGTATGTCCTCAATTTGTGGCGTGGTCCTTTTGAAACTAACTCCGCGATGTATTTTATTGAGTTATTCCTGTTTGGTCCCATCGGCCAATATTTCATTTAGGACCTAACAGGAATAATATTTTTTTGTCACGGTCTCTGAAACGAGTTGTAGGTAATGAGCAATCAAGTTTTGAAACTTCCTTTTTGGAAACCAGCAGTTTAAAGTCAGTTGAGCTGAAATGTTTCAATTATTATTTAAAATAATGACAAGATGAGCAGAAATTAATTTTGTCCTGGAAGATTCTCGTGTTAGTTGTCAATGTTGTAAATATATTTAAAATGATTGGCATGTTTAATTCGTTAAGCATTGTTATTCCTTAATTAACGTTTCATGTATCCCCATTAATTAAACGAGACACGCAAATGAGAAAGACCTACCAGCATAAAGCATTTGAATTATTGCATAAAATAATTGAATCTCACCAAAAGCCGGCAAACGTGTAATGATCGCGGCTAATTAAGGTAATTAAATATGTCGTAAAAACGCACATAGCTTGCAAATGATAAGCATATAATTTCATAGGTAGCACAACCATAAGAAAAGGGAAGTATCATTCAACATTGTGTGTGTGCTTTGGTTTTCAACTTTTTATGAAGTAAATATTAATAATAAATATTATAGGACATTTTACACAACATTAACTAGCTAAACTAAGAAATGTTGTTATTATTATAACCGTTCATACTATATTTTGCAAATACATATATTACAAATATTACCAAATATGTATATATTTTAAAAATATATACATATTTTGCAAATATCTACCTAAAATGATTAAAACACCTAGTAGACAAAGAGTAAACATCTGTCATACAGGCAAATCGTATTTCCATATAAACAATCAATCCAAATGATTTTGCTAGTCACAGCACTAGATGCAATCAGCGTAGCGTAGAGACCCCAAATTATGTGACGCTATTTAAAATTGTGTCAACATGATGGAGCGTGGAGCTCAAACGCAGCTACGACAGCGGCGGCGGGAGCTCGCGGAGCTAGCTCGACCGACCGCCCTTCGGTCCGGTAAATACAGCCTCCTCGCCTCCCGGTATGGATTATTCCCAGCTAGCGGCAAACAGAGCCAGTACGACCCATGCTTCTCCCCCGGCCGGCCGCCTCAGCTCGTAGCGCCCTCGTAGCCACGCGTAGCGCGTTCGTAGCGAGCGAGCGAATGAACCTTTCCTCCGTAACGCCGGCTCAACGCTAATAAAAGCATGCAATTTTTAAGTGTCTCATTATTGTGTTTCAATGACGGGACTAATGCCATATCTAATAATCATGGAAGGCATATTATGTTAAGCTGTTAAACTAAGTGTAGCGTCTGTGATTGAATATTTGTTGTTGTTTGTAAGTATATTATGGACTTATTAACACATTTTTTTTTAAATAGTAATTTCACTTTAATTAATGGTAATAACTATCAGGGTTATGAACCTTTTATTAAATTTCATCGACTTAACTTTGTTTAGAAAGTTTATGAGTTAGTTTTGTCAATCTTTTTTTTGTATTATCAGATATATTCAATCGTTTAGTTAACTTTTTTATGTAATAAGCTTAAATGCGCTTTTACCTCACAAGAACTTTTATGTCAAAAGCAATTTGAAGCATACTTTTCTAACTTACGAGTATGCCCAACTTCGTTATTGTAAAAACCATGATCAATCTAGGACTCGTCATAATATTTATAAAAAATTAAGCGCGATTTAAAAGAACTTCAATTTAATGACAGAGCTTAGAAGAGCTTACTTTTCTGAAAATTAATTTCGACTTCCAGCGTCGTTGGCGTCGCGTTGGGTCGCCTAGACTAGATTGATGTTGAAAATGAGCTAGATTCGCTAATATAAAATTTAAAATCTTTTACACGAAAGAACGTACCACAATATAAAAAAATCACTGTGTGCAATAGTGTCCATGGTGACAAAAGCCCTATCACTTTTAAACATTGTATTAAATTTACCCTGTAACTTATTTTTGAGACTTTTATATCAGCGCAGCATGATTCTAGCCGTCATTTTATGAACCTAAAAAATTGTGGCGAGATTTTGAAGAATTCCTGTTTTATGGCCAATGGAAACAACCTGCGCGTAAAATAAAATGTGACCTCTCACGAAGGACATCACTGAAAACTTTCACAATAGACAGACACCTTTATAGTAGATATTCACGTGTTCTAATTACACCTTCATCTTGCCTAATTGGTATTAATATCCATTACCTGCTGCAATATTGCTTATGTCGTCTCATTTATCACGATCGGGCTAATGCCTATGCTGCGATAGGGACAAATAACGGGCCTACTCTTGAACAAAGATTAAAACTTAACTTGGAATGTATAATGACCGCATTTATTTGCGCCGCGGCAGGATCTTCATAAATCTTCAAGATATTGAAACAATAATTACTAAACTTTCTCTATGGTTTTGAATAATAAAAAGTTTCTTCGTCAACCTCTAGCTAGGTGGTGGCAATTTGGGACACAATAAAAACTTTGTGTTCTTATTGCACGCGTACAGAAATTGGAATTTTTGACACTATTGTAATCTAATAATAAACAAAACAAACTGTGTAAATAGAGAAATGTATTAAAGACTATTAATGCTGCTATGGCACAAAAATCCTTGAGCACAAATCATTTGAGAATGGAGGAATAAAACAAATGCACTTTTAGAAAAAGATCTGATCGCTGATAAGCGATCGCGGTTTGAAGGCAATTTTGCTTTGCCTGATGTGGAAATGCCTCGTGGTGCATAACTACATACCTACCATATTTCCCAAGTGGTAACGGATGATGAATTCTAGTCGCCTATCTACCAGTACGCTCAATCATCCTAAAACGAAGATTAAAAGCGATAGGACAATTTTATCAATCTAGGTAGTTACTTTTAAATTCTTTTGCATATTTTACGGTCGTATACTCCGGTTTGTGTATCTTCTCGGGGTTATTGACTCAAAAGCTATTTGCACCTGACTGATAAAGAATCTTCCGTGTGAATGCTTGATGAGCATCATGCATTATTAAGAACACATGCGCGCTAATCTTTAGTTTGTCTTCGTGTTCTTGACTACAGAATTTCACGCGATACTGTCGCTAATTGAGCTGAAAGTCTCGCAGAGAATTTGAGTATTAATTTTCTTTACTAAAATACTTAGATAGAAACGGATTATGCCTGTAATACGAATACTAATGAGCCTCACCTGTCTGTCTGTAAGATGAAGGTCGTTCAACCTTTAATGGAAATTTGAGACAAAAATTATAGCCACCTCTTTGATATTTTAGATTTAGGGACGACGGCGACGGGAAAAAGATTATTTGGGTTTCCCAGCTATAATAATGGTTGTCTGTCCCCTAAGTATTGGGTTCTTGAGCGCACGGTGATTTTGGCTAAACCAGCCTTAGTTTTGACGCCACTAGGTACTGCAATGGATGACCAAAATCTACTCTAAAACTAAGAGTGGGTCTAAAAGTGTGGCATGTTTTGGCGCAAAAGACAATGTTTTTTACAGTGTTGGCGACTGCAAACTCCAGTCACGTACAGTGAACCCTGCAAGGAATTTTAGATTTCATTCAGTTACCATTTATTAGAGGAATTTGAAAGGCGTGCACGGTGTACAATATTGAAAAACACTTGTTTTTTCAATATGCACGGGCTTGCATAATTCTGTCGGCTAGCTCGTATCGCTTTGCATCTGGTCGACCAATAGACATGCAGGTAATACGTGTGTTTACCAATAAGAGAATACTTGATGAACACCACAGCTGAAACACAGAAATCGAATAAGCTAGTATTCAATAGTGCAACGTACTTACCGTAAATGGTATTCCTACCATTCCATTACACATAATATGTGCATCGAAAGTTTTATTATCGGGGTTATTATACGACTAAAATTAAATGCAATGTAAACGTAACAACTATTTAGCGTATGTACTTACATTTTAAATCGTAACAGCTTTATTCGTTCGAAAGTTGGCCGCTTCCCACGTTCCCATCTTTCAAATTTTATAGTTCGATTCATAACGTTCATACGTCTATTTGTTACCTGTACGTTTTACAAATACACCGATTATAGTAGTTTCAGCTTCAGGCACTTTCAGCAAGACCTACCTCAATTCGTGTAGCAAACGTTATTTTTCAACGTTTATCTATCAATCTTATCTATCTTTATTTAGACAGGTTTAATTAACTCTACCGTGTTTCCTGATTTTCCGTCGATTATACCTACATTGTACCTTTTTTAATCCGCCCAACGGGACCTTTGAGGTAAACACTCCATGAGGATTCATTATGCTCCAACATTTTCCGGCTAAGCTCTTATCATCAGACCAGTAATTTTATCGAAGTTAGTTTGGTTTGGCGTCGATATTATGCAATATGCTCTGTGGAGACCTCTGTAGACTCGAATTTTTTTTTTGGTAAACCTAGCAATCTGGATTCTTGTCTGGTTGTGGTGGCTTCAAATCCCACTCGGTCCATAACTTTTTTTTGGTAGCTTCTATAAAAAGTCAAAATAGCCTTTAAAATTAAAAGGTTTTTTTACAGATCCTAATCAACCCTCTTACTCATCAACTACTAAATTTAATGTTACTTCATGAACAAGGTCTGTTAGTCATTGCTATAGAGTTTCTTACTCGTTGTTATCGAAAGAAAGAAAAATATTTATTTATGACGACACATATGATATAACAAAGCGAAATACATAGATATTATAGATAAACAAAGAACAGAGACTAAAATAATATAAAACGAAATGACATAAGTATACACAAAAATATATATATTTCAAACTCAAAGCACGTATCGTGTCATAGTCATTTTAGCAAAGCGGCTGAAGCTCTTTGACTCATTATTAAACCTGTCTTTGTATAAAGAATGGTGTCCGGAAATCAGCGATCAAAGCCGGCAATAAGAGGAGCTATCTGTGTCGGTTCTTGCCACGAAGTGGGCTGCCGGGGCGCACTCCCGATTATTTTTTCTGGACGAGTGAGCATTTTTCTCGGCCGCTTACAAATGACCGCTTAGGTACTGAAATCCTTCTTCCACGTTTTATTTTCCCTCCTGTAGATATTTCCATTATTCCGTTAATGGATCGGTGTTCGGAGCCGCCGAACAATGTAAGCCTACGTGAACGAAGGGTATTTGTATCATATGAACCGGGGCTTTTACCAAAGTATGTGGAAATGCACAGGTTTCATGTTTCCCACTAAATTATAATTTGACATTTTATTTGCTAGTATCATTATCGAATTGCCCACGGATGTGTCGAAATGTAAAACTGCTTTAATGAACAGTTTCGCCGATACCGCAATACTGTCATTTTTACAGCCAAAAAGCCGTTTTTTACCAGCTAAAATAAAATGGTAAAAACAGCTTTTCAGGTTTGCGGGTTGCGTGTCCAGTGGGTGGCAACAGGACTACTCTGAACCTAGACTACTCTATCTACTGGTATATTACGTCGCGTCAAATGGTGGTGGTATCTTTGTGTGTTGGGTGTATTTTTTTAGTTGGTCCAAGACTTCTATCAGGCCAAGTAAAGAAAACAACCTGAAAACCCAAAAGGTTCTGGCTCTATCTTGTTATTTGTAAGCGAATGTTTTTATTGTGTGGTGTTACGGAACCCTTAGCGCGCAAACACAGATCTGATTTGCACTTGGCTGTTTTTTGTATAAAAAATACTAAATAAAGTTACTTCTGTGAAGATATGTGAAAATCGGTCTTTCCGGAACTTCGAACAAGATAAAGCAGTGAGATAGGAGTCTACCGTGTAGGCATACCTATTTTTGTTAAAGAAATAAGAGAGCTTTCATCTTTTCATTACGTTGTAATCTTCCTTTTGATATCTCAGCTGCTCGATCTCGTAAGCTTTTCGTGATTTTCTTTTTACCATAGGTATTTCTAAGTCAAGAGTTAAACGAGCAGACCGGACAAATGAGATTGTGAACTTATTCAGGAACTTGCCTTTTTTGTAGCTTTATGCAAATAGTATTTGGGGTGATCGATATTTTGCTGGGGATAGGGATTTGGAATAATATTGATAATACCCGAACTAAAATCAGGGAAAGGGTATTGATTATGCGTTAATCCTTGTACAATAAAAATACCTAAGTATACCTGCGTATTGGAATAAAATAGGTCCGTAAATATTAAAATTATTTCTCCATTTCCATAAAATTAGATATTTTTTGTGAATTACTCTAATAAACCTTAAGGCAACATCAACGATAATGAAATATAAGAACATTCTACACAAAAGCTGTGTTGGCATAAGGAGACAAAACAAACATAAAACAAAAATGGCTTATTCTCGTGGTCCCCAACGATGCGAGACGACGTGGCCCGTCTCGTCTCCACGAGATGTTACATTCAACCCGCAGTCGGAGCCACCCTTACATCCATTGTACAGAAATCGCAAGCGAGAAATGAATACTACACCGAATCTTGGCTTTGATTGAGGTATTTTATAGGTCGTGAGCGAACATTCATCCTAGAGCTGTATTCAGCCGCAAATGGGGGATACAAATTATTTTGGCTACACTTTAACCTTATTGAATCAGATTTTTATGTAGGAAATATGCTGCTAATGTACCTACTTACATGTAAATATTTTTAATATTTTGATATTTTACTTGTTATAGTACATTCACAAACCATACTAAAATATCGTAGTAGTACCTTTGTTGGTATTTTTCACTGACAGGCAAGGCAGTCTAATGAATTCAAATAAATCAAAACACGGGTTTATTACGAGCTAGATATTGCAGCATTTTGTAGCTGCAATTATATTGCTGTCTCGTTCACGCAAATAGTTTGTAAGCAGGACAAATATACAATTAACTACAGCAATTAATTCCCCACAAAACTACACACTTGTTCACAAACGCCGCCGCCCAGTTACGTTACACTGTGTATCACCACAAAAACAACAGCCAGTCATACAAAAATGCAACAGATGTTAAAATATGTTAATTATTCCCGTTTCACAACTGCAATTTATAACAGGAATGAACTACACGACTTTCATTATAAATTAGATCCTTTGTACCGCGTTATGGTAGAGCTGACTGTTAAAGTAACCGAAACATGGAGATTTAAAATAATAAATGAACTTGTTATTAGAAATCCACTGGTACTCTAAAAAGGGTTTATTTATTCAACAAATATGAATATAACAACCTTAGGTGACACACGCCTCGACGAAGCCAGGCGATAATACATATTTGCATGATGTACACAAAACGGTATCATATTAGGTATTTATTATTTGGTTCCGCGAAAGCTGTTAACATCGTTCTACATGTTTCCCCCTCTAGAGAAATGTTAATTCAGTTCTGGGAAATAAAAATATGTTATTCTTTTACCTGCTTTAAATAAATATTTACTTTCTGATTTTTATCCACGTTTTCGCTCCTGCAAGTGAAGCTGTAAATTCCAAATAAATTTTGAAACATATTGAAAAATGTGTTATCGATTATGTTATAAAATATGTAACTTGAGTTTAAGTTTTAAAACTCATAAAACGTGAGCTCCAAATTCAAAGTTGATTAAATAGCAAGTTAAATCGCGGATCTCGAACTTCTTGAGCTCACCATGTGTACGATACCTTTTAGTTAAAGTTCCTGCGTGACGTCTAACGTCTCGGTAAATGAGGCCAAATAAACGACCTAGATAATGTTATAAGATAACCTCACCTGTTGATCTTTAGTTATTCACAGTCATACTTCTACAAACTATTAAAAGTTTGAGTTATGATAGGTAGGTTACTAATACCTATCATAACTAGGTAGGTACCTACAGCGACTACGAGCGAGAGATATCAATCTTTAGTTAAACCGTTCCCAGCTTCGCTTCATATTCCAGCCCATTCTGGATCAAAGTTATGCCGATAAAGACCAGCTTTCAAACAAAGTTTAGCCGCGTTTGTACTAACGTAACATTATCCGGCAATCTATGAATTTACAGGGCGTAAAAATACCACTTCCAAATAATTAAAGTGTATACTGATGCAAATATACAACAAAGACGTTTAGTTAATGGTAGTTAAAAATGGGGCCTAAAGCATTTTTTTTTGTTACAGATTGCCATTGTATCAAGTATGATTCAAGTGGACACTTTTAAACGACCCTCACCGTCTCCATCCCGGACCTCAGTACGGAGTGAAAGCCGTGTTTTTCGCCAGCCTCGCGTCATCCACGTGAACCGGGATGCTGCGACAATGGTGGACGAGGAAACTCACGGGCCTGGAGGCTCCGGCGCCGGCCCGGCCTCCGGTGACTGGGAGGCGCGCCACCACGCCGCACACTTTCGCTCTAGGACCTTCAGCGATGGCTTCATCAGGAATACCAGCCTTGAACTGCTCCTAGGCGTCGACTGCGAAGCCTGTCTCGCGCTGGCCGCCCAGCGACAATGCCTCGATGAACAAATATCAAAACAAGACTTTGACTTGGTCTGTAACTGCAACATCCAACAGAATAATTACGTGAATTGTCATCGAAACATCGGTGAGCATCAACGAGGACACACGCTCAACATATACGACTTGGAAAGAATTAAAAGGGACACCGGACGCAGCCAGCTAAATATTGGGTCGCATCGAAGTTTGGATCGCAAATTCAACAAGAGCAAAACTATCGGGGTTTCCAACTATATTTCGAAACAATTGATTTCGTACGATCCTCGAAGTACTCTTGTGCAAAAAATAAAAAGGAAGCTATCTAATTTAAAAAAGATCGGCGGAGACGCGATATCGAAGAAACATCAGAATGCGGTCCAACTGGCCGAGATAACATCGGGCTCGACGGGCTCTCTCAAGAAACTATCGATGCTGTCACTAGCAGACAAGCAAAGGAGAGTAAACAGCCAGACTTGTATTTTTTCTTCAGCGGGAACACAAGGAAAAGACGATGTTAAAAATACAGTATCGACTTATGCTAACTTTTCTGGGAACGTAGACCAATGTTTCGATAGACTGAGAGACTGTAATGTAAGCGCTGATCTAAATAAGAGAGTTCCGAAAATGGTTAAAATGCGAAGTTTCGATAATAACGCCGAACTAATCGCTAGGAATTCACCGGGTTTGGAGATGAAGTTTTCTACGTTGGATAATCGGAGTCGATGTAGGGGTATGAAAAGGCAAATGTCATGCAACGATTTTCCAAGTGACCGCTTCAGAGATAGATTCTCTGATGGTTGGGTTCGGGAGCCGAGTACGCTCGAGTCTCGAAGTGCGCGGAGTGACGTAGTGGATGACGAGGCACAATCGTTCATAGAGAGCGACGTGTGCGGCGGCCCACGTGCGACCCACGCGCACTGCACGTGCGAGCCGCGCGCCGACACCAGGCTGCCAACGCTCTTCTATGACACGCACGTAAGACAAAACAATCACATGTTATAAACATAGTATTCATCTATACTTCGCTTAATATTATAAAGAGTAAAGATTTGTATTTTTGTGCGTTTGTAATGAATAAACTCAAAAACTACTGTGCCTATTTCAAAAATTCTTTGGTTTCGCGTGGGTGTTATTTAAAAAAAAAGAAGATAAAAATGTCAATGTCAATGCCTTTGAATTTAACTAGGTGCAAAAAGAACTCATCAAAAATATTAATAGATATTCTTACTTATCCAAGTAGCTCCATAACTTACAAACTACCAGCATCGGCGGTAATTTACTCGGCTAAAGCTCTCGAACGGGGCTTTTACAAGTTTCCGCTTTGACGATCTATAGTAACTTTCTCATGAAATTTTGAGCAATTGTAAAGTAGTACCACGCTAGATAGGACTTTAGGAAGACTCAAAAATCACAAAATAAAAACTTCTTGCACTCTACTACAAACTATAAAAAAAATATATAAAAATTTGAGAAACCAACTTCATGGCCAAACTGGTGACTCGATTTTATAAAATTTTTACGAGACGGGAGATAAAAGAATATTTTTTTTCAAATCAGCGGATAAATGATACGAAGTTATGCGTTATCAAACATAAAAAAACAGCCGAATTGAGAACCTCCTTTTTTATTTGAAGTCGGTTAAAAATGAACAATCAAAGTAGAGTTTTTAAAGACCCAGTTTCCAAATGAAAAACATATACTTGTGATTTTATTTTGTTATTTACCTGCATGGTCCCCACAGGCATAAACCCCACAGGACAGTATTAAACCTGGCTTTATGGCCAGGGGGGTTTATACCCCTATTTGTGCTCCTGTAGTAAATGAGATATTTAATTCTCTGTCAGGTCCGGTCTCATTAAAATCGTCATAAACTGAACATGCATCAGGATAAAGCCAATTTCTCTTAATTAAACTCCTAGAACCCCAGAATCCGAAACAATAGGTATACCTACTTACCTAATTTCAAATGATTTTGACTCCATAATGAAATAAGTGCAAGTAAAAATCCGTGATCTCTGCTCTTCCCTATAGGGAGGAGACGTGATTTTATGAATGTATGCATGTAAATAATACTTAGCTACAATACAGAAACCGGCCAAGTGCACTTCGGACTCGCGCACGAAGGGTTCCGTATTACTATCATCGAAATATTCTGTGAATTTTTCAAGCCTCTACTTGTTGTCGTTATCAATGTCGAGCAAAAAACCACGCATGTTGTATGGAAGCCCCCAAATTTTATTTTTAGTACTACTTGTTTTCTAGTTAAAAAACAGCCTACATCATTGTTTAACTATACAATCACGGTTCATGAGATACAGCCTGGTGACAGACGGACTGAGTGTCAGACAGATGGACAGACAGCGGAGTCTTAGTAATAGAGTTCCATTTTACCCTTTGCGTATTGAATCATAAAAACAGCCACACAATTAAGCATGAATTTAAGAAATAAATAGCACCTGCCTAATAGAGTAATGTTGTTGGCAGAGCAAAAAGCGCGGTCCCCCTGCGCCTGACGTCACGGAGCGAGGTCGCGGTAATGGAACGCACTGCAACGCATGCAAGTCACCGCAATGGCTGCCCACCGGGACCACTTCCACCACCAGCCACAGCTCCACCACTACTGGCAACTCCTCCCGTGAGTGTTCATTCTACTAACAGGGACTAGGAAAAAGGGACAGGATATCCTGTTACTACGATTAAAGACACCACTTCCACCATCAGCCACAGCTCTACCAGCACTGGCTACTCCTCCCTTGAGATTTTATTCTACTAAAGCCTAGCGTCCACATGATCCGCTTCGTAAGTATCGGACGCATCGTATCAATCAGATCAGATAGTATTCTATGCAAAGAATGTTTGATACGATGCGTCCGGTACTTACGATTCGGACATGTGGACGCTAGGCTTTACAGGAAATCCGCCAGGGGTTTGGTTTGACACGTATGCCACCTTGTATAGAAAAACAAAAAGCGTCCCTAGCCGACGCTTAGAGAACTTCTTGTTCATATAAAAATTGGGTGTACAACACACCACACTCTTTCAAACGTACGATTAATAAAGTCGGTCCAATAAGTTCCAGAATGTTTTCGGCCCCTTTTAACGTTCTACGGAGGCTTATCACAGCTCTACCACCTGTAAGTCTACTCTTTCCGTAAGTGTTTATTCTACTAACAGGAAGTCTCCCAACGATTCAATTAAGACTTCCTGTAAAAACGATTACCTTCGGTCCAAGTTACAGAATGTTTTTTGCACGGGGACTAATCACAGCTGTCAAGCGTCAGTTTTCTTACCGAAAGTAAGTGGCATTTGACAGCAGTGTTTTCTTATTAACGCTGGTTACCGGATCGGTCAATAGTTTTGCGAAATAAAAAGGTGGATCAATTGGTTTGTGGTCATAATGTAACTTTGCCACATGACAGGAAAACATATTTTTTGCGTTTATAAATGCAATTTATTTATTAAAAGCGAGTGTCAAACAAATCTTTTTGATGCATATTCTATTCAACAAAACGTGCGCGCCGCGCCCGTTCGATTAGTTCGACTGCATTTTATTTCAATTCTCGTTCGGGCTTTACATGTCGAATTGAAGTTATGGTTTAAGTAGTAGGTAACTCCTGTATTCTCCCATACTATTCTTATCGATCAGATTGTAGTGCAGTGTGTAATTTTGAGCACTTTGTATCCAAAGATTTGTTTAATTTATATTTGTAAACATAATAATGACTCTGGAATTTGAAAATAGGTATTGGAATGATATGAAAGCGAATAAAAAGGGTTCACTGGAGTCAAAAATGTAAAGGAAATTCGTATTGTATTACAATTTCCCCCTCTTTGTTCTTGCTGAAAACAAAGTGGCTGGGTGTAACTGCCACTTTACCTTTTGCTTCTCTAGTAACTAATTAGTGACTGGAAATACTGGCATTCAAAATAAAGGTTGATGTTTTCTTTGAAATGAAAAATGATATTTACAAATTGGCAACATTTCCGACGGTAATCCGTAGCATCCGCGGTGATGTTCGCGTTTGACAGCGAGATTATTGGAAGCCCCCTAACGAACGGACGAGCGGTATCAATAGACTAGTAGATACCGTATAAAATGAATTTTCCTGGAAACTGTTTTTCTGTTTACCAAGTTTTTATGAAAGTAAAAAAGTAGTCGATGTTTTCATCGTTTTAATTTGGGAACGTGGTATAGTAGTTTGTACCTACTTGTACAACATTGCATGATATTATCAGTAAGGTCAAGAAGTCGTACATCCATATCGAAAGTGTTTTTCTGTTTATCAACTTTTTTTGAAAGTAGGTAAGTAGACGATTTTATTAAGTATCGTTTTGATTCTAGAACGTGGTCGATGAAAAGTAGTTTATACCTACTCGTACAACATTGCAAGATATTATCAGTTAAAGTCAGAAAGTCGTACATCTACATATATCGAAAGTCACTTATCAGCTCGCTTTGGGACACACCAAGGACAAAGCCAAGATAACATAACTAGTTTACCTTGTTTGTCATTTAGGCACATACTGAAATCAAGATAGAGCTTCCTATTGACCGATCTATGACAAACGGAACCGCAAACACATACGTATCATACACTTGCCTACTCACAAGCTATGTGATAATTACTACGTTGAAACAGCATTGCAGTGGGTAGGTAAGTACCTGCTCCATTTCAGCATTAGCCATGTCCTATTTTGCTTTTGCTGTTAACATTAATGAATTAGTAGTGGTCCACAACGGGCTACTTTCAAACATTTAAACAGTAAAATTTACTCACTATTATTGTATGTTTAAGTAGTATTTTTTTTTTTAATAAGCACAGTTATTGTTTTCTTATAAATCGAGAGCATGACTCCTTCCACGACTTTACTCTCTCGTGGTTTCGGACTTGGCCATCAACGCCCTTCTCAAAAAAACACCCTATATATGTATATATTTGTAATTGCAGTAGGTCCTACTACGAGTACCTATATTACTTCACTCGTTCATTCTATGGTGTCTATTATATGGTAATCTATTATTATCCCCAACCCGTAAATTTATTGCCTGTTATTCTTTAGGCTTGGTCGCAAGAAACTGCCGCCTTTCTATTTCCAAAGGGATTTATTCAGTTAAACCACATGGATCACTCTTTGTATAATTCCTTTGCCTTTGTTTGACTCTCAAAGGGTTTTTTTATCAAAATAGGTTAGAGTAACAGTAACCGACACAAGATGAGGCAAACGTTTAGCAAGAAGGCGGCCATGTTTCCAAATTCAAACACAAACTTTTACAATAGCTAAAATCACGACACCATGTCGAGTCTCGATTTGCAAGCTCGCTAAGGCATCGGCAGGAAGACGTCCATTCAAATGAAGTTTCTTTAAATTCATTATCTAACTGACTCTACCTTTGATTCATGACACTCCGGCATCTTGGAGAATGAGATTGCAGATGATCACAATCTTTTAGTTTCAAAGTTGCTTTCATTTATCAGTGCCACTTTGAAATGATCTTCCGCCTCACAGTTCTACTTTGTACTGCCTTAGATTTTACGCGGACTTATCTAAAAGAAACCCGGGACTTTTGTTTCTTGTTATACTTGCGTGATATACTAGCAGAATAAAGTTAATGGTTGAGTGATTGCTAGAATAATTCATTAGTATTTGTTTTCTTGCGATGTGTTATCTCTAACTAAGGTTCATTGTTAGCTAGCTCTCATAAAAAATGGCTAATGGAAAATTATGAACCCATTAGCTTACACTCGCGGCTTTTTCGCTTTTACCCGGACAAAACTATGATATTCCAAACCAAGAATGTATGCATATTATCTATACCATTCCAGTCTTTGACTCACTAGCATCACACCCTTCCGGACACTCAAATATCTGGCTGGGCCACGTGTAACGGGCGTCTACATTCACCTAGTTAAATAAAAATCATTTGACTTTGAATTTATTTACAGGAAATACTCGCAGTAAATACGAAGCCGTTTCCTTACGATGTTTTCCTTTACGTTCGAGAGCACTGATTACAGCTTGGGGTATTACAATGTGCCTGTTCTTTTATTTTCTTTTTCTTTGTGCCTAATTGAAGTTCAGGTTTGTCAGTATGGCACCGGCGCTGGTGCTGCGTGGCGATCCTGGTGCTGGTGGCTGGCACGGCGTGCGTGGCTGGGCCGCTGGCCTTGCGCGCTCCGCCCGGAGCACCCTTACACGAGAGACTGAGACTGGCTGAACGACTGTTGCACGACACGCCACTCATCGATGGCCACAATGATCTACCATGGAATATAAGAAAATTTTTACATAATAAAATTAAGGATTTTAGGTGAGTAAACACCCCAAGCAATCTTCATTATGCACCTAATTTATTTTGTTTTTTTTGGTAATGGTCTGAAAGGTGAATAGATAATATTTTTACACCCTGCATTCGGGGCGTGTGGTCGTGTGTGTGATACTTATGTTTTGGCTAACCACATACTCGACGTGGTCTCACATAGCATTCTATATTAACCGCATATCACATTGGAAAACAGGGTTGATTCTGACTGGGTTTTTGTCTATTTCATTCCCAACATTTCCACTGTACGACAGCAACGGAAATAAAAAATGTCTTGCATGCGAGCAAGTGTTGCAACGAAAAAAGAGTGTTGAGTGAGCGCGAGCGTGAATGTACCGAAACGTCACGTTCACAGCCGTCCGATGGTACAACAGCTTCATAGGAATTACACTCACTAGCAAAATAAAAGCCACATTTATGAAGGCACTCATAAAATGAACAATATAATTTTTGCTTCTCATTAACATCAACAGACACAAGTTAGAGAGATGAACATCGACATTTTTAAAGAGATTATGAGACTACGACTAGTCGTCGTTCTCTAAAAATAATAACGTTTTAATACCTTCTTCTTTATTCGGTCCACTGTTTATTAAGAATAGAAAATCCACCTGTGGCTCTAAATAGTAACAAGACCCCATCGCGTTTCCGCACTGAATACTACGGCATAAATAAATATCAAGTAGACCGTTTTTAAATAACAAAAGCGGGAAGGCATTTCTCAAACAATAGCCGCGGCATGCTGGTTTACATACTTACATATTGATACTTCTTATCTGTGTAGGTATCGTTTACTCATATAAAATGGACCAACAAACCGAACTTGTTCCGAACTCACTAACGACTTCAGAGAACTGTAGTTAGTAAAGAATACTTAGTTGCTAAAAGAAATTAAAGCAAATCAGCCCCGCCCCGCATTCGATTTCCTCGTTTCACAATTTATCGCTTGAAATAACAGGTGTCTCAAACATAAGATTAATATAACAACTAAGTTGTAGCGCCCGAAGTGAAACACCAGAAATTATACTTTCTTACTTTTGGCTAATGTTGAATGTTGACGGATGTTTTGGCGTGGAGCCAGGCCGTTACCGACGCGTGTGCGACGGTATTCGATCCCGCAATTTGATACATTTTACTATGCTCTCTTATTGGTCATTTTTATAAACCAAAGCTTTTAGATGAGGATACGTGATACGTGGTACAATTTATTAGGGAGGCGAAATCTAAGTTGGAATCAAAAACCTCTTTCTGATTTCTTTATATCTATTTACTTCAGTTGCAACAGTTTGTATTGTATATACACTCAAGTTCCACAAAAGATACAATAGTGTAAAATCCATGCAAAGTCTCTTAAAACACACGAAAAGAAGAAGTCGGTCTCTTAATTATGCCTCTATGCAATGCACAAACAACAATTCTATACTCTATTTTTATGAAACAACGGGATATTTACCATCACGGTTGTTCAACCGTGATCATGGTGCATGTAACTGTGCCGAAATATCGGAAGTTAACTCAACAAAATTTAATCATGGTAAATATCCCGTTCTTTCATAAAAATAGTGTTAAAAACCATGACAGTTTCAAAAGTTGTATAGTTCTATACTCTCTCAACTTTAATTGGGTGAATCCCAAGATACGGTTGTAGAAGCGTTTTAGAGGGAATCAGCTGTTTCAGTACCCGTTTAGGACACACATGCTTACATTATTTGCTAATGTTCTAACTCGGGTACAGATTCTGTTGGCACCACGGGACTAGTTTCTGATACAGCACGAGAATCTTGTAGTGTGGACAGTGCTATTTATGCGACTGTTGGGTGTAATTTATTATTATTAGACAAACACGCAATAACTCTGTATTCTGTTCTTAGGTTAGGATTTAGATTAGGGTATGTTGACCTTATACTATTTAATCTATTTTTAACCGACTTCCAATCAAAAAGGAGGAGGTTCTCAATTCGGTTGTATGTTTTTTTTTTTTTTTTTTAATGTTTGTTACCGCATAACTTCGTCATTTGTGAGCCGATTTGAAAAATTATTTCTTTATCTGAAAGGTACTGCTTCCAGATTGGTCCCGTTTTAATTTTATTAAA
The DNA here is from genome assembly GCA_947578465.1 of Thera obeliscata. Lineage (NCBI taxonomy): Eukaryota > Metazoa > Arthropoda > Insecta > Lepidoptera > Geometridae > Thera > Thera obeliscata. The sequence goes on from OX387924.1 coordinate 8,209,440, forward strand.
ATCGGTGTTGCCATTTTTTTTAAATAATTTTTTTTATGTTTGTAACTGCATGCCTCCGTCATTTATGAACCGATTTAGAAAATTGTTTTTTTATTTGGAAGGTTATTCTTACGTCCAGATTGTCCCAAACAAATTTGATTAAAATCGGTTTAGCCGTTTGACAATGAAGTCGGTTTCTCAAGTTTTTTAAACTTAAATTATTATAATAGATAGTCTAGTCGACCTTACATTCCAAGTTAATAATATGTTATAATATAATAAGCTATATGGTCTGGTTCACATTTTGTTCATTTTATACTTATGTGGCTTGATACTTATTAAAATATATCAAAAGATAAACAGTGCTTAAACTATTGCCATCTCTTACCACTGGGTACTGGTGACAAACAGTGACAGGGCTAATTTTAAGAGTATGGCTGATGACCATTGCCTAAATAAAAAAGCGGCCAAGTGCGAATTGGACTCGCCCATGAAGGGTTCCGTAGCAACAAGTAACATAATATTAAAGTTCTTGTAGTTTGTCGAAAGGTAAATTGCGGTTTGCGATTTATGACGTATAAAAAAAAACTACTGTTTAGATCTCGTTCAAACCAAATATCGTTGAAAGTTTGCATAGTAATGTACATCATATATTTTTATTAGATATAGCATTCTCTTATTTTAGAAGTTAGAGGGGGGGGGGACCAACTTTTTACCACTTTGGAAGTGTCACTCGCGCAAACTATTCAGTTTAAAAAAAAACGGTATCAGAAACCTCAATATCATTTTTGAAGACCTATTCATAGACACGTACGGATTTGATGAAAAAAAAATTTTTGAGTTTCATTTTCAAGTATGGGGACCCCCCAAATTTTTTGATTTTTTTTCTAGTATATGTAAAAACATTGATGCGGTTCACATAATACATCTACTCGCCAAGTTTCATTAGTCTAGCTTTTATAGTTTCGGAGAAAAATGGCTGTGACATACTCGGACAGACAGACAGACAGACAGACAGACAGACATGACGAATCTATAAGGGTTCCGTTTTTGCCATTTGGCTACGGAACCCTAAAAAACATGCTATACGTTAAGCAAAGTACTTACCCATAAAAATCTTATTTTATTTTATTATATTTTTATTTCTTAGGAAAACAAACAGTACTTATATTCTAATTGATAATTTAAAAAAACAACTATGGACCATTAAATAGTTTTCGCATAATGAGACTATTTGGAGCTTACTTATTAATTTATATGAAAAAGATAACAAAAATAGATATTATGTGACGAGAGACTAAGGTAGACATAAGTACTATAAAATGAAAGAGGCTTAAAAAAAATTTTTATAGTCTACTTATCTTAACATATCAAGACTTCATATTTAATTAATTTCTGCAAACAGAAAGTTTCCACAGAGCAAAGAAATAAAATCTGAAAGTTAATAAGAAATGTTTTCTCAGTTTCGACGAAGACTTGCGGACCATATCGCCGTGGGCGACCAGCTCGTGGAGTCACACAGACTTGCCGAGATTGAAGCAGGGGAGAGTGTCTGCTCAGGTCAGTTTGCTTGGTTTACTTTGTTTTATTTTTCGTGGATCAAACTTGACTAATTAGACAGGGTGTAAAAACACTCCCGGGAAGTTTACGGGTTAAAGTATCCGTCAATATCAATAACATTTTCTAAGTAGCTATCATAAAGCTTCTGATTTCTGACTTCTGTTTAGTCTGTGGGTGATTTGGGCCTGTAGACGATGATAATGATTGTTTTGTGTCTGTGTTTACAGTCAACAATCAAGTCGTTGGTTTTATTTCTGGTTTTATACACTCTTTTATTAATAATGGATGATAAATATAATGAAATTCTTGAAATAAGAGATGGGTTCATTTGCATAATGTTAAAAACATTATATAGTAAGAATTTTTAATAAGTACTACTCATTCATTTTAGACTCACTCCGATTGGGATTTACAGTGAATGACAAGTGACTATAACTAGCATTCAAAACTATCTCTGAGATTCAGTACAATGAACCGAATTTAGCTGATAGCACTGTTTCAACTTCATTGCACAAGCCAGTGACAAATATCTAGATACCTACCAAACTTGACTTTGATATTTTGTGTTAGATCATGCAAATGACAAGTACTAGAATAAACATTTTATGTCAGGTAATGATATTATATGGTATATAATATATCTCTATGTTCCGACAATATTTTATAAAAAGTACTATTATCTCTTCTCTTCCAGTCCTTGCCAGCTACATTTCGCAGTTCGTCGCCCCATCTTTTCGGAGGGAGTCCTACATTACGCTTACTTATACGCGGTCGTCGCTCTAATATTCGTTTGCTCCAAAGATTGATTGTCTGTTCTACAACAAACTACAACAGTCTGCTAATCCTTCAGAGATTTTATCCTGCAGGGAGACTCTGATCATAGCTCTCTCAATAGCTCGCTGAGCGACTTTCAGTTTTTGAACCAAACCAGTTAATAAAAGTACATACACTGTGTTTCATAATAGTATTGTTGTAATAATGTAGCCGTCTGGAATGAGGTCACGATCTCATCATCGGTTTAATGTAAGATACACCGAATTAACTTTGTTTTTACTAAGAGCAAGGCTTCCTAATTAGTTTGTAACACATGTCGTTATAACATGGCTGTGCTATATTTATCAAACATTATACGTTTGTAATGATAATAGATTAAGCTTTGAATAGAGGCTACAAACCTACGAAGCTACGATGCGTAGACCCTCTACGAGCCTTTTCTACGTCAAAAATGTTTTACTATAATCAATCGGTGCGAATTGAAGTCTTTCTGAATAATAATAATAATATCTTTATTTCAGACATCTTAGGGCCATAGTTACACAATTACAATAATATACATCTCATCATCATTAAATTTACGAGTTTTTACTTATCCCAATGTTAAAATCGTTTATAAATCAAAATTATCATAGGCTCATTTGCGAGCGCGTGCGTGCCCGCGTTTCCATATTCAGAAAGTTTTGCGCAGTTCGTGCGTGACATTTAATCAGCTGTGTGTCAGTGCGATGCACAGAGGGGAAATACTACCCATATCATCAGGTCGGTCATGAAAATTCATAGCCAATACGATGTTAGGACCTACACATTTTTGGGTGTATTCCTTATGGCTACATAATATACAAATTTTGAGACATTATTGCAAAGATGAAACTTTTTAATTTCACATTTCGATTTTTTTAATTTTGTGTTTCAATATTATTTATATTTATGAATTTGGCACAATGGGTAAGTTAAAAGTTTCGCAAGAATTAAATTTGCGTATTTGTTTGGGAAAGGACTAAAAGTCTATTTTTTTTTACTTTATCGAAAGCGTTCGCATAGGCATGCATTTAAAGTTTGCCTACTGGTTCACAAACTGTAAAGTGCACTCCACATTATTATTCTTCTGAATACTAGTATAGAGTGCCTGTTTTGTGTCTTACCCCGTTCGTACTTATAATAAGGCCTGTTCCACATGATATTTTATTCCGATGTGATGTCGACAGTTCTGGGCTGCGTACGTGCCATGCGATTCGCAGCACCGGGACGCCGTGCAACTGACGTTTGAGCAAATCGACCTCATACAGCGGCTCACTGAGAAGTACCATCCGCAACTGACGCTCTGCACTTCAGCTTCAGGTAAGCAATTAAATAGCAAGAATAAATGTTTGTGCACTTTGTCAGTAGGTAGGTACTGAACCGGTGAAGAAAAATATCGATAGAAAACAGGTGTGTCGAACCTAAACAGTTCAAAAACATGACTGTGTCATGTGCGCTAAAGAAACCTCTTTGAGACACACTTAAAGTTTTCTGGTCCTCAATATTTAATATTTATTTACCGGCTAAACCGTAAAAATGAAGGTATTTTGGTTTAAAGTGTAGTCTGAAACCTCAGAAAAGCGCTTTTATGCAACACGTAGTTTCACAGAAATTTTCCCATACGGATTGAGAATTACCTAAGCATGTGCTTATTTGCTCGAATAAAAATCAACAGGTTGAGATTCACACGCGGATTCGAACTCACAATTTACGATCAGTAGGCGGGTTCCCACCGGGCCACGTACCTCGTTAACAATGATAGAACGGTGGTTCTAAAGCACTGTATTAAAAAGCGTTTCATGCTGGTATTCGTGCTTTTAGTGAATAAAAACTTTATGGTGAGCGCCTTTTAAGACGGCCGGAAGACGAAGCGTGGGACGCCCTCCCACCCGAAGCGATGACATTAGAAAGATTGTGGGAAGTCTGGGCATAAAACCGTTCTTCATGGAAATGTCTATGGAGGCCTATGACCAGTAGTGATCATCCTTAGGCCGATGATGAGTATTTCTATAGCCTTTCCGCAACAACTACTGTAGATAGGTACATTTCATTTGCATGGTGAACTGCACCAAGCTTATCACTTCCATCGTTATTGTGCAAGGATGGTACTTTTGAAAGGGAAGTACCACCCACCTCCCTATTCCTGCCACAAAGCGGTAATGCTTGCATTAATGTCTTCCGTTATGACGGGCAGGTTTGCCTGGTTATAGGTACTTACCGCGAATCTTACTTACGGTGGTTTCAGGTTCAGGCTACAAACAAAACGCAGTACAAACTTGCTATGCCATCGATTTCTGAAAACTGAGGCAAACATAAATTTGCCAAGTGTGAGTTGTACTCACACGTCAATTGTTATCAATAGTTGATCATGAATTTATCGTGACGTGACAAAACAACTTATTTTAATGACATATTCGAACGTCTTTATTCTGAGCGTTAAATCCCGTAGCACACCTACGCTGCGGAAGCGTTACTGCGGACCCGCAGCAGTTTCGTCATGTCTTGTCCCGTGTAGGAGAAGCGGAACGCTCGCGAAACTGCCTGTTCTAACGCATAGATTTGATTATATTCCGCTGCAATACGCCACACTTCGGCGCTCTGATGGCCGCCACTATGTTGCGGTGCCGCGTTGTTTTTCGCACGTGTTTGTAGAAATCGACAAAGCATGAGGTTCCGAAGCCAATTCTCTCACTCAAACTACAATTGATCACAGCGGAATTCATCTAGCGGTTTCACTTTAACGGTTCCGCAGAGGAGGTGTGCTACGAGCGTAAATGGAGCGATATGTCAAATTATGCTCTAATAAATTATAAGGGTAAAAGGGTCGGGTATTTTATCGAGATTAATCAGTAGTGGGAAGCTGGAAATTATTCCTAAATTCCATTAGGTACGTCAGATTTAGAGTAAAGTTGCTATAAAAAAAACATAAAATAATAATTTCATTTTATTGTGGTAGGTAATTAGAGATATAAAAGGTTGTATATTTCGATTTTACCTTAACTGTATCATGCAAATACATTATTTTCTTAACGAGGATACTACACTACAAGTGGTTCATGTATGGTTCGTTGGTTATATTCAGTGACCAGTGGTTATTCGAAAGAAGATCAAAGGCATAAGCTTATGATTGTGGTCGCGTACTCAAAATGTTTCTACTCCCGTAGGTTTTTCAAAACATAATGTTAGCTTCGTTCATAATATGAGCATGGTACTAACAAATTCAACTAAAATGTAACGGGTTACTAAACTGTCGATCGATAGTAGCATGAAGATTAAATGTGAACACACACATACATCTATACAATACGTATATATGTACCTACGTGTGAAACGATCGATGTATTGATATGAACGATGAGAAGGTATAGTACGAAGTAGGCCAACTCTGCTGATAAAGTTTTCTCTCGTAGGACTCAATTACTTTTTTATTCGTGAATCCTTCGTGATCGATGGAAGCTGGATCGGAACACCAAAAATTACAAGCTTCACTGATACTTCAGTTTCAATGATCTAACAGTTATTTCATAAATGCTAGGAGTATCTACTAAATTGCTTCGGTCTTACCGCGGTATGGATGCATCAAACTTGTTGTCGGGATTCCAGCGTGAAATCAATTAAAGCGCAGACCATACTTCAACCCACTGGTCGTAGGTACCAAAGACCGCACCTGCCAGTCAGTACCCAAACGCTTATGAGGTATTCCGAACCCTTAAGCACCAGTTCCCGACTCTACCTCTAATGAGACCTCTCTTCGTCGTTAATTTCAGAAAGGTTTCTATAGCTACACAATTGGGCAATTCAATTTATTTTAAACAGACTCCCTAGCGACTACACGGTAACTGGTGCTTCAGGGCTCTGAATATTTGTAGAATTTCCTTATGAGGTATTCTGAATATTTGTTGAATTATTATGCAGAGGAAAGCTTTATTTACCTACTCGAAAATAGCCTTTATCTATAGGTACAAACATACTTATTCATAACTTAACACGGGACTAATAGAACGACAAAGCTAATTAAACTAATAAACGACTCTTTTTTGAGGAACTACTTATTGTTATTCTATTTTAGGTATGTAAAATAAACAATATTTCTTAAAGTCACGTCAACCCTCGTCTCAACAATCTGAAAAATGGTTTACGCTTGTTTTTTCATGTGAAAACTCGAGTAAGCGTATACAAAGGTTGATGTGATGAAAAACCGCAGTTTTGCACTCGTATCAATCTTTGTTAAATCTTGCCTGAGTGTAGGTATACACTTTTTATCTAGGCGTCTCAACTCCCAGATCACCGAGCTGTATCGAAAACTTTTTGATCAATATTTTATCCATAAAAGTGAAACAACCTCTTATTTTAATTCTACTTCGTGATATTGGATGATATGGTAGGTATATTTGAAATATGTTCTATTGTATGTATAAGTATTTTTATTCATTAAATATTATATTCTGTATTATATTCCATTTTATATTTTTATGTACTATAAATGCGAGTAGGTAGGTAATGTTACGTACATTGCTTAAAAAAATACTTGAATCACGGATAATACCAGTACCTACAGTAATTAGGTAAAGTGTTTTGCACATTTCTAAACAATTGGTGTGATATAAGTTTTATCTAAATTGGCTTCTTCGTTTATCTACCCTAGACTAGACGAACTTGAGTTAAATAAAACCGTTTTCAGAAGGGCTGCGGTAATTTGTTTGAAACAATGTAATTTAAATAATTAAGCACTTGTTAAGTACGAACCCTTGTTGAGATTAGGTGCCTGGAAGTAGCTATCACAAAGAGATAAGGATATTAATATCCTTTCCAATACAGAGTTGTTAAGATTTATCTTAACAACTCTGTATTGGAAAGGATATTAATATCCTCTGAATATTTGTAGAAATACATAATATAACTCATAAATAAATTGGATAAGTGGTTAATTTATTAACCACTTATCCAATTTATTTATGAGTTTGAACTGAAAATTTAAGAAGAAACTAATTTTATAGATACCAAATTATGCATATAGAACGTTAGTAGTAGCAGGTATGTCTTTTATAATAGACCGTCATACAAATATTGGCATAAAGTTGATCCAATTCCATGCCCTCTATTGGGTAGGTACTATAAAATCATACAAGAGGTACCTTAGTGTATGTATGAGGTAAAATAATTATAATGGTTTGCCAAAGACTACATAGGCAGTGGCAATTGATCCACGCTGAGATGAAGTTGATTTTACCAGCACATTCCGACTTACGAAATGTTTTTAAATCCTCATTATTGTTTAATTTGCGGAAAGGTAAGGAAATTAATAAAGGATGTTGGAACAAAAACTCATCAAAGTACACCAGCTATGAGAAATCTGGTAAAGAGTGGATGCAGAACATCCGGGAGGACATTTGCATAAAAACCTCATTGTTTAGACTCGGCTATATAAAAAAGTAAGAAGGTAGGTGCCTTAATTAATTCGAAACAACGAATTTCTTTTTCCCTGATTATTTTTTGTTATTTAAATTAACTTCATTTTGATTAACTTTTTTGGTATCGTTTGACTTGTTCAAAGCAATTTTGAATGAAATCTTTTTAAGTTGTACCTACCTACCTAGTGGTAGGTAATAAAATATTCTAATCTCTGAAGTACTCAGGTAAATGGGTACAGTACAAACCTCACAATGCACGTTCATAGAAAGCATTATTAAAAGCTGAATTCTTAAAAAATGAACACGTTGAAAATGAAGGAAATAAAATAAAAATGCAAAGCTTGGTCTTTGAACCGCCAAGCGCCAGGATCGCAGTGCTTTTTGTATACTCATTTAATAATGCCAGCGTTCATGCTGTCTATACGAGTCTGCATAACTAATAGCAATAAACTAGGTACCTTAGCTTTTCATTAAACTTAGTCATTTTCTAAGGAAAGTTATTTACTTGCTAAGTTGCTATTCCTAATTCGTAGGTACCTATTTTAACACCGGGTCGTTATGTAATAGGTATTTAGTGAGGTCACAGGCGTTTTAGGTATAAAGTAATTATTATTACTTGCTAACGCGGAAAATTATCCGAGAAAATACTGCCTTTCACAAACACAGGATTCGCGGTTATTGCCAGTGAGTTATGCTTTGATAAGCCATTATGGGAACTGGTATGGCTGCAGTCTGCTAAACTTTCTGCTACATTCAACGTATAAACTTTTCTTGGCAAGTCAGAACCCTATTTTAATAGTACATTGTTACCTGAGTGTTGAAAGTCACGTTTTTGAGTCCCGAGACGGGTTTGGCGCCAGAGCGTAGCGAGGGCGCCAATGGAGCTTGAGGGACTTAAAAGACTTTCATCCGAGGTAAACACTGTGCTTTTCATTACGAATACAAGGAAAGTAAAAATAAAAACATGAAGGAAAAATTTGTGAAAATGAAGATTGAATTGCCGCCTTCCCGGTTTTTTTTTTTCTTTTTCTCTGGCGGGCCTTCGGCTTCGGTTCGCCAGCATTATTCAGCCATTATTTACATTTTCATAATTTAAAAAATGGTAAATTGTTTGCTCAAATCTATGTTATTTTAAAGAAATAGTTAAACATACGAGTACGAAATATAATAATTAAGCCGTATAAGGGATCAACACACAAGGATAGTAGGCAGTGCAAATTTTGATCATATTTTTTAAAAATATTGTTGACATCGATGATATATTAATAAATTAATTTAGAAGATATATTATTTATTTTATATTTTACATTGCGCTCTAATTAGACTTTTTAAACTTCTTACCGTTGTAATGGGTTTCCAACCTACTTGCTGAATTAAAAGTTGGAATTTGGTTTAACAACCTCCTTGCAGTTAGAAAGACTTTACAAAGTTGGAACATGGTTGAATAAAATAGAACTTGTTTTTTTTATAATTTGACAGCTGTCAGTAGAAAGCGATTCTCCCTAGGGCTGAAAGTATTACTTTCAATTAGGCCCCTCAGGCAACTTCAGACCTACTTTCAGAGTATGAGTAATGAAAAAGAGTATTTTTGACTTTGCAATACTTTATTGAGAATCTAAATTTTTCGACCCGTAAATTATACTCACAAATAGGTATGTAGGAAAAGGTATAGGTGCTAAGTATATAGCCCGCGATACGGCGCTTTGATGAGCTTTTCCTTCAGAGCCGACATTGATAGATGCGTTATTGGTAACGTTATTGGATAATAGCTTGCGATCAAAACGTTTTTCGAGGTCATTTTAAAATATACTGATTGGTTATTTATTATCTGCGACAGTCTGTGTTGAAAATGAAAACAATTATGGAGCCAAATCCCAGTTAATGACAAAGTAATCCGTGTTTCAATTAATTGCAAAGAGCGTTTTGATCTGAATATTTAAGCTTTAACTCTCGAATACAAACCGCAATCTCGCGTAGAACTCAATACTTAATTTCGTTTTGATATCATCAAATATAATACCTACTCCTCTTCTTCAATCGTTCGTTTCGTGTGTTCACCTGCATCGGTTTTCCACAGATATAGTAACAGCTCACGCGAACCACCGGCTATGCTCCCTAGTCGGAGTGGAAGGCGGGCATGCCATCGGTGGTTCACTGGGTGTCTTACGAACACTCTACCAAGTCGGTGTGCGGTACCTCACGCTGACCTCCACCTGTGACACGCCGTGGGCAGAATGCGCTGGTGCTGATAGAGTTGAGCCATCGCCTAGAGGGGGACTTACTCCTTTTGGAAAGGTTAGTTTAATCATCATCATCATCACATCACATCACCACAGCCCGACTTGACCCACTGCTGGGTATAGGCCTCACTTAGTTTGAGCTATCTACCTCGAACCTGTGCCAGGTTAGTTTAAAATAGAAATATTATGTCAATGTCTGTATTTTATGTGCAGTGTCGTTATCTTATACTTTTTTTTTGTTGTGTCTCCAAAACGCTGAAGGGCTCTAGGCAGCACAGGGCAGGATAAATTATCTTTTCTTTTTTGCCGTGTATTCAAATATCATACAAAAATATAATCTGTAGAAGTGCTTACAATTGCTAATGCTAGCTGCGATCACTACAGACTCGGTTTAGGCACCACTTTTGAGAAAATCGAGCATTTTATCTCTGTATTCATGCAAAGAAGAATTACTGTGTATTTTTGAGTTACATACACACGATTTTGTTTGTTCAATGAACGTTTAGTTTGATAAGCCGTTTGGAAGGTAAACATATTTTATTTCCAAGCAAAACAACCCAACTTCGGCTTCCGAGTGGTTTATTGGAAAATACTTTTGCTCGAGTAATTTTCAGCTGAAGATACCGAATTCCTATCGACAAATTGCAAAAATGGAAAGTGACTCAGTCTGATTTCTGCCGTGGCCACTTACTTGATTCAGTTTTCCTCAGCGGGATTTTTGTACAGATTTATATCTAGAAATGCAAAGTAACGAAATTTCCAAGTCTGTTTATCCTCCGAGTAAAAAGGGTTGTAAATTATTCATCTAAAAGAACTGTATGAAATATATTCAAATGTGTAGCTCGTTTCGATGAATCTTTTGGAATGTACAATAGGATTAGAATGACGTTTGTGGATTGGTAGTAGAGCTAAGTGGAGTCACGTGTTCGAGTAATATTGGCACGTGTTTATAGTAAGAGCAAGCTTGAGATGGTGACGTCTCCTGGCGTCGTCGCGAGTAGGTAAGGTAGAGCGAGAATGCCATAATCATAAACATCCTGCGCACTGCAATATTTCGCTTTGTATGAACTCCGCCTGCTCGGTAGTGCACTTCTTTGTTTACCTCCAACGATACTTTTCGAAATATTTTCTTTTGTCAAAACCACTCGCTGCGTGTAACGTAGGCACCCGTAAGAGCTATCATTACATAGTGATGGAGGAAAAACACAACTTTAGCATTGTTTTCTTAGCAGACATTTTGTGCTACAAATAAAATAGCTAACTACTTACTCAAGCCGCCATATTATAAGCGAATATGTTTACAAAAAGTTATTCCAATAGGTGAAGGTATGTCAGGATAGCTGTATTAGTGAGGGTCTAATACCTTTGAGTAGATAGAACCTTCTATTCTATCGATCCCCAGGGAACTTTCAATATAGTTTTTATTTGGCGTTTAGGTACTGCAGTGTTAAATGGAATATTTTTCTCATTTACAATTTGTCGCTTGCAGACTTGTGAATTCTCAATCCGGAGGTTCAAGAAGTTCGCCATTAATTAAGTAAACTCGGTGTACGTACTACCTCCCGAAGCGTCTGGAACAATGAGCTCTTTATAATAAATATTCAAACAGCCAGACGGAACGTATTTGCAGTTCATTTCAATGGCTCATTCTTATTCTTTAGAGTTTTACTAAACGCCTACCGCTCTAAAGAGTCGCATCTATCATAGAATTCCCATTTCCTGCTCGTAAACTCATTAAATATTACACCGACCTCGTAAACTTTGTGTTTTTTAACTAGCTTCAAATAAAAAAGGAGGCTCTCAATTCGCCTGTTTTTTTTACTTTTATGAACGCTTCGTCATTTATCAGACCAGATGAAAAAAATATTTTTTTATTTGAAAGATATTTTCCAGATTGGTTTATTTTTTAACTTTTTAGGTCTACTGTTTGCCAAACATTCAAACATTTGCAATGCGTCAAACATTAGCAGTGGATGGGAATGGATACGCTAGCTGAAAAACACAAATTCTATGAAAAAGTTAGCCGTTGCCAGCCTAACTTAATTAACTGTTCGCCCACTGCCGAAGCTGGCATTGTATACCTACCTTTGAATAACTATGGCGTCGGCCTGAAAACTTCTTATCGCAAAAAAATATTACAATGGTACCTACTTATTCTCTTCATCCATTGCTTAAACGAGTTCTGAAACAAGATCAGTGTATTGTGATGTTTAAATTAGTGTTTTCGTTTCACTATGATTGTTTGCTGAAGACGATGACCGACGAATTCAAGTTCGCAACAACATTTTTGGAGATGTATACAAAATTGGTAGGAAATATTATTCGAATGTTATAGTATTTTTACTGAACATGTCTGTATAGTATTTTTACAGTCATGTTATTCTCACTACTCCGCGTATTTGCACTTTTAGTTTGAATTATTGATGACGAGAGATCGGTATGACATTTTATTACATCCTTTAAAATGTTACCACTTTTTGAAGCTGCGTCTACAGCAGTTATCTAAATATTCATTTCGGGTGATTGTTTTCGATTTTTCATGACTTCATTATGTTTTTAGATCTTCTTCTTTTGGTAACTTGTAAAATAAATTCGGAATTTCAATATTTTACCGACATGTTTAAGTAGGTATTCATGCGCTCAATCGACCCTTTTCCAAGAATATTCTTCTGATGTTGTGTTATTTTAACTACTTTACAATGTTGGCCTCCACTTTCAGGTAAAGTAAAGGTAGGCAGGTAGGTAACCGGAATAATTTGATCTAATAAAATACATATGTTATTTAAAATACAGTTGTAGGTATAAAACTTACCTGGCAATGGTAAGTTTACCATTGCCAGGTAAGTTTAGTATTAACACTTTGAAATAGTTTCATTTGCAGCCTTCGATATACATATTCACTCGTAGAATCTTTGGTGTTTTCGTTCGTGTGATGTTATTTCCATAAAGACATAGACACCCCTTTTAACTCCAATGAGATGTGATTTTCTAAAATTGTGTATCTAAGACCGCCTACAATATCTTAAATATTGAATCTAGGTACTCCTATGGCTTCGGAAATTTCGTGAAGTGAGTGAAGCTTGAGTAGACTTCACGTGAACAAATTAGATTTATTTGAGGTCACTGTTACTTTTTTTCTATTAAAACACCAAACTCAAAAGTAATCCTATCCTCAAACATAAAGCCTTTGATGAAATGACACCGTAGGCGTACGTTTAGCTGGAGTCAATGCAAAGAAAAGCAGCCTAGGCTAAGCACAATTAAACGGTTTATGATATTAGAGTAAATAAATTAAAGTTTACCACCATCCCATGAATCAGCAATCATACTTTGCAATGGTTCAACCTATTCCTATAGCCGGTTTATGTGATTCATACAAACGAGCTAGGAAGCATGCTCCCGGGAGAATGACCGCAGGCGCTCGCGCGGTCACCATCTACACATTACAAGCCCGACGGTTCATTTTACTGAGGTTTGTCGTGTTAGTGCTTCGCAAATAAATGCGTATAATTTAATTTCTAGTTTAGTATTTCGAGTGTTTTTGGCTGGATGGATTGTGGGTTGAAATCGTGCATTGACCCCGGAAACTGCTCGCTCTAATTATGATTTCTACTAGTCTATTGTAAGCTAGCTCTGTAGGCTCATTCTGAGTTTTAACATCATTTTGTTGATAACTTAACACAAAATGGCTTACCGTTAGCTTATAGTCGTTAGCCCTGATTTTGTATGGAGAAACGATGAGCGCCCCTGGCGGGATTGATGCGTGAACTAATGTTTTTACGTAGCGTTTGTAAGTAATAACATTAGTTCTCCCAATCCCGCCAAGGAGTCTTTTTGTCATTTTGCACTAAATTAACCACAAAATGATGTTAAAACTCAGAATAAGCCCTCAGTACTAAAACTCAAGAACAACAAAACTTTACAAATTAGTTTCAAATCTTACAGAGACCAACAAGCAATCCATTCTCGCTCCTCGCAGCATAGTGCGGTGTTCTAATTTAAACTGATGTATTGTTGTTAACACAGGTTGTAGTGAAGGAGATGAATCGTCTCGGCATGCTGGTGGACCTATCCCACGTGTCGGAACGAACGATGAGAGACGCGCTTGCAGTATCGCGCGCGCCCGTTCTCTTCTCCCACTCATCTGCCCGCGCTTTGTGCAATGTCACCAGAAATGTGCCAGACACAGTGCTCAGACTGCTGGCTGCAAATAAGGGCCTTATCATGGTGAACTTCTACACGTCGTTCCTCACGTGCAAGGAAACAGCAACGGTTCAGGATGCTATAGGTATGTGGCCTTTACTTTCAAATTATATAACAGACTTTTTTAATACTATTTTTTGAGGAAAGTGGGCCCATGGGATGTTTGATAGGAATTGTCAAAGTCAAATACGTCTTTATTCAATGGTATAACAAGGATCACTTTGAAACGTCTTAAAGCTAGGTAAATTATCATCAGTGAGTATCAGCTAAAACAAAGCTTTTAGGTCACGCTCGTTAGGAATGTGCCCAGCCCTGCGTTAAACTAAGCCATACAGAACCTGCACCCACACTCTTCAAACCGATATAAAGCAACGTTGCTTCGCGAGGCAAAGAACCTTAGTTCCTCTAACTAACTTAATTTCTCTAACATCCATAATATTTTGTATTATAATGGATCTACAAAACTGTGTCAGTAAAAACCCTATCCAAAAGATTACAGAGTAGCATTTTGATCCTTCACTACTGCTTGTAACCATTATTTGATAGGAGTCCAATTTTAAACATTTGGTTATTGAAATTTAAAAATAATAGACCGGTCGTACCAAACGTCGTAGCTAATTCCGACGGGTATTATGCTATGCGGCTTAGTATACTCAGAAATGTGAGCTTTAGATACGCAAAGAGGTGCTTGATGGCATTTTAAAAATATAACTCCATTTGCTCTCTATGCAAAATTCATAAAAGTGCTGAACGAGCTTAAAATCATAACTTTTCTACGAAGGAAAACTACTGCTACGAGATCGCTACGGACGCTACGAGAGTGCTACGTGCTACGGTTTTCACTTGATGTTCAAAATACTGTTTCAATTTTATTTCTCAACCATGCACTTTTCTTGTTGTCGATTTTTAATCCGATGTTGAATATTCAATATCGATTCGGAGATCCTTTCGGTCCACTTTGCTTGTTCAGTGTAAAGACAGACAGTATGTACCTACTAGTCCAACGCCCGTGACTTCACTACTTCCGCCACTTTCAAATATACCATGCCTCTTTTTGTAATCTCAAATAATACTACAATCTCCAACACAATCTTATTAAATAGCAATAATGGCTGACCATTAGTAGTGAGTGCTAAAACTTTGAAGACAAAATATATTGGTGTGGTTACTTATCCACAAATTAAATTGTATCGTAAATTTTCCAGCGCATATAAATCACATCCGTGACGTGGCAGGAGTAGACAGCGTCGGGCTCGGCGCCGGCTATGACGGGATCAATTAGTGAGTACTCGCATCATTATGACGGCAGTAAGATAACCACAGAAGAAAAAAAAACGCTTACGCAAGTAGAAGTAGCATGCTGACTTATTACTATGAGAACGCTGACGATAATAACGTACCGTACCTCTGTCTGTGTAAAAAATAGATACTGCAAGCCTTACAGAGCTACTACCAACTGAGCTGCAGTTGGTAGTAGCTCTGCTTTCTGCACTGTGGGTTCGATTCCCACCTATAGAACAAATATTTTTGTGGTAAACATAAATGTTTATTGACTGAGTGTTGTATCGTATTCTAAGTATGAATGTATTTATTTATTATTAGCACACATAAATCAGTAAAAATTAAGCCGTTATAGAAGAAAGAAGGTACAAAAAAATATCGATACTTGATAAGTGTGCCGTATTTATGTATGGTATGCGTCAGCAGAATACTGTAAGGAAGCTATATGCGCTGGTATTCTGTCAAGACCAGCCTCCCCAGATAATACCCTCGCCTTTTTAGTATCAACTGCCTAGGTACCAAATCACTAACATTTTCCAACTAGGTAGTAATTGTCTGACTGGCCTCTAGCTCAGTTGGTAGTAGCTCTGCCTTCTGCGCCGTAGGTCGTGGGTTCGATCCCCACCGAGAACAAATATTTGTGTGGTGAACCTAAATGTTTGTTCTCTGTCTGGGTGTTGTATTGTATTCTAAGTATGTATTTACAAAAAAAAAATGTATTCAAGTATTATATCAGCTATCTGGTTCCCATATTACAAGCCCTGCTTAGTTTGGGGCTGGGTAGTGTTGTGTGAATTGTCCATAATATTTATTTATTTATTTATTTATTGTATTTAGGTAAAATACTCGCATAATTATTGTTTTAGCACACCACAAGGCCTCGAAGACGTATCCTCATACCCACTACTCTTCGCGGAGCTGATGGAAGAAGGTTGGAGTATAGACGAGTTGCGCAAGTTGGCCGGTCAGAATCTCTTGCGAGTGATGGCGGCCGCTGAACGCGTCTCCAAAGAGCTCGCTACGGTCCACTCCATTCCTTATGAGGAGCAGCCTCCGAGAGCTTTTGATGTACACAACTGTTCTAGCCAAGATCTGTAGGAGACAAAATCCCATGCTAATTCAACACGCAAAGCATTTTGTAAATGGCAAGACCATCGCTTGATGGATAGAGGAACTACGCATGCGTGCAACCGACTGTTTTGTAAAAGTGACAGTTACTTAGGTACGTTTGTTCCAAGGAGTCTAGAAACGGCGCGGAAACTGCTTTGGATAGCTGTCATTTGGTTGCACGCATGCGCAGGCGCAGTTGCTCTATGCATCAAGCGACAGTACCTAACTAAAGTAGACAAACGAAACTTTTCTACCAATTGTAGCTGCTACCGATAATTAATTAAAAACGGAACAAATTTGGTACACTTTGGTACTTTGGTTTGGAAGAGCCTCGTAGCGGTATTTTACTATTTATAAAACATCTTTTGAAAAAAAAAAAATTTATAACCCTATGCTAACCGATATAACATTTTATGGCTTCTAGTTTCAAGTTCAACTGTTAACATCCAAGATTATAATTGAAACGCACTCATTTGTTTAATAGAGTTGTACGTGTTTTGTGCTTATTTACATTATTGAATTTTTCATTATTTATAATAAGCTACACGACTGTTTTATGCTCCCAGGCTGCAACTAAGTTCCAAGCTTTAAAATTAAGTTTAGCATTTTTATGTAAAACGTAGGTATTGACTACTTTTAATCGTGATTAGACCTTAATCCTTTTGATTGTCTGTATATGTAATTATTATTATTAATTATTATTCGGTCTCAGTAATTTGGGTCTTTATTTGAAAATCAACTTTTTTGTGTGACCTTGCCTTCCCCTACGAAGAGGGAGACAAGTTTGTTTTTATATGTAGGTGTGGTTCAAAGGTGTCAAGTCTAATTTAGTATTAGTTAGTTTTATTTAGTATACACGGAAAATCATTTAATAGTGATACCAATAGTTTTTTTTCGCCTATTTTAGAAGGTGGTATATTAATTTTAGAAGAAAAATAATTTAGTGAGTAGGTACGTAGTATTATTAGAAAATTACATTATTTATGAAATGTTACAACTTCTGCATAGTTTAATTACAAATAACTTAGTAACAATAAGTATATTTTTTTCTACAAAATACCTACTTTATTTAGGAATATTCGTTTCGTATTTGGTCGCGTTCATGAATGGATTAGGTATACTATAAGCACAATACCTACATACTTGTATGTACCTCGGTGTCTACTCAGTCATATTATATTATATTTTATGATTGAGTAGCTATCAGCTATATTATAAATAAAAAAAAGTATTTTTCCTCAACAATTGAAAGTCGTTTTGGTAAAAAATGCATTAAAAAAATTATAGTTAAATAAACAAATTATCGAATGTGCGTGATTCGAACCACGGCCCTTTATCGAGAGCTATTTACCAAATATACATAACAAGGGACCGAACCTTCGGCTGGAATCGGTAATAATATATGTTCAAGTTGATAATTTAGCAGCTTTCGATTAAATAAATGATGATTCTTAGGTGTAGCTACAAATAAAAAATTATAAGATAGAATTATTTCTCCTATTGACGACCAACAATCCCTAGGTTTAGAGATTTCTTATCTAGACTAGACGTACCATCTAATTAATCTAAATTTTAAATTAAATGTATTTTGATGTATGTAGGTCAAACTGCCTTAAGTCAGCAGTTAGTAGATGTATATTTTACCCAAAAAAGAAGGTCATAATAATTTATTACCTACATATTTGTCGATGCATTATAAAACAAATAATAATGCAGAAAAACAGACTCCGGGAGTGCCAACAGAAGTGAAAGCTTACACAATTCTAAATTCAAAATTCAATAGTAGATTACACTACAGATATAGAGGTGTCGCAAGGCAACGGTAACAGTGTCGCGGATCAATGGTTTTTTCCCATCTCAAAAATGCCTCACACGCCTAAACAAGGTTTTCAAAAACAATGATCTTATCGTGTCACTGATTCTTTCGAACCAAGTGTGGTGAAAGGATTTTAAGTGCACCTCAAAGAGGCTCCTATCGTGCACTTGACACATATTTTCAAACTTTTTAAAAACATCGAGAGGCATATCGTAGAGCCTCAAAAGTTCGAAATCAACGATTAATTCGATGTATACTTGCACGTCAAGAATGTGCCCTACGATGCACTGCTCTGCGTCCAGCTTGCGGCATCATGCAGATGTTCAGCCTCACATGCGAGTAATTCCACCCTTCAAACTGAAACACGGCAGTGCTGCTTCACGCAGCAAAAATAGGCATGGTGCATGGTAGTACTTCCCCAGACGAGCCCTTCTCAAAGAGCTCTACTACTACTAAAGACATAGCATAATAATAATGAACAAATATACTTCTATAATTAGGTATATCCATTAAAAATAAAAAGTAAGGCGGGTAGGTAAGTTCGTTCGTATTGATCAAAGCATGTTCATTTCAGAAAGATGGACCAAATACACATGCAATATACACAATTGCATATCCATAGATAATATATGCGATTCTTTTGGAACAATATACCTACGAATGCTCCCTACAGGCAATTTATTGTATGCATGAAGTACTTAGCCTGTAAGAGCACACAACATTCGAAGCAGACCATCATTGCTCTGATTAGTTAGTGTTGTATGGTAAGTCATTTATTATTAAGGGTTCAAATACTAGGTGGTTCTACCTATATGAGTTATGAATTTTCTTCCTAGGGCAATAATACGTTAGTGATGTATATTTAGGTATAATTTTATATAACCTAGTTGGTTGTAGGTTAATAATAGACGGATCTTAAGACTGACAATGTTTCAGATAAAATTACTTATGTGTGTTCTAAAATATGGTTCAATCTACAAACTATGATTAACTGTAACATCTTAAGATGTGTTTATTATTTCTTGTAGAATATCTTCTGCTTATCTTTATCTCGATGTTCGCTTATATTTATATTTATGTAAATGAACAACGTAGGTAGTTTAAATTTATCTGTAATACATATCCATCTTAAAGTTTTTGAAATTAAACAAAGGTAGGTAGAGGCATAGACAAAGGAAAACAAGTTTCAAACTTGTTTTCCTTTGTCTATGGTAGAGGGTACATAATAATTATCTATCGCATAATTACTATGTGGCCTATACAATATACATATCGTTTGCACCACGAGTTGTAAGCACTATACATCATATACCTTTAAACGAGAAAATCTTGTATATATATATATATATATATATGTATATTTACACAATACAATATTGTGTATATATATTTACACAATACATATGTATAATTTATATAGACAATGGTAAAAGTTATGGTTTTAGAAAACATTTACTAAATATATACCTATGTATATGATAAATGTTTACTAAAACCATAACTTTTTACTTTGTCTATCCAACGCTTACCTACTAATAAACAGTGAAAGCTAAAGTTAAAAGAGCTAAAATTGCAAAAGCAAATAAGTACATTTAGTACCCAGACGCACAGCAAAAGTCATTAAATATGGTGGTTCGATTTCCATACAAACAGCAGCTTTTATGTTATGTGGTTGTCTTTATTTACGGCAAGCTATATTGAGTTCAAGAAAACTGTAGATTTACAGTATGTACCAGTCATAAAAAACTAATTATTTATGAAGACTTTACCATTCATTCATCTCTGTAAAAGAAAAAATAAAAAAATTTATTTTTTTTATTTTTGGACAAAGCCAAGCGCATTTATTTCAGGTGAACAATTATACTCTCATCGTCCATTATAGGATTTCATCAATTTGTATGGAAATCGAAGGACCTTAATTCATAGATTTTTGCTCCATCAGCACATACCTACGCAAACTATGTAGTTTAACCACTACGCAATTCTGTGCTCATTACTCGTGGCAGCAGCAAAAAGTATTAAGGACAAGGTACGTTATTTCTTACCAACCCATCTATATTTAACTTAATTTTACTGTAGATCTCGGTAAGTAAATGGGACACTGAGATTTTCAAATACGTTTTGCGTGTACTTTTTAGTCTTACTCTTATTACTAAGTAGAAGATTGATCTGGCTTCAGTTTTTAGGCGAATTTAATAAATAAATTACTTACCTAGATTTATAGAATGTACTTACTTGTTTGTATACTATTATCTATGCTTCGTGCACACAATGACAGTGTGTTGAAAATAAAAATAAATTCATAGTGCTAAATGTGGAGTTTAAATACCTACCCAAGTAGTTACCACCTTATATATAGGCAGGTTTAGTGATTACCTATACCCTATAGCTACACGCTAGCTAGATCATCAGTGCCGGATTTTTTCAAAGAAGGAAAATCAAACGCGGATTCAGCGATCACCCGAACGAACGTGAGTGTGGTGCAACTGTGTGCAGTTATAAAATCTTCTATAGAGTTGTTTCCTATAAATTAGGAAATGCTTTTTTGCATCATTTAGTTACACCACCAACACCACCACAAAAAGATACTTCTATTTAGGCCAGCAACATAGGAAGGTTTTGCCATTAGGTTTCTGAATTCGGTTAATCGACCCGGGGCGGCTTGGGCGGCGGCGCGGGCGCCGGGCGGCGCGGCGAGCCGAAGGCACCGATCCCAAGCAACATGCAACACAAGTATTCTGTTCTGCCTGTCCCGCAACAGATTTGAATGTAGTTCTTTGGTACTTACTAGGATAGACAATCTGACGCTCGGCTCTCGTACTATATTATATATTATCTATGTTTTGAAACTCGACGACCGACGCCGACGTTTTGCAACCGTGCGTTGTTACCGTTCTAGAGTATTCTTGACTGTTTTAAAATATAATATTTTAATTAAAGTACCTATAGGTATACATACCTAAGTATTGTTTTTATTTTATATACCTATTTTTCTCGAGGGCGGCCGAGAATAAGTATGTTGGCGGGACTATCTCGAAACTCGAATCTCGTTCACCGGAAAGATTTGTGAGAGACCGGCCGGAGATCGGGATGAGTGGAAAGTTTTGGGGAGACCTTTGCCTAGCCAGCAGTGGGACACCTGTGGGACCTGTGTTAAATCAAATTATAGAATAGAAATAATCTTCAAAAGGATTTTTAAAGTTTCACGAGAATTCAAAGACACTCATTTTGTGGCTTTGCTGGAAATGCAAAAAGTCTAGTATCCATCCACGTCAAAACATATTACAAAAAATGATTTGTTTGTTTTTAGTTTATTTTGCCTGCTATCTGCGGGTCCGATGAATGTACGGCCAAATCAAACATTTTCTGGCACTGCGATGGCCGCTGCCACGGCACGCTAACTCTGCTCGTTCGCCTTTTGCGTAATTTGTATGTTCTAACATAACCTAACCTATTCAAGTCGGATCCGCCCTTTATAGTATCAAGGACAAGGTATCCAGTGCCAGAACAAAAGAGCAAAAATCCATTTTTTAATTGCTCCAGTGTACATGTGGCATAACTGGCATCGTAATAACGGGGCCTAATAAAAAAAGTATTAATCGGAATATTTTCTGCTACAGTGTACCATGTAGGTACATGACTTGACGATTTCACAGTGGCAAAAAAGAGGAATTGTTTTAACTGGGTGTACATTAACTGGCCGTACCACATACATTGGGAGGCAATAATGTACGACCCGTTAGTGCACAGCAGGATAATGTACAGCAGGGTAATGTACACACCGTTATTACGATGCCAGGGTTTGGATTAACGGGGCGTACAATAAAAGGTTGCGAAATAACATGCTGTACAATGTCGTCACGTGTTGTTATTGTACGCCCCGTTATTACGATGCCAGTTAAGCCTAGTGCACACTGTAGCAATTCAATAATTGATTTTTGCTGTTTTGTTCTGGCAGCGGATACTTGTACTTGTCCTTGAGACATTATAGGGTGGATCCGACTTGGATCCGTTATGTTAGAACATATAAATTACGCACAAGGCGAGCGAGCAAAGCGAGCGTGCTGCGGCAGCGGCCGCCGCAGTGCCAGAAAATGTTTTAATACATTTACCCCAAAGGGGTTATTCTCTTTAGGAGCAGTATCCATTGCCTACAAAAAATAAGAAATAATTGAACTGCCCCAGTGTGCACGGGCCCTAATGGCATCCAATTAACATGCTGTACAATAACATCACGTGACAATTTTGTACACCCAGTTAATTCGCAGCCAGTTATTGTACGGCAGGTTGTAACGAATCCAAAAAACAAAATAGGTTTCGTTTTAACTGGGTGTTCAATAACATGCTGTACAATAACTTACATTAACCGGACCCCATACATTGGGCCGTACATTAACCGGACGGACCAGTGTTGCCAATTATACAGATTTATCTGTATTTATACAGAATTTTGGCTAGTATTACAGATTACAGATTTTACCTTACTTATATACAGATTTTTGGAATTTGATTTAATCTATGAAAAAGTAATTCAATATAAAAGTAAATTCAATAATTGTATGTATTTAGGCTAAAAACGGGAACCCTATCACTAAGGCTTCGATGTCTGTCTGTCACCAGGCTGTGTATCATGAACCGTGATAATTAGACATTTGAAATTTTAACAGATGATATATTTCTATTGCCGTTCTAACAGTAAATACAAAAGATAACAAATTTTATAACAAGTTCTATTCTATGTTGTATACGTTTCGTTTTATGTTCTGTGTGTTTTTTCGATCAAATACAGATTTTTAGACGGTAAAATCCAGATATTTTTGGTTTGACACGTGGCAACACTGGGACGGACCCATAACTGCGATACGAACGAATTTCATGCAATATATTGAAACCGTGAAAAACTAGTGTTTTATTATCCGTAATCAATGCCATACATTTTGATCAGAGGGAACCTTGCATCGTATGGCCATAAAAACCCTTGGCGTGTATTAGTATCCGGCTTGAAAGGTATTTATCACCATTTCCTACTTGCTTGTAGTTATTGAACAGGTTCGCATTATTTATTTCGGGTTGGCTTTAGCGATTTGCTACGCGCGGAGGAGGGGAAAAAGGGTCAATGTTGAATTGGTTTGGGTCCCTGATTATAACGCTATCATTAATATTACTTGGAATTGCATATTTTTCGAGAAATTCGTGAAATAATTTTCTAACATTAAAACAGTTTTATAGCGAAAACGGAACGTTAAAATGGCTGATTGACAACCAAATCTGTTCCACATAATAGTCTATGGTGCAAAATGACGAACAGCAATGGCAAAACGGAACGTAAAAAAAAAAAGTGTCAGTGTCATTCGTTTGTTCTGTGCATTCCGTTTCTCTTCGAGTTGCGTGAATGTGCTCCCGTGTTCCGTGTTTCGTGGTTTTTCTACACAGAGCACCTCGACTTGAGTCAGTTAGGTTGGAAATGTGTGACAAAACCGACACAGAGCACCCCGACTCCACGTAGTCTTGAGGTCCCTACCCCTAGAGTGTATATACAAATCGTGAAGCCAGACGCTCGCGAGGAGGTCCTGAGTTGAGCTAGCCCGCGATGCCGAGTGGAGCGAAGGGGGGAGGTGGCGAGCGAAGCGAGCCGGCGACCTCCTAAGTGGAGCGAAGGTTGAGCGGGTGAAGCGACGCTCAGGGCTCCTCGCGAGTGTTCTGGCTGAGCCATTGCAGATTCAAACTCGGGGCACCCCGATTTAAGTCACAAAAGTAACAGTAGGTTGTTAGGTTTTTTTTTTTTTTTTTTCATACCTACTTAATTTCAAGAATGGTGCATGGCAGTGCAGAGAGGACCCCTCCCCCGTCCCTCTTCCTCTCTAACAATACTAAAGCCAACCTAAATTTTAACTTTACTACGCCTTTCAAGTGACTGTAAAGTGTTTTGAGGTTAGGTTACATTAATCGGTTTTTCTCAGGAATGGTGCATCAGCAAGTAATGCCGGTGGTACCAGGGGGCAGGGGGACCCCCCCCCCTCCTCCCCCCCCCCCACCCCTCCCGTGTTTTCCCGTAGCAAATCTCTAAATTTTTACCTTTATTTCTCTTTCCTCTGATGCCGTGCTCTAGACGAACACTTTTGTCGTTTCATTCCATTTAATAGTGAACATACCTAATAATCCTGTTCAGACTCAGACTGTATCTGCATCTTGTCATCCATCAATAGCAAGAGAGCAACATTATCACGCCTACCTACTTTTAGCAGCTCATATCTCAAGCACTAATACGCAATAACGCTCGATAAATAATGGTTTTGTAGGTGTGTCGTAGTTGGTTGAGAAAACGAGGCAGATGCTGAGAGGCTTAAGTGCCTACCTGTTGTGGTTTCACAAAGCACTTTTGTTCCTAAAATACCCAATTGTTTCAACAGCCGGTGACATTGAGCAACTCAAGAGATTTGCATGCGGTGGCTACTCTGATGACTCAACTATAGTTTACCTACAGCATCCTTGCGTAATCCTAAGTGCTCTTGAGGTATTTTATCAATAAAACACCTTAACTGTATGCAGTATGTTAAATTGCCATCCACCTAAGAATGTTTTTAAAACCTTCATTTATTGCAGGTTCTTGGGTATAAAGTTGTTGCTTCAAGTTCGACTGCAGTCAAGCAAGATTATAATGAGTACATGTGGACTATGAGAAAGGAATTCTCTGAACCGGAACCTTCAATTATTGTGGAACAAGACAACATCACCAACTTTAGCAAAGAGGCTATGCACTTGGGCAACTACCAGCATCAGACAAAAGAAGATTAGACCAACAAGTCACTACGAAATAAAAAAGTAAAGTAAGAATATGGATGTCAAAAATACACAAAATATTTCAACGAATAGCTTGACAGCAGAGAAACCAGAACCAGAGGCGGAAAGTGTGCTGTACTACATTGCTGTCAAAGGATCATTGCATGCTTTTGATTGTGCTGTCTTTGGACTAAAGGAAGAAGAAGTTAGGGCTTTGGAGTCTAAATACCCAAGATCTATTATTGTGAATGGGGTTGCTTTCAAAACCAATGTTCTAAATGTGGTTAACTCACTGGTTCAGCTTGGATACAAGGTCTTATCAAGCACTGGTGAATCAGAGATCACTTGGACTATGCAGCGGGAGGTGTAAACCTGAACGCTTCAGACAATTATTATTTCATTGTTGTATGCAAAGATTTACTATAATATTTTATTAATGGATCACAAAAAAGAATGTGACCACACTAATTGTGCAGGTGCCTCTGCTAATTCTTCAGTATGCCAGACATTATCAGAGATGGACTGGGAAAGAAGCTTGTGGTATGCAGGTAAGTCATCTCACTATGAGTAGTCTTCACTAAAAGTTGCAATAAATAAAGATGGACCAACTTTTTTCTAGCATTCAATGGAGAAACAGAAAGAGTGCAAATGCTAATTGACAAGGCCAAGAATGCCAAAGATGTAGTGACAGCTCCAGACAATGCTGGTTACACAGCACTTCACTATGCCGCTCGGAATGGACATGTGGACATCTGCAAGATATTATTTCAATATGGTGCCGACATTGATGCTCTCACTAAAAGTGCAAGAGCAACACCTTTGCATAAAGCTGCTGCATCAGGTACATGACATTATCTATAATATTATGATCAACAAATCATAAACATAGCTAATAATAATGCAAAAGTTTGTCTGACCTGAAATACAGAGCTTATTAAATTATCCAAAATGTACATTTTGTTAACAGGTAAAATAGCTGCTGTCGAACTATTGATTTCCAAAGGAGCTTGTCTTGATGCTCAAGATGTCGACGGTGAAACTGCATTACATAAAGCAATGATGAATAAAAACATTGAGTTAGCTAATAAATTAATACTGGCTTGCCCCACCCTCCAGAATATAAAAGACCACAAAGGTCGCTTGCCATTAAAAGGAAATGAATGAGTTCATCTTAACTTTACCACATTTGGTTTAGATGCATCTTATGAATACCACTTAGAACTTGTGACAATCAACGAACAACAATTGCACTTGCATGCACTTGCACATTTTATTAAATATGAATTTTCTAAAATATCACTAGGTTAGTTATTTGTGTAAAGAAAAATATATCAAGAGAGTGGAGAAACTATTATATCTATGTTATGTTAGTACATAAGATTTCTATTTATTGTTGTAAGATTACAAAAAAAAGATATGCAGTTTCTGTCCATTTATTTAATACACATGAACGTTTTATAAAAGTGTAATAGGGTTTCAGACATAATATATTGTTGACTAGATAAAAAATTGTTTTCGTTATTTATAAATTAATCACATCAATGTCATAACTATGTAGGTATATTTTGAGTCTAATACATAAACACGTATTATCTATAATATTATAATCTGAAGAGTTTGCTTGGTTGAACGCGCTTATCCCGGGAACAGTCCGAATTTAATAATTATTTTTGTGTTGGATAGTCCATTAGACTAATAGGCCTATTAGTGTTTTAAAAACAGCACGCTACAACTAATAGGAATAGAGCATCAATGCAAAATGTTAAAAAAACGGGAAAAAATATTCCTTTTGATAGCTTTCGTCGCAACAAAAATTATGTATGACGGATTTGTTCTTCTAAAAATTTGTGTTCATGATAGTTTTTACATTGAAGTGAAATTAAATGTATTTTATTAGAATATTCGATACATATCAGCGTTACTAAGTATTATATATTTAGCAAGCATGTATATTAACTACGTTAGGTATACTGTGAAATTGTAGGTAATCAAAATCTTAAGTTATTTTTCATTTTGACAACAAATATGGAACAAGTATTCAAGTATAAAACCATCGAGGTGCAGTTAACAGTACATAGTATATTAGTCCCATGTATATGAATCATAAATACCTACCTAAACACATGAACTACAAAATAGTCTTCACCTGCTAGTGATTTTTTTTTATGTAAACAGACTTCGCTACGTCATACCGAGCCATGACCCGTAAAGGACAGTGACATTCCCTGCATATAAAACGGCCATAAAACGAATGTGCCTTATTCAATCTCCAGCCTACCGCCAAGATTGGTAAAGTTCAGAGCAAGATTAAAGAGCATGGAGCATAGACAACTCCAAGAGCCTAATTCTCGGGCCGACCGAAAGTTTCATTGGCATTGCACAACCCCGCACTTTTTCTACGTTTTCCGTATATCGTAGCTGTCGAGGCTTCTACGATGAGGACATTCAAAATGATCCGAGATGAACCGAGAATTAGGCTCCTGATTCCAACCAATCAGCTTCTTGTTTTCCAGGCTTGCAGCAGAGTGTTTGGAACCAGGAGTTGTCTATGCTCAGCTTGGAGGAATTCCTCCAAGATGCTCAGTGAACTTCACCTTTACCAATAAGGCTGCTAAACTTACCCAAAGAAGTCTAATAAGATCGTGGGTTGAACCTATGTTACTACTAGAATGAGATAACATAGAGATGGAAACTAATCTGAATAAATATTAGGTAATATATTATTTTATTCTAGACATCTCTCAATATCTCTCCTATACGTTATGAGGAGTTTAATAACATTATTTTATACTTATACTTATTGTTTATTTTTTATTAATAACCTTAATAAATAAAACTTAACATACATTATGTACAAACATTCAAATAAAACTTAATACAGCATAGGTACCTACCACGTAAAAAAGTGAGATCAGTGGTGATTTCCCGTCACATTATTTAATACTGATAATGATTACATACAAGACGCCTTTGGTGTGATTTAAAGAAATTTTTCAAGATTGGCCTTCTCCTACCTTTCGCTCAAGATTTGTATCGTTATTGCTTAAAATAAATTTTCGTATACATACCATCTTCTACATTCTACGAGCAAACCAAAATTGGGATCGCTGCTATCTAAAATGTCAAGGACTAAAAATTGATTAAATATAATTAAGGTTAGTTACATACTAGGTGAAGATGTGATCAATTGATCATCAGTACAAAGGTACTGGGTAAGGTATATTATATACATTCTAGGTGATCAATTGATCATCAGTACAAAGGTACTGGGTAAGGTACATACATACTAGGTGAACAGTGATCAATAGATCATCAGTACAAGGAGTAGATACTTGGGCTGGAATTACCAACTTAAGTTATGAGATTGTTTTTCTTTAAAGAAAGTTTGAACTTGAAAAGATCTCCATGTGTCTTAGATTCAGATATTAAGTTCATCCATCATCAGAAATGATTGAATGATCTCAGGAATAGGCAATTGCTTTACGTAATCTCTCAAACTGAGTTCATCTTTATGCAAATTCCTAACTCGAATCCTGGAAATATCTAAAAGGCTAAGTGGACTTTTGTACAGCTCCGTAACCCATCTCGCAGTGTCAGTTGGGTTATCAATAGGGTTAAGGGGAACCTTTCTGTGACCAGCCTTAGCAAGCATGTTTGCCAGCTTGGAACCTTTTCTATTGCTGGCTATGATTAGGTTACCAAAGATGTTGATCAGTACCTCGCAGAGGTTGACATCCGCTCCGTACCGAATTAGTTGCATAGCGATGCGGTCCCTGAAACATACATAAAGTTACACTATTTGTTCGTGTGATCAATTTGTAAGCGACGGAGAAATATTGGAGGCCATCCAGAGTTACATGATTTCATACAAATAAAGCCAACAAGATTTTATTATTTTACTAGCGGCTTCGCTCGCCCGCTTCCGTTCCCGTAAAAAAAATCTATTTCATATTTATTCACCTTTTAAACCTTCTCTGGGCTTCCACAAATAATTCAAGACCAAAATTAGCCAAATCGGTCCAGCCGTTCTCGAGTTTTAGCGAGACTAACGAACAGCAAATCATTTTTATTTAAAGAGATTTAAGTGCGAGGGATAATTATCTGATCCCATCTAGAGTACATAATTTCTTATAAATAAAGCCAATAACATTTTTTATTTTGATTGAGGTTCACAAAGTTATAACCAAGTTGTACAAAATAAAACTTGTCAAAATTTACATGGAAAAAATTACTTTAAAAAAATCAAATTACAAATGCCAGTAACTTAATTTAAATTTTCGTTTACAGAATATTTTTTTAATTTATTTTAACTTTTTGATTAATAATTTAAATTCTATGGTATTATAAAAGATATACAGTAGAATATTAAAGAGACAGCTTATACATCCAATCTTACATACAAGTCATCAATTACGAGGCGTGTTTTGTATAGGTAGCGGCACATAAGTTTAGCGCTGACCATTATTGCGCTGAAGTCAAAAATAAGGGAGGGAGGCTAGCGGGATGAAGGGCGGGAGTGCGTAGCGCTGATTGGCTTTCCAGTCGCACTCCGCTCTCTGCACCAATAGGACACTCTGCACACATCCAGTGTGCGCGACATGCGCACACTACGACGCATGCGCAGCTATCCCCTCCGCCTATCGCTCAGCGCTAAAGTTATATGCCGCTAGTTATACAAAAAATCACTTACTTGTGCAAGAGTACAGCTCTGTTAAGGGCCGTGTCGCGGGTGGTGGCGCGTACGTTAAGATCGACGGAGTAGTCAATGAGCAGGTTCAATAGTTGCTCGAACGCGTCTCTGTCCGCGCAGTACTCCACGGCGAGGTGCACAGCACATGCGCCTGTTTGACTGTTGCACGCATTCACATTTGCACCTGCACACAACTACTATTTAATGCTATGTTTCCATGCGTGCCGTGCAGCCCGGCAGGCTGCCTGGCAGGCTGCCTGGCGAGCTGCGTGGCATGCAGCCCGTCCCGGGCCGGCGAACATTCAAGCTGTTTACATGCGTGCCGTGCAGCCCGGCGAGCTGCCTGGCGAGCTGCGCGGCATGCAACCAGTGTTACCAGGTACACGGTAATTACCGTAGATGCACGGTATTTTTGGCTTAAACACGGTATACGGTAATGTTTCACTACCGTGTCATTTTCTACGGTATTTTTAATTATAAATTACCTTGACAGTCAATATGTAAATAATTACGAAGTAGGTATTCCCCGATCATCAAAATACGTCTAAATGTAAAAGTATGCCCTTTGCCCTGCCCACTAGTTAAACAATTAGTGTATATAAAAATTGCTTGTATAATAAATGAATGAATGAATCGCTTTCTCGCAACTCTCACCGTACTCTTTTTTCTTCGATAGTTTTGTTGGTGTTTGATGTTTGGCAAAAAAAGAAATTATAAAGTTGTTGTCTTTGAAAATTTACACCTATCCGAAGCCGGGGCAGTTAGCTAGTTAATAATAATTGTTTAAAGGAAAAATTAAGATATTCATTAAAAATCAATTCAGTGCCTGAGTAATGTTTTGGTAAATAATGCAGTACCTAAGTATTTTCTTCATTCTATACAGTTTCGGAACTTTTTTTAGGTTCTCTAACCTGCCGGTTTCTTCGATGTTGTTTTCCTTTACTATTTTAGAGTACTGGCATAGTGTACCTAAATTTTTGTGCAGAAAAACACATTGGCGCACAACTGGATTTGAGCCCACGGACCGCTAAAAGTGGAGCCGCTAATAACTACCAGTGCTCTCGTGCTCCGAGTAACTCCCTTACATACATCACTTCCCTCATTTCCCGTTTATTACCTAAAATTATTGTAATTTAGTTCTTAAGGTCAATAAAATGTTTTTATTTCTTATTCAAATACAAATCAGTTACCGTGCTCAAGCAGAAGTTTGACAAACGGGTATGGATTATCCAATGTCATAGCTAGTAGCAGCGGTGTCTCTCCGCTGGTGTGGTGCACATTTATACCGCACCCGTGCTTGGCCAATAGTTTTACCATTGGGAGCTGAAAACAAACTTAATTATTATATTTGTACTGTAGGATACAGCTAAGTTATCTAAAAACAAAGAATAATGACGCTTACTGCAAGGAAATAAGAGCTAGCAGTGTATAGTCTGATGCGTATTCTTGGGTTCCTATTTGTTGTTTGAATACAGAAGTATTCATAAAAAGCAGCCAAGTGCGAGTCGGACTCGCCCATGAAGGGTTCCGTAGCATCAAGTAACATAATAGAAAGGTTCTTGTAGTTCGTCGAAAGGTAAATTGCGGTTTACGAGTTTTTAGTTTTTTTTCTATTTTTGTGTAAAAATCTTAATGCGGTTCACAGAATACATCTACTCGCCAAGTTGACTGTGACATACGGACGGACAGACAGACAGACAGACAGACAGACAGACATGACGAATCTATAAGGGTTCCGTTTTTGCCATTTGGCTACGGAACCCTAAAAAGCGTATAGCTTGGCACTGCACTAAGACGGGTAAACTTGGTTTTATTTATATTTCCTTTTTCTATAAATGCGAAAGTTACGATGAATGTTTAGATGTTTGGATTGGATGTTAGTGTTGTGAACAAACATAGATTGTAACCTGGATTAACATGTAGGTTACTTTTCCGGAAAAAAATACAGGAACGGGAATAAAAACCCCCACGCGGACAAAGCCGCGTGAGCGCAAGGTAGGAATATGTCACAGAAAAAAGTGGCATTAGCACTTTTTAAATTAACGCGATCGTTATGCGTTTGTGATATGGAACAAACGGGTATTTATCGCGATTACCGTCGGGAATTAATAAAGGTAATCGCGATAAATACCCGTTTGTTCCATATAAAGTAGCATTGTTAGCTATAATCTTACAGATTTGTGTTTGATAGCAGTAATCAATAGACATTTGCAGTGCGTTTTGCGAGCCCCGGCCTCCAGAAGCATCTCGACAATATCATAGTAGCGGCCGGACACCGCCCGGCATAGAGCTGTGTGTCCTATAAATATATAATGGTTAGTTAGACAGTTTCTGGGTGGTTAGGTCTGAATGTTAAAATGTACCTGATCTACATAACGTACGGTACTTCTAAAACCACTTTCCCGAAATGACTTATTTTCTATAAAATGTTGGAAGCTGCGTATGTATTATAATTGATTAAAAAAAAGGGGTTTTGCCCTATCTATACTAAATTAAAGCTTGCAGGAATAATATTAAGGACAGTCCAACCAAGCACAAGGTTTTGTGTAATGCATTAAGAAACTTACCCTCCACATCTTCGATATTGATATTGGCTCCACGTTCCATGAGAAATTTTACAATCGATATGTGCCCTTGCGACGCGGCGATGAATACAGCCACTCTATCTTTTTCATCTCTAAGATCTAAGGACGCTCCATGATCAGCCACAAGGGTTATCTGGAATCAAAACAAATATATCCCACAAGAACCATACATTTTACCGGGATAAAAAGTAGCCTATGTGCTATTCCAGACCATAATCTATATCTGTTCCAAATTTTATCCAAATCCGTTCAGTCGTTCTAGAGTTATTGAGTAACAAACATCCATCCATCCATCCATCCATACTTACAAACTTTCGTATTTTTAGGGTTCCGTAGCCAAATGGCAAAAACGGAAACCTTATAGATTCGTCATGTCTGTCTGTCTGTCTGTCTGTCCGACCGTGTCACAGGCATTTTTCTCCGAAACCATAAGAGCTACACTGATGAAACTTGGCGAGTAGATGTATTCTGTAAACCGCATTAAGATTTTTACACAAAAATAGAAAAAAAACTATAAATTTTGGGGGTCCCCATACTTCAAACTGAAACTCAAAAATTTTTTTTTCATCGAACCCATACGTGTGGGGTATCTATGAATAGGTCTTCAAAAATGATGTTGAGGTTTCTAATATCGTTTTTTTCTAAACTGAATAGTTTGCGCGAGAGACACTTCCAAATTTGAAAAAAGTTGGTCCCCCCCCCTCTAACTTCTAAAATAAGGGAATGATAAAACTAAAAAAAGTATATGTTGTACATTACTATGCAAACTTTCAACGATATTTGGTTTGAACGAGATCTAGCCAGTAGTTTTTTTTTATACGTCATAAATCGTAAACCGCAATTTACCTTTCGACGAACTACAAGAACCTTTATATTATGTTACTTGATGCTACGGAACCCTTCATGGGCGAGTCCGACTCGCACTTGGCTGCTTTTTATTATTATTAGTGCTATTTCCTCTAATATAAAATAGGCGATGATTACCACTTCAAGTGGGCCATATGCTTGTTCCATCAGCTATTGTATAAAAAAAAGACCTAATAATCTCTAGAAATAAGTTTCATTTCACACAAATGTGCTGAGAAGTCTCACCATCTCCAGATTTTTGCACGCCGCAATATGAAGAGCCGTGGTCTTTGTTGGTGTTCTCATGTTGACGTTGCTGCCTGCTTCAAGCAGGGCCTTCGCAATTTCGAATTGATTACAAGCCACAGCCGCATGAAGTGGTGTCCACCCACTAACTCCTGCAATATCCACTTTACACCCTGAAAACAAAAAACAATGATCTTCTTGTAGTGTAACTATGTAGTTCATTTCAAACTAGTGTGTGTGATGAAAGAATTCTATGTGCACCTGAAAGGAGCTCTTTTCCTGCACTTGTTCCATGTCGGATAATGCTAATGAGTCAGCATGCAAACAAAAATAAAAAAATCACTTTTATAATCCCATTATTTGGGCTAGATAGTGTGGTAAGGTGTGGATCATCATCATCACCCACAGTCCGACTTCACCCACTGTTTGTTATAGACCTCCCTTAGTTTGTGTAATCTACCTCGATCCTGTGCCATTCTAACCCATTCCAGCCCCTCCACCTTGACTATATTGTCTTCTGTAGCTGGTTTTTGGCCACAATTTGGTTGTTGTCATACTCCACCTGTCATCACCGCGCCTAGCAATGTGTCCTGCCCAACTCTATTTTGGCTCTGTAATCCAATCTCAGACGTCTCAGATCTTTGCTTGCCTTTTTATTTCGGAGTTTAGATAAGTTCTCGGATCGGATCGGTAAGTTTAATGCCGAGCATGGTACACGTCATAGCTCTCTGCGCAACTCTCATATTGTATACAGCCTGGTGTGGATAGTCCATGAATTTATTTACCAGCTTCAGTAAGAGCTCTGACAATTTCAATATGATCTGCCTCAGCTGCATAGTTCAATGCAACTTTTCCAAATGCATCTTCCTGGTCGAGACCAGCTGTGTAGTCTGAGGCGGCCGCTATAGCAGCTCCAGTACTCTCCAATATTCTAGCATACCACCTAAAAAATAAGTAAAAACACATAGTTACTATAGGCTTGTCTTAGACTGGCACAGGGTTGAGGTAGATTGCACAAAAGCGAGGTCTAAACCCATCAGTGGGTGAAGTCGGGTTGTGGATGTTGATGATGACGATAAGCTCATCTTCTTTTTAGGGTATCGCTGGATTTTTCAAACAAAGTGTGGTGAAAGAATTTTAAATGTGTCTCTTTTCATGCACATTACGTGTTTATGAGCCTATAAAGTTCTAGAACTTGTTGATTTCCTCACAATGTTTTCCTACACCATTTGACACTACAACTTGCATAATGCTCATAAATTTTTAGACAGAAAAACTTTTCACTGGATTTGAATTCCGAACCTTAGATCAGAAGGCGGGACCCATGACCTAACACTAGGCCACCAGTTCTCCTATAGGTACTGTCTGTTTGTAAGGGACAGCTTCTATAGGCGGATACAGAAATCTAGTTTAATTTTGAATTTTTATTTCAAGAATAAACATTAAAGTTATTAAAAAAATGTACATAAGAAATAGGAACTGACTTGTACATTGAGCTTACAGACTCATCTTCACTAGTAGTTTCCGCCACATTTCCTATATCCTCATCCCATTCTAGATCTGTTGGGGATGTTGGTGTCAAAGTTCCACGACAAGTTTTACGCTTGATGGCAACACCTATTTCTGGCTCATGCTTCTTTTTGCTTATCGAAGAAGCATGTTTTTTTTCAGTCTCCAATTGATTGCCATTATCTTGCTGCTCATTGCTAGACCAAGGTTTAATATTACCGCAACGGCTTGCTGCAATTAACATCTTTGCAATTTCAGTGTAGCCCAAGTCTACTGCTTGTCCTAGGCAGGTCTTACCACTGCTGGTTGTCTTATTGGGATTAGCCCCTGCAAATAACAATCACACTAATATTATAAATGCGAAAATTTGTATGGATGGATGGATGTTTGTTAATCAATAACGACAGAACGGCTGAATCGATCTAGATGAATATTTGGCACTAAGATAGATTATAGTCTGGAATAGCTTTTTTACATAGACCTAATCCGTTTTTGCTAAAACAGAAAGACAGATACTCTGAATCTTTCTTGGCCAGTTTCAAGATCCACTGATGTAGCTATTTAGGGTACATACCTTTTGTCAGAAGCAGTGATACTGTATCCAGATCTTGCTGGGAAATTGCCTCCAACAATTTATTTTCCATGGATATTTCCATTTTCTCGCTCGTTATTAAAAGGAATACCTCGAAGGGTAATAACAGATAACCTTGCTACCTTGTGATTTATTAATTTTGTTCAGTGTAACTGATCTGCATATTGCAAAGGGTAGAAAGGAACGCTTGTATTATATGTAACGCAATAATTTTACCGCATCATGGAAAGATCCAACATTTTCATTTAGTTTTTAGCAAACCCTCTTTTACATTTCACTTTCGACTCAACATCGAGATTTTTTCAAGAAAACTTGCGAATGAAGAATGGAAATGGAAAGTAAACAAACAAGTAAACCGACATACATACATATTTTTGTTTTTTTTCTTCTTCTTCTTCTTAATGAATGACATCTGTCCTTTTCGACTCAATTTTGCCCGATTTTGCCAGTGTCGAGTAGTTCAATGAGAATGATGTTAATTATATAGTTAAAATACTTTTCCGTCAAATCGTCAGTCGTCTGTCAGGTCGGCCCTATCTAATTGTCTATGGAAAAAATATGGCCGTTTTTTCCAAATCCCTCTGAAACATTTTCGATCAAATCAGAATATCACTTTAATTCCAACTGAGATATCAAGTAATATTGGTTAAAATACCACCGAAATTACACAACAGAACTCAAAATGTGTTATTTTGAGTTCTGTTGAGTTTGAGTGTTGTTTGAGGTGTGTAACACCAGAAAAACAATTAAAATCAAAAAGCTATGTTCCTTCCCGAAATGACAGAAAACGAATCTTTATTCTTCTTATTTGATGGCTTAAGATAAGTATGTCCAATGTCCATTTTGTAATTTTGTCAACGTCAAGTGAGGTTATATTACGTATACGTACGTAACTAAAATCGTTTTCAGTCAAGTCAAGTCAAGTCAAGTCAAGTCAGTCAGTCAATAGACAAATTGGCTTGAGAAAACAAATGGTGGCAATTTTATTAAAAAACCCATCAGATACATTTTCAATCAAATCAGAATATCACATAATATATGAATAACACTTTAATTCCAACTGCTAACACTTTGAGCTAATACCTCAAGTCATGTTGGATAAAATACCATCGAAATTACACATCTGTTGGTAAAATAAATTTAGCCACCTATTTTGTTACCCATCAAAATAAATCTTGTACATTCTTTTTTTGTATGGACTAATAAGTTTATTCTCTTGAGTATATTTGTTCTGTGGTTGACATGGCCGTCATGCGTTACCCACACTGTTAAGCGAGCCAAAATATAGAAACAAATAGAATAGACTTGGCGGAAAGACTTTGATCGAAGCCAGCAAAAATTTGAAAAAAAATATAAAAGAAAAACTGTTTGGTTTCATGGTTTCCTATTAATTTGTTCTTTAGTTTCTTTTCCTATTAATTTATTTTGTTTTGTGTTGTTGAGTAAAGTAAAAATACGATTAACGATATCTCGCAATGGGTGAAAAGTCGACACCCCTTTTAGCAGTGCTACAGTTATTACGAAAATATAATCTAAAGGTATGTAATACAAAAAAACTAAATTGTAGGTTCTTTAGCTTTGAACAACAGAGCTCAGTAATAATAGCAGTTGGTGTTTACAGGGAACTGAAGAAATACTAAGGAAAGAAGCTAGCCTTGGCAATGCAGAGTGGCATGAAAGTTTGGATTTGCCCGAAGTAGAGTTAGCTAGCATCCTCACATCACACCACACTGAAAGTGATCCACATAGCTATGGATTTGCCTACGATAATTTGAAAAAGTTTATAGAAAACTCCCTGGACGTCTATAAGGTAAATGAGTTATTTCGAATACATTTAGTACATTATGTAAACTGTTAGGGGGCTTTTTTAATAAATGTCTCAATGCTCACCTTTCAGCCAAAGCAACAGAGTATACTGCTATTTCTCTAAGTTTTAAAATAAAATTATTATATTAATAAGTAAAATGTATGATATGTGTCCATTATGGTCTGATATATCTCTGGAATCCACAAAAACTAGGGATTGTTAATCACTGTTGCTAGCAGCTAGAATTATTCACCATTACCTCTGTTATGGTTCGGATCCGGTTAATGTACACCCCGTCAAAAATAATCCACTTTTTCCACTGTCTAATTTTTGAAGCCCATGTACCCTGTAGCAGTACAATAATTCAATTAGAACTTTTATATTAAGAGATGGAAAATTATATTAAGAGATGGATAATTATTGTAAAAAAATTATAAAAAACATTTTCTAGCACTGCGGTACTTGCTTTGTTGTAATTTATATGTTCTAACATAACCTAACCTATTCAATATGTATCTGCCCTATTAAGTCTCAATGACAAGTACAAGTATCCAGTGCCAAAACATTAAAGCAATACTCAATGATCTAATTTCTACAGTGAGACTTAACTGGCATTCTAATAACAGGGTGTACAATAACTGGATGTAAATTATCCCCCTTTTTATTCTACTAAACAAGCATACCAAACTGCCTCTTCAAGTATGCTAGAAAGAAAGCATCTGGCTTGTAATCAAGTGTTGGCCTTCTGTCGCTTGATTGATACAAGCTCAGGCGAGTGCCTGAAAATAGGAGTACCTAGCATAGCATATAATTTGTGAGTACCACTGATTGGCTTCTCTGATCTAATCTAGACTAGATTAATTAGTTATTAAGTTTTATGTTATGTTTTTAGGTCTTTCAACAAATAAATAATTTAATCAGTGCCCAGGTTAATATTTTAAGTTCTAGGGGATAACCAGTTATGAGTATATTTTATTTGTTTACAATATGTGTATATCTTTTCAGCATGAACTATCGACTCTGTTATACCCTGTGTTTGTTCATATGTACTTGAGTATGATACTGTATGATCACCTCGAGCATGCTCATAACTTTATGGTAAAATTTGGTGCGGAACAAGAAGATTACTGTCAAGAAGATGTCAAAAAATTGTCTATTGTGAAGAATAAGGATCATATAAAAGGCAATGAGCTGGCGGAGATATACAGGTAATAAGTGGGAGTCAAAAATGTATATCTTGTTATTGTATACCCTGATAGTACTATGCCAAATAAGCCACATGTACACAAGGATACGCATCAGAGTATACACTCCTAGCTCTTATGTCGTTGCAGTAAGCATCATTTTTCTTTGTTTTTAGGTAACTTAAGCTGTATCCCACTGTACACTAGAGCAATTCAACCATGGATTTAGCTTTTTTGTTCTGGCACTGAATACTTATACTTGTCCTTGATACTTTATAGGGCGGATCCGACTTGGACATGTTAAGTTATGTTAGAACATAAAAATTACGCACAAGGCAAGCGAGCAGAGCGAGCGTGCCATGGCAGCGGCTGCCGCAATGCCAGAAAATGTTTTTTTCAATACACTCAAAGAGGCTGCCCTTATTTTCTTTATTATCCATCGCTAGCTGAAAAAAAGTAATAATCAAAATAGTTATCTGCTACAATGTACATGGGCCTTACAATTTCACAGTGGAAAAAAAGTGGATTCGTTTTTAACTGGGTGTACATTAACTGGCCGTACATTAAACGGATCCTAATAAGTTTGATAGATAGATAGATAGGTAACGTTTTGCACACTTTAGGGAAATAATTGATTTATTTAGGACTTAAACCAATTTGGACGCGCCCACCAAGGGTTCTGTACAAATTTGTAGGTACATA
Source organism: Thera obeliscata (assembly GCA_947578465.1). Lineage (NCBI taxonomy): Eukaryota > Metazoa > Arthropoda > Insecta > Lepidoptera > Geometridae > Thera > Thera obeliscata. The sequence continues at coordinate 8,248,776 of OX387924.1, forward strand.
CTTATTATAAATAATCAAGGCCAAACAGTCAGCGACAGCATTAAGTCTATTAAATTTAAGTTAAAATTTGGACCACTATTGTTATTTTACTTATTTTATTGCAAATGTGTAGTTAACATATTTTTCCCTACACACTTGTAGTATAAGATGGTATTTCTTGCCAAATTTCATAGTTCTAGGCTAGGTGATCGCTGTTCCTTGTTAGTATCAAACTCTCGATTGCAATAGAATTACAATCTCCCAGCGGGTCACACCAGAAAATTCAAAATCGTATACAACATTGTCACACCTTTAAATTTCCAGCACCAACAAATTCGTAGTTCAGCTGTCCAGAGAGACATCAGCTCAACTCAAGCGCTACTTGCATGAACAGAAGAGTTCAACTGTTATTATAAACATAATCAACAATCATATACAGCTGGAGGTACACGACGGACCTGGACGCACTCAGGCGCAAGTTCGATCCACTGCCGGGGGGATACTTGGTGAAGCTGCAAGAAATGGTAGGTCATTTTTAAAACTTTTTCGACTGGGCTCTCAGCTCAGTTGGTTGTAGCTCTGCATTCTACGCCGTAAGTCGTGAGATCGATCCCCAACGAGAACAAATATTTGTGTGGTGAACACAGATGTTTGTTCTCCGACTGGGCGTTATATTGTAACTAGCAGTTGGTAACCGAGCTTCGCTCGGAATTTTTTTCGTTAATTTGTATTTTTAAGAAATCATAAGAGTCATATTATTATCTTTACTGGTTTATTCTTACTGAACCACGCTATCTGCTGGGCATGCTTGCAGTTAGTTGCTCACAATCGTCAATAGATGGCAGGAGCAGTCTCATATTCAGTTTATGTTTTTAGTTTTTTTTTAACGAACTGACTCATTTTCTGAAAATGAATCCTAGCTAGATCGATTTATCGCCCCCGAAACCCTCTGTATACAAAATTTCATGAAAATTGTTGGCGCAGTTTCCGAGATCCTAAATATATATATATATACAAGATTTTCTCGTTTAAAGGTATAAGATAAGATTTAAGTTAGAATTTACAAAAAAAAATACTTATGTAAACGGCGGAATTTAATATTTGCCTGTACTGTAGAGTTCCAATAATGTTGGCAGAGCTCAAGATTATGTACAAATAAAAATAAACGAATAATAATGGTTTGTTTGTTTAGAATTTGAAATAATTAATTCTTTTAATTATAGAAAACCGTACCAAAGTTTACTATGGTCTATTGAAGGAGCCTGACATTCAAGTGCTGCCTACCCCCGTGGAAGACGAAGAAGAAGTAGAAGAAACTCCTGACAAACCTAAGAAGAAAAAGGCTAAGAAAGATAATATTTTTATGAAGAAACCCAAGTCTGATCCCAATGCGCCGCCGAATGACAGGATTCCTTTGCCTGAACTGTAAGTTTTTAATGAGCACAAGCTCTGATGATAAAGGTTTAATACAGCATTTTTTTATTTAGCCAGGGCTGACCGATATTGTGCCACCAGCGATTAAATCGTCTTTAAGAGCTTATGAAAAAATAAAAAGTTTTCAACCCATCTAGGTTTTTTTACAATTTATAGGCTAACACTTACCCGCAATCTCTTGATGTTGCGGTCGACGATGTAGCGTGCTTAGCTAGAAGATAAATATTCACTCTTTTTTTAAAAACGTCCACAACTCCACGTTATCGGCAAAACAGACACCGGCAACGAGTTCCACTCTTTGGCTGTTCGGATTATAAAAGTGGAGGCGAAGCGCTAACGTAAGTACGATACGTAACATTTGATCATTTTTTTTATAGAAAAGAGACAGACAAATTGGAAAAAGGCAAGGCGATAAGAGAAGCTTCGAAACGCGTGGCGCTCGGTCCAGAAAGTCTGCCTTCGATTTGTTTCTACACTCTGCTGAACAGCGGAAACTCTGCACTGTGCACAGATATATGCGACGATTCAACGCTGATGGCTGTTGGGTTCAGCAATTCCACAATAAAGGTACGTATAATAATGATAGTTAAGAACCGTCTGTATTTAAAACCCTAAGAAAAAAATCGACTTTGTGGAACTAAGACCAGTAGCACAGTAGGTTAACGCCTATTGAATCCTTCATGGTCAATAACGTGTAGAGTATCCATAACTTGTGTTCCAATGTTATGAAATAAATAACACAGTAAAAGATATGAAAAATGACATAAAAACTATACCTAATGCAGGCAGCAGCTTTCAAAAGTTCTGTAACGTATTTTTATCATTTTCCATCAGGTGTGATGGCAGACAAATGCTTAGCTATCTATATTAAAAAAAAGTGTACAGAAAATCTTAGCAGCACTAAAAACTCAAAATAAATCCACAGGTCTGGACTTTGACACCTATAAAATTACGAGGAATGAAATCAGCTGAAAAGTTACAAGATATCGACAGAGAAGCAGGTAGCCGGGTTTTTTTTTAGTAAAAAGCTATCAAAGTCAGTACATCTCCTGTTGAACATAGGCATCCCCCTCTACATTTCCAGGAAGAACGATTTACAGCCCTATTCATGGATTTCCCGCGACTTCCTATGCTTCGTCTTATCAGGCTAACGGTTCGCTAAAAGTCTCTTGTCACTGTCACTTTTATGTTCACAAATAAAGATGGCAACAGATTTATCTAGATATAAAAAACAGGCTTTTGCATCTTTTGTAGAAGATTTATATACGTCAGGGGCACTGTATCTATAGTAGGCAACAAATATTGCACATCGGCTAATGTCGTCTTCATAGAGCGTAATAGAAAGAGATAGCGCTCTACGAAAGCAGAAAAGCCGATGTGCAATATTTATTGCCTACAACCGTAAATATACATCTAAATGACTACTTTACGACCAATATGACTATACCCATTATTTTTTAGCGGTTGTCGGACCTGCGAACTATATACCGCCAAGTTTGGTGAAGTTCGCCAAGCATAGACAAATCCGCATTTCAACCAATCAGCTTCAAGCCTTTTATCAAGGCTTGCAGCCGATTGGTGAAAATCGGCACCCGAAGTCTGAGTTTTGCTACTGTATTTCGTCTACCAATTGTTGTTTTCGTGTGAGCACGTGTCTCTCTCTTTTGTATCGAAAATTGATGAGACCACAACTCTTTTCGATTATTTATACGTAACGTATTTTTGCTGTCTCATCTTTTATCCATACAATAGAGAGAGAAAAAGAGGCGAAACGAAAACTACATTTCGTGGACGGAATGTTGTGAATGAAGTGGCACTTGCTCTTCTGGAGTTGTCTCAATCTTGGCGGAAAGGCCCATTTCCACGTCCAGTTGCTACTTCTGCAAGCTTTATCGGGCTTATGTTCTATAGATTTCCTGATTCAATCACGTAGATAATCTAGCTTGAAAAATGTTTCGAACAGGTGACGTCTTGGTCAGAATGATGGAGGAGCGAGACAGAGATACATTCCGCACCTTGTTTGGACACTCTGGACCTGTTTATCGAGTGGCGTTCGATCCCTTCAAAACTATGCTGCTCTCTTGTTCAGAGGATTGTACAGGTATCCTAAATTCTTCTATATTCCTCTATGCTAAGGTACCCTGTTTTTACACTGACATATTTTTGCCTTTGACTGTACTTACTATGGAATCTAAAAGATTCATTTTATTCATTAGTATAGTTAGCGTCAGTATACAGGTGGCTTTTTAAGAAAGGCGGTGATGGCTAAGTCCGAAACCAGGAGGGTTTAAAAAATCTGAAAGGAGCATACCCTCGATTTATAAAAAAACAAGAACTGCATATTTATATTTTACAAAATTCTTTAAATAGTTTAATCAGTCCATCATTTAATCAGTATCTCCAGCAATAGTAAAAGACCAGAAATACACCCGAATGATTTAAAAACAAATTACACTGTATTATTAAACCAATGGATTCTGTTGCTGCCCTTCTGAAAAAAACACCCTGTATACTAACACACCCCCTCCACTTTCTTACGTGAGGATACCTAAACCATATACTCGAACCTCTCAGCTCAGTTGGTAGTAGCTGTGCCTTCTGAGTAGTAGGTCGTAATCTCTGATATTTGTTCTCTGTCTGGGTGTTAAAATATGTATTTACAAACAAAATGTGTATAAGTATTATATCTCTGATATTTGTTCTCTGTCTGGGTGTTAAAATATGTATTTACAAACAAAATGTGTATAAGTATTATATCAGCTATCTGGTTCCCATATTACAAGCTCTGCTTAGTTTGGGGCTAGATAGTGTTGTATGGGTTGTCTATAATTTTTAACCGACTTCCAATCAAAAAGGAGAAGGTTCACAATTCGGTTGTATTTTTTTTATGTTTGTTACCGCATAACTTCGTCATTTGTGAGCCGATTTGAAAAAATATTTTTTTATCTGAAAGGTACTGCTTCCAGATTGGTCCCATTTTAATTATATTAAAATCGGTGTTGCCATTTTTTTTACATTATTTTTGTAATGTTTGTAACTGCATGCCTCCGTCATTTATAAAATTAGAAAATTAAAAAAATAGAAAATGAATCGATGATTGATGATTAATGATGTCGATTTAGAAAATTATTTTTTTATTTGGAATGTTATTCTTACGTCCAGATTGTCCCAAACAAATCTCATTAAAATCGGTTTAGCCGTTTGGCAATGAAGTCGGTTTCACTAGTTTTTTAAACTTATAATTATTTGTATAACAAACTGTGACGGTGTTCAGTTCGACTGTGGTCGCTCCAATGCTGGACCTGCCTCGTTGTGTTCCGCGGCCACGAGTTCCCGGTGTGGGACGTGCGCTGGTCTCCGCACGGGCATTACTTCGCGTCCGCCGGCCACGACCGCACCGCGAGGCTGTGGACCACCGACCATCATCAGCCGTTGAGGATATTCGCGGGACATCTGTCCGACGTCGACGTAAGTTCAATACTCTGACTCAATCTAGATGTACGTGAAGTCAACGCAGGTCTCAGTGGAAGACCAGTGCTACTGTATGTTTAACATATGGTAGCATATGCTGAAATGTAGGTCTTTTCACCACCACTAATTAGCATGCGATTATTATTTTTATAGATTTTTGTTTACAATTATGTTAAGTTTTTAACCGACTTCCAATCAAAAAGGAGGAGGTTCTCAATTCGGTTGTATGTTTTTTTTTTTTTTTTTTTTTTAATGTTTGTTACCGCATAACTTCGCCATTTGTGAGCCGATTTGAAAAATTATTTTTTTATCTGAAAGGTACTGCTTCCAGATTGGTCCCATTTTAATTTTATTAAAATCGGTGTTGCCATTTTTTTTAAATAATTTTTTTAATGTTTGTAACTGCATGCCTCCGTCCTTTATGAACCGATTAAGAAAATTATTTTTTTATTTGGAAGGTTATTTTTACGTCCAGACTGTCCCAAACAAATTTCATTAAAATCGGTTTAGCCGTTTGGCAATGAAGTCGGTTTCTCAAGTTTTTTAAACTTATAATTATTTTTATGTTGTTTTTTAAGGTTTATAATTGTGGTGGTTTGAATAAATGTTTTTTTTTCTTCTTAAAGAAATAAATATTTTGGACAATCCACAATTATTTTTTTTATGTTGGTATCACAAGAGAGACTTATTGTATTGTTCCAGTGTGTTCAATTTCATCCTAATTCGAACTACATCGCCACTGGCTCTAGCGACCGCACTGTTAGACTATGGGACTGCTTGACCGGGGTGCAAGTACGCATCATGACTGGACATAAGGTAATTTATATTTTTTATCCAAAAGTTGCGTACCAAGGAGAAGGTCGCGGATTCAAATCCCGCTCGGCTCTCAACTTTTGGGACATTATAAAAAATTCTTTGTGATTTTCTTAATAGAAGAGGTTCTCAATTCAGTTTTATTTGTTATATAATGTTATCGCATAACTTTGTCATTTATGAGCAGATTTGATAAAATCTTTGGAGACTTCCAGATTGGTTCTATAGAATTTTTTGCAAAATCGGTTCAGCCTATATTATATAGTTGTATCTTGTATAAGGACTTCTGTATCCGCGATTAGACGCAAAGACGGTCCATTGTCTATCGAACTGGCCTTTCAGCTCAGTTGGTAGTAGCTCTGCCTTCTGCGCTGTAGGTCGTGGGATCGATCCTCACCGAGAACAAACATTTGTGTGGTGAACAAACACATTTGTACGGGCGCACATTTGTGTGGGATATAGGCTGGCTACAACTGTAGCCAGCCTATATCCCATTAATCCATCCCGTCCCATTCCTCCAATTATCTTATACCTTTAAACGAGAAAATCTTGTATATATATTATATATACTAGTTGGTAACCGAGCTACTCTCGGAATATTTTTCGTTAATTTGTATTTTTAAGAAATCATAAGAGTCATATTATTATCTTTACTGGTTTATTCTTACTGAACCACGCCATCTGCTGGACAAGCTTGCAGTTAGTTGCTCACAATCGTCAATAGATGGCAGGAGCAGTCACATATTCAGTTTATGTTTTTAGTTTTTTTTTAACGAACAGACTCATTTTCTGAAAATGAATCCTAGCTAGATCAATTTATCGCCCCCAAAACCCTCTGTATACATAATTTCATGAAAATCGTTGGCGCATTTTCCGAGATCCTAAATATATATATATATATATATATATATGCAAGATTTTCTCGTTTAAAGGTATAAGATATATACAACATGTCCCAAAATTCAACGATAAGCCGGCACCAGAGGATGGAGCTACTAATGACTACTCGAGAAAAAAAAAGAAAAAAAAAATACCTCTACTTTTTTTGAAATTACTTAAAAAAATGGAAATTCTTCGAAAATGTATACCCCGACACTTTTAACTACCATGACCACAATTTTTCAAATATTTCAGCTTTTTTGTTTGTATCGGCAACCTAAGTAGTACTTGTATTCACCATAATCTTTGAAAATTACAGAATTTTCGTAGTTTTATACAAAAAAACAACCAAAAAAAATTATTTACCTAAAATTTTGAAAGATTTTAACGTTCAGTAGACTTTAACTCATCGTAGTGTAAAAAAAAAATATGGACACTACTATGGCAAGTTTTTTTAAAAATTAGCGCAACTAACCTAGATTTTAAAATGGTATGTACTTTAGGAAAACTAGCCACAAAAAAAAAATAATGACACTTTTTCTAACCAAGAACCAAATTTCATAAGTTGTTGTTAATAGTAATCACTTCTACTATGTGCCCAAAATAGATTTCTTTCGCAAATTCTTAGAATTTGGAAGGGACATGTGCGTAGTCAGTGAAGTTCAGAAGTTAGAAAGAGATTGATAGTATACGTTAGAGAGAGATAGATAGTGATAATAATAGTTATTTGAACTTTTTACAAAATGACTTGCCAGTATTATTAGAAGACGTGCCCATTAGTGATCCACAAAACAAATGGTTTCAAAATGATGGTTGCCCAGCTCACTATGCCCGTCCTGTGCGAGAATACTTAAACCAAGAGTATCCAGGGCGTTGGATAGGGCGACTTGGTCATATTTGATGGCCACCCCGTTCACCCGATCTAAACCCCCTGGACTTCTTCTATTGGGGTTGTCTCAAAGACAGAGTCTACTCGAAACCCATTGCAACACTGAACGACCTTCGCCAAAAAATCAATCAGGCTGCGGATCATATCAATAGTAGAAGATATGCACGACGAATAGAACGATCTTTTTTAAGGCGATGTCGTGCCTGTATTAATGCCGGTGGTAAACAGTTCGAACATTTATAATAATATTATTAATAATGCAATAAATTTACATTTATTGACACCGTTTGTTTCATTCATTCAACATTTTCCAACAACAAAAATCTATTTTGGACACATAGTAGAAGTGATTACTATTAACAACAACTTATGAAATTTGGTTCTTGATTAGAAAAAGTGTCATTATTTTTTTTGTGGCTAGTTTTCCTAAAGTATTATACCATTTTAAAATCTAGGTTAGTTGCGCTAATTTTTTAAAAAACTTGCCATAGTAGTGTCCATATTTTTTTTTACACTACGATGAGTTAGTCTACTGAACGTTAAAATCTTTCAAAATTTTAGGGAAATAATTTTTTTTGGTTGTTTTTTTGTATAAAACTACGAAAATTCTGTAATTTTCAAAGATTATGGTGAATAGAAGTACTACTTAGGTTGCCGATACAAACAAAAAAGCTGAAATATTTGAAAAATTGTGGTCATGGTAGTTAAAAGTTTCGGGGTATACATTTTCGAAGAATTTCCATTTTTTTAAGTAATTTCAAAAAAAGTAGAGGTATTTTTTTTCTTTTTTTTTCTCGAATAGTCATTCGTAGGTCCATCCTCTGGTGCCGGCTTATCGTTGAATTTTGGGACACGTTGTATATTTAGGATCTCGGAAACTGAGCCAACGATTTTCATGAAATTAAGTATACAGGGGTTTTCGGGGACGATAAAACGATCTAGCTAGGATTCATTTTTAGAAAATGTCCCCTTAATCGTAAAGTAAATAATCAACTTTATTATTTGACGAGTAGTGGAGTTTATTATTATGTCGGTAAGACCGAAAAATATTAATATTTAATCAGTATGTAAGTATTTTTATAATGTCCCAAAAGCTAAGAGCCCGCTCGGCTCTTAACTTTTGGGACATTATAAAAATCTTTGTGATTTCCTTGAGTGTAGTAAACACTATAAAATTAATAAACAGTATGTAAGTAATTCGTATTTAAATATAATTCACAACAGTTTACCAAAAAAAAATACCGAGCGAAGCTCGGGCACCAACTGCTAGTTTAGATAATACAGAATTATAGATGTATGTTTGTGTGTTGTCCAGTCGTCGGTGTACACGCTGTGCTTCAGCATCTGCGGTCGCTGGCTGGCGTCGGGCGGCGGCGGCGGCGAGGTCGTGGTTTGGGATGTCGCATCAGGCTCGCCCGCCGCCACGCTGCCGCCAGCGCACGCCGCGCCTGCGCACGCGCTTGCCGTCAGTCGAGACGGCACGCTACTCGCATCCGGTGAGACACTATCAATCAACATCAACATAAAATAAATATTTTGGACAATTCACACAACACTATCTAAAGCAGAACTTGTGTTACATAGCTCAAAGGGTTTAACCCTTAGAGCTATGTAACCTCGTTCCTCCTCAAGACTTCGAGCATAGCTTTCTCCAAAGCTCGCTGAGCGACTTTCGGTTCTGGACCAATCCTACTGTCTTCGTTTCGGTAGCATTCGTCATTACAGATAGGGCGCACTGTTAGAAGACGTCGACTTCAGACATTGCGTGTTCGACGAGAACAGTTTTCCAAACTTTACTTTTTTTTTTAACTGTACCTATATTCATTTGTTCCAGGTTCTTTGGACTGCACTATCAAATTGTGGGACCTCACAGCAATAACAGACGAGGCTGCCGACGAAGAAGGATATAATACGACCATCCAAAAAGAAGACAAGTTTTTGTTGCGTTCATTTGCTACAAAAAATTCACCCATAAAAGGTTTACATTTCACTCGACGTAACCTTCTGCTTGCAAGTGGGTCCTATGAAGGCAGTGCTTGATGTGTTTATTATAAGAAGGTTTAATAAGAAAAAAGTGATATGTTGGGTATGTTAGTTTTTATATTCATTAAAATTAGAAATACCTACTCCTATTCACAGTACTTGAAGGAAATAAGACCTTTCTGCAGTTATAAATTGTATCATTAAATTCAAAATAGAGTCATTGCTCCTAGATAGTTGAGTTTTCATTGCTTGTTTAAAATCTTCTTTCACTCCTTTGTCAGCCCCTCGAGTGCCAATCCTCCGCTGCCCTAAATGTTGAGCATTGGGGAGTATATCTAATACTATATTATTATCATGTTCATTCCACATAAAGCTGAATTCTTCCAAGATATCAATATGTATGATGTATGTAGAAAAGAGATGATAGTGAAATAAACCCTTCTGTTTAATGACATCCAATATATGTATGAAAACAGATTCTTCTTGAGGCCAACCCAGTTGCATCAACACCAAAATGTGCCCGTATGTTACATCTGAAGTATTTCCAGTGCTCAGTAATATTCTTATGAGCAAAGTACAAAAGTAATGCATGATTGACAGCTTGGTCAGTGATAGGAAATGCAAGTGTCTGTGTTTGCCTCCAACTATTAGCTCAACATCTAAAACTCCTTCAGCAGATGGTAAATGAGGTAATGCAGCTAAAATGTTTTCAATGCATGCTGAATATCTCTTTTGGTTATAACTAATGGATGCTCTCACAATGCAGGTAGTGAGTGTGTTTTCTAAACCAGATTGTGTAACCTCATCATATCTTCCTCTAAAGAGTGCCATTTCGTCCGTGAATGCATCAGCCCAGGGCTTAGCTTGCAGTTGATTACACAACTTATTAAACTCTCTTGTTATAACATCATCGTTGTGCAGCAGTTCCCAGCAGCTTGCTGCTATTTGGAACTGGTTTGATGACATACCGGTGACCTCAACATCACCTTTCCTTCTCTTCGACGGAGGCAGATCTACATCTGATAGAGCTTCAATAAGAATATGATTTCCTTTTAATGATTTAAACTCGTAAAGAGATCTTAAAAAAAATGTAACACCACAGTATAACAACTGCCTGCAGTCTTCATTGTTTCGAAGGGAAAATAATTTTTGAAAATATGCTTCCTTGTTTAAACTGTTGTTGTAATTAATCAGGAAAGGGTCCCAGCCAAGTTGTTTGCCCAACAAATCTAAAACTCCATGCAGTCTTTGCCACGGATCTGTTATTTCATGGTCAGTTTCATCATAAGCATAGGAGTTATAAAAATCAATCGCTTTGATCAACAATCGCTGAAGCAGTCTTGGAGATTCCAAGCTGCTCAATAATGGCAAGGTTTCCACAACTAATAAACGAGCATATCTATTGTCATAGAAGAATTTTTCAGTGTTTATCAATGTCTTTACTAAGCTATCAACTCCCAATTGGGGAAACTTCCGAAGCAATAAAACAAGCAGTTTACAGTGTTCCATCATATCATCACTATTTTCAACACTTGTTTTTAGTATAGTTAGCTGAATCTCGGGATTTATATGATCAAACATTTGACTAAGAAAACTGCCTTCGGCAGATCTCAGAGCATTTGCAATAGCTGATATCTCTGGTAACAATGTAGTGATGTTCTGTCTTGATAACATCAAAGAACTAAAGCATTCAGCTGCTTCTTGAACGTTTCCAGATTGTTTTTCCATCAAATAAGCTTCAAATTGTATTTTGAAATTGCTGGGAAATAAGGTTTTAGCAGTCAACATCCATGCTTTGGCAGAATGAATATTTACTTTGTGAGCATCTTTCGCTTTCGCAATAATATAGTCTTCATCGCTCAGAGCGTCCTCGATCCCAGGCATATTAGCTGTGTGCTTTAATTCAGTTTGTAAATAAAACAATCTCTGTGCCTAAGGCGGCGGGCGGCTCGGTGAGGCTTTCAAGTCTAATAATACTTATTTAGAAACAACCACCGACCACGACCACCACAAATAGAACAAAAGAAAGTCACAACCAACACCGCTCCCGCAACAACACTCACACTCAACAATCACAAATCACAAACCGGAACTAGGCTTGTTGAAAAAATATCGATACATCGATATATCGATATTATTATTTCAATATATCGATATTTTTGAGCGATATTTAATAGTTCGATATATCGATGTATCGATATAAAATTCTAAGTATCGAAAAGGTATAAAAACCGATATTTTTTTCAGACCAATAAACATTTATAAGTTTAAGATTAAAAAATCCCAAAAAGAAAATACTTTTTTTAAACTAACATCTTTTAACAAATTATATTTTACGTGATTTTTGTTTTTGGTCGACTTGATTTGCTGTTTTATAGTTTGGTTTTTATGTTGGCACCGATATATCGATATTTTTTAATAAAAATATCAATATCGATATTGATATTTTCAAAAAACATCGATACGATATATATCGATACTTTATTGCATTTCCGACATCCCTAACCGGAACCGGGCGGGGAGAGAAGAGAACCGGTCATCGGTGTGTTGACACTTGACAGCAGCTTGACAGTCTAAATTTTTTTTTTTTCTGGTTTGGATTCAAAGTCCTTCCGCCAAGTTTTTTTCAGAATTTTACAATACAACAACCACATGCAGTGCTGCAAGGTCTAGCTAGACTGGCCAAAGCACGGAAAACAATATTATACTCATGAGAACTCTGATGCCAATTTGGTGAAGTTCAATGTTTCAAAAACACAGGCGTGTCTATTTTCATAGAAGAGGAGTCAATTTCACCTGACTCCTAATATCCGAGATGTATTCCTTCCGAGTTCAGACCAAATGAGCTTCTAGGGCTAACCAGTAAATTGAATTTTGGCTCGTTCGATTCGAGTCCAAAGCCAAGACAGCAATGAGATTATAATGCTGCGCTAACAAGACAGCTGCAATGAAGCTAGGCGTTAAATCGAAGGTGAGACAGTTATTCACACCGGGACAGCTTTTTAACCTATGCCAAGCACAAGTTCGGTGTGTATGGAGTACTGTTCTCATCTCTGAGATGGCTCTGCCAAATACCACCATTTAATTCCCTCATCCCCATTCTATCATCGGACCACTAGACGCACAGAAATGCGATATCCACACCGTTTAGAGAGTATTATATTCCTTGATCCACACCTGATTGATGTTCCATCTGTCTGCACCAAGCGCTTTGCTTCAACCTAAACGTTGTGGACAGCCAAGGATGAAATTCCTTGCCACTTGCCAGCGCGCTTAACTTTCCGAGCACCTACTACTTGGACGTTTTCAAGACAAGAGTGAATAGGTATCGGGTCGGGTTTAGAATTCTACCCACCTGCGAAAGGGGGTAAAAAGGGTTAAAACTAGTAGGGGTTGGGTTCCAATTAACAGGCTAACACTCTTAATCAACGGAAATGCATTTTTTTTATGTCACTAATATTTTTCTAACCTCAAATCAGTTTTATAGCGAAAAGGGAACGATAAAATGGGCGATTGACAACCAAAACGTGGTCTTGTGTTGTGGTCCACCCCTAGAGTGTATAAAAAAATTGTGAAGCCCGCAGGGAGGTCGTAGCTCCGCTCAGGGGCGACCTCGCGAGTTTCTGGCTGAGCCAGCCATTCCAGATCCAAACACGGTGCACCCCGACTTGAGTTGTTTAGGTTGTTAGGTTTTTTTTTATATTCGTGGGAGTCAAACACGGGGACGCGGCACCCCGACTGGAGTAGGTTAGTTTGTTAAGTTTTTTTTTATTTCCTTGGGAAATGGAGTTTAGGGGAAGCTTTCCTACTGTTGCTGTCAAAAGGAGGGGCTTTTTAAGCCCTAAGACTTTAAAGTGTTTTGAGGTTAGGTTACAAAAGTCGGTTTCCGTTGAATGGGAGTGCTACCGGGGGCGGGGGGATTTTTCTCGTCAAAATATTACTATTTGAGCTGTTCCATATTATATTTTACTATTTGACCATCCACTAGTGTGCCACTGGCAGCACTACTGAGTAATTCAGTGAGTTCATTGGCGGAAGGACTTTGAATCCAAGCCAGCACAAAAAAAAAAAAAAAAAAAAGTGAGTTCAGTTCAGTATCTCTCTCTGTGGTGTGGTTTAGCGATGGGCGATTGCTTCAAAAAAAACAATCGAATGAATCGAAAATTGCGCTACTGCGCATTCGATTGTCGATTTAGTAGTTCCTCCCCATGATTATTCGAATAACAATCGACAAACTACTAACTACTATACATGTAAATATGCGTGCGGTGCGGTGAACTGCGCTGCGGAAGGCCACGCGGGGCGGTGCATGCGGGGGCGGGACGGTGTTGCGTCGATTGTTTCTAAGTAATAATACTTCGGTTGCATTTAATGTTAACACGCGTAGGTAAGTATATTTTAATATTATGAATATACATTTTATAGAAATGTAAAATTGACCTTGTCAAGTAAAAAGTATAGTTACCAAAATTATGTTAGAAGGTAGATTTCTAGCTATAAGTTGATTTTCTGTAAGAAAATATATTTCAAATAAGTATCTATAAGTACCTTTTTTACTTAATTTTTATTCTAGTCTGTGTTTTCCTTAGGTAGAAACTCTTTACCTACCCTTCTATTCGTAATTTGTTATACTTTAAAACAAATTAATTAATGTAATAACTTAAATCGCATAATAACTGCATTAAGTAGCGGCGCACGGACTTAATCTATTGATTTGTAGCGCAGCGCACGCCCGACGCACCATCTTTTGTAACTAATGATTCAGTAGTACGCACGAAAATAGTAGTTAGGTGCGTTGCGTGAATGCGTGACCTCTCCTTCTTTGTCTATCCCTGTTCCCATTATTTGGGGTCGGGTCTCCTCACTTTTTTGCGCCAAGACAGTCGGTCTTGGGTCGTCGGTTCGGGCAATTGGGCTTTCATGAGGTCTCTCTTAATATTGGTCCACCAGGTGGATGGCGGGCGGCCTCTTCCTCTCTTTCCTTCCGGTAGGCTCAATGCAATTTGCACTGCATGATCTTCAGTACGTCTTTTTACGTGCCCATACCATCTTAAGCGTGATTCGGTTAATTTATCTGTAATTGGGGCAACCTTAAAACTTCCACGGATGTACTCGTTACGAACTTTGTCAAGCCTGGTTACACCTCCCGCCCATCTTAGCATTTTCATTTCGTTAACATGGAGTTTCTGTTCATGTGTCTTCTTTGTGGTCCAGCATTCAGACCCATACATTAGTGCCGGGCGTACCGCTGTCTTGTAAATTTTGCCTTTAGTTTTTACTGGCATTCGTGGATCACACAGTACGCCTGTCAGGGATTTCCATTTCATCCAGGCAACGTTGACCCTATGCGTCACGTCTGCATCTACATTTGCGTCACTTGTTAGCATAGAGCCTAAATACTTAAATTTTTCAACAGTAGGTATGGGTGAAGATCCAATGTTAACGATATCTGCACTGGGGTTTCCGCTAAATGAGCATTTGAGGTACTCGGTTTTAGTTCTACTCACACGAAGACCGAACCTTTCAAGGGCATTTGTCCACGTGTCTAAGGTGTTCTGAAGGTGTTGTGCGGTATCGGCCACTAATACTATGTCGTCTGCATATAAAATGCTCCACGGCAGTGGCGATTGGATGTCTTTTGTTAGACAGTCCATCACTAGATTAAAAAGTAATGGGCTGAGAGCCGAACCCTGATGCACACCTACTTTAACCTCGAAGGCTTTGCCAATGCCAGCCAGACATCGGACGCTGGTACTGATGTTATTGTACATGTCTTGCACGAGTGTTATATAGTGCTCTGGTACGTTTTGGATTCTCAGAGCATGCCAGACTAGCTTTCGGGGTACCCGGTCAAACGCTTTCTCAAGATCGATGAACGCGAGGTGCAAATCTCTTTTGTTAATTCGGTACTTTTCCATCAGTATTCTAATTGCCTGTATTGCATCTGTGGTAGACCTCGATGCGGTGAAGCCAAACTGGTTCGGTGTTACTTCAGAGAGGGTTGTTAAGCGTTTATTTATAATTCGTTCCCATATTTTAAGGGTATGGGAAGTAAGTTTTATACCTCTGTAGTTTTCACACTGCGCCACATCTCCTTTATTTTTATAGAACGGTACAAGGTAACTTCGGCGCCATGATTCAGGAATACTTTTTGTTACGAGAATTTTGTTAAATAGTTTTGTTAACCATAAAATACCGGTTGGGCCAAGTTTTTTCCACAGGTCTGCCGGAATCTCGTCTGGCCCTAGCGCCTTCCGGTATTTCATTTTTGATACAGCCTGTATCACTTCGTCCAAAGTAATTTCTTGCACGGGGCCTTGTACAGGTTTCAAGGGTATAGGTTCTGCATTCGGGAATTCCTCGTTAAGAAGGGCTTCGTAGTACTCACGCCATCGGTTGTTAATTTGAATGTTATCTGTTATTAAAATACCGTGTTTATCCTTTATGTATTTGTTGGTTTTTATGTCCATGGTCTCCCTGTGTCTGCATTTAGCTATTTTAAAGAGCTCATTTTCATTCCTGGCATTTTCCAACTTTTCATAAAAGGTTTTATTTGATTTGGCTCTCTCTTGCGCTACACACCGCTTTGCCTTTTTCTTCGCCTCTTTGTATGAATTGCAGTCCTCTTCCGATTTTGTACTCTGCCACTGTTTGAATAATCGTTTCTTGCGGTCTAGTTCTTCTTTTACGCAATTGTTCCACCAGGTTGGGTCTTTCCCTTTACTAAGGCCACCTTTAGCAACTCCTAGAGTTACTGTAGCTTTAGCTATGGCAAGTTTTTCGAATTCTGACCACATTTCGTTGGCACTTTGGTATTCTGTTTCCCTATCGGTTTCTAAATATTCCTTCATTTCACTTGGCAGGCCTTCTCCTTTGGAACCCTCCAGCTCCTTCCATTTAATTCGTGGCGTTCTGTCAACGGTTGTCTTGATGGGTTTGGGCAGATCGTAGATGGCGACGAGAATTCTGTGTTGTGATGTCAGTGCCTCGCCTGGAATGACCTTGCAGTCTTTGAATTTTTGTTTAACAGCGCTGTCAGCTAGTATGTAATCGATTTGGGACGCTTTACCCGAACATTTAAACGTGATCAAATGTTCGAACTTCTTTTTAAAATTTGTGTTGATCAAAGTTAAGGCATGACGCGCAGCAAAGTCCATTATTTCTTCGCCTTGCTTGTTTAATATACCAAATCCATACCCGCCATGTGCAGATGCAGTGTTATGAGTTCCTACGTGGCCATTTAGATCACCTCCGATTAGTTTGTATTCATTTGATGGAATAGTGTGAACAAGATCATCGAAATCATCCCAGAATTCCGATTTTTCCGCTTGGGTGCACCCTGTTTGAGGAGCATACGCTGATATTATGTTTGTAATTTGTTGGTTGTCTAAAGCCAGTTTGACTGCAATCAAACGGTCGTTTTTTCTGGTGATGTTTATTATGCGGGATTTGAAGTATTCATCCAGTACGACCGCCACTCCATTTCTTTTGTTGTCTTCGCCGAAGTATACCACCTGGTAACCATTGCCAATGTCTTTAGATTTGGATCCTTTCCATTTTGTTTCTTGTAGGCAACAGATGTTAATGTCACGTTTCTTTAGCGTCTGGCTTAGTTCTTGGCTTCTTCCTGTTAGAGACCCCAGATTCCAAGTTGCTAGTCTTATTCTATGTAGCGTTAGATGGCTGTGCGAATGCTTATTCTTGTCTAAAATATCGCGTGAATGCGTGACCGCGCGGTAAAAATAGTAGTTAGGTGCGTTGCGTGGTTGCGTGGCGTGACCGCGCGGCAAATAGTAGTTAAAGTTGGTGCTAGTCGTTGTCGCCGCGCGCCGCACGCCGCACGCACCGTCAGTCGATAACAATCGACTAGTTTCAATTGTTATCGACTTTTATCGACTGAACCGAACAATCGACTAATTCGATAAAATATAGTAGTAATCGCCCATCGCTAGTGTGGTTCAGTCTGTGATATTTTGTGTTACACTTACAGTGTAAATAGTGGACTGGGCACGAATTTCAGAAATGTGTTTGTGAGATAAAATTGCTTGATCAATCCTCTTGCCAAAAATGTGAATTTTTTGTACCTATCCGTACAAAATTTTTAAGTTCAGTCGCAAATCTAACCGCCTAGAAAACATTTCAATGATTAACAAAATGAACAATAGTCATGCCTGCAAAAGATTCGTGATAGCTGAACTAGCTCCTGACCATGTATTGGAGAGTATATTTTCTTATCTTGATCTGAGTGATCTTCGCAATTGTGCAGTGGTATGTAAGACTTGGTACAGGATACTCACTGACGAAAACAACGATGTTTGGAGATCACACTGCATGAAGAGATTAGCTGAGGAAGTTATAAAGTCTGATTTATTATCTTCAGTTCATACATATAAGACGAAACTCAGGGCTTTCCACTACGCATGGAACTCCCACGATTGTTCTAGGAATATTTACATTAAGCCGAATGGGTTCACTCTGCACAGGTATGTATTACTTGTTAATATTGAAATTTATACTGTCCTGTGACATCCTGTTTATAAGTAGGTAGTAATGTTAATATGTATTGCTTCCGTACTTATCAACGAATGTGTCACCCAACATATGAAACTATTGACCAAAACCAAATATTAACCAAAATGATTCTGCATTATTTGGTTTTACAGGAACCCAGTTGCACAAAGCACCGATGCCTGCCGGGGTAAAATTGGTTTCCGTCACGGTCGACACTGCTGGGAAGTGATTTGGGAGGGTCCTTTAGGAACTGTAGCTGTAGTCGGTATTTCTACAAAAGAAGCTTCACTGCAATGCCAAGGTTATGTTGGTCTCTTGGGATCAGACCAACAGAGTTGGGGATGGAATTTAGTTGATAATCACTTATTGCATAATGGAGAAACACAAGGACATTTTCCACGTCTAAATAACTGCCCTAAATATCAAGTAAGTGGATGTGGAATAATCAGCTGTCCAACTAATTAAACTAAAAAGAATTATAACATGAATAATTTATTTATTTTTGATTCAAATCTTTTTAAGGTTGGAGAGCGGATAAGAGTCATTCTCGACTGTGAAAACAAAACATTGTCATTTGAGAGAAACTATGAATTTTTAGGAGTTGCATTCAGAGGTAAGTGTAAAAAATATACCACATTGTACTGTATTGTGCAATATTATCCATAATTAAGGCCACCAACCATCATTGGGTGTGGTAGCATCCCTTAGTAAATATGCATTTAGGGTTTAATGTCAATCATTCCTTTTTATTGTTTTATTGAATTATAGGGTTTTCATGCTAAGCAACCACACAGCCCTGTATAAAGTAATCCTTGTGATACCATTGAATAAATACATATTTTATTTATATTTGACCCATCAACTAAAACTCAAAGTTGTGATTCGTTAAGCTTTAGTATGTAATAGTATGCTTCTTTCAGGCCTTCCCAACAAGAAACTATATGCAACAGTTTCAGCTGTCTACGGAAACACAGAGGTGTCCATGGTATACTTGGGCCCACCTTTAGATGGCTGAAAGATGTCCAGAGTAGGTATTAAAACTAGTCAAAACAACAATGTGATATTAAACATTTATTTCAAGACAAACAGGTGACAACAAGTTTGTAATGTAGAAGCACAGTATCTTAATATACCTAATAGGGGCCTCTTTCACAAATTGCTAATCAGCCAACCAAATATTTGTCAGTTCCGTAATAAAAAAAAATTCATGAAAAAAATTATATAAACAACAGCTAAATATTTTATTAGTTGATAGGAAATCCGTTCCTAACGATAAATTATGATAAATGATTTACATTAGGTATGTACAGATGCTTTAAGGGACCTAGATTCTACTAGTTATCAACGACCCACTAAATTTCGTGGTCCGAAAACTAACTGTTGCTGTTACCGTTTGAACTGGACGTACGCACGTGCGTCTTCCTTTTTTATTTGGAGTCGGTTAAAAATTGGCAGTCTGTTAAGAAATAAGCAATAATTTTTCATACATTTGAATCGAATTATTAATCTCAAAATTCTCAAAGAACAAGGCGGCCTTCTACGTCCTCGTAATTTTGAACCACGCCCCGTTAATCCAACTTCAGCGATGTCGTGTTGAAATCAATTCTAAGTATACAGAAGACACACACAACACTAACCAATCCGCACCACACCACTATTTTAGAGGCCTGCGCACAATTCTAGGCGCTGGCGGTCACGTGAAACGCTGTCAAATGTGACAGCGATATTTGACAGCGTTTCAGCTGATCGCCACCGCCATCGCCTAGATGTGCGCAGGCCTTCATCTTCAAATTTATGATGAGCTATAGGTACGTGCTTCTACATTATACCTAAGTCATCATCAAATTGACAAATTAGGAAGGTAATGGTAACATTGATTTCCTAAAAACTTTGAGTACCTAAGTAACCAAAAGCATATGCTTTTCAATGCAAAGCCTGTTTTTAAACACTTATTTAACCCAGGAATAAAATAATTATAGGTAAATAATTATATTTTAAAACCATTTAGGCTGAGGCCAAACGAGCGTAATTTTGTGAGTCGTGAGTCGCAGAATTTCGTTCGCAGAAATTCTGTTGGGATGCCAGACGAGCGCATTTTATTCAGTTACTATCGAACGTTTGTGTCGTGCAATGGAACCGTTGAAAATTTTGTGTATTTACGAAGCATATTAGAAGACGAAGAAGTAGATAATGCCAGAAAATACGTAGAGTCTGTTCAGAAAGAGAACCGTCGTGGCCAAATTGAGAACTAACGTTTCGATTTTTATATGGCAGCTCATCCCTTTCTTTCTGTCAGCATTTTGCATCATAAAAATTAAATAAAGGAATAGTACACTAGTTGTGATAGGATCAAAACGCAACAGACGCGCTATTGTATTGCACACTAAACAAAAAAGGCACAGCAGCGCCCTCCAATCCCACTAGGGATGTCAGAAATGCAATAAAGTATCGATATATATCGTATCGATGTTTTTTGAAAATATCGATATCGATATTGATATTTTTATTAAAAAATATCGATATATCGGTATGATTTGACTTGACAGAGAATATTCGTGCTGTTGAAATTGAAATTGACTAACAGAGTTGCCAACTTAAAAACCAAACTATAAAACAGCAAATCAAGTCGACCAAAAACAAAAAATACTTATAATATAATTTGTTAAAAGATGTTAGTGTAAAAAAAGTATTTTCTTTTTGGGATTTTTTAATCTTAAAACTTATACAACGTGTATCAAAATATGTGTACTATCCCGAAGGGGGGTGAATTTCCACCCCCCGGGGAACAACTTTTGTTCAACGACTTTTCGAACTTCGATTGGTATCTCTGAAAAAAACTGCAACGAAGTTTCAACATGAACAGCTGACTTTATACAAAGTGACAACCCTAAACTCAGCTACAGAGGTAGTAGGTCAAGGGGTCAAGGGGTTACAAGGATAGGGTTGTCAATTTATTTAGGCATTATGAAATTAAATATTTTTGTATGGGAAACTGAAAATAGGAATTTTTAATTTTCTCCCCCCCACAACTGATAACCATTGTGGTCTGAAACCCCCCACCTTCGCATAGTACACATATTTAGATACACCTTGTATATGTTTATTGGTCTGAAAAAAATATCGGTTTTTATACCTTTTCGATACTTAGAATTTTATATCGATATATCGAACTATTAAATATCGCTCAAAAAAATCGATATATTGAAAAAATAATATCTATATATCGATGTATCGATATTTTTTCAACAAGCCTAAATCCCACGACGCCGACGGTTCTCTTTCTGAACAGACTCTATCGACTCTCACGCAAAATGTACCTGACTGACGCTTTGCCCGGCCCGCGTCGGCCCCCTCGCCCCCCGCAAACTCAATTCGGTCCGAATAATGCGTGTGAGTCGGCAGACAACTCATTTTGCGTCGCCGTGTGAATGAAACAGGACTTTTGTATGAAACCGAATGCAGCAGAATTTCTGCGACTCACGACTCACAAAATTACGCTCGTTTGGCCTCAGCCTTAGAGCAGATTTTTCCGTCTACGCCATAGCGTGATTCCGACCGTTTTTGACAAGCCAAAAAAAGAGATGGTATCCCTACCTGGCGGATCAATTTATCTGTAGATTGAAAAATCAGCCCTTAGTGAAAACATATTTTAAGTGATTGCAATGATAAGCTAGTTAGCCGATACGATAAAGATATAATAACAGCATCGAATCGATAATGCCAATATCATACACCGATAAAATAGTTATTCCCAGAGTTGTATTATAAAATATATAGATTTTTTAGAAAGGTAACAAATAAAAGCTCATTTCAACACAATGTTTCAATAATTTTATTGTCTTAGCTAAATTCTACTATAGAAAGAAATACCACAAGTGCCTATGCATAAAGTAGAGCAAAAAGTTATGTAGAGATATTGCATAAATCTAATTCTGCAATAAGGATTTGCAGTCAAGTGACCCAGGAATACAAGATACGGCAATACCGACTCGACATCAATGTCTTATCGACTATTGGATAAATAGATGCACCGCAAATTACCTCATATCTGGAAAATATAGGATGTGTAAAGACTACTTCCGGAAATAATCGGCACATAACAGCTTGATCAACTACCACCAAAAAACACGCCATACTGTTACTTCTCTTTACGAGAGCTGTCTTTATTTTACATCCTGTATCTAAAGAAGGTATCGTTTGTATTTGAACCTCTACATATTTTATTTTACTTATTCTTAATTTTAACGAATACAAGCGTTAGGCTTAATTCGCACCAGGGTAAAAAGCGTTGCGTTAAATCACGGCGTTTTGGAGCTCGTAAGGTTTTAAAGGCACTGACGTGTGAACTTAAACTGGGAATGCATTTGTTATATTTGAACGCTAGTTTAATGGACGTAAAAAACCTCTTATGCGAATTAAGCCTATATGTACGCAAGCGTCACTATATTTATTTTATAAAAGAAATGAGTAGTTTATTTCAGTTGAATGTGGAAGGTGCTGTAATTGCAATGTTAAATATAATACTAGTCTGTGAAAGTGTAAAGCAATATTTATGTAGGTTCACAGGTTTTAAAACAATCCAAAATAGTCAGTAAAGTTCCAAGTAGAATGGTATTACACTGGCGCACCAGAAGGTCTGTTCCATTTTCTTACAATTATGTCTGAGACAGTAAACGTGCCCTCTCAGTAAACTCATCAACATTGTCAAGGGATATTCATTTTCAGATTTTTCGTTATTTTGTTACTACTTTAATTTTTATTAATAAATAATATCAAACAGTCGTATTTTATTATTATTAATCAACAACATAAAATAAAGATTCTTGCCATACCTAGTGTCCTAAGGAAATTATTTTTTGTAAAAATCAACAAAAGTTGAATATTGAGTTGAAAAGTTTGACAATGTTGATGTGTGTATGTACCGTCAATATCAGACGCAGCAATAAAAAATCAAGCACTTTATTCAAATACTTAAATTATTTTAATTACCTAACATGACATACCAATGAGCATATTAACTATAAATACTAATTAAGGTACAACTTGGTGTTGATATAAATAATGTTTATTATTTACAAATGTACCGCAAATTATGATTATAATAATTTTTTTGTTAATTCAATCTTGTTTCTTTTTGTGTCAATAGGTATGAAATTAGTAACTACCACTTTTTACGGGTCTAAGAACAGCTAGCCACTGGGCTAGCAAAACGTTTTTATAAATGGTATATTGCCAGTAGCTAGGTGGGTAGTTATCTGTCCCGACTCGGGTACATCTAGCAGGAGAGTAGGTAGGCGTTATATTATTTACTAACAATAGATAATTGAAGTACTTTTTAAACTCCCTGATTTTAAAAGCTAAATACGGTGTTATTCACCTGTTTAATACAGATTTATCAAGTGTCTAATATAATTGAGTAAAGCATTCTAACATCTTATCATTCTAGCATCTATTTATAGGTGTATGCATATCATCATGTATTTATTTATATAACTGCATGTTCCACAGGAGCAATTTATAAATAGTAAAAACACCAAATCTATTAATTTAGGTACACTTATTATTGCTAAAAATTTATCACATATTATTATAAATAATATTATCACATTGTTGGTATCTGTCTAAATAACATCTTCATTACATACAATCATGACAAACTGTAAATTTTCACACTCCACAATCAATTAAAAAGAACGGCAAGGTTCAATAAATTAATACTATACAGTTATTATTGTGTTTGTAGGTTTGTAAACATAATAAACATAACAAATCAAACTCACTCAAAAAACATTTTAGCTTAATTTTTTTTAAGTGTATCTAGCTTTGGTTTTCAATTATTATTTTTCCTCAAAGTTCCTTTCCTCTATTTCTCTCCCTTCTTTTTCTTTACCTATGGATGGAAATAGGCATAGGTTATATTGATTATTAGTTATAATACGTATAGTAGTAGGCAACATGTATGGCACATCGGCTAATTTCGGCTTCATAGAGCGCAGCGTGCTCCAGAAAGAGATAGCGCTCTACGAAAGCAGAAAAGCCGATGTGCAATATTTATTGTCTACAACCGTATGTACCTTGCATGTATGATAAATGGAATAACACAGAAAAGCAAAAACGCTTTATTCTGTGTGGAATAAGGTAGGTCCTCGACGCTTTTTGGTAAATTTGAGCCAGCATGCGTGTCGGTTCTCTAACCTCACGCTCTGCGTCTTTCCGCCCGGGTAATAAGACTACATTTTGAACATTTTTAAGACTAAAATACTATATTATAGACTAAGCCAGTAGAACAATTGGTGACTTATATAATTTTGCATTATTACCTATGCCAATAATATATTACTTCTGTCATAAGAATAGGTCGAGTTAGCAAACCGAGCCACGAGCTAAAGATCTCGTGGCAAATAGTCGAGGTAAATACTCGTTACGATGGTAACATTATATATATAGGCAATGCCTAACTGCGGTAAACCCGTTTTAACTAGGTACTACCTAGTAGGTAGGTACTTTTAAAAAGCGTGAAGCCGAAATTGTGAGTTAATCTATGAACCAGAGAGTGAGTAAATCTTCTGACGGAAATAGTTTTTATTAGGCAAGTCACTGCGTTAAGTCGCGAAGAGTGGAAAAAGTGAAGCCTCTCTTCCCTTTACCCTGCAGTGGGACAACAATAGCTAAATAATAAATAATTAGGCAAACTAGCACGCACTGGATTTATCAATGCTGATGCATTACAGCCAAGTAGAAGATACCCACTCTTTCGTTGCATCAATTCTTATGCGGACGAAACAGTACCTATCAGGACTAGGACTTTTTCCTCTTTACTTACAAGCGTTTCTCAAAAGATAATCAATGTTTATACAACTGCCATCCATCACTAGGTTCCTAATGACAAACAGTGAAGCAATGTCTCACACCTAAGTTAACGCTTGTAATTAAGAAGGTTAGTATCTACTTCCTACAATAAATTTAAACTAGGTACTAAAGTGGGGTTACGATTTTTTATGTGCCTAATTAATTATTGTAATAAACCTACTCACCCTTATAATTAAATACTACTGTAAACACTCGAACCAAATGGACGCGATGAAATATTTATAATTAGCTAACCTACAAGATTTTGAATAGTACTTATTATAGAGATTCTAACAACCCTGAGAGGGATTACAGCCGTGAATATAAATATTGTAAAGTGCAAAAACAAGCTAGGCACTAGTCAATATGTTGTTCAGTGAGCGGTTGATCCAAAGGCTTGGCATCCTGAAGGCAGTCCTTCATATGTGGTTTCACTTTTGTCGGTGGGAATTTGGTAAGGCAGAAGTCAGCGACCACGCAAAAGAACTTGCACAGTAGTGGACAGAGCAGTGCCTGGTGCGTCACTGCCGCGATCCGATACCACGGCCCTTCGAATGGATCCAATATGGCTGGGCATAGCATGTGGTTCAAGTTTACTTGTGCAGGCTGGAAATAAATAATAAATATTATGGACAAAGATAAATAAAGTTATCATGCTATAAATGGAAACATCTGACGCCCAACACTGGTGTGGTACGTCCCTCATTCGAATGGAACCCTCTCTCGGTACCCCTTCAACAACAATACCGACATTATCATCATCATCTTCAGCCTGAAGAATACCACTGCTGGACATAGGCCTCCCCCACATTTACCAGGAAGAACGATTCTGAGCCCTTTCCATCCATCGAATTCCCGGCCATCATATCAATGTCGTCGGTCCATCTGGTGGGTGAGCGCCCTACGTTTTGTCTTCCGGTTTGTGGTCGCCGTTCGAGAACCTTTATTCCCAAACGGTTGTCGGTTCTTCGAGCTATATGACCAGCACATTCTTCAATACCCACAGAATTGAATAAAACATTGTTAGAGGTAAAAAATACGAACAATGTACCTAATCTGGGCCTGATTAATTAGTAAGCACTATGTATGTATTCTAGTTACTTGAAATTGAATTGCAAGACAATAGGGGTCATTTGAGTTCGGTTTACTATTTTTTTTTCGGCGAAATCATGCATTTTAAAATAAATGGGTGTCATGATGAACCTACATACTAACAGGTTTCACGTTTTTAGATTTAGGTTTTTTTTGTTGCATGTTTGTATGCTTTTTGTTCATAGAATTATACCTACGGGCTACTATTTTTTTTGTCTTTCAGAATATCTTCTCTATAAATTAGGAAAAAGTACTACCTACCAGGTATACAAGTAATAAGTGTCGGCCCTACTAGCAATTAACGGCCTCTTTTAGTACAGCTTCGCCCCACCTCCTTCCAATATCAATAAGTATAACTCGGCAGTCAACAAAGAGTTGTTTTTAAAAGTTGGAAAATATTAATTTTATGAACAACGGGATATTTACACACATCCTGAAGGCTGACGGGGTACATCTTATTTACTTTATATACTTATTTATAATTATATACTTTTCGTTAATATAAAAATTAATTTGTGTCTTACCTTTTTGCTTTGTTCAGATATTTTGAAAACAATTCCCTTTCTATGAATATACCTAAGTATATTCATAAATTTTATGTGCGCTACCCGATAAGAATGTCTGAATTACACAAAGGTTAACTGGAAGAGAATGCTCTCTAGCATTAAGTTCGCCTATGTACAATGCAATTTTTTTTGTTTTAGTGCATAAAGAATTTTCTATCTATCTATCTATTTACCACGAAATAATTTTGTAAGTTTTGACTCCAGATATTTCGCCACAGTTGCATGTACCATGATCATGGGTTCACTCATGGACTTCAGTTCACATAAATTATGGCAAATATCCTGTTGTTTATAAAAATAGTGTTAAAACCATGATAGTTTCAAAAGTTATAACAGGAAAATATTACTTACAATAGCAATTATTTGCAGTACAATGAAGTGATATATCATGTTTAGGCTGTAACTGAAGATAGCCCATTTGAAATCCCACAGCGGTTCTATGTTGTATACTCCTGTAAAAACAAAACATTCAAAATTAAATTATTTTATTAAAACAGTTTATTGTCAACTCATCATGAGCAGTATGAGAGTGCAATGCATGCATAGTAAAAGTAAACAGACCTTTGCATCTTTTACAGATGATTTAAAAGCATCTGTGACTACTTTTTTTCCTCGTGCCCCTATTTATGAGACGCTTTAATGCTTGGGACAGGATTTTTAGGCTTGCCCAGATTGTGACAGCTGAATCAGCCTAATCCACAGTTAAGACATGGTCTTAGGAGCGGATTACAAGAACTGCGTACTTAAATTTTTCGAAGAGATAAATTCATAGCTGCAACACTGGATTTTAACCCGTTACCTTAGGATCGGAAGGCCAGGTTGCTACCATTAGACTACTAATGGTCATGCTAATCCATGCATAGTGAATAACAATATACGTTAATGCAGAGCATAATACCATAGTTATTATCAACTAATGTATCCACTGACAATATTTACTTTGAATAATTGAAAATGAAAATACTTGCCACCAATCCTTAATAAGTAATAAGGTATCACAAACATCATTCCATGTTGAATCCAGTATAAAGCAGCTTCTGCCAAGATCTGGAATAAGAGCATGTTTTATTAAATGAATTCATAATAGCTCTTGGAGAGCTTCGGTTTAAAGATATATATTTCTAAAAGAACAGAGCTCAGTTGCAGAGAATAATATATTTTTACAAAAAGTGTGTGTGTGAGCTTTGTGAATTTAATATAATTACTACTTACTGTTCTTGAAGCTGTTTCAGGAAATAAAAATGCTAACAAAGGTCCATTTAGGAGGTTCAAATGAATTCGAAAGAGTGCTGTTACTGTCTTGCTTGGAGGGGCGGCTAATAAATATATCTGAAATTATCAATTTAGTAATTAAATCAAATTTGTACTCTATTAAAATATAATTTATTGATGTTATATTAATAATATAGTGATAAAACTTATAGTCAGTACATACTTGTATTAAGGTTGTTACATGGCAAGGGTTTAACAAGTAAATGACTGTGCGTGAGGCAAATTTAAACCCAATTTCCATTCCCCATAGCAAGGCCAATAGAATTACCAGTAGGCGTTTGCCACCTCTATCACTTTTTACATAATTTAAATCATCGGGTATTTTAAGTTTTGGATAGGTTTTAATCTGAAAACGGAAAGAAGTATATTATGCATAAGTATAGTATAGTAATAGACTTCAGTTAGGTAGTTCTTTCATGTATATTTCTAAATATGTTAACCATTTGTTTTAGGGCTGATTTTTCAATCTACAGATAGATTTATTCAACAGATAAAAATACATCCATGTATTCTTTAAGATAAATTTAAATAAAAAAATAAGGAAAAAATGCCTATAATAAATGAAGAGCATAGTATTGAAGTTTTTATTTATAAT
Organism: Thera obeliscata; assembly: GCA_947578465.1. Taxonomy (NCBI): domain Eukaryota; kingdom Metazoa; phylum Arthropoda; class Insecta; order Lepidoptera; family Geometridae; genus Thera; species Thera obeliscata. The sequence continues at coordinate 8,277,109 of OX387924.1, forward strand.
ATTTAAGTTGGTCTAGCTAGTCAATTAAATCTACTTAGAATTAATCAACAATACAATTTTATTGGTATTAATATAGTTTTATAAACATAAAATAAGATAAAAATTAAATTAAATGGATAAAAAATAGGACACTTAGAATACTATGTATACCTACCATGGCATATTTTAATTAGATTAGAAGCCCTGTTGGGTTTACTGGTGTTTAGTGAATACATGAAATTGTTGGCAATATAAGTAGGTACACAATACTAACCAGAACATAAATGCTGATCGAAGTTACAACTAGAGTTTCAATAATTTGCCTTTGGGTCGATAGGAAATAGGCACATTCTGGCCCAACATTCCGGGGTACAGCTTTATTCGCACCAATATAAGCCCACTCAAACATAGTTTTGATTTTCGCTTTGATTCTTTTTAATAATGAACGAACATTTCTTCAACAGAAAGGGAATGAAGATTTTCTTTACAAATTATAATTGATTTCAGGAAATTAAATGTACGTATTATTTCCCGCGAATGACAGCAAGCGGACGAATGACAGCAAGCGAGCAAA